>OY365783.1:29199913-30626913 GCA_959347405.1 Napeogenes sylphis | reverse complement strand
TCTCGATATCATATGGTTATAAACAAGATGTAACTCTAGCTTAAAAGCTGGAACTGGCAGTGCTTGCACCATATTATTGGTATTAACAGGTGTCAATTTTCAGGCTCTAAATAGTAGCTGCAGGATAAAAGCACTATTGAGTAAATCTGTGCTCGGTGGTGTGCTATTTTGCTCGGATAGCGTGTTTGGGGTGTGTTACAAAAAAGTATTTTTTTCCTTTATCTAGTACTTGAGCTACATTTAACCGTACTCACTGTATTTTTTGTGATTTTTAATTTATAAAAAATGTGTAGGTGCCATAACTGCCACCTCCTTACAGAGTTCGGACCAGCAACCCCAATACTGTAACTAACCGATGGGATCTATTATTTTGGCTGTATGTTTTCGTAATAACCTGGCTCCTCAACACACAAACTACATAGGTCGTCCGACACGTACGCTTCGCTCGCCAGTCGCTCAACATGTCGCAGCGTGTGCGCTCGAGACTAGATTCATACACTACACGATCCCAAGGAACTGCTGGAGATGTGATGACAATTGGCGAAACATTTCTTAGTATATTTATACGAGCTAGAGAAGCTCACCTACCCCGACCTTTCTTTCAATTGAGCTACTGTACCGTGACTCCCTGCACTTACTTAGCGTATACAAAGTTATTACATTTGCTTATGATACCTACATACCACCAATAATTGTATTATTTTCCTTAATCTTCTTCTTCTTACATTTAATTGTACTTACATTTTTAAGACTTTCGATTTAGCCGATAATATGAAACTATCTATTTTAGAGTTCAGTTCGTTGGGCAGCCATCCTGTTCCCGGTAAATCGTGATAAAAGGTGTTTGTCAGGTCAGTAAGTTTGTTTAATATGACTCCCGAAAATAATTAAATACGTTCGGTTATAGTACATTATGTATTTAATAAAATTACCTTTATATTTCGGATCCAGATTAAAAAAAAATCGTAAGTCTTGAATGCTGTCATAATATGTAATACTCCTGATTATACGAGTATCCCATTGACTCAAGTGAGAATCATATACTCATCACATAATAAGAGTTGACTGTAAAAAAGTAAGCCAAGTAAGAATCAATTATACTTGGTCCATACTTTGGGTCTTCATGAATATTACTTACTAATCCAGAAATTGTAAGAATTCCAACAACAGACAGTCAAAATACAGGAACAAAAAAATAAAATTAAAACAAAGCGCCAAATTAGAGACTTGATTTATTTAAAGAAATAAAATTTATTAAAACTTATGCCAAGAAATTATGATTTACAAATTGTTTAAAAGACTCTATTCGAATCATTTTTATTTGTTGCTGAGGTATATACCTATGAAATAGAAATATGCGATAAACAATGCTTATTTATATTCTATCAGAAAGATTAACCAGACCGAAATCTTACCTAGAAATCCCCTGAAGTTTGTTACAAATGATAACCATTGTTTTATGTAGGTACTATTATAGTATGAAGCTAGTCACTACAAAAAAAAATCAAATGTAAGACTTAAAAACAAGCTCAATAGAATAAATAGTATAGTAGTACCTATAACAAGATGCAATAATTATTTCAAAGTTCATTGAGATAAACAAAGCCTTATCTTCATTTAATTTACTATGGAAGTAACTACTAACAATCTAACAGAGGAACTACATCTAAGTTTCATGGTAACTTACTCCTCAGAGCCATTGTTCGTAAATTAAATTACTTTGATACTAACTCACAAACATTCTATACACGAATTTAAATCTATTTACAATCTCATTATATACTAACTGCTTTGGGATATAAAGTATTATCAATACTATCTTATGATAGTATTATTACATAGTAGTATTGCTTCCACATAATACACAAAATTCGTAAAAAGAAGACAAAATGTAAACGATAGAATTTATGGACATACTGTAATACGGTAGTGCATAGTAGAACAAACCAAATCAATAATTCCGACTCCTGTTGTTTTTTCGAAATCAATTTTTGTAAAATAATAAAGTAATTTTTTTATGAAAATCTTAAGCAAAGCAAAAGTACCAAAATCAATTTTATTGTATTTAAATATGGAATTTCAGGAAGGACCGTGAACGTAAATGCTGCAAAGCTAGCGAAACGACGGTTTAAATTTGAAATGTAAATATAAAATTTAAATATACGCGAGTTAAATCCATGAAAATAGTTTTATTTCAATGTGTAGTAAAACTCAAATAACTTTTGTATTATAATGTTCAGGGAAATACTAGTCTATATCATACAACAAACGAGCCGATAAACCAAAAAAACTATAGTTAAATTCACCTTGCATGTCATTTATGCATGTCCTCATTTTACCATAATAGTTAGACTTTAAACTAATTATAATATGTTTTTAAATTGGTAAGAGATCAGAGTATTAGCTTTGGGAACCAAGTAGCGGTACTGAAACAGTTCTTAAATAACTCAGAATATAATAAACTTCTTAAATCAACAGGATTACACCCAATAAAGAGACCTTCATAATATGTACAAGTTTTCCCTATTGTGCCTATGATACTGTTATGATATTCAGTTCACACAATGCCATAAAAGAACAATAAAATAAATAGAATAGGTGCAATTCCTCCACTATTATATTACGGCCAGTACTATCAAACATAAAAATAGCTTCCTGCTTTCTTTTTTTCAAGAGAAAAATTAGTGTAATTAAGATTTAAATTAATATTTGTTTAAACATAAAATGTATAATAAATCAAAATTAAATAAATGCAGAGTTTTTTTTACTGAAATGTAAAATATGTGTAAATAAAATTTTAAATCAAGCATTAAAATCATTCAAGAGAGCCAACAAATATATAAGAAAAGCTGAGCTATGTATTCCTTCTTCCATTTTCTCAAAATACGTATATAATAGTAAATAATATAATCGAATAAGTGAAAGGTTTAGTCTTTTTACGAATAATGAATACAAAATACACCATGATTAATAAAACTTTAAGCGACAACAAATTATAGTAAGCCGGGATTGTATAATTTAAATATCATATATTTCTCTTTGTTACATCTGACGCTTAGGGACGATAAAAATGACATAATAAATAAATTAATTCTGTGCTATTTCCATAGAATTATTATATTTATTATCGAATTAGGGAAGCCATAGGCAGGCCATAGGCAGGCCAGTGTCAGTGTATGATAAATAACAAAAGAAGAAATACGAGAGACCAATACTTATACTTTGTCCATTATATTATTATTCTTTTGACAACTCGACGATTGATATGTGTAGTGATTTCCTGGAGATTCGCGAATGGGATATCATTCCGATTGTTTATTATCATTAATCGAATTACGTACCTACCTGCGTAAACGTAATAACAGAAGTAAAAATTTACATTTTGATTTAATATTGTCTGAGTTTTTTTGAAAATAATTAATAAGACTACTAAGAAGAAAATAAAACGTTATGTAATGTTATTATATAAAGTTTATATGTCTATTTTAATAACATATTAATTACACCTTATTTAGCATTATAGAAGAGTTTTTCTTTAACAGATATAATACTCGTAGTATTGATTTGTACTGATTATTTGTAATCTGTGGTACAAACGTAGTAATCATTACGTATGGCAAATCACTAAGTGGGCAGTACCCATCCTTGAACTACAATATTATTTGTATGACTTTTAAACGTAAACAATACAAAATTTCATGGGCGTGAGCTTTCAAAAGACTAATATTAGTCTAATATAATGGAGAAAGTATATCTTTGTCTAATCACACATGAAAGAAAGAGAGACAGATAGGTAACCGATTTAAAATGTATTTTTTATACGCTATGACGTTTTAAAACAAAAAGTACTAAATTTTTTTGTTGTAAATAAAAATTATCCAGAATAATATCTTGCAACTTCTAAAATAATATTTTTTTGGGCATGTTTTATCTATAATTATATTTTGACAAGACCATATTGATCAGATCAATCTTTTTTAAAGCAATAAACATATCATGTAATTTGATGAAAATTTCAATACAATAAACCAATTAAGAGAAAATTAAAGAAGTGGAAAGTTAGGACTAAGTGTCAATAGTAACACAAGATTTATTTCAACAAATCGATGTACCAATATCGATATCGATGTACGCTTTTGTGTTGTGCTGTACAAGTACCGTATAAATAAACGGCTTTACAAAAACCTAACTAAATTAAAGCAAATTAACATAGGTACTTGTCCTTAATTTAATCTGGTTTACAAGAAAATTACTAATATTAAAGGACTTCAAATACAAAGCATGCTAAGAATCAATAAGTAAGTAAAAAGTGTTCAATGTTTGAATTATTAAGCAGTTGCCCAAGCATTTGAAAAGTTTCCTTGATAAACATGACTAGAATATAAAAGAACTCTGAGGGCTTTTAAAAATACAAAAATATACTTTGATCCCTCTTTTACAAATATTTATTCAATTAATCGATATTGAAGCGACCCTCGACCAGTGGTCCATTTAATGAATTGTAACGTTTTATATGAATGAGATTTGATATCTACATTTCAGAAGTTGTATTTACTTTATAGATGTAATAAAATAATTAACAAGTTTTATTTACATTTATTTAGTTTTGATAGAAATAATAAAACGATAAAGCAAACTACTGCGCTTAGAAATATTAAAAAAAAATGTTTGTATTTAATAATACCAAAGAGCAAACGAGCAAATATTCTTCTAATTAGGTAAGTCACATTTTGTGAAAATCTGCAAATATTAGAAGTTTTCGCCTTCACACACAGAAGTTGTGTACTCACCCTCGTGGACAAGAAAACAGGAAGGATGTCTAACGGTGTCTAAAACGATGCCTAACCGAAAATAAGAAATAAAATAAATTATTCTAATAATCAGATTAAACAAAACATTAAGCAAGAAGCTTCAAGTAGAAACTGTTGCAAGTGTAACTTTATATAAGAGTTGATGTAGTTTAATAGTAGCTTAAGTTACTGTTTTATAAGTTTTTTTTTGTTTATAGTGCTAATCAATATAACTTTAAAATATGACGTTCTATTCATATTTAAAATACCATTCTATAAAATTAACTTGCATTAATTTCATAAGATAATTATAAGTCTTTCTGAATTGAGCTAAAATTTTTAAAATTAATTAATATTTTAGCGTATGAATTCTCAAAGAACCCTTCTAAAAATGATATAATAGTACTTATAGATAAAAAGTAGGTACGCGAACACTCACTGCCCTGAAGATATAAAGCGAGATGTGGAACAAGACTTATTAGGTCAATTTAGATTCGATCCATTTATTATGTGAGTCGAAATTTTCGTCCTCGTTTATTTGTATTTGTAGTATATCTGTATATAGTATTATTTGACATCGTTATTTTGTAATTTACTTGTATTTCGTTTTGTTCCTTTATTTAGCGACTAGGGGTTGCCCGCGACTCCGTCCGTCGTTTTTAGTGTTTCGTCAGCGCAAGCGAGGAAAGCTGTCAAAAAAGAAATCTTTTCCCGTTTTTGCAGCATTTTTAATTGCTGTTTGACTTCTATAAGTCACAGCGAGATGACATATACCCTATAGCCTTCCTCAATAAACGGACTATTCAACACAAAAATAATTAATTAAGCTTTCAAATAAAAAGACCGCATTCAAATCCGGCTACGCGTTTGTATATGTGTACATATACAGATAAACAGGTCAAACTTATTAAGGCCCCCCTTTTTAGGACAGTTCTTAAAAAATATACTTTAAATGTATAAAAATTACAAGTTTATCACACAGCATATAAAAATACACTTAATAATTAAATCTTTCACACCTAATTTCGTTCAAATAATTCTGAATTAGACAAAAAAGTAGATAGTAATTATTTCTGCAACGAAATTTGATGACGATCGTATAATTAGTTCCAATGATTACCGCAATATACTAAGAGCCCGTGAACCCCAGACATTCCTTATTTTATAAAAGCTGAAAGTTTGTCAGCGCACACTACCAACACAGGTAAGAACGATGGAGCATTATGAAGTTCAGACTATAGTGGCTTCAGCAGGTAATCGGTGCTGAAGGTGAGAAAATTACCACTTTACTTTCCTCATATTATAAAGTCTGATTTTTTGGTAATACCTTAAGAATATTATTACAAATTACGTCATTTTGTGAATGTTCAGTATTGAAAAATTTGTCAATGCATATAGCTAATTGAATGTCTAATACATATTATTTAGCATTTAAAATAGATATTTTGATTATGATCAATGAAAATCTATAAGTGTGATATATGGTTAGAATGGTTATTAAGTACTCTGTTTAAAAAGTATTTTATTGGATGTTTAGGTATAATCAAGAGAGGTATAAAAAAATACAGTACCTACCTAATATTGTATCCTTATTAAAAACTTTAAATAGATTTTTGACAGTGAGCGAAGTCTGCCGATGTCGGAATTTTGATTGAATCACTTAAACCAAGTCATATAGAAGCCAATACAAAAAACAAGGGAAAGGGGAATCGTTTTATTACGAATTTAAGGCGTGCGAAGCCTCGGGCAAAAGCTAGTATATAATAAGTTTACTATTATAGTTCGTGCATTATATGTGTGATATATTTTGTCAATGTTGAGAGTTATCGGTACACACTAATTACCTATGAGTGCACACGCACACTACAATGAATAGACTAATCAGGAGAGAGCGTCATTGTCACAGTGAAAGATGCTCTTCTTCAATTTAATATTTTTTACCCGACTGAAAGGATAGGACTTGGTTTTTTTTTATTTTTTGGTGTGGATATTTTAAATGATTATTAGTTAATACACGATAATATTAGCATTGGGGGTAACATTTTTTTTTTGTTTTGTTTGTCTATACTGTTAGCTCTGTTGGCTATTACAGCGTCACCGGGTGAGTAGGGGTAACAATAAACATAAATGAAATACGTGAAAAAGTTTTCTTCATCTATATTAAGAAAAGAAAATCGTTAATCACTCGTTTCAGAAATATCTGATTCCGAGTCTGATGTTTCACCGACATTTATAACAAAACTAAAATCAATGTCAAAATATCTCATGTATTCTTCTTCTTTTTTTCGACCTGCTGACAAATATTAAACCAGACATCTTGATTTTCTCAAAATATAAAGTAGAGCATATTTCGTGACGAGTTTGAATTTTCTTAAAATTGGTGGAGCGCGACTTCGTGAATTGAACTATCTATAGTTTGTGATTTAGTGATAAAAGTATGATGGATGGTAATAGACCTAACTCGCCATCTCACTCGCACCTATGCGTGTACCAGTACCTCGCGCTCCTTCTTACAGCTACCCTATATTATTGTCTAGCAAGGGGTTAGAACTATGAAAAGTGTCTGGCTGATGAGAAAACATCATCTAATTATTATATATAAAAATCAGCTTTTATACTATAAAGTAAGTAAGGTTAAAATTTTCATAACATTAAGGGTGTCTGGCAAGGGGTTGCCACGGTGTAAAGTGTCTGGCAATGAATGACGTAATTTGTAATAATATTCTTAAGGTATTACCAAAAAATCAGACTTTATAATATGAGGAAAGTAAAGTGGTAATTTTCTCACCTTCAGCACCGATTACCTGCTGAAGCCACTATAGTCTGAACTTCATAATGCTTCATCGTTCTTACCTGTGTTGGTAGTGTGCGCTGACAAACTTTCAGCTTTTATAAAATAAGGAAGGTCTGGGGTTCACAGGCTCTTAGGCTACAACTGAAATATATAAAAATAGATAAATCAAATATTTTATTTATTCTTACTTAATATATTACGTCTGAAAATAAATTTGTATTTGTTTAAGTACAAAATTTGTTCAAAGGCAAATATCCACTTTTACATTACTTATATCTTCGTTTTCCAGATTAAACTAATGTCATTTGGTAGTAGGAATGCAAATTCAGGTACATTAGCATCCCAAAGTAGCGTGGACTGTTTGATTACTGGATCATTTGCTTAAAATAATAGCAATTTATATTTTAAGTACGTTAACCGATGAATGAATGAAAATGAGGTGAGTCTAGTCCGCCTTGTCGAAAATAAAACTAAAACTTTTTAACTTTAACGATATAAAGAGTTAGATAAAGTGTTTTTCTATTGTCGGGGCATTTCTGATAAAAGTAGCTGCAGGACTCTGATCGAATAGATTGAACACTACGATTTATTTTAGTGTTGTCAACATGCCACAGGCGCTCTTTTAAATGCCGCGTCCTGCGCCACTACCGATCACAGCTGTTTTCTGTTATGCATTTTTTTTGTCTCGTTTTCATCTTATAACTTAAATACTAATAAAAAGTATAAAATATATATCAGAGAAAAGAAGTCAAACACTGTTTTAAAAAAAAATAACGTCAGCATTGCAGCCGTCACTGTCGTAGTAGGTACTCGTGATTATGGTTCATTATTTTGTCTTCAAAATAAAACTTCAGAACTAATTATTTTCAATTATTATTAACTGTGGCCTCGTTTATTCAACCGGCAGCATTACAACGTTTTTTGTGATTTTTACTATTCGAATACTTATATTATATTATTATAAAAAGCCTTAAGTGAAATTTAATCTGCTTTCTTGATACTAGTAGCATCATTATATATTTAAAATTAAATCTGCTAAAATCCATTTGTACAATTTGTACCTGAAGACAAAATTTCAAACATAAATTTAAAAAACGTTTTCACAAAACCTTAAATTTTGTTTAAAAGTCATTAAAAATTGTAACAAGACAGTTTAATTAACATTTCCATCTAAATTAAACCTTTAAACATTATAAAAAACTTTGATTCTTATTTCAAACAGGCAAATATCAATCTCGAGGGACTTTGGTATGTTTTTTATAGGAAAACTTGGGGCAATCTTTACTTAAGTATCGTTAGAGTAGATTGGAGGTGAAGGGTTGGGGGATAGGGATGTCAAAACCCTATACCCTGACACCATTTATATTGTGAGCACACTCTTAATTTTAGAGATATACCGATTTGAAGTTTCGCAAAAGCTAACCTAAAATGTAAATAGTTAAGATTTCTCTGACGTCACCGGTGCTTCAGGATGACCAGGCCCTTCACCCTCACATAACATAGTACTAAAACACAAAACTTGCCGTCGGCACTTTGGCTTGTTGGTCACCATCGGTGACCAGCCTCAGTCACTATGGCTCGATTGGGTTTCAACACATGTTGCGGTTGGAGGCTGCCCTCGTTCCACGCCTCCGGATTTAAAAGAAAAGACTACGTGGAGTCGGGGTTGACAGGGTGATGAATTATCCCCTGACAGATGATTTATCCCCTGAAAACATTTATATCATGAGAATATTTTTTGTTTTAGAAATATATTGACTTTAACGAAACTGAAGAAACTAAATGATTCAAATCACAAATGTTGCCGGCATTTGATATTTGGGAATCTAAAACAAACAAGTTTTTACGAATTGTGTTTTTCTAGGTAAATGAAAATGAAATACTAATAAAATAATATACATAATTGATAAATATATTGCATAGATGTAAAATGTTATTTAAACCCTAACTGTGCCTACGATTTCGTACCAGATTTTGATTTTGATAAAACGTACTCTTTGTATTTACGTACTGATTGGCTCAACGTACGAATTGATTGGTGACAATTTTATTATATGTATTTAATTATTATTTTATTTGAAAGGGAAAGAAGGTTTAAAGTTAGAGTTAAATCTTCAAAAAAATAGAACAGTAACCTCAAATTTAATTATACACGGTTTAATAGTACGAAATTATTTGTACCTTTAAGATATATTAATTATATTTTGTACATTATATTAACATTTTCTTGACTAAATATAATAATAACGTATAAATATTTTTTCTTTTCTTTCCTATAATCTTAAGCCTTCTGAACTTTAACCATTAGCGCTGAACTAAATATTGGTAGTATTTTAAACGACGCCAATCATATAAACAGGAGAGCTATTTGGAGCGTGAAGAACATTGACGAAAAGGTTTCTGTTTTAAACAAAATATTCCTATTCTATATTCTTTGATAACAAAGAGACTCAATATATATGCCGTAGATCACGATAATTTAACGATAATTAGTAACTCAATTGATATCATTGTAACAGTGTGAACGCCGTGACGTATTGAGTCACGTGATCGGAATCGTTTGGAGGGACACCGGAGACATTTTAAATATCCGAGAGCATCGAGACGAGAGGATTATTAATTATTGTGAGCCTTACAGTCCGGATCCCCCAAACGGGACCGGTGGATCACGAAACTCTGATAATTGTATACCTACTAAGTAATTTGTGATTACCTACATTTAATACAAGTAATTGTCATATTGTGTCTGTGTAGTTTAATTGCCTGAGACCTACGCCTCGGATCCTGTACCAGAAGACGTCATCAATACCGAACAAGCCAAAAATATGCCTTCTATCTCCGACATATATTTTTTACATTTTTATGAATTCAGCAATATTAACAGTAAAAAAAGACATCTACCTGCCCCATGGATTTCTGATGATATGCAAGCAGCTATACCGAGACGGGAACGAGATTTCGAAAAATTTTAACAAGATCGTAGCGTTGGTAATTGGGGCCAGTGCAAGGGCCAGCCATGTTAAGTTAATAGATGTCACCACCGTCCCGATAAAGACGATTACATATCTATTATAGTGTATATACTGTACAGGATTATTAAAACAACGCCACAGTATGGCCCGGGAAAAAATTGTATTGTATTGCAAATAACCAGTAATCTCAGCGATTTGTTCATCACTGTAGATTCATTTTGTTGTATCAACCAGCAGCACCAGACTGATCTCTTAGAAGTCATTACTCGCGGTAGCCTCAGGAGTCGGGTTGTTCTCCTCCCTCAAATATGGCGAAATGGGTGATAGTTGACTCTTACGTTATGCTCGTGAACGGGTGCTACTTGTGGTGACTGGTTGTATTGCAGGCCGAGTTTTTTTTTATATTCGTTGCCTGAAATCATTATACTTCATTTCCCAATGATTGCAACGGTTCTAGTTGTTCGCTTATTAAAATTTCTCTTAATATTGAAGTTCATGAACCAGTGATCACAATAAAAAAATATCCAGCTAAGTTTGTTATGTGGTTTTTCTCAGACCAGGACGGGTTTGCAACCCTTTGAAACGTTAACATTAAGTTGGAAAATTCTTTTACAGAAAGGCTTATTTCGATAAATCTGGTAGGTATCTATATAGCCCCTCTTGACACTCCCATTTGACGAACACAAGAGATCTCTGATATTGATTTAAAGTGGAAAAGATTTAATAAATAAATAAATAATATTTCATTTATTACCTATACTGAGTTTCAATTTAAATTCCATCTGTGTATTTGATGTGTGACAATACAACATATTACATTTACCGAACAACAAATTTACGATTATATTATCCTCTTGGTTTTAAGTTACAGAATTTTTTGTCTGCTTAGAACCTAGGACTTTAATATTTAAATTGTTTACTTAATTTTTTTTTAAAGTTTATTTCTGTTTATTTCTACAATCATAAGAAAACATATCATCAACATATCAAAGCAATTAAAGTTACACACTTCTTTTTTCTTTTCATAACAATATAATTTTTTTATTGTTTCTATATATAAAAAAAAAATTTCAAACGATTAGTTTATTAAACATAAGATTGTTTTAAGTCTAGTTAATATAGGCTATAGTTACAACATAAAACGACACAAAGAAATCTTCATGTTAACTAAAATCAATATTATTTGCCGTAAAAAAGAGGAAGTTGCAACAATACTAGCTCGTATGTGATAATAGTAGACAGCATCTGCAAATAAAACAAATACTTTAAAATTAAACATTTTTTCTCTCTGGTCGGTCAACTATAATTGCAGTATACAGATTTAAGTATACCTAGAAAGCCTGTTAATAGAAAATTACCTATACGTCCTAAAGTGTTACTTTTTCTAATTGTATAACTTCTAAGTGCGTATTCCGTTATTCGTATTTCTTATTAACCTTCAAATTAGTTTGTAAAGACAGCCAATCATAACTCTTGAGAGTATTCTCTAATCTATTTTGTTATGATAAGAGTTATGGTTTGTGGTCGTTACAAAACAATTTGAAGGTCTTCATATAATCTCCACTTTTATATTTAAAAATGAAAATTAGAATATGTCATCAACTTACAGAAAGAATAGTCCCTTGATTTACATAAAACAGTTGCAAACCACTAAGGCTGATATTTGAATGATATACTTGATCCATAAAACGCTGCAACTAAATTGGATTAAAAATGTATCATTACTCTTTACTGAAGACTGTTTATGCTTATATATTTGATATGATATATTTTTTAAATTTTATGCATAGAATAAAAATACATTTATTGTTTTCTGAACAATACCTCAAGAGTGTAGGCGGAAGCAGGCACGGCTTGAAGGGCTTCTAGCGGCTTCCGACTCAAAGTATGAAGATGCGCAAGAACAATCGACACAATGAATGACTTTGACATTTGATATATCGTGGTTAACAAAAAACGCAGGATCGAAACCGGATCAGAACTGAAGTATAATAATATAATATGTTAAGATAATAAATGTTATATAATAGAATTAATATAGGTACATAGCATTTTATACCTGTTATCTATACCGCAAGCTAAGATGCTAGCTTTATCTCCATAATTTTGATAGTTTCTGGAAATTATATATTCAATAAGACAAAAATCGATATGTCAACAGTAGTTTGGAGGTGTCTCAGTATACGATACGATACGAAACGATACGATACTTACACTACAGAATCGTATATCTGCTTACAAATAGTGATTACGTTGGCTAAAAAAGTTACAAATACAAACGGGTTAATATGATCGTCTATCAACTTCACTAAACGTGACAACCGTGTATAATGAGCTTGTAAGTCTGACCATTGTGTGTGTGTGTTTCGATGACACTGAAAAATAATATTATATTCTATATTCTTTAAAAATCCTCATTAGGAGAAACCATCAATCACTTATGAAAAACATTGAATTTCTATCTCAGCAACTTGGATGAAGCTTCTTATCATTAATAATTAATCCATAATAGGAAGCTAACTTAGCTTGGTTTACAAACTTAGCGCCTTTAGTAACTAAATATTCTCTAATCTATAGTTTGCAGAGTGAAATATTGAAAGATGCTGTAGGTATGTAAGTTAAGCTATGTTAAGTGTATTTAAGTTATTTCACTGTTTCGTAAATCAGTTATTACTTACATTAAGAAGAATATTTTACCTATAATTGAGGTATTCTAATTTGATTTATTTATTTCATTAATTTTGTTTCATTAATTAATATTCTACAATTATCGACTAAGTATTATGGTAACTTTTGATTGGACAGACTTAAGTAAAGGCTTACTTAAGTAAGTTTAAACTTAAGTTTTATAAAATGGATGATTAGAAAAATTATAAATATAATCAATCAGTTTTTTACTATTTTAATTATTCTAATTAATTACCTCCTTCTGTCTATTTCTCATCAATCGATTGAAATTTCGGAATCTATAGACAAGGTACAGGGCTACCACGATAACAATTGCATTTAAGATGTTAAAAATAAATACTGTTTGTAATATTACGAACTGGAAAAAAAAACAAGATATAGTGTAATTATATATTATTATAGGGTAGTTATATATTTATTGGTATATTATGTTTTTATTTATTAAAATATTCATTATTCTTTGCTAAAAGAAAATAAAAGATTTAAATCTTACTTTATACCAATTTTTGATTCCTATAGGCTACTTATTGTATTTCATAAATATTCATTATTATTATTGCACCTGTAAAATGAACGCAGTTCCATAATTATACGGGATAAGTTCAAAGAACCATCTGTAAAATGAGCTGTAGTAGAACTTGGCGAGATCTGGTTTTTCTGGACTATTGAAACAGGAGAGGATGATACGGCTACTATACAGTAAGACCACACCATGCTCAACTGCAAATATAAATAGATTTACAAAATCTCAAACATAAAAGATAACCCATAGATGTTTTTAAGCATATCCCAGTCATCATGCGTTACTAATCTTGGTTTTTTCAACATTATTCTTACCTAAACCAGCGAAGAGAAAACAAAACATTATACGGTTAATATTTTTATAAACACGCTCTGGGTTTTGCAACGCAGGCAACAATCGTTCATGTTCTTCTATTTTGTTTAACATTTTTTTCCAATTAATAGTGAATCTTGCGAACAACATAACTGTTAACACTACAAAACATTGAACCACCAGACCTCCTGAAAATAAAAGAAAGAAAGAAAGAAAACAAAATATGTTTAGGAGAGATCTTAGAGAAGTTTATCTTGGTTACTATAACGTGTGAAAGGTAGGGAAGGTAGAAAGTGAAAATATAAAATCAATATCATCACTAATTAAAAACTTTTACGGTTAATAAAAACTATAAAACACCAATAAAAACCGTTTTTAATCATTTAAATTTAATTGTAGATAAAAGTATAATAACACAATATTCATTTATTATTAAACGTCTTCTTATGTTATCATGTAAAGTTTCTATTCGTTATATTTTCAGAACATAATTTCTGCAAATAAATATCTAACACTTTTTACTAACCTAGATCTTTAAATTTTTGTAAATCTTGAATGCTGTCATAAAAATGAATTCCACAAAATGAAGTCAGAAGAAATATACTCGTTCCATAGTAAAGAGTGTACGGTGTCACAAGAACAAATCTAGAATAATTATAATGCAACTTAAATTAAAATTCTCAAAAAAAGGAAGAAATTATGATTAATATAATCACAGTACCTGGAGTCTTCACTAACATTTCTTAACAATCCAGAAATTGGTAGAATTCCAACAACTCGACATGCAAAAAGCGTAAGACGAATACTTTCATAAAACGCTGTATTTTTTTTCAAAACCATTCTTATATTTGAGAGTTTAGTTACAAAAATGTAGGTTCAGCAAGTAATGTTATATTATTTTATTAAATTATTACAGTAATATTGTAGCAATATTATATATTATTAATTATTTTGTAGCAAACCATATTTTCTTTACTTGACAAATAAGTCTAAGCAAAAAAAGAATATGCCCTTTACTACATATATTATGTTTTCTAATGGAAGTCACATCAAATGATAAAAACGACAAGTGATAGATTATTTGGTTTTGGGGTCGGGTGACATGTTGTTTTAATTAAAATCAAATATTTTTATTTTGATTAAAATCAAATATTCTAAGGTTTAATTTCTTATACTAGTTGATGCCAGCGATTTATTTCCATCTATTACAACTTTCCATCCTTAGTATTATAAGACTTATTCCTTGAAATGTATACAAATAGGTAAACATATACCTAAATTTTTTAGTCTTATTGCAAGTACAATAAACTCATAATTAGGGCATTTCGAATATACCTATACTTTGTGAGTAAAGTTCCTCTTGTTAAGATTTACTGTATTTTTAGATAATGATAAAAAAGTAATGAAAAAATTCGTTGAAATAATGTCCGAAAGCAAAAGACTTTATCGTGAAGCAAAAGACTTTGTCGTTCTATTTTTTTTCGGGACTGTCTGTTTTTTGTTTTGTAGTTAGCTGATTCTCATGTGATTTTCATCTGAAGATAGAGCAGTTTTTGGAAAAATACATAAGTTAAATTTTATCCTACAACCATTTGGAATACCAGGGAGAATGTTAAAAAACATTAAAAACGACCTATCATTTTGAGGGATCTATGTAATAGAACATATTTTCCAAACATTTATGTAATGTTTTACATAAGATTAATATGTATTTATTTATTTATTTTTGATTTTACAGTAATTTCAATAGTAATGCATTAAAATATGTACTGATTAATGTGTTAAAACAATAAAATAAATTATAAAAATAATGTTGAGGTAGTAACTTTTTTTAATTTGTACGACTTATTTTTAACCCTATTCATTCTAAGAGCACTTCCAACTAACGCTTTTAAAAATACTTAAATTTTATACAAATCCACATTATGCTTAGAACTAAAGATATCTATCTGTATCTTCTCGAATTTTATTAGTTCGATTCACTAGTAGTGTTTTGCATTATCTGGTATCATTGAATTATTACTTCCATGTGAACTAGGCAGTAGTGATGGATCCCTGTAATTTATTAAATATGGAGATAAAAAATAAAAGATATTTCGGTTTTAGCATCTGTTTCATATCACAGTGTAAAATAAATGAGATAAATATAGATTCCAATATATCGTAATATTTCAAAATCATTTTATTTCTCTTTGCCTTATATAAGTATTGAAAATAATAGTTTTAATATAGTGTTTTATTACATAGAAACATTATTTTAATTAGAAATAACACAGATCATATGTCGACAGGATAGCCGTATTTTAAAAATAATGACACGAGATCGGAGTACACCCAAATCAAAAATTACTTATAAGAGTCATAGAGTTTTAAGATTAAGAGTTTGAAATTAAAATATTTGGAATAAAGTCGTCATTGCCCATTATTAAATTTTAATTTCAAACTGTTATTAAGTGTATTTTGTATAATTTAACTAGGAAAGGAAAAATACCAATAACGACTAATGATCTGATGGATAAATACTTTTCTAGGTCTATTTTTAATAAACGCGTAGCACACTTGTTTTAATGACAACAACAAAAGCAAAAAAACTAAAATCATCATTCAACAAGCCTTTTGTATTACTCAATAGAAATTATGAGAAATATCCCAACAGAACATGCAGGAGTTTTTAGAATCAGCTGAGGTTCTATCAGGTTGTGGTGAAATTACTAGGTTCCAACGCTTAAACCGTAAAAGAGTTCTAAATAAGATGCCCAGTAGGGTTAGAACATAGCCTGTAGTTTGAAAATATCTATAAGCATGTATATCCATGTTAAGTTTATTCAAATTTATATAAATATAAAATAAATCGATATGGACAGGGATTTGAACCCGTGATTACTGGGAAACCGTCCCGTTGCTCTACCAACTGAGCTACCGTATCGCTGTCCGCCTCGGTGAATTAAGCATTATATATGTGTTGTTACTTTATTTGAGAAATCTTAACATCATATTTACTCTATACTTTTCTTTCTGTGGAACCTTAGTTTTACCCGACAACGACAACATTTTATACATTGAATATTTATTCAATGTATAAAAAGATGTCGATTTGGCCACACTATTCACTACGCTATTATGAATGTCTTTCAGAACTCTTAACTAAAATTCAGAGACTCGTGTACTGACGTGACAAAAACTCTACATTCTATTTTTAATATTATTAACAATCCCCCTCCCCCCCAAAACAAAACCTTGTCTCTACTTCAGTGGAACATTAGTGAAGAATGAAGAAGATCCATCACCTTTAGTTAAAATTTCTTTTGATTGTTTAGACAATCAAAAGAAATTTCAATGAAGTATTTGTACTTCAACCAGATGTTCTACTTCACACTGAAATGTCTAAAAGGTTTTGAGTAACTCGTGAAGCTAGTTCTTATAAATATTATTACTATTATTCTGAGTTTTTTTAAATATTAGACAAAAACCGACTAGAGTGGTTTTTAATGTTTAAGGACGCATCTCAATTTGCAGAAATTAACTATGTTTTTGTTGCTGTTTGGATCCCCAAATAATTTTATATTTTAAATTTTATATGTTATATTTTCTCCAAAGTACTAAAATTGTAGTATTTTTCAAGAGACAACACATACATATTAGACAATCATAACAAGGATAATACATTTAAGAGAATTGGAATGAAACGACGTGGACACGGTAATATAAATACATTTAAAATAATTAAAAATTATTATTAAAAATAATTAATAATAATTAGTTAGTTTTTTGATTTTTGCTATTTAGTTTTTGGACTAAATATTTTCGGATGAAAGAATCATTATTTATAGCTGTGGAAACAATTCAGTATAATAATGTTATTATTTTACTAAGTCTTGTTAGCGGCTTCGTCTACTCCCACCCGTCCCAAGTAATAAGTAACTAGTAAACATTAATTATTAAATTCTACTGTTTTTAGTATTGTTGACAACATTTCTATAGTGAAAAGTATATTAATAAAATTGTGTGTCTAAAAATATAGTCTTTTAATATTTCAAACAGTTACTGTTAGATGCTGTGCGCAAATAAATTTAGTTTGTGAGGTATTTTCACTAAGTAAATATAAATTCATTTCAACAAACTGCTATTTAATATTATTTTGAGTGATAAATAATATTTCAATCATCAAGAGTATTAGTATTATCATCGAGATGGCATATTGCGTTATAAAACGCTCTTTATTTTTAGAGTTAACTTTTCAATGCATAGATTAATCAAATTGAATGATAGACAGAAATCATCTAAACAAAAATAAATCTTATGGGCTAGGAATTTAATAAATATCTTCAAGAATAGGGAATTATGTAAAGTATCCCTACAGATAATCGTATAAAAAAATGTTGCAAAAAATTTTTGCTTTCAGGACATCAGACAAACTGAAAACCACGTGGGCAAATTCTGATCATTATTTAGTAACTGATGTACTTCTCAGTGTTCAGAGCTGTAAGATAAAGGGTTTGTCTAAAACAAGCCTCATTGGCTTCATTAAGCCAAGGGTCTAGTTAATAATTTCGAGCAAAATTCCATTGTATAATATTAGAGTCACGATTAACAAGTTTAAATAAGAAGAATAATTGTTAATTAAAATTGTATTCGTCAAATGGTTTTATTGAAAGTATACTTTAATTCCTTTCAAGATTAACTGCTACGTAAATTAAATGTATTAATTATAATCTATATTTCAAGGACAGCTGGAGCAGTTTTTATGTAAATAAGAACCTATATAGTAAGAACGCATAATTAAATAGTAGGCTAAATAGATAAAAAGTTTTTAATATGATACACGTTGGCAAAACACATGTATGTTTACACAATAAAAGCACAAGAGTAAGAGTATACTCTTAGGCTCAGGCTCTTGTCACACCAATATGATATACCGAGGCATATGAGACCCTTGTTATCTAGGCCTAGCTTAGGCGACCAGCGGCCGGAGCGGCAGTTCAGGAATCTCTTGGGGTAGTGGAATGGGTTGGTGAAGGTAGAATATCTCTGCCCGATTCGTGTGCGTGCGCGGTTTTATAAAAATTATTCTTCATTTGTTCCAGATTGCTCATAACAGCTAATAAGCTAGCACAGACCTAATCGAATAAATGTGACGGCTTTGAGTTTGGATATGATTAGTTATACTTCTTTAAATTAAACTCTAGATGATTTGAAATGCCAGTTCGTTTCTGGCGAGAGCTGTGTAAACGAAACCATTTCCTCTGAGCTTGAGTGTATTAGCTACGGTAATTCTGCTGAATACGACTGCGAATTGAATTTATATCTTCAAAATGAACCTTCTTACAGTTGCATTATTTCAAATCCTCATATAATTCCTTGGATAAAAATGGCAACTATCTAGCTAGTTTTGTCCTTAAAGTCTCATAAACATATCAACTATTTGTTTTCAGGATCCCTAGAAATAAATATATCCTAAAAAAAACAAAGTTGGTAGTTCAAATATAAATCATATTATCCTAGGACAGATCTAAGATAAGTCTATTTGGCGTTTACATAAAACTGATTTTCAAGAAAGGATAAACTATATAACTAAATAAGGCAATGCTCGAGCAAACTTTTAAGAATTCGGGAGATGATTTTATAGAGTGGTATTTTTATTTATTATTTTATTACGACTGAAGTCTTATTGGTTTCCTGATCAAATATATAAAATTGAAATATACGTCATTTTTACTACTGGATTAGGAAGATTGGCCTCTTGGGATTTTATGGTGCAACGTATACGTTATGTGTGATATGCTGACCTGCTCCGCCAGCATCATGTATATGTGTCTTATCAGCGTTAAATGCTAAGTTCTTTAATTTATGTACACTTAAAATAGGTTATTTTGTTTAAAGTAATTCAAATTACTTCAGATATCCTTTTTTAAGATTTATACACTCAAAAAAATATGAAATTACATACTTTTCTATAGTTTTGAAATATATTCGTGTGATGTTTCATGCTAGGAATGAAAAGGAAAAAAGTTAAATTATAATAATTTTGGTTCGTCGTTTTCTAACCTATATATCATTCTGTAAATTTATCAGAAAGAAAAATCAGTAAGAAAAAACATTATAATATACACACGTATATATCATGATTAAAAAAGTGTTTTGATCACCGTATTGGTTCAAAACACTTTCCCTAAATTACGGAGAAAGCTGAAGCAAATGATTAAGATAGGGTATCTGATGTCGTAAATATTCTGATTCCATCTGTTCATAAAATCTCTCAGATGGAAATATTTGGTATTTGGGTTTCTTAGTTTATTAAATACTTTGAATATTAAAAAATATTAGTCACACTGATTAGTAAAACCATTTCATATATAAGTGTCTATTAGTCTTAGCAAATTATTTTTTTATTATTCTGATAGGGTTTAAAAGCTTTTTCATGTCACTAGAATGTTTCAAAAACATTATGGTTATTTTTTTTACTGGACATCGCACGTCATTGTTTATTTAAGGAAAATTTAAACCTGCCTTAAGTCCGCATCCAAAACCCTTTTTTAACCCCGGACTAAAATCAGGGATGCTATAAGTTTGACCTATCGATCTATGTATATGTGTATCTGTCTGTGGCAAATTTGCAGCCAAACGCGTGGACGGATTTGAATGCGGTTTTTTTTATTTGAAAGCTATGCTCGTCGAAATAGTTCTTATTCATGTTTGATTGAAATAAAAATAGTCGTCTTCTAAGATATGACGTTTTATTCGTGCGAGGGAGAGGTTCTTTCGCAATAATTAGCTGTTTGCGGCCAAACGCGTGGACGGATTTGGATGCGGTTTTTTTATCGAAAGCTATGCTTGTCGAGATGATTCTTATTCATGTTTGATTGAAATAGAAATAGTCGTCTCCGTTAAAAAGATATTAACGTTTAATTCGTGCAGAGGAGAGGTTCTTATGCAATAATTAGGTGTTCCCAGCGGCTTCGCCATCGCTTCGCAACGACTTCAATAAGGATATAACAATATTACTTTTATTCTTTATAGAAGTCTTTGTGTATCGGGGGTTTTTTTAAATTTTTAATTTATCATTAAAAAAATACATATTACGGACTATGTGCATTTGCAAGAGGAGGCCCCTGTATGCTGCAATACAGGTCACATTTGTCACTTTACATGGATTTGAAAATTGTTTATTGGCCAATTAGGAATAATCATTTAATAAAATATTATGGAATTGTATAATTATACCATTCCTGAAGTCTTTAAGCTTTAAAATAACTCAGTGTAACGGTTCGATTAAAACAATAACCACTTAAGTTTGCGAACTTGTGAACTTCATTTACATACAAATATAACCTTGGAATAATATAGACGGAAGACACTAGTAGCATGCAAAATATACATTCAAAGTCTACAGATTTCTAGAAATATATTATCATAGTGTAAGCTTTTACATAAATAGAGGGTTGGTTTTGGTAAAAAATAAAGATATCAGTTGTTGATTTGAGTAAAACTAATGTTATGATTGTATAGAAGTTTAATTAACTAAATAAATAATTGTAATATTTTATACTGATTGGACTAAGAGTAGTGAATATATAAGTCGTCTCCCAACTAATAGAACGCAGTGTGTGGTTGAGAGACTAAGTTGTGTAACAGAAAAGAGATCTCTATATAAGATATCTTGTTATTGCAAGGTTCTTTTCGTCTATTTTTATTTAACTCTAAAATATTCAAAATTCAAAAATTCAAAATATCTTTATTCAAGCAGGCACTTACACGCACTTTTGAATAGTCAATTACATTAAATTGGTTCAGTCGAAATTTAGGCGTTACGAGTTTATTTTTATTTCTTGTATTGACGTTCTTGCGAAGTTCCGTCAGTACTTTACACCGGGACAGCTTCTTGTTTTATGCAAAGCACAGATCCGGTCGTGTGTGGAGTACTGTGGTCACGTATTTGCTTCTGCCGCAAAGTCTGATCTTGCGGTTCTACACTCAATTGAGAGGCGAATGAAGACCTCTACAAACTTGAACACAGGCGTAGAATTGCTAACCTCTCAGTATTCTATAGGATACATTTTGGTGAGTGTGCGCAGGAATTACACGATCTAATTCATCCATCACCAGACGTTCCAACGCACGGCAGGTTTCCATCCCCTAATTGTGAACATTTCACTCGTCCGAACGAAGCGCTTTGCTTCGTCTTTTTTTTCGTTTTTTTCATTAATGTTAAAGCGAGTGTTAAATACGTTCAATAAGTTAAAAGATTTAAAAAATTTAATAAACATAGACACAAGACGAATTTACTTGTAATTTATCTACATTGAAATCACCGCACACTCTCACGGACTTGTTTTTTGACAAAGGTGAGTTAAAATATCTTCCATTATGTTTTCAAATTTATCAAAGTCACCAAATGGGGCACACGCGTAAAATAATATGTTCATTAAGCTCAATGCAGGATAGTTCAATAATTGAATCGACAGAGAGCGCCACTATGTTTGATCGAAACTTTATCACTACATCGTTACGAGCTAGGATAAGTGAGCCACTGAGAATAGTTTTCTCTTTACAGAACAAACTTGACAATTTATAATTTTATACATTTATAACATTGTTATTCTTCAACAACCAGTGCTTTGTAATGGATAATTAACTAATGTTATATTTTTGAACAAACACTTCCATTTCCGATTCCTTGCAACCTAAGCAAACCACTAGAGTAAATTTCAATATTCAAATGTGGTAAGCAGACGGCAAGCTAAGCGCCTAGGATATAAAAGTTCTGGGCACTCTCAAAAGCTGCTTTGAGTAACTTCCAGTTCTCCCTCCAGTTCTTACATGTAATTCTCCATGGAGAATGACTTCCTGTTTCCCACGGCAAAAAAAGGGATCTTTTTTACTCTTTTTTTTAGATTTCAGTGCTGAACATTATGTTCGGACAAATATTGTCTAATATAGTGGAACTGTATGCATGATATGCCGAGTATATCTCCCTGGCACCACATCTCTAGAACAACAGGCATATCAATCTTCCTCTTTTCTAACTCACGCACTGTCGACATCTCTGCCGCTTTAAGAAAGATTGTGGATACTAGTATTGATGATAGACATGAGCCTGACTTTGGTAGCTTCGGGGAAGTTACGATTCCTTAACACTTCTGGTAGGGCAATATGTTTTAGTTCATCTACGCAAATACAGTTGTTTGAGATTAAGGCCCTAAAATAAACGTAGGTTTAAATCTATGTAACAACTTGTGAGTTATTATTGACGTGATCCACGATCAGGATCTAGGTCTTAGATTGGTTAATCTTCACTCGTAATTTTAGATTTACGCGCTTCATATTGTTAAGTAATTCCTGCATCACAACCGCATTACTTGTAAAAGAGGTCGTGTCATTTGCATATCACAGGTTCGCAATATTTTAGCCCTTAATTACAACACATCGCATATCCGCTTTATAATGGAAATTATGTTATTTTATTAGTCGACTGTCCCCTTTATAGAGTCCTCTCAGCACATGTATGCAGTTTTGTAGTATGCCCATATTGCTTAAAAATTGGCCACCTGCTGCAATAAAAGCCTGTAAGTAGTAACTTTTATTGCAGCACTCAATGCAAATAAACCTTGAAATTCATAAAAGAATTACCTGTTCTTCGAAAATAGACTAGAAGGTTGCACTCGGGGTTTTTTTCGAAAAACTTTGAATAGTCGATAAGCTAATATGTATGACCGCATGTGAAACAGTAGGTACCTTAGATACTTCAAGATACAAATTGGCGACGCTGATAAAAACAGGAAAATTACACTGGTAAGGAAATCTTAAGACTTAAGACTGATATCAGGATAATAAAATGTCTACTGTATGATGAACATGAATGAATAATAAATAATTATATATTTATTAATAATATTATTATCTTGAAAATTGAGAATGTGTTATGATACTTACTTAGTTATTTAAAGTATGCATTATTTCAGAGGATAAAAGTTTTAATCCGCTATTAAATTAAATTATCAGTTTAAACGTCGTAGATAATAAATCAACAAAGACTTAACTCGCAGATTTTGCAACCATCAATAACTATCTATCTTTCTACATATAACTCTTCAATTTAAATTTTCGATTGTATTGTCTGAAATCTTTAGAAGTACTACGAAATCTCGTAACTTTGCCACATAATATTCTTTTGACTTTTGAATTTAATATTAGTTTATTAATTTACATTTCGAACTTCGAAACTGCACTTATGACAATAGCCTACTGAAATTATCTGAAATAAGTTTAACTTTGTTGGAGTTTGTAGTTGCTAGAAGTAAGACAGTTACATCACTGAACTGAATCACTGAATCATAATATTGAACTGCTTCTAATTATCTAATCTAGTAATTAAATAATCTAGTACAATATCTATAGTCAATATAATTACAACATATGAAAATACAGCACTTATATACAAATCTCTATATAATATATAATATAATTTGCTTAAAATATTATTTTACTTGCTTTGTTAATAAATATGCTTTTCACTAATAAACTGTGGAAATATACGGCGATAAATATTTTAAATTAATAAAATAAAATAAAAGCAGAAATAATAAAACTTACAATTTTTTATTAAATATTAGTACGCAGGTGGGTCAAAAAGTTCGCGGAATGGAGGGTAAAAAGTAAGAAATAAAACACAAATTTATTTTTCCTTCTCAATGTATTCCCCCTAACTCTAATACATTTATTAGACCTGTCAATTAATTTATTAATACCATCGAAAAAAAATGATTTCTCTTTGTCGTCAAAATAGGCCGAAATAGCGCTCTTCACTTCTTCATCACTGGAAAATTTCTTCCCTCGAAGCTCTTTTTTCATTTTTGGGAACAAATAAAAATCACTAGGGGCTAGATCTGGGCTATAGGGAGGATGTTCTAAGATTTCGAAGCCCATTCTTTCAAGGCATATGAGACCCTTATTATCTAGGCCTTGCTTAGGCGACCAGGGCCGGAGCGGCAGATCAGGAATCTCTTGGGGTCACTACCCCACTGAATGGGTTGGGGAAGGTAGAATATCTCTGCCCGATTCGTATGCGTGCGCGGTTTTATATAGGCCAGTGGTGGGGATGGAATGATGCATGTTGTTTGCAAAACTTTGATCATATATAAACAAACAACATAGAATTACTTGTATACATATATACATATATTATACTATGTTTCAAACGATACAGTAGCTCAATTGAAAGAACGTCGGGATGGTTTCTCACTGTGGGTTTAATTGCCTGCCCGTATGAATTTATTTTTCCTTCAATATTTATTATATTTTTTTACTCCTTCTTTACAAATTTGTTATGTACTCCAAATAAACAGAATCAACATTCGTTATATTATAATCATTCATAAAAAATATAATCATTCATTAAATACTGTTTA
Source organism: Napeogenes sylphis (assembly GCA_959347405.1). Taxonomy (NCBI): domain Eukaryota; kingdom Metazoa; phylum Arthropoda; class Insecta; order Lepidoptera; family Nymphalidae; genus Napeogenes; species Napeogenes sylphis. The sequence continues at coordinate 30,601,429 of OY365783.1, read as the reverse complement.
CTTAATAATTTTTTGTTTTAATGTTGTGTTCTATTATTCTGTGCCATCAAATTTGTCTGTTCTTGTCTCCGCAAGTTAAAAGTAATTCGTAATTATACAATTTATAGAAAATCTGTACATTTGTAAAGTATAAAATTTTTTGGAATCATATTCAAAGCCGATTTTAACCATGATTTAATTACTAACTAATTAATAACTAACAGAAAAAGTAACAAATTCTTAGTTTTAGTTAGTTTAGTCTGTGTTTTGGTAGAAATTCTTTATAAGGAATTAAAAAAAAAATGTGTTATCCATGTCGTTCTATTGTTTTATTTAATGACTGAAGATAGCCTTTAAAATAATTTATTTAACACACTCTCAATGTCACTCTCTTAGTCAATGTTTCAATTGTTTTATAAAATACTACGTTTATGAAAATAAATGAAATATGCTGTAACCTTATGCATCTTATTAATCAATATCTTTATAATTATTTTAAAAAAATCAATATATCACTATCGATAAAGAGATACTCTCACATACAAGAACAAGCATAATAAACATTGCACATTCTGAAAATCATGGAGAGATAATAAAAAATGTTCTTAATTTGTTCCAGATTGCTCACAACAGCTAATAAGCTAGCACAGACCTAACCGAATAAATGTGACGGCTTTGAGTTTGGATATGATGAGTTATACTTCTTTAAATTCAACTCTAGATGATTTGAAATGCCAGTTCGTTTCTGGCGAGAGCTGTGTAAACGAAACCATTTCCTCTGAGCTTGAGTGTATTAGCTACGGTAATTCTACTGAATACGGCTGCGAATTGAATTTATATCTTCAAAATGAACCTTCTTACAGTTGTTTCAAATCCTCATATAATTCCTTGGATAAAAATGGCAACTATCTAGCTAGTTTTGTCCTTAAAGTCACATAAACATATCAACTATTTGTTTTCAGGATCCCTAGAATATATCCTAGAAGCTTCAAAGTTGGTAATTCAAATATAAATTATATTATCCTAGGACAGATCTAAGTTTAGTCTATTTGGCGTTTACATAAAACTGATTTTCAAGAAAGGATAAACTAAATAACTAAATAAGGCAATGCTAGAGCAAACTTTTAAGATCTCGGGAGATGTTTTTATAGAGTGGTATTTTTATTTATTATTTTATTACGACTGAAGTCTTATTGGTTTCCTGATCAAATATATAAAATTGAAATATACGCAAGTCTTTTATCATTTTTATTACAGTATGGTGCAACGTATACATGATGTGGTATGCTGACCTGTTCCGCAAGCATCATGCATATGTGTTTTATCAGAATTAAATGCTAAGTTCTTTAATTTATGTATACTTAAAATAGATTATTTTTATTATAGTAATTCAAATTACTCCAGATATTTTTACACTCAAAAGAATATTAAATTACACACTTTTCTATAGTTTTGAGATATATTCTTGTGATGTTTCATACTAGGAATGAAAAGGAAAAAAAAAAAAATTATAATAATTTTGGTTCGTCGTTTTCTAACCTATATATCATTCTGATAAATTTAATAAGAAAAACATTATAATATACACACGTATATAGATCATGATTAAGAAAATGTTTTGAACACCGTATTGGTTCAAAACACTTTCCCTAAATTACGGAGAAAGCTGAAGCAAATGATTAAGATAGGGTATCTGATGTCGTAAATATTCTGATTCTATCTGTTCATTAAATCACTCAGATGGAAATATAGGGTATCTGGGTTTATTAAATATTTTGAATATTAAAAAATTATTAGTCACACTGATTAGTAAAACCATTACGTATATAAGTGTCAATTAGTCTTAGCAAATTATTTTTTTATTATTCTGATAGGGTTTAAAAGCTTTTCCATGTTACTAGAATGTTTCGAAAACATCATGGTTATTCATTTTACTGGACCTCGCACGTCATTGTTTATTTAAGAAAAATTAAAACCTGCCTTAAGTCCGCATAAATAACCTTTTTCATTGAAAAAATACATATTACAAAATATGTGCATTTGCAAGGGGAGGGCGCTGTATGCTACAGATCACATTTGTCATTTTACATGGATTTGAAAATTGTTTATTGGCCAATTAGTAATAACCAATTAATAAAATATTATGGAATTGTATAATAATACCATTCCGGAAGTCTTTATGCTTTAGAATAACTTAGTGTAATGGTTCGTTTAAAACAATAACCACTTAAGTTCGCTAACTTGTGAACTTCATTTACATACAAATATCTTTAATATAGATTCTAATAATAGTATATATAATCTTGGAATAATATAGACGGAAGACACTAGTAGCATGCAAAATATACATTCAAAGTCTACAGATTTCTAGAAATACATTATCATAGTGTTAGCTTTTACATAATTAGAGGGTTGGTTTTGATAAAAAATAAAGATATCCGTTGTTGATTTGAGTAAAACTAATGTTATGATTGTATAGAAGTTTAATTGACTAAATAAATAATTGTAATATTGGATACTGATTTGACTAAGAGAAGTGAATATATAAGTTGTTTTCCAACTAATAGAAGGCAGTGTGTGGTTGAGAGACTAAGTTGTGGAACGAAAATAATATAAGTTTTCAAACGGATTTCTATATTCTATCTATTCTGTATTCTCATATTTAAAAATGTATTTATCTTAATTTTATACCGTTTAAAAATAGAGCTTTTTATATAAGATATCATGTTATTGCATGGTTCTTCTCGTCTATTTTTATTTAACTCTAAAATATTGAATAATGTAAGATGTTATTCGTTTTTTTTATATCGGTTACTTAGAATAAACTAAATCAATAGTGAATAAGAACAAATGTATTATTGTATGATATAAAAATAAATTTATTCATAAACACGTTAATACACAAATATCTTTACTATGAAATGAGAACAAATAGTTCCTTTTTGGGTATGCATTTAAATGGATTTTCATTTACTTTTATTTGTGTATTTCCACTTTATTTTTATATATTTTAATCATATATATTTTTATATATTTTAATCATATAAACTTTATTGTCATACAACAATTGAAGTTTCAAATGAGCTCAGTAATTAAAATTTATTAATAAATACAATTAATAATATTCATTTCACAAAACTTAATCACATTTGAAATTAATTGTTAATAGCCAAATAATGGGATTGCTTATTATAATTTTGTATCATTTGAATGTCAAACAACAACTTTTTTTATAGAAGATGTATATTTTTGACACTATCAAATACTGTATTTTTTACATAATTTAAGACATATTGACAAAACTGAAAGTTTGGAGTCGATGTTAGCTAGCTTTTAGTTCTCTTTACATATTTAAGTATTGTATAAGTATGGTCACATATTTATATATAGCTATTATATTTATAGTCATTTTCTTCTGTGTATCTTTATAATTAAATAAGGCAAACTTTATTTAAAATGTAATAATAACTCGGGCTATATCTTAAAACTTATTGATTTTATTTCTAAAGTAAAATCATATTTTGTAAATGTAATTGAATTCCAACGCAGGGAAATCTATATTTGATTATATTGAATGGTCTATTCCAATTATTTGAGACATTGGACTTGTTTCCCAGGTGTAGATAACCATAATCCCTTTTTGCTGGATGTGCTGCTGTAACACTACGAGAACTACCAAGTAACTATCAACGATGTCCTGAGTTCATTTGACCATTACTTGGTATTAAGACCATATTGTTAAGTAATTCCTGCATCACATCCGCATTACTCCCAAAAGAGGTCGTGTCATCTGCATATCACAGATTCGCAATATTTGAGCCCTTAATTACAACACATCGCACACCCGCTTTATGATGGAAATTATGTTATCTTATTAGTCAGCTGTCCCCCTTTAAAGAGTCCTCTCAGCACATGTATGAAGTTTTGTAATATGCCTATATCCAGCATTGTTTTCCATAAAATAAATTTCACTGAATCGAACGCTTTGGAGTAATCAGTAAATAATAAATTATAAATAAATATACAATGAAAAATAAAACGATACGAGCAGGGATTCGAACCCGCAACCTCTGGGAAACCGTCCCGTCTCTCTACCAAATGGTTACATTACATACATTTTAATATGGCTTTACATGTTAAAAAATATTAACAAACATAAATTATGATTTTTGGGTTAGCTGACGAACGACGATAATTTGCTTACGAGTTGCATTGCATTTTGCAAAACTAGCCTGTTCTGGCCCAATTTCTCCGAAAAAATATAAAATCAATCACTCATATAATTAAATATGAGTGATTGATTTCAGTATTGCTGCATATTAATGCAGCAGCATTCTTAAAGCCATTTGCCTGTGAGCAATATTTTGTTGCAAATGGTGTAGAAGATATGAATAGTAAAATTGGAATTTAATCATAGTTCTTCCTTTCTCATTATTAATATGTTGAGCCACTAGGCTTTTACTTCAGATTCAAAGATATCTGGCTCCAACATCTCTCATAGGTTCCGTGGATACAAGGGTGAAAATAATTCCTCTACACTTTCGAATTTTTTCTAGTTCAATGACTATTTTCTCATTATGATCTTAAATAGCCCAGGTTCTAGACAGCAGAGTTTTTGTAATGACACGTATCTTGTAAAAAAAGTCTCTTGACTTATATATATATATATATATATATATATATATATATATATGTATATATATAGTATAATAGTTTAGGTTTATCTTTATTAGGTTATCGAAGTTATTATTCTTGATTTCCACGACAATAACTTCTAAGCACGTAAATACATGTAAGTATATGATAACTTAAATAATAAATCAAGCTTATTACACGGAAACACTAATCGGTGAAAATGGGGTAGAAAATTGGTAGCTACCAGACAGCTACCAATTTTCTAGCCCAGAAAAAAATGGCGCTGTTGAATATTATATACTTGTGTTATTTATAATAAGGGATGATTACTTTTACCCTTAATTATTGTAACGCTAATTTATTTACCTAAATCTAGTCAAGATATGAAAAGTAGAACATCGTTAATAGTGTAATTATGGCTTACAAAATGCTGCAGTGTATTATTATCCGATTTAACGTTAATACAACAAACTATCAATCAATCAATCAATCAAAATCAGTTTATTGCATTTAAGTGAAAAACACATTTATGCCAAGTCATATTTAAAATCTACTGCCGCTTCTTAAGGTGCTTTGGGTCGCAGAGAAGAAACGACAAGAAACTCTCGCCAGCACATCTTTTTAACATAACTAGTTAACAATGTTATTGAAAATGTTTATTTATTAAAATGTTCTTTTTAAATAACAAATTAAACAACAATAACAATTAAATAAACATTATCTGAACATCACATAAATAATTATACATCATAAGACTTATTTTTTAAACAACAAATTAACAAATTAAATTAATTTAAATTAAAATAATCTTTATCAGAAACATCACATAAATTATCATACAGCATAATTTCATTATAAAATATCATTCATTATTAAATCATATCATTCCTTATTAAATATCAAATTAACAAATTAAATAAAATTAAAAAATCATATAAACTTTATCTGGACTTCACATAATTATTATAATATATAACAGTCATTACAAAAAAAAAAAAACAAATTAACCATTTAAATTAAGTAAAAAAGTAAATTATCTTTATGTAAAACTTCGCATACATTGTCATGCAACCAAACCAGAAGCAAACAAAAAAATCTAAAATATGAAATCACAGGAGTTACAATAAATCTCGTTTACACAAATTGGCTTATCTCGTTTATATCCTTATCAGAGCTGGAAATCGGTAAGGACCACGCCTCATTGTCATTTAAGTATTCGTTAATATCGTAGTAAGCTTTTTTATATAGAGCTTGTTTAATATATTTTTTAAACATTTTCTCAGTTAAGTTTAAGATACTTTCAGGTAATTTATTATAAAAAAGTACACTGTAGCCCATAAAAGAAGTGCTAATTTTTTTTAGTCTGTAATTTGGAAACGCTAGTTTATTTTTATTTCTTGTATTGTAACTATGGTTATCGCTTTTTTTAAGAAACAGCGAGATGTTTTTACGAACGTACATTATATTTTCGTAAATGTATTGGGAAGCAAGCGTTAAAATTTTTATTTCTTTAAATAAATCTCTTAAGGATTCATAGAAACGAAGCTGATAAATGGCTCTAATCGCTCTTTTTTGCAAAATAAATATTGCCTGTGCATCCGCAGCTCTACTCCACAATAGTATGCCATATGACATGATACTGTGGAAGTAGCTGAAGTACACCAATCTTGCAGTTGGTATGTCCGTTAGGTGTCTTATTTTCCTTACGGCATAGGCTGCTGCACTCAATCTTCCCGATAAAGCCTCAATATGTGGACTCCATTGCAATTTCACGTCCAGTGTTATTCCAAGAAATTTGGCATTTTTAATGAAATCTATTTTTTCTGTACCTAACACTAAATCATGCGAAACCTGTGTAGTTTTAGTCAAAGAAAACTTCATGCATCTAGTTTTTGCCGAGTTCATTACTAAATTATTCACGGTGAACCAGTATAAAACTCTTTCTAGGGCCTTATTGATATTTTGTACATCACACGATTTCCTATTTATTTTAAAAATAAGCGATGTGTCGTCAGCAAATAGAACTATGTCTGATAGTGTATCCACCATGTTTGGCAAATCGTTTATATAGACGAGAAAAAGAAAAGGGCCTAGTATTGAGCCTTGTGGTACTCCCATCCTTGCAACAGATCCTGAAGATTTTTTATCGTTTATTTGAACTTTTTGAATTCTATTTTGCAGGTATGATTCTAGAAAATTCAGTGCTACATCATTTATGCCATAATGTTTTAATTTGAGAAGTACTGTTTTATGACATACACAATCAAATGCTTTGGAAAGATCGCAGAATACTCCTATTGCATCATTACAGTCATCCCAGGCTTTGTAAACATGCTGTAGTAGTTTAGCTCCTGCATCTGTGGTTGAACGTCCTTTTGTGAACCCAAATTGGTGTTCATTGAGTAAACCTTTAATTTCAAAGTGACAAAGCATTTGACAAAGCATAATCTTTTCAAAAATTTTACTAAATACAGGAAGGATCGCTACAGGTCTATAATTTCCAACATCCTCTTTACTACCTGTTTTATATATTGGTATAATTTTACTGCATTTTAAAAGGTCAGGAAAGGTCCCTTGCTCGATACTAATATTAAATATGTAAGCTAAATGTGTTGCAACAGTATTAATAATTAGGCTAATAAACTTTATTGACATACCCCAAAGATCCTCTGATTTTTTTATGTTAAGGGATTTAAATGTTTTAACAATATCGTTAGCGTTTACGTGCTCAAATTTAAAATTAGTGTCACATTTCGCAACATTTGCTTTTAAAAGATTTTCTGCTAGGTAGGGAGAAGAGTTAAGATTTTCGGTTATTTTTACAGGGATATTAGTAAAAAAGGTTTCGAATTCTTGAGCTATATCTGCATTTGATTGAATTATACCCTTTTCCGTTTTAATTTCATAATTGGTATCGCATCTTTTAACATTTTGGTTGGTTTCTTTATTGATTATGTCCCAAGTCACTTTAATCTTATTATCGGCAGTTTTAATTTTATTGCTTAAGTATTTAGTTTTAGCCGCAGAACAGACTTTTTTAAATGTTTTTGAATAATTTCTCACATAATCTATAAATATCGTGTCTCGACGGTATATCTTTTCCCCGTATAATTCGTACAATTTATTTCTACTTATTCGGATACCCTTCGTAGGCCAATCGCAAAACTTATATTGTGAATTAATTTCAAAAGTTTTAGTTCTAAATGTGTATTCAAACTCTTCATTAATTACGCGAAAACATTCTGCGTAGAATTGATTTGCATCAATTTTGTCATCATTAGGGATGGGTAATCTATTTAATAGCGTATTATTTATTTTTTTAATTTTATTACCTCTTATGGGCCTGTAAGTCCCTATCCGTTTTGTGTTGTTGTAATCAAGTCGAAAAGTAACGCTTTGGCCACAATGGTCTGATGTTAGGCAATTTATTATCTCCTTGTCTGAAAAATCACTTTTACAATAAAAATTATCAATGCAGGTGGCCGTGGTTTGTGTAATTCTAGTTGGTTCTAAAAATACATTTTGCAAATTAAAGGATTTAAATAAACTTATTATTCTAATTGAGTGATTATTTGATTCCAAGAGGTCTACGTTAAAGTCACCGCAGGTTATAATGAACTTATTACTTTTGGAGGCAACATCCAATACATCTTCCATAACTGATTCAAACACCGTAAAATTAGAATCATAGGGGGGTCTATACACATTAATGACAATGTAATTTTCCAGCTCCACACAAGATAATTCAATAGTACATTCAACAGAAAGCCCTACAATGTCCTTTCTCTCTTTGGTTTTAAGATTATTTTTAAGTAACACAAGAGAGCCCCCACGTGTTTTGGTCTGTCTGCAAAAGTAACTAGCCACATGGTAGTTTTCTAAGCTAATTATCATTTCAGAACTTTTAAGCCAATGTTCTGTTAAGCACAGAATATCTACATTTAGCTGGCTTTCTAAAAATTGTTCAATTTCTAGTTCTTTGCCGGAAAAGCATTGGATATTCTGATGAACTATTCTTAGGGTACAATGCTTATCCTTTGTCTTCTTAACTAGTTTAAAGGTTGAGAATTTATCAGTACTTTTATCGGTTTACTAGATTTTAGTTCATTCTGAATATTATAAGTAGAGTGATGATTTCTGGCTTTCGCTTTCCTATGCGGAGTTGTAATATTACGTGCACTGCTGTCGAAATTATTGATATTGTACGCTATTAGTGCAACTACTTCGCGTTTAAATTTCCTTGGAAGATACATATTATCCGTCCTTAATTTAAAATTATTGATAAAGTTATTGGTGTCAAAGAACGTAAAGATGTCATTATGACGACATGTCAAATTATGTAAGAGAACATTTAATTTATGAATATTGTCATTCTGTCGTTGAGATAGTGTTACAGAATAAGGAAATGCACATAGTATTATTTGTTTAGCCGGCAGTGTTAATAAAATGTCAAAGTTTTTTATTATGTCACTTTTACGAACTCCCATACTATTTCCTAATAAAATTACAATATTTGTGTTATTGGTTATTTCAACTGACATTATTCTATTCATTATGTGGCAGTAAGATCCGCCAGGAATGCAAAAGTTTGTGATATTCTCATGTACGAGGTTATGAATTAGAGAACCTAGACCGATACCTAACCCATCTGAAAAAATCAAAGTTTGTGATGAATTTTTATTACAATGTATCGTTGCACTACTCGATAGACGATCATATACAACAGCCTCTGATATATTTAATGTTCTATTGAGGGATTTCGGGTTATATGCGTTATTACAGCCACACGTGTGATTATTCATGAGTGACGAGAAGCGATCAGCATTATAATTGCTCAGTTTAACAAGTTCACCCATGGCTAACACATGCTGCTCAATTTCTTTGTTTGCTAGCTGGTATTTATAACTAAGACTATCATAGGATGTCCGAAGATCCTCAATGTCAGCATACAATTGTTTAGTTTGAGTTTCAGATTCGTGCAAAAGTTTTTCACTTAGACTTAATTTTTCTCTTAGAGTCTTACAAATCTTATTTAATTTTACACTTTTAACCTTATTTGATACAAAGTTTTGACACTTATTTAAAACTTTACAAACCTTTTTGTATTTCTTTGACTTATTCTTACTACCAAATTTCGGCATAGGACAATTTTTTAAGTTTGAATCGGTGTTGATCAATTCCCTAAAAAGACTTTGGGTATTTTCTTCTTTAACACACTGTTCATTGGCCTGGAATCTTTCGATGGTCTCCTGAGCTTCCAAAAGTTGGCGCTCTAAATGGGCAATCCTGTTCAGGGCACTTTCATAGGTAGAAGTGCATTTTTCAACTTCGTCCAGTGCTGATTTCAGGGAGCCGCACTCGCACTGTGCTTCCCTCAGTTGGATGTGCAGCTCATACAACTCTTTTTTTAAGGCTGTATTTCTTTCAACAACCTTTTTCACCTCTGCTTCACTATCCTCTCTTTCCAGTAGTAACTGATTTTTTTCTCTCTCCGTTTCTTTCAGCGTTGTTAAGGCAACCTTCAGCTGACTTTCAATACTTTGCATTTTAGCATTCCGGGTCATCATGTTAGTAGTAAAGTAATCAGTCCCAACACTAGTTTGTTATACAAAGTAACTTACAAACTAACTTATTAATTAAAAAAAAAAAAAAATATTTATATATATATATTATGTGGGAAAAAGAAACAAATGAATCAAAGATTTAAATATAGAAATAATAATAATAATAACAATTAAAATAGTTATAATAGTTGCAACAATATATTAATAATAATAATCCAAATATTAGTAATTTAAGGAATAAATAACTTAATAATACAAAAAATAATGATAGCCGTAGTAATAATAAAAATCCAAAAATAAAAAAATAAAATAAAAATATCATCCATACAAATTTACTAAAACTGTTGATACGAACTCAGAGCACGAGCATATTATAGGAATTAGCGTAACTCGTTAGCCAATACACCAAATCGATGTGACACTTTGGAATCGAAATTAGCCGTACATATTTTTAACCAAACACTGCAGTTTTGTCTTGGTATTCGCTAATTGGTTCTCAATAACTTGCGGTCGTTCACCTTTGCACTACGCACTGCACTTGAACATGGCCGATTTACTGATTTTATATTAGCACTTATTTTATTTGTTCAAATATTATCTTTTAGTTTAAAGTTCTGGTCATCTGTTTAGCACAAACTTTAACAGATTTAATTCTGTTACTTATTATCCACTTTTTAATTAGCAGGTACTACTTTTTATATCAATTTTTAGTAATTCTTATAGGAGCACACAAAAACACGTCCACATGACTCCAATCGTTTGTCCGTCCATCAGTTTAAGTAAAGTAACTTATCCAATACTCACCACTTTCAATACCGTTTGAAAGTACTGTAAGATCCAACCAGATCCAGCCGGATTGGTCAAATCAACCTGTGATTTCCACTTTTCGGAATGAACTGTTAGTAATTAAACCAAGTGACATTATACTTAAAAAAGTTAGTTTATAATATGAAACATATATCCATATAAAACATTTAACCCACGTAGGTTAGGATTTTCAAAAGAATCCTGATGGAAGACGACCATACATTGAATGCTGAATTAGCCGTAGCAGGTGGCGATACGGTAGCTAAATGAGTCCTAACTATCAATATTTTTTTTATTTAGACCAAGATTTAATAACGTTTTATCATGACACACTTTCACCTTAAGATATCTTTCGATAATAGACAGAAGAGTGAAAACTATTCCTTAAATAGCTAACACCGAATCCAGTTAACTCATAATGATGCCGGATCCGCCAGATTACTGGATCCGTTTTCCGGATTGCCATTTCTAGCCGTGGTTCGAAAGCATTAATTGATTAATAATAATAATTTTATAAGTGATGCCAGCTTAATTAGATAAAACTTAGAGACTTTAAAAAAAGAACTTTAATAAATTATTAAAATGACTTGTTTCCAATCCAGTGGTATAGAACAATAAATAAGTCTCAAGATTTAAAACGTTCGGCTAATTAGAATTGTCGTATTAACGGTACTTTTAAATATACTTTCATTCTTAAAAGATTTTGCTTATTATATAACGCATTAGCCTTTCACAGTGGTTTATTTATTAAACCCACTTAGAGCTATATAATATTTTATAAAATCCTGATTGCCTTTATATAGAAATATTATATTTTTAAGGTGTAGATTTTTTTTTTCAAACTTGGCTGTTCATTGTACTCACTACTACTAGTATAAGTAATATCAATATGGGACTCAGGACTGACTTTATATACTTTTAACCCCCGACTAAAAAGAGAGGTGTTATAAGTTTGACTTGCCGATCTATGTATCTGAGTATCTGCCTGTGGCAAATTTGCGGCCAAACGGATTTGAATGCGGTTTTTTTTAATCGAAAGCTATGTTCGTCGAGATGGTTCTTATTCTTATTTGGTTGAAATAGAAATAGTCGTCTCCAAGATATTGACGTTTTATTCGTGCGGGGGAGACGTTCTTATGCAATAATTAGCTGTTCCCGGCGGCTTCGCCTGCGTTATATAGGAAAAAAGCCTTGTTATGAAGGCCAAAAAGTTTTTACACTTACTCGGGTAAAGTACTTTATTAGGGATAGCAGTTGCCCGTGACTGCGTCCACGTAGACTGTAACAAAAATATATTTATATATTTTAAAATCCATAATATTGGAAACAGAATTTCAAAGAAAAATATTTCATCTTTCGTATTTCAAAGTAACCTTTTATCTTTAATTGTATACGATTTAAATATTAATACCAGATTATCTATTTGAAGATATGAATGAAATTAAATAAACCAACTTCAATATGATAAATGAAAGAAAGTCAAACGAAGCTTGTCATTCAAACTTTATACTAAGTACCACTCAATGACAATCTCCAACTAAATTGAGGTACTTTTTCATGAGCAATTTCACTCGTAAATGTCTAATGATTTTTCTTTTTTGAGTCATTGCTGAAAGCTTTTGAAATTGGATTGCTAAGTGCTGATCTAAATCAGCTAAAATAATTCAACTGTAGCTTTCGACTGTCATTTTTTTATTTCAACCCAAATCTAAATATTTATTGTCATACATAATTCAAATCCGATATTTTATTGTCTGAAATGAATTGTAGGCGGTATTGTTACAAATTTGTGTTTTATATAATGACTTGTTGTAAACGCTCGTAGCTAATTTCCCGAATATGTAAGTGTATAATGTTCGAATATCATATGGCGGGAAAAACATTAATATAACAGAAAAATTTATGCAGAATGTACAATTTCGACAAAATTTCAGTAAATTGTTTATGGACAATTTTGAAATAGTTCTGGAATAAAAAAAATATAGGTAGCGATTCAAACCCGCGATTCGTTTATAATAATACAGAAGTTTAATTAGTAGGGCTTCAAGAGAGTTTTCTAGAGGTAATTTTTTTTCATTATATATTTATTAAAAAAAATTACAAGCTTAACATGGCGTCACATGATATTATATTATATTATATTCTTTTTTGTGCAATAATTTAAAAAATAATCTAATAATTATTACAGAGCAATCTCTTCCAGGCAATCTGAGGGTATGTTTTTGTGTGAACTAAGAAAAAGAAATTAAGAATGTATATACTTAGATAATATAAAACTAAGTAAGAATATATATCCTCCGACCCAAACAGCTTCGGCCTACCAATAACTATAGCTTGGGTTTTAGACCAGTCTATATTAGGACTTTTATACCATCTAGCTATAGCGCGCCACCTTGAGGGACACAGGTGTTGATTTAAAGCCACTTAGAATACAAATTTCTTGCAAAAACTTTTTGCCGTCTTCCCTTTTCCTTAGCTTTTAATACTTTTATTTCTGATGACTAGAATGACTAGATGATGACTCAAACCTCTTAAGACGTTTCCTAAATGGATAAAAATTAATTGAATTAATGCATCATTGGAAAAATGAGTACGGTATATACTTATTTTAGTACTGACAGAGCTAATAGAGTTCGAGGAGTACAGAAAAAAATACCATGTAATAAAGAATTGAAGAAAAAAGGCAGGGGAGCTTTTGCTCAAGTCGTGTCTAACGAACACAATGTCGTTGTTGTGAAGTAGTTTGAGAATAAGTTTGTACAAAATATAATGCGTTACGAGAAAGACAAAAAAAGCAAGGTCCAAATTTAATAAAGCATTATAACGAAAATATGAGTAACTCCATTCCAAGCAAGCCGATGTGTTAGTCGCTTTATACCGTACGCAAGTATTAGGTATTGTTTCCGCATATCCTGGACATCAGGATAATGCCTGGATGGTGTATAGTCACCAAAATAGTGGTAAACAATAATTACTGCCACTCATGAAGTTTCAAGTCGCGTTATTTAGGCAACTGCATTTTTTTAGGGGAGCTCTTCTATTCTGCAATCTGATGTTTTTTTTTCAGATATATAATAAAAGTAAAGAAACCAGTTGCGGAGAGGCCTTATTATGCTATTCGTTATGCCCTGACGGGACATGTTCCCACTTTTACGATCAAGGCTGTAAAAACTGTACCAAACATCAAACAAAATTTTTCTGTTTAAAATGTAATGCGTAGTTGAATGTGTAGTTGAAGAAATTGTTTTATGGATTTTCATATTAACTAGTATTTAAGTTTTTTTTATATTTTTACAAGGTAAATAGATAATAATTTAAAAAACTTAGGTCTCTAGGTCTTAGACGACTCAATTTTGTCATAAAAATTAATATAAAGCTCAACATTTTTTTTTTAATATACTATAATAAGAGGATTTTATCTTAATAATATATAAATAATATTAATAATATATATTAATATTATTTATATATTATTAAGATAATATATTATTGAGAGATATATATATATATATATATATATATATATATATATATATCACCACTTTTTATATTTAACAATACATGTTATTATAAAAAACGTCCTTGACTTATGACGTTTTATTCATAGCAATGTTACATTGTGAACGTGAAATATAAGTAGAGTAAAATCAGCCTTAACGGTTCAACCCTAAATCGACGTTTGATGGAAGAGGAAAATAAGTTATAGTACATCACAACTTCTTTGGCAGTGCTTGCTGATTGATGCCGGGAATTATTCACTTTGCCCGATTTCGCAGTTTGGACTCTCGCCAATATATAAGAGACACGTAGATTACATCAGCTGTAATTTGTGGTTCCATATATAAGAAATAAAAAGAATGTGTACAGATTAACTGTTGTAAGGATAACTGTTCCGTTATATTTTTAACCCTCCACTAAAAAGAGGGGTGTTATAAGTTTGACATGTCGATCTGTGTATCTGTGTATCTGTCTGTGGCAAATTTCCGACCAAACGCGTGGACGGATTTGAATGCGGTTTTTTTTAATCGAAAGCTATCCTTGTCGAGATGGTTCTTATTCATGTTTGATTGAAATAGAAATAGTCGTCTTTAAGATATTGACATTTTAATCGTGCGGGGGAGAGGTTCTTGTGCAATAATTAGCTGTTTGCGGCCAAACGCGTGGACGGATTTGAATGCGGTTTTGTTTAATCGAAAGCTATGTTTATCGAAATGTTTCTTATTTAAGCTTCATTGAAATAAAAATAGTGGTCTTCAAGAAATTGACGTTTTATTCGTGCGGGTTATGTTCGTTCTGTGCTTAACTTATACTGATTTCGAATATCGAGCGAGTTATTGGTTTGACTAACAGCAAGGTTCGAAGTCTCGAAGCAAGTATTCAGTATCGGATGATCGGCGGGGACCTCATTCGAAAATGGTGATCGCGTTGTCGCGTGAACAACTCAATCGTCTCTGTCACCGCAACTTAAACTGCATAACTTTTAATTCATTTGAAGTTTTGTGGTTTCCAGTATTATTAACGTCTTCCTTGACCGAGGAGTTACTGTGATTTGGGAATGTAAGTGTAAAGGTGATGGTGGTGAAGGTGCCATCTACCTTACTTTGAGAATAAGACATTGAAGGTCGTCTGGTGTCTGATCTGGATAGCAACGAGTCCTTAACTGTAAGTATTTCTTGTTGTCCAAGCCATTCGTAGATAATATATAATTGAGAACCTACCGATTTACCGGCAGAATACTATATTAAATTTTTGTTGTGACCTATAGCTTACATGTAAATTATCTTGACCGTAATGTTGATCATTAACTTACAGTTATTATACTGAATTATGATCGAGACTCGATGTGACGATACTGTTTTGATTTTTGGCTCACTAGCAAAATTGTTGGACGCCGTCTGCATTATGATAAAATGATGACGGAGATAATATGTTTTTTTATGTTAAAAAAAATGACGTACTTAAAATGTTAATGTATGTATGCTTAGTATTCGAATGATCAAATATACTTACACAGGGTGGGCGATAATTTTTGCATGAATTTGTATTTGAAGCATGAGTAGAAATAAAAGTAAGAATGTTAGTTTGTAGATGATTTATTTAACGTAAAAAACATTAATTTAAATTTATTTCTTAAAAATTAAATCGCTACTACCACCTCGTGGATTTATTGTTTGAATTGGAAAAATTAATTAGTTTTTTAAGTTACACTCGACTTTTCACATTTTCCATCAAGAAAAAGTAGTAAGGAGTAAGATCCAGGTTTTTTGGAGGTAAAAAAACATCTTCTTGACCACCGGTAACAGTCACTTTTGAAGTATGTTGTTTGGAATTTTGGTCCATCTTGTTGCATCCAAGTCCTGCTATTGTGTCCTTCAAATTCATGTAACTGTAGTATCAAAAACTCTTGTATCATCGACACTTACTTCACTGAGTTTATAATAGAGTATTAATTTCAAAGATTCCTTGTGCTGTTTTGGCAGACCATACTGTCGTTTAGGTGAATGTAAATAGTCGTGTCGTGATCGTCTTAGTAGTAAAAGGGTTTATCTACATGACCATTGAACCAAAAATGGGCCTCGCCTGTAAACAATACTATCTCAAGGCTAAAGAATGACTCTTGTATAGTGTCAGCCAATAATTTACGTTGAATGTAATCGTTTGGCTTGAAAAGTTTGTTTTTTAAGTTCCAATTGCTTAATTAGCAGAAGACTAGTTCTTAGTATTGCCAGTGTCACCAAATGCTTAAGCGTAGATGATTTTGCTTCGTCCTTTATGGAAATTTCAATCTTCGAAATGTTGTTTTCGCTTCTTCTTGAACGTGGCCACCCAGTCCGATTTAGTTTGCTTACTGGATCTTTTTGATTCAAGTTTTTATTAAATTAGCTCTTGTATACTCACTTATACGTCGCAATCCGTATTCAACTCTGAAGAGGCGTCCTACAGTAACGTATTAATTGTTGTTTTTGTATTACTTTTTCACGCTAAATGCGCGCTGTTGTCCTTTGAAGCGTTCCGTCGTGACTAAAACTGTATTAAGCGAAGAGCAGTTCCTCACAATCGGCACCCTACTCTCATGTTTTTGAGAAATTAAGTGTATTTGTAAATATTCGGCCTACCCTATATATTATTCAAGTACATATTACGCCACAACTTAGTTTACACATCAAACATCGACACACATACTACAAAAGGACAATCCTATTAATCCTTTATGGCTTATTATATGTCAGACTATAAATAAATGCATTAAAATAGTCTCTTTAGGTTTATAGCCCCATTCGCGGATGATTTCTATGAAAATTGTAACTTTAGTCAATTACTACAGAATTGTATTAATACATTTAGTTTTGCATTGTTATTTACTTTGATTAGTTCATTATATATAACGTCAATAGGATTACAATGATCCTGGTACTATATTAATAATACTGTTAATTCTTGTGTTATTACTTTCTCTTATTAGTGGCACCTTATGTCAACGAATTAACTAGGTAAGTACTTACAACGTACTACAGTTAAATAAAGTAAACTTTTGTAATATTTTAATTGTTACTATGGTATTTAAGTCTAATTAAAAACATCGTAATTTCCTACCCACGTCATGGAAAATATTTTTTAATTTTTTGTCTTATGTATAGTAATAAAATATTATGATATACCTACATGTTCATACCCAATTCTGTATAAATACAAATACATGTCAATTACAGCTGTTGCTAATCAGTTTTTTTAGGAAAAATAATCAAAAAGGGGTCAAGGTGCCTGCCTACACTTAGTGGAACTTGATATTTAAGTTATAAGAAAATCCCTTAAACAATTTTGGCATAACATCTGCTGTTTGCTTTATTTAAGTTTGTTTGAGGAAAGGATACCATATCATATTACAAGGATCTTAAATTATTGGGTTCGCAATATGTGATATCATTATTAATTTATTGCCAGTTTGGTGGATTTTTTTAAAGAAAACAACGGAGAGATAATAATATGGAAATATATTTAAAAAAAAATTGCTGCCCGGTACAGGTAAAATGAACATATTTTGATTTATGTAATTTTAGAAAGATTATACCGCCATTACACTTCCCAACACTTCTAATAATATGGTAACAAAGCTCAAAATATTAGATCGGCAATAAGTATTTAATATTTAAGAGAATAAGATGCATCAATAATATAATGTATTTATTATAATAATATGACATAGCTATCCACCATAGGTATGGGTAAATGTTTAAGAATACCACGAAAGACCCATTCTCGTAGTAACCATAATATTACCAGTTATGAATGGGACACAGAATATAGTTTATCTTTAATTCCTCAACTTCTGTTACTTCTGTTTGTATTTAGAAGTAACAAAACATATCTACTTCTTATTCTAATGACTATTATCCCTATAATAATATATGTAGTCATAATATATGCCAATTAATAAAAATCTTTATTTTACCATTAAAAAATATAATAGCTAGTAAATTGGCAATTTACCTTTTTTTAACGAATTTTACTTAATTTATTTAGTAAATGGTTAAACATTTTTAATTAACCAATACGAAATTCATCAACTCGAACATTCAGCGGGGCAACAGGTATGACGATGAAGACGATTCAAACAATTTTTAATAATTTAAGTAACTGATATTTTGAGATCATTGGCTAGGATTATATTAATTAATAGAGTAATCTTTTATCTTAATAATTAATTTTCATCCCTTTTACTAAAAATTGTGAAGTAAATAATTTATTTCCGAGGCGATCTCTTTTCGTATCAATAATATGTTACGTGTTTACGATTTGAAATTTGTTCAAATTTACCGGTCGGAGTTTTATAAAAGGTTTCATACATCAAACAAAATACATTCTATTACATAGTTGTAAGTAAGAAATACTTTTAGCTCCAATGATAATGTAATTATGCACATTCAGTATTTTCAGTGTTATGTGCGAAAAAATAAAAATGAAATAAATACTTCAAAGAAATCCTTAAAGTATTTGGGTCTTACAATACTATGGCGCTTAAATTGAAATAAATAATTTTGTCAATGAATCAGACAGTAAATTAAATCAATTGTTTTATTAAATAGTATTAATTATGAATAAAGCATTAGATATTTGATGCGTTTTTTTCTCAACAAATCTAGCATGTTTTTTTATTCAGTGATGTAGAATACATAACTTTGCTTTTTCCATTCATTTTATCAGTATCAAATTTTATTTAACACATCATTTAATCCGTCGCATGGCTCAATATAAAGCTGTATTTTGTATTCAATATTCGTAAAAAGGCTTTAGGTATTACTTGTTTGACAATCCAAAATATCCAACACAGTTTATAAATTAACACAACAAGAGAAATAAATTTTAAGCACAGAATTAAAACAACAGCAACTTGTGGCAATGTGGAAACTTTTTATTATTTAGTAAAATGATAAAACAAAACTAAAATATTCTCAATATTTATGTTTTTTTTTATAACTTTTTAAAAAAGTTTTGTAAACAGACTTCTGTTGGAAAAACATTTTAAATGGATATATACCGAGTTTTTACATTCATATATATAAAGAACTTATAAGTTCTTTATATTTATGATTAATTATTATTGCGATTATTTTTAATGGACTTCCATCCTTTTTTATTGTATGAGGGTTGGTGTTAATAGGACTTGTTTACATAAGGGCATTATTTATTTGGTTGTAAAAGACCTAAATCATACCACCATATATATAACGTAACGCTGTACTGCTGTCCTGTCCACGTAGACTGCAAAAATAATATTATATATATTATAACAAAAGCCGACCAAGGTTCTTGGATTGGTCTTCTTTATCTTCATACAATTCCGAGCGCCATTTTTTTTACTCAATATCCTATTTGCATCTTGTTCTGATTACTTTAAAATTAAATTAGGTAGGCAAATGAAAATGTCATGGCAAAATCGCTGGAGGACTTAGGCTTTATGCTCGAAGGCCTCAACGGAGTCTCCCAACAGGTGGGCCTTAAAATGAATATGGACAAGACGAAGGTCAAGGAATGTTCGTGTTGTGCCCTTCGCTGTAACAGTTGGGAACTCTGTTCTCGAAGTTGGCGACCATTATATTAATCTAGGCCAAGTGGTTTATCTAGGTGAGTCCAACTTTGAGAAATAGGTCAATCGACGAATCCATCTCGGATGGGCAGAGCAGCAAGAGAAGGCCAAATGAGCGGAAGAAGCCATCTGATGTTAAATGGCTAATGTCGCCCTTGGAGAACTGCAACATAAAGGAGTTGTGGGTGCGTTGCCGGCCTTATTATACCAGTGCCTGCTTGTATTTTACAAGGTAGAAGGAATTTTAAAGTAAAATAAATAAATAAATGTTATTTATATTAAAAACTGAGTTCTTTTTTTATTCAAGTCTTATAATCACAAACAAGACTTTGAATACCAAAACAAAACTTTAATGATGCCAATGATAATTGCCATTAAAGAATAATATTAGTGTTCCAGAAATAAAAATGAAAGTTTTTCAATTGCTTCTAACAATTAAATTTGTTTGAAATGTTAATGTAACCCTCTTGTTACAAGTTTTAATGGCTTTTCAACGAAATACGATAAATTTTCAAGACGTTTCTGCAAAATGGAAATTCATATCACAATGTTTGAAGTAGTTGTTTCAAAGTCTGTGCATATTGTGTTTAAAACTTTTATACATTATTCACTTTAAAATACTATTGTATTACAATATTAAATAAACTGTGCACACTTATCTTGTGTAGATCTTATAAACATGGTATTATTATTGAAAATTTGTTAGATAAAGTGGTAAAAGCAGTTCTTTTAAATTTAAGCCAGCAAAATATTGGTATGATGAATTTTGTCGAAGTTTTCCCGTACCCGTCAGGGAAATAACCAACCGTTTTACACTTTGGTATAAAACCGACCATTTTAACCTTCTTTAAATGGATTGAAATAACTTATATGTATTAAATTTGACTATTTTTTTATGTTAAGTTTATTAACAAAGTACAAAGTTTATTAAGAATATACCAGTACCCCTATTACGAGTTACGTAATGAAACCGAGTACGAGTAAAATAATGACACTGTACGAAATCGTTGAATAAAAATATATTGACATATTTGAAAAACATCTATAAAAAATGTTTTGATTTACTTAGGATCATTAATAATATTTGGTAATTGATCTTAGTTAGTTCTCGCAACGACAAAACTGTTACTAGTGGTACAGATCATTATTTACATAATTTCATTATATTCTAACATATTCACGTCACGTTTTATTCATAGATTATTGTTAATCGTAATTGTCTGGAAAGAGTCCATATCAAATAACCCCTTAAGTTATGTCGCAAAACAACTTTTAGATTGTCAAACAATAATCTTAAGTGGGGATACGTGTAACAATAGGAATTCTTTATATTATTTAAGATACATTTGTGGTTCAGAAGAAATAAAAGGAGGTAAAACGTACTATAATAAAAAAATAAAAATAATTTGCATATAATGGTGAGAAAATATTTTTTGCACAAATAACTTTTAATAGGTTATCTAAATCTGTGTTAACGTATTCCCATATTACAGAACACGGGGTTTACATCTGTTTGTGTCATCCATCATAACACCCGTCATTTACACCATGTTCAATAGGACCCTGAAAGCTGTTTTTTAAGGCTCTTAAGGTATCATTGCAGCAAGTAATAATATTTTTACGATATTTTATGATTTTAAGTTATCAGAAAATAGGGCCCAGAGTGTTGTAATAAGTTGTATAGATTTATTGTTTGAAAATTCTAACATTAATAATAGCATTTAACTATTATGCATTAATGTAACACCATAAAAAATGGGATGACAAAACATTTTTTTGACGTAAATTGAATAATTTTACTTTATAATAAACGAAAACAAAAGTAAATGATTTTTTTTTGTTTTGAGTATTATTTTACTGATTTACTCTTTATTTTTCAGAGTATACAAAGTGTAAAAAAGGAACCCTATTACTATGCCTCGCTGTCCATCTGTCTGTTTCCAAACTGTTATAATAGTATTTTTTTTTACAGATGATGTATTTCGTTACCGCTATAACAACCAACACTAAAATAAAAAAAAATATATTGATGGAGATCTCCCATGTAGCAAACGTAATTATTTTACTAGATTTTAACAAAGGCAACAAGCTGGCGCTTGAAATATTGAAATATTTACTGAATATTTAATTAGAAATTCACTTTAAATCTGAATTAATTAATTAAAATAAAATAAAGACTAAGGGGGCTCCCATAAAACAAACTAGATCTTTTTCCGTTTTTTTTAAATAACGGTATAGAACCTTTCGTGCACGAGTCCGACTCGCACTTGGCTGGTTCTTAGTATTCAAGATATACACGTTTTAATATATATCTTGTAAATTTTGCGCTGTTGATTTAAGACCAAAACCTCGTACGAGAATTTCCTTTCATTAACTTACAGAAAGGTTCTTAATTAAGCACTTTATAAAACGACTTATGAAAGGTTACGATGTAATAATAAAAAAATAGTAACAAAAAAATGTTAACTGTTAAATATTTTATGTACCTATACTATATGTACTTATAGATTTTTGATTAAGTGATACAAAAGCTGTGTTAAGTAACTGGGCAGTAAAATGATTACACGCTTATTATTTATGTTGTTTCAGAAGATTGAGAGGTATAAAACTACTACTGCATCTTAGTCATAAGGAAAACGAAAGTATTCCATTCATAATATTATTGTGATAATGTTGGTGAGGATAAAAAAACACTTGATAAAATTTATAGTATGCACTTTGCACAGTACAATTTTATGGTCACTTTTACTATAACAACAACATAATGGTCTTTGTTACCGCTCACAGCAGTATCAGTATCAATTTTAAAATTTGACAAACATTTTGCAAATACTAAGACAATTAATATTTCACGTACTATGAATCCTGTTACTACTTCTGGATGCTAATCATCAATTTTTATCAATTTACTTCATAGGATGGATGGATGGAATTCGGATGATACAGTTGACCAGCGTTGTGCTCCAAACAAGAATTAACCGAGTCATTATCAAAGAATTTCAGAATAAAGGAAAATTGATAATTAAGAAAACTTAATATCATACTACAATATTTATATAAAGTAATATACATACATGCCATATAATACACATTATTCTCAATGTTAAACACATATGTTTAGGAGATTGTTATATGAGCTCTCGAACAATCATTTTGAAAGAACATTGTGTTTCTAGTATAGTTATGTATAGAAAAATGTATTTTATAATAATATTTTACTTAAGTTTGTAAAATTTCATTATACATCGTTAAAGAGCACTCAAGTAAATAGAATATTTACTGCTCAAAATTAGTCGCATCGTGGACCACATTCCGATTCGCTTTCAAAGGAGGGTTCACTTCGTTGTTTGTTCGCCCAATTTGAAGTTAACCGGTGGGATTATAACGTTATATCTTTCTTTGACTGATTTAAAAGGTCTATTTGAAGTAATTAAAGGTACTTTTCGAGTTGATTGGGCATTCGAATATTATTATATATTATTTCTGGCAGGTTAATTTCAAAGTTTGTTCTGATTATACCTTTTTATATGAAAAAAAAAAATATTTGCTTGTTTTTGAAGTGAAACTTCTTTATCGGGGTTGGAAAAAAAATTAATGTAACATTTTTTCGTTACGCGTCACATTTTTCCGTTACGCGCCATCTTTTTTAAGTGAAACTTCTTTATCGACAGATGGGATAAAATTTTATAGCAATGTCAAAAAATTATGACGTTTTTTGTTACGCGCCATCTTAATTTCTAGTAAATCATTTTAAAAAAAATTATGTCATAAAGAAGTTTCACTTCTTACATGTGTACACTAATATACACACACATTTTTTTATATTTAAGAACTGATAATTAAAAATAAATGTTATTTCAAAGGTTACCTTCATTATTTTTAACAGAGTTATTAGTTCATTATGACCTTCGCACAATAATTTTGGTTTTTAAAACCAAATTTGTTAACGATATCAGTTTTTCATCATATGAGCCTATTTATATTTTATTGCATTAAACCACTTATCTCGTTAGATTGTTTGTTAACTAATTCGTAATTATTTTATATACATTATATTACTCATAAATCAAAGCAGTTTCATTTCACGAGTTGATTTATACATAAATTGCTTTACAAAGTCTGTTCCTTTTATCTTTATACATATTATGTTAACATGTCCTTTATGATAATTTTATTTATTTTAAAGAATATACATAAATTTTGTACCTACTTTTGATTTACTAAAAGTAATTATGATGTATATTGTATCTTTGATTATATTTGCAAAGGTACGGAAAATAAACTGACAAAGCACAATAAAGCCAGATTCAAGAAATAATATAAAAGACGGCTATCTCCGGATAAAAAACAATATTCCATGGACGTTTGGTTCTCGAATTACGACTTAGCATGATTTTAATAGCATAGTTCCGCACTTGACAGACAGGAAACAAATTAAGACGAATTGCATTTTTTTACATTGAGGCTAGAGTTAATACTTAATAATAATAATAATGTGGAAAATGGTATTAAGGTTATAAATAAACATTTTCGCTATAAAAAAAACAAGATAAAGATGAGATTTTTATTTACTATAATTTTAGTAAATTGTTTTTTCTTTTTATGTATTACACATAAGTTATATATAATGTAATGCATTGGGTTTCACTCTATTTAATAGTACCTTTAATTGGAGATTTTCAATAAGTCACTTTAATTAAGACTGATGTTGGGAGGAATAACAGTGTTCAGTGTGATCTGATATTTATACACAAATATAACATAAATATTATGATTGATATTAACATAAATTTGTCAAATTAATCTCAACATAAAAAGCACATCTAATTACTTATATATAAGCGTTGAGGTAAATTGTTTGAGTTTTCAAAAATTCTTAATCTATTTCAAACACATTTTTTTTTACTTTTATTATTTGTAAATAAGATAAAACTTTAGAATGTTTACTTAAAATAAAATGTTTTAAAATCGCCCTATTTATGTAATAAAATTGCAGATAGCTCCAATTCAGTATAATTAGTAATATTGTGCAAGCGTAAAATATTTAAAATGTTTTTAAAGACATTTTCGAATTTCAAAGTTTTCGAAGTTATTCTATACTGACTAGAAAGATTGGTTAAAAATTTTCAGAGGAGCCACATATCTGCCGCATCTGTCCCGGTAAAGACATTGAGGGTTGATGTTATAATGAATGATTCAAATAAATTTGTATAAAATTTATTTAAAATTTGTAAATAAATTTGTATTTATTATATTTAGTCTACTATTTGGGTAATTATACGTTTGGGTATTTTCATATTTCATATTTTCATATTTGTATAGGTATATTCATAAAAGTTACTCTGACAGCCTTCGAAATATAAATAAATAAAAATAATAAAGACTAATAAGTAGTTACTCAGTCTTGAGAAGTTAATTTTACAAATACATTTTAATTAACAGTTATTCTGCTTATTAAAACTTATTAATGACGACTTCATTAATTAGAATTAATAACTTAACCTTTGTCATGATTAGGCCTGTTTTCTACAAGGAGATTATGTCACATAGATATATATCATAGATAGATTACTTACTAAACCATAATCAGAATTGGCTCAACTAGGTTCCAATTTATTCGATGTCTTTATTGACGGCTCTTGACGATTTCTTCATAATGATTAGAACTTTTATATCTTCATAAAAATATATGACATAAAAGTAAAATTCAATTTACCGTAATTTACTTAGTAGCTAATAAAATTCCTGTTACCATTATAAAAAAAAATTAGGGCCATTTGTCCGGTCAAAATAGACATTGAAGGTTACCTTAATTCGCACCTTACTATAAATGGGCATGAATGTTGGGAACCCTATTATTCACAAATTGTCAATTATCCATGTCATTTGACGAAGTGTGAAAAAAATAATATTCAAGGTCAAATGTTGCCAAAAACGGATTTTTTAGTTTTCTAGCTAAACGGTAAGTTTTATAATAAAAATAGGTGAGAAAAAAATTATTCATCATGCAATTATCTTTAAAAATTGTTTTACATTTTTTAATCCTAAGAATCACCATTTCGGAGATACAGCGATGCAAAAGGTTGAAAAATTTGTATTCTTCATAATATGCACACGTTTCCGCGACACCCGTGAGGTAGTGTACATGGCACGTTTTTTTTTACGTGGTTTTCCCGGTAGTCCTTTTCCACGCTCTATTGTGCTTCTGTTGAGGTAAAAAGCTATTGCATTGAATTAAAAATGGTACTATTGTAAATAACAAGAGCGGTGTAAGTAATGCGTAAATTAAGAAAATTATTCGTCTGATCGATACTCTTGATCTTCGTCTCCATCTTCTTCTTCTTCTTCTCCTTACCGCTGGATACAAATAAATGCTAATGAACAAAACAAACCAACTTTTTTATAGCCGCATTTAGCGTTACACCCCGTTTTGCATTTGCAAAAAAATTAATTGAGGATTTTTTCCGGTTCAGGAGGGAGTAAAGTTTGAACTGGTTCCAATATATTGTCAATTAACTCAAGGCCATATGGTCATATAAATGAGGGGCTAGGTTTTTTTCGAGTTTATATTTTTTACTTATATTATCGTTCTGTAACGTATATTACGGTAATTAACATGCATGTTATGAAGAATACAACATTTTGCATTGCTGCATCTCCGAAATGGAGATTCTTTGGAAAAAAATGTGAAACAATTTTTATAGATAATTGCATGATGAATAATTTTTACCCACCTAATTTTATTATAAAACTTACCATATAGCTGGAAAACTCAAAAAACCGATTTTTGCAACATTTGACCTTGAACATTTTTTTTCCACACTTTGGATTGATGTGGATAATTGACAAATTATGAATAATAGGGTTCCCAACATTATGCCAATTTTAAGCAAGGTGCGAATTAATGTAACTTTACCCCTGTTTTTGATGCTAGCTTGATCGGACTACATGAACAATTAATAGTTGAGAATTGTCATTGTAATATATTTTCTTCAAGGTAAAAACAATACAATACCAAATGTTTAAAAAAAAGAAAAACTATTTTTAAAAGACCTCTCTAAACAGGATAAACATAATATTATTATATTAAAGTTGTTGTTGAAATGATCTCTTCCAAAATAATAACATGAATGGATTTGCTACAACAACCAATTAGGTAACATATATTATAAAAAATAGTATCCAAACAGAATGTGAAGTAACATCTCCTACAAATTGTGTCAAATAACCACATAGAGTTGATTGTCACTTGAGGTAATAGAATAAAAAACAAAAACTACATCTAACATTATAAACTGATTTTATAAAATAAATATGCAAAATGTTTTTAAACGTAATATAATTTTTTTCGTTTTATCTTAAACACGACACATTTTGGTTACTTAAAAAGCTTTCCTTGAAAACGGATGCATAATTTATCTCACATAATATGTCATACGTAATAACGTGTCCGGATGAAAGAGAAGGTTTTACTTGATGTAATAAAAAGCGTTTTCTGAAATATTCATTAAAATTTTACTATAACACTTTATTTTAACTAGTATTATGAAATATATGTTACTGTATTACTGAAAGGAAAGTTTTTCAAAATACCTGAATCCTTTTATGCATTAAAAAAATTCAAATCTTGTATTGGATTAAAACCTTCTATTCGATTATTAGATGCAAAGATGGCTATAATGTACTAACTTTTTTTTACTTTTTTTACATATAACAGAAAAGTTGGAGGAAATGAACATATTTTATTGACCCCAAGGAATTGGGAAAAGGTGAATAATGATTTTAGTTTTTGATTTTATTGTTTTCACTAAAACACGTGTTCTTCACGTTTATTGCTAATAGAATAGATCATAAGTTTATCTGTTAATTAAATAAATAATTGATAAAGTAATTAAATTTTATTTGTTTCTTTGATGTCAAGAAAAATATGTTTATATATGTATATCGATAAAATCCCTCGTACTGTTTTTAAGAAATGTGACATCAGCAAACTGCCTGTCTAGCGACACAATTGTAGCTCTGGTGATGATATTATTGGATCTTTCCAACTAAATAAAAATTCGTTCGATTTAAGGGCCACTTAAAACTTTTAAGAAAAGTTCGTATTGCTATTCAAGCAAGAATACTTACCTCCGACATTGGAGCCGTATACTTGTAAGGAGTATAGGTTTTAAACATTGATATTATAATAATATAAATAGTAACATACTTTGACTATGAATTTAAATTGTAATAAGATGACAATAATAAATATATTTGTAGGAGTTAATTCTACAATAATCAACTTAATTAACGACGACTCTTATTAAAGACAAGATTTTGATTTGTCTTTTTTCTTGAAATACCGCTAGCCGCCAACATACACATAATTTGAACAAAATAGTATAGTATATTTGATAGTTTATTACTGTTTTCTTCATTATTTTTTTAGAAGTTTTTTAAAATATAGCACATATGTTGCGATAGTTATTTTAGATTTCAAACCATTTTTCAAAATTAATAACTCTTTTTAAACCCAGCATCATTTATTATTGTTATGTTTTCATTTAGTTAAATTCATTTATGAATATATTAGGTAATGGTAGGAACTTGGTTTTAATTCATCACTATTCTATTAATTTACATTTTTTTTATTTTAATGTATCAATATTACTGTCAAATTCAATTTCTAAATCCGTTAACTTGTCAATCATCCAGTTAATGTAAACCATTAAGTAATTTATTTAACTTATAATTTTTTTAGCTTTAATTTTGACCAAAACTTGTTTCAGACTCTAAATAGGGTGGTAGAATCCGCTGAGCGGGCCGGGCCCGGCTAACCCGGGCCATAATTTCAATGTCTTTATGACGCTTGCATCTAACTTTGACAAAAGGGTTTTATGAATATCATAAACGAGGAAAGGACAACTAATACGCGATGTTAAAAAGTTAACATCAAAATAGGTCATAAAAATATTTATTAATTATAAATATTTATTTGGATGTTGTGCGCAAACAAAATAGTCTTTTAAAGAATGTTTATTAGGTAAATAATAAGTCGTTTTATAAAGCTGATATTTAGAATTACATGTGGAAGTTTGGATGTTTTGTATGTGAATCACGCAAAAAGAAAAAGATAAATTTCAAAAAAAATGCTCACAAATTTAACATTATCTAGAAAAATAAATAGATTACCTTTGATCTAAAAGAAACATAAGTTTTTTGATTAAGTCTGACTAAGCAGGCATCATCATCCTCCCAGTATAGTATTGTTAAAATCCTGGTTAAAGTCAGTTAATTTAGAATAAACTGAGTATGAGTATGGTACTAAAAAAATATTTCCCGGATTTGCAACAGAATTTTTGTAGGTGGCAATAAAAATGATTTTCTTTTTAAAAGAAACTTTCAATAACTGTTTATAAAGAGGGTAGTGCAATGTTTTATATCCTATAACATAACATGATAATTGGACTGTCAAATACATTAATGTTTACTATATCTGGCTGAAAGTTCTATAAATAGCAACGCAACCAAACAAACTATCCACTAAAATATTAATTGAGATAACTATTTGATTATGCTAAGATATTTTTTTGTAAGATGTTATATGTGATTCAATATATTTTATACAACCGGTTATAACTATCATCACATTAAAGTTTTGCACAATGATGCGAGGAAACGAGAATCGTTCAACCAATATAAACTATTATTTATGTGTTATGTAGGCGACCAAATATCTCTATACCAAATAATATTAACATTTTTTAGGTCCGCCGTGTTTCGAATTCATTAAATATATATAGAAATATATAATGTGTAAAATATAGGATGGTAATTATTAATATTTTAATTAAATGACATCTTAACATCATTTTATCTTATCGTCTTTTTTCATTAAATTAGGTGAAATCAGGCATTGTAGCTTTACAATTTTTTAAGAAGTACATCTAGGGAAAATGAGGATTTGTAAAGTAATTTTAAAACGCGTTAAAGTAACTTTTTACTTAACTTTTGCTTGAATTATCTCTATTTATCTCTCTGCCCAAAAAATATTTTCTAAATTAATTTATATTTGCTGAAATATGATGTTAAGAGGACTAAATGGTTTACAAGAATAAATATTACACTTTCTTCATCAAATCGTGGTTTTATGTTCAACTATTATTTTTGGTACATACTGAATAGCTATGTGTTATATAATATTATTAGTTATTGTTCTGAACATTCGAAAACTGCAGTCGAAAATAAGGATTTAATCTTATCTCTGGCATTTAAAGTGAATCGTAATGCTCCAATAAGCAGACTTTCGAAATTTTGTTTCATAAAAAGTTTTTAAATCTATTATTATGGTTCTTTAATAAACTCAAACGTATATTTAATATACTTGCGTTGATATGTCATTCCATTGAAGTAAGTATTCAATCAAAAGGAAGGGCTTACATACTGATGTTAACAGAAAAATAAAAAAACATTACAACATTACAAATAATGATTAAATCGTATACTTCATGTATATATATTATTTTACTATGTTTATTATAAGACATACCTATTTCAATGAAACTTCTTTATCGGGGATGGAAAAAAATTTAGTGTAACATTTTTTCGTTACGCGTCACATTTTTCCGTTACGCGCCATCTTTTTGAAGTGAAACTTCTTTATCGACAGATGGGATAAAATTTTATAGCAATGTCAAAAAATTATGACGTTTTTCTGTTACGCGCCATCTTTACTTCTAGTGAATCATTTTTCAAAAAAATATGTCATAAAGAAGTCTCATACACACACACATTTTTTTTTATATTTAAGAAATTATAGACCTTCGCACAATAATTTTGGTTTTGAAAACCAAATTTGTTAACGATATCAGTTTTTTATCATATGAGCCTATTTACATTTTATTGCATTAAACCACTTATCTCGTTAGATTGTTTGTTAATTAATTATTTTATATACATGTAATTATTTTATATACATTATATTACTCATAAATTGAAGCAGTTTCATTTCACGAGTTGATTTATACATAAATTGCTTTACAAAGTCTGTTCCTTTTATCTTTATACATATTATGTTAACATGTCCTTTATGATAATTTTATTTATTTTACAGAATATACATAAATTTTGTACCTACTTTTGATTTACTAAAAGTAATTATGATGCATATTGTATCTTTGATTATATTTGCAAAGGTACGGAAAATAAACTGACAAAGCACAATGAAGACAGATTTAAGAAATGATATAAAAGACGGCTATCTCCAGGATAAAAAAAAATATTATACGGATGTTTGGCTCTCGAATTACGACTTAGCACGAATAAGTGAGTTTTAAATTTACATATTTTTGACTTTAATAGCATAGTTCTGCACTTGACTGACGGAAACAAATTAAGACGAATTGCCACTTTGGTATACTACCACTAGTAACAGACGCTCCATGACGTAGCTATTTAATTAAAATTAATCCTTAACATTTTTTTTACAGGCTAGAGTTAATACTAACCAGATTGTATTAATTTCTATTATGGTATAAATACAGTTCCAGTGTGCGGTCGCTAGTGCCGCCATCTGGCGCGTCCATGTCCATGGGTTGTGGATAGGGGAGGTCCCCTCAGATATGAGGGGCACCGGCTTCGGCCGGCGCTGACAGCTACTAGCACGTGAGGCTGCTTGTCTTTCGGGGCGAGCATTGCACGGCCACAAGATCTCGGAAGCCCGCACTGAGCGGGAACGAGGGCTGGATTGACGGAGCTTGCTCTGATCGTCTGGCTGCGAGGAAGAAAACCTCTATAAAAAATCACCCTATTTTTGTGTTGTGTCGTCGTTGTTTCGTCTTTTCTTCTTGGTCGTACTCTTCGTCTTTTGTTTTTTTTGTTTCGTGTCGGTCCGGAGGTGCGGAGTCTGCCGAAGGACCGTGTAAGGAGGAGGGCGCCCAACAATAACGGAATGAGCGATTTTAAAATAAGTCCCCAGGCAGGTGCTGAATCCCGCACGGCCGCTGATGCCGTCTGCCCCTCGTACTCTGGGGGGGGGGCAAAAACCGCTCGCGTGCAGAAGTCCCTGCCCTGGTCGACACCACACCGACCAGGATAAATAAAAATAGTGTGAGGCGTGGTGATGAGAGTCCGGTTGTGGTTCTGACAGATTCAGACGATCTGTCAGAACCACAGCCGTCCGCTGGACGGAAGCGGACCTATGGGGTTATCCGAAGTTCCCTCGAGGTTGCATCAGAGTCCGATCCCGAGTACGGTGCTGCAGTGGCTAAGTGCAGCATCGCTCGGCGTGGACGTGGTGCGCACAAAGGACGAGGAAGTGAGCTCGCCCAGGCCAGGGCCGAGTTGCGGGCCATGGAGGAGGAGGCTGAGGAGGCCGAGTTTGAGCGCGTGTTAGATATTATAAGATTCTATAATTAAAAACCACTGAATTAATATAGTATAAATTATTTAATAGAGCTACTTAATATGATAATATATTTCAATGCATTATTTGGATAAGTAAAGAAAAGAAAGAGCTAAATAAATATATCATTTAATATAACAAAATGACTCTCGGTACATAAATATAATAAATACAGTAATATAGTTATTACTGTGTAATTATTTAGACACATTTACCAATAACTCAATACGGTGAAATACTCACAACAGTTATTACACATATTATAAACAATGTAAGTATAAGAATCACTTATCTTGCCAGTTGTCCAATACAGATTACCTTTAATAGAGGCTTACAGCCATATTTATAACATAACAACATCGATAGCAGCGCCAACGGCAGCTTCTGGAGATAAGTCATATTCACCACTTTAAACATCATTAAATATCATATCATAACAACAATATAATAGTACATAACCATTTTAAATGCCTAGGCATATTTATAACAATCTTATATCTTTCACACACATGGCTTACCTAATAAGATATGTAAATACAACATTTAATATCTTAAGGCTACTTCCGATAGCTCGTCAAATCAATATCTTTTACTACTTTTATAACATACCAGTAATAACAATGATATATAGATCTTAATTCGTAAATCTAATTGTAACAACAATATTTATTGTTAATGTTATTATGTAGGTAAATAAATATGTCAGGGATAGAGGCATATAAGTGATTTGCTCGTTCTTGATGGAATATTCTGGTACAGGATCCGAGGCGTAGGTCTCAGGCAATTAAACCACACACACAATATGACAATCCTTGTATTAAATGTAGGTAATTAATTATAACAAATTACTTAGTAGGAATACAATCATCAGAGTTGCGTGAACCACCGATTCGATTAACATTCCACCGGAACACGTGGGTGCGTGCGCGCACACTCGCGTCTCGCACTCAACTAGTAATGGCCGCCTCCCCAGCGCTCGGTGTTATGTCTTCCGTCAACTGTCATCTGTCAGTTTAAAATCAACTAAATAGTCTTGTGCGCCGTCACGGCCAACCCTGACTGTCGCACGTCCTCGTGCGGTTATTAGTCTCGTACAGAATCATCTGAAACATTACAGTCACGTATTATTGTTAGCTCGCCCATGCCTGACAAAGAGCTGGCTTTTGATTGAGTGGTTACATAACGTTAATTTGATAACTCGACCTGAGGGCAATACTTTTAGACCTACAATACACTTCGCTAAGATATGGACCGGACGCATTAGGTCCATTCGACCATCGACATTATATTTTCGACTGGGTCCGGGTGCAGGTGACCCTTCCGAACTTACAACTGACAATCTCTTATGGCTAGGCCGGGCGTATGGAGCCCTTTCGACCAACCAACAGCTAATGTGAGGCGTGGACGGGGCGCACTAGGCCCTTACAGATCAGCCAACAACTACCGCGAGGCGTGGACCGGGCGTACTAGGCCCTTACAGACCAGCCAAAAACTACCGCGAGGCGTGGACCGGGCGTACTAGGCCCTTACCGACCAGCCAACAGCTACCGCGAGGCGTGGACCGGGCGTACTAGGCCCTTACCGACC
Organism: Napeogenes sylphis; assembly: GCA_959347405.1. Lineage (NCBI taxonomy): Eukaryota > Metazoa > Arthropoda > Insecta > Lepidoptera > Nymphalidae > Napeogenes > Napeogenes sylphis. The sequence continues at coordinate 30,567,387 of OY365783.1, read as the reverse complement.
AGCCAACCTGAGAATGAGGACCGGGCATACTAGGCCCATGCCGACCATTTTTTTCTGGCGTGATTCAGGCGTACGAGGCCTTTTCAATCAGCCCTTACAATGACAGACGTGATTCAGGCGCATGAGCCTTTTCAATCAGCCTTTGCGGTATAACCTTATATCAGATCTCCAATTCGAAGAATTAATTCAGAAGAACTTACTTTCGTTTACATGACTCAACTTCAAATTGTCTAAAAGGTTGTTCAATCTCTGATGCACTACATTTGATCGCTTAATTTTCTTTATCTAGGGAGTATTTACCGCAAAAATTGGAAGTAAATCGAAACGAATTCACCTTTATACTGTGACGTATCCGATGGTGGATAAATTGCGCAGACCTCAACGCGTTGCTCGCACCTCACTTTACCAGTACCACTACCATAGCAGCCATCGCCACGACCGCCGACACAACCATCAGCAACATCAGCACCATCAGCACCATCAGCACCATCAGCACCATCAGCGCCATCGGCGCTGCGCCGTCATCGCCGACCGCGCAGTGCCGTCACCGCCGGCCGTGCCGTGCCGTCACCGCTAACCGCGCTGCGCCTTTACCGCCAGCCGCGCCGCGCCTTCACCGCCAGCCGCGCCGCGCCGTCACCGCCAACCGCGCTGCGCCGTCACCGCCATCCGCCCCGCACCATCACCGCCATCCGCGCCGCGCCATTACCGCCATTCGCACCGCGTAGTCACCGCCATAATTTCTCATTTCTTTTCTTTGTTCATCAGCAGCGATTTCTTCTTTCGTAGAATTCTTCCAACGCTTTGTCATATAATCTAATAAACGACTTGCATAAGCGATTAAATAGGTATTTTCACTCGATTTTCTTGATATGTGGGTAGATCTCCATTTTGAAGTTTTGAGATAACATAAATTTAACTTGATTGATTGATTGATTTACAACCATTGATTATCAACTATTGAATGATTGTATTGATTCTGGAACTTCATTGTTATTATCTTGTAGTGTGCGTTTCAAATAATAAAATCACTTCATTTCTTGCTTGACGTGATTTGTAGCTTCAATAAACTTATCTCGCGGGTAGTTGGTGGTTTTGATGCCCGAGTGAATCCCACTTCTGATGTCAGGGATAGAGGCATATAAGTGATTTGCTCGTTCTTGATGGAATATTCTGGTACAGGATCCGAGGCGTAGGTCTCAGGCAATTAAACCACACACACAATATGACAATCCTTGTATTAAATGTAGGTAATTAATTATAACAAATTACTTAGTAGGAATACAATCATCAGAGTTGCGTGAACCACCGATTCGATTAACATTCCACCGGAACACGTGGGTGCGTGCGCGCACACTCGCGTCTCGCACTCAACTAGTAATGGCCGCCTCCCCAGCGCTCGGTGTTATGTCTTCCGTCAACTGTCATCTGTCAGTTTAAAATCAACTAAATAGTCTTGTGCGCCGTCAAATAATTACATATTTTTATTACCTACAAACCAAATTACTGTATAATAACAATCTTATATGTAGCAATACTACAATAATATAACACGGCCAACCTGACATATACTTCGCTCTCGAAGTATACACACCTACTTATATACATATATTTTTATATATATAATATATATTATATACATTCCTTTTTTTCTTATATTTTGTCATTTTCCTAGACTCGTCAAACCCCTTTACATAAACATGTTTTTTTTATGTTTTGTCACTCGTCACATACATTTTTTTTTAATGTTTTGTCAGTTGCCTAGACGTGTCAAATCCCCTTCACCCGCTGCTAGTGAGCTAGATTTGCACCAAGCAAAAGACCGACCAGCGGAAACATTTTTTTTTAAGGTTTTGTCAGTTGCCTAGACGTGTCAAATCCCTTCACCCGCTGCTAGTGAACTAGATTTGCACCAAGCAAAAGACCGACCAGCGAAACCTAAGATCTTATAAATAAGACCTGCTCTAATGCCGAGTTACAAATCAACCAACTTTTATCCCATTAAATAAAAAAAAAATAGAATATATATACAATATACTAGTAAACTATATATGTAATACAAAAAGTAAAATAGTATATATAAATATATAACAATTTAAAAATATATATATAATAATAATAAATAAATATTTGTCTTGTTATTAAATTTTTTTTTCACAACTTTAATTTTCCACAATAACATTTTTTTTTTATCCACCTACTCCAGTAACGAGGTTTTCCTTTTCGAAAACAAGATTCCTTTAATTGCCTAAACCTTTTATATCCTGTTCGGCCTACCTGACACAATATTACGCTATTTAACATAATTAACGTACCTAGAAAACGTGTCATTACTTTTGCAAATTACTTTTACATATATCCAAATATTTAAACTACTAAAGATGAAATTTTGGTATTAATATCCAATATACTACCACAAACTAATTCAAAGAATTAGTATTCACTAAAACTTTTTTATTTTTTTTTTTTTTTTATATTTTCTAGGGCAATGCTTGACTACATTCCACCTGATGGTAAGTGGAATGTAGTCTTAGGTGGTAAGGCGCATTACCCTAGCAACCTATTCACTCTTCGCTTGAAGACACCCACATTGTATTCGGTCGGAAATACCGACGCAGGCAAGCTGTTCCAATCCTTTGCTGTACGCAGTAAAAATGAGGAAGCAAAGCGCTTCGTTCGGACAGGTGGAATGTCCACAACAAAAGGATGAAAACCTGCCGTGCGTCGGGACGTCCGGTGATGGAAGGGGGACGGGGGAATTAAATTGTGTAATTCCTGCGCACACTCACCAAAATGTATCCTATAGAATACAGAGAGGCTAGCAATTCTACGCCTGTGCTCAAGGCTGTGGAGGTCGGCTCCGACCAATTCGGGATCGCCTATAAGCCTCTTTGCTCGCCTCTCAATTGAGTCCAGAACCGCAAGATGAGACTTTGCGGCACCAGCAAATATGTGACAACAGTACTCTACACACGACCGGATCTGCGCTTTGTATAAAACAAGAAGCTGTCCCGGTGCAAAGTACTGCCGAACCTTCGCCAGAACGGCAAGCTTTGCTGCTGCTGCTCTTGCTCTGGACTCAATGAACTGACCAAAGTTGAGGTTCGAGGAAATCTCTAAGCCTAACAACTGAAGCCGGTCACTGTATTCCAAGGATACATTCTGGAAAGTAGGAGCCAAGGTGAAAGGGCTCCTTTTGGCGGTGAATAGACACGTCTGCGTTTTGGTGGCGTTGAACTTGACAAGATTGGCATTGCTCCATGCGGAGACTGCCTGAAGTTTGTCATTCAAACGTTGCACCATGGCTTCTCTTTCAGACTGTACTTGATCTCGACTAGCCCGAGTACTCGGCAGATATCTTTCTACAACTGTGCTGTCGTCTGCATACCCATAGATACCGGGCTTCAACAGATCATTAATGTGCAGCAGAAACAGAGTTGCAGAAAGAACGGACCCCTGAGGCACTCCGGCATTTATTGTCAAGGGTTCCGAGGAACACCCGTCGACAACTACTCGGAGAGATCTGTGGCTCAGAAAGTCCGTTACCCAGCCGATCAGACCAGGAGATATACCGTACGCTGAAAGCTTGCTTATAAGGCTCGCATGCCAGACCCTGTCAAATGCCCTCGAGACGTCCAGAGAGACGGCGACCGCTTCTCCGTTCTTCTCGATGGCCTCGCCTAAAATGTGCGTAGCATACACTAGGAGGTCCCCAGTAGACCTATTACGGCGAAACCCGTACTGTCGGTCACTGAGGAGATCGTTACCTTCTAGGTATGCTAGTAGGCGCGAGTTCAATACACGCTCCATAATCTTGCAGAGTATGGAGGTGATTGAAATCGGTCTGTAATTGACAGGGTCGGCACGGCTGCCTTTTTTGGGCACGGGTTGCACATTAGCAAGCTTCCAGGATTTCGGCACTATTCCAGTCATGAAAGAGAGACGATACAGACGTGTCAGTACAGGAGACAACTCAGCTGCGCATGTCTTGAGCAGAATGGCTGGTATACCATCAGGACCACTGGCTTTATTCACGTCTAAACGACACAATGTTCTCCATACCTCTTTGTTAGTGATGCGGATTTCAGGCATCGAAACACCGCAGTGAGGAAGATGTGCTGGAGAAGCATTGCCAGTGTCTAGATGCGAATTATCAGCAAACAGAGAAGCAAGTACGTTCGCTTTCTCTGTTGCTGTGTGGGCCAGGGATCCATCCGGCTTCAGCAGAGCAGGCAGTGAGGGTTGGCAGAAATTCGACTCGATCGCTTTCGCAAGAGACCAGAAAGCTCGACTCAACTTAATTTTGTACAACACAATCACTTTTGATTTCAAGCACACTCACAATAAGAGTCCACCGATTCGATGTATCGTATGTAGAACTGCTTTTTTTTTTCGTTTCATAAGTTTTGCCACGACCTTCCCCTTTCCGAATCCTTTTTGAGAGACTCGATCAACGCCATATCAACTAGGCGTTTCGCCTTTGTGATCGCCACTACGGCATCGACATAAGATCTCCCATTTGTGCTGATCCTTAGCCCCTCGTCATCCAAGAATCCTTATGACCTTATTGATGACCATGGAATTCCCCTCGGGCATAGAAGGTGGAAGAGACGCACTGGAAGCTTCACCCGCTTTTATCTACTCCAGTTCAATCAGCTTCAGCTGAAACGAAAGTTAGTAAATTCTACTGAGTAAGTCACGTATAATCCGATAAGAGTCTCGTTCGTCTTATAGTAGTTCTAGTTGACCTGTTGACTTAACTTTTAATAACAAACACAAGATAAATAAAAACGTTGAATTGGTCAATAGTTTTGGTGGTTCAGCTTAACTTGACCTTTCTTATCGATTCTCCTTCCGGTGCATCACAGGCTCGAGACGCTGCACCGGTGAGGGCCATACTGGGTCCGCAGACTCAGCTGGCATGGCTGCGGTAATGGAACCACTCGGTCCCCATCGCCATGACGACGCCGAATGGTGTAGTTCGTACGTAAAATACAAACCGTGAATTAAACTTAATTCGTAAACCACTTAATTAGAAATCACTCCGCCGTTTCCCAAACTACGCCTGGACATCATAGAGGTGATGGTATTTCGACGTATATAGCGATGGCGGCGTGATTTTCCCTGTGAATTAGTTTTTCAACATATTAGTAAAGTTTAAATCACACAAAATGAAATGCAACAAATTAACAAATAAAATAACAACAATGAGGGTATCTTTGTTTTTAACGATAAAATATAGTTTCGGTAGTCAAACTGTCGATACCGAGGACCGGGATGATCCCACTTCTGATGTTAGATATTATAAGATTCTATAATTAAAAACCACTGAATTAATATAGTATAAATTATTTAATAGAGCTACTTCATACTATTAATATGATAATATATTTCAATGCATTATTTGGATAAGTAAAGAAAAGAAAGAGCTAAATAAATATATCATTTAATATAACAAAATGACTCTCGGTACATAAATATAATAAATACAGTAATATAGTTATTACTGTGTAATTATTTAGACACATTTACCAATAACTCAATACGGTGAAATACTCACAACAGTTATTACACATATTATAAACAATGTAAGTATAAGAATCACTTATCTTGCCAGTTGTCCAATACAGATTACCTTTAATAGAGGCTTACAGCCATATTTATAACATAACAACATCGATAGCAGCGCCAACGGCAGCTTCTGGAGATAAGTCATATTCACCACTTTAAACATCATTAAATATCATATCATAACAACAATATTACTGTTATCAATATATATAACAATATAACAATATAATATATATATAACAATATAATGGTTATGTACTATTGTACATAACCATTTTAAATGCCTAGGCATATTTATAACAATCTTATATCTTTCACACACATGGCTTACCTAATAAGATATGTAAATACAACATTTAATATCTTAAGGCTACTTCCGATAGCTCGTCAAATCAATATCTTTAACTACTTTTATAACATACCAGTAATAACAATGATATATAGATCTTAATTCGTAAATCTAATTGTAACAACAATATTTATTGTTAATGTTATTATGTAGGTAAATAAATAATTACATATTTTTAGTACCTACAAACCCAATTACTGTATAATAACAATCTTATATGTAGCAATACTACAATAATATAACACGCGCACTGAGCGCTCGGACCCTCCGCGGGAAGAAGAAGGCTCCGACTGGGAGTGCGCCGGTTTCCAAAGACGACGTACTGTCTTTGGAGGCGCTTCCCATGATGGAGCCTTCTTCTTCTTTAGATGCGCAGCAGTTGCGCGTCGTTGCGATGAGGAGTGCAGCCTCGATCCACGAGGTCTGCAAAAAGAGCGGCCACCTGAAGGGCACCGTGGTGAAGGCTCTTAAAGAAGCGGCGAGCAGCTTTTTAGAGGTGGTAGACGTTTTGGCATCTAGAGGAGAGCCTGAGGATTCGCGGCGGATTAGGGCGGATAACGCCCGACTCTGCCGTGAGGTGTCCTTCCTCAGGGAAGAGATTGTTAAGGTTCGGGATGAGCTCGCAGAGTTTAAAAGCTCGGTGGGTTCGCCTCGGCCTGCGGTCTCTACGAGGGAGTTGCCGTCCGGATCGAGGTCGGTGGATCAAGGCGCGATCGAGGAGTTGAGGCACTCTGTATTATCCTCGGTGGGAGTTTTAATTAACTCCCGCTTTGAAGGACTTGATGAGCGTCTCCTCCCGGCGCGGATCAATCGGCCGCCGCTCGCGGCGGACAGGAGGAGGAAGGAGCCGGTTGTGGTTCCAGATCAGGACAATCTGCAGGGGTGTCAATCGCCGATCCTGCAGATGTCATCCTCAAAGGCCCCCGGCACAACCGAGGCATGGTCCACGGTTGTCCGTAGGGGTGGTAAAGGCAAGGGGAAAAAGAAGGGCCCTCCCCAAATGCCAGTAGTTCCCAGGGCCAGTTCAAAGGGGAAGTCTTCGGCGAAAGCGAAGGCGGACGTGCCGAAACTGCCCAAACCCCGGTCTCCTGCGGTTTTGTTAAAGCTGCAGAGTGGGGTGGCAGAGGCGGGCGTGACCTACGCCCATGTTCTGAGGCGTGCCACCGAGATGGTTAATCGATAAGAGGTCGAATAAGATCGAATAAGAGGCCGACGTCGCCGCATCGGCCTCAGAGATGGGCTGAGGATTCGCCGCTCGGTGGCGGGAGCCCGGCTCTTGGAGTTGCCTAAGGGCACTCCCGAGCAGGCGGAGGCACTGGTGGCGAAGCTTCGCCCAGTGTTGAGTGGCGTGGCAGATGTCGTCCGGCCTGTTCGGCGTGTGGCCGTAAGGCTTAAAGGCCTGGACGACTCTGTCACGAAAAACGATGTGGTCGACGCGATTAGTCGCATCACTGACTGCCCTGGCGAGGCCCTCCACGTGGGGGAGATCCGTCGGGGTGGCTATGGGGACCAGGGCGTTACCTTTGCCCGTCTCCCCATCGATGCGGCTAGATCGTTGGTTGACGCGGAGAGAGTCTTGGTGGGCTGGAGCTCAGCCAGGGTTGAGTTGCTGGAGGCGCAGCCGCTGCGCTGCTTCAGGTGCCTGGCACCTGGGCATGTGCGTGCTGCTTGCCCGTCCGCGGTCGACCGTAGCGCCGCCTGTTTCCGGTGTGGTGGTGAGGGGCATACCCGAGCCACTTGAACCGGAATGTTGCGGTGGGCGGTCTGTGCGGACCGAGGCCTTTCAGCGACCCACCTATTGGGGAGCCGAGTGTGCAAGGCTCCGCGAGTTCGAGGATTAGCACCTGGTGCGAAGCCCTCGAGCGCGGAGCCCAGCACGGAGCCGGCTGTGGCTATGGCAACATAGTCTCGTCATTGCACTAGGTCTATGAGGTAGAGGTACACTGGTTGCCCGGGGTACCCCTATATGGAGGAGTTTCGCTGGGGCGCCACGGTGAGTGCGAAAGCGATCCCGTGGCAACCCATTGTAGCGTCGTGGGCAGCCGTTGGTTTTTTAGTGGGGTGCCTTAGGCAGTCGCCGGGTGCTGCACATACTGCCCTGCCATCGCCTTCCTGGCCTGGGTGACGATGCGGAAACGCATTTTTCCAACAATAAAAAAAAAAAAGAAAAAAAAAGGAATACAGTTAAGGATGCCAATATTTAACTAAGCTTATATCACAAAGAATGGAACATCTAATTGGTAATATTAGAGGTTAAAACTTAATAAAATGATAAATCGTTACATCTTGAAGTAAATAGTAAGGAAATGTATATTTTTGTCTGTAAGTTTATGTGTTCACGAAGACATGATATTATTATAAAAAATAGGCTGGTAGAAAATTATAAAGTTTTGTGTCTTACATATTCATAAGTGCCAACCACCAAGCACCTTAAAGTATCATATCATGTATTTTATGTATGTTGTAATAACTACTGTGGAAAATGAATTTAAGGTTATATATAAACACTAGCGCACCCAACAGACGTTGTCTTGTACACGCGTCTTTACTTTAAAAAATTAGAAAACTTAAAAAAATATATATTAAAAAGTTATCACAATATCTAACGTCATTACATGTACATTTATCATAATTCGACCAATCGATACCGTATGAATATGTAAATAAAGATTTTTTGTTTGAATAAATGAATTTGATGTCCCAATATATTTTTTTAAATTTCACTTTTTACGTAGCGAAGCACGTATCGCAACGCCAACTGTCAGGGCAGACTATAATTAAAATATAATATTATTTAATATTTGACATTGCCATGGTAACGCAGTCCATCGGAACCAATGTGAAACATGACCTCGAGGTTGCTACTGCTTTTGAAACCTTTTTTACTAATATTCCAGTGACTACAACGCTATCTTTAAATTCTTCTACCGCTGCAGCTATGGGTTTACTTAGAGAGAATGTAGATCAATGTGTTAGTAGTTTTAAGTTTGAAAAAGTTAATGCTCAAGAAGTAATCAAAGTATTTAGATCAATTAGCGTTAAAAAGACTAGTGATCTTTGGGGGTTTTCTGTTGACATACTTAAGTCCATAATTGACATTGTAGCGCCAGACTTAGCATTAATATTTAATAATTGTTTAGAATATGGTATATTTCCTGATCTAATGAAACAAAGTAAAATAACTCCATTATTCAAATCCGGCTGTTCATTAGATCCTAGTAACTATAGACCTATTTCAGTCTTACCCACTTTTAGTAAGATTTTTGAGAAAATAATTCTTAATCAACTTGTGGCATATTTCAGTAAAAACAATCTCTTACACAAAAACCAGTTTGGTTTCAGTGCCGGTCGCTCTACAACAGATGCTGGTGTAGAGCTATTATTAAACATATTTGAAGCCTGGGAAGGATCACAGGATGCACTTGGCATTTTCTGTGATCTATCTAGGGCGTTTGACTGCGTTCAACATGAAATCCTTGTGAAAAAGTTAGAACATTATGGAGTTAAAAATAAGTCCCTAGATTTAATTAGTTCATATCTTAATGATAGAATTCAAAAAGTTGATGTAAATGGAAAACGTTCCCCTGGTTCTTTGGTAAAAATAGGTGTGCCACAGGGCTCTATCTTAGGGCCTTTCTTGTTCCTCATTTACATAAATGACTTACCTCACCTAGTGAGGGAAAAACATGGGATAGTGTTGTTTGCTGATGATACTTCTCTTACTTTTAAAGTTAATAGACGGCAATCTGTTATTGACGATGTAAACAATGCTCTCTCAGATGTTGTACATTGGTTTAACGCCAATAATTTGTTGCTTAATAAAAAAAAGACAAAATGTGTCAAATTTAGTTTACCAAATGTTAAAAATGTTAGAACCAATGTACAATTAAATAATGAGGATTTGGACTTGGTCAAATCTACTACTTTCTTGGGCATTACTTTAGATGAAAAATTGCAATGGGGTCCTCATATATTTGATTTGTCAAGCAGACTAAGTTCTGCTGCATACGCGGTTAAAAAAATACGTCGTTTAACAAATATGGAAACTGCTCGATTAGTTTACTTTAGTTACTTTCATAGCTTAATGTCATACGGTATACTCTTATGGGGCAATGCGACTGACATTGATACCATATTTACATTACAGAAGAGGGCTGTTCGCGCAATATATAATATGAGACCAAGAGACTCTTTAAGAAATAAATTTAAAGAATTTAAAATTATGACTGTTTACAATCAATATATTTATGAAAATTTAATTTACGTTCATAAAAATATTTCAAAGTTCAAGAAAAATTGTGACTTACATAAAATTAATACAAGAAATAAAAATAAACTCGCTATGCCCGGCACTAGGCTCCATAAAATAGGTAAATCCTTTAAGGGTAATTGTATACGTTTTTATAATAAACTCCCAAATGAAGCCTTAAGCCTCTCATTAAATAAATTTAAATTATATGTTAAAAATAATTTAATAAAAAAATCTTACTATAGTGTAAAGGATTACATCGATGACGGTATGGCCTGGGAATGAATCTGTATTGTATTGCGAATAGCTAGTAATCTCCGCAATTTGTTTTTTGTTGTAAATTAATTTTGCTTTATCGACCTTCTGCATCACACCGATTCCTTAGAAGTCACTACTTGCGGTAGCATCGGGAGTCGGGTTGCCTCCCTCCCTCAAATATGTGCGAAGGGGGTGATGGCTGGCTCTTGTGTTATGCTCGTGAACGGGTGCTGCTTGTGGTGACTGGTTGTGTGGCAGGCCGAAGATTTATATATATATATTTTTTTTCTGTTATTATTATTTAATTTTCGTTGCCTGAAATCATTAGGCTTCTTTTCCGATTGATTGCGACGGTTCTAGTTGTTCCAAATTTGCATTTAAGTTTGACGTTTGTGAAACAGTGATCACAATAACAAAAAATATATCCGGCTGAGTTTGTTGTGTGGTTCTTCTCAGACCAGGACGCGTTTGGAACCCTCATAGCTTTAACATTAAGATGGAAAGTGCTTTTTCAGAAGGGCTTATTACGATAAATCTAGTATCGTAATAGGCCCTCCTGACACTTCCATGTTGACGTACACAAGTGATCACTGATTATGATTCTAAGTGGAAAAGATATAAATAAATAAAATAAATAAATAAATATTCCAAAATCACCACCTACTTACTCATTAAAAATTAATCAAAAAACTATTTTCCGGTGGACCAAATTGTGAATCTAAACAATTCTCAAGTCCCCTTGAACACACACAAAGAATTTCATAAAAATCGGTCCCGTCGTTTAGGAGGAGTTCAGTGACATACACACGCACACTAATACGTCAATAAACAAGATAAAGATCTCACCTTTATCTTGTTTGTTTGTTGTTTTTTATACGATAATTTTAGTAAAATTGTTATTTCTTTTTTTTATGTATTGTACTTAAGTTATAAATAATGTAATGAATTACTGAATAAAGTAGCTTTAATTGGAGATTTTTAATATGTCACTTTAATTAAGACTGATGTTGGGAGGAATAACAGTGCTCAGTGTGATCTGATATTTATACACAGATATAACATAAAATATTATAATTGGTGTGAACGTAAATTTATCAAATGAATCTCATCATAAAAAAGCACATCTGATTACTTAAATATAAGGTAAATTGTTTGAGTTCTCAAAAATTCTTAATCAATTTCAAACAGATTTTTTTTACTTTTATTATTTGTAAATAAGACAGGACTTTAGATTGTTTGCTTAAAATAAAATGTCAGTAAAAGTCAAACATTGTTAAATTTTATCTAAAAAGAACAACTATTGAGGACCTTTTTTATTCTTTACTATGCTATACACTCTGCTATAGCGTCACCCGGGGAGTGCCCGGGTACAATGACTGTTGAACTGATGACGTCGGCTCAGGATGTCATCGGGATTATCGAGTACCGTTTTGGTTGTTCCTTTTTTGCCTGGAAAAGTAATCTGAGACCTTAGTCACCAGTGAGTTCGGGTGACACTCAGTAGTTTTGGGAAAGCCTTTGAAATAACAGCGATATTCGGAAGGTCTAAGTCCTTATGGAGGTTTATGTTGCGGACGAACCACAACACTCCGGTAGTAATCCGTGAACCTTTTTTCTCTGAATCCCCTGAAGGGTTTTCAGATTTCCAACATCAAAGCGCACATAGGACATCACGGGGCATTTGCAACCTTTGTGAAGTATGACCTTATTTCGAAGAAACTCCTTTTTACTCCGTTTGCCTATCAGGAATATAGATGATCGATATGAAGACCGTTATTTCACAAACGGCCCTTACGTACGAAGCAAAACCTAACTTTCTATCTCATGTCAATAGACTAAACGGTATACATAATGAGTTTAGTTGCTTGCCAGTATTATATTAATAACTTTTTATGTATTATATTTAGTCTACTGTTTTGGTAATTATACGTTTGGGTATTTTCATATTTCATATTTTCATATTTGGGTAGGTATATTCATACAAGTTGCTCCGACAGTCTTCGAAATATCTATACTAATATTATGAAACTGAAGAGTTTGTTTGTTTGAACGCACTAATCTCTGGGACTTTTGGCCCGAATTGAAAAATTCTTTTTGTGTTGAATATTCCGTTTATTGAGGAAGGCTATAAAGTATATATCATCTCGCTGTGGCAAATAGAAGTTAAGCAGCAATGAAAAATGCTGCAAATTTAATATAATCTAATAGGTTCTGACTGACTTAGTTATAGCATAAAGTCTAAACCGCAGGTCGTAGATATAGTATAATTGGAGGATACATTTGGTTTCGACGTAGTGGTGTACTAAGAAAAGATTTTAAAATTCCACTCTTAAGGGTTTTAAATATCAATTTTGTATGGAACTCGGCGGAAACACTAAAAACCACGCGGACGAAGTCGCGAGCGACCCCTAGTAAATAAATAAAAATAAAAAAGACTAATAAAGTAGTTACTCAGTCTTGAGAAGTCCCTTTTACAAATACATTTTAATTAACAGTTATTCTGCTTATTTAAACTTATTAATGACGACTTCATTAATTAGAATTAATAACTTAACCTTCGTCATAGTTAAGCCTGTTTTCTACAAAGAGATTATGTCACATAGATATATATCATAAATAGATCACTTACTTAACCATAACCAGAATTGGCTCAACTAGGTTACAATTTATCTGATGTCTTTATTGACGGCTCTGGACGAATCTTTCATAATGATTATAACTTTTATATCAAAAATATATGACGTAAAATTTAAATTCAATTTACCGTAATTTACTTGAATTCCTGTTAACATTATAAAAATATTTTAGGGCCATTAGTCCGATCAAAATAGACCTTGAAGGTTACATTAATTCGCACCTTGCTATAAATTGGCATGTTGGGAACCCAATAGGGTTATATAATACACAATTTGTCAATTATCCACATCAATCCGAAGTGTGGAAAAAAAAAGATTTAAGGTCAAATGTTGCAATACTCGGTTTTTTGAGTATTCCAGCTAAACGGTAAGTTTTATAATAAAAATAGGTGAGACAAAAATTATTCATCGTGCAATTATATATGAAAATTGTTCTTACACTTTTTTTCCTAAGAATCACCATTTCGGACATACAGATGATGCAAAATGTTGAAAAAGTTGTATTCTTCATAATATGCACACCTTTCCGCGCCACCCGTGAGGTAGTATAAATTGTTCAAAGAGCGATGCATCAGATGTCTTCTCGCCTATATCGTAAGAATCCTCTTGTACTGGCGATTCAACATTGGAGCACAATTGGCCTCGACAACTGATACATGCTAATGACAAAACAGACCAACTTTTTTACAGCCGCATTTAGCTTTACACTCTGTTTTGCAATTGCAAAAAATTGAATTTAGGAGTTTTCTCGGTGCAGGAGGGAGTAAAGTCTAAACTGGTTCCAATATATTGTCAATTAACTCAAGGACGTATGGTCATATAAAATAACTGACTGGGTTTTTTTCGAGTTTATATTTTTACAACTGTATAATATGTATGTATACGCTACGAAAATTAATATTTTTACTTCTATTATCGTTCGTAACGTATATTACGGTAATTGACATGCATATTATGAAGAACACAACTTTTTCAACATTTTGCATCGCTGTATCTCCGAAATGGTGATTCTCAGGAAAAAAATGTAAATACAATTTTTATAGATAATTGCATGATGAATAATTTTTGTCTTACGTATTTTTTATTATAAAACTTACCGTTTAGCTGGAAAACTCAAAAAACCGATTTTTGCAACATTTGACCTTGAATATTTTTTTTTTCAACACTTCGGATTGATGTGAATAATTGAAAAATTATGTATAATAGGGTTCCCAACATTCATGCCAATTTTTAGCAAGATACGAATTAATGTAACCTTAGCCCTATTTTTGATGCTAACTTGACCGGATTACATACACAATTGATAGTTGAGAATTGTCATTATAATATATTTTCTTCAAGGTAAAATCAGTACAATACCAAATGTTAAAAAAAAAGAAAAACCATTTCTAAAAGACGTCTCTAAACAGGATAAAAATAATACTATTATGTACTATTAAAGTTGTTAAGTAAGGGGTCCGTTGTACATACGTGGAAGAGGGTGTCTATTTTAAAAAAGTTTTCGGAGCTAATGAGAACTCGTTTGGCTGCTACGATGCCACAGACAGTCACAAAGATACAGATATATACACGTCAAACTTATAACACCCCTTTTTTGGTTATATATAAAGTATGTAATAATATATAGATATAAATTAATATCGGAGAATGATCTCTTTCAAAATAATAATATGAATGTATTTGCTACAACAACCAAATAAGTTACATATATTATAAAAAATAGTATCCAAACAGAATGTGAAGTAATATCTCCTACAAATTTTGTCAAATAACCACATAGTTGATTGTCACTTGAGGTAATAGAATAAAAAACAAAAACTACGTCTAACATTATTAACCAATTTTATAAAATAAATATGCAAAATGTTTTTAAACGTAATATACATTTTTTCGTTTTATCTTTAACACGACACATTTTGGTTACTTAAAAAGCTTTCCTTGAAAACGGATGCATAATTTATCTCATATAATATGTCATACGTAATAACGTGTCAGGATGAAAGAGAAGGTTTTACTTGATGTAATAAAAAGCGTTTCTGAAATATTCATTAAAATTTTACTATAATACTTTATATTAACTAGTAGTATAAAATATATATTATGGTATTAATGAAACGAAACTTTTTCAAAATACCTGAATCCTTTAATGCATTATAAAGATTCAAATCTTCTATTCGATTAAAACCTTCTATTCGATTATTAGATGCAAAGATGGCTATAATGTACTAACTTCTTTTTATTTTTTTTTACATATAATAGGAAGTTGGGGGAAATGAACATATTTTATCGACCCCAATTAATTGGGAAAAGGTGGATAATGATTTTAGTTTTTGATTTTATTGTTTTCATTAAATGAAAAAAAGATTCATAACAGTATAAAATTGAGGTTTTAATTAATTAAGCTTAATTGCTCTTCATAAGGACTTCAATCCAGCTATTTTAATTACAAACTAATTGAATTTTATCTGATTCTTTGATGTCAAGAAAAATATGTTATATATATCGGTGACATCCTCCGTACTGTTTTTAAAAAGTGTGACATCAGCAAACTGCCTGTCTAGCTTTGTATCGACACAATTGTAGTTCTGGTGATGATATTATTGCATCTTCAAAAGAAAACTTTCCAACTAAATAAAAATTCGTTCGTTTTAAGGACCACTTAAAACTTTTAAGAAAAGTTCGTATTGCTATACAAGCAAGAATACTTACCTCCGACATTGGAGCCGTATACTTGTAAGCAGTATAGGTTTTAAACATTGATATTATAATAATATAAATAGTAACATACTTTGACTATGAATTTAAATTGTAATAAGATGACAATAATAAATATATTTGTAGGAGTTAATTCTACAATAATCAACTTAATTAACGACGACTCTTATAAAAACAAGATTTTGATTTATCTTTTCTCTTGAAATACCGCTAGCCGCCAACATATATATAATTTGAAAAAAATTGTATATTTAAAAGATAGCAGTATAGTTTATTTGATAGTTTAGGACACTAGCAGTAATTTGCATGATGCATGATAAAATTTGAGAAGGAACAGATTTCTTAGTCTTAAACATAAAGAAAATGGGTATACGAGGTAAAATTCAAGTATTTTTGAAAAGATTTAGTTGGAGGTGTTTCACAAATAAAGAGAGCTAAAGATAAATCTTACAATTTCTAATAAAAACGTTTTCCTCATTATTTTTTGTAGAAGTTTTTAAAATATAGCACATATATTGCGATGATTATTTTATATTTCAAACCATTTTTCACAATTAATAACTCTTCTTAAAAACACCATCATTTATTATGGTTTTCATTTAATAAAATCGATTTATGAATATATTGGGTAAGGGTAAGTACTAAAGTTTTAATTCATCACTATTTTATTAATGTATATTTTTTTTATTTTAATGTATTAATATTACTGTCAAATTTGGTATGTTATTGAAAAGTTTACCAAACTTGCTCCAGATAAAGATACATTTAATTGTAACACAGACAAGAGCTAAATTTCGTGTCAGACCTACATTTGTTAAATTACTCTGTCAACTGCAGTCGAAAATAAGGATTTAATCTTACCTCTTGCATTTAAAGTGAATCGTAATGCTCCAATTGGCAGACTATCTGAATTTTGTTTTTTAAAAAGGTTGAAAATCGATTATTATGATTCTTTAATAATCGGTTTTGGATGTTAATATATACCATTTATCATTTCATAGAGGAGTCATGTTTAAACTCAAACGCATATTAAATATACTTACGTTGATATGTCATTCCATTGAAGTATTCAATCAAAAGGAAGGGCTTACATTCTGATATTAACAGAAAATATAAAATATTGTTGTATAAGTAATGATTAGATTGTACCCTTCATATGATATATTTTATTTTTGCTATATTTATTTTGCTATTTAAAACTAAAATTCAGTCATGGCATATGACAATTTATCTAGGTGTACTATATGAGAATTTACCTCTTGAAGATTATTATAATATATGTATTGTTTACCACATATATTAATTGCTCAAACAGTTGTAAATATATTTTATCCTTCTCTATATCAATAACGACAGCAGTAAAACCCTTTTTAAATAAAACAAAAAGCTAAAAACAAAACAAAGGGAAAGCAATGACCCTAATAATTTATTACTACCTTTGTAATTTATAACTTAACCATGGAATAAGATAATATAAATAAGAGGTATCCTGAGCTACCAATTAATTAATAATCACATGGACAAATCTTCATCTCGGTTTACAAAAGTAATTAGACGCAATAGTGTCTCATTTATGTGATATGAAAAGAGTATTAATGGGGTAATCATTTTTGTATTATAAAATAGAAATTAAGATATTACTTTTCTGAATAATTCTTTCAATGAATACAGATTCAGTTAACGGTCCGTATCGTGTTCCCAGGTTTGAGCCCTGATAGTGTTGATTATTTTTTTGTTATATATGTAAAGATAATTTTCAAGCATATAATGTCTAGTATGTTTGTACATAATAATTCGTAAAATGTTCAAAATCATGATTATTTATCTGCAAAAAAAAATCCTTTGTGTTTATGTTTAAAGAGCTAGTTTTAGCGATTCTTGTTAAAAAGTTACTAATCATAATAAATAAAATGCACAAAAATTGCCTTTATTTAAGGAATTAAATTATAAAATGACGATGAATTTGTCTAGTATGCATTATGCGAGATGCCATTTACGCAAGCGACAACCCTTTAATTGTGTAGAGAGGAGAGACAGTCGATATTTTAATATTACTAATAAATAATCGTTACGAAAGATATTGGATATTACCCAAAACTCTTCATAAATTGGATCTAAATAAAAACGTACTCAGCACATGCAATATGTTTTATGACACTGACATTTAAAGAACATATGCTTTTTGCAATTGAATTTTTATGTTGGCGTAAAAGTTATAATACTTAAGGTTTGCTGCTACCGAAAATTTAACGTATTAAAATTGTTTGGATTATATCATTTCTAGGGTAAAATAAAAAAAATAAAAACGTACAAAACTCACATTATTTATCGACATGTTATGTTATATTTATCGATATGTTCTACACTAAAAATAATTTGAGCTTTGCAAGCTCCACGTCGTCAAAATGTCTTACTGCACATTTTCATTAATGACTGAGTAAAACTGAATTTCAAAATTGAGCTTTATAGTAAGCTATGATATTAATAAAATATAATAATTGAACGATTTCTTACAAGTGCATTATATCACAAACATTAACATCTGTTTTAAGGTTTAGGTACCCATGTAATTCCATCAATCAATCAATTCAATCGGCTTAACTCAGATGCTAGAGAACTATATAATATATTCCTGACGGGGCGCCGCGGTTGAGAGCGAAAGAGATCTCATGTCCCATGTCCCATGTAGAGTACAAGTCTCACCTAACCGTCCCCATCTTGCCCTGATTGGGGTCGTCCACCCATGATGGGTTCCAAACGTTTAAAAAAAGTAGATTTTTAAATATATATAGAAATATTCTGAACTTGTAAAATAAAGCAAGAACATTTATCAAAGAAAACTAAGAACACTAAGAGTGAATTACATTTTCCATTTGAAAAACTATTACTTAAAGAGTTATATTAAGAAATTTCGTTCGTTTATATGTTTTAAGTGATTTTATAATATAGACTTTTTAATGTCAAATTGAAATGCCACAATTAGTTTTTAATTACAAGCTATACCGTG
This sequence comes from Napeogenes sylphis, assembly GCA_959347405.1. Taxonomy (NCBI): domain Eukaryota; kingdom Metazoa; phylum Arthropoda; class Insecta; order Lepidoptera; family Nymphalidae; genus Napeogenes; species Napeogenes sylphis. The sequence continues at coordinate 30,548,602 of OY365783.1, read as the reverse complement.
GGATTTTTTGTGATTTACAATACTATTCCTTGCTACACAGATACTGAAGTAAAATTATAATATTTAATATTTTTATATGGGCTTCATAAATTTAAATGAGATTTGCTTGTTGTATAAATATTATTGATAATGAATCGGATTGGATCACTAGGATAATATAGAAAAGTATTATATTTATTTTGACTTAAGCAATTTAATGTTTATATTGTTTAGTTGGTTTTATATTCAAATCTTTGATATTACAGAAATAATTTTTGCACTTACTATTTTTCAATTAAAGTCGTACTAAATTATATAGAATATAAAGAATAAATTCTCAATATAGAGTTTATTCTTTATAGGGCTTATATCAGCAGCAAGGCTGCGGATCGAAATAAATTGAAATAGAAACGCATTGTAACCAGGACTTTGAGATTCCGGTTACGGATTTAGTACCATTTGAATAGGACTTTTAGCATATGAACTGTTGAGAATGAAATGAAACTTAACTTGATATTGAATACATGACAAGTGGAAAAAGGATAACCATATTATCAACAACATTGTTTTGTAAGCAAACGAATTTACTTACTAAAATTTGAATAGGGTATTTTATTCCAAAATAAATCTTTTGTAAATTGATATTAAAAATTTATTATCTCTGTTATATGCCCATAACTAAAGCCTTAAAAATATTTTGAAAATCATATTCCTATAAATTACGATCCTTCTGATATTTTTACAATAAACCTTTTGAATAAATTGTTACTTCATAAATAAAATAATCATAATAATATTAACACGGACAATTACTAAAGTCTCAGTATTTCTTTTTCTTCAAATACTACTTAAAACTTATTACAGAGCCTTAAAATGGTTGTATAGAATCAATGCTTCTTAACCAGTAAGACCAGCTCAAACCAGTGATCACGGATTCGTAACGGGATCGTTGACTATTTTCCTAATTAAAAGTTCAAAGTTGCTCAGTGGGCTATAAAAACGGCTATGTTTAGAAGTTTACAGTAGATATAGTGTTTGTGACATAGCCTTTAAAATGTGTTAAAGATGAAGTGGAAATGAGATGACCCTAAAGCTCCCAGAATCGATAACCGATGGCTAGTCAAGTTTCTCCAATAGCGTATTCAATTAAAGGTTAAGTGTGTAAAGACTCGAAGGACTGACGTCATAGTATTAATTACAAGACATCAATGGATTGAATATATTTATGTAAAAATAATACTTAAAAACGGAAATGTATACTATGAAATCAACAAAATCAATATTTTTGTACGATCTATACAAATTTACCATTTAGTCTATTTTTGCTATAAGAGTTTTTGATATGGATGTAAAATATACAAAAATGTAAATTGGAGGAATGTTATATTCTTCAATTAATAGTGAAATAAAGTCTCACATATTATAATCTAGAAGCCAGTGAAAGATTTTTATGACCAATTTCCTCCCAAGTGAGAATTCGTAAAATACAATAGGAAGTTGTGTTATGAAGCTTCGCGATCGTCAGCTGCGACTCCAGTAGTGGAGTAGGCAGTGGCAGCCTCCCAGGCACGAAGAAAAAAAGTTGTTAATCATTTTCTCCAATTCTAAAATTTCTTGCATAATAGTTTGTCTAATATCTTGAAGGGAAAATAAAATCAGCTGAACATAACATGGCAGATTATACGTCAACTGGCCGCTCGAATATGAAAAAAAAATATATATTTTCAATAATTTCCTCTCAACTAAAAATTAATCTGGTGATACTTTATATGTTACTGTGAATGAAAATTAACATCAGCTTGCTGTATCTTAGTGGAAAATTCGTCAGCTGGTTACTTGAAATGTGTAATGCAGCAGCATTTGCACCTACTGAAACTTATCAGCTGACGAGTTTTCCCTTGACTTACAGCTAGCTGTTTTATTTATTATTTACTAGGTAATATTAATACTATATAATAATATACTATATTAACTATTCTCTTATAAATTTTTATCCAGGAGGAAATCACTTTTCTCTACTTTAGTTTTCAGTGGAAATACAGTGAGTGTTATCGACGTTATACTGCTTTGCCTCTAAAATATCGGAAAATAAGAAAGTGATGTTCAAGTGCAAGTTGATGTTAATTTTCATTCAAAGTAACATAAAACATCACTACATAATTTTTTAGTTGAGAGGAAATCATAGAAAATATAACTTTTTTTTTCTTATTCGAGCGGCCAGCGGACGTATAATCCGCCATGTTATGGTCATCTGATTATATTTTCCCTTCAAGATATTGGATAAACTATTATTCAAGAAATTTTAGAATTGGAGTAAATGCTTAAAAAAACTTTTTTTCTTCGTGCGTGGGAGGCTGCCACTGTCTACTCCACTACCAGAACCGCAGCTCACGATCGCTAAGCTTCATAACACAACTTCCTATTGCATTTTACAAATTTTCACTCGGGAGGAAATTCATGATGAAAATTGGTTACTGGCTCCCGGACTATTACTAAATAATGCCAATACCAATAATGGATTGAATAGTAGATGATATTGCACCACTGGATGGACAATGCAATCATACTCGAAAACTTCTAGGTCTCTCATTAGCTCTACTATATGAGATCAGATTAGCATCTTGAATAAACAGTAAATTTTGTTGGATGTTCTAAATCTTTTAAAATGTTTTATGTTAATTTCATTTAGCAAAACATCAACGCAACATTTTTAAAATCATAAAGGTACTGAGATAAGAAGTTGAAGTCATCACTTGAAGGGAGATGTCCCGACCGCGCAATGTTCTAAACTTCAAAATAGATTTGAAGTCTAATTATGGTAATCTGATAAATAAAAATATAACGTGAGATTAAGGAATTGATTAAAACGTTTGATATTTTTTATGTGTAGAAAATCCAACTTTAAACCCTTACGAAACATGACTATTTTTTATGCTTTGTTATGATTTTTTTAACCAACTGCTTCAAAAAGGAAGAGGTTCTCCATTGGGCCGGTATTTTTTTTTTTTTATGTATGTACACCGATTTCTCCGAGGTTTCTGAACCGATTTAGATATTTTTTTTTGTTAGATGCGGAATAGTTTCGAATTGGTCCAATAAAAATTTGGTTCAGGTAGGCCTATTAGTTTTTATTTTATGAGCATTTTTGTCCAAGTTTTGAACTAGCTCCTCCGGAAGGAAATTAAAACGTGCTGTGACTAATGACATCTGTTGTTTTGGATACGTGAAGTCTGACGCGCCGCTGCTAGCCGGTTGTCAAGTTGCTGAGCAGACTCGGTTGCTGTACGGTTTCGTATAACTTCTAATCTATGAGCCCTCTGCTCAGTCGACTCGTTCTCTAAACGCTCATTAATGAGGCCAAGTCTATTAGCTCTCTGCTCAATATACTCATTTGCAAGCCGCTATTGGATCATTCCGAGTTTAATTATGCTGATCAAGAGTTTTTTGACGTAATCGTCATTTCATATATGATTCATATATGATTTCATATATGAATCATATTTGAAATGTCTTATGTCTAAATTAAATTTTAAGGTCTACCCATGGCTAATTGATAATGTAGCAATAGACTAAAAAGTATTAAATAAAAATAACTACGTTAAAAAAACCAAGTTTAAAACTAAAAAGTAAAAAATTAGGAAGATTTAATATTTATTATATACTACCTATTATTTATATGTCCCATTTTATTAATAGGTTTTGGATTAATAAAGTCAGGTCAGAACAGGAGGTGATATTGAGGACGGAATCTATTGATCAGCTACTAAGCCCGAGTTTTCCCTAGGAAAACGTACTTCGTTACGTTACGTATGGCTCCCTTATCATAGTAACGGATACACGTATGTCCGCTTTATTACTAAAACGTTCCCTAGGAAAATGTACCTCGTTACAACGGCTCTCTTATCATAGTAACGGATACACGTATGTTCACTTTATTACTTAAAACTTGCCTTGTTTATTGTTACTAATAAGAAACGGATAAAATCACTTGCTAAATAAAAAGCTACTATATAAATATGCAATAGAGGTGTCAATGTGTAAAATCTGTAGTGTAAATCGGAGAAAAGACATCCGTTAGTGTTTTTAAAAAGTGTGACGTCAACATTGCTGCCGTAACAGTCTTTGTCTTCGTGACAATTGTTCATTATTCCGTCTTCGAAATAAAACTTCACAGTTAATTATAACTTCATTTATTCAACGGACCGCGTAACAGTGACCTTAAAAAGATCCGATGCCTCGAGCAGGAATGCCCGTAGCACTCTCTGTGCGGCTCCTTTATAGCATTTTCATGTCTCTACAAGTTTGAAAACAACTAGAAACGCTCTAATTTATGATATTCTACACTGATAAATAATCAACGTTATTTTTAATAATTTAATTTTTTAATTCTAATTGTTGCAATATTGTTGACAACAAGTCTCTTATCCTTCTTATTTGTAACAGTTCTTATGATCTAGTAACAAGTGTTACAGTATAGTTTCACACAAAAATACTCTTCACTAGTACTCTCTTAACAGATAAGAAAATTCGATACTATTGTAAATTAATTATATTTATTATACTTTCTGAATAAAGTATTATAATATGTTAAAATAATATGAAATGTTTGGATTACATAATATAATATAGTCGGAAAGGAAGATAAAGACCGTGTACCGAAGTACATACACTGGTATGTGTACTGCCAGAATACTGATACTGGCCAGTGTTAATGACGTAAAAAATGGATGCCATGCTAGTAAACCGTTACGAAATATGATAACCAGCGCTAAGCACTTTAACAACATAAATTGACACTATTGACAGAGTTCTACATGAACCTAGTATTACAAATTACTTATTAGTCTGTGACTACATATTTATTTCTAACGTGTGTGTTCTGACAGTTCTTCATTTTTTTAAATAAAATAATAAAGTTTTCCAAGAGAATGGAGTTACAAATCAATTACAACAATAAGTGGTGTTGATCAGATATTTAATCCTAAAAAAAGGTACAGAAATGATTTAATAAAACTAACGATAATTGTTGTAACTTGTAGACAGTGATGTCATTGTTATTCTCTATTCCAGCTACATCAGCATCTACAGAGAGTTTACTTTGTTGAATTGTAAATGGTGAGAACTAAGAAAAAAATATCTTTAAACCTTATAAGAACGAAAATAAAAAAGAACTATATATTTACTTTAAATTAAATATACTGCAAAGATACTGTGCAATACTGTAATTGTGATAATAATTTAAAAGATTTGCAAATATGAAGAATATATATTTTCCAAATATAACAATGAAAGAAATTAAGTTGTCTTTTTTTTACTTGATCACTGTAATATGTATTTTTTCTGTTACTTGTTACTTGAGTAATACAAAAGAACAAAAAAGGTGGCAACTTTAGATACTATTGTAATATTATTATGCAGTTGCTGATGTCTCCACAGAGTGCTATAAAATTGTCTCACCGGTACAATACGGTCGAAACCAAAGCAATATGGCGGCAATGCTATCCCATTATTACAATACTGGTATGCCTTTCGGGTCACAGCTAAAGAAAACTTCATTTACTCAGACTTCTTTTAGTACTGACGTTTAAATGTCAGCTGTTGAATCTTTTACTTACGCTGTACCAAGGAGTTCAATGGAGCATGCTACGTTAGATGGTCTCTTCAAAATTGTTCTTGTTAAGATTTTGTTCTCAGAGAATGATTGCATTGCATTTGCATTGGCAAAAAATATTTATGTTGTCTTAGGAAATGGTTAAAAGTTTTTTCTCGGTTATGTCATTAAATAAAATTAAACGGATTTATTATTTTATATCTTTTAAAATATTCTTATATTTGAACTTGATCTATTCGACGTAACGAATTCAAAAATATATTGGATATTCAATAGAGTTTTTGTTTTTTGGACGAATTAGATATGTAAGGGCTTGAAACTGTATTTCTTATTTATTTTTCTTAATTTTACTATACCGAAGACCTAAGCAAGGCAAAATAAATAAGACTAATTATAAATTTTGTCAGGTTTTTTAGAAGAACTCTTCGTTTAAATTATTTGTCAAAAAGCTGTCGCTCTCAGAATACGAAAAAAATTATAGAGAATAAGAATTAAAGGGTCTTTCAACTAAATGGGAAAGAAATATATGACTAGAAAAGAAAATGAGAAAAGAAATGTCCGTATTGGATCAGTAACTCTATTTTTTAGTTCATGAAAAAATTATTGTAGGCGTTTTTAATTCCCTGAGATATAATTTACATGAAAGGTTAAATCTATTATCCTTATATTTATTAAATATATTTTATTAAAATTGTATATACAAAGTTATATTTTAAAATGTGAACTTAAGCTATTCCAGTTAAAAAATAATAATGTTAGGCAGTAAAATAAAAAGATAATAAAAGAGCTTATTTATTCAACCGATATTAAGTATTAATATATTATTATCTAATATGATTGGAAAGTTAAAAAATTATGAAAAACCTTCAAAATTAGAAATAGTATGATTTGTTATATCTGTCATTGTTCATATGGCGTGAAATACTATGCATGTAACTAAAGTAATATTCATTTTAATAACTTTTTCGAGCTTTATGAAACTCTTTAAAGTTCATATTAGTTACTAAGATATAATAATAAGCGATAAGCTCTAACAAAATATTATTTTTATTACATGAAATGAAAAATATGAAATATTTTACATGCTTTTATCTATAACTATTTTGTAATGTAGTTTGGTGCAATTGGCTTCATTTTTCAGTGGACTACAATAGTTAAAATTCATGGACCCTTTTATAGTTTTAGTGAAAAAAGAAAGATGTCGATTTATATGCCGTTGAATGTTCGGAAAATAAAAATTATATATGTTTTTATTACACTGTTGTTAAGTATTTCTCAGATCAAATTGGTTATAGTTATAAGTTTCCCTAACCCGCTAATATATGCGCTGCCCTATTTTTTTTTGCTTAACGTACTGACTTGGCTTATTTCGCCACAAACAATTAACATAATAAACACGGTTAGGGCATTGTGAACTGGATTTTTACTTTCACATAGATAGGTTCCGGCAATCATGTACATGGCTCTGTAAATTTAAGCCTTGTCAGACGCTTTATATTTTGGTTTTTGAACACATCTTTGATTTAAGAAATAGTTCATTTTTAACCCCCGACTAAAAAGAGGGGTGTTATAAGTTTGACCTGTCGATCTGTGTATCTGTGTATCTGTGTATCTGTGTATCTGTGTATCTGTCTGTGGCAAATTTCCGGCCAAACGCGTGGACGGGTTTGAATGCGTTTTTTTTTATTCGAAAGCTATGCTTGTCGAGATATATCTTATCTATGTTTGATTGAAATAAAAATAGTCGTCTTCAAGATATTGACGTTTCATTCGTGCGGGAGAGAGGTTCTTATGCAATAATTAGCTGTTTGCGGCCAAACGCGTAGACGGATTAGAATGCGGTTTTTTTAATCGAAAGATATGCTCGTCGAGATGGTTTTTATTTATATTTAATTGAAATAAAAGTAGTCGTCTTCAAGATATTGACGTTTTATTCGTGCGGGGGAGAGGTTCTTATGCAATAATTAACTGTTCCCAGTTGTTTCGCCCGCTATATAAGAAAAAAAGCCTTGTTATGAAGACCAAAAGGTTTTTACACTTACTTACTCAGGTAAAGTACTTTATTAGGGATAGCTGTTGCCCGTGACTGCGTCCACGTAGACTGTAAAAATATATTTATATGGCTTATGATCGTAGTCATAAAGAATCACGGGCAACAGCTAGTGATAATATAAATCCCTTCATCATAGTGTTATAAGTGATTGTAAATCATTTTAACTCTAAATGTTTATATTTATTAATATTCGTATATATGAAACCTCCCTATCTACCTACCCATATGAAAAAGTCTTGAATCATGTTACTTAATATATTTATAATTTATTACATTGTCGAAACTTTCACGTATCCACGTCCTTATTTTATTAAATATAATATATATATTTCTCGTATTAAATATAACCTTTGTACATCATAATATAGGATTCTAATGATAAAAGATTTTTTAAAAATCGGTCCCATTCAATTCAAACAAACAAAAACAAATCTTTTCTACTTAAACGATTGAAAATTTTGTGTCTGTAGGTTCATTTAATACAATTCAGAAACTAGTAACATAACTTTAAAAAGCAGAAAAAAAAATAAATTAAAAATTTAAAAAACCCCCGATACAAAAAGACCTCTAAAAAGAACAAAAATAATATTATTATGTACTTATTGAATTTGTTGCGTCGGGGGACCGTTTAATAAGGGAAGAAATTAAAATGCAAGTAAGGTTAACAAGGCAAATAAAGAAATTACGATATCGAATCATATAGTCTATGTCCTCAATGATTAACTTCGTAATATATACACTATCAACGTATGTACATCGGTCCCCCGACGCAACGAATTCAATAAGTATGAATGAATGAATGTCACTTGAACTTTAATTTCATCCAACTTTAGAATGAAGAGATTTGGATAACATTTTTAATATTTGATTTCTAAGAATTATCTCGATGTAAGTTAATTTAAGTAAGGTATTAGAATATCTCGTATACATAATTAAACTATTATTGTATATTTTTTATTCTAATAGTAGTATTAATGTAGCTATAGTTTTAGTGGCAAGTAGTCTTTAAAAATGCTAGTAGTGAAATTAGTAATAAATCAATTATTATTAATCTAATTGTAGCTTACAACCTACTTGTAATCAATTTAATCCTGTAAAGCCATATATTCTATTTCCTATGACCACTTTTTATTCTCATCTCCATGAGGACTTTCATAATATCCTTATTGTGTTAGGGTGTGGTTCGTTTGGGAGAGGGTAAAATATATATTATTGTCTATAATTTTAATTTAGGAAATAATTTAGGAAATAGGAGAAAAAAATGCAGATAGCATTTTTATAGAGTTTCGATTATAAACTTTATATAAATGTAGAATGAAAAATAAACCGATACGGGCAGGGATTCGAACCCGCCACTACTGGGAAACCGTCCCGTAGCTCTAACAACTGAGCTACCGTATCGCGGTCCGCCTCGGTGAATTAAGTATTCTATATGTTATCGTTTTTATCGAGACGGTGATGATATCTATTAGGTTTCTTTTGAAAATCTTAACTAATGTTTCTAACTTTGCAGTAAAGATAAACATTGAAAAGATGCCACTACCAAAATTATGTTTGGAAATATCTATAAACATATACATGGCTATACAGCCATGTTAAGCTTATTTAAATTAATATAAATATAGAATGAAAAATAAACCGATACGGGCAGTAATTCGAACCCGTGACTACTGGGAAACCGTCCCGTCGCTCTACCAATTGTGCTACCGTGTCGCTGTCTGTCTCGATAAATTAAACATTATATATGTGATCGTCTTTATGGGGACGGTAGTGACATCTACTAGGTTTCTTTCGAAATCGAAATATAAATTTTACAATACTTATTAAAAGAAATATTTTTGATTCGTTTTAGCTTATGGATCTGTGTAATATGAAGATGTTTCCTTAATAAAACATAAATAATCACATTCCACTCTAAATCTTGACTGTGGACTGTTGACACTTGTTTCGTCACCAGTAAATTGACATGACCCTGACCTTCAACGGATGTCAATATCAAGGCGCTTATTGCTTTTAAAATGACCATTCTATATGCAAATTGAAATTAATTATAATATAAGGAACTCATGGTTTATGAAAGAGATGTCCTAATTTTGTAATGCGTAGGAGGTTGCTATACAAAAAGAGCATGAAACTTAGAAAGATGATTACAGTTTGTACTAGGTATACAGTATTTTTATCTCGTTTAAAGCTTTTTTTGTATTTTTTTTTCGTGATACTCGATAATTAGTATAGATAATTAGATAAGGGATTTCGCAAAATTTGTATGAGTTTTGGCGCGTGCAATCACACGAAAGGATAATAGTTTCTTAATAGAACATGCAATGTTTTCAATTAACATCCTATCAGAGGTTGTAAATGATAATACGAGTTTTATATTTAGGTTATATATAGAATAGAACAAATGATTAGGCACATATTGGATGGAAACGAAGTAGGTCTAACAGACGAAAATGTAATGTAAAATCTAAAAGTACACATTAGCTTTTTATTCGACGTTAAATAATACTTTTCGAGTTTCGAACCTTCAAAGGGAGAACAAATGTTTCCTCTCGACGAGTTGTTCATATAATTTCCTTTGACATTCAAACTTTATCGGGATCAAAATAAAAGACTGAAAAGTGGTCCAATTAGCAGTAATTTGTACGACGGTGCTAATTTACTACCATTATATTGTTTAGGTTTTAATATTGTACATATATATTTCATAACAGACAACGTTTAGTGTACGCTTTGTCAAATGAGGTAACAAGTTATTTTCATACCAACATATGGCTTCTGCTTTTGAAAGAAGAATCTCACCCCAGCTGTATAATAAGACAACTTTGCTTAAGTCGTAAATGTTCTATATTATTATATATATATCTTTATATAATTTTTTAATACACATTTTTAAAGACTCTTGTAATGAATTTTCCGAATTTTATACAAATCAAGCAAAAAGTGCTAGAGTGCTAACAAAATATTTGTTGAGTAAGAAATATAAGGGTATTTATAAATAACAAATTTAATAATACCTTTATATTCATTCATTTTTATAAGACTAAAAGGCGTTACAAACACTATGAAAATATTGGGAGACACATAACAAATAAAAGGTCGTATGAATCTACAAAGCCTCAATATCCGGGAGCACATCCGTCTCTGAACTTTTGGAAATAAAATATTCTGGTTGCGTAGAAAAATGAAATATATCTATATTTTTGATATTCTCTTTAACCCGCTTCTTTAAACTATGTTGACTCGACTTTTATTTACATCTAAATTAGTTTTATTGTTAAGAATTTAAATTTTGTTATTATGCATGAGGCTCTTTAATTTTTTTTTTCTTTTTGACAAATAATGATTATTTTTTAACATAAAGATGTATTTTGTTTCAAATATCACAAATTTTGAAAAGAAAAAAAATAAATATCATACTCGAGGTTTTTTTTTATGATAAAATTAAACATATTTTATTAAACCGCATGATGGCAACGCATAATTTGTAACCTAGAGAAATGCGAATTATTTCCTCGCGACGACGAAGAAATTCTAATTATGTATGATAAAAGTAATACCGAATATCTATTTTTTTTTACTTGTCTTTGTGTTCTGGCAGAAATTCTTTCAAAAGAAAACGAATTTTGTTTTATTCATGTCATTCTGTTGTTTTATTTTGAGACGCAAGATAGCCTTTGAAAAGAATTTAATTAACAACTTGTCTCTTACTTAATGTTCTAATTGTTTTGTAGAAGACTAAGCTCTAGAAAATGTTTGAAATATATTCCAACCTTGAAGACAAGTTTATTATGATATCATTTTATAATTATCAGAAAAAGATACTCTAACATATAAGAACGAACATCGTAAATATTGCACATTCTGAATATAATGGTGAGCTAATAAGTATTATCCTTTCTTTTCATTCTAGATTGCTCACAACAGATAAGAAACTAGCACAAAATAATAAAAATTTTGCAGGATAGAGTGACCTAAAAATATATGATGAGACTTGATGTGATAAGTTATACTAATTTAAATCCATTTCTTGACGATTTGAAATGTCAGTAGAAAGCTGAATATAACGATTAAGATAGGGTGTCTGAAGTCGTAAATATTCTGATACCATCATTCTATTTATCTCATTTATATTACAATATTGGATATTCTGTTTTATTTGTTTTACAATATTATCAATATTAAATTAGGAAAACAATTTAATGTTAATGTAGTCATTGATCTTAGGATTTTGTAAATATTATATTCCTAGATTATTTAGATTAATTGAGAGTTTTTTTTATTTAGAATAAAGAAAACTCTCAATTGTAATAATATTCTTATACTGGGTATAGAGTCAAACTTTAGTAATAATCGACTAATAAAATATTATGGAATGGGATAATTATACTTTTCCTTAAACCTTTAATCTTTAGAAAGACTTAGCCTGAATAATGTCTCAATTAAAACAATGTGCTACGATCCGCGAATTTGTGAATATCATTTACATACAAATATCTTTAATGTAGATGCTAATAACAACAGTTCAAGTAAGTTTAACCAAAACGGAAGACATTAGCAATATGCATTATTATGTACAAAGCCTACTTATTTCTAGAAATATAATATCATAGAAAGCGAAACGACTTGACCTTAGAAAGGTTTTTGTATAAATATTACTGAGGTAAAGTAAATTTGCGTATCTTATTTCTATGTCGTTTAAAAATAGATCTTTATAGTATAGAATAATATGTTTAAAGTATCTTGTTATTGCTACACAAGTTACACTTTACATATATTTAAATTTTTATATAAAAACGAAATGCTCCTTGATAGACTTTTTTTTAAATACCCATTTTATGTAATTAACTAAATAAATATATTTTTTTTTTATGTAAGAGGAAGGCAAACGAGCTGGCGGGTCACAGAAACTTGTGATCACCGCCGCCCATGAACTCTTGCAACATCCGAGGATTTACAAGAGTGTTGCCGGCCATGTAGGTAGGAGTAAACGCCTTTTTTGAAGGTATCCATGTCGTACCGATCTGGAAATACCACCGAAGGGAGTTCGTTCCACAAGCGAGTGGAACGTGGGAAAAATGTCCTTGAAAACCGCACAGTAGAGGATCGCCACCCATCCAGGTGGTAAGGATGATATTGGAGGCGATGGCGCGCTGTGCGGTGATGAAATTCGGCGGCAGGCATCAGATCGAATAGTTCTTCGGAACATTCCCCGTTGTAAATGCGGTAGAAGACGCACAAAGAAGCCATGTCTCTACGCAATGCCAAAGAGTCCAGCCGTTCGCAGAGCACCGGGTCCCCAACAATCCGAACGGCTCTCCGTTGTACGCGGTCAAATGGTAGAAGCTGATATTGGGGTGATCCGGACCAGAGATGAGAACAGTACTCCATGTGTGGCCGGACCTGCGCCTTATAAAGCGCAAGTCTTTGGCTAGGTTTGAAATACTGCCTCGCTCTATTAATCACTCCCAATTTCTTCGAGGCCAACTTGGCCTTGCTCTCCAGATGACCACGAAACTGACAATCGCTCGAAATGTCGAGACCAAGTATTCTGATACTTGGCGAAGCAATGAGGGGAGTGCTCTCGAAGAGCGGTGATACGACAAATGGGGTTTTCTTAGTGGTAAACGCGCAAACTTGTGTCTTCAGGAGATTGAACTGTACGTGGTTCAGTTCACCCCACTCAGAGATCAGCCCCAAGGAAGTCTCTATAGAAGACACAAGTTTCTTTCGGCACTTGTCGACGTTTTCCCGAGAGAGACCTGCACGGCCGGAATATACCGCATCCCCAGTGCTGTCATCCGCATAACAATGTATATTGGAGATATCCAGCATATCATTGATGTGCAGGAGGAACAGAGTTGGGGATTTCACGCAGCCTTGGGGTACACCAGCGTTCACGGACTTAGGGTCCGAGCAAAAACCATCGATAACGACCTGTATGCTCCGCCCAGTGAGGAAGCTGGTGATCCACTTGCATAAACTCTCGGGAAGCCCATAGGAAGGTAGCTTCGAAAGAAGCCCCCTGTGCCATACACGATCGAAGGCTTTCGCCATATCCAGACTAACTGCCAGCCCTTGCTTTCAATAACAGCTCCCCAACGGTGTGTAAGATACAACAGAAGATCACCAGCCGATCGACCATGGCGAAAGCCATATTGCCGGTCATTGACCAACTGGTGATCCTCGAGGTAGGTTAGGAGCTGTTTATTGATGATGCTCTCCATTACTTTGGAGAGAAGAGAGGTAATGGCGATAGGTCTGTAGTTAGCTGGGTCCGAGCTATCGCCTTTTTTAGGGATCGGATGGACAAGGGCACGCTTCCATGAGACCGGGACTACGCCTTTCAAGTAAGAGTACCGAAATAGACGCGTTAGCACTGGTGTCAACTCAGGGGCACATGTTCGTAGCACAACTGGAGAGATACCCTCTGGCCCACTCGACTTATGAACTTCCAAGGAAAGGAGGGTTTTTCGGATGAGTTTTTGCCGAAAAACTATTTCCGGCATAAAGCTCGGACACCGCGGGATGATAGGCGGTGCCCTCCCCTGGTCGTCCAAAGTCGAGTTTGAGGCAAAAAGAGTGCCCAAGAGATCGGCTTCCTCTTTTGCCGTGTGGGCCAAAGAGTCGTTCCCAGTGTGCAATGGCGGCAGGGACGGGCGACAGAAGTTTCCTAGACTGGCTTTGGAAAGCGCCCAGAACTTGCGCGTGCCAGGTGGGTACTTTGCCAACTGATCCCCGATTTTGACGACATGCTTGAACTTTGCTCTAGCGTTTTTCCGTTTGAAGAATCTGGAGGCACGATTATATTTCCTCTTCAAAACTTTAGAGTTCGGATCCTTAGTGACTAACGCATTAGCCCAAGCCTGATAAGCCTGCCGTTTGTCAGCTGCTGCAACCCTGACAGACGCATCAAACCAAGGCCGCGATCTGCCACCAAGTGGTACCACAGAGCTTGGGACAAATAATTCCATGCCCTGAAGTATCACATCAGCTACAGCCGCAGCGCAGTCACTAGGATCATTGGAAGGGAAACAAATCGGCCCCCATGGGTAGGATGCAAAAAAGGATCGCATTCCATCTCAATCCACTGACTTGTAATGCCAAACGCGTCGAGTCGCAGGTAATCAATAAAGTAAAACGTATTATTTTACGATAAAAATGTAATTTAATTCATAAACATGATTAATACACAAATTTATTTACTTTTAAATTAACAGTAAAAAATGTTTTTATGGGAATATATTTAAATGTATATTATATATTCTTGGAAATTTTAATTGCTATATTTTTTTGTGTCAACACGTTCATTGATTTACAACTACAGCGGAAATAACCACAATATTACCTATAATATTTCCGGTCACCATAAAAACATTAAATCTTACAAAGTGTTCATTCTAGTTGTAAATACTTTATTTGTACCTATATAAGTATCTATATGGGACCTATGAGACAATACATTGCTTAAAATATAATCACGCAAGTTATGTATTATTACATATTGCTTTTATTTCTAGAGTAAAATTCATCTTTTGTATCAGTAATCAAATATTATATTAATACTATGATTAATGAGACATCTGATAGTCGATTCTGTAATAATCAATCTTGTATAATTACTACTTACTAGTTGTTATCATATGCAAATTTGTTATAGGCTTAATATTTAGTTTGTTTATTTTTATTATTATTTTTTAGAGTCCCAAAGAAAAATTGTTCACTTTATTAAAATGTGAATAAGTAGAGTTAAGTTTAAAATATAACATAAATCCTCTTAATAATCCACGTGGACTACTAAATCTATGTTATAAAAAATAAAATCAAATTGTAATATAACATGAAAGGAGGAACGAGGAGGGAACAGAACTAATGAACATGAAAGGCTTAAATCACTTTCCTGCATTTCACATGCATAATAACCTGTATAGATTAGGAGATTAAAGTAAAATAATTTTCGACGTAAAAGTTCAGTAATACGCATCGACTTCTTTGCATTAGAGAATTAAAACAACCCGTAAACATTAAGAGACTGAAGTAAAATATTCATAATAATACTTTGCTTATACGCATTTGACTGGGTTAGACACTCAAAATACCTTTTATACATTATATAATTAAAGTAAATTAATAGCTTATACGTCTGGAGTTACCTGGATTAGATACTGAAAATACTCTGAATAAATTAAAAGACAGCAGAAAATATTAATAATCATAATTTGGTTATACCTGTTCCATGGGAACCTTATCTAACCCATATATATAGAAAGTGAAAAAATGTATGTACAGATATAGTTAACTAAATTTATTACAATACAAATAGACATGCTTACAATTTCATTCCAAGTTGTATTGAGTTCAATCATTATTTTCGTTAATCAAATGATGTACATGATGTAGAAACTTTGATTCCTAGAATAAACGAACTTAAATAAAGAATAAAAAAACTTTTCCAACTAAATTTCTTTTTTTCATAATATTTGTCAAAGAATAAAGATAGCTTAAAAGCATATATATATATATATATATACATATATAAAGATATATAAAAAGATATGTATATGTATATATATATATATATATATACATATCTTTTATATATATTTCTTGTGTGCGTGTGTATGTCACTGAACTCCTCTTAAACGACTGGACCGATTTTTATGAAATTTTTTGTGTGTGTTAAAGGGGACTTGAGAATTGTTTAGATTCACAATTTAGTCTACTGGAAAATGGTTTTTTGATTAATTTTTAATGTGTAAGTAGGTGGTGATTTTGGAATGTTTCACATTGGTTCCGACGGTCTGCGTTACCATGGCAATGTCAAATATTAAATAATATTACATTTTAATTATAGTCTGCCCTGACAGTTGGCGTTGCGATAGAAATAAGGAAAATATTTTAGTACTAGCGGCCCGATATGTGCTTCGCTATGTAAAAAGTGAAATTTAAAAATAAATATTGGAACAAATTCATATATTCAAACAAAAAAATCTTTATGTACATACATTTCATACGGTATATTTGGTCGAATTATGATAAATGTATATGTAATGACGTTAGATATTGTGATAACTTTTTAATATATATATTTTTTTTAAGTTTTAATTTTTTAAATTAAAGACGCATGTACAAGACAACGTTTGTCCGGTCCGCTAGTATATATATATATATCTTTATATATATATTTCTTGTGTGCGTGTGTATGTCACTGAACTCCTCCTAAACGACTGGACCGATTTTTATGAAATTCTTTGTGTGTGTTCAAAGGGACTTGAGAATTGTTTAGATTCACAATCTGGCCCACTGGAAAATGGTTTTTTGATTAATTTTGAATGTGCAAGTAGGTGGTGATTTTGGAATGTTTCACATTGGTTCCGACGGACTGCGTTACCATAGCAATGTCAAATATTAAATAATATTATATTTTAATTATAGTCTACCCTAACAGTTAAACTTGCGCTAGAAATAAGAAAAATATTTTAGTACTAGCGGCCCGATACGTGCTTAACTACGTAAAAAGTGAAATAAAAAAGATGGAACAAATTCACTTATTCAAACAAAAAATCTTTATTTACATATTCATAAAGTATCGATTGGTCGAATTATGATAAATGTACATGTAATGACGTTAGATATTGTGATAACTTTTTAATATATATATATATATATTTTTAAAGTTTGAATTTTTTAAATTAAAGACGCGTGTACAAGACAACGTCTGTCAGGTCCGCTAGTATATACATATATATATATATATATATATATAATAAAATATTTTATTATTATTGGATAAAAGCTTATTTGGATAAAAGATTTTCAAGCAACTGATCTCAGATAGTTACGAGCTACTGACAGGAGAGTTAACCTAATAACCTAATAGTGATAGCTTAAAAGCAAATATATATATATACTACATATATATATATATATATATATATATATATATATATATATATATAACTATCTGAGATCAGTTGCTTGAAAATCTTTTATCCAAATAAGCTGGAAATACTTCAATCAACGTTTTGCTTAGTTTTAATTTGTTTGCATTAAATTGAAATAAAAAATATATTTTAGTACTAATGTATTTAATAATACTTTCTCTAATCTTTTCCCTAATCTAATCTTTTAATTTTATGTTATAAAAAAATATACTTATATATAGATAATTTAAGCCTTCAAAAAACTTATATTTATTGTTATATTGTTTACAAGAACCTTTAGGCAATTCATTTTGTTTGCGTAACGTGTTCAAATTTGTGGTTGTTATTGTTGTGGTTTTCCATTAGGTTCCGGTATTTGTATTGTATTTAAAATAGAAGTAGTGTATACTAAATTTAGCAAATTTATACCCTTATGTAGCGTTGGTTTATTTTATAAAACTTAAAACTTTTACTATGAGGATATACTCTTTCTAGATTGTTAGGATGCTAATATCATAATATATGAAAAAAGCGCTAATATTAAGATAAATATTTATCTCGACGATACTAATCTTACCCCCCAGCCCCCCCTCCCCCCCCACCTCCACCCCCACCGCAGCGACACGCTCAGCGAGTTGTTGCTCGCAGTTCACGCCGCGAGTCCGCTATGCTTCAAGCACGAGCTCGGGCATATAGTAATCGGTTAAATAAAATTTATTAATACTATATTTAATGGCTCTCTGAGAAGAAAGAAAGAATTTCAATTATTATTCCCCTCGTTCATTAACTTGTTTAACTAAAACTTATGCAATATCCAGTCTGTACCAGACCTTTTTGACTCTGCGGTCTTTTCCATACCTAGTACAGGGTTTTCTGTACCTTAGCCTTTTACACAGCGACAACTCTTTAAACATTTTTTATTACTTCTTTTCCTACCATTATTGATATACCACTATATTTATTTACCATTACCATAGTTGATTTTCTTCCATTTCTTGAAATCATTTACATTCTCTTTTAAAAACTTTTACACTTCTTCAGTCTAACACCAGGTCCTTTTATCTATCTTTCCTATATTATTTTTAACCCCAGATCCAAAAAGAGGCGTGTCATAAGTTTGACCTGTGTATCTGTGTATCTCTCTGTGACAACGTAGCAGCCAAACGCTTGCACGGATTTGAATGCATTTTTTTTTATTCAAAAGCTAGGTTTGTCGAGATGGTTCTTAGCTATGTTTGGTCGAAATAGAAGCAGTCGTCTCTAAGATATTGAGCTTTTATTGGTGCTGGTGAAACCTCCTTACACAAGATGGTTATTAAAATCCTAAACAAGTAAAATTAGTATGTTCTTAGGTTCATTTAGTACAACCTAAAAAAAAATAATCAGAAAAAAAAAATAAAAACCCCCCATACAAAAATACTTTTAAAAAGGACAGAAAACATTATTATGTACTCATTGAACTCGTTGCGTCGAGGAACCGCTAAATAAAGGAATAATTCAAAATGCAAGTAAGTTACCAAAGCGAATAACGAAATAACAATAGCAAATCGTATAGTCTAAGTCCTCATTCATTAGCTCCGAAAATTTTGTAAAATAGACACCATCGTCAACGTACGTACAATGATCCTCCGACGCAACGACTTCAAAAAGTACATAACAATGTTATTTTTATCCATTTTAGATGTCTTTTTGTATGGGGAGTTTTTTGAAATTTTATTATTATTTTTTTATTTCAATAATTATACTTTTAACACTCATTATTGTCTTACAACAACCTATAACGTCATTACCTAATAATCTTAAGAACATTCTGTAGAACGTTTTGCCTGTTTGTTATAACTATCTGTTTGTTTGTTTTGACTGAGCTATCGGCCAGGCGTCAACTTCTTCTGATCATCTGTGAGAGGGTGGTACTATCCAGGATGAGCAGGCCCATATAAGAGCCGCAGTCAATTGACTATATTTAGCCTCAACCACCTAAAATAAGACTTAAATAAATATGTAAGGAGGAGACTTAAATAAATATCTAATATTTGAGGAGCGTCTTAATAACACGACATGTGAATAACGACTGGTATATTCCTAATGAAGCCATGCACACATACCCTCATATATTATTATACTGATACCCACTACATCTCCCCGCTTTACACAAGGAAAACACTATATTATTTTTCCGGAAAACACAATATTATATTTCCATTATTACCCCCTTAAAAATTATAAAAAAAAAACTTATTTTACAATGAAAATTAATAACATAGTAAAAAAAATATGTAAACATATATATATATATATATATATATATATATATATATATATATATATATATATATATATATATATATATATATATATATATATCTATATATATATATTTTATTCTCCAAATATTTAAAACTAAAACTCAATCATATAGGAGGAGGAATCATCCAAATCGAATAGGAGGACGAACAATCCTACCACTCTTAGTCTTTTTTAAAGATTGTGGGGGTGGCGTCTGCACCGCACTTGGACACTTAGTGTTACTGTTACTGCCTGTTGCTATCTTATGGTCAGAATCAAAATCCCATTCTAATTTATTAAATGGGTCTGAATGAATGTTCTTGTGTAATTTAAAATTTTTATGATATCTTGTCTATTTCGTCTATAAACTTCCCCATTTTCAGTTTTTACCCAGTAAGAACGATCACCAATAGCTGTACCTAAAATATAAGATTTTACCCATTTATTTTTCTGTTTGATTCTTACAAAATCATTCGCTTTTAATGGAGGCAACGCCTTACACCCTCGATCATAATAGGTTTTATAAAAATGTATTCGTTTTGATCGGTCTTCGATTACATTTTGATATTTTATAGGCTCTCGTTTAAGTTATGAATGTTTAACTGGTAATCTCGTGTTCAAACGGCGACTCATTACTAACTGTGCAGGTCACGAATTTTCCCCTGTAATAGGCGTATTTCGAAAATTTAATATTGCGAGTTTCCAGTCCTCCCCACTCTCATATGCTTTACTCATAATCAAGTTAACTGTTTTTATATTTCGCTCAACAAGACCATTAGATTTCGGATACAACTAAGAACTAGTAACATGAATAAATCCCCAAGTCTTTGTATAATTTTTAAATTGTTCAGACGTGAAGTGTGTACCATTATCAGTCACCAATTTTTTAGGTATTCCAAATCTACTATAAATATCTCTAAAAACGTTAATTATGGACTGACTTGTTAAGTTTACTATATAAAATACCTCAACAAATTTTGAATAATAGTCAACCACTAAAAGATAATACTTTTGATGAAATTCAAAAATATCCGCTGCTATAACTTCCCACGGCACTGCGGGCACGGGATGCGCCTCCAACGGCTCCGGCGGGTTGTCGCAGCGGTGCCGCTGGCACGAGTCACACGCTTACACTATATTCTCGATATCAGAGTTCATTCTCGGCCACCACATCACATCTCTTGCACGACGTTGACATTTCTCGATACCTATGTGAGCTTCATGTATCCGTCGAAGCATTTCTTTACGAAGAGATTTCGGTATGACCACCCTACTATTTCTAAACAAAATTCCTTTAATAAAATGAAGATCACTCCTAACTACCCAATATTGTCTTACATTTTATTCGATCTCCCTTTTGTTATTCGGCCATCCCTTAGTATAGTAGCTATAAATATTCGTTAATACTACATCTTTGGCACTTTCATCCTTAATACGATTTAACATTTCTGGCGAAGCTTCTACGTTTTCATAAAAAGAGTTTGCATGACTCATTACGTCCTTACAAACATCCTCATCTGTTCCTTCTTCCTGTGTAGAGCGAGAGAGTGTGTCCACTATAAACAATAATTTTCCAGGTTTGTATATTTAATCGAAAATGTTGTAATTTTAACAACATTCTTTGAAGACGAGCAGGTGCATCGTTTAATGCTTTTTTAAAAATTGCCTTTAAAGGCTTATGATCACTCTCCACTGTTATTTTATCGTAACCATAAATATATTGATGAAAACGTGTGCAGCCGAAAACAACAGCGAGTAATTCCTTCTATATTTGCGCCCATCGTTGCTCAGTCTAGTCGGTGTGAGCGTGCGCGCCGCGTACGCCACTGGCCGGCCCGCTTGCATCAAGCACGCCCCGAGACCGTGTGCACTGGCATCCACTGATACTGTCACGGTCTCTTTAGGGTTAAAATATTTTAATACAGAAGCCGAAGAAATTTTTAATTTTAATATAGATATTAAATGCAACATCATGATATCTCAACCATTCAAAGTTAACATTTTTGCAAAGTAATTCACGTAAAGGTGACGATAGTTCCGGAATAATTCGGAATAAACCTTGATAAGTAGTTTGTTACTCCTAAAAATCTTTCCAAAGCCTTTTTATCGAATAACCTTTTAGCCTTTTTACCTAAGAATGTCGTTATGTTATGTGTATGTCATTATTTTTCGCTCTATTAATCACCTCATTTAACCGTCTATAATGTTCTTCCTTAGAACAACCCCAAATCAAAATGTCATCTATGAAAACCTCCACACCGTCCATTTTAAATATCTTAAACATTTCGCTGTGAAACATTTCTGGAGCACAATTTATTCCAAAAGGCATTCGCAGAAATCTATATCGTCTATAAGGCGTCGAAAAAGTACATAGTTTTGAGCTATATTCAACTAAATTCAGCATCCAGAAACCATTTTAGGTATCACATTTGGAAAAATACTTAGCACCCGATAAGTTACTCGCAATTTCATCTAGGGTTGGCAACTGAAAATGGCTTCGTTTAACAGCCTTGTTTAAGTTTCGTGGATCTAAGCACACACGAAGTTTTTTATCCGGTTTTTAAATTACCACAATATTTGATACCCAGTCCGTTGGTCCGTCTTCTTTCTTAATAATATTAAACTTAACCATATTTTCTAATTCCACTTTTAACCGACTTTGTAATTTAATAGGAATTTTTCGAGATACGCTAACAACAGGCAGTACGGTTTTGTCAATTATTATTTTACAAACAGACGGCAAACTCCCAATATCTTAAAAAATTGACTCAATTTAAAGCCATTCTTTTGTGATGATAATTCATTTAATCTACATATAAGCTTTAAATTTGCACATGCCTTTAATCCGAGCAAGTTGTTACAATAATTATTTAAAACATAAATTTTTTCACACCACTTGTTATCATTAAAGTTTAAGCTGGCATTAAAATATCCAATAACACACAACTGATTTTTACTGATTTATCTTAAAATTGTTTTACATTTAATTATTTTGTTTATTTTAAAACCGGCTTGTTTAAATGTATATAACGACATTACCAACGCCTCAGCACAACTATATAATTTAAATTTAATAAAAACTCCATTAACATTAATAGTTTCAGTCCATGAACAACTCGAATCACTCGAAGCTTCAATAGAAATATTGTCCATTAATAACTCACCGTCTCCGTTCTCGGTCTCTTGTTCATCACTAAATAGTGATTCCTGTTCAAAACAATCATTATTTTGGTTTATCGTTGAGTCGTTGACAATTTTCCGCGTAAATTTAATACAACAACACTTAGCGTAATGACCGATTCTATTGCAACGAAAACATTTAATCGAGTACGCAGGACAACGCACTTTATAACCGTGTCAATAACCACACTTAGCACTAACACTTTCACTGAACCGACGAGGGATGTCAGCGGCTTGCCCGCGTCGCTCCTGCCAACCGGCGTCCCCGCCGCACCTGATCCAGCGCCGGCGACAGGTCGGCGCGCGCACTGCACGCAGCCACTTGCTCACTCGCTCGCTCCGCCGCACGACACCATGCACTCGCCTCTTCTAATGTTATTGATGATCGCGCTAATAGTTTTTCACGCATTTGTAAGTCTTTTAAACCACGAATCATTTGTGTTAATATTAGACTATTCTTCAACGTACTGAACTCACAACTCGAACTTAATCTTTTAAGCGATCCTACAAACTTGTCGACTGTCTGATCGTTTTGATGTCTCGAAAAATGTATGACGTTCATAATTATTTTTTTTTTCGGATCACAGTATTCACTATACTTTTTTCGTAATATTTTGTAATCACTTTTCTCGTGTTCTTTTATTTCAATCTCCTCTGTAATTTCTCGGCCAAATGTTCCTATGCAATGCATAAATAGACCATATTTTTCTTTTTCACATGACGATTCCTTTCCCGTAGCAATTAAAAAATAGTCAAAAGCCGTTTGCCACTCCCTCCAATTAATAGCTATATTGCCATCTTGTTGCATCGGTGGCGGTTGTTGGATCGCCGCATAAACATTTTTATCACCTTACTTTCGTGCGCCATTATTTATAAATAAATTTAACAAAAACATCTAATCAATTTTCAAAACCGTTTGTTAATTTACTCGAGAAGCCACACCTGATACCATATAGTATTTGAGGAGCGTCTTAATAAAACGACATGTGAATAACGACTGGTATATTCCTTATGAAGCCATGCACACATACCCTCATATATTATTATACTGATACCCACTACAGATATAATAAGATTTAGATTAAATTGTTAAAGTTTTATATCTAACTAAACATATAAGTATAAACCGGACAAGGTATGTTAAAAAATAAATGTTTGTTATTTAATTTTGGAGAATTACTCCAAAGTACGGATAATTTTCTGCATAAAGACAAAATTATTAATAACTACTTTAAATGTTTAATGAGTTTAATGTTGTAATATTAAGAATAAGAAACAGTAAGAACTGTGCATTACTTTATGCATCTGTAATAATAATCACTTTGGATTATAATATCACATACCTACCTATTAATTTTCAAAAATAAATTAATATTCGCAACTACATATTGAAAATTTCATATTTAAAACTAAAAAATCACAAATTATCGAAGAAAAAAATATTACACAAAATTATTATATTTGTTTTAAAACTAAAATAACAGAACCAAAGGACAATTTAAACAAACACACAGCGTTGCACAAGCCAACTCAAACTCCGTTGAAAGTTCCGACTGAGAATTGGATAAGTTTTTGTAATTAAACTTTCCTAAACTATGACAATTATTAAATAAATATTTACCCGGCTATTAAATAAAATTTAAATAAATAGAGAATGAAAAATAAACCGATACGAGCTGGGTTTCGAACCCGTAACCTCTGGGAATCAGCCTAAACTGGCTATACATGTTTATATAAATTTATTATTTTGAATTTAAGTTTTACCCGACTAGTTTCAGCAGAGCAAGCTGTGAATCTACCATGCTTCTAGCTCATGAATAAAAACCACGAATGTATTGAAAATATAGCAAAAAGAAAATCCGAATAAAATACGAGAACGTAGCCGGATAAACTTAAAGCCGGTTAAAATATATATATTACAGGTAGTAGCGGTGTAAAGTTAGATTTAGATAATAATCAAAGCACTTCAAAAAATTGTTTCGAATTAATTTTACAACGATGCATAACGGCTAACTAAGAAATCGGTTACAGTTTATTTATGTTTATATAAAGATAAATTTCTAGACCACTTTAAAGACATACATCTTTTGATAGAGTGAAGAGTGTTCAATAAAAATTAAAACTATAATATGTTACGAAGAGTGTTTTTTTCTGAGATTATCGTCTACAAACATAGAGACATACAGACAAACAGACATAATGAATTACCATTGTTTTGGGTTCTCCTTCTCTTATAAAGGCCCTCATCATGATTATTTTTAAATATTTTACATGTACAGTTTTCGATCAGTGACAGTTTTATTGTATGTAAAGATTGTGCAAATTATAAAATAACATTATTTCAAGTTTAAGTTAACATGTATAAAGTAGATTGTCAAAAAGAAAGAATGTTACATCCAATTGGGTTGGTACTAATAATATAAATCGAGTAGGATTTGTTCTACATCAAGGGCTCTTTCTTTCGGATGCGAACAATTAGAATAATTCAGACTCTTGGATACAATTTTAACTTGTACTATATTCAGTGTTTGATCCTTTTTTTACGCTGTTAATTAATAGCAGTTTATAGAATAATAATAAAAATTTTAAAAACGATGTTTGTTAAGCAATAACGAGATAAAATACAGAGAGTATTAATTAAAAATATTAAAAAAAACCCTTACAGAAACATATCTAAAAACGATAAAAATAATATTTTTATGTACTTATTGAAGTCATTGCGTCGGGAACTGTTATAGGTACTTTGAGTATGGTATCTTTTTACGAAGTTTACCGAGGTAATGAATGAGGACTTAGACTATACGATTAGATATTGTTAATTCTTTATATGTCTTGGTAACTTACTTGCATTTTGATTTCTTCCTTTATTTAGCGGACTCTTTAATCAGCACCATTGAAAGTTCTATATCTTGGAGACGACTGCATTTATTTCGACTAAACAAAAGTGAGCACCATCTCGACGAACCAGATTTTTGATAACTAAAAAAACGCAATCAAATCTGTTTACTCTTTTGGCTGCTACGAGGCCACAGACAAAAACACAAATACACAAATAAAATTTATAATACCTCTCTTTTTTGGTCGGGGGTTAAAAAACATAATATATCGACATATTAAAATAAATTGTTTCAAATCAGTGGCATAGAAAATTATATAAGTTTAAAAATTTAAAATATTCGTCTTCACTTAGTTTATCCTTCTGTAGCTAATATTGTAATACTTTAAAAATAAATCATAAATGAAAGCTTTGAAATAATATTGTTCTGGAGTTCCATAACTACTTAAACTATATTCTATTTAAATTATATTTCCATTATTATTTGACAAATAGAATCTAATAAGTTAATTGAATTTAATGTCAAAATAGGGCATAAAATAACATAAAAATAAATCGGCGCCAAACAAATTGAAGTACTTTTACATACGATTGCACGAGGGAGTGTCAAATCATAATTTTTTATGATTATTATATATTTTTGTTATATTCATAGTATGACATCATCGCTTTTAACGACGATATCATATGACATTTATAATTAATAAAGTAAATAAAATGTTCACATTTTTCGTTAAACTATTTTGAAACCATGTTACAGATAAAGAATCAATCCATTTTTATTTCTTTTTCATACATTTCTGAAGTTCGTAAAATATAACACTTCCGTTTATGTTTTTCAATATAAGAAAGTTTTCAAAGTTAGTGCGTTCAAAAGAAAAATCTCGATTCCTTTCGTGACAATTAATTGAAAAGTTAAAAAGTGTAACTGTTAAAAACTAAATAATCTTAAAATCACATAAAAAAAACTCATAGTATATGTATATAAATAATGTATATATGTAAATATGTTAAGTAGTTCGGTAAATAAAAAATACATACAAATTAATAACTCATCTTTAAATTATCAGCGTAGAGAAATAATTATGCACAAAAGTAAAAAAGCTTTATCCTTTTTCATAATCCTCATTTTTAACAAAATCCTAAATATAAATAATACCTTACTTGAGAAATGATTAGTTTTCCATAAAAACTTCCGTACCCTATTTTACCTTTTTGTATCTGTATTATTTGAGGCAAAAGAATAACCCTTTCCTTTCCTAAGCTTAACACTATCTCTATATTCAATTTTATCACAAGGTTTGTCCTTGAAAACGGAATAATCATATAAATATAGTTACTCTAGGGTTTACTGTATTATAATACTATTTATTATGGCTAAGCTCGGTATTATAATTTAATTATAATGATAATGATTTAATACTTATGTATATTATAAAGAAAGTTAATAAACTAAAACCAATATTCTTTAATATAACTTCAAATATAAAAAAGTTTTGCATTCCAATCGTTTTTACTCTATACTTTAGAACCCATAATAATAGACACAGAATTTAAAAGTAAAATTATCCATTATTCGTATTTCAAAGTCAAATTAAATTAAATAATTATAAAAGAAAATCAATTTGAAGATATTAATGCAATTAAACAAAAAGAACCTCGATGTTCTAAATTAAAGGTGTTTAAACAAAGCTTTTCGGTAATTATAATTGAAATTACACTAAATACCGCTCAATCTCCAACAAAATTGTAACACTTGTGGATGAGCAATTTCACTCGAAGAAGATAACTAATGATTGTTCTTTCTTGAGTCATTGAT
The DNA here is from genome assembly GCA_959347405.1 of Napeogenes sylphis. NCBI lineage: Eukaryota > Metazoa > Arthropoda > Insecta > Lepidoptera > Nymphalidae > Napeogenes > Napeogenes sylphis. The sequence goes on along the minus strand of OY365783.1, from coordinate 30,520,915 downwards.
GATAACTTTCCTTATTGAGTTATTAAGTTTCAAGTTTAATTTGAACGAAAATCTGAACAAGTATATTCATTCATATTTAATTAAATCTTTTATTTAAAAAAAGGTATTGTTGGAATGGTTAGGAATCTTTGTTTTTTTTATAATGACATTATAAACGACCGTTGTGGCGAACGACGAACATTATGGCTAATGATCTCAATATGTGTAGGATATATGTTGGGGACATATCCGAGTATCATATCGCGGACAATCCATTAATATATAAAAAAATAGAGAATATCACATCCTTCTATAAAATTTTCATTATGTTAATTAATTTCAATGTAATTTTGAAAATCTAGTTCATTGGTATTTAAATAAATTATAGGTAATATTTTCAACCGACCAAAAGCTTTTCCGATTTGAAATGACTAAATATATTATAATCAGCCTTTCTTGATATATTTATTGAAAACAGTTTTGTTATTATTATAAAGTCAAAAAAATAAAAAAAAAATCAACAGGTATTTACATAAAATATGTAAAAATTATTCAAAAAAAAAATCCTATGGGTATGCATAAAATTATTTTTACAATAGTCTAAATATATTATATATATATATTTTATTTTATCTGTGAAAATGAATATATGACATAAGTGTAACACAAAACTGAAACCGAAATCATATCAATGTGACAGTACCTGCAGTGATATGTATTCTTTGGTTACATTTGAGATAAGATCGTTTTTAGTGAAACAGTGAGGCATTAATGTAACCAAAATAAAAAGTCATATATTTGACTGCGGTTTTTGTCTTTATATATAGAGATTATTGTATTATTTTACTATGATATGTATCTAGCCATTTCAATAATTAATGTATTATCGAAATATAACATAAAATAATCAGTAAGCCTGGTCCTGTATTCTGACTGGTTTGCTAAGTCCCATCTACACATTCTATAGTATGATGAAAACTATGATTTTTCATTCATTAATTTCTTAATGACTCCTTTTAATAATGATCCAAATCTATTAATTATTTAAGAACATTTTGATTGCTAGTACTCTCCAACAATTCCGACTGCGTTAACTAAAAATACTTATACAATTGTGGCAGCCTGACATTTTTATTTGTGACTATTTTGAAACAAAAATTACTTGAAATTGAGATTATTTGTAAATGAACAGTCTTATGAACAATCTTAATATTTAAACGATCGCATATTCATATTATATTTATTTACCCGGCTGTACTCACTAATATAATCGGCATTTTGCTCGACTAGTTTCCAACTTATTCGGGGTTTCTATTGGTTAGCTTAAAGCGTGGCACACTCGTGGCGCGATCTGTCAAACTGAACTGAGTTCACGTGAATATAGTCGGATAAATATATATTTAATAATGACTATGAAGGTTTAATTTAAGTAATATTAATTTAATTTTCCTTTTAATTAAAAAAAATTACTTTTGTGAAAACTGCTTAATTTTTTTAATTGAATGTGGGAAGCTAATTATAAATTCAGTATGAGGGACAAGAAGTATTTTTTTTAATAATTTATACATATAATATAATATTATTTTATTTACAGGAAATAAGTAATAAATAACTTTTAATTCCCTGACGTTATATTATATAGAAATGGTTTTACAAAACTACCCGACAGTGCTCTTATAACATTTCCGTGAATGAGAGCACTCGGTTCAGCGCATATGACTTTCATCTTACCTCGCTTCACTGAAGCTCATCATTTACTGACTCATAGATATAATGTTTTTGATAAATCAATCTAAACACACAATTCGAATGCTTTTGTAAATGGTTATATAAATAGAGGTATACATATTTAAACTTAATTTTGATACATTTATTCTCCAACTGTATCTATTGATTTTTATAAATGCATAATTTTTAAAGTTGCAGTATATAGGTTTTTCGAAAATTGTTACTATGTTCCAATATCCGCTAAATAATCAGCAAAAAAAGTCACTGGACTTTTAGTATTTTACTTATAAAACCCTTTTTTATGCCCATGTCGTAAGGATTTTTATAAAAATTATAAAAAAAACATTTTGCGTCCTCCGCCATATTGGATTTCAGATGACGGCAACTAAGAGATTGATCGATTTTACATTGTCATAAGCACCGTGTGTGTCAAATCTAATCTCTTCCGTGTGTTCTCCACCCTACGTGACATTGGCGGAATCGACCGTGCTTTACTGCCACAACTGAGAGCCATTAAATCAATCAATCAATGAATAGCTCAATTTATTGATAAATAAATTCAAAACTTATTGATGATAAAAAATAATAATCAAGATAAAACAGAAATATCTATGTTAATGAAAATAAAATAGTAATTAGGATACTAACAGGTTAAGCGATATAAATACTTTAAGTGCGGACGTAAATAAAAAACATGAAAAAATAACATTATATAAGTTTGGTAATAATTAAACATCAGACATTGTCGATAAATTAAATAAATATTTTTTTATGGTTTTTCTTATAAAGTTATATTTTTGTAACTTGCCCTTCGAAACCTATTAAAATAATAAATACAAGTACATGAACTAGAAATATTAATATTTATAACTTCATTTACTTTTTTCAATATTATGCAATATATTTTTATATAAAATATATTTTATAATAGTGTAGTATAGTAAAAATATTTTATAACAGTGTAGTAGACGCTTATAGTTCGGTTCCATGAACCGAACTATAAGTATCTTATTCGACTTCATAAAAATATAATAATACATATACGTACCAATTACATCGATTAATGAAATTTATAAGTATTGTCTCAATTTAACATTTGAACAACAAAAAACGATATAATCCTATTTAAATTTGAATATTGTTTGAATTGTGTCATTGACTTAAGACCAAATATTTTAAATAAAAACAATTTGCGCATGTTCCAAGTAAGTTTGTGAGTTCGTTTACGTATGAAATTGGTTTGAGCTTAATAATTTGAAAGTATATCCTAATTGAAACTCTACTCAATGTTATCTTAATTAAGAAGTCATTATATTAAGCCAATAAAACAGCTTTGATAATCAGTCACAAGTAATGAAATTTTAAGTTACTCCTACTGGTCTTAAATACCTACTGTTCGATATTAATATTTACAAATATAATTTTTCACTATTTCTGAATAGCTTTATAAAATTTATTTGAACATCGATGTCAATTAATTAAAATAAATTAATATAAGGTCATCTTTATTAACTATTGAATGTAAATGTTTAAAAAGTCAAAATTTGCGAAGAGTTACTCCATTGCCAGTATTGCTTATACTCTATGGCCAGTATTACTTGTGCTCAGAGAACCAATATGTGCTGCTAAGCTGGTCATCGTAATTACTTAAGCTTTTTGCTCTAGTACACAATAATTCTGAGCCTTAGCCAACAAAGTTAAATTAAATTAAATTAAATATAATATATTAAGTGTCAAATAAATACATTAATAAACAAAAGGAACAGAAATTTATATACATTAATTTATCTACATTGCTAAACAAACTGTGTGTCAAATATACAACACAAAATTGCGTTTATTAAAGTGCGTATTTTGTGGAAAAACGTCTGACAAATCTCATTACTCTTTTAAATGGGATCCAAAAGCTACTAAATGGTTCTGGGACACCTGAACGCAGTTATTTAATGTCACAAGCGATGATATCAGCAATGGAACATCCACAACTGGATAAAATAAATTACATTTGCTGTCGGTATTATTGATATTTATTTACTGAATACTATTTTGTCACATGGATATTATTTGGCGTATCCAATTATGTTAGACTTGGTGATACAATATAAGTAAAAAATGTGATAACAAGCGCTACTAATATTTATTTATTATTTTACAAACTTTATTTTTAGGCGTAAATTATTTCGATTTCGTAGATGTTTCTTGTCACGTTAGCACTACATTATAACTATTAATATATCTTACGTCATGTTTAAACTGTTAATATATCTTATATTAAATATAGAAATATTTAAAATATTTAAAATCTTTGCTATACAAAGTGGAGTAAAAATAGTGCTGGAGATGTCGTTTATGTAAAATGCATATATGATGATACTGAAATGTGATGGAGCGTGAAGATCATAAACAATGAATGATTGGTAAATTGACTCGTGAGAAAATTTTAAAATTTAACATTTTATTTCCTTGTATTGAAATTTGGTAAATTGTATGTACATGTTTCATTTAACATATATGCATGAAATAATTTTAATATTATTAAAATTTCAACTCTTTTTATTTACGCCTTTTTCTTTATCTCTTTTTATTATATACATGCAGTACCTTAATTAGTAGAGCAACAAGTCGGTTTCCTATAGGTCGCGGGTTTGAAACCCTGCCGTATTGTTTTTTTCTCATTATATAAGTATTCAAAATTTATATAAACTTATGATCATGGCTTTATATGTTTATAAACATTTTCAAACAAAAATTTCTGTTCTGGCATCTTTTCAATGTTAAATGTTTCTACAGTGGTAAGGATTTTCAAAACACTTATATGTCATCAGCGTCCTAATAAAAACGATCAAATACACAGCTTCGGTTTTGATTTATTGGAGCTGCCTTCTTTTACAAATTCTATAGATCGTTTGGTGGTTGTTTTACCTTTCCGCGCTCTTGCTACTGAAATACCTCTTCCCGTATGATTTCTAATACCTTATCGTGTTGACCTCTATCTAGAAGTCAATACTTATTAACAAATATTTTGCGATTATATATTGCGATGCACCGTCTCAAAGCTAGTGGTAGTTTATCATTTACCTGAGTAGAGAAATGAAATCAAGGAAACTAGGACGATAAAATTAGACATAAATCCCATTACAATAACTAATTAAAAAGTTTACTTTATCTAACTTAGTTTTAGTTACCTACCGAGTAACCTACTGAGTTCAGTTTTTAATATAAAGTGCTACTAATAAGGAAAGTAATACGACAGTCAGTTTAGAGTATTAATATATAATCATTATAGGATAGCATATGTTGAGAATCGATCAATGTAAAGAGCAGTGCAAAACTAAATACATTAATCAAATTTTGTCGTTATTGAATTAAGCTACAATATTTATACTAATTATAAATGAATTTTGCGATAAAACAAAAGAGACTCTAATTAGTACCCACATTTATTTATAGTTTGACATATTATAAGTCGTAAAAGACTAATATGATCGTCCATTTGTTGTATGTGTGTCACCGATGTTTGATGTGTAAACCGAATTATTAGTAATATTTACTTGAATACTAAGTAATATTGATATGAATAGATTCGCTTATTGGAATACTAAACATCTAATTGTTATCATGAAGATCATTTTTTTTTCTTTCTTAAACTTTCTTGCAACCTAAACTTTATTCAATTTTTTTAAATTCAATATAGTAATATTATAATATTCTTTTCTTATTTTTTCTCCACCAACATTGCATCATTATCGTTATAATAATACATAGGCATTCTAACAGTACTGCCAGTGCTATTAAGTACTCTATTCATAACAAGAAGCCTCAATAACTATCTCAGAATTATAATGCTAAGTCATCGATCAACATTATGTTCAGGATGATTCAAATGTAAGCAAATTAGTAGTAGTGTCTTGTTTCTTGACCAGGATTATAATTAGTTAATTAATTTAATTATAAATTATTTAAATATTGGTAAATAGTCGTATAATATTCACAAATATTAACACCACATCCGTAAGTTTTCTGATCACGAAATGCTTAGGGCCACTGTCACAATTCAAATAAAAAGACGAGCGGAAAAAACTATAGATGACAAACTGAATAAGAAAGGTGATCCGACTTTTGTAAATCTCTTATTTTTTTAGAATATAATTGGTATTATTCTTTGATACTTCTTTAATGATAATGATTTATTTCCGTACATTATTTCACCCTACGATATAATTTATTTTAAACTTTAACGAAATATAACTGTACTTTTACAATTAAAAAACTTATATCTTTACAATTTATTTGTGCTTATCATTTGTTGATAACCACAAATTACGCTGATTTGAACTAAGTCCCTCTTTTATATTGGCGAGGATCCAAACAGCGGAATCGGGAAAACTGAATAATTCCCGGCATCACTCAGCAAGCAGTGCCAAAGAAGTTGTGATATATTATAATTTATTTTCCATTTCGAACAAACATCGATTTATTGTCGAACTGTTAAGGCTGTGATTGTCCGTATCTGCAAGTTACATATCACGATAATTATGTAATATGTTTATGAATAAAACGTCATAGGAAAAGGCCCGTTTTTATAATATCATTTAATGTTGAATATAAAAAAAAACATATATTTAAGGAAATAATCTAAAGAACAACAGCAACAGCCCGGAAAATCTTAATAATGAATAACGAGAGTTTCATCTATTTTATTCTTAGGGGATTCAATATTGTACAGTTAGACAATGGTATTTAGTGAATTACAATAGATAACAGTGAACTAAACTGATCATTGGCAAACAGACCTTTGACGTATTAACATCTCCTTCGAAAAAATCTTGAGTGACTTCAGGGAAACTGTCCCGTCATTCTAATATTTGATATAAATTTAGCATTCTATATATGATCGTTTTTATCGGGACGGTGGTGATATATAGACGTCTTTTGAAAATCCTAACTAATGTTTCTAACTTTGCAAAACACTTTTAACATTAAAAAGATTTCACAGCCGAAATTATTGTTTGAAAATGTCTAATAAACATTTGTAGTATACTAATTAACCTACCGCATCTATATCTTTTTAATAAGCATAAATAAAAATAAAGAGTTGAAATTTAATAATATTAACATTATTACATATATATACATAGACATACAAATCAACGAAAATATGTATATTCAATTTACCTTCAAGGAAATAAACAATTAAATGTTCGAATTTGCTCACGAGTCCATTTACTTACAATTTATTATTTACGATCCTCACGTTGCATCACATTTCAGTATCATTTTCCCTCCACTTTGTTACGTTGAAGTTCCTTTCGACTTTTAGAAAACTCTTACGATATATATAACTTATCTAGAGCCTTGGTCTCTAGCAATGACTACAACAATATTTTCTCATCTTCTTTCACACTTCTATAGTCATACAATTCTTTCTGCCATTGCTTAAGCAAATTGTTATTTTTTTAGAACTTTTTGTATATTTCCATTCTACCTACACTTTTCTTTGCCTATCGTATATTTTCCTTTTGTTTCGCCAAATACATTTCTTGCCACTATACCGTTATTTTATTCCAGCAATCATTCACAAATTTCTCATCTATACCGACTATATTTGACTAACCACTCTTCTTTAAATTTTACTCATTATCCTTTTTGCCCGCACTTGATAATTAATTTCTATAATAAAGAAACTATTGTTTCAGGCTACGCTTTCGCCCGATAGTACCTTGCAGTTTTCTCTCCAGTATCAGCTATTGGATATTGTTCTGAATTACTGACACTGATGGTATTTTACTGCAGTATACAACAAAACAGTAAAATACCAGAAGATATTTTATCAATTGAATAAATCGAAAATATCGGAAGATCCGTTTAAAATATTAAAATTTTAAATAATATTAATAATTCTGATTCTTGATTATTAATTTATTTTATTATTTATTCTTGATTTTTAATTTATTCCTGTTCTATATTAGTTTTTTTACAATTACAGTTTCTCTATTATTGTACATACAGTTAAATCCCTGTGGAAAATAATAACAATGTTGGCTTGCTAAAATCTTTAAAAACACTCCCTTTCCTATTCATAACAGGAAGCCAGATCCAATGAAGCGTTCACGATAATATTTACGTTATACTTAAAGGCATCAGCATATATCAAGGCTTTTTCAAAACATACAAATAAAAATAAATGGTATTTAAAATACTTGTGCGTGTAAAAAAGTTATAAAATATATTTACCATTTTATTGTCCGAAAGTTTTTTTAGGTAATTTATTTTAGGCTTTATATGGGTGGCTATATTGAAATCATAAAATTTTTATTAAAGACATGTAATATCAAACTATTTAGCAATATAATATTCTTCATGTTCAAGGATCAAATTTCTATTGTGGATTGACAGGTTAACAAAGTTTTTATATATATTAACTTATGTTTGTGTTGATTTTGATAATTATGTGGATACATATTTTTAATGATTACAGCGTAACCGGATAAGGATGAGCGTTTCGCACAAGAAGCTAAGCTATATTCCATTGTCGTCACGTGGCGACGCATTCTGCCCAGCCTATCCACGGAAACTAATTAAGGATGACTGAACCCACTAAAGATATCTCTGGCAGAGCCCAATGTTTTAGCGAGTTTATGTTGTTTATGTTTAGTTCAGTATTTTAATATATTACAGTTATACATTTTATTTATATTGTAATTTTAATATAACCTTTTTGTTCCTCCCTAGATTCTTCTATAATTAAAAACACCAATCAGTTGATTGTTGGTGATTTAGCTGTTGCGATATTAGTCAGTTGGTATTATAAAGAAGAAAGTATCTGATAATGGTTATTCATGAATGGTCTCATAAATTTATATAACACATCATTTTATCCGTCACATGGCTCAATAGAAAGCTGTATTTTGTATTCAATGTTCGTAAAAAGGCTTTAGGTATCACTTGTTCGACAATCCAAAATATTCAACATGGTTTTTAAATAGACTTAAGGTTATTTTTTGGTTATTGGGTGTGTTCTGTAATAGTATTATCTTAGGAATGTAATGTAAAAATAAGTTGTAATTTGTGGCAATGTGGATTTTTTTTATTAAATTGTTGCCAAAATTGTCCTTTTTTATGTATTTTGTCATATGATAATAAAAAAAAAACAAAATATTTTCAATATTTATGTTTTTTATAACATTGATAAAAAAGGTTTGTAAACAGATTTCCGTTGGAAAAACGTTTTAAAGACACCTAATGTACATTTTTAAAGCTACTAAGATAATATGGAAAACATGAAAACTCGGCATATAATGCCCTTATATTTATGATTATTATTGTGATTATTTGTAATGGACTTCCTTCCTTTTTCTCTGTATGATGTTATTGGTGTTAATACAACTTGTTTTCATAAGGGAACTTTTTATTTGGTTGTTAGAGGCTCATTCATACAGGCATACTATACTACCATTTTATTTAACTACTGTTATATTATATGAATTATGAATTTTGGTTTTCTAATTAATGTTACTCGACACAACCACAAAATTCGGATATTAATAAAAACTTTACGAACTAAATAATAAAGCTAAAAAATATTATCATTCAGAGAGTTAAGAACAAAAGACCAAGACCTTATGATAGTACTGACCTTCTTATAGTAGGTATTTATTTTTGTCATCCTCTTTGTATGAGCTGAATATTTTAACTGTATTTAAGGGATAGCGACGGCAACTTTTAGTACATATTATAGAAGATAAATTAGGGTAATCTTGTTGATTATAAGACTTAATTAAATTCTAAATTATAACCGGGCGGAGCTCGTGGTTAGGCTCCCATCTCTTATTTATTTTATAATATCTCTTTTACCAGTAATAAGCTATAAATTATAAAATTTAAAGATAAAAGGACGTCGTAGGTTACGTGCTTTATGCTTTGAAATCGGTAAAGTTCACTTTTAATATATTAAATAGAAAAGCATTTCTTATAATATGTTTAAAACTTCTGTGTTGTACTATTGTTACTTAATAGGTTAAAAATCTTAAAGATTTAAAAAGACATTATTTAAAAGAACATTAAAAATATATATTTTGATAAAACAGATTAAATATGTTTATTTCTAACTTTATTACTAAACATTATTAAACAAACATAATTTCATTAATTATTAAAATAAAAGGAATTGACTATTAAAGAAAGAAGAAAACCGATAAAAATCACTAAAAAAACCGTTTGATGTCAGTATACCTACGTAGTAGCGAATGAACAAAAGGCGACTTAAGTTCTCGAGTTAGTATTTTTACCTTCGTTCTGCGCCGGGTCCTTTTTTATCTATACATATAATAAAATCGTCACTGATCCATTTCTGTACATGGAAAATATAAAAAAAAACATTATAGGGGGCCTTTATAAGAGCAAGAGAATCCAAAACAATGGTTTTTTAGTTTGTCTGTTTGTTTGTTAAATATACCATGATGTGATATGATAACTAACAGTATCTATTTTCAGCATTTTAAAAATTCATACAGAGGACCTTATTATAAGCAAGAGAACCCAAAAACAATGTTTTTCATTTTGTCTCTTCGTCAGTATGTCTGTGCACGCTAATCTCAGAAACAGACTAATCGATTTGGATACAGTTTTCGGGAATATATTTTCAGGGGACTCACTTTATATTTTGTTTTTTTTTTACCAATCGGTTAACAAATAAAGAAGTTAATAATCTTTTATTGTCGTACCATTATTGCTGATTACCAGTTTGAAGGTTTATAGTTTTTACATACATTGCTAAGTACAAAGGGTACGTTTTATCAAAATGGAAATCTACGCGTACGAAGTCGCAGGCACATCTAGTTTTCAAAATTTTTACCACTCTCGCTGCGGCCCTATATACCGAAATATTATTACTAACATAACGAGACGTAACAAAAATGTAACGCAACGGCAGTGAATGCTAGTAACTAATACATTGACATATTTATGTTTTAATTAATTGTTAAACGAATGGCTTAGGTTTATTGGTATAAACGTACTAATCTAAAAAACGTATCTAATAATAATGATTCTGATTTATTACGAAAATTTAAAAATAAAATAAAATTAATACATAAATAGATTTTGATTTAAAGAATGTATAATAATTCTATATTTTGGTTTTACAATTCGTTTTCGTAACGATAAAACTCGTTTTAGGAGTACAATTTAATATTTTTATAATTTTAATTTTATTGTAACGAATTCAATTCACATTTTGTTCATATACATAATTGAGAATCTTAATTATCTGGAGAGAGTTAAAACGTATAGATCCCTAACATATTTAATGTGAAATAAATATAAGGGAGATAAAACTATAATTGATTATAAAAAAATGTATTTATATTTTAATGATAACCTTATAACTTTTACACGAACAGCTTTTAACAGGTTTGTCTTAAATATATGTTTATGTTAATGTATTCCAATATTACAGAACAAGTGTGGTTGATATCTTTGTTTTGGCTGGAATATGTGTCATCTTTTATAATGTTAATTTATCAGCAGGAAATATTGACACGAAATGTTATAATATTTTGAGGTAATTAATTATTTGTGAAATGAAATATTAACAGTGGTAATTGATAATTAGGTATTAATGTAACATTATAGAAACTCAAGTGGGTTGACAAAACATTTATTAGTCATAATCTAATCTACTTATAATAATGTAGATAAAAGTAGTGTGGAAGAGTTGTTTAGTATAAGCATATTTATAAACTTATGTTTGTTACATGTTTTAATTTTACTGACAGATCAGTCACTGATAGATCAGAATACAAATAATGGAGTAGATCTCTTTTATTTGTATTCTTTTTTTAATGATGTTTGTTTAGGCTCAGGAGATACACGCTTTTATTTGTCTTACAAATTTCGCGCTGTTGATTTAAGAGCAAAACGTTATGTTCGTTAAATTACAGAAAGGTTCTTAATTAGTGACTTAATAAACTGACTAATAAAAGCATTTACGATATCATTCATTATCTTTTTATGTTGACCATAAAAAACTTATTTATATTAAATATTAAATTTAATCAAAATATATAAATAAACTTTATTAAATTCTAATTAATAATCATATTGTAAAAATGTTTCTAATATAATAAAATTTCACACTTCATCCATATTTATGAGAATTATTGCTTTTCACTAATATCACTAAAAAAAGTCATGTAAAACATACACAACTCTCATCTTCCGTCCGTATGTGTTAAAATGTTTTTAGAAAAAAAAATACACTTTGGTGCATCGAATATTGCACGCACACATAATTACATCCATAATTATAATAAAGTTTTATAATTTAGAATTATTATACTTTAAATGTATAGTAATATGCTAAATGTATTCAATAACAATAACTTATTCGATTTCGTAAAGTTTTATTAAATTTTAAATAAACGCTTTATTAAACGTTAAACAGCACTCAAGTAATTAGATTATTTAAAGCTGAAACTTTGTCACGTCGTTGACCACATTCCGTATCGTTGTCAAAGGAGAGTTCAGGTCTTTGTTTGGTGGCCCAATTTGAAGTTTACCGGTGGAATTAAATTGTTACAACTTTGATTTACCCATTTTCATGTCATTTTATATTTTTAATGGCAACTTTTCAAGTTGATTAAACTTTGGAAGACTACTTGTTTCAGGTTAATTCGAAAGTGTGATGTGATATCATCTGTTTTTTTTTTTATTTTTATAAAAAAATCTTAGTCATGTTCTTATCACTTAAGCAGGTATTGTTACATACATGTAAAAATAATTCCTATTCTAAGCATTTGTCCCTTTATTACTACTAGCAAAATTATTAGTTCATTATGACTTTTTCGTCGTCGTGATAATTATAGTTTACATCGAGATTAGAGTCCGGGATGCGCGGTGAATAGCGGTCCTTTACTAGGTCGTACGTGTCTTACTGAGAGGACGCCCGATACGTGTGCTGCATTATTTGAAGGTGAGGCATTTAATTCTTTTTTTAAATTTTAAATAAATATAGAAAAAACAGGGATTAGGACCCGCAACCTCTGGGAAACCTTCCCCTCGCTCTACTAATAGAGCTACCGTATTGCTATCCTTCTCTGTGAGTTAGGCATTCTATATATATTCTTCTTCTATCGAAAATCCTAACAAACATTTTTAACCTTGCAGTATAAATAAACATTGGAAAGATGCCACAAACGAAATAAAAGATTGAAATTATCTACATATCTACGCTAATAATTATTTTGAGAGTGGTACCTCTGGGGTAACCATGTACACTACAGATCTACCATTATGTTTGTTTTGCTAGGAGGCTTGAACATGTATGACTATGATCAGCGTGTTGTGGCTAGTCTTGATGCATATGGATACGGCCTGCATGTCGGAAACCTTCACACGTTCGAGTACGATCTACATGCACCCGTACGTTCGAATACATAGGGGTGGATTTGATCTAGGTTTCACTAGTAACCTGATGATGAGATGACGGGTGAGAGAGAAGCTTACAAGTCTTTGAAAACTGACGGAAACGCTGGTTGACGAATATGTAAGATCGAAGTTCATCGTGTCGGAGAAGAACTACGGCCCATCACATCCTCCTGGATGGATACAGAGGAGTAGAAAACAAACTACAACATTGCGTTACGTCTCATCTGGAGGTGATATTTTGTAAGATGATATTTATTGCTAGGTTCGGACATAAAAATATTTAAATTTAAAATTATTTGAGAGCGGAAGCTCTGTAGTTGTGAATAGTGATTGACGGTGTGTTCTTTGAGTACATTATCTAGATTTATGACTGTGTTAAATTTGTCTTCGTTATTAAATAATGTGAAATATGTTACAATGTACAAACCAACGAATACTTTTATTACCTGAATCTGACGCTATGGGACTAATACTTTCACATTCACCATGATGTCCTGTGGCAACTCCCCATATTAGCAAGCATGGTTAGTCCGTGCTGCGATTAATATTAGTTGGAAATGTTGCCAACATGTCTGTAAAATCTTAAATCGCATATTTTTTTTTATATTTATTCATCTTGATTGCGCTTAGGACTAAGAAGACGGCTTTAAAATAATATTAATATAATTTGTGTAAAATAAGCTAATGGCGTTATCCTTCGTTGGATATGAATAACAGTAGTAAAAAATATTATAATTTGATGAAAAATGTGTTGTAGTTTAAGAGTGTAGAGTGGTAGGTAAAAACTTATGGATGGATAAAGAAAATTGCCTCAACAGTGTATTTTTGTGAATTTTCGGCTTCATTTGTGAAATATTTTCTGAATTAGATTTTTTGCGTAAATCCTTAGATATCAGTTTAAATAACGTATAAAATATTGGCAATCTTTAGATGCCTTATCTTTACTTGTATTTTTAGCCCCCCACCCAAAAAAAAGGTTTGTTTTTTAATTGAAAAACAAAGCCTGGTCCGTCGAGATAGTTCTTAGTTATGTTTAGTCAAAAAAAAATGATGAAGGGTTTATATTAATATTAATAGTAAAAACCTTAACAAGAGAAAATTAGTCTGCTTGTAGCTTCGTTTGTTTATTGAATACTATATACAAACCAGTTATATAATTTCAAAAAAAAAAAATAAAAACCCCCGATACAAAAAAACCTTTAAAAAGAATAAAAATAATATTATTAAGTACTTATTTGACATCGTTGCATCGGGGCTACCGCTAAATAAAGGAATAAAACGAAATGCAAGTAAATTACTAAGACAAATAATGAAATAACGTTATCAAATATTCTTCATGGTTCCAAAAACTTAGTGCAATAGTCACACCACGTACAACGGTCCCCTGACGCAACGACTTCAATAAGTAGATAATAAATATTTTAAATTCTTTTTCGAGGTGTTTTCGTATCGGGGGTTTTTTATTTAATATATAATGTCGTGGATACAATTTTGTATGTAATAAATATGTAATTTCTTTACCTGGAAACATATATTTTTACAGGTTTTACAATTCAAATAAAATACAAGTATCATTTATTGCAACTAAACAAGAGCAGGTAATAAATCTCAATTCGGAGAAGGCTTGCTTACATTACAAAATAATACAAAGTAAGAGCTTTAGAAAAATTGGATGAAATGGTTTTCTTTTGTTACCTCACTTATATTTGTTAGAATTTAACTAGATTATCCGAGGAGTATTATAAATTCGTTGTCGTTGTCGCGTCGCCTTCCAATCGTTTTCTAAACCGGTTTTTGAGCGTCGACAACTAGCGCGTATTGAATACGGGGCGAGAGGGTAGGGGACGTGAATTGTGCTTGTTAAGGATATTTAGTTTAGTTATTGTTTTCATTGTTTTTAATTTTTTTTTAAGTATGTTATGGTTTTTCAAATACTTTTGGTTTGTATATGTTATAGTTTTTTCGTTGTGTTACAACGCTCGTATAAGTTTCTTTTTTTTCTTTATTTTAAATAGAAAAATAACGTTTAGTTATCTTTAATCCAACCGAAAAAAAAGTTTTTAACTGTTTTTTAAAAGAAGCCAAAAATGAAGAATAGTTTTTCATATAAGATCCATGAAAAAAAAGTTCTTTTTTGTAATGTAAAACAAAAGAGCAACCGCTGTGTATTAAAATTCTTTAAGAAGGTGTTCATAAAAGAATTCACCAACTTTGATCAAAAATGTTTTAATATAGAAACAAGCATTATACTTACAGAACAATAAAGTATAAGGTTAAAACTTAATGAATATTTCAGTAAATATGTTTTATTACATCAACTTAAACCTCCTTTTCTTCTATTTAATCGTGATGTGTTTCCAAACTATATATAACTAAACGTGATATGTTTGCTGCACATTATATTGCTGGTATGATGTTGAAGGAAACTTAATTAACTATGTTTTCACTAATCATTTAAAATCAGGTTTTCACAATTTCAAGCTTTAAGATTTAAAAGTATATTTGGTATTGCACAGAGAAGTGACTAAGATTTAGTTAAAATAGGTTCTACTTAAACGTGTCTTTCACTTGCGTACAGCAATCTTGCTGAAATACTTTTAAAAACGCAAGTGAACATAGATATGTTCCATAAAGGTTTCATTTATTATCTATTAATAATATTAATTATTAAAAGTGTGTAAGATGATGAATCGGTACGTTTTAAAATATATAGTAAGAAAATGAATATTTTCGTCTATAAATTTATGTGTTCACGAAGACGAGATGTTGTTATAAAAAACATGAAGGTAAGACATCAAAAGTTTTGTATCTTACACACACATAGGCGACAATAACCAACCACCTCAAAGTCTTAGATTATGAAACAACATTGTCGCTGTAAAAGAAACAAGAATAAATTTATAATTTAATTTTTATATTTTTCATTATGCTTCGTAACGTCGTTTAATTTTATTATTCCTCTTTGCATTAGTAACGAGACTTTTAAGACCTTCTTTGTTTACTCTCATACACATACATAAATATACAATATTGTTATTTGTACTTATTTCACATTAATAATATGACGAATTAGGTTGATCTCTTTCTAAAATAGCTTAAATCAATGCTTTTCAACATATCACTTTAATGTCGAGATGAATTATTTTGAAGAGTGTCATTTTATATAAGAGATCTTAGTTTACATTCATGGCATATATTATATATTGACATAAATTTGTCAAGGGCTAAACAGAGGCTGCGCATAAATTACCTTTAATTACTTAACTATAGCGTCGAGGTAAATGTAGTGAAATTTTAGGAAGTGCAATCCAATCTTAATTAGATTATTTTCCTATCAACTTTTCTTATTTAAAAGAAAGATAAAACTTTAAATTGTTTGCACAAAACAAATCCTCTAAAGGCAGTTAGTTCTTTAATAAACCCGATTTAGCAAAATTTTGGTCGTGTCCAATTTGGTGGACTTAGTTATGTTAATTAATAATCAGTTGTGGCATGCTTTTGAAGGTATTCCCTACTGCAAAGAAAATTTTCGTTACATTTTAACAATGCAATGTACAAATAACGCAAATACTCCACGTAAATACAATAAATGAGTTTTAGAAGAAAATAGAGCTACATCGTCAATACGGCTTATCTCTTTATAAAATTAATGATACGAATCAGTCAGTATGGTTCAGTTTTCGTATGGAATAAATTCTAATTCTAAGATACCAGATGATGCAGATCACTACTACAGTACCGCTGTAATAAATTTGAGGAGAAAAAGATATTTCCAGTCTTTGAAAATAAAGTATGTGAAGGTGTATATGATACATTGTTATTTTCCAAACATTAGATGGAAGTATACTCAGAAGAGCTAAAAATAAGTCTTACAATCTCTTATAAAACGACTTCAAGATCTTTTCTTTTCTATGAAAATTCTTTGGAATGGATTTTCTTTAGAAACTAGAGTACAAGTTTTAAGAATAATTTAAAACACTATACGGTTTTTAACTACTAATGCAACGACTACAAATAATAACTTTTCAAGTTTTAATACTATAAATAATATTAAATATTATTAATAATAATTATTATTATTATTATTTTTACTTTATAAAATAGTTTAAATTATTAGAACGAAATTAAGAAAGGAAGTATTTGAAAGATTGTAACTCATACTGTAATATCAAATTAAGTAAATAATTATTATTTTAAATCCTTTTTTAGATAATAAAATAAATTATAAAAATATTGTAAGTATCGCTTAAAATGATAAATCAAAGACTGAGTGTGGTAACTAAAATTAGTGTATGAATGAGCTACAAGATTCAGAAGTGATATCATCCCAATAAACATACGAAGTAGATGCTAGGACGTGACTACGAGAAGTTTCCGCGAGACATCAAATAGCACATCACCTAAATTACAAGGTTAGTGAGATAAAGTAGAATGCACGTTTGAGTGTAAGAGATTAATTTAAGTGCAGTGACACTTATAAACCACAACTCAGAAATATCTCGTATAATAAATACACGAAGACTATATAAGCACCTATTTGTAAACAAATATATTTTTAATGAGATAATTAGTGCATGCCCTCAAGTTATTAGGCAATAAAAAAAAAGCAACGCTATTACTTGGATATACAAACGAAACGATATAAACTACTAATACTATTTATATTTTAATATAAATGAACGATTTAAATTATTTTTATAATAATATCCTGCCCTAATTATTGTTAATATAAAAATAGCTCATAACCAGCAATCAAAGGTTTTTAAAAAAATAAATTAATAATTTAAAAAACCCCCGATACAAAAAGACCTCTAAAAAGAATAAAAATAATATTAGTATGTACTTATTGAATTCGTTGCGGCGGGTGACCGTGTACGTACGTTGATACTGTATATAATTACGAAGTTAATCATTGAGGACTATACGATTCGATATTGTAATTTCTTTATTTGCCTTGTTTACTTACTTGCATTTTAATTTCTTCCATAATTAAACGGTCCCCCGACGCAACGAATTCAATAAGTACATACTAATATTATTTTTATTCTTTTTAGAGGTCTTTTTGTATCGGGGGTTTTTTAAATTATTAATTTAATTTTTTTTTCTGCTTTTTAAAGTTATGTAACTAGTTTCTGAATTGTACTAAATGAACCTACAGATACACAAAATTTTCAATTGCTTAAGTAGGAAAGATTCGTTTGTTTGTTTGAATTGAATAGGCTCCGAAAGCTACGGGACCGATTTTTAAAAAAATCTTTTATTATTAGAATCCTATATTATGATGTACAATGGTAACATTTAATACGAGAAATATATATTACATTTAATAAAATAAGGATCCACGTGAAAGTTTCGACAATGTAA
Source organism: Napeogenes sylphis (assembly GCA_959347405.1). Classification (NCBI taxonomy): domain Eukaryota; kingdom Metazoa; phylum Arthropoda; class Insecta; order Lepidoptera; family Nymphalidae; genus Napeogenes; species Napeogenes sylphis. Next base: position 30,502,417 of record OY365783.1, on the reverse strand, counting down.
TAAATTATAAATGTTTTAAGTAACATGATTCAAGACTTTTTCATATGGGTAGGTAGATAGGTAGGTTTCATATCCTATACGAATATTAATAAATATAAACATTTAGAGTTAAAATGATTTACAATCACTTATGACACTATGATGAAAGGGATTTATATTATCACTAGCTGTTGCCCGTGATTCTCTATGACTACGATCATAAGCCATATAAATATTTTTTTACAGTCAACGTGGACGCAGTCACGGGCAACAGCTATCCCTAATAAAGTACTTTACCTGAGTAAGTAAGTTTAAAACCTTTTGACCCTCATAACAAGGCTTTCTTTCTATATAGCGGGCAAAACAGCTGGGAACAGCTAATTATTGCATAAAAACCTCTCCCCCGCACGAATAAAACGTCAATATCTTGAAGACGACTAATTTTATTTCAATCAAACATAAATAAGGACCTTCTTGACGAACATAACTTACGATTAAAAAAGACCGCATTCAAATCCGTCTACGCGTTTGGCCGCAAACAGCTAGTTATTGCATAAGAACCTCTCCCCCGCACGAATAAAACGTCAATATCTTGAAGACGACTATTTTTATTTCAATCAAACATAAATAAGAACCATCTCGATAAGCATAGCTTTCGATTAAATAAAACCGCATTCAAATCCGTATACGCGTTTGGCCGCAAAAAGCTAATTATTGCATAAGAACCTCTCCCCCGCACGAATAAAACGTCAATATCTTGGAGACGACTATTACTATTTCAATCAAACATAAATAAGAAACATCTCGACGAGCATAGCTTTCGATTAAAAAAAACTGCATCCAAATCCGTCTACGCGTTTGGCCGCAAGCAGCTAATTATTGCATAAGAGCCTCTCCCCCGGGCGAATAAAACGTCAATATCTTGGAGACGACCATTATTATTTCAATCAAACATAGATAGAAACCATCTCGACGAGCATAGCTTTCGATTAAAAAAAACCGCATGTAAATCCGTCCACGCGTTTGGCCGGAAATTTGCCACAGACAGATACACAGATACACATATACACAGATACACAGATACACAGATACACAGATACACAGATCGACAGGTCAAACTTATAACACCCCTCTTTTTAGTCGGGGGTTAAAAAATACCTACATTATTAACGCATTAAATATTGTTTCAATCATATCTGAAACCTATATTATTGTTTGTCCCTAGATATGACAAGGGTTTTATAGTAAAAAGCACCAAATGTGCCTACAGTTCGCTGAAAAAATAGACATGGTCTATGACATGTACTAAAATCGTAAAAGTTACTTTAAAAATGTTAAAAATATTTAGACTTAAAAATATTTGATAGATATATTCAGGTAAGAATATTATTTTATTACTTTATCTATACATATAATAAAATTGTCACTGATCCATTTCTGTACGTGGAAAATATAACAAAAAAACTATGAAAAGACCCAAAACAATGGTTTTTCAATTTGGCTGTTTGTTTGTATGTCTGTATGTTTGTGCACGCTAATCTCAGAAACGGATTAACTAATTTGATCGATTTGGATGCAGTTTTCGGGAATATATTGTCATGGGATTCCCTTTATATATATTTTTTTAAGAATGGGTTAACAAATATAGAAGTTAATAATCTCTTATTGTCGTACCATTGCTGCTGACCAGTTTGAAGGTTTATAGTTTTTACATACCAATGTATGCATGTATGTATGTACGTAGGGTACGTTTTATCAAAATCGAAATCTACCCGTACCAAGTCGCAGATACAGCTAGTGCATAAATATAAATATGCTTGACATATATCAGACATGGTATAAAATTTATAGATCGTAAAAAGATAGTCTTTAAATAAAATTTTAAACTCTTATTATGGAATATATATATATATTTAAAGGTATTAAAAAGATAATATATATATATATATATATATATATATATATATATATATATATATATATATATATATATATATATATATATATATATATATATATATATATATTATCTTTTTAATACCTTTGAAATTTGGTATCATGTCATAAAATATAATATAACTATTTTATATATAAAATGGTTATTTATTGCAGTATTATATTAATATTTTTAATAATATTAATAGGTGATTTTTATTTTATATGTTATGGAATGACTGCAATATTAAAATCATTACCGATCATAAAGCCTATTTTTTCTTTTGTATATTTAAAAGTTGTATAAACATTTGATTTACTTTTTTTATTATAACAAGTTACAAAGATATAAAATACAAAATACGAGTGAATGTTTAACATGCTCAAATATGCTTTGTAAAAAACTGTCAAAGGGTTGCAGGGGGAGGCAATTAGTTTGAACTGCGCGTAGTATCTGTCATCCGCTACTCCGAGGTTATTACATTTCTCAATAAATATTCTTGTTGTTTTTTAAATAGCAACAGTTCCTTGCTATTCATATGTATAGTACTCTTTTTATCTCTAGTCCAGTTCCCAAGTAGTATGTAGTAATTTATCTAATGTTCGATAAATTTAATACAAGTGCAATCATTAATATATATATATATTTTAATAATTTTCTCCGATAAGGCTAAGAAAATTCCTAAAGCTATAATACCCATTGCATGTACAAAATTTAGTTCGTTTTATTTTCGTTGTCCAGCTAACACTTTTCATTACATTAGATCTACTCCCTTATCCAGTTGTGTAATTACCTTACCTTAACATTTAAAGTCTTTTGGAATTAGTTTTAATTTATTGTAGTTTATGTTTGATGTATTAGTAACTGTTTCTTTAAAATTAACATTCTATATTTATTTAAATAAGCTTAAAATGTCATATTATAGACAATTTTTAATATGTCAAACTTTGCTTTTTTATATATATGAAATATAAATTAAATTACACGAATCCATCACTATCATTCGTTTTTATATGGAATGAGATTTCATAATTCCAAATAATATATGGAAACAGAAGATGCCGATGTCTATTAGAATATCGTAATAATAAAATTTGAGAAAATACATATTTTAGATCATAAACTAAGTATATAAGTATAAAATTCACTGTTTATTTATCAAGCTTTAATTAAAAGTGCTCCAAAAATGGATTAGGCTAAAAATAAGTATTACACAACGACTTTGAGATATTATTTCTTTCAGAGAGTTTTCAAGAATTTTAACACAAGTTTCAATAATAGTTGGATATTTTACACAACATTTGACTATACAACAAACAGGAGTACTTTAATGTATTGTATTATCAGTGAAATTTTATTGGGATTTAATAACTTAACTCTTGGCATGATTAGGCCTGTTTTCTACAAATAGATTAATATCAAAATTCTGAATCCTGAGACATACATTGTTACTTAATGATAACTAGAATTTGACATAAGTAATAGTTTCAAATTAATCCTATGTCCTTATTGACAGATTTCTATGAATTTATAGTAATGATCATAACTTTAAAATATTCATAAAAATATATGAAAAGTAAATTTAAATATTACGTTATTAAATTCAATGTCTCAAAATATTTTTAAATGTACAGTTGACGATTGATCATTATATTCATTTCCATTCATTTCATTCGCATTTCGTATTATAATATCAAATGTAAAATTTAATCTAGGACTCTAGGACTCGCGGCCGACTGCACATGATGCTGAACTAGAGTCTCCAAGCTACGAGTATGCAGACGACAGTGCAGACGACAGACAGGTACTACACGCAGTTAAAATAAATTGCCTCCTTGTAAGCCCTAGATTTTTTTTGCAAAATCACAATTTTATGAGAGCATTTAAATACATTATCAACATTAATTTATATTGTATTTTTATTCCTATCTTGTTTTAATAAAAAAATGTATTTGAATAGTTTATTGAAACTTACAATTTACAAAAGACAAAATATGTTTCGTGATCTCGAATATGGTTTATGATTGCAGTCAATCCCTATGTATTAACCATGTAAGTTAAAGTAAAAGTAAAGTAAAAGTGGTTAAAAAAGAAACTACAAAAGTAATGTAAATGGTATAAAAAGCAATCAATATTTTTTTAGCAATCACAAAAATCTCTAAGGATACTTTAGACAATTCCATTTTCTTGAACTTTTTTGGTGAATTCTCTTTCGTAACATTTATTATCGTTTATGTCCTTTCTATCTATTAGTAAATTAGATACACTTTATGAGATAAAAGTTGGAAACATGAAGTTGAGCAGAACAATTTCAACATTAAAATTAAACAGCGATGTAATATCTCAAAATGGCCTGCCGAGGTTATTTATTAATACTCTACTTGATTGAATGATTATTTATCATAATTAATAACGGTAAAGAGAAAATATTCATAAGTATTTCAAATCTCAAAATGAATTTATATTTATTTCTATAGTATTAACACTTCATAGAGAAGATGTAATCGAGCACAGCATCCCAAATTAATGATTAGGGATATTATAAACGAGAATATATATTTCTACGACCTATCAAATGTCATGAAAATAAAACCCATTCTTAAAATTCTTTTATAAGCTTGAAAATCGATTATCATGTTTCTTTGTTATTTTGTTTTGGATATTAATGTATACCATTTATCATCTCCAATCCAGAGCTTTTTAAAGGATATAATGGAGGTTTCATATTGAAACTGAAATATATATTTAATATTCTCATGATTATGAGATTTGCATTTTCGTGATCTTGTGATTTTTTTTTTGTGTTAATAATGTGAAACACAATAATTTAAATTAACCAATTAAAATATAATTAAACATGATAATTGTATTTCTTTCAGACAACGTTTGTCTGTATAGAGATGGCCATCATTAATTAAACTTGGGCCCAAAAAACTTTTTACACAAAAATTCAAGCCATTTATCAGTGTCACTATCTGAAATATCTCAAATATATAATAAGACAGTAAAAATCGAATGTCTGTTTATTAAATTATTTTCAAAAAAACTAATAAGGGGCGATTAAAGGCGAGTAACAGAAACCAAAAAATCATTTTTTGGATTTTTTTCCGTCTGTCTGGTACGTCATAACTTCGAAACTACTCAACGTATTTAAACGGGGTTTTCACAGGTGTATTAAATATGATTTGGAGCGTTGTTAAAACTTTGTTTCATCAAAATTGGGTAAGGGAAAAAGAAGTTACGGTCAATTGTAATTTTATTTTAAGCACTGTTTCAAACTTTTAAACAGAATTGAATGCGGTCAATATAAACGTATTTAATTTAGATAAAGCTAGAATTTCTACTTTGCTTTATTTAAATTTTAATAAAATAACAAATTGAATATTTTTGACAAGTGAGCGTATGCCTATTTTTAATTTAGTTACATAAAACCTCAATAGATGGCGCTGCCTTTTTAAGAACTCGCTATGATTATTTTTTCGCATATGGTAGGTATAGCAGTTTGAAATTCTACAAAGAAATTCTTTAATAAAAACCGGCCAAGTGCGAGTCGGAGTGTTGTAGTTTGGTAAAATCTATTGCTCAATTCGAAATTGTATACATAAAGGGCTATGGTAACTAAATAGTGCATAGTACGTGCCAGCATTTAAGTCAATATTGCTAAACACATTATCTATTTGAGTATAAACCGTCGTGGTAACAACATGGGCAAAAAACACGTTTATTGTATTTGGGGACACACCTTAATATATATATATATATATATATATATATATATATATATAACCGCTCTCTTCGATGCTGCACGGTCTATTTTGGGCCCCTAGCAGGTCTGTGAGCTCTCAATTCCTTTTCTTTTAGTCTTCTTCTAATCGTAGAAACACTCACAGACGTTCTGCAAGCTGATCGGAGCTCTTGTTGCAACTCAACAGCATTGCTGAAGCGGTGCCGCAAGGATGTGGAAACAACGAAGCGGTCGTCTCTTTCTGACGTGCAGCGTTTTCTTCCGGATCTACGTCTTCGAGTATAGCCACCAGTCTCAAGGAACCGTTGGTATATTCGTCGAACTGAGAATCGGCTAAGGTTCAACTGTCGAGCAACGTCAACCTGTCGCAGTCCTGATTGCAATAGCGCAATGATTTGAGCGGCTTTATCAGGGGTTGTATCCATCTTCAGGTACTGTTCTCTTGCGTATGTTGTTCCGGTGTGTTCACTCTGAAGTCTGAGTAGCGACTGACCCATTTTTTACCTTTACATGAGCTTTTATACCCTTATAAGGTAGCACAAGTAGTGCTCCTTAAGTGAGCATTTTTTTAAACATTTTTTTGATTGGGCCCTGGTTAGAAATGGTAATTGTTTTTTTAATGATACAGGTAATTAATATAAAGGTATTGAAGTGCACTTTAGAATGATATATTTTTTTCATACGTAGTACTTATGTGCTAGATTCTAGGAGCGATTTACTGAAAAAAACATAGAGGTGCGATTTTTGTGACGCTGAGTTTATATATATATATATATATATATATATATATATATATATATATATATATATATATATATATATATATATATATATATATGTATATATATATATATATATATATATATATATATAATTTTTAGTACTGTTAGTCATATTTATTTATAATAATTTAAATGGTAAATACATTGGAATTTACATGTTTTAGTTCATAAGTTTCAACAGTAGCGCCACCTACGTAAATAATTATGGAATATTATTTAATATTTACTGTTAAATGTTTTAACAATTAGAAGCCTAGAATATTTTAACATAATGTTTAATCTTTTATTAATTATTAGAACTTATTATAAGGTATAAATAATATCATCTGTAAGTTGGTTATGAAATTGTAAATTACCCTCGCCTAAATATTATAGTGTTAAAATATTATAAAACGAGTTGTAAGGGCTGCTCTCGCCCATTCTATTACAAATGGTTGGATATTAAACATTGAAGTGCAAGTACTGTGTATTACTAAAACAAGTCTTAACAAGTCAGAAGTGTTCGACCGCTGTAGTATTACGCGCCACGTGTCGATATACACCGTTCGCAAGATATCCTGTCCAAGAATGCTGATGAAGATGATGTGCTGCCACTGCCGTTGAAAAGCCACGAAAATAAGAGACGACGTTAAAGTTACGTCTAAGAATGCTGATGAAGATGGAGTACTGCCACTGCCGTTGAAAAGCTACGAAAATAAGAGACGACGTTAAAGTTAGTATTTGGGCCTTCTCCGAGTGCTGCTTTTTTTTTTTTTTTTTTTTTGTTAATGACTAAGCAGTTAGCCAATTGGCCGTAACTGCGTCACCGGGTGGGTGGGCGGGCGCAATGGCACCCGCCCGTGATCCGAGTGCTGCTGTAGTAACCTCAAGCGACAAGGAGTCGTAGATTTAAAATGATATTGCAAGTACGTAAGTTTTTTTTTTTCTTAATACCCACGTTTTGCCATCTGCTTAGCAGGCTAATTATCTAGCTGGTTATTTGGCAGCATGCTCAATATAGAATATTAATAACTTTGTAGCTTGAAGTTAATAGCACTACTATTAAATTCTATTCATCATATATATCATATTCACTATTAACCATATCCTGTTAAAGTTCAATCATATGCGAAATACAATAAGAGCCTGAATATTTACCAAAACTTTACAGTGTTATTAAAACAATATCTCTCCATACATGTTTACATCGCTTGGAGTCTTTGGTGAAGACATACGTCGGAGATGGAAAACTCTATACTACTACTTGACTGCTAATCTGGAAGGGAAATCGTTGCTATGTTATGAAAATCAACAACATATCAACATCTACTGGAAGAAGCGGTCAACCAAGTACTTTCTTCCTGATCGCGGGTTGGCAGTGCAAGCAAGCAGCACTATACAACGATGGACCTGAATACAACGACAAGGTGACAGACAAAACTTTATTATAAGAAACTAGCCCTAGAAAAGTTTTGCATAATTAAGTGACCATGTGATTTATAATATTATTGTTACTACGTATACCAACTTTCAAAGCTTTTAAGACCCAGTTGTAGGTTAGAGACGCGATTTTTTTTTTCTTTGCTTTTATTAAGTTACTAGCTGTAGGCCGCGGCTCCGCCCGCATGTAGGTCGCTTTTCGCGTAATCTGTGGAAACTACAATTATCCAGACCTATAACAGACTTATAGTTAATTCTATAGTATCCTATTCAAGTGGAAATTTTATCTATATAGGCATTACATTGCTAAGATATCAAACTAAAAATAATAACATACATCTACATCACACACACACGACCAGGAGATTATTCAGATATACGTATTAAAGCATATGGATTCGAAATATTATGTTTTTGACAATATAAGTATAGATATAGATATAGAAAATCAAATGCTGTTTAGAGCAAGGTTGTTCATAATTGAATGTCTGTGACATTTAAATAATTTATTTGGATAAGGAATAATATCGTAATTATTAAAACACCTTCGAAAGTGTATATTATTTTAGAACTAATTTCATAACCATAGAAAACGTTATAGTGACTCAACCTTAAAAGCTAGATATATCTTGTCGCGGACTTCTTTTTAAAACATTTAAAGAGAAACAATTTCATAGAACATCATTTTTGCGTAACTTTCACCGTTTTCGCAGCGCACGCAGTTTTTTTTGTTTATTTTTTTACACCTTGCGTTAGAATATTCAAGTTTTAGTAATCATCCCTAATTTTTTGAAAATGAAACATAGCCTATGTCACTCGGGAATAGTGTAGCTTGCCAACGGTGAAAGAATTATTAAAATCTGTCCAGTAGTTTCGGAGCCTATTCATTTCAAACATACAAAAAAAAAACAAACCTTTCCTCTTTTTAATATTAGTATAGATATAACTGACGCGGTAGTTGAGACTTTGAGACTTGCAATATAAAAGTAATGTTAGTATTTTAGATTACGATTTAGGCTTTAATGTCTTTATATATGTCATAGAAGTGAACACTCTCAATGAAGGGGTAATATTTGGTTTACAAAATGTATGTAGGTTATTTAAAGAACGATTTCTTAAAAAAAAGAGTATATTCAGTTGTAAATGATTAAAATATAAAACCCAATATTAAACAAAAAGAAAAGGAATAACGTTAGATATTTATATATATATTTTTTTTAAAGTAGCACTTAACATCATAAAACTAATTTCAAATCGTAATGATCCTTTTGTTTAAGATAGTAAATAGTAAGTAGTTCCTTATAGTATATGGATATATATTTACATAATATGAATAGATGAAGTATAAATTTTAATTTATACAGATTAAAATGTAGACTTGTCTCCTTTCAGAGAAATTAAATTCTAGAATATCTTATAGATAGACTTATATAAATATGACTCGGTAAATATTACACTCCATAAATTTGGTAGGGTCAGATCTAAATGACCTTGAGGACCGTATGGAAATATTTTGCCAATGCTTTGACGCTATAGGGGGTAGATTTAGATATGTTTACATTTATTAAATAGGTAAAGATTTGAATTCACGATATTATTTTATTACTTCTGCAACTATATTTTATTTTGTTTTGCTAAATCTACTCCATAGATCTTAAAATATTTATATTTAATTTTGAATTTGTAAGTTTAGCATCAGGTTTCGATAGACGTTCGTTTTTAAAACCAAGTTGGATACTTGGTTATCCACGAGGATTGGGTTATGCCATATCAAGTAGAGAAATTAAATTTTATGGAACCCAATAATATCTGTTTTGAGAAGTTTCATTGGTTACTTTCATAAATCAAATTTGCTTTAAAAAAACATTTTTTAGGTGGGTAAAAATAAAGTTTAAAAACGTTTAAAATCTGAACCGGTACTGTCTAAATATAATCCCGAACTAAACAGACTAATTCAATAATAACGCGTATGAATATGAAGCAATGATACTGGTATTTATTACTAAAACATATTTCTATTATCTTTTATTTGACCGTTCAAATTATTTACTGAGTATTAAGTTCTCAGTAGTAGGTATCTGTACGAATTTATGATCTTAAATTTTGAATCGATTATTGAAAAGGTAAAACGCAATAGGTATTCCGAAATAAATTCGTTAGAATCGATAAATTATTTCAGAATGATGATAATATAGGTTTAACATTTAGATCGATTTTAAACTACACCAATAAACGCGTACATTTCGTATTAAATTGTAAAAAAAAATAAAGCAAGCAATTAGGTCTTCTAAGTCCCTATTAAAAAAAAAACTTTAAACGATATGCGTGGCACTCGATTATTTAATTTCCGATAGTATGTTAAAGAAGAAAAGAAATAACTACGATGAATTATCTTACACGCGTTTTTGAACTGTCAAATCGAGGAACTATATAAATCCACAGTAAAAGTTTTACTAAACAAGAAATAATTGCATACCTAAACAATATACCATAATTGACAGTTCAGACAGTTCAAATTAGGTATTTCAAATTGATGAACTTTAAAAAAATATATAATTTACTAGGTTATGACTGTTTATTACTTAAAAATAGAAATTATTATAAAACATGCCTCCTAAATATTCTTATTAGCAATATGAAACATAAACACGTTAGACTTAAAGACTCTGGTAACTTGAACTCTAGACAAGAGAAACATAAGAAAATTTGCAAGGAATATCTATTGTCGTATCTTAGGGTATAAGAAGTAATATTATATATGGCACGGCCTCCTAAACCCCAAGCCCCAACCCTCTAAATTTCCAAGAATCGTATTATTTTCAGTAAAACGTTTGTAAAATTTAATGCAGTTGAGTTCTATTAAATAATTTATACTGTAGATAATAATAAAACAAAAAAATAAAATACGTTTTGAATAATTGTATCATTCATTGTTTCGATTATATAGTAAACTAGATGTAGGTATACAATGTACAAAATTACGATTTCAAACTCGGAATAAAATTAATAACACTTTTATAACAAGTGATTGAAAATTTAATTGACTTACGTTTTAATGCTTTATAAATAAAATAGTTTATCATTAGTTATTGATTTAGTGTAAATTAGAACAATTGGAAAAAATAATATAAATAGTAAACTTCTAAAGAAATATGCTTGGTTTTATAATGTGGTCCAATTGTATGAAAAGTATCGTTATATCTTCAAAATAAAAAAGAGGACTATAAAAATGTGCTATTCCCACTAATGATTATTATTATTTTTTTTAGTTAAGAATATTTTCAATATTGATACGGACAGAGTAAATAAAGAATGTAAAAATGTAAAAATTTTATTTATATTTATTTATAAAATCTTTATTATACAAAGAAATTTATACAATTGACGGATTTAATGCACTTGATGCCTACTAATTATCTAGAAGTACCCTCGACCCCTAACAATATATTAGAATTTCATAAATAAAAAGAAATATTTATTTTAGTTATTTTATTTTTAAAACTTATTGCACATACAATTATTACAAGAAATTACAGTAGTAGGATGTTGATACCCTGTTAAAATGTAATGTTGCCAAAATGTAATGTTAAAAAAAAAAAAAAATTGAATTTAAAAATTAAAAATGTAGGAGAGAATGTTAAGTTAAGTTAAGACAAAAATAAACAAAATACCTAAATGAGTGTGTGAGCTTGCCGAGGTGGTATTGGCTATGGTTCTCAAAATAAACTAAATAAAACAAACAAACAAACTAACCAAGAAATATAATCGGGCGCCAGAGAACCAGTGCTAATAAGAATCACTCAGAATAGTCTGCCGGATAGACCATTGAACTATTAATCTCAAGGCGGGCATTGGTGTGCATTTTTGGTGTGTTGACAGAGAGCAAAAGAAAAGAAAACTAACAATTTAACAATATATTTCAAAACAATACAACAAAACAAATTCTTGTAACAAGTTACATTACAATTACAGTTATCTAGACTTTAAATTTAAAAAATATAGTACTTACAGTTTTGATAAATTAATAACCTAAATAATAATTAAAAAGTACTCTGGTTTGCTAAAACATTCTGTCCACAGCCAGCAATGTAGGTTCAGCCGCAGCACATCCTCAGTAATACATCACTTTTACTTGGCGTTCTTTACTGGCAAGCGGGTTGTAAAAGCAGGTCAGCGTTAAGCTCTAATGCTTCAGGCAATAATATTATGATGCAAAAATTGTAGCCATGTGCAGAAATGAACAAAACAGGAACCAGGTAAAATGAGAACCCCAAACCAAAATGGTTCTATTAGAATGGACAAAATGTAAAATGACAAGTTCCAAATATAAAGTAGATAAGCTAACGAATAAATAGAAGATTCGTAAGAGAACGAAGATATCGAGGATATCGAATTAATTGAAGATATCAAATTCATTGAAGGTACTGAAGATATCGAAGATATCAAGTTAATTGAAGGTACTGAAGATACTAAAATTGAAGAATTCAACAAATTGAAGATCTAAACTTGAAGAGCTGTAACAAAATAAAAGCAATTGATATTTCATACACTCAAATAAAATTTGGAAAAGAGAAGGTGTATGATATGAGACTTACCGCGTAGGCACGCGCTCTTCGAATTAAATAAACTAATGTGCACTTACAATAAAGAATGCACAAGCAAATAAGCCAGCAAATACTGTAAATAAAGAAAACAAATTGATAATAAGGATGTTCGAAAATTGGGAAAAATATACGCGAGCAAATGGCGTCTGCGCATATGTAACAGAAAATATCAAAACTTACCAAAATTGCAGCAACAAAGAAATTAACATTTATCACGCTTATATGCGTTTATATTTAAACGTTAATCATGATATTTTAAAAGATTGACCAATATCATGGAGAAAAACTAGAGATTCAAAAATAACGTGTTCACTGAACAAAATCCAAAAGAAAGGTGAAAACGTCAAAGTCAATAGACTACAAAATAAAAACAACCGGAAGACAACAACTCGAACTGCCAAGTAAAAATGAATTTAAGAAAAACTATTAACTAATACAATTTGATTTTGTTTTCCAAATTATTTATAAATAATAAAAATATTACAAAAAAAATGTGGTTTTCATTTTTATTTTAAATTATAAATTAAAGTATGTCAAACTAACCACCATTTAAGCAACACTAAATATCTGTTTTATAACCTTTGAATTCTTTGTGTTATCTGTGCAATAGAATGTGTAATGAATGTGAAGCTAACTGTCAAATTTTCAAGTGACAAATGACAACTAATATGTAAACAAACCTTTTGTTTTGTTGTATTTAAAGTAAAATATCCCCAAAAAATTTAATATATTTAGTTAAGTAACGGATTCCAAAATATCACGTTACAATTCCCCCCTTGTAGCAATAAAAAAAAATATCAGAACTAAATGTTCTGGATTTTTTTTTCTTAAAAAAATAAGTAAATGCAAAAAAACAATGTAAATTATCAAATAAAGAAATAAAACAACAAATGTATTTCATTTAAATAACAAACCAAAATAAATAACTAATACATATAACTAGTACATAGCAATTTAAATAACTAATAGTGATGTTAGGTTTCTGAACTGGTCATATTCGAAATACAAGCACTAACTCTTCGAACAGATTAAACCTTTCATAAAGTATCACTAAAGTTAAATAAAACTACTAACAAATTAAAAATCTTACTTGAACTAGAGTATAGTATACTACTGGTTTATCGATAAGCACTAACGCCTCGAATAAACAAACTAACCCATAGTCAAATAACAATAAATATTCTAATAACTAGCTAAATGTTTTGGTATGGTATACTACTGGTACAATGTGGTCGGCACCTACGCCCCACACTGACAAACCTATCCAAAAACATTGGAAAAAATATCTGACACAAGTCAAACCAACAATAGCTGACAGATGTCAAACTAACAAAACCAATAGCTGACAGATGTCAAACTAACAAAACCAATAGCTGACAGATGTCAAACTAACAAAACCAATAGCTGACAGATGTCAAACTAACAAAACCAATAGCTGACAGATGTCAAACTAACAAACAAGTGCTTTGGTATGGTATACTACTGGTACAATATGGTCGGCACCCTCGCCCCAAATTGACAAACCTCCCAAAAGCAAATCCAAAAGAATTGGAAAAGAATACTAAATATAACAACTAACTAGACTAGTATTGGGTTTGGTATACTACTGGTACAATATGGTCGGCACCCTCGCCCCAAATTGACAAACCAATCCACAAACAAGCTAGAAAACAAACAAAACAAATGTCTAAATATGACACACCTAAGACCTAGAGTATGGTATACTACTGGTACAATACAATGAGCACCATCGCCTTGTATTGACAAACCAACCCTGAAGTCCTTTGCATATCTATATAAGAGACAGCAAAATACAAAATCCAAATAGGATATGTGAATCCAAATAGATCACACAAGTAGCTGTGAGTACTAAGACTACACAAAGTCTAATCCAAAAGTATAAATAGGTATTCTAGCTTAGCAATGCTCAATATACATAAGCATGGCCCAACATAGAATAAGTCATGTCCAGGTTATATTAACTTAACCTAAAACAGACACACAAAAAAAAACAAAATATCATTAGAACAAAATACAAAAAAAAAACTAATAGTTCTTATAGAGTTGCGCACTCATATTTCTCTAATGTTGACCTAAAATATAGTATTGTATAGCATTGTTAAAAGTATCAAGTATTTAACATGATTTCCTCATCCCTCACCATTCATATGGCCAACCTAACATACATCATCTTATACATCCTTCATCTATCGAGGCCATGGTCATGCTAAAACTAATAACCAAGATATTAAATTGCTATAAGCAACACAAACCAATTGAATTAAATAACCAGGATAACTAAATTTTAAGAATATCTTTAATATGAAACTTTCCAGTAGTATTTTTAATTAAATCCTTTAACAAATAAATGTTATCAGATATTTTATCAATAATTTTACATTTAACAAATTTAGGAGCTAATTTAGCAGAAAAAAAATGAGTTGCATTGGACTGTATAAAACTTCTCCTCCATACAATATCTCCAACACTATAAGAAATGACCTTTCTTTTTAAATTATAATAAGTTGCATTTCTTTTATAAGATTTAGCTAAATTATCAACAGTTTGACTATAAATATTCTCCAAAGTAGAAAGAGACTCCGAATAACTAGAACGACTACCAATAATTAAATCTGCAGGATCCTCAATAGAAACAAATTTATGTAAAGAACCCTCTAAATAAACTTCTCTACCAAACATAAGAAAATTAGGAGTATATCCAGTAACCAAGTTAATAGTATTATTTATAGCAGCTTGAACATGAGGTAAAAATCTAGACCATGTTCTATGATCAGTATCAACATAACATGAAATACAAGTTACAATTGTTTTATTAAATCTTTCAATGGGATTATTTTGAGGAGTATATAAGGCATTATAAAATAATTTAGGTATATTATAACTTTTAATAAAATCTCTAAACGATTTAGATGTAAACTGTGTTCCATTATCACAAATTATAACTTTAGGACAACCAAATTTTAAAAATATATCTTTCTCTAAAAATTTAATTATAGATTGAGTAGTTGCATTATACAAAGAACTAATCCAGCAATATTTAGTAAAAACATCTACTATAGACAATATATAAGTATGACCCGAGTAAGATTTAGGTAAAGGACCAACAAGATCAATGGAAATCATATTCATAGGGCGATTTACTAACTTAGGATTGGTCATAAAACCTAAAGGAGATGAATTAGAATGTTTATATGCTTTACATACTTCACAGCTATTAATATACTCTCTAACACTTTTAAACATCTTAGGCCAGAAATAATGAACTTTAAGCTTCTCTATAGTTTTATGAATACCAAAATGACCAGAATTAATACTATCATGATTATTTTTTATAGTTTCCAACACATTTTCATGAGGAATAACTATCTTCCAAGCCAAAATTTCACTGAGATTATTTTTGGGTTTAACATATTTATACAAAACATTATTTTCAACTTTAAAGAATCTAAATTTAGAAGGATATTTTTGACAATCTATATACATCTTAGAATACCATGTATCATGAATATCATCAGGACAAGAACAAATAACAGAAACTTCAGGTCTTGACAAAGCATCAGGGACAGTATGGCTACTACCTTTCTTATGAATTATATTACATTTATATTGAGACAATCGTGCTGCCCATCTGGCTAGTCGTCCAGAAGGATTAGATAAATTCATTAACCATTTCAAACAAGCATGATCAGAAACTACAGTAAACTCTGTGCCTTCAATATAAGGTCTGAAATGTTCTATAGATAAAAGTACAGCTAATAATTCTCTTTCAGTAACACTATAATTTTGTTCAGCTTTAGACAATAATTTAGAAAAATAAGCGATAGGATGAGAATCACCAGAGTCATCATCTTGCATTAAAACACTACCAACAGCATAACCACTAGCGTCACAATGAACTGAAAAAGGTTTTTCAAAATTAGGACATTTTAAAACAGGAGCAGTAATTAGAGCAGTTTTCAAATTATTAAAAGACTTTTCAGCCATATCATTCCAAGTAAATTTAATTTTCATGTTTCTTTTACCACCAGTTAATTTAGTCAAAGGAGAAACTAGTTCTGAGAAATTTGGTATAAATCTTCTATAATATGAACACATACCAATGAAACTACGAACACTTTTAATAGATTTAGGAGTTGAAAAGTTTTTAATTGCCTTTAATTTATCAGGATCAGTATGTAATCCATCTTTATCAACAACATAACCCAAATATTTCAGTCTATCTTTACAAAATTCTGATTTAGTTAAATTAATAGTAAGTCCAGATTCTTTTAATCTATTGTATACTTTTTCTAATAACACTAAATGACTCTCAAAATCTTTAGAAATTAAGATCAGATCATCTAAGAAACAGAACAATTTGTCATCAAACTCTGGTCCAAACAGTCTATCTGATAACCTTTGCAATTCAGCTGGAGCATTTGTTACACCAAATGGCATCCGAACGAATTCAAACAGACCCCTACCAGGAACAACAAACGCAGTCTTTTCACGAGAAGATTTTTCCAAAGCAATTTGATAGAAAGCTTTAGAGAGATCGATAGAGGACAAATACCGAGCATCTCTAAGATTAACTAAAATTCTAGATATATAAGGAAGTGGATAAGAATCTTTAACAGTAACAGAATTAAGTTTACGAGAATCTAAACAAACTCTCAAACTACCATCTTTCTTAGTAACTAAAACAAGAGGACTACTCCAAGGAGATTTAGAAGGTTGTATTACTCCTTCAGCTAACATTTTATCAATTTCTATATTTAATTCTTTTAATCTAGCAGGACTCAACGGATAATATCTTTGTTTAATAGGTTCTCCAGTAGTAACAATTTTATGTTTCACTAAATTAGTTTGACCCAATCCTTTATGTTCATAAGAAATATCTTCAAATAATTTTGTTAATCTATTTAATTTTTGTCTTTCATTCAACGTTAAACTAGCAGCAGAAACGATGGAAGAAATTTCAAATGGTTCACCGCTAGCATTCACAAACGAAACTTCCTTAGATAATTTTGAAAATATCTCAAAATTTAACCAAAAATCCATACCGAGTACAACATTATTTCTAATTGAGGGTATCACATTAAACCTAAACACTCTGACACGCTTAGCACATCTCACAGGTAACTCCATATATCCAATAATTTCTTGTGGTCTACCATCAGCAGTTGCAGCATGTTCAGAAGAATTATGAACAAAAAATCCTAATTTTTCAAAATGTAAATGTGAATTATTACCCAAAACACTAATTTCAGCACCACTATCTAACAATCCTAAAAACTCATGCCCTTTCACTGAAAATAACAAATGAGGTCTAATATCTAAACGATGATTCTTCAAATTATCTTTTAAGTTAATGTCAAAATTATTTTTGCAAATATTATTATTATTATCCATTGTGTTCCGATTACTTTTTTGATCAAGAAGTTGGGCACAATGGATGCTTACTCGTTTTTTGAATTCGAATTATCCATTAAAGCAGGTTTTCTAAATTTAGGGTTACAGTTAGGACACTGTTTTGTCAAAACATTAGCTAGTCCACATGAAAAACATTTAATTCCTTTAACTCTCTTACAATCCCTATACAAATGACCGAAACTATTGCACTTTAAACAAATAACCGAATTATGTTTCCTAGAAGTATTAGGTATCTCAGATTTAATGTTATTTTCAACAGCAGTATTCCGAATCCTAGGCATTAAAGACTCAATCTCCTTACTTAAGTGAATAAGTTCATTAAGAGATATAATAGATCTTCCAATCAAGTGATAAGAATAGTCAGGTAGCATATTATGTCTTACAATTTCCAATAAAATAGGTTCAGACAAAGGTATATATAATTTAGCTGACAAATCCATTAAACCTATAATAAACTCTGATAAAGTTTCAGAAGGTTGTTGCTTTGTAGTACGTATCCTATATTCAAGACTATAATTATAATCGCTAGGTGTAAAATAATCTATAAGTTCTTGTTTAAATTGAGACCAATTCAACATGTAAACTTTCCTACCCCGGTACCATTTCAAAGCAATATCTGACAATAAAACAGGCAAAGCTAAGAAACATTGATGGTCTGTATAACCTTTGACCGGTTTTAATTCCTCAATTCTATTCAAAAATTCTATTGGACAAGATTTACCATTAAATGTTAAGTTAAGTTTAGAAAAGTCAAAATGTTTTTGATAATAAATATTTTGTGTGGCAGGTTGTGATAAAGAATTCAAATTTGTTAAATTAAGTTGCTCTGAATGTGGTGTGTTAGTTACAACATTTCCAGAAATATTTTCTAAGTCTATCATACTCATACTGTGAGAATGCAAATTATCTTTATTCTGAGTCTGAGTATCAGTACTAATATTATTCAAAGGTTCTGAAGTATTACTAATATTACTATTCATAGCACTAGGCTTAGAACAAGAAGGTTCAATATTATCCATAATAATCAAACAATTACAGTAAAACTTTAAATTGAAAGTTATATGTAAAAAAATCTTACAATGTTAACTATATTAAGTTTAATTCAGAATAACTATATATTCCTATTTCCAATATGAACAAATTACCAAATTGTTAAATATATTTAAATCTAAATTACTTAGGTAATATACTAATGCACTGTTAAAAGCAATATATGAAATGTATTCAGCAAATTCATGCAATTATGAAATGTTATAAAATATTCAGCAAATGTATGTGATTATGAAATGCAAAGTAAATTTATTCAAGAAATGTTTGTAAAATTCAACAAAAAAAATTTGAATAATATTCAAAAGTAATTAAGTAGAATAAGCTGATTTTAAGTTTAGCTATGTATCCAAATTATCTATAACTCCTCTTATAACACAAGATTTAAGCTTATATATAACAAAGTACTTACCTTAAGCACATTGACACAAAGATATTAAAAATAAAATAATACAGTACTAAATGTTTACTTCCTAATTTCTAATGTTTACCAAAAACTAAAACAAGTTACAAGTTTAACTCTGTCAAATCACCAAAAGGTAAAAATAAATATCTAACAAACAAAATCTAAGAAAAATGCACTTTCAAGTCCCTGTTCGGGCGCCAAAATGTAATATAAAAAAAAAAATTGGATTTAAAAATTAAAAAATGTATGACGATGTAAAGTAAAGTTAAGTTAAGTTAAGACAAAAATAAACAAAATACCTAAATGAGTGTGTGAGCTTGCCGAGGTGGTATTGGCTATGGTTCTCAAAATAAACTAAATAAAAAAAAAACAAACAAACAAACTAACCAACAAATATAATCGGGCGCCAGAGAACCAGTGCTTAGGAATCACTCAGAATAGTCTGCCGGATAGACCATTGAACTATTAATCTCAAGGCGGGCATTGGTGTGCATTTTTGGTGCGTTGACAGAGAGCCAAAGAAAAGAAAACTAACAATTTAACAATATATTTCAAACAATACAACAAAACAAATTCTTGTAACAAGTTACATTTACAGTTACAGTTCTCTAGATTTTAAATTAAAAAAAATAGTACTTACAGTTAGGTTTTTCTAAAAAAATTAATAATCTAAGTAATAATTATAAAGTACTCTGGTTTGCTAAAACATTCTGTCCACAGCCAGCAATGTAGGTTCAGCCGCAGCACATCCTCAGTAATACATCACTTTTACTTGGCGTTCTTTACTGGCAAGCGGGTTGTAAAAGCAGGTCAGCGTTAAGCTCTAATGCTTCAGGCAATAATATTATGATGCAAAAATTGTAGCCATGTGCAGAAATGTACAAAACAGGAACCAGGTGAAATGAGAACCCCAAACCAAAATGGTTCTATTAGAATGGACAAAATGTAAAATGACAAGTTCCAAATTCCAAAGAATTCCAAAGATAACGAATAAATAGAAGATATCAAAATTGAAGAAAAATGGAAGATATCAAACCAAATTGAAGATACTGAAGAACTTGAACAAATTGAAGAGCTGTAACAAAATAAAAGCAATTGATAATTCATACTCTTAAATAAAATTTGGAAAAGAAAATGTGTATGATATGACACTTACCGCGTAGGCACGCGCTCTTCAAATTAAATAAACTAATGTGCACTTACAACAGAGAATGCACAAGCAAATAAGCAAGCAAATACTGCAAATAAAGAAAACAAATTGATAATAAGGATGTTCGAAAATTGGGAAAAATATACGAGAGCAAATGGCGTCTGCGCATATGTAAGAAAAAATCACAAAACTTACCAAAATTGCAGCAACAAAGAAATTAACGTTTATCACGCTTATATGCGTTTATATTTAAACGTTAATCATGATATTTTAAAAGATTGACCAATATCATGGAGAAAAACTAGAGATTCAAAAATAACGTGTTCACTGAACAAAATCCAAAAGAAAGGTGAAAACGTCAAAGTCAATAGACTACAAAATAAAAACAACCGGAAGACAACAACTCGAACTGCCAAGTAAAAATGAATTTAAGAAAAACTATTAACTAATACAATTTGATTTTGTTTTCCAAATTATTTATAAATAATAAAAATATTACAAAAAAAATGTGGTTTTCATTTTTATTTTAAATTATAAATTAAAGTATGTCAAACTAACCACCATTTAAGCAACACTAAATATCTGTTTTATAACCTTTGAATTCTTTGTGTTATCTGTGCAATAGAATGTGTAATGAATGTGAAGCTAACTGTCAAATTTTCAAGTGACAAATGACAACTAATATGTAAACAAACCTTTTGTTTTGTTGTATTTAAAGTAAAATATCCCCAAAAAATTTAATATATTTAGTTAAGTAACGGATTCCAAAATATCACGTTACAATTCCCCCCTTGTAGCAATAAAAAAAAATATCAGAACTAAATGTTCTGGATTTTTTTTCTTAAAAAAATAAGTAAATGCAAAAAAACAATGTAAATTATCAAATAAAGAAATAAAACAACAAATGTATTTCATTTAAATAACAAACCAAAATAAATAACTAATACATATAACTAGTACATAGCAATTTAAATAACTAATAGTGATGTTAGGTTTCTGAACTGGTCATATTCGAAATACAAGCACTAACTCTTCGAACAGATTAAACCTTTCATAAAGTATCACTAAAGTTAAATAAAACTACTAACAAATTAAAAATCTTACTTGAACTAGAGTATAGTATACTACTGGTTTATCGATAAGCACTAACGCCTCGAATAAACAAACTAACCCATAGTCAAATAACAATAAATATTCTAATAACTAGCTAAATGTTTTGGTATGGTATACTACTGGTACAATGTGGTCGGCACCTACGCCCCACACTGACGAACCTATCCAAAAACATTGGAAAAAAAATTGCTGACACAAGTCAAACAACAATAGCTGACAGATGTCAAAATAACAAAACCAATAGCTGACAGATGTCAAACTAACAAAACCAATAGCTGACAGATGTCAAACTAACAAAACCAATAGCTGACAGATGTCAAACTAACAAACCAATAGCTGACAGATGTCAAACTAACAAACAAACAAGCGCTTTGGTATGGTATACTACTGGTACAATATGGTCGGCACCCTCGCCCCAAATTGACAAACCTCCCAAAAGCAAATCCAAAAGAATTGGAAAAGAATACAAAATATAACAACTAACTAGACTAGTATTGGGTTTGGTATACTACTGGTACAATATGGTCGGCACCCTCGCCCCAAATTGACAAACCAATCCACAAACAAGCTAGAAAACAAACAAAACAAATGTCTAAATATGACACACCTAAGACCTAGAGTATGGTATACTACTGGTACAATACAATGAGCACCATCGCCTTGTATTGACAAACCAACCCTGAAGTCCTTTGCATATCTATATAAGAGACAGCAAAATACAAAATCCAAATAGGATATGTGAATCCAAATAGATCACACAAGTAGCTGTGAGTACTAAGACTACACAAAGTCTAAACCAGAAATATAAATAGGTATTCTAGCTAAGCAATGCTCAATATACATAAGCATGGCCCAACATAGAATAAGTCATGTCCAGGTTATATTAACTTAACCTAAAACAGACACAAAAAACAAAACAAAATATCATTAGAACAAAATACAAAAAAAAACTAATAGTTCTTATAGAGTTGCGCACTCATATTTCTCTAATGTCGACCTAAAATATAGTATTGTATAGCATAGTTAAAAGTATCAAGTATTTAACATGATTTCCTCATCCCTCACCATTCATGGGTACCAATCCTCTCCTAACATACATCTTCTACATCCTTCATCAACCAAGGTTATGGTCATGCTAAAACTAATAAACAAGATATTAAATTGCTATAAGCAACACAAACCAGTTAAATTAAATAACCAAAATAATTAAATTTTAAGAATATCTTTAATATGAAACTTTCCAGTAGTATTTTTAATTAAATCCTTTAACAAATAAATGTTATCAGAAATTTTATCAATGATTTTACATTTAACAAATTTAGGAGCTAATTTAGCAGAAAAAAAATGAGTTGCATTGGACTGTATAAAACTTCTCCTCCATACAATATCTCCAACACTATAAGAAATGACCTTTCTTTTTAAATTATAATAAGTTGCATTTCTTTTATAAGATTTAGCTAAATTATCAACAGTTTGACTATAAATATTCTCCAAAGTAGAAAGAGACTCCGAATAACTAGAACGACTACCAATAATTAAATCTGTAGGATCC
Source organism: Napeogenes sylphis (assembly GCA_959347405.1). NCBI lineage: Eukaryota > Metazoa > Arthropoda > Insecta > Lepidoptera > Nymphalidae > Napeogenes > Napeogenes sylphis. Next base: position 30,479,251 of record OY365783.1, on the reverse strand, counting down.
TCAATAGAAACAAATTTATGTAAAGAACCCTCTAAATAAACTTCTCTACCAAACATAAGAAAATTAGGAGTATATCCAGTAACCAAGTTAATAGTATTATTTATAGCAGCTTGAACATGAGGTAAAAATCTAGACCATGTTCTATGATCAGTATCAACATAACATGAAATACAAGTTACAATTGTTTTATTAAATCTTTCAATGGGATTATTTTGAGGAGTATATAAGGCATTATAAAATAATTTAGGTATATTATAACTTTTAATAAAATCTCTAAACGATTTAGATGTAAACTGTGTTCCATTATCACAAATTATAACTTTAGGACAACCAAATTTTAAAAATATATCTTTCTCTAAAAATTTAATTATAGATTGAGTAGTTGCATTATACAAAGAACTAATCCTGCAATATTTAGTAAAAACATCTACTATAGACAATATATAAGTATGACCCGAGTAAGATTTAGGTAAAGGACCAACAAGATCAATGGAAATCATATTCATAGGGCGATTTACTAACTTGGGATTTGTCATAAAACCTAAAGGAGATGAATTAGAATGTTTATATTTAAAAATTCTATTTGACAAGATTTACTATTAAATGTTAAGTTAAGTCAAAATGTTTTTGATAATAAATATTTTGTGTGGCAGGTTGTGATAAAGAATTCAAATTTGTTAAATTAAGTTGCTCTCAATGTGGTGTGTTAGTTACAACATTTCCAGAAATATTTTCTAAGTCTATCATACTCATACTGTGAGAATGCAAATTATCTTTATTCTGAGTCTGAGTATCAGTACTAATATTATTGAAAAATTCTGAAGTATTACTAATATTACTATTCATAGCACTAGGCTTAGAACAAGAAATTGTACCTTCTTGTTTATCCATAATTATCAAACAATTACAGTAAAACTTTAAATTGAAAGTTATATGTAAAAAAATCTTACAATGTTAACTATATTAAGTTTAATTCAGAATAACTATATATTCCTATTTCCAATATGAACAAATTAAGAAATTGTTAAATATATTTAAATCTAAATTACTTAGGTAATATGATACTAATGCACTGTTAAAAGCAATATATGAAATGTATTCAGCAAATTCATGCAATTATGAAATGTTTATAAAATATTCAGCAAATGTATGTGATTATGAAATGTGAAGTAAATTTATTCAAGAAATGTTTGTAAAATTCAACAAAAAATTTGAATAATATTCAAAAGTAATTAAGCAGAATTAGTTGATTTTAAGTATAGCTATGTATCCAAATTATCTATAACTCCTCTTATAACGCAAGATTTAAGCTTATATATAACAAAGTACTTACCTTAAGCACATTGACACAAAGGTATTAAAAATAAAATAATACAGTACTAAATGTTTACTTCCTAATTTCTAATGTTTACCAACAACTAAAACAAGTTACAAGTTTAACTCTGTCAAATCACCAAAAGGTAAAAATAAATATCTAACAAACAAAATCTAAGAAAAATGCACTTTCAAGTCCCTGAGTTCAGGCGACAAAATGTAATGTTAAAAAAAAAAATTGAATTTAAAAATTAAAAATGTATGATGATGAATGTAAAATAAGTTAAGTTAAAGTTAAGTTAAGACAAAAATAAACAAAATACCTAAATGAGTGTGTGAGCTTGCCGAGGTGGTATTGGCTATGGTTCTCAAAATAAAATAAATAAGACAAATAAAAAAAGAAACAAACAAACAAACTAACCAACAAATATAATCGGGCGCCAGAGAACCAGTGCTAATAAGAATCACTCAGAATAGTCTGCCGGATAGACCATTGAACTATTAATCTCAAGGCGAGCATTGGTGTGCATTTTTGGTGTGTTGACAGAGAGCCAAAGAAAAGAAAATTAACAATTTAACAATATATTTCAAACAATACAACAAAACAAATTCTTGTAACAAGTTACATTTACAGTTACAGTTCTCTAGATTTTAAATTAAAAAAAATAGTACTTACAGTTAGGTTTTTCTAAAAAAATTAATAACCTAAGTAATAATTATAAAGTACTCTGGTTTGCTCAAACATTCCTTCCACAGCCAGCAATGTATGTTCAGCCGCAGCACATCCTCAGTAATACATCATTTTACTTGGCGTTCTTTAATGGCAAGCGGGTTGTAAAAGCAGGTCAGCGTTAAGCTCTAGTGCTTCAGGCAATAATATTAGGATGCAAAAATTGTAGCCATGTTCAGAAATGTACAAAACAGGAACCAGGTGAAATGAGAACCCCAAACCAAAATGGTTCCATTAGAATGGACAAAATGTAAAATGACAAGTTAAAAATATAAAGGAGATAAGATAACGTATAAATAGAAGATATCAAAATTGAAGATATCGAAGATATCGAATTAATTGAAGGTACTGAAGATATCGAAGATATCAAATTAACTGAAGAAAATTGAAGAGCTGTAACAAAATAAAAGCAATTGATAATTCATACTCAAATAAAATTTGGAAAAGAGAAGGTGTATGATATGACACTTACCGCGTAGGCACGCGCTCTTCAAATTAAATAAACTAATGTGCACTTACAATAAAGAATGCACAAGCAAATAAGCGAGCAATTACTGTAAATAAAGAAAACAAATTGATAATAAGGATGTTTGAAAATTAGGAAAAATATACGCGAGCAAATGGCGTCTGCGCATATGTAAGAGAAAATCGCCAAACTTACCCAAAATTGCAGCAACAAAGAAATTAACGTTTATCACGCTTATATGCGTTTATATTTAAACGTTAATCATGATATTTTAAAAGATTGACCAATATCATGGAGAAAAACTAGAGATTCAAAAATAACGTGTTCACTGAACAAATTCCAAGAGAAAGGTGAAAACGTCAAAGTCAATAGACTACAAAATAAAAACAACTGGAAGATAACAACTCGAACTGTCAAGTAAAAATGAATTTAAGAAAAATTATTAACTAATACAATTTGACTTTGTTTTCCAAATTTATAAATAATAAAAATATTACAAAAAATTTGGTTTACATTTTTTAAATTATAAATTAAAGTATGTCAAACTAACCACCATTTAAGCAACAATAATTATCTGTTTTAAAACCTTTGAACTCTTTGTGTTATCTGTGCAATAGAATGTGTAATGAATGTGAAGCTAACTGTCAAATTTTAAAGAAACAAATGACAACTAATATGTAAACAAACCTTTTGTTTTGTTGTATTTAAAGTAAAATATCCCCCATAAAATTTAATATATTTAGTTAAGTAACGGATTCCAAAATACCACGTTACAATTCCCCCCTTGTAGCAATTAAAAAAAATATCAGAACTAAATAAATGTTCTGGATTTTTTTTTTTCTTAAAAAAAATACATAAATGCAAAAAAAAATAATGTAAATTATCAAATAAAGAAATTAAACAACAAATGTATTTCATTTAAATAACAAACCAAAATAAATAACTAATACATATAACTAGTACATAGCTATTTAAATAACTAATAGTGATGTTAGGTTTCAGAACTGGTCATATTCGAAATACAAGCACTATAAATAAAGTAATAAATATAGTATAAATAAAGTAATATAAAGTATCACTAAAGTTAAATAAAACTACTAACAAATTAAAAACTTACTTGAACTAGAGTATAGTATACTACTGGTTTATCGATAAGCACTAACGCCTCGAATAAACAAACTAACCCATAGTCAAATAACAATAAATATTCTAATAACTAAATGTTTTGGTATGGTATACTACTGGTACAATGTGGTCGGCACCTACGCCCCACACTGACAAACCTATCCAAAAACATTGGAAAAAATATCTGACACAAATCAAACCAACAATAGCTGACAGATGTCAAACTAACAAAACCAATAGCTGACAGATGTCAAACTAACAAAACCAATAGCTGACAGATGTCAAACTAAGAAAACCAATAGCTGACAGATGTCAAACTAACAAACAAGTGCTGACAGATGTCAAACTAACAAAACCAATAGCTGACAGATGTCAAACTAACAAAACCAATAGCTGACAGATGTCAAACTAACAAACAAACATACAAGCGCTTTGGTATGGTATACTACTGGTACAATATGGTCGGCACCCTCGCCCCAAATTGACAAACCTCCCAAAAGCAAATCCAAAAGAATTGGAAAAGAATACTAAATATAACAACTAACTAGACTAGTATTGGGTTTGGTATACTACTGGTACAATATGGTCGGCACCCTCGCCCCAAATTGACAAACCAATCCACAAACAAGCTAGAAAACAAACAAAACAAATGTCTAAATATGACACACCTAAGACCTAGAGTATGGTATACTACTGGTACAATACAATGAGCACCATCGCCTTGTATTGACAAACCAACCCTGAAGTCCTTTGCATATCTATATAAGAGACAGCAAAATACAAAATCCAAATAGGATATGTGAATCCAAATAGATCACACAAGTAGCTGTGAGTACTAAGACTACACAAAGTCTAATCCAAAAGTATAAATAGGTATTCTAGCTAAGCAATGCTCAATATACATAAGCATGGCACAACATAGAATAAGTCATGTCCAGGTTATATTAACTTAACCTAAAACAGACACAAAAAAAACAAAACAAAATGTAATTAGAACAAAATACAAAAAAATAACTAATAGTTCTTATAGAGTTGCGCACTCATATTTCTCTAATATTGACCTAAAATACAGTATTGTATAGCATTGTTAAAAGTATCAAGTATTTAACATGATTTCCTCATCCCTCACCATTCATATGGCCAACCTAACATACATCATCTTGTACATCCTTCATCAATCGAGGCCATGGTCATGCTAAAACTAATAAACAAGATATTAAATTACTATAAGCAACACAAATCAATTAAATTAAATAACCAAAATAATTAAATTTTAAGAATATCTTTAATATGAAACTTTCCAGTAGTATTTTTAATTAAATCCTTTAACAAATAAATGTTATCAGATATTTTATCAATGATTTTACATTTTACAAATTTAGGAGCTAATTTAGCAGAAAAAAAATGAGTTGCATTGGACTGTATAAAACTTCTCCTCCATACAATATCTCCAACACTATAAGAAATGACCTTTCTTTTTAAATTATAATAAGTTGCATTTCTTTTATAAGATTTAGCTAAATTATCAACAGTTTGACTATAAATATTCTCCAAAGTAGAAAGAGACTCCGAATAACTAGAACGACTACCAATAATTAAATCTGTAGGATCCTCAATAGAAACAAATTTATGTAAAGAACCCTCTAAATAAACTTCTCTACCAAACATAAGAAAATTAGGAGTATATCCAGTAACCAAGTTAATAGTATTATTTATAGCAGCTTGAACATGAGGTAAAAATCTAGACCATGTTCTATGATCAGTATCAACATAACATGAAATACAAGTTACAATTGTTTTATTAAATCTTTCAATGGGATTATTTTGAGGAGTATATAAGGCATTATAAAATAATTTAGGTATATTATAACTTTTAATAAAATCTCTAAACGATTTAGATGTAAACTGTGTTCCATTATCACAAATTATAACTTTAGGACAACCAAATTTTAAAAATATATCTTTCTCTAAAAATTTAATTATAGATTGAGTAGTTGCATTATACAAAGAACTAATCCTGCAATATTTAGTAAAAACATCTACTATAGACAATATATAAGTATGACCCGAGTAAGATTTAGGTAAAGGACCAACAAGATCAATGGAAATCATATTCATAGGGCGATTTACTAACTTGGGATTTGTCATAAAACCTAAAGGAGATGAATTAGAATGTTTATATGCTTTACATACTTCACAGCTATTAATATACTCTCTAACACTTTTAAACATCTTAGGCCAGAAATAATGAACTTTAAGCTTCTCTATAGTTTTATGAATACCAAAATGACCAGAATTAATACTATCATGATTATTTTTTATAGTTTCCAACACATTTTCATTAGGAATAACTATCTTCCAAGCCAAAATTTCACTAAGACTATTTTTAGGTTTAACATATTTATACAAAACATTATTTTCAACTTTAAAAAATCTAAATTTAGAAGGATATTTTTGACAATCTATATAGATCTTAGAATACCAAGTATCATGAATATCATCAGGACAAGAACAAATAACAGAAACTTCAGGTCTTGATAAAGCATCAGGGACAGTATGACTACTACCTTTCTTATGAATTATATTACATTTATATTGAGACAATCGTGCTGCCCATCTGGCCAGTCGTCCAGAAGGATTAGATAAATTCATTAACCATTTCAAACAAGCATGATCAGAAACTACAGTAAACTCTGTGCCTTCAATATAAGGTCTGAAATGTTCTATAGATAAAAGTACAGCTAATAATTCTCTCTCAGTAACACTATAATTTTGTTCAGCTTTAGACAATAATTTAGAAAAATAAGCAATGGGATGAGAATCACCAGAGTCATCATCTTGCATTAAAACACTACCAACAGCATAACCACTAGCATCACAATGAACTGAAAAAGGTTTTTCAAAATTAGGACATTTTAAAACAGGAGCAGTAATTAGAGCAGTTTTCAAACTATTAAAAGACTTTTCAGCCATATCATTCCAAGTAAATTTAATTTTCATGTTTTTTTTACCACCAGTTAATTTAGTCAAAGGAGAAACTAGTTCTGAAAAATTTGGTATAAATCTTCTATAATATGAACACATACCAATGAAACTACGAACACTTTTAATAGATTTAGGAGTTGAAAAGTTTTTAATTGCCTCTAATTTATCAGGATCAGTATGCAATCCATCTTTATCAACAACATAACCTAAATATTTCAGTCTATCTTTACAAAATTCTGATTTAGTCAAATTAATAGTAAGTCCAGATTCTTTTAATCTATTATATACTTTCTCTAATAACACTAAATGACTCTCAAAATCTTTAGAAATTAAGATCAGATCATCTAAGAAACAGAACAATTTGTCATCAAACTCTGGTCCAAACAGTCTATCTGATAACCTTTGCAATTCAGCTGGAGCATTTGTTACACCAAATGGCATCCGAACGAATTCAAACAGACCCCTACCAGGAACAACAAAAGCAGTCTTTTCACGAGAAGATTTTTCCAAAGCAATTTGATAGAAAGCTTTAGAGAGATCGATAGAGGACAAATACCGAGCATCTCTAAGATTAACTAAAATTCTAGATATATAAGGAAGTGGATAAGAATCTTTAACAGTAACAGAATTAAGTTTACGAGAATCTAAACAAACTCTTAAACTACCATCTTTCTTAGTAACTAAAACAAGAGGACTACTCCAAGGAGATTTAGAAGGTTGTATTACTCCTTCAGCTAACATTTTATCAATTTCTATATTTAATTCCTTTAATCTAGCAGGACTCAACGGATAATATCTTTGTTTAATAGGTTCTCCAGTAGTAACAATTTTATGCTTCACTAAATTAGTTTGACCCAATCCTTTATGTTCATAAGAAATATCTTCAAATAATTTTGTTAATCTATTTAATTTTTGTCTTTCATTCAACGTTAAACTAGCAGCAGAAACGATGGAAGAAATTTCAAATGGTTCACCGCTAGCATTCACAAACGAAACTTCCTTAGATAATTTTGAAAATATGTCAAAATTTAACCAAAAATCCATACCAAGTACAACATTATTTTTAATTGAGGGTATCACATTAAACCTAAACACTCTGACACGCTTAGCACATCTCACAGGTAACTCCATATATCCAACAATTTGTTGTTGTCTACCATCAGCAGTTGCAGCATGTTCAGAAGAATTATGAACAAAAAATCCTAATTTTTCAAAATGTAAATGTGAATTATTCCCTAAAACACTAATTTCAGCACCACTATCTAACAATCCTAAAAATTCATGCCCTTTCACTGAGAATAACAAATGAGGCCTAATATCTAAATGATGATTCTTCAAATTATCTTTTAAGTCAATGTCAAAATTATTTTTGAAAATATTATTATCCATTGTGTTCCGATTACTTTTTTGATCAAGAAGTTGGGCACAATGGATGCTTACTCGTTTTTTGAATTAGAATTATCCATTAAAGCAGGTTTTCTTAATTTAGGGTTACAGTTAGGACACTGTTTAGTCAAAACATTAGCTAGTCCACATGAAAAACATTTAATTCCCTTAACTCTCTTACAATCCCTATACAAATGACCAAAACTATTGCACTTTAAACAAATAACTGAATTATGTTTCCTAGAAGTATTAGGTATCTCAGATTTAAAGTTATTTTCAACAGCAGTATTCCGAATCCTAGGCATTAAAGACTCAATCTCCTTACTCAAGTGAATAAGTTCATTAAGAGATATAATAGATCTTCCAATCAAGTGATAAGAATAGTCAGGTAGCATATTATGTCTTACAATTTCCAATAAAGTAGGTTCAGACAAAGGTATATATAATTTAGCTGACAAATCCATTAAACCTATAATAAACTCCGATAAAGTTTCAGAAGGTTGTTGCTTTGTAGTACGTATCCTATATTCAAGACTATAATTATAATCGCTAGGTGTAAAATAATCTATAAGTTCTTGTTTAAATTGAGACCAATTCAACATGTCAACTTTCCTACCCCGGTACCATTTCAACGCAATATCTGACAATAAAACAGGCAAAGCTGAGAAACATTGATGGTCTGTATAACCTTTGACCGGTTTTAATTCCTCAATTCTATTCAAAAATTCTATTGGACAAGATTTACCATTAAATGTTAAGTTAAGTTTAGAAAAGTCAAAATAATAAATATTTTGTGTGGCAGGTTGTGATAAAGAATTCAAATTTGTTAAATTAAGTTGCTCTGAATGTGGTGTGTTAGTTACAACATTTCCAGAAATATTTTCTAAGTCTATCATACTCATACTGTGAGAATGCAAATTATCTTTATTCTGAGTCTGAGTATCAGTACTAATATTATTCAAAGGTTCTGAAGTATTACTAATATTATTATTCATAGCACTAGGCTTAGAACAAGAAGGTTCAATATTATCCATAATAATCAAACAATTACAGTAAAACTTTAAATTGAAAGTTATATGTAAAAAAAAATCTTACAATGTTAACTATATTAATTTTAATTCAGTATAACTATATATTCCTATTTCCAATATGAACAAATTACCAAATTGTTAAATATATTTAAATCTAAATTACTTAGGTAATATACTAATGCACTGTTAAAAGCAATATATGAAATGTATTCAGCAAATTCATGCAATTATGAAATGTTATAAAATATTCAGCAAATGTATGTGATTATGAAATGCAAAGTAAATTTATTCAAGAAATGTTTGTAAAATTCAACAAAAAAAATTTGAATAATATTCAAAAGTAATTAAGTAGAATAAGCTGATTTTAAGTTTAGCTATGTATCCAAATTATCTATAACTCCTCTTATAACACAAGATTTAAGCTTATATATAACAAAGTACTTACCTTAAGCACATTGACACAAAGATATTAAAAATAAAATAATACAGTACTAAATGTTTACTTCCTAATTTCTAATGTTTACCAAAAACTAAAACAAGTTACAAGTTTAACTCTGTCAAATCACCAAAAGGTAAAAATAAATATCTAACAAACAAAATCTAAGAAAAATGCACTTTCAAGTCCCTGTTCGGGCGCCAAAATGTAATATAAAAAAAAAAATTGGATTTAAAAATTAAAAAATGTATGACGATGTAAAGTAAAGTTAAGTTAAGTTAAGACAAAAATAAACAAAATACCTAAATGAGTGTGTGAGCTTGCCGAGGTGGTATTGGCTATGGTTCTCAAAATAAACTAAATAAAAAAAGAAACAAACAAACAAACTAACCAACAAATATAATCGGGCGCCAGAGAACCAGTGCTAATAAGAATCACTCAGAATAGTCTGCCGGATAGACCATTGAACTATTAATCTCAAGGCGAGCATTGGTGTGCATTTTTGGTGTGTTGACAGAGAGCCAAAGAAAAGAAAATTAACAATTTAACAATATATTTCAAACAATACAACAAAACAAATTCTTGTAACAAGTTACATTTACAGTTACAGTTCTCTAGATTTTAAATTAAAAAAAATAGTACTTACAGTTAGGTTTTTCTAAAAAAATTAATAACCTAAGTAATAATTATAAAGTACTCTGGTTTGCTCAAACATTCCTTCCACAGCCAGCAATGTATGTTCAGCCGCAGCACATCCTCAGTAATACATCATTTTACTTGGCGTTCTTTAATGGCAAGCGGGTTGTAAAAGCAGGTCAGCGTTAAGCTCTAGTGCTTCAGGCAATAATATTAGGATGCAAAAATTGTAGCCATGTTCAGAAATGTACAAAACAGGAACCAGGTGAAATGAGAACCCCAAACCAAAATGGTTCCATTAGAATGGACAAAATGTAAAATGACAAGTTAAAAATATAAAGGAGATAAGATAACGTATAAATAGAAGATATCAAAATTGAAGATATCGAAGATATCGAATTAATTGAAGGTACTGAAGATATCGAAGATATCAAATTAACTGAAGAAAATTGAAGAGCTGTAACAAAATAAAAGCAATTGATAATTCATACTCAAATAAAATTTGGAAAAGAGAAGGTGTATGATATGACACTTACCGCGTAGGCACGCGCTCTTCAAATTAAATAAACTAATGTGCACTTACAATAAAGAATGCACAAGCAAATAAGCGAGCAATTACTGTAAATAAAGAAAACAAATTGATAATAAGGATGTTTGAAAATTAGGAAAAATATACGCGAGCAAATGGCGTCTGCGCATATGTAAGAGAAAATCGCCAAACTTACCCAAAATTGCAGCAACAAAGAAATTAACGTTTATCACGCTTATATGCGTTTATATTTAAACGTTAATCATGATATTTTAAAAGATTGACCAATATCATGGAGAAAAACTAGAGATTCAAAAATAACGTGTTCACTGAACAAATTCCAAGAGAAAGGTGAAAACGTCAAAGTCAATAGACTACAAAATAAAAACAACTGGAAGATAACAACTCGAACTGTCAAGTAAAAATGAATTTAAGAAAAATTATTAACTAATACAATTTGACTTTGTTTTCCAAATTTATAAATAATAAAAATATTACAAAAAATTTGGTTTACATTTTTTAAATTATAAATTAAAGTATGTCAAACTAACCACCATTTAAGCAACAATAATTATCTGTTTTAAAACCTTTGAACTCTTTGTGTTATCTGTGCAATAGAATGTGTAATGAATGTGAAGCTAACTGTCAAATTTTAAAGAAACAAATGACAACTAATATGTAAACAAACCTTTTGTTTTGTTGTATTTAAAGTAAAATATCCCCCATAAAATTTAATATATTTAGTTAAGTAACGGATTCCAAAATACCACGTTACAATTCCCCCCTTGTAGCAATTAAAAAAAATATCAGAACTAAATAAATGTTCTGGATTTTTTTTTTTTCTTAAAAAAAATACATAAATGCAAAAAAAAATAATGTAAATTATCAAATAAAGAAATTAAACAACAAATGTATTTCATTTAAATAACAAACCAAAATAAATAACTAATACATATAACTAGTACATAGCTATTTAAATAACTAATAGTGATGTTAGGTTTCAGAACTGGTCATATTCGAAATACAAGCACTATAAATAAAGTAATAAATATAGTATAAATAAAGTAATATAAAGTATCACTAAAGTTAAATAAAACTACTAACAAATTAAAAACTTACTTGAACTAGAGTATAGTATACTACTGGTTTATCGATAAGCACTAACGCCTCGAATAAACAAACTAACCCATAGTCAAATAACAATAAATATTCTAATAACTAAATGTTTTGGTATGGTATACTACTGGTACAATGTGGTCGGCACCTACGCCCCACACTGACAAACCTATCCAAAAACATTGGAAAAAATATCTGACACAAATCAAACCAACAATAGCTGACAGATGTCAAACTAACAAAACCAATAGCTGACAGATGTCAAACTAACAAAACCAATAGCTGACAGATGTCAAACTAAGAAAACCAATAGCTGACAGATGTCAAACTAACAAACAAGTGCTGACAGATGTCAAACTAACAAAACCAATAGCTGACAGATGTCAAACTAACAAAACCAATAGCTGACAGATGTCAAACTAACAAACAAACATACAAGCGCTTTGGTATGGTATACTACTGGTACAATATGGTCGGCACCCTCGCCCCAAATTGACAAACCTCCCAAAAGCAAATCCAAAAGAATTGGAAAAGAATACTAAATATAACAACTAACTAGACTAGTATTGGGTTTGGTATACTACTGGTACAATATGGTCGGCACCCTCGCCCCAAATTGACAAACCAATCCACAAACAAGCTAGAAAACAAACAAAACAAATGTCTAAATATGACACACCTAAGACCTAGAGTATGGTATACTACTGGTACAATACAATGAGCACCATCGCCTTGTATTGACAAACCAACCCTGAAGTCCTTTGCATATCTATATAAGAGACAGCAAAATACAAAATCCAAATAGGATATGTGAATCCAAATAGATCACACAAGTAGCTGTGAGTACTAAGACTACACAAAGTCTAATCCAAAAGTATAAATAGGTATTCTAGCTAAGCAATGCTCAATATACATAAGCATGGCACAACATAGAATAAGTCATGTCCAGGTTATATTAACTTAACCTAAAACAGACACAAAAAAAACAAAACAAAATGTAATTAGAACAAAATACAAAAAAATAACTAATAGTTCTTATAGAGTTGCGCACTCATATTTCTCTAATATTGACCTAAAATACAGTATTGTATAGCATTGTTAAAAGTATCAAGTATTTAACATGATTTCCTCATCCCTCACCATTCATATGGCCAACCTAACATACATCATCTTGTACATCCTTCATCAATCGAGGCCATGGTCATGCTAAAACTAATAAACAAGATATTAAATTACTATAAGCAACACAAATCAATTAAATTAAATAACCAAAATAATTAAATTTTAAGAATATCTTTAATATGAAACTTTCCAGTAGTATTTTTAATTAAATCCTTTAACAAATAAATGTTATCAGATATTTTATCAATGATTTTACATTTTACAAATTTAGGAGCTAATTTAGCAGAAAAAAAATGAGTTGCATTGGACTGTATAAAACTTCTCCTCCATACAATATCTCCAACACTATAAGAAATGACCTTTCTTTTTAAATTATAATAAGTTGCATTTCTTTTATAAGATTTAGCTAAATTATCAACAGTTTGACTATAAATATTCTCCAAAGTAGAAAGAGACTCCGAATAACTAGAACGACTACCAATAATTAAATCTGTAGGATCCTCAATAGAAACAAATTTATGTAAAGAACCCTCTAAATAAACTTCTCTACCAAACATAAGAAAATTAGGAGTATATCCAGTAACCAAGTTAATAGTATTATTTATAGCAGCTTGAACATGAGGTAAAAATCTAGACCATGTTCTATGATCAGTATCAACATAACATGAAATACAAGTTACAATTGTTTTATTAAATCTTTCAATGGGATTATTTTGAGGAGTATATAAGGCATTATAAAATAATTTAGGTATATTATAACTTTTAATAAAATCTCTAAACGATTTAGATGTAAACTGTGTTCCATTATCACAAATTATAACTTTAGGACAACCAAATTTTAAAAATATATCTTTCTCTAAAAATTTAATTATAGATTGAGTAGTTGCATTATACAAAGAACTAATCCTGCAATATTTAGTAAAAACATCTACTATAGACAATATATAAGTATGACCCGAGTAAGATTTAGGTAAAGGACCAACAAGATCAATGGAAATCATATTCATAGGGCGATTTACTAACTTGGGATTTGTCATAAAACCTAAAGGAGATGAATTAGAATGTTTATATGCTTTACATACTTCACAGCTATTAATATACTCTCTAACACTTTTAAACATCTTAGGCCAGAAATAATGAACTTTAAGCTTCTCTATAGTTTTATGAATACCAAAATGACCAGAATTAATACTATCATGATTATTTTTTATAGTTTCCAACACATTTTCATTAGGAATAACTATCTTCCAAGCCAAAATTTCACTAAGACTATTTTTAGGTTTAACATATTTATACAAAACATTATTTTCAACTTTAAAAAATCTAAATTTAGAAGGATATTTTTGACAATCTATATAGATCTTAGAATACCAAGTATCATGAATATCATCAGGACAAGAACAAATAACAGAAACTTCAGGTCTTGATAAAGCATCAGGGACAGTATGACTACTACCTTTCTTATGAATTATATTACATTTATATTGAGACAATCGTGCTGCCCATCTGGCCAGTCGTCCAGAAGGATTAGATAAATTCATTAACCATTTCAAACAAGCATGATCAGAAACTACAGTAAACTCTGTGCCTTCAATATAAGGTCTGAAATGTTCTATAGATAAAAGTACAGCTAATAATTCTCTCTCAGTAACACTATAATTTTGTTCAGCTTTAGACAATAATTTAGAAAAATAAGCAATGGGATGAGAATCACCAGAGTCATCATCTTGCATTAAAACACTACCAACAGCATAACCACTAGCATCACAATGAACTGAAAAAGGTTTTTCAAAATTAGGACATTTTAAAACAGGAGCAGTAATTAGAGCAGTTTTCAAACTATTAAAAGACTTTTCAGCCATATCATTCCAAGTAAATTTAATTTTCATGTTTTTTTTACCACCAGTTAATTTAGTCAAAGGAGAAACTAGTTCTGAAAAATTTGGTATAAATCTTCTATAATATGAACACATACCAATGAAACTACGAACACTTTTAATAGATTTAGGAGTTGAAAAGTTTTTAATTGCCTCTAATTTATCAGGATCAGTATGCAATCCATCTTTATCAACAACATAACCTAAATATTTCAGTCTATCTTTACAAAATTCTGATTTAGTCAAATTAATAGTAAGTCCAGATTCTTTTAATCTATTATATACTTTCTCTAATAACACTAAATGACTCTCAAAATCTTTAGAAATTAAGATCAGATCATCTAAGAAACAGAACAATTTGTCATCAAACTCTGGTCCAAACAGTCTATCTGATAACCTTTGCAATTCAGCTGGAGCATTTGTTACACCAAATGGCATCCGAACGAATTCAAACAGACCCCTACCAGGAACAACAAAAGCAGTCTTTTCACGAGAAGATTTTTCCAAAGCAATTTGATAGAAAGCTTTAGAGAGATCGATAGAGGACAAATACCGAGCATCTCTAAGATTAACTAAAATTCTAGATATATAAGGAAGTGGATAAGAATCTTTAACAGTAACAGAATTAAGTTTACGAGAATCTAAACAAACTCTTAAACTACCATCTTTCTTAGTAACTAAAACAAGAGGACTACTCCAAGGAGATTTAGAAGGTTGTATTACTCCTTCAGCTAACATTTTATCAATTTCTATATTTAATTCCTTTAATCTAGCAGGACTCAACGGATAATATCTTTGTTTAATAGGTTCTCCAGTAGTAACAATTTTATGCTTCACTAAATTAGTTTGACCCAATCCTTTATGTTCATAAGAAATATCTTCAAATAATTTTGTTAATCTATTTAATTTTTGTCTTTCATTCAACGTTAAACTAGCAGCAGAAACGATGGAAGAAATTTCAAATGGTTCACCGCTAGCATTCACAAACGAAACTTCCTTAGATAATTTTGAAAATATGTCAAAATTTAACCAAAAATCCATACCAAGTACAACATTATTTTTAATTGAGGGTATCACATTAAACCTAAACACTCTGACACGCTTAGCACATCTCACAGGTAACTCCATATATCCAACAATTTGTTGTTGTCTACCATCAGCAGTTGCAGCATGTTCAGAAGAATTATGAACAAAAAATCCTAATTTTTCAAAATGTAAATGTGAATTATTCCCTAAAACACTAATTTCAGCACCACTATCTAACAATCCTAAAAATTCATGCCCTTTCACTGAGAATAACAAATGAGGCCTAATATCTAAATGATGATTCTTCAAATTATCTTTTAAGTCAATGTCAAAATTATTTTTGAAAATATTATTATCCATTGTGTTCCGATTACTTTTTTGATCAAGAAGTTGGGCACAATGGATGCTTACTCGTTTTTTGAATTAGAATTATCCATTAAAGCAGGTTTTCTTAATTTAGGGTTACAGTTAGGACACTGTTTAGTCAAAACATTAGCTAGTCCACATGAAAAACATTTAATTCCCTTAACTCTCTTACAATCCCTATACAAATGACCAAAACTATTGCACTTTAAACAAATAACTGAATTATGTTTCCTAGAAGTATTAGGTATCTCAGATTTAAAGTTATTTTCAACAGCAGTATTCCGAATCCTAGGCATTAAAGACTCAATCTCCTTACTCAAGTGAATAAGTTCATTAAGAGATATAATAGATCTTCCAATCAAGTGATAAGAATAGTCAGGTAGCATATTATGTCTTACAATTTCCAATAAAGTAGGTTCAGACAAAGGTATATATAATTTAGCTGACAAATCCATTAAACCTATAATAAACTCCGATAAAGTTTCAGAAGGTTGTTGCTTTGTAGTACGTATCCTATATTCAAGACTATAATTATAATCGCTAGGTGTAAAATAATCTATAAGTTCTTGTTTAAATTGAGACCAATTCAACATGTCAACTTTCCTACCCCGGTACCATTTCAACGCAATATCTGACAATAAAACAGGCAAAGCTGAGAAACATTGATGGTCTGTATAACCTTTGACCGGTTTTAATTCCTCAATTCTATTCAAAAATTCTATTGGACAAGATTTACCATTAAATGTTAAGTTAAGTTTAGAAAAGTCAAAATAATAAATATTTTGTGTGGCAGGTTGTGATAAAGAATTCAAATTTGTTAAATTAAGTTGCTCTGAATGTGGTGTGTTAGTTACAACATTTCCAGAAATATTTTCTAAGTCTATCATACTCATACTGTGAGAATGCAAATTATCTTTATTCTGAGTCTGAGTATCAGTACTAATATTATTCAAAGGTTCTGAAGTATTACTAATATTATTATTCATAGCACTAGGCTTAGAACAAGAAGGTTCAATATTATCCATAATAATCAAACAATTACAGTAAAACTTTAAATTGAAAGTTATATGTAAAAAAAAATCTTACAATGTTAACTATATTAATTTTAATTCAGTATAACTATATATTCCTATTTCCAATATGAACAAATTACCAAATTGTTAAATATATTTAAATCTAAATTACTTAGGTAATATACTAATGCACTGTTAAAAGCAATATATGAAATGTATTCAGCAAATTCATGCAATTATGAAATGTTATAAAATATTCAGCAAATGTATGTGATTATGAAATGCAAAGTAAATTTATTCAAGAAATGTTTGTAAAATTCAACAAAAAAAATTTGAATAATATTCAAAAGTAATTAAGTAGAATAAGCTGATTTTAAGTTTAGCTATGTATCCAAATTATCTATAACTCCTCTTATAACACAAGATTTAAGCTTATATATAACAAAGTACTTACCTTAAGCACATTGACACAAAGATATTAAAAATAAAATAATACAGTACTAAATGTTTACTTCCTAATTTCTAATGTTTACCAAAAACTAAAACAAGTTACAAGTTTAACTCTGTCAAATCACCAAAAGGTAAAAATAAATATCTAACAAACAAAATCTAAGAAAAATGCACTTTCAAGTCCCTGTTCGGGCGCCAAAATGTAATATAAAAAAAAAAATTGGATTTAAAAATTAAAAAATGTATGACGATGTAAAGTAAAGTTAAGTTAAGTTAAGACAAAAATAAACAAAATACCTAAATGAGTGTGTGAGCTTGCCGAGGTGGTATTGGCTATGGTTCTCAAAATAAACTAAATAAAAAAAAAACAAACAAACAAACTAACCAACAAATATAATCGGGCGCCAGAGAACCAGTGCTTAGGAATCACTCAGAATAGTCTGCCGGATAGACCATTGAACTATTAATCTCAAGGCGGGCATTGGTGTGCATTTTTGGTGCGTTGACAGAGAGCCAAAGAAAAGAAAACTAACAATTTAACAATATATTTCAAACAATACAACAAAACAAATTCTTGTAACAAGTTACATTTACAGTTACAGTTCTCTAGATTTTAAATTAAAAAAAATAGTACTTACAGTTAGGTTTTTCTAAAAAAATTAATAATCTAAGTAATAATTATAAAGTACTCTGGTTTGCTAAAACATTCTGTCCACAGCCAGCAATGTAGGTTCAGCCGCAGCACATCCTCAGTAATACATCACTTTTACTTGGCGTTCTTTACTGGCAAGCGGGTTGTAAAAGCAGGTCAGCGTTAAGCTCTAATGCTTCAGGCAATAATATTATGATGCAAAAATTGTAGCCATGTGCAGAAATGTACAAAACAGGAACCAGGTGAAATGAGAACCCCAAACCAAAATGGTTCTATTAGAATGGACAAAATGTAAAATGACAAGTTCCAAATTCCAAAGAATTCCAAAGATAACGAATAAATAGAAGATATCAAAATTGAAGAAAAATGGAAGATATCAAACCAAATTGAAGATACTGAAGAACTTGAACAAATTGAAGAGCTGTAACAAAATAAAAGCAATTGATAATTCATACTCTTAAATAAAATTTGGAAAAGAAAATGTGTATGATATGACACTTACCGCGTAGGCACGCGCTCTTCAAATTAAATAAACTAATGTGCACTTACAACAGAGAATGCACAAGCAAATAAGCAAGCAAATACTGCAAATAAAGAAAACAAATTGATAATAAGGATGTTCGAAAATTGGGAAAAATATACGAGAGCAAATGGCGTCTGCGCATATGTAAGAAAAAATCACAAAACTTACCAAAATTGCAGCAACAAAGAAATTAACGTTTATCACGCTTATATGCGTTTATATTTAAACGTTAATCATGATATTTTAAAAGATTGACCAATATCATGGAGAAAAACTAGAGATTCAAAAATAACGTGTTCACTGAACAAAATCCAAAAGAAAGGTGAAAACGTCAAAGTCAATAGACTACAAAATAAAAACAACCGGAAGACAACAACTCGAACTGCCAAGTAAAAATGAATTTAAGAAAAACTATTAACTAATACAATTTGATTTTGTTTTCCAAATTATTTATAAATAATAAAAATATTACAAAAAAAATGTGGTTTTCATTTTTATTTTAAATTATAAATTAAAGTATGTCAAACTAACCACCATTTAAGCAACACTAAATATCTGTTTTATAACCTTTGAATTCTTTGTGTTATCTGTGCAATAGAATGTGTAATGAATGTGAAGCTAACTGTCAAATTTTCAAGTGACAAATGACAACTAATATGTAAACAAACCTTTTGTTTTGTTGTATTTAAAGTAAAATATCCCCAAAAAATTTAATATATTTAGTTAAGTAACGGATTCCAAAATATCACGTTACAATTCCCCCCTTGTAGCAATAAAAAAAAATATCAGAACTAAATGTTCTGGATTTTTTTTTCTTAAAAAAATAAGTAAATGCAAAAAAACAATGTAAATTATCAAATAAAGAAATAAAACAACAAATGTATTTCATTTAAATAACAAACCAAAATAAATAACTAATACATATAACTAGTACATAGCAATTTAAATAACTAATAGTGATGTTAGGTTTCTGAACTGGTCATATTCGAAATACAAGCACTAACTCTTCGAACAGATTAAACCTTTCATAAAGTATCACTAAAGTTAAATAAAACTACTAACAAATTAAAAATCTTACTTGAACTAGAGTATAGTATACTACTGGTTTATCGATAAGCACTAACGCCTCGAATAAACAAACTAACCCATAGTCAAATAACAATAAATATTCTAATAACTAGCTAAATGTTTTGGTATGGTATACTACTGGTACAATGTGGTCGGCACCTACGCCCCACACTGACGAACCTATCCAAAAACATTGGAAAAAAAATTGCTGACACAAGTCAAACAACAATAGCTGACAGATGTCAAAATAACAAAACCAATAGCTGACAGATGTCAAACTAACAAAACCAATAGCTGACAGATGTCAAACTAACAAAACCAATAGCTGACAGATGTCAAACTAACAAACCAATAGCTGACAGATGTCAAACTAACAAACAAACAAGCGCTTTGGTATGGTATACTACTGGTACAATATGGTCGGCACCCTCGCCCCAAATTGACAAACCTCCCAAAAGCAAATCCAAAAGAATTGGAAAAGAATACAAAATATAACAACTAACTAGACTAGTATTGGGTTTGGTATACTACTGGTACAATATGGTCGGCACCCTCGCCCCAAATTGACAAACCAATCCACAAACAAGCTAGAAAACAAACAAAACAAATGTCTAAATATGACACACCTAAGACCTAGAGTATGGTATACTACTGGTACAATACAATGAGCACCATCGCCTTGTATTGACAAACCAACCCTGAAGTCCTTTGCATATCTATATAAGAGACAGCAAAATACAAAATCCAAATAGGATATGTGAATCCAAATAGATCACACAAGTAGCTGTGAGTACTAAGACTACACAAAGTCTAAACCAGAAATATAAATAGGTATTCTAGCTAAGCAATGCTCAATATACATAAGCATGGCCCAACATAGAATAAGTCATGTCCAGGTTATATTAACTTAACCTAAAACAGACACAAAAAACAAAACAAAATATCATTAGAACAAAATACAAAAAAAAACTAATAGTTCTTATAGAGTTGCGCACTCATATTTCTCTAATGTCGACCTAAAATATAGTATTGTATAGCATAGTTAAAAGTATCAAGTATTTAACATGATTTCCTCATCCCTCATAACAAAATTATTTGAAGATATTTCTTATGAACATAAAGGATTGGGTCAAACTAATTTAGTGAAACATAAAATTGTTACTACTGGAGAACCTATTAAACAAAGATATTATCCGTTGAGTCCTGCTAGATTAAAGGAATTAAATATAGAAATTGATAAAATGTTAGCTGAAGGAGTAATACAACCTTCTAAATCTCCTTGGAGTAGTCCTCTTGTTTTAGTTACTAAGAAAGATGGTAGTTTAAGAGTTTGTTTAGATTCTCGTAAACTTAATTCCGTTACTGTTAAAGATTCTTATCCACTTCCTTATATATCTAGAATTTTAGTTAATCTTAGAGATGCTCGGTATTTGTCCTCTATCGACCTCTCTAAAGCTTTCTATCAAATTGCTTTGGAAAAATCTTCTCGTGAAAAGACTGCTTTTGTTGTTCCTGGTAGGGGTCTGTTTGAATTCGTTCGGATGCCATTTGGTGTAACAAATGCTCCAGCTGAATTGCAAAGGTTATCAGATAGACTGTTTGGACCAGAGTTTGATGACAAATTGTTTTGTTTCTTAGATGATCTGATCTTAATTTCTAAAGATTTTGAGAGTCATTTAGTGTTATTAGAAAAAGTATACAATAGATTAAAAGAATCTGGACTTACTATTAATTTGACTAAATCAGAATTTTGTAAAGATAGACTGAAATATTTGGGTTATGTTGTTGATAAAGATGGATTACATACTGATCCTGATAAATTAGAGGCAATTAAAAACTTTTCAACTCCTAAATCTATTAAAAGTGTTCGTAGTTTCATTGGTATGTGTTCATATTATAGAAGATTTATACCAAATTTCTCGGAACTAGTTTCTCCTTTGACTAAATTAACTGGTGGTAAAAGAAACATTAAAATTAAATTTACTTGGAATGATATGGCTGAAAAGTCTTTTAATAGTTTGAAAACTGCTCTAATTACTGCTCCTGTTTTAAAATGTCCTAATTTTGAAAAACCTTTTTCAGTTCATTGTGATGCTAGTGGTTATGCTGTTGGTAGTGTTTTAATGCAAGATGATGACTCTGGTGATTCTCATCCTATTGCTTATTTTTCTAAATTATTGTCTAAAGCTGAACAAAATTATAGTGTTACTGAGAGAGAATTATTAGCTGTACTTTTATCTATAGAACATTTCAGACCTTATATTGAAGGCGCAGAGTTTACTGTAGTTTCGGATCATGCTTGTTTGAAATGGTTAATGAATTTATCTAATCCTTCTGGACGACTGGCCAGATGGGCAGCACGATTGTCTCAATATAAATGTAATATAATTCATAAGAAAGGTAGTAGTCATACTGTCCCTGATGCTTTATCGAGACCTGAAGTTTCTGTTATTTGTTCTTGTCCTGATGATATTCATGATACTTGGTATTCTAAGATGTATATAGATTGTCAAAAATATCCTTCTAAATTTAGATTTTTTAAAGTTGAAAATAATGTTTTGTATAAATATGTTAAACCTAAAAATAGTCTTAGTGAAATTTTGGCTTGGAAGATAGTTATTCCTCTTGAAAATGTGTTGGAAACTATAAAAAATAATCATGATAGTATTAATTCTGGTCATTTTGGTATTCATAAAACTATAGAGAAGCTTAAAGTTCATTATTTCTGGCCTAAGATGTTTAAAAGTGTTAGAGAGTATATTAATAGCTGTGAAGTGTGTAAAGCATATAAACATTCAAATTCATCTCCTTTAGGTTTTATGACCAATCCTAAGTTAGTAAATCGCCCTATGAATATGATTTCCATTGATCTTGTTGGTCCCTTACCTAAATCTTACTCGGGTCATACTTATATATTGTCTATAGTAGATGTTTTTACTAAATATTGCTGGATTAGTTCTTTGTATAATGCAACTACTCAATCTATAATTAAATTTTTAGAGAAGGATATATTTTTAAAATTTGGTTGTCCTAAAGTTATAATTTGTGATAATGGAACACAGTTTACATCTAAATCGTTTAGAGATTTTATTAAAAGTTATAATATACCTAAATTATTTTATAATGCCTTATATACTCCTCAAAATAATCCCATTGAAAGATTTAATAAAACAATTGTAACTTGTATTTCATGTTATGTTGATACTGATCATAGAACATGGTCTAGATTTTTACCTCATGTTCAAGCTGCTATAAATAATACTATTAACTTGGTTACTGGATATACTCCTAATTTTCTTATGTTTGGTAGAGAAGTTTATTTAGAGGGTTCTTTACATAAATTTGTTTCTATTGAGGATCCTACAGATTTAATTATTGGTAGTCGTTCTAGTTATTCGGAGTCTCTTTCTACTTTGGAGAATATTTATAGTCAAACTGTTGATAATTTAGCTAAATCTTATAAAAGAAATGCAACTTATTATAATTTAAAAAGAAAGGTCATTTCTTATAGTGTTGGAGATATTGTATGGAGGAGAAGTTTTATACAGTCCAATGCAACTCATTTTTTTTCTGCTAAATTAGCTCCTAAATTTGTTAAATGTAAAATTATTGATAAAATATCTGATAACATTTATTTGTTAAAGGATTTAATTAAAAATACTACTGGAAAGTTTCATATTAAAGATATTCTTAAAATTTAATTATTTTGGTTATTTAATTAACTGGTTTGTGTTGCTTATAGCAATTTAATATCTTGTTTATTAGTTTTAGCATGACCATGACCTTGGTTGATGAAGGATGAAGAAGATGTATGTTAGGTTGGTCACATGAATGGTGAGGGATGAGGAAATCATGTTAAATACTTGATACTTTTAACAATGCTATACAATACTATATTTTAGGTCAACATTAGAGAAATATGAGTGCGCAACTCTATAAGAACTATTAGTTTTTTTGTATTTTGTTCTAATTATATTTTGTTTTTGTTTTTTTTTTGTGTCTGTTTTAGGTTAAGTTAATATAACCTGGACATCACTTATTCTATGTTGGGCCTTGCTTATGTATATTGAGCATTGCTTAGCTAGAATACCTATTTATACTTTTGGATTAGACTTTGTGTAGTCTTAGTACTCACAACTACTTGTGTGATCTATTTGGATTCACATATCCTATTTGGATTTTGTTTTGTATTTTGCTGTCTCTTATATAGATATGCAAAGGACTTCAGGGTTGGTTTGTCAATACAAGGCGATGGTGCTCATTGTATTGTACCAGTAGTATACCATACTCTAGGTCTTAGGTGTGTCATATTTAGACATTTGTTTTGTTTGTTTTCTAGCTTGTTTGTGGATTGGTTTGTCAATTTGGGGCGAGGGTGCCGACCATATTGTACCAGTAGTATACCAAACCCAATATTAGTCTAGTTAATTGTTATATTTTGTATTTTTTCCAATTCTTTTGGATTTGCTTTTGGGAGGTTTGTCAATTTGGGGCGAGGGTGCCGACCATATTGTACCAGTAGTATACCATACCAAAGCACTTGTTTGTTTGTTTGTTAGTTTGACATCTGTCAGCTATTGGTTTTGTTAGTTTGACATCTGTCAGCTATTGGTTTTGTTAGTTTGACATCTGTCAGCTATTGGTTTTGTTAGTTTGACATCCGTCAGCTATTGGTTGTTTGACTTGTGTCAGCAATTTTTTTTTTCTCCAATGTTTTTGGATAGGTTTGTCAGTGTGGGGCGTAGGTGCCGACCACATTGTACCTGTAGTATACCATACCAAAACATTTAGTTAGTTATTAGAATATTTATTGTTATTTGACTATGGGTTAGTTTGTTTATTCGAGGCGTTAGTGCTTATCGATAAACCAGTAGTATACTATACTCTAGTTCAAGTAAGATTTTTAATATGTTAGTAGTTTTATTTAACTTTAGTGATACTTTATAAAAGGTTTAATCTGTTCGAAGAGTTAGTGCTTGTATTTCGAATATGACCAGTTCTGAAACCTAACATCACTATTAGTTATTTAAATAGCTATGTACTAGTTATATGTATTAGTTATTTATTTTGGTTTGTTATTTAAATGAAATACGTTTGTTGTTTAATTTCTTTATTTGATAATTTACATTGTTTTTTTTTGCATTTACTTATTTTTTGAAAAAAAAAAAATCCAGAATATTTAGTTCTGATATTTTTTTTTAATTGCTACAAGGGGGGAATTGTAACGTAGTATTTTGGAATCCGTTACTTAACTAAATATATTAATTTTGTTGGGGATATTTTACTTTAAATACAACAAAACAAAAGGTTTGTTTACATATTAGTTGTCATTTGTCACTTGAAAATTTGACAGTTAGCTTCACATTCATTACACATTCTATTGCACAGATAACACAAAGAATTCAAAGGTTTTAAAACAGATATTTAGTGTTGCTTAAATGGTGGTTAGTTTGACATACTTTAATTTATAATTTAAAAAATTAAAACCACATTTTTTTTGTAATATTTTTATTATTTATAAATAATTTGGAAAACAAAATCAAATTGTAATAGTTAATAGTTTTTCTTAAATTTATTTTTACTTGGCAGTTCGATTTGTTGTCTTCCGGTTGTTTGTATTTCGTAGTCTATTGACTTTGACGTTTTCACCTTTCTTTTGGATTTTGTTCAGTGAACACGTTATTTTTGAATCTCTAGTTTTTCTCCATGATATTGGTCAATCTTTTAAAATATCATGATTAACGTTTAAATATAAACGCATATAAGCGTGATAAACGTTAATTTCTTTGTTGCTGCAATTTTGTATTTGCTTGCTTATTTGCTTGTGCATTCTCTGTTGTAAGTGCACATTAGTTTATTTAATTTGAAGAGCGCGTGCCTACGCGCTCTTCAATTTTAGTATCTTCAAGTTTAGATCTTCAATTTGTTGAATTCTTCAATTTTAGTATCTTCAGTACCTTCAATTAACTTGATATCTTCGATATCTTCAGTACCTTCAATGAATTTGATATCTTCAATTAATTCGATATCCTCGATATCTTCGTTCTCTTACGAATCTTCTATTTATTCGTTAGCTTATCTACTTTATATTTGGAACTTGTCATTTTACATTTTGTCCATTCTAATAGAACCATTTTGGTTTGGGGTTCTCATTTTACCTGGTTCCTGTTTTGTTCATTTCTGCACATGGCTACAATTTTTGCATCATAATATTATTGCCTGAAGCATTAGAGCTTAACGCTGACCTGCTTTTACAACCCGCTTGCCAGTAAAGAACGCCAAGTAAAAGTGATGTATTACTGAGGATGTGCTGCGGCTGAACCTACATTGCTGGCTGTGGACAGAATGTTTTAGCAAACCAGAGTACTTTTTAATTATTACTTAGGTTATTAATTTATCAAAACTGTAAGTACTATATTTTTTTAATTTAAAGTCTAGATAACTGTAATTGTAATGTAACTTGTTACAAGAATTTGTTTTGTTGTATTGTTTGAAATATATTGTTAAATTGTTAGTTTTCTTTTCTTTGGCTCTCTGTCAACGCACCAAAAATGCACACCAATGCCCGCCTTGAGATTAATAGTTCAATGGTCTATCCGGCAGACTATTCTGAGTGATTCTTATTAGCACTGGTTCTCTGGCGCCCGATTATATTTGTTGGTTAGTTAGTTTGTTTGTTTTTTTTTTTTTATTTGTCTTATTTAATTTATTTTGAGAACCATAGCCAATACCACCTCGGCAAGCTCACACACTCATTTAGGTATTTTGTTTATTTTTGTCTTAACTTAACTTAACTTTACATGACATCATTTTTACATTTTTAATTTTTAAATTCAATTTTTTTTTTTAACAATACATTTTTCTCTACCGACTTCAGGTCTCGATAAAGCATCAGGGACAGTATGACTACTACCTTTCTTATGAATTATATTACATTTATATTGAGACAATCGTGCTGCCCATCTGGCTAGTCGTCCAGAAGGATTAGATAAATTCATTAACCATTTCAAACAAGCATGATCAGAAACTACAGTAAACTCTGTGCCTTCAATATAAGGTCTGAAATGTTCTATAGATAAAAGTACAGCTAATAATTCTCTCTCAGTAACACTATAATTTTGTTCAGCTTTAGACAATAATTTAGAAAAATAAGCAATAGGATGAGAATGACCAGAGTCATCATCTTGCATTAAAACACTACCAATAGCATAACCACTAGCGTCACAATGAACTGAAAAAGGTTTTTCAAAATTAGGACATTTTAAAACAGGAGCAGTAATTAAAGCAGTTTTCAAATTATTAAAAGACTTTTCAGCCATATCATTCCAAGTAAATTTAATTTTCATGTTTCTTTTACCACCAGTTAATTTAGTCAAAGGAGAAACTAGTTCTGAAAAATTTGGTATAAATCTTCTATAATATGAACACATACCAATGAAACTACGAACACTTTTAACAGATTTAGGAGTTGAAAAGTTTTTTATTGCCTCCAATTTATCAGGATCAGTATGTAATCCATCTTTATCAACAACATAACCTAAATATTTCAGTCTATCTTTACAAAATTCTGATTTAGTCAAATTAATAGTAAGTCCAGATTCTTTTAATCTATTGTATACTTTCTCTAATAACACTAAATGACTCTCAAAATCTTTAGAAATTAAGATCAGATCATCTAAGAAACAGAACAATTTGTCATCAAACTCTGGTCCAAACAGTCTATCTGATAACCTTTGCAATTCAGCTGGAGCATTTGTTACACCAAATGGCATCCGAACGAATTCAAACAGACCCCTACCAGGAACAACAAAAGCAGTCTTTTCACGAGAAGATTTTTCCAAAGCAATTTGATAGAAAGCTTTAGAGAGATCGATAGAGGACAAATACCGAGCATCTCTAAGATTAACTAAAATTCTAGATATATAAGGAAGTGGATAAGAATCTTTAACAGTAACAGAATTAAGTTTACGAGAATCTAAACAAACTCTTAAACTACCATCTTTCTTAGTAACTAAAACAAGAGGACTACTCCAAGGAGATTTAGAAGGTTGTATTACTCCTTCAGCTAACATTTTATCAATTTCTATATTTAATTCCTTTAATCTAGCAGGACTCAACGGATAATATCTTTGTTTAATAGGTTCTCCAGTAGTAACAATTTTATGCTTCACTAAATTAGTTTGACCCAATCCTTTATGTTCATAAGAAATATCTTCAAATAATTTTGTTAATCTATTTAATTTTTGTCTTTCATTCAACGTTAAACTAGCAGCAGAAACGATGGAAGAAATTTCAAATGGTTCACCGCTAGCATTCACAAACGAAACTTCCTTAGATAATTTTGAAAATATGTCAAAATTTAACCAAAAATCCATACCAAGTACAACATTATTTTTAATTGAGGGTATCACATTAAACCTAAACACTCTGACACGCTTAGCACATCCCACAGGTAACTCCATATATCCAACAATTTGTTGTTGTCTACCATCAGCAGTTGCAGCATGTTCAGAAGAATTATGAACAAAAAATCCTAATTTTTCAAAATGTAAATGTGAATTATTCCCTAAAACACTAATTTCAGCACCACTATCTAACAATCCTAAAAACTCATGCCCTTTCACTGAAAATAACAAATAAGGCCTAATATCTAAACGATGATTCTTCAAATTATCTTTTAAGTCAATGTCAAAATTATTTATGCAAATATTATTATCCATTGTGTTCCGATTACTTTTTTGATCAAGAAGTTGGGCACAATGGATGCTTACTCGTTTTTTGAATTAGAATTATCCATTAAAGCAGGTTTTCTAAATTTAGGGTTACAGTTAGGACACTGTTTTGTCAAAACATTAGCTAATCCACATGAAAAACATTTAATTCCTTGAACTCTCTTACAATCCCTATACAAATGACCAAAACTATTGCACTTTAAACAAATAACTGAATTATGTTTCCTAGAAGTATTAGGTATCTCAGATTTAATGTTATTTTCAACAGCAGTATTCCGAATCCTAGGCATTAAAGACTCAATTTCCTTACTTAAGTGAATAAGTTCATTAAGAGATATAATAGATCTTCCAATCAAGTGATAAGAATAGTCAGGTAGCATATTATGTCTTACAATTTCCAATAAAGTAGGTTCAGACAAAGGTATGTATAATTTAGCTGACAAATCCATTAATCCTATAATAAACTCCGATAAAGTTTCAGAAGGTTGTTGCTTTGTAGTACGTATCCTATATTCAAGGCTATAATTATAATCGCTAGGTGTAAAATAATCTATAAGTTCTTGTTTAAATTGAGACCAATTCAACATATAAACTTTCCTACCTCGGTACCATTTCAAAGCAATATCTGACAATAAAACAGGCAAAGCTAAGAAACATTGATGGTCTGTATAACCTTTGACCGGTTTTAATTCCTCAATTCTATTCAAAAATTCTATTGGACAAGATTTACCATTAAATGTTAAGTTAAGCTTAGAAAAGTCAAAATGTTTTTGATAATAAATATTTTGTGTGGCAGGTTGTGATAAAGAATTCAAATTTGTTAAATTAAGTTGCTCTGAATGTGGTGTGTTAGTTACAACATTTCCAGAAATATTTTCTAAGTCTATCATACTCATACTGTGAGAATGCAAATTATCTTTATTCTGAGTCTGAGTATCAGTACTAATATTATTCAAAGGTTCTGAAGTATTACTAATATTACTATTCATAGCACTAGGGCTTAGAACAAGAAATTGTACCTTTATCCATAATTATCAAACAATTACAGTAAAACTCTAAATTGAAAGTTATATGTAAAAAAATATTACAATGTTAACTAGGTATATTAAGTTTAATTCAGAATAACTATGTATTCCTATTTCCAATATAAACAAATTACCAAATTGTTAAATATATTTAAATCTAAATTACTTAAGTAATATGATACTAATGCACTGTTAAAAGCAATATATGAAATGTATTCAGCAAATCCATGCGATTATGAAATGTTATAAAATATTCAGCAAATGTATGTGATTATGAAATGTAAATTTACTCAAGAAATGTTTGTAAAATTCAACAAAAAATTTGAATAATATTCAAATATAATTAAACAGAATTCAGCTGATTATAAGTTTAGCTAAGTATCCAAATTATCTATAACTCCTCTTATAACACAAGATTTAAGCTTATATATAACAAAGTACTTACCTTAAGCACATTGACACAAAGGTATTAAAAATAAAATAATACAGTACTAAATGTTTACTTCCTAATTTCTAATGTTTACCAAAAACTAAAACAAGTTACAAGTTTAACTCTGTCAAATCACCAAAAGGTAAAAATAAATATCTAACAAACAAAATCTAAGAAAAATGCACTTTCAAGTCCCTGTTCGGGCGCCAAAATGTAATGTTAAAAAAAAAAATTGAATTTAAAAATTAAAAAATGTAATGTATGATGAATGAAATGTAAAGTTAAGTTAAGACAAAAATAAACAAAATACCTAAATGAGTGTGTGAGCTTGCCGAGGTGGTATTGGCTATGGTTCTCAAAATAAACTAAATAAAACAAACAAACAAACTAACCAACAAATATAATCGGGCGCCAGAGAACCAGTGCTAATAAGAATCACTCAGAATAGTCTGCCGGATAGACCATTGAACTATTAATCTCAAGGCGGGCATTGGTGTGCATTTTTGGTGTGTTGACAGAGAAGCCAAAGAAAAGAAAACTAACAATTTAACAATATATTTCAAACAATACAACAAAACAAATTCTTGTAACAAGTTACATTTACAGTTACAGTTCTCTAGATTTTAAATTAAAAAAAATAGTACTTACAGTTAGGTTTTTCTAAAAAAATTAATAATCTAAGTAATAATTATAAAGTACTCTGGTTTGCTAAAACATTCTGTCCACAGCCAGCAATGTAGGTTCAGCCGCAGCACATCCTCAGTAATACATCACTTTTACTTGGCGTTCTTTACTGGCAAGCGGGTTGTAAAAGCAGGTCAGCGTTAAGCTCTAATGCTTCAGGCAATAATATTATGATGCAAAAATTGTAGCCATGTGCAGAAATGTACAAAACAGGAACCAGGTGAAATGAGAACCCCAAACCAAAATGGTTCTATTAGAATGGACAAAATGTAAAATGACAAGTTCCAAATTCCAAAGAATTCCAAAGATAACGAATAAATAGAAGATATCAAAATTGAAGAAAAATGGAAGATATCAAACCAAATTGAAGATACTGAAGAACTTGAACAAATTGAAGAGCGCGTAGGCACGCGCTCTTCAAATTAAATAAACTAATGTGCACTTACAACAGAGAATGCACAAGCAAATAAGCAAGCAAATACAAAATTGCAGCAACAAAGAAATTAACGTTTATCACGCTTATATGCGTTTATATTTAAACGTTAATCATGATATTTTAAAAGATTGACCAATATCATGGAGAAAAACTAGAGATTCAAAAATAACGTGTTCACTGAACAAAATCCAAAAGAAAGGTGAAAACGTCAAAGTCAATAGACTACAAAATAGAAACAACCGGAACACAACAAATCGAACTGTCAAGTAAAAATGAATTTAAGAAAAGCTATTAACAACTAATACAATTTGATTTTGTTTTAAAAATTAGTTATAAATAATAAAAATATTACAAAAAATGTGGTTTTCATTTTTTAAATTATAAATTAAAGTATGTCCAACTAACCACCATTTAAGCAACACTAAATATCTGTTTTAAAACCTTTGAATTCTTTGTGTTATCTGTGCAATAGAATGTGTAATGAATGTCAAGCTAACTGACAAATTTTAAAGCGACAAATGACAACTGATATGTAAACAAATCTTTTGTTTTGTTGTATTTAAAATAAAATATCCCCAAAAAATTTAATATATTTAGTTAAGTAACGGATTCCAAAATACCACGTTACAATTCCCCCCTTGTAGCAATTTAAAAAAAAAATATCAGAACTAAATGTTCTGGATTTTTTTCTTAAAAAAAATAAGTAAATGCAAAAAAAACAATGTAAATTATCAAATAAAGAAATGAAACAACAAATGTATTCCATTTAAATAACAAACCAAAATAAATAACTAATACATATAACTAGTACATAGCTATTTAAATAACTAATAGTGATGTTAGGTTTCAGAACTGATCATATTCGAAATACAAGCACTAACTCTTCGAACAGATTAAACCTTTCATAAAGTATCACTAAAGTTAAATAAAATTACTAACAAATTAAAAATCTTACTTGAACTAGAGTATAGTATACTACTGGTTTATCGATAAGCACTAACGCCTCGAATAAACAAACTAACCCATAGTCAAATAACAATAAATATTCTAATAACTAACTAAATGTTTTGGTATGGTATACTACTGGTACAATGTGGTCGGCACCTACGCCCCACACTGACAAACCTATCCAAAAACATTGGAGAAAAAAATCTGACACAAGTCAAACCAACAATAGCTGACAGATGTCAAACTAACAAAACCAATAGCTGACAGATGTCAAACTAACAAACAAACACAAGCGCTTTGGTATGGTATACTACTGGTACAATATGGTCGGCACCCTCGCCCCAAATTGACAAACCTCCCAAAAGCAAATCCAAAAGAATTGGAAAAGAATACTAAATATAACAACTAACTAGACTAGTATTGGGTTTGGTATACTACTGGTACAATATGGTCGGCACCCTCGCCCCAAATTGACAAACCAATCCACAAACAAGCTAGAAAACAAACAAAACAAATGTCTAAATATGACACACCTAAGACCTAGAGTATGGTATACTACTGGTACAATACAATGAGCACCATCGCCTTGTATTGACAAACCAACCCTGAAGTCCTTTGCATATCTATATAAGAGACAGCAAAATACAAAATCCAAATAGGATATGTGAATCCAAATAGATCACACAAGTAGCTGTGAGTACTAAGACTACACAAAGTCTAATCCAAAAATATAAATAGGTATTCTAGCTAAGCAATGCTCAATATACATAAGCATGGCACAACATAGAATAAGTCATGTCCAGGTTATATTAACTTAACCTAAAACAGACACAAAAAAACAAAAACAAAATATAATTAGAACAAAATCCAAAAAAAAAACTAATAGTTCTTATAGAGTTGCACACTCATATTTCTCCAATATTGACCTAAAATATAGTATTGTATAGCATTGTTAAAAGTATCAAGTATTTAACATGATTTCCTCATCCCTCACCATTCATGGGTACCAATCCTCTCCTAACATACATCTTCTACATCCTTCGTCAACCAAGGTTATGGTCATGCTAAAACTAATAAACAAGATATTAAATTGCTATAAGCAACACAAACCAATTAATTAAATAACCAAAATAACTAAATTTTAAGAATATCTTTAATATGAAACTTTCCAGTAGTATTTTTAATTAAATCCTTTAACAAATAAATGTTATCAGATATTTTATCAATAATTTTACATTTAACAAATTTAGGAGCTAATTTAGCAGAAAAAAAATGAGTTGCATTGGACTGTATAAAACTTCTCCTCCATACAATATCTCCAACACTATAAGAAATGACCTTTCTTTTTAAATTATAATAAGTTGCATTTCTTTTATAAGATTTAGCTAAATTATCAACAGTTTGACTATAAATATTCTCCAAAGTAGAAAGAGACTCCGAATAACTAGAACGACTACCAATAATTAAATCTGTAGGATCCTCAATAGAAACAAATTTATGTAAAGAACCCTCTAAATAAACTTCTCTACCAAACATAAGAAAATTAGGAGTATATCCAGTAACCAAGTTAATAGTATTATTTATAGCAGCTTGAACATGAGGTAAAAACCTAGACCATATTCTATGATCAGTATCAACATAACATGAAATACAAGTTACAATTGTTTTATTAAATCTTTCAATGGGATTATTTTGAGGAGTATATAAGGCATTATAAAATAATTTAGGTATATTATAACTTTTAATAAAATCTCTAAACGATTTAGATGTAAACTGTGTTCCATTATCACAAATTATAACTTTAGGACAACCAAATTTTAAAAATATATCTTTCTCTAAAAATTTAATTATAGATTGAGTAGTTGCATTATACAAAGAACTAATCCAGCAATATTTAGTAAAAACATCTACTATAGACAATATATAAGTATGACCTGAGTAAGATTTAGGTAAAGGACCAACAAGATCAATGGAAATCATATTCATAGGGCGATTTACTAACTTAGGATTGGTCATAAAACCTAAAGGAGATGAATTTGAATGTTTATAGGCTTTACATACTTCACAGCTATTAATATACTCTTTAACACTTTTAAACATCTTAGGCCAGAAATAATGAACTTTAAGCTTCTCTATAGTTTTATGAATACCAAAATGACCAGAATTAATACTATCATGATTATTTTTTATAGTTTCCAACACATTTTCATGAGGAATAACTATCTTCCAAGCCAAAATTTCACTGAGACTATTTTTAGGTTTAACATATTTATACAAAACATTATTTTCAACTTTAAAAAATCTAAATTTAGAAGGATATTTTTGACAATCTATATAGATCTTAGAATACCAAGTATCATGAATATCATCAGGACAAGAACTAATAACAGAAACTTCAGGTCTTGATAAAGCATCAGGGACAGTATGACTACTACCTTTCTTATGAATTATATTGCATTTATATTGAGACAATCGTGCTGCCCATCTGGCTAGTCGTCCAGAAGGATTAGATAAATTCATTAACCATTTCAAACAAGCATGATCAGAAACTACAGTAAACTCTGTGCCTTCAATATAAGGTCTGAAATGTTCTATAGATAAAAGTACAGCTAATAATTCTCTCTCAGTAACACTATAATTTTGTTCAGCTTTAGACAATAATTTAGAAAAATAAGCAATAGGATGAGAATGACCAGAGTCATCATCTTGCATTAAAACACTACCAACAGCATAACCACTAGCGTCACAATGAACTGAAAAAGGTTTTTCAAAATTAGGACATTTTAAAACAGGAGCAGTAATTAAAGCAGTTTTCAAATTATTAAAAGACTTTTCAGCCATATCATTCCAAGTAAATTTAATTTTCATGTTTCTTTTACCACCAGTTAATTTAGTCAAAGGAGAAACTAGTTCTGAAAAATTTGGTATAAATCTTCTATAATATGAACACATACCAATGAAACTACGAACACTTTTAACAGATTTAGGAGTTGAAAAGTTTTTTATTGCCTCCAATTTATCAGGATCAGTATGTAATCCATCTTTATCAACAACATAACCTAAATATTTCAGTCTATCTTTACAAAATTCTGATTTAGTCAAATTAATAGTAAGTCCAGATTCTTTTAATCTATTGTATACTTTCTCTAATAACACTAAATGACTCTCAAAATCTTTAGAAATTAAGATCAGATCATCTAAGAAACAGAACAATTTGTCATCAAACTCTGGTCCAAACAGTCTATCTGATAACCTTTGCAATTCAGCTGGAGCATTTGTTACACCAAATGGCATCCGAACGAATTCAAACAGACCCCTACCAGGAACAACAAAAGCAGTCTTTTCACGAGAAGATTTTTCCAAAGCAATTTGATAGAAAGCTTTAGAGAGATCGATAGAGGACAAATACCGAGCATCTCTAAGATTAACTAAAATTCTAGATATATAAGGAAGTGGATAAGAATCTTTAACAGTAACAGAATTAAGTTTACGAGAATCTAAACAAACTCTTAAACTACCATCTTTCTTAGTAACTAAAACAAGAGGACTACTCCAAGGAGATTTAGAAGGTTGTATTACTCCTTCAGCTAACATTTTATCAATTTCTATATTTAATTCCTTTAATCTAGCAGGACTCAACGGATAATATCTTTGTTTAATAGGTTCTCCAGTAGTAACAATTTTATGCTTCACTAAATTAGTTTGACCCAATCCTTTATGTTCATAAGAAATATCTTCAAATAATTTTGTTAATCTATTTAATTTTTGTCTTTCATTCAACGTTAAACTAGCAGCAGAAACGATGGAAGAAATTTCAAATGGTTCACCGCTAGCATTCACAAACGAAACTTCCTTAGATAATTTTGAAAATATGTCAAAATTTAACCAAAAATCCATACCAAGTACAACATTATTTTTAATTGAGGGTATCACATTAAACCTAAACACTCTGACACGCTTAGCACATCCCACAGGTAACTCCATATATCCAACAATTTGTTGTTGTCTACCATCAGCAGTTGCAGCATGTTCAGAAGAATTATGAACAAAAAATCCTAATTTTTCAAAATGTAAATGTGAATTATTCCCTAAAACACTAATTTCAGCACCACTATCTAACAATCCTAAAAACTCATGCCCTTTCACTGAAAATAACAAATAAGGCCTAATATCTAAACGATGATTCTTCAAATTATCTTTTAAGTCAATGTCAAAATTATTTATGCAAATATTATTATCCATTGTGTTCCGATTACTTTTTTGATCAAGAAGTTGGGCACAATGGATGCTTACTCGTTTTTTGAATTAGAATTATCCATTAAAGCAGGTTTTCTAAATTTAGGGTTACAGTTAGGACACTGTTTTGTCAAAACATTAGCTAATCCACATGAAAAACATTTAATTCCTTGAACTCTCTTACAATCCCTATACAAATGACCAAAACTATTGCACTTTAAACAAATAACTGAATTATGTTTCCTAGAAGTATTAGGTATCTCAGATTTAATGTTATTTTCAACAGCAGTATTCCGAATCCTAGGCATTAAAGACTCAATTTCCTTACTTAAGTGAATAAGTTCATTAAGAGATATAATAGATCTTCCAATCAAGTGATAAGAATAGTCAGGTAGCATATTATGTCTTACAATTTCCAATAAAGTAGGTTCAGACAAAGGTATGTATAATTTAGCTGACAAATCCATTAATCCTATAATAAACTCCGATAAAGTTTCAGAAGGTTGTTGCTTTGTAGTACGTATCCTATATTCAAGGCTATAATTATAATCGCTAGGTGTAAAATAATCTATAAGTTCTTGTTTAAATTGAGACCAATTCAACATATAAACTTTCCTACCTCGGTACCATTTCAAAGCAATATCTGACAATAAAACAGGCAAAGCTAAGAAACATTGATGGTCTGTATAACCTTTGACCGGTTTTAATTCCTCAATTCTATTCAAAAATTCTATTGGACAAGATTTACCATTAAATGTTAAGTTAAGCTTAGAAAAGTCAAAATGTTTTTGATAATAAATATTTTGTGTGGCAGGTTGTGATAAAGAATTCAAATTTGTTAAATTAAGTTGCTCTGAATGTGGTGTGTTAGTTACAACATTTCCAGAAATATTTTCTAAGTCTATCATACTCATACTGTGAGAATGCAAATTATCTTTATTCTGAGTCTGAGTATCAGTACTAATATTATTCAAAGGTTCTGAAGTATTACTAATATTACTATTCATAGCACTAGGGCTTAGAACAAGAAATTGTACCTTTATCCATAATTATCAAACAATTACAGTAAAACTCTAAATTGAAAGTTATATGTAAAAAAATATTACAATGTTAACTAGGTATATTAAGTTTAATTCAGAATAACTATGTATTCCTATTTCCAATATAAACAAATTACCAAATTGTTAAATATATTTAAATCTAAATTACTTAAGTAATATGATACTAATGCACTGTTAAAAGCAATATATGAAATGTATTCAGCAAATCCATGCGATTATGAAATGTTATAAAATATTCAGCAAATGTATGTGATTATGAAATGTAAATTTACTCAAGAAATGTTTGTAAAATTCAACAAAAAATTTGAATAATATTCAAATATAATTAAACAGAATTCAGCTGATTATAAGTTTAGCTAAGTATCCAAATTATCTATAACTCCTCTTATAACACAAGATTTAAGCTTATATATAACAAAGTACTTACCTTAAGCACATTGACACAAAGGTATTAAAAATAAAATAATACAGTACTAAATGTTTACTTCCTAATTTCTAATGTTTACCAAAAACTAAAACAAGTTACAAGTTTAACTCTGTCAAATCACCAAAAGGTAAAAATAAATATCTAACAAACAAAATCTAAGAAAAATGCACTTTCAAGTCCCTGTTCGGGCGCCAAAATGTAATGTTAAAAAAAAAAAATTGAATTTAAAAATTAAAAAATGTAATGTATGATGAATGAAATGTAAAGTTAAGTTAAGACAAAAATAAACAAAATACCTAAATGAGTGTGTGAGCTTGCCGAGGTGGTATTGGCTATGGTTCTCAAAATAAACTAAATAAAACAAACAAACAAACTAACCAACAAATATAATCGGGCGCCAGAGAACCAGTGCTAATAAGAATCACTCAGAATAGTCTGCCGGATAGACCATTGAACTATTAATCTCAAGGCGGGCATTGGTGTGCATTTTTGGTGTGTTGACAGAGAAGCCAAAGAAAAGAAAACTAACAATTTAACAATATATTTCAAACAATACAACAAAACAAATTCTTGTAACAAGTTACATTTACAGTTACAGTTCTCTAGATTTTAAATTAAAAAAAATAGTACTTACAGTTAGGTTTTTCTAAAAAAATTAATAATCTAAGTAATAATTATAAAGTACTCTGGTTTGCTAAAACATTCTGTCCACAGCCAGCAATGTAGGTTTAGCCGCAGCACATCCTCAGTAATACATCACTTTTACTTGGCGTTCTTTACTGGCAAGCGGGTTGTAAAAGCAGGTCAGCGTTAAGCTCTAATGCTTCAGGCAATAATATTATGATGCAAAAATTGTAGCCATGTGCAGAAATGTACAAAACAGGAACCAGGTGAAATGAGAACCCCAAACCAAAATGGTTCTATTAGAATGGACAAAATGTAAAATGACAAGTTCCAAATTCCAAAGAATTCCAAAGATAACGAATAAATAGAAGATATCAAAATTGAAGAAAAATGGAAGATATCAAACCAAATTGAAGATACTGAAGAACTTGAACAAATTGAAGAGCGCGTAGGCACGCGCTCTTCAAATTAAATAAACTAATGTGCACTTACAACAGAGAATGCACAAGCAAATAAGCAAGCAAATACAAAATTGCAGCAACAAAGAAATTAACGTTTATCACGCTTATATGCGTTTATATTTAAACGTTAATCATGATATTTTAAAAGATTGACCAATATCATGGAGAAAAACTAGAGATTCAAAAATAACGTGTTCACTGAACAAAATCCAAAAGAAAGGTGAAAACGTCAAAGTCAATAGACTACAAAATAGAAACAACCGGAACACAACAAATCGAACTGTCAAGTAAAAATGAATTTAAGAAAAGCTATTAACAACTAATACAATTTGATTTTGTTTTAAAAATTAGTTATAAATAATAAAAATATTACAAAAAATGTGGTTTTCATTTTTTAAATTATAAATTAAAGTATGTCCAACTAACCACCATTTAAGCAACACTAAATAT
The DNA here is from genome assembly GCA_959347405.1 of Napeogenes sylphis. Lineage (NCBI taxonomy): Eukaryota > Metazoa > Arthropoda > Insecta > Lepidoptera > Nymphalidae > Napeogenes > Napeogenes sylphis. Next base: position 30,439,886 of record OY365783.1, on the reverse strand, counting down.
CTGTTTTAAAACCTTTGAATTCTTTGTGTTATCTGTGCAATAGAATGTGTAATGAATGTCAAGCTAACTGACAAATTTTAAAGCGACAAATGACAACTGATATGTAAACAAATCTTTTGTTTTGTTGTATTTAAAATAAAATATCCCCAAAAAATTTAATATATTTAGTTAAGTAACGGATTCCAAAATACCACGTTACATGATCATAACTTTAAAATATTCATAAAAATATATGAAAAGTAAATTTAAATATTACGTTATTAAATTCAATGTCTCAAAATATTTTTAAATGTACAGTTGACGATTGATCATTATATTCATTTCCATTCATTTCATTCGCATTTCGTATTATAATATCAAATGTAAAATTTAATCTAGGACTCTAGGACTCGCGGCCGACTGCACATGATGCTGAACTAGAGTCTCCAAGCTACGAGTATGCAGACGACAGTGCAGACGACAGACAGGTACTACACGCAGTTAAAATAAATTGCCTCCTTGTAAGCCCTAGATTTTTTTTGCAAAATCACAATTTTATGAGAGCATTTAAATACATTATCAACATTAATTTATATTGTATTTTTATTCCTATCTTGTTTTAATAAAAAAATGTATTTGAATAGTTTATTGAAACTTACAATTTACAAAAGACAAAATATGTTTCGTGATCTCGAATATGGTTTATGATTGCAGTCAATCCCTATGTATTAACCATGTAAGTTAAAGTAAAAGTAAAGTAAAAGTGGTTAAAAAAGAAACTACAAAAGTAATGTAAATGGTATAAAAAGCAATCAATATTTTTTTAGCAATCACAAAAATCTCTAAGGATACTTTAGACAATTCCATTTTCTTGAACTTTTTTGGTGAATTCTCTTTCGTAACATTTATTATCGTTTATGTCCTTTCTATCTATTAGTAAATTAGATACACTTTATGAGATAAAAGTTGGAAACATGAAGTTGAGCAGAACAATTTCAACATTAAAATTAAACAGCGATGTAATATCTCAAAATGGCCTGCCGAGGTTATTTATTAATACTCTACTTGATTGAATGATTATTTATCATAATTAATAACGGTAAAGAGAAAATATTCATAAGTATTTCAAATCTCAATATGAATTTATATTTATTTCTATAGTATTAACACTTCATAGAGAAGATGTAATCGAGCACAGCATCCCAAATTAATGATTAGGGATATTATAAACGAGAATATATATTTCTACGACCTATCAAATGTCATGAAAATAAAACCCATTCTTAAAATTCTTTTATAAGCTTGAAAATCGATTATCATGTTTCTTTGTTATTTTGTTTTGGATATTAATGTATACCATTTATCATCTCCAATCCAGAGCTTTTTAAAGGATATAATGGAGGTTTCATATTGAAACTGAAATATATATTTAATATTCTCATGATTATGAGATTTGCATTTTCGTGATCTTGTGATTTTTTTTTTTGTGTTAATAATGTGAAACACAATAATTTAAATTAACCAATTAAAATATAATTAAACATGATAATTGTATTTCTTTCAGACAACGTTTGTCTGTATAGAGATGGCCATCATTAATTAAACTTGGGCCCAAAAAACTTTTTACACAAAAATTCAAGCCATTTATCAGTGTCACTATCTGAAATATCTCAAATATATAATAAGACAGTAAAAATCGAATGTCTGTTTATTAAATTATTTTCAAAAAAACTAATAAGGGGCGATTAAAGGCGAGTAACAGAAACCAAAAAATCATTTTTTGGATTTTTTTCCGTCTGTCTGGTACGTCATAACTTCGAAACTACTCAACGTATTTAAACGGGGTTTTCACAGGTGTATTAAATATGATTTGGAGCGTTGTTAAAACTTTGTTTCATCAAAATTGGGTAAGGGAAAAAGAAGTTACGGTCAATTGTAATTTTATTTTAAGCACTGTTTCAAACTTTTAAACAGAATTGAATGCGGTCAATATAAACGTATTTAATTTAGATAAAGCTAGAATTTCTACTTTGCTTTATTTAAATTTTAATAAAATAACAAATTGAATATTTTTGACAAGTGAGCGTATGCCTATTTTTAATTTAGTTACATAAAACCTCAATAGATGGCGCTGCCTTTTTAAGAACTCGCTATGATTATTTTTTCGCATATGGTAGGTATAGCAGTTTGAAATTCTACAAAGAAATTCTTTAATAAAAACCGGCCAAGTGCGAGTCGGAGTGTTGTAGTTTGGTAAAATCTATTGCTCAATTCGAAATTGTATACATAAAGGGCTATGGTAACTAAATAGTGCATAGTACGTGCCAGCATTTAAGTCAATATTGCTAAACACATTATCTATTTGAGTATAAACCGTCGTGGTAACAACATGGGCAAAAAACACGTTTATTGTATTTGGGGACACACCTTAATATATATATATATATATATATATATATATATATATATATAACCGCTCTCTTCGATGCTGCACGGTCAATTTTGGGCCCCTAGCAGGTCTGTGAGCTCTCAATTCCTTTTCTTTTAGTCTTCTTCTAATCGTAGAAACACTCACAGACGTTCTGCAAGCTGATCGGAGCTCTTGTTGCAACTCAACAGCATTGCTGAAGCGGTGCCGCAAGGATGTGGAAACAACGAAGCGGTCGTCTCTTTCTGACGTGCAGCGTTTTCTTCCGGATCTACGTCTTCGAGTATAGCCACCAGTCTCAAGGAACCGTTGGTATATTCGTCGAACTGAGAATCGGCTAAGGTTCAACTGTCGAGCAACGTCAACCTGTCGCAGTCCTGATTGCAATAGCGCAATGATTTGAGCGGCTTTATCAGGGGTTGTATCCATCTTCAGGTACTGTTCTCTTGCGTATGTTGTTCCGGTGTGTTCACTCTGAAGTCTGAGTAGCGACTGACCCATTTTTTACCTTTACATGAGCTTTTATACCCTTATAAGGTAGCACAAGTAGTGCTCCTTAAGTGAGCATTTTTTTAAACATTTTTTTGATTGGGCCCTGGTTAGAAATGGTAATTGTTTTTTTAATGATACAGGTAATTAATATAAAGGTATTGAAGTGCACTTTAGAATGATATATTTTTTTCATACGTAGTACTTATGTGCTAGATTCTAGAAGCGATTTACTGAAAAAAACATAGAGGTGCGATTTTTGTGACGCTGAGTTTATATATATATATATATATATATATATATGTATATATATATATATATATATATATATATATATATATATATATATATATATAATTTTTAGTACTGTTAGTCATATTTATTTATAATAATTTAAATGGTAAATACATTGGAATTTACATGTTTTAGTTCATAAGTTTCAACAGTAGCGCCACCTACGTAAATAATTATGGAATATTATTTAATATTTACTGTTAAATGTTTTAACAATTAGAAGCCTAGAATATTTTAACATAATGTTTAATCTTTTATTAATTATTAGAACTTATTATAAGGTATAAATAATATCATCTGTAAGTTGGTTATGAAATTGTAAATTACCCTCGCCTAAATATTATAGTGTTAAAATATTATAAAACGAGTTGTAAGGGCTGCTCTCGCCCATTCTATTACAAATGGTTGGATATTAAACATTGAAGTGCAAGTACTGTGTATTACTAAAACAAGTCTTAACAAGTCAGAAGTGTTCGACCGCTGTAGTATTACGCGCCACGTGTCGATATACACCGTTCGCAAGATATCCTGTCCAAGAATGCTGATGAAGATGATGTGCTGCCACTGCCGTTGAAAAGCCACGAAAATAAGAGACGACGTTAAAGTTACGTCTAAGAATGCTGATGAAGATGGAGTACTGCCACTGCCGTTGAAAAGCTACGAAAATAAGAGACGACGTTAAAGTTAGTATTTGGGCCTTCTCCGAGTGCTGCTTTTTTTTTTTTTTTTTTTTGTTAATGACTAAGCAGTTAGCCAATTGGCCGTAACTGCGTCACCGGGTGGGTGGGCGGGCGCAATGGCACCCGCCCGTGATCCGAGTGCTGCTGTAGTAACCTCAAGCGACAAGGAGTCGTAGATTTAAAATGATATTGCAAGTACGTAAGTTTTTTTTTTTCTTAATACCCACGTTTTGCCATCTGCTTAGCAGGCTAATTATCTAGCTGGTTATTTGGCAGCATGCTCAATATAGAATATTAATAACTTTGTAGCTTGAAGTTAATAGCACTACTATTAAATTCTATTCATCATATATATCATATTCACTATTAACCATATCCTGTTAAAGTTCAATCATATGCGAAATACAATAAGAGCCTGAATATTTACCAAAACTTTACAGTGTTATTAAAACAATATCTCTCCATACATGTTTACATCGCTTGGAGTCTTTGGTGAAGACATACGTCGGAGATGGAAAACTCTATACTACTACTTGACTGCTAATCTGGAAGGGAAATCGTTGCTATGTTATGAAAATCAACAACATATCAACATCTACTGGAAGAAGCGGTCAACCAAGTACTTTCTTCCTGATCGCGGGTTGGCAGTGCAAGCAAGCAGCACTATACAACGATGGACCTGAATACAACGACAAGGTGACAGACAAAACTTTATTATAAGAAACTAGCCCTAGAAAAGTTTTGCATAATTAAGTGACCATGTGATTTATAATATTATTGTTACTACGTATACCAACTTTCAAAGCTTTTAAGACCCAGTTGTAGGTTAGAGACGCGATTTTTTTTTTCTTTGCTTTTATTAAGTTACTAGCTGTAGGCCGCGGCTCCGCCCGCATGTAGGTCGCTTTTCGCGTAATCTGTGGAAACTACAATTATCCAGACCTATAACAGACTTATAGTTAATTCTATAGTATCCTATTCAAGTGGAAATTTTATCTATATAGGCATTACATTGCTAAGATATCAAACTAAAAATAATAACATACATCTACATCACACACACACGACCAGGAGATTATTCAGATATACGTATTAAAGCATATGGATTCGAAATATTATGTTTTTGACAATATAAGTATAGATATAGATATAGAAAATCAAATGCTGTTTAGAGCAAGGTTGTTCATAATTGAATGTCTGTGACATTTAAATAATTTATTTGGATAAGGAATAATATCGTAATTATTAAAACACCTTCGAAAGTGTATATTATTTTAGAACTAATTTCATAACCATAGAAAACGTTATAGTGACTCAACCTTAAAAGCTAGATATATCTTGTCGCGGACTTCTTTTTAAAACATTTAAAGAGAAACAATTTCATAGAACATCATTTTTGCGTAACTTTCACCGTTTTCGCAGCGCACGCAGTTTTTTTTGTTTATTTTTTTACACCTTGCGTTAGAATATTCAAGTTTTAGTAATCATCCCTAATTTTTTGAAAATGAAACATAGCCTATGTCACTCGGGAATAGTGTAGCTTGCCAACGGTGAAAGAATTATTAAAATCTGTCCAGTAGTTTCGGAGCCTATTCATTTCAAACATACAAAAAAAAAACAAACCTTTCCTCTTTTTAATATTAGTATAGATATAACTGACGCGGTAGTTGAGACTTTGAGACTTGCAATATAAAAGTAATGTTAGTATTTTAGATTACGATTTAGGCTTTAATGTCTTTATATATGTCATAGAAGTGAACACTCTCAATGAAGGGGTAATATTTGGTTTACAAAATGTATGTAGGTTATTTAAAGAACGATTTCTTAAAAAAAAGAGTATATTCAGTTGTAAATGATTAAAATATAAAACCCAATATTAAACAAAAAGAAAAGGAATAACGTTAGATATTTATATATATATTTTTTTTAAAGTAGCACTTAACATCATAAAACTAATTTCAAATCGTAATGATCCTTTTGTTTAAGATAGTAAATAGTAAGTAGTTCCTTATAGTATATGGATATATATTTACATAATATGAATAGATGAAGTATAAATTTTAATTTATACAGATTAAAATGTAGACTTGTCTCCTTTCAGAGAAATTAAATTCTAGAATATCTTATAGATAGACTTATATAAATATGACTCGGTAAATATTACACTCCATAAATTTGGTAGGGTCAGATCTAAATGACCTTGAGGACCGTATGGAAATATTTTGCCAATGCTTTGACGCTATAGGGGGTAGATTTAGATATGTTTACATTTATTAAATAGGTAAAGATTTGAATTCACGATATTATTTTATTACTTCTGCAACTATATTTTATTTTGTTTTGCTAAATCTACTCCATAGATCTTAAAATATTTATATTTAATTTTGAATTTGTAAGTTTAGCATCAGGTTTCGATAGACGTTCGTTTTTAAAACCAAGTTGGATACTTGGTTATCCACGAGGATTGGGTTATGCCATATCAAGTAGAGAAATTAAATTTTATGGAACCCAATAATATCTGTTTTGAGAAGTTTCATTGGTTACTTTCATAAATCAAATTTGCTTTAAAAAAACATTTTTTAGGTGGGTAAAAATAAAGTTTAAAAACGTTTAAAATCTGAACCGGTACTGTCTAAATATAATCCCGAACTAAACAGACTAATTCAATAATAACGCGTATGAATATGAAGCAATGATACTGGTATTTATTACTAAAACATATTTCTATTATCTTTTATTTGACCGTTCAAATTATTTACTGAGTATTAAGTTCTCAGTAGTAGGTATCTGTACGAATTTATGATCTTAAATTTTGAATCGATTATTGAAAAGGTAAAACGCAATAGGTATTCCGAAATAAATTCGTTAGAATCGATAAATTATTTCAGAATGATGATAATATAGGTTTAACATTTAGATCGATTTTAAACTACACCAATAAACGCGTACATTTCGTATTAAATTGTAAAAAAAAATAAAGCAAGCAATTAGGTCTTCTAAGTCCCTATTAAAAAAAAAACTTTAAACGATATGCGTGGCACTCGATTATTTAATTTCCGATAGTATGTTAAAGAAGAAAAGAAATAACTACGATGAATTATCTTACACGCGTTTTTGAACTGTCAAATCGAGGAACTATATAAATCCACAGTAAAAGTTTTACTAAACAAGAAATAATTGCATACCTAAACAATATACCATAATTGACAGTTCAGACAGTTCAAATTAGGTATTTCAAATTGATGAACTTTAAAAAAATATATAATTTACTAGGTTATGACTGTTTATTACTTAAAAATAGAAATTATTATAAAACATGCCTCCTAAATATTCTTATTAGCAATATGAAACATAAACACGTTAGACTTAAAGACTCTGGTAACTTGAACTCTAGACAAGAGAAACATAAGAAAATTTGCAAGGAATATCTATTGTCGTATCTTAGGGTATAAGAAGTAATATTATATATGGCACGGCCTCCTAAACCCCAAGCCCCAACCCTCTAAATTTCCAAGAATCGTATTATTTTCAGTAAAACGTTTGTAAAATTTAATGCAGTTGAGTTCTATTAAATAATTTATACTGTAGATAATAATAAAACAAAAAAATAAAATACGTTTTGAATAATTGTATCATTCATTGTTTCGATTATATAGTAAACTAGATGTAGGTATACAATGTACAAAATTACGATTTCAAACTCGGAATAAAATTAATAACACTTTTATAACAAGTGATTGAAAATTTAATTGACTTACGTTTTAATGCTTTATAAATAAAATAGTTTATCATTAGTTATTGATTTAGTGTAAATTAGAACAATTGGAAAAAATAATATAAATAGTAAACTTCTAAAGAAATATGCTTGGTTTTATAATGTGGTCCAATTGTATGAAAAGTATCGTTACATCTTCAAAATAAAAAAGAGGACTATAAAAATGTGCTATTCCCACTAATGATTATTATTATTTTTTTTAGTTAAGAATATTTTCAATATTGATACGGACAGAGTAAATAAAGAATGTAAAAATGTAAAAATTTTATTTATATTTATTTATAAAATCTTTATTATACAAAGAAATTTATACAATTGACGGATTTAATGCACTTGATGCCTACTAATTATCTAGAAGTACCCTCGACCCCTAACAATATATTAGAATTTCATAAATAAAAAGAAATATTTATTTTAGTTATTTTATTTTTAAAACTTATTGCACATACAATTATTACAAGAAATTACAGTAGTAGGATGTTGATACAGTAAGAATTTTTTGTGCAAAGGCGGTCTTATCGCTTAAAAGCGATCTCTTACAAACAACCCTTGATGAGTAATGAATATTTGCAAGGTCATAGGATAGTGCAAGCATACTACAACGAGAATAAGAATTTATACACAAGGACACAATAAAAATAAAAACTATCGTTTTTAATTATATAAGTTATTAAATAATAATGATTATATATAAATATACACATACGCACATACATAAACATACATATATCCGTATATATAAATAAATAGAATAAAATAGATAACCTATATAATATATGGTATACATACTTATGATAAAAATATATATTGCGTAGATAAATAATATTGCTTCAAACGATTTTTCAAAATTGACAGTGATTTAGAAGTTTGAATTTCTAACGGTAGGTCATTCCAGAGTAATATAGAGAAATATATATAAATATTACAATTGTCGTGAATCTTGAATCGTGTTATGGTTAATAACTAAATGTAGCTTCCTTATTAACTACCTTTAAAGTATTTAAATTTTCTAAATTCGGGTGAATGAACATTTTCTTAAGATGTAAAATTTAAAACTGTTTCGATAAAATACGAAATCATTTAAAATTCATTTTTCTTTAAAAAAATATAAAGAAACTAACCAAATATAACAATACAAACGTAATACAAAGTAAAAACAACCTGCTACTTCCAACAAAACCCATGCATAGTATGAATTTCAAAGTCATATATCTCTGTAGTCTGATCATTAATATAGCCTAACAAAATGAGCTTGGTTTGCTTTTATTAGTTAAAGATTTATTTGCTTAGAATGAGTTTTAAAAAGTTAAAATTAAATATATGTTCATAACAATGATATTAATAAGTAAATTATTGAATAATGTGTTGAGTACCAAGTTGATGTGTTACGTGGTAAAAATAAATGTAAAGTACCATGTTGGTGTAAAAATGATAACGTAATAACATGTTTGTGTGTCCCGTAGTAAAAATAAGAAATTGATGCCATGTTGGTGTGTCCAATAGTAAAGGTAAGTATGAAATACCATCAATGGGTGCGTCCCGTGGTATAAAAAAATAAGAATAAACTACCATCTGTGTGTGTTCCGTTGGTAGTAGTAAAAGTATAAGAAATACCATCTGTGTGTGTTCCGTTGGTATATAAAAAAAAAATAATAAGAATAAACTACCATCTGTGTGTGTTCCGTTGGTATATAAAAAAATAATAATAATAAGAATAAACTACCATCTGTGTGTGTTCCGTTGGTAGTAGTAAAAGTATAAGAAATACCATCTGTGTGTGTTCCGTTGGTATATATATAAAAAAAAAATAATAAGAATAAACTACCATCTGTGTGTGTTCCGTTGGTAGTAGTAAAAGTATAAGAAATACCACCTGTGTGTGTTCCGTTGGTATATAAAAAAAAAAATAATAATAAGAATAAACTGCCATCTGTGTGTGTTCCGTTGGTAGTAGTAAAAGTATAAGAAATACCATCTGTGTGTGTTCCGGTGGTAATAGTAAAATTGAGATATATCCCATGTTGATGATGTGTGTCCATGGGCACCAGATCATAACGGCATGTCCGTTGATCTGGCTTTTTGTAAGCAGCCTGGTTTGTCCGGTGCAAAGAGAACAAGTATTTATGATAAAAACGATTATTATTATATATTATTATTATATATTATTATTATATATTATTATTATATATTATTATTATATTAACGAGTATTTATGATAAAAATTATAATTATATTACGAGGACGTAATAAGATGTCAAAACGGCCGATAGTAAAGTTATATGTTGTATAAATGTTATGTAATTTCGCACATTAAAAGTATAATTGGATGTTTTTTTCTTGATGCATTGTATTTTTAATAATTTGTTTTTCTCTATAACATTGTAAGATCCTGAATTCAGATGACCATTTGGTCTACTGGTTTCCAGAATGTTTATTAAATTAGAAATTAGTCATTTAATATATGATGGTTGGTAATTAAAGAAATTAATGATACAATTACGAGGTCGTAAGATTACAAATCAGGAAAGGCCGAGTGTTAGTCATATTTATTTATAATAATTTAAATGGTAAATACATTGGAATTTACATGTTTTAGTTCATAAGTTTCAACAGTAGCGCCACCTACGTAAATAATTATGGAATATTATTTAATATTTACTGTTAAATGTTTTAAGAATTAGAAGCATAGAATATTTTAACATAATGTTTAATCTATTATTAATTATTAGAACTTATTATAAGGTATAAATAATATCATCTGTAAGTTGGTTATGAAATTGTAAATTACCCTCGCCTAAATATTATAGTGTTAAAATATTATAAAAAGAGTTGTAAGGGCTGCTCTCGCCCATTCTATTACAAATGGTTGGATATTAAACATTGAAGTGCAAGTACTGTGTATTACTAAAACAAGTCTTAACAGTACCTATTTGTTGTAATAGCGGCTACGGAAATACATTATTTGTGAAAATTTCAGCTTTCTGGCTATCACGGTTTATGAGATACAGCCTGGAGACAGACAGACAGACGGACAGGCAGCGGAGTTTTAGTAATAGGGTCTTGTTGTACCCTTTGGGTACGGAACCCTAAAAAAGGAACTTGCAATATAAGATCTGAAAATAAAATACAAAATCCAAAGTTGTATCTTTTATTAAATAAATTCAGTTATAAAATGACGTTGAATTTGCCTAGTGTGCATTAAGCGAGATGCCATTAACTGAAGCGACCATGGCCATGTAATTGTGTAGAGATACTGTGGATGTTTTGATAAAATTAATAATTGAATTTAATAAAAAGCTGAAATTTTATGTTGCCATAAAAGTAGAAATACTAAAGTTAATGTTGCTAGCCAATATTCCTATTTATTTGTATATTTTTAAAATATCTTTTATTATTCCAGTATACAAATAAAAAAAACAAAAGCAGACAAAACTTACATTATTTATTTATATGTTCAATACTAAAAATAACTTCAGCTTTGAAAACTTTTCGTCGTCAAAAAGTTTTACTGCATATTGTATTTAAACACACAAAATTGAGTTAGTTTTATTCTTAGATGCATCAAAAAGATTTGTTTTTATGCACTGTATTAAAGTAGTTTAATGCTACTGGAAAATTTACAGCGCTTTCGAAGCGAACGTGGTATTTGCTTTCAACTTTTAAAATATTTAGCTTCATTTAAAAAAGTACTGCTTTTAACTTAATTATATCAATTGTATTTACAGCACAATTTTTTCAGCATTTAGACATATAGTTTAAAATACTTTTGACGTGTTATTTCCAAAAGTGAACAGAAGCAGTGTAGTGCATATTACTAAATAATAGTTATGTTAGATAACACTAACATTAAATTGCATCACATCTTAAATCTATAAGCTGTCGGTGTGTTGTCAAGCAAAATTGAACTTGAAATATTGATTAGTGTTATAATATAAAGGTCTTATTGCATTATTTTTATCAAAATTTATAAGATAATTAAATAAGTAAAAAGCTTAATAGAATAGTGTTAATTTAATATTTTACGTCATTTCTTTTACAGTTTTCATGGAAATTATTTGATATATATTCTGATATTTCTTCCTCTAAACTATTGTATGAAACCCTCATTTATTTTACATTTCCACATATTTTATTTTAAATATTTTTTGTCCTTATTTTTTAAATGTTCAAGTTTTTCAAAAAAAAACAACAATATTAAAAATGTATCAATAAATACTAATCGTATAAATGGAATAATTTCTTTAAGAATAGCAACTGGGTAATTTTTTACATTAAAAATAAAATATATCGCACTTAATGGAAATCTTCTCAGAATTAAGTTTATCCGGTTTTGATTAGAGATAAAATTATAAAAAGTTTTCTTAGTTTTTATTAAAAGTTTATCTATTTGTTATTTTTATGTTTGAAGAAAAATTAGAGTGAATCATAAGTAACAATAGGTCATGCTTTTTAATACGCTTTGATTAGTTTTAGAAGTATCCTTGTAGAAAAAGACGGACCAATTTTGAATTGTTGGATTTATTTGAATTTTTGCATATCCATCAAGAACCGATGACAAAGCAATATTACTAAAAAAAAATAAAAACACGCTTTTTTCATATAGTTTTTTAATTTGTATTCGTCTTTAATTGTTGTTTATTTTTTCAGGTTTTTTTTTTGGAAAAGCGTGTTTTTTGTTTTTTTTTTTTACTATAACTTATGCATTTTCCTGTTTGACATTCTCGTATTTTTTTTAATAATTTATAATATAACCAAGACTTTAATGTATCCTCATAAAGCTATACATTCTTATTCTGATATAAATTATCTACTTTTATCGTTTATAAATATTTTAAGATTTAAGAGACCAATTTAAAAAAAAGTTATTTAGAAAAATAAATCTGCTCCATCAAAACAACATGGAACATGTGATTTGTTTTCGCTGTCGAAAGTTAGCTGTCATGAAACAATTGATAGATCGGTAAAATTACAATTAAAAATTGAAGGATTTGTTTGAAATCTGTAAAAAGTAAAGTATGACTAATGTTAACTGATGGCATTGATATTTATATTTCTTACTATAATAAATCAGGTCACACATAACTGCGAATGTGGAATGAAATATAAAATATTTTTTAGGTATAAAAGCCTCGTTCGAAATAGATTTTTCTTGTTGGAGTGGAAATTTATTGTTAGTACATATTTGTACAAATTTAGATAATATATCTTAAAGCAAAAGGAGTAAAAATGTTGGACGACTTGTAGGTATTAAATCCACCGTAATAAAGTTAATTGTTTACAAATTAAGTTCGGTTAAATATGCATATATTACCATAGAATTATAGATTATCATTAATTCAACAAACAACATTTAAAATATGTTCTTAAATGTTAATATAAAAGTTAAATATCCAACAAAAATATTAGTGTGCAAACTTATTTTATAGGTTGTAAAAAAATATGAGCTCGATTTACTAATAATATTTTGGAGTAAGATGATAAGAATTTGAATAAATTCAAGAAATATTGATTTACTTGACGATAAAAAATATGAGCCTTCTAGAAAGGCAAGAAGAAAGTGATATTAACTTTGGTACAGATGTAACACGATATGGCCCGCATACGAAATTTATCAAAATATTTATTACGTTTACCGAGTGACCGTTTTCTATCAAACTATAATAAATAAAAAGCTCTTTCATAAATATAAAGTATATACGAATATATTTTTTATTAACACCGAATATTTATTATACCCTCATACCATGGAACATATTAAAGTATTTTTAATTACAATGATACACTTCAACGGCATAAAAATGAGATTTAATTGGAATTCAAGCTCAATGGATAGTCCTGAAATTTATTTACAACTACATTAAATATTATATAGATACATTATTAAATAAAATGGATTTTTTTCTTGTAATTTTAGGACAGTTAATTGAAACCTAGGTCTGCCTTGGGTGTACCTCTTTCGCCATTGCACGGGTCTATGACGTAGGGGTACACTGGTTACCCGGGGTACCCTTATCAGGGGGGGTACCGCCGGGGCATCACGGTGAGTGCGAAAGCGATCCCGTGGCGTCCCATTGTAGCGATGAGGGCAGTCGTTGATTTTTAGTGGGCTGCCTAAGATATGGCAGCGTTTCCTATGCTGCCGGGTGCCGCACATACCGCCGGACCATCGCCTTCCTGGCCGGTGTGACGATGCGGAAACGCATTTTTCTAACGATAAAAAAAAGGTCTGCCTTGCCACTAGGCAAACTATTTCATACATCAATTATATTACAGATTTCGCAAGTTCTAAAGCTGTAAGTTCTTATTTTATTCTATAGAAAATTGGTCTTGCTGGCACAGGCACTAAGTAAGTGTTCATAATAAAAGCAATATATACATTTAAAAATTACAAAAAAAAACATACTATTTCCAGATTAAATACTTTTCGCTTGCACAAATACCTATCTGGATATTAAATTTGAAGTTTCTAGGTAATTTGGAACTTAATTATAATTTTGATCTCTAGGTCAGTCAAAGAAAAAATTACGATATTTGGACATTAATATCTAAATAATCTTTTAAGGTATCTTTGTAAAAATTAGACAACTATGTATCTCTCAAGTTAATTTATTAGCCCCATTTGACATAATATATATGTATTTGGTAAAGTTTTAAAAATGAAAGAGTCAAATGATACCAAATGCTCGCCAGGTCTGGTAACATATATTTGGTTTGACACGCTACTACGTAATCTAGACATCATGTAAAAACATATTATATGACAACAGTCAGTAGCGGTATTAGTAACAAGTCAGTTTTTATTAATCAAATTATAGCCTACTACCCACTTGCAATCAATAAAATCTAATGAAGCCATAAATTTTATTTCCTATGACCACTTTATATTCTCATCTCTAAGAGGACTTTCATAATATCCTTATTAAGTTTAGGGTATGGTTCGTTTGGGAGCGGGTTATACATTATTACTACATTTATTAATACATTTAATACATTTATTATTATCTATAACATTATTTCCACATAAATGTACAGGAAAATTATAATGCAGATAACATTTTTATATAGAGTTTTTATGATTGGCTTTGTAGCCCATTCTGTACAAATTTATTTCTGTTTCTCTTTAATACCAGATTTTTAAAGAAATGTCTTTGTGAATTAATTTTATATTATATCCAGAATTAAGCATAAAAAATATAGAATGACATTCCGCTCTTTGCATATCCTGACTACTCGTGTTGCGTCACAAGTAAATTAACTCATGACCTGCAACGGATTAAAAATTACCATTCTATATGCAAATTGAAATTAATTGTTCTAAGGAATGCATCTCTTATGAAAAAGATGTTCTGAATTATTTAATGCGTGGGAGGTCGCTATAAATAAAATAAAATATAAATTTAAGAATATAGTATCTCCTATATTGAGTTCATTTTTACTATAGGTACTAAGAGGCGTCGTTAGCAAAGACTATGAAATATTATGAGAAAGGAACGTTACAAATAAATGATAGTATGAACATACAAAACCTCAATATCCGGGCGCACATTCGTCGCGGAGCTTTTGAAAAGAAAATATTCTGGTAACGTAGAAAAATGGTTTGTAGCTATCTCTTTGATATTCTCTTTAAACCACTTCCTTAAATTGTATGGACGTGACTTTAATATCCATTTTATGTTGTTGCTATGTGTGTATCTTTTCGTCAGATACCTAATTGTTTATTTTATATATATAAAGATATTTATATTATTTATATTTCTATCTGTCTGTCTGTCCGCCCGTCTGTCTATCTATCTGTCTGTCTGTATTTGATAAAAATATTTTAACATGAATTTGTTCAAAGGCACTACTAATTGATGAAAATGAAATCTCTTACAGCAGACCTGTTAAAGAAGAGTACAAAAATGAGGGGCAGTATATGTGGGCACCATATGAAAATCGTGAGAAATTAATTTGAGAAGTAAACTAAAGCTGTTACATATAATTACAACATTCTTATCTAAAATAATGTAAGCATACAAACTTTAAATTTTATTTATTTTAGTTAAACTTTCATAAGTCTTAAAAAGAAATAAAAACGTATCATATCTTATATAATATATAGTATTCTCTGTTGCTTTTTCAAGGTTAAGCATATTTTATTGAACCACATAATGTAGGTGCAAATTTTGCAGGCATTTCTTAAATATGCCTTTTATGCCATGTTGTTGTGCAAATATAATTCCTCTTACAATAAATATCTTTCAAAGTGTGACCTAGAAAATGTGAATTGTCCTTCGAGTTGAAGGAAAAAATCTGAATGGTAAAAATAATACAGCATAAAAAAATATTATTGTTGTTGTATGTAAATGTTCTTTCTTAAATGTTTTATTCATATTAGTTAAAAATATTAAATTTTAAGTTAAAAACTCAAAGTTTCTTTTTTATTGTAATATGTCTTAGGTTTACAATTTATCTAGTTTGTTTTATACATAAATAAATATGACTAACAATAGCAACTATTTGTTTTCGACATTCTTAGATTCAATCCTAAAAGCCTTGAAGTTGGTAATCCACCAATAAATCTCGTTATCCTACGACGGATCTAAGTTCAGCCTATTTGGCGTTTACACAAAACTATCTTTCAAAAAAGGATAAACTGAATAATTTATGGAGCAATGCTCGAGCAAACTTTCAAGATCTCGGGAGATTTTATTCTGTGGTATTTTGTTTGAATAAAAAATAATTTTTTGTGGCCGTATGTATAAAACATTCTTTATTTTTAAATTTCAAATATTTGATACTTTTACATTCAACGTTATTGTGTAAATTGGAATATCATTCAAAATTCTGCAGATATAAGTATTTTTTTAAATAATTTTTTAAAAAAAAAAGTAAATTACATAGTTTTGTATAGTACTGAAATACATTAGTGTTATCACGCTAGGGCTAGAACAAGGATATATCAAAAAATATCTTTTATGCACCCTCTTCAATAACAATAAAATTCAATAACAATCGAATATTTTATTATAACATTCACACAAAATTTTATTTTAGAGAAAAACGTGTCGTACATAATAAGATAATTGTTTTAAACATCGTATTTCTTCTTAAACATCGTATTTCTTCTGAAGGGTATCTGAAGTCGTAAATATTCTGATACTATCGTTCTATTAAATCACTCAAATGGAAATATTAGATGTACGGGTTTATTAGTTTATACCATATCATTATTATCAGAAACTGTTTTACTATTAATCATAAGGATAAAAATGTAGTAATTTTTTGTTTGTTGTTTGTCATTGTTTATCGGAAATGTTTTTTTTTATTTATTGATTATTTTTAAATTACGATCTTAAAATTTTATAATACTCTAACTTATTCTAAAGTTTACATCCTTACCTTGAAACACACTACATTTTTCAATCTTATAATATCTTACAATTACCAAGATATCCTTACCTTAAGTAAACTTTAGAATACATAATCAGTGACTAAAATAATATACAATAGAATATTAAATGTACCCTCATATCTTTTAACATTAGAATAATGGTTCATTCAAACAATAACTATTCAGATTCGCAACCTTGTGAACGTCATTTGCAGGCAAATATCTTTAATGTAGATCCTAATAATAAAGATTCAGCTTGTTGTAATATTTAAAACAGAAGTCGCTAGTAAGTCAAAGTCTTCGGATTTCTATGTTTTCATAAAAAGCGAGACAAATTGGCGTATATGTTTAAAAGTTACCGGAACAAATTTTTGGCGTAAATAAATATTTTAATCTATATACATATAATAAAGCTAAAGAGCTTCGAAAGTCTGTACATAGAATATATTAGAAAAAAGATTCTTTAGGGATATTTAATATTAATAACAGAACACGTTCCAACGGTTTTTAGATTTTTTGTCTGTTTGTCTGTTTATATGTGAACGCATCACGCGAAAACGGCTGAACAGATTTTGATGAAAATTTTACAAACCTGTCAAGAAAATTCCCGGCCAGATTATAGGCATTTAGCCCTAAGAGGGAGTTAGCACTACACTCGAAAAAAGTTTGCACCTGAATTTTATAGTGGCGTATGGCGGGAGGATGTGCAAACTTTTTTGATATGTAATTCTCTTTTCCTCCAATCTTGCTTTCAACTGACACAAACCGAATTCAATTCCACGCGGGCGGAGCTGCGGGTACGGCTAGTATTATATATATTTATACAAATATATATATGTATATATGTTTTTTATTCTTAAATATAAAATAATATTCGTAATATTTTTTTGTTACTTTTTTTAATATAATTAATAAAAAAACTGTTTTTCATATGGTATAAATTTCTATGTGATATAAAAGTAATTTCATACATAAACACCATTAATTTACAAATTTATTTACTATTAAATGAACATTCGAGTAGTTTTTGTATTATATTATTTTCATATTTTCATATTTTCATTTAGTAGATTTCATTTATTTAATTCGTATTTTCACTTTATTTTCACTATCACTGACTTCACTATTCATATCACTATATTTATCTTAAAATCGCCTCCATATAGTTCCCAATGTCTTAGAGCTTAAAGTATATTAGTATATTATAAAATCTATGTTGAATTACAATTGAAAGTGAAGTTAGTAGTTCCTCTAAATCTCGAGATACAAGCTTTTCCACTAATGTTCTGCCAATCTGACGAGAGCTTAGTAAAAGAGGAGAGCACAGCTTTTTAAGTTTAAAACCGAAATGTTTTAAGATATAAGAAATAGAATTTAACTGATAATATGTATTCGTTTTTGTAAATTAATACATATTATGTCGATTTATGATGTTAGAACAAATAATTTATTATTATTTACTGCACGTTTATGTAAAAAAATATTATTGTAGGGCCAACGATTTAGCTGAAGGAATGGCTCAGATGAACACTATAACATTCAAAGATTGATCCCGCCTTACTAAAGATAGCAACTTGAAGCTATTGGACATTTTACTAGCAATATATGGACCGGCTTGCCGAAAAAACAAATATATGATCCATTACATACTGACATTCGTCCGCATAGAAGAAGTTGGTGTTTACATGATTCAACCAAAAACAGTGCTGTTTCCTGCAACATATATTCACCGCATCGCTGAACGTAGAACGTTGTCAAAGATATAGTATTTTGTATGCCTACAACACAAACACAGAATTATTACTATTCTGTTAATCAACCAACGTCTGAGTCAGCTGATTGTATAAGTGAGCATTGAAACAATGTAAATATATATTATAATAAACATTATTTTATTACAATGTAAAACTATATTATTATCTCTTTTATTATAATTTCAATATTTAAACCCTATAAATACTCCTGTAATACCGAAATACCGAAACCTGTGGAATCTAGCTGGACCAATCTGACAGTATGAACTTCTCTGATATATTGTTACGTGGCTCGTTGAATAAACGAAGCTTTACTTAGTTGTGTGTGATGTGACCATGCTGGACGCCATTCTTATGATTCAATATCCTGTCTGTATCATAACTTGTTTGTGTTGTACCAGGTAGAATGGACCAAAAGCTAAAATAAATAAAATTTATATTAAGAATACATTTCACTTTACGTTCAATAACCCTAAGTCTTAAATTATAGCCCCATGTTGAATAAAAAAAACCACTTTTATGAAAAAGCTATTAGAAAATCTAATAGTATTTTATAAATAAGAATGAAAGTTTTTCAACTGCTTCTAACAGTTGAATTTCTTTCAAATGTTAATATAGCAGTAACAGTCTTGGTACAAGTTTTAATGGCTTTTAAACCAAAGTCAATCTTTGAAAAAGTTTTTGAAACGTGGACATTAATAGCATAATATTTGAAGTGGTTTTTTTCAAATTCTTTGCATATTGTGTTATATATATTTATTTTTATATAATATCTTTGAAATTTGTAATGCAATGTTAAATAAATACTAAACTAGAACAAGAATAATTGGAAAATACATTGGAATAATGTAAATCCGATACTTATTAGAAAAACTTTATAAGTTCCGATGTTGAAAATTGTTAAATTATATTTTTGAATTATTTTCTCTTGTAAGTGAAAAGCATTCTAATGTTCTTTTAGAGAAATGAATTCTTTAAATTTAAATTGCGCAGACTTATCTCATGTAGATATTACTAACATAGTGATGTCCATAACAGCATTTATAATATTTATAATAAAAAAATCTATGTTGTATAAAGAGCTTTTAAATTTTCGGATTGTGAAACCGACGACAGTAAACAAAATGATGGTACAATAAATTTTGTCAATTTATTCTGGGCCAGGAAAAACTAATTTGTGAAAACAAACCGAAACTTTTAAACCGAGGTCTCTCACCGTCTTTAAATTGATAGAAATAAGACTTTCACTTAGAAAATGGAGTTTTTATTTCGATTATATTAATGTAATTCAAAGACTACAAAGTTTGAGAAAAATATTATTCTAATTTTGTTAGATATAATAAAGTCCCGTTTTGTTCATAAGGATTATTGATAATCGTTATCATCCTTAGAGATTCCAAATGCAATGACTTCTTATATTATGTTAGATGTCGCAAAGAAGTTTAAAATTATCAAATCATAATCTTAAGATGGAATGTGTGTAGCAAAATGAAAACCATGTATTATACAAAATTATTTTTTATTCTGAATAACATATTATTTATTAATGTAACATCATGTAAACTCAGTTCACACAAAACATTTATTAGTCGTAAATTTACCAGATTTTACCTTATGATAAACAAAAGGAGAGTAAAAGGGTTTCCTTTGAGTAGTATTTCAAAAACATTTTTTTACTGATTCACTCCGTATCTTTGTTTAATTTTGGTTGCTTAGGATCAGAAGATACACGCTTTAATTTGTTAAGTAAATTTCGCGCTGTTGAAGTAAAACCTTGTATTTCACTAACTAATGGAAACCTTCTTAATTAACATGTATAGTCATATAAAGCGAATAATGATAACATTTTCTATATGTGTAAAACTTTTAATGTATATTTTCAATTAAATTTTATGAGAGCTGTGTTATGTAAGAAGTAAAATTAGTTTATTTTAAAATATTTTTTGCTGCAGCAGACTGAGACGGAGGGAGACAGTAAACAAAAATATCAGATTAATATTATTATTGTAATAATGCTTGTTATATGATAAAATACACAAAATCTATTTTTAGAATAAGAATTACTCTTCATTAGTCTCGTTAAGACTTTTATAATTTAAAAATTATAAAAAATATATTCAGAAAACATAATTTTGTATAGGCAACAAAACAGATAATTTTGTTTAGGCATAGACACTTTGGATTAATTTTATTAGATGTCGTTCATTGACGGTCTTATCACTGTTATTTTTTTTATCCTTTGATTATGCCCTTTATTTATTTATTGTTTAAATTGAGTAATTAAAAATTGTGCACTGGTGAATGTGATAGTAGGTATACACTTTGGTGCATCGCATATTACACAGGGGTTTGTTAAAATTCACAACAGTATCACAAATAATTTAACAATCTCTCATATACATGCAAATTCAAAGGTTTCATGTACTGTTATTACTACTGGATCATTAATTCTTATACACTTATAGGATCTTCATGGGATGGATGGATGGAATTTGAATGTTATAATTGGCCACCGTCATGTCTAAATCTGAGAATGAGCCGAACTATTACCAAAAAAAATGGATAATTTAATTTAACCAATATTTAAATACCATCATACCATACATACAATACACGTAATTCGAAGTGACACAGTTGTAAAGAAGATTGCGAAAAGTGCTCTGGAACAATGATTTTAAGAGATCATCGTGTTCTACTAATAACAATACTATGGTTATTAATAAACGAATTTGGATAGATATATTATTTTTCATTACAAGAGAATTTTAACATTTAGTTGAATTTTGTAGGCATGCTCGTTTCTCTTTAGAGAATTTCGTTGACCAATTAAAAACAATTTTACATTCATAAATTAAAGCAGTTTACTTCCACGGGCTTATTAATATATAAATTGCTTTTCGTAGGCTGTCCCTTTTAATCATGTATTATAAGATAAATTTATTTGATTTAGAAAATCAATACATAAATTTTGGTTTAGGTACTTGAAGTAACTATGCAAATTATCAAAAACAAAGGTAGTTAATACTTTGTTGTGTCTTTTTTGTGGTATCTTGTTAATAACTTGTTGTCTTTTTCTTATTTATTTCAGAAACAAGACGATGTTACAAAACAGTTATGGCTCATTTAACCAGTCTTTTACTTGGATATGCAGGCGACTTGCTAAAGCAATGTTATCGAAAACTTTTTATTATATTAGAATATATTGCACTCACAGTCACATGATAATGTCTAAAATGTAAAGTTCTCGTGGGCACTTCTGTATAAATTGTAAGGAATATAGTAATTTAATGTTCAGGTAGTCTTACGAAATATATACAATATACTTCACCAGAACAAACTGCTTTACTCAACCATGAAACAAATAGAAGGGAATCAAGGCTAGAATAATGACTATATAGGCAATAGATACGAATATAAATTTATTTACTACAACAAGAATAGATATGAGTATACCGACAGGGTTCAGAAATTCTTAGGAAAACACCAAAATGTAACTGGTAGCTTGAGCAGTGCTAATATAGCATTATAATAATTGCAATTGAAATAAATAAATAAGGTATGCAACTATACGTTTTTTATTCCTTATTAGAGAAATACAATAAATTTGAAAACGGAATTCTTGTATAATATCGTAGCACCTAGTTAAAAATAATGTAATTTTATTCAATTATAATAATGTAATTATATTCAAGCTTGTATATGAATTCCAACGTTGCCGTTTTGTACATTTCATATAATGATAGAATAGTTACACTATACCGAGTTCATTAATAATTTTTATTTTATCCTTACCTTAAACCGAATATAATTCATAGATTAACTACGGAATAGCAATTGCATAATATTTTTTTAAAAGTAGCAGAGTTTTTAGGGTATATCGACAATCTGTAATTACCTATCTATATTCCCTAACCCAGTGGATTATGTTTTCTAATATTCATTATCAAAGAATATTTTTAAAACAACAACTTGTTTAAGTTACTTATTGTTATAGATTGTAAGTTTAATTGTAGATATCGTATATAAGCAGTAAGTAGATTTCAGCTAAAATGCAAGCAAAGTAGTTGTTCTGTAATATCTGGTATTGTGCGAGATACTAAACCAACTAAACTAAAACTACTCTTCTCTCTAAATTATTAAAACGAATATTCAACCGACAAGCACAAAACCATTTTATGTAGAGTATCTCAATAACATTACAAGAATGAGAAAATGTTCAGTATTTTTATATTCGGTGACAGAAGAAATTTTTGATCATATATCAAATTACAAAACAATCATTCAAATAGATATTTGCATTCCTTTATATAACTCACTAGCTCATCGGTGTTGTTTAAGTGTTTGAAGGATGAGCTTGTACAGACAGGTACGATGTTGGAGAAGGGTAATATTATATGTCATTGTTTGTCTCTCTCTAATTTTATGATATAAACATATTATGTTATTGAATAACCTTTGTATCTCTTATTAAATTTAAATAGTGGTTAAAATGTATAAACTAATGATTACTTTTATCACCTGAATGTGATAGATACTACTGGATTATGTTTAAGTTTATCCTGATGCCACTTCACAAATTCTCATATGAGGTATTCCTAGGGAAAGTGCGAAGTTAATTTGTGGTGCGATATATGATGGTCTTGATATTGCTAAATTTGTATAATAGCTTAAACAAAGCATCATTTTATAAAGTTGTCACTTTAATTTATCTTATGTATGTAAGAGTATAAATGGAAGATATAGAATTGTAGATGGTTTAAAGAATATTGTCTTAAAAGTGGCTATTTGATGAACTTATTTTTTATAATGGAGTAATTCCTGGTGATAGTTTTTTCGTGTATCTATATCAGTTGAACTAATAGACCAAAGGTTGGCTACCAAATTACCATAACTAACTATATATAAAATATTAAGTTAATAAATGCTGCTTTATAGCAATCAGCTGTTTGAATGAAAAGTTGAATATCCTTTTTTAAATCAGTATTTACTAACTATATAGTATATGCGTTATTTCGACTCCGATAACTCACCAAATTTAATTACGTATAAGTATATTAACGACTACAACTTGAAAGTTAAACTTATGACAATTGTTTGCAGACTGTAATTTGAAATACGCCTTCCCAACTTTAGCAATGCTGTAGCTGTTCTTTGTCAGACAGTTTTAATGCCAATTTTAACTAAATGATTTTCTTTAATATATTAGCAATTTCGACAAGATTGGTTTAACCTTATATAAGTTTAAAGATTTTTTTTCTCTAAAACATTATAGTTCACTTATGAGCGCAATATGGTATTATATACAAATATTTTATTAAAAATGCAACAAGTAGTTCGACTGTTTAAATTTAGGTAATGTAAGGCATATTTATTTATAATAATTTAAATGGTAAATACATTGGAATTTACATGTTTTAGATCATAACTTTCAACAGTAGCGCCACCTACACAATTATTTATGGAATATTATTTAGTATTTATTGTTAAATGTTTTAAGAATTAGAAGCAGATAATATTTTAACATAATGTTTAATCTTTTATTAAGTATTAGAACTTATTATAAGGTATAAATAATATCATCTGAAAGTTGGTTATGAAATTATAAATTACCCTCGCCTAAATATTATAGTGTTAAAATATTATAAAACGAGTTGTAAGGGCTGCTCTCGCACATTCTATTACAAATGGTTGAATATTAAACATTGAAGTGCAAGTACTGTGTATTACTAAAACAAGTCTTAAATACAAATATAGATAATACAAATTGTTATACTAATAAATAACAAGTGTATTAAATTTATAACAAATTGTTATACTAATAAATATAACAATAAAACAACGTTGGCTGCAAAAACATGACAACTATTTTCAAATAAAATTTAGCGATATGCTAACCTTAATAATGATTAATAAATGAAATTTAGAATAGTAACTATTAATAAAATGTTTATATTTTCAATAACATATTGGGGACTATAAAGTTAACTTAAGCAACATTTAATATTTTAAACAAAAAGAAATGTCACAAACTAATTAAGAAATTGTAGATAGATAGATAGATAAAAACTTTATTGCACACAAAATACAAAAATAGGTGAAATAAAAACAAAATAAACAACAAAAGGGTGCAAAGGCGGTCTTATTGCTAAAGCAATTTCTTACAGACAACCTTTCGGGGAAGGAGTAGAAACTAAGAATACGGGATAAAGCATTAAAAAAAAAAAAAATGAAATAAGCTAAATTATTACAATAATACAATTAGTATTATGTAAATAGAGACAATACATGAATACATAACATTCACATAAATACATATACTATATATACAAATACATATAATATATTTATATATACATATATACATACATATATATACTTACATATATACTCATACATATACATACATAGCAAATAAATAAATATGTTATATTTTTTTTTTTTTTTTTTTTATATTCTCTAGGGCAATGCTTGACTACATTCCACCTGATGGTAAGTGGAATGTAGTCTTAGGTGGTAAGGCGCATTACCCTAGCAACCTATTCACTCTTCGCTTGAAGACACCCACATTGTATTCGGTCGGAAATACCGACGCAGGCAAGCTGTTCCAATCCTTTGCTGTACGCAGTAAAAATGAGGAAGCAAAGCGCTTCGTTCGGACAGGTGGAATGTCCACAACAAAAGGATGAAAACCTGCCGTGCGTCGGGACGTCCGGTGATGGAAGGGGGACGGGGGAATTAAATTGTGTAATTCCTGCGCACACTCACCAAAATGTATCCTATAGAATACTGAGAGGCTAGCAATTCTACGCCTGTGCTCAAGGCTTTGGAGTTTGGCTCCGACCAATTCGGGATCGCCTATAAGCCTCTTTGCTCGCCTCTCAATTGAGTCCAGAACCGCAAGATGAGACTTTGCGGCACCAGCAAATATGTGACAACAGTACTCTACACACGACCGGATCTGCGCTTTGTATAAAACAAGAAGCTGTCCCGGTGTAAAGTACTGCCGAACCTTCGCCAGAACGGCAAGCTTTGCTGCTGCTGCTCTTGCTCTGGACTCAATGAACCGACCAAAGTTGAGGTTCGAGGAAATCTCTAAGCCTAACAACTGAAGCCGGTCACTGTATTCCAAGGATACATTCTGGAAAGTAGGAGCCAAGGTGAAAGGGCTCCTTTTGGCGGTGAATAGACACGTCTGCGTTTTGGTGGCGTTGAACTTGACAAGATTGGCATTGCTCCATGCGGAGACTGCCTGAAGTTTGTCATTCAAACGTTGCACCATGGCTTCTCTTTCAGACTGTACTTGATCTCGACTAGCCCAAGTACTCGGCAGATATCTTTCTACAACTGTGCTGTCGTCTGCATACCCATAGATACCGGGCTTCAACAGATCATTAATGTGCAGCAGAAACAGAGTTGCAGAAAGAACGGACCCCTGAGGCACTCCGGCATTTATTGTCAAGGGTTCCGAGGAACACCCGTCGACAACTACTCGGAGAGATCTGTTGCTCAGAAAGTCCGTTACCCAGCCGATCAGACCAGGAGATATACCGAACGCTGAAAGCTTGCTTATAAGGCTCGCATGCCAGACCCTGTCAAATGCCCTCGAGACGTCCAGAGAGACGGCGACCGCTTCTCCGTTCTTCTCGATGGCCTCGCCTAAAATGTGAGTAGCATACACTAGGAGGTCCCCAGTAGACCTATTACGGCGAAACCCGTACTGTCGGTCACTGAGGAGATCGTTACCTTCTAGGTATGCTAGTAGGCGCGAGTTCAATACACGCTCCATAATCTTGCAGAGTATGGAGGTGATTGAAATCGGTCTGTAATTGACAGGGTCGGCACGGCTGCCTTTTTTGGGCACGGGTTGCACATTAGCAAGCTTCCAGGATTTCGGCACTATTCCAGTCATGAAAGAGAGACGATACAGACGTGTCAGTACAGGAGACAACTCAGCTGCGCATGTCTTGAGCAGAATGGCTGGTATACCATCAGGACCACTGGCTTTATTCACATCTAAACGACACAATGTTCTCCATACCTTTGTTAGTGATGCGGATTTCAGGCATCGAAACACCGCAGTGAGGAAGATGTGCTGGAGAAGCATTGCCAGTGTCTAGATGCGAATTATCAGCAAACAGAGAAGCAAGTACGTTCGCTTTCTCTGTTGCTGTGTGGGCCAGGGATCCATCCGGCTTCAGCAGAGCAGGCAGTGAGGGTTGGCAGAAATTCGACTCGATCGCTTTCGCAAGAGACCACAAAGCTCGACTGCCAGTTGGTCTGGCAGAGAGCTTTTCGCCATTCTTAGCGATTCGATCGAGACGAGCCTTCCGCAATGCCTTTTTGTAGGACTTGGCAGCTTGGTTAAAGGCTCTCTTCTTCGAACTTACATCCGGAGTTTTGCGGCTTCGAGCATCAGCCCAAATGAGATATGCCGAATGTTTTCGGCATCGAATGTTTTCGGCATTAAACCATGGGCGAGCTTTGCCACCGATGGGTACGTCAGCAAAAGGAATGAAATACTCCATTGCCTGATGCACCACATCGGTTATAGCATCCGCGCAACTCGACGGATCCAAAGAAGAGAAGCAGACCTGCCGCCAAGGATAAGACGCAAAAAAGTGCCGCATCTCATCCCAATCTGCTGACTTGTATTTCCATACTCGCCTAACACCATGAGGTTCGAAAGCTGGTGGGGAATATGTAAACACAGATTTCACCAGACAGTGATCGGAGGTTCCCAAGGGAGAGGTAACCTCTACCCGATACCTGTCCGGATCAGTTGTCAGCAGAAGGTCCAGGCAATTGGCTGTATGGCCTACCACATCTGGTACCCTTGTCGCTTGCTTCACCAGCTGAAAGAGGTCCAAGGACAACGCAAAGTTCCGCGCTTCTCTTCCAGCATGGTCGGTTTTCTGGTACGGGAACAGCCAGTCCTGATGACAGGCATTAAAATCCCCCAGAAAGACGAGCTGCGCCGAAGGGAACTGATGCAGAGCCATATCAGCAGCCTCACCGAGATACTCGAATAATCTAGTTGTCTCCTGGTCACCGCTGTGCGAACGGTAAACACAAGAATACAGGATTTTTTCGTTTCCTGTGTCTACTAAAACCCATAAAGAAGAAAAAGTGGGGTCTTCAAGGTGACGGAGACGCTGGATACAGAGGTCGTTCCGCGCATACACGCAGACTCCGGCACGTGAGCGAAAGTTGTGCTCTAACGTGTATCCGGGATAATCCAGGTACGCAGCGCTTAAGGGACATTGTATCTGCGTCTCCGTCAAAAAGAACAGGTGCGGTTGTTCTGTCTCCAGGTGGTGATGGACAGGTAAGATATTAGAGTGCAAACCCCTAATATTACTGAGGTGCACTTTAAATGAGGAGGAGTGCAACCGCTGTACAAACTTTTTTCTTTTTTGGTTTTTTTTCATGGTAAAAATAAATAAAAGTGAATAGGGATGGGAAATGGCAGTTGAACGAGGCGGTACGTATCAAACCCGACTTCGAAATTGGTGATGTCTTGCCGCTGGGAGGCTAGCCTGGAGACTGCGGGGACGCCCGAACCCCCCCAGGGATCGCCATCGGGCCTCCTCGCCTGGTCGCCAACCAGCACGATGGAGCCACCCTGGGATTTTTCGCAGCTGGCGGGGCAGCCTTTCGTGGGTGGCTAACCCACTAATTGGGCCCCCAACTATCTGCGGGCGGCCAGCGGAAAGCCGTCGCTTCGGATCCCGCTACCCTCCTCGACTAGACACCCGACAAAACAAACACCAACTCGACGTCAACCGGTTCGCCAACGTACCGCAGCTGTTCAGACCCATTTCCCATATACGGCTTCATCGAGCAACGTGCCGGAACACGACTAGGTCGCTTTGCGGCACGACTTTGCCCAATGGGTGTTAACTTTGCCGCCGACCCGATGTTATGGTCTACCACCAAGGTTATGGTCTACCACCAAGAAAAGACCACCACTTATATACATAAGATTAAATATTAGCAATTGATAGGTAATGACTATACAAGCGACTTTTAAAAATTAAAATTGATTTAGAATGTCGAATTTCAGCAGGGAGATCGTTCCACAATACCACCGATTTGCAGGTAAATGAATTACCAAAATAACCTGTGAGCCTAGAAGGATTATGCAAACGGTTGTCCTTGCTAGACCTCAGGTTTTGCCGTTCATTGTGAGAACCGAGAAAGGAAAAACGTTGCTTTAAGTAAGAGGGAGTATGAGGATTATAAAGAATAGAGTAAAGAAGAGTGAGCATATGTATGTACCTCCTAAATCTTATAGGAAGCCACTTTAAACGAGCCCTAAATTCGGAAACATGATCAAATTTTCTAAGTCCAAAGATAAACCTAATACACAAGTTTTGGAGGCGCTCAAGCTTGTTGAGTTGTTCCTCAGAAAGATCAGGATAAGCAGAGTCAGCATAGTCTAAGAGAGGTAGGAGGAGAGAATGTTCTAAGGAAATTTTAGTTTTAATTGGAAGAAAATTTTGCCAGCGTCTAAGGCCACCGATAGTTGCAAAAACTTTCCGGCTAATCTCAGCTATTTGTGGGGCCCAAGATAAAGATTTGTCTACTATAAGACCAAGATTTTTAACAGACTGGCCTATGTGAAGGATCGTTGTGCCAAGTCGTATGGAAGGTAGTTCATTAAGTAAGAGTTTATCCAGCTGGTTACGACCACCCAATAAAGCAACCTGAGATTTTTTTGGATTAACACGCAATCCATAGGATTCACTCCAAGTGTTAATCCTATCTAAGTCTCGATTTAAATTTTCGATAGCAATATTTAAATTGTGAGGGGAAGCGGCTGTGTAAACTTGGAGGTCGTCAGCGTAAAGGTGATGAGAAGATGAAAGAAGGTATGTCACAGTGTTAATGTAGATAGCAAAGAGAAGTGGAGACAGGACACCACCCTGCGGAACGCCAGCGGTGATTGGGCAATACGAGGAAAAGACGTTGTCATTTTTTACACGCTGCTGACGCCCGCGGAGGTAGCCACCAAACCAAATAATAGCATCAGAAGAAATGTTAATCGATTTAAGAACACTCAATAGCAGATCGAAGTCAACGGTGTTGAAAGCGTTGCTGAAATCAAGAAGAGCAATGACACTTACAAGCTTGTTATCCATGTTAAACCTAATGTCATCACAGACTCTAACAAGAGTAGTGACAGTACTGTGACCAGTTCGGAAACCCGATTGGTATTTGCTGAGAATATTGTTTTTTGAAAGAAAGGCTTGAAGTTGACCATGAACAATACGCTCCAGAACCTTTGAAAGAAAGGGGAGAATAGAGATAGGTCGATAGTGAGAGAAAGATGTAGGATTTTTTATTTTAGGAATAGGAATGACCTCCGCGTTTTTCCACGAACAGGGAAATATGTTAGAAGAGAGGGAACAATTAAATATGTGACAGATGATAGGCGCCAGCTCATCAAGGAGAAGAAGTAACATTTTACGATTGATGCCATCACAGCCAGAAGCACCAGATCTAACAGCCAAGGTATGTTTTTTGACATCTGCAGTTGTAACTGGCTCAAAATGAAAGGAAGGAAAATTAAAATGGGTTGAAGAACTAAGTTGCTTTATTGTATTGTGCTTGATTAAAGTGTCAACGGGATCCAAGGAAGTAAAATATTGATTGAGGCCATCTACGTCAAGGTTAGGAAAATTGTTTGTATGTTGTCTGCCAATTCCGAGAGAGTT
This sequence comes from Napeogenes sylphis, assembly GCA_959347405.1. Classification (NCBI taxonomy): domain Eukaryota; kingdom Metazoa; phylum Arthropoda; class Insecta; order Lepidoptera; family Nymphalidae; genus Napeogenes; species Napeogenes sylphis. The sequence continues at coordinate 30,409,397 of OY365783.1, read as the reverse complement.
TAGAAATTTCCAAGTCCTAGAGTAATCACAGTTTTCTAATGATTCATGGATGTAGTTTCGTTGCGCATCTCTGCACATTTTACTACACGCATTTCTCAAGTGTTTATATTTAGAGAGATTTTCGTCACTAGGCTTTCTTTTATACTTGGACTTGGAGGCATTGCGCTTCGCCATCAATGTTTTAATTTCATCACTTAACCATGGAGCCGGCAGGTGCTTTAACTTAATAGGACGGAAAGGAGCATGTTTGTCATATAAACCAGTTAATAAGGTGTTAAATATTTCTAATTTGTCATTAGCATTCGGAGCGTCAAAAACTACTTCCCAGTCTATAAGGTTGAAATCTTGGATAAAGGAGTTGTTTTTAAAATGTTTAAAACTGCGCCTCATAACTATCGTTGGCTTGGCTTTGGGAGGACGGATTTTGTAGGAGAGGTATAAAAGGTCATGGTAGGAAAATGCATCAGCGGAAAACTGACCACAGCTCCTCACGTGATCAGGGGAGGAAACTATCATTAAATCTAATTGAGATGGAGTACAATTTGGAAAAAAGTGAGTGGCTTTAGTTGGAAGAATATGGAGATTGCAGCTGCTAACGATGTTATGAAGACGTTTTGCTCTGGAATCATTTTTTAGCAGACAAGTGTTAAAATCCCCCATGATAATGGTATGATCTACAATAGAAGTATACTCTTCTAGTAGCCCTTCGAAAGTTTGAAAGTAGTCAATATGTAGTGAGGGACTATAAAAGACACCGAGTAGTAATTTTAAGTGACCGAATAGCACCTCAATAAATATATGTTCTGGGCGCTCGGAATATGGTGACGGTGACAGGTTTAATATAGAAAACGGAATATGCTTCTTTAGGTATATAGCTACGCCGCCTCCGCCCTTTCCTGTACGATCATTGCGAATAAGATTGAAATTAGGTAAACTGTAGGACGAAGAAGGAAGGCAAGGTTTGAAAAAGGTTTCCGATACCAGCACTGCATGAATGTTGTCGATATCAAAAGAGTCACGAAAATCAGGAAAATGAGCGGGAATGCTCTGAGCATTGATATGAACAACATTAAAGTTTTTAGGGAAGGCTGATAAACTGGCTTCTAATAAAGAATTTAAATTCTCAGGAAGACTGTGGAAACTATCGTCAGATGATGACAGGGACATAAAATCAAAATCACCATTTACGTTTGAACAATCTAAGTCATTAATACTCAAATTACTCATATTACGCAATTAATTAAATACCAATGTTCAATAGCAAAAAAAAAAAAAAAAAATTAATATATAATAATAAAAAAAAAAAAAAAATAAATATATATATATAAATAAATTACTATAACAATAATTATTATTAATAATAATAATAATATTTTGTAATAAATATATTTATATTAATGTAAATATATCAATACTAGAACAAAAAGATAGCAAGATTATTTTCACACTGCTAACTATCATCCCCCAGCTAGTTGTTAGAAATGTTTGCTGTTACTAAACATGATTACTGTTGAAATTAAGTAAAATACTAGTTACACTAAAATACACTAAAATACACATAAATACAACAATCCAGATGGTGAAATGGAACGTACATATTGTCTATAACCAAGAGACCGTCCGACAAACGTCAAATGATTTAATTATTTACCACAAATCTGTCAAGTGTCAACTGACTGTTATGTCAAAGTCGTTCGTCAGTTCTTAGTCAACAAAAACAATATAGTATTAATTGGATTGTAAATATGTAATTTCCAAGTTCACTGCCAAACAAAGTGATTACAATCAGATTCTTATAGAAACATGAAACTAAAAAAGGAAAAATAAAAACGACAATAAACAAACGATTAACCAAACTACTAAAATACTGCAAAATAACAGAAATGTACATCAATAACCAAGAGAAAATAATGATTTAACTTATATTAGTTGCAACTATGTATTGAAATGCATGATTTTAATTACAAGTTCTAAGAAAAAGTATTACCGCTTGGTTAGTTTTTTAGGTCTTACCGACCTGATCACCTGAGAACCACGATTTGCAGAGGAGCTCAATGTAGAAGATGGTTTTTGCACCGGCGCCAGAACTTCAGATTCAGGAACTAGAACATTTAGTTCACACATGCTGACAATCTGCTGACGTGTTCCGTCGGGCTTGACGATTACAATGCGACCATCCTTTGTCCAACAGTTTGTGACTCCAAGACGCTGTCGAGCTGCCATGAAAGCACTATGACGTTGCTTTGTCAGAAATTCAGAGAGTGTTATGCCACTGGCCTTCAGCCTGGTCTTGCTGAACCAAATCTTATTTCTGACAGATATGTCATGAAACTTAATCAGAATTGACCTTGGCTTATCGGATCTCGGGCTGCCGAAGCGGTGACAGCGACTTATACAAGCCTCATTCAAATCAGCCACGGCAAGTTTATCCGAAAGGAGTTTAGAAATGATAGTATCCACTTTCTCGTTCTTATTCTCTGCCACGCCATGCAACAACAGCATCTTTCGTCTGCTCCTCATCTCCATATCTTCTTGTTGCCGCGCTAGAAGCTGGACTTGTGACTGCAGGGACTCCAGTGCTGACAACATAAAGCTTCTAAACGCTGTAAACTGTGCGTTTATGTTGGATGTCGGGCTGGTTGCCGGTATAGATGTTTGGAGGCTTAGTTGAAACTCTGCCATTTTCTTGTTGAATAAATCACTTAACTCGGATACACTTTGTTGAAGAGATTCCATTCCTAGTGCCAATTAAGTGACGTAGTGATGTTTTTGTGATAAATATATTTATCGTAACTTGTTTAACTTTTGAAATTCTTAGAAGGAATAATAGCTAACAGGTATGAAAAGTGTTTAATTACATTTATTTAACTACTTGTGCAATTTTGTATTAAAAATTAATTAAAATTATAGAGAGCAATAAAAACATGTGTTGTCTTTACAAGCCTACCCGCGTTTTTTTGTAATTAGCTGTCAACAGATAAATAATTTACCTTGTCTACGAATTTAACAGATAATACGGAATCGATAATATTAAAATTATTAATATTTAAATTGAAATTTCTATGTAACAATAATAAAAAAGCGTTTGGCATGGTAAGAACAGACGAAGATTATGTGGTTTAGGGGAGAGATTGTATTAACTTGGAAACAAAAAAAAAAGTTATACTAGTTTCTAAGAAAAGTTTGTAAGTTAAAACCATAAATTTACATTAAAGCAGTCGACTTTCTAAAGATAACTTTAAAAAAACAATAACAACTCCAAATATTGTCACGATATATTTATAGCCTGAGGAAGAAACATCTCTATATTTATGATTGAAGTAGTTCTTGCTTCTCAAAGACACTCTTTGTTTTAATCTACCTGAATGTAACTGTAAAGGAACATATAATTTGTTTTTTGGTTGAGAGCTTAATAGTGTGGTATGAAGTTGAATGTGACTTTATAGGGTAAATTGTTTCCTTTTTATTTGCCTTAACTTACTTCGTTATTCTTACTAAAGAGTCTAATGCCTCAGGACTTTAGCAAACTAACAAATACCAAACGCAAGAACTGATATGACTTACCTTCATATAACACTAGGGAAGGTATATACGTGCTACTTATTTTATATGTTTTCTTTATGGCGTTGTGTGAGTTGAATATCTTAACAGTATTAAAGACAAAATGGCGCAGCTCTGTACGTATAAGATTTTATTAAGATCTGTTAATTTAGCTCATCCTTATTTAAAAAAAAACTATATTAACTAAACCGTATTATATTATATTTAGTTACACCTTTATTTATATTATACAACAATGAAAGGACATGGAATTTAAGGTGTCTTCTAGCTTATTTGTTAATTGGATCGTTTGCTGTAAGATTTTAAATTGAGATTATTACGACAAAAAAATCTTAAAAGATGTACTAAGTAATTAAATGAGCATATTTTTAATTTTCATGTTTTCACACTAAGAGACGTGCGCTCTAATTATTTTCTTTTAATATATGTATAAAAGCGTTTATTTAGATTTTTTCGTAAACTCTCCCTAAGTCTTCAAATATTGTATTGATTTTGGGGGGTAGTAATAATTTAATACATAATACAAATTAAAAATTGTTCGAGAGGTCCATTAATTATACGAAATATCAAAATATTTTATATCGTAAGTTTGATTTTTCTAAGTAATCTATATATTTAGTGAAAATGTTATGATTCATGCATCATGTATATGCAAGATATATATATATATATATATATATATATATATATATATATGCAAGATATATAAATATGAACATATAACTTAGCTGTCTTCTTTCATCCGTTTTTTGAATGCCCATCATTCTGATCTATACCCTACGGCCGATTAACGTTTTTATAATTTTTCGCCTTAAGTTCAAAAGACATTTTGAATTACAAGTTTTGCCGCCATTTTATCTATCTTGCTTTTAATCATTCATTTATTCTGATAACTAAGCCATTATATCGTTACCTGGATTTATTGAGCACTCTATATTTAATCATCTTTATTTGAAGAAAATTTCTTTCTTTCAAAATCGCACGTGTTAGATATTATAAGATTCTATAATTAAAAACCACTGAATTAATATAGTATAAAGTATTTAACCAAGCTACTTCACACTATTAATATGACAGACGACAGACGAAGCTTCTTAGCAATCCATGGATTCACCGTGCGGGTGCCGGGCCCATCGCGTTGCAAGGAGAGGAGTGCAAGCAGTGCCTGGGACTTGCGACCCAGGAGTAGGTTTAAGGGGCCCCTTTATTATGCGCAAAAACGCTCACCTTCACCCTCCACACTCCTCTCCCTACCTAACCAAATTTGGAAAGAACCTACTAATGCCGCCTTTGAAGTACGTTCTAGAAATGAACCGATGCTTGTTCTAGAAAGGCCAAGATCTTTAAGTAGGTTATAGAGAGATTTTGCTGTTATACCTCTCGCTCCCACTTCTACCGCGTACAAACTAACTATAAATTTATTCCTGATCAGTTCGTTGGTTAGTTCGTAATACTTATTGAGCTTGAATGTGTGATCCCTTGGGATGTTTGTTTCCCAAGGAACAGTAAGCTCCACAAGTATCACGCGCCTCAGGTGTTTCGAATACAGGAATAAGTCCGGTCTGGATGACGAAACACCAACATCCCCAGGGATTTTGTAATGCTTTTCATACGTGTCCATCATGATAATCCAATCAGGAGCCGCGCCTAATATTGAATAAGGCTTCGCTTTTGATTTTTTGGAGGAGCCTTCTTTTACGAATTCTATAGATCGTTCGGTGGTTGTTATACCCTTCCGCGCTCTTGCTACTGAAAGACTAACCGCTTCCCGTATAATTTCTAGTACCTTGTCGTGGCGACGCGAGTATTGACCTTTATCTAGAAGTACCCTACACCCTACTAATAGGTGTTTCGCGGTTCCTATTGCCTCCCCACAGATGTTGCAAGACTTTTCGGTGGCTTTGCCCCATCTTACTAAATTACTTTGATCTGGGAGAGTCATTTGGAATGCATTAAGATAGAATTTTAATAATGCTGGGGACCAATCATAAATTAAGGTGCGCCACTTCAAAGCTAGTGGAATACAAAAATCTCCTATGGTCACCCATTCGTTTTGAATTTCTAGGCTCATCGCGTGGAGTCGGTAATTATCGTTTTCGTCTTGTCGAATAAAAGATTTTGTTATGTCTATGTCTTGAACTTTCCTACTTGATCCTAGCCCTACTTTATTTGTTTGAGCACCTATCATAAACTTTTTATGGAATTGAAGTCGTGACTCGAACTCTGAGGCAACTTTGTCTTTTGGGAGAGAAGTTACAGTATCATCTTTAGATTTTCCGATGATATGTCTTTTGGTAACTCTTAGATGTTTGTAGAGCTCCGATGGTTTCTTTAATTTTAATCCAAAGTTGTTACGGTCTCTAAATAAGGTTGAAGAGTCCGCTGAGTGCGCTAACCCGAGCCATAACTTCAATGTCTTTATGACGCTGGCATCTAACTTTGACAAAAGGGTTTTATTTATATCATACACGAGGAAAGGCCAATTTAGACGTGATGTTAAATAATTATCGTAAATCCAAGCTTTTTTGACGTTACTTATTGGTTGGTTGTCTACCTTTTTGAGATCGTTTAAAAAGCTATCGACTATTACATCCAACGATGGAGTACGGCCTTGGTAATCGATTTTTTTACCTAAAAATTTAAACGGAGCTGCTTCCGTAACCGTACTAACGCACTGACCGCCTATTATAAGACCCGGATCGTAAGAGGTATATTTGGTATTCCGTCTACCCAGACACAGACTAAAACATTTACTTGGTTTTGTCCTCAATCCGCCCGTCCACGTACAGAAATCCTCAACTACATTTAAAAGTACCTGACATTGTTTCGGATTACGTGTCAGTATCGCGAGATCATCTGCAAAAGCTAGTATGGATTCTGTGTATTTGTTGTTGAACTTAAACCGATAGCCCCACTTTTTTTCATTTCTAATTAATTTGTCTATTAAAATATTAATAACTATATTAAATATAATAGGAGAAATACAACAGCCCTGAAATAAACCAACGTTATAATTAAGTGGTTTTGAATGGTTTTCATTAAAAATTATTGAGAATTTTAATTTTGAATAATATGATGCAATAATGTCGCGAACTACCATAGGAAAGTTATACCATTTAAGCGCGAACATCATTAGTTCATGTCGTACCGACCCAAAGGCGTTTTCTAAGTCTATCCAACAAACCGTAATTTGTCTCTCGCTAGTTCTAGCATCTTTAAGGCTTTCCGATATTAACGTATTATGTTCCAGGCATCCAGAAATTCCGGGCAAAAACCTTTTCTGGTGATTAGGCTTGAAATATCTATTGTTAATCATGAATTGCGTCATTTTAGTTTGTAAAAAAGAGAAAAATATTTTGGAAATTGTATTTGTTAGGGCTATCGGTCTAGTATCCTTGGGATTATTGACATTGTCGTTTTTCGGAATGAGGACAAAAAGGGCTTTTCCGAACGATACCGGTATTTGCTTTCTTGACCAGATTTTACCGAATATATTTAAAAGATGTTTATGGAGCGACGGACATTTTTTGTAAACTATATAAGGGATACCATCCGGTCCTGGTGCTGACTTAGATGGTTTCATTTTAATTATTTTATTGATTTCCTCCAAAGTTGGTGGGTTGGCTTGAAAATCTTCAGTAGGAGTCTCAGGTTTGTGTTCGTTTGGATCCCCATATAGTCTTTGGTTTTCTGGCACTTCGTATGTGCTTTTATAATGGTCGAAAATTTGCTCGTTGGTCAAGAGAAGCTTACCTTTTTGATCTTTGAAAATGTTTTTTGAGTATTTAAAATGATTTTTATCAAAGTCTACTTCATGTTTTGCCCGATCAAAGCTATCACGATTTTTCGTTATTTGATTTGTTATACCTTGGATAAGTTTAAGAATTGATCGCAATGCCCTAGACAGTTGGTGACTAAGTTGATTATCGCCTAAGGCTTTGGCTATACGAAGTTTCTTTATAAGATCTCTTTTTTTCCTCCTCATTTTCAATTTAAAACCGTTTTCTTTATTTTTGTGAGCATAACGATTCGTAGGTGGATAGTGCTCATTAAAGTAGTCGTAAATAGTATTTTGGAAAGTCTCTACTTGCGCATCGAGTACCTGATTTGAGCCCGGGTGCTCTAACAGGGCCGCTATATTTTGGTCATGTACTTTCCAGGTCGATTGTTTAGTATTTGGAATGCTAAGACGCGTCCGGATGGTCATGGACTCCTGGTAGTTTTCATTCAATGGCTCACCATGAGATATATGAGGGTAAACTCTATCCGCAGTGAAAACTGAAGATCTTACCGACGGTTGCCGCACTTCAGCACCATTGTGTGTTTTAAGATGTTTAATAAGCCAGGCTCGTCTTTTGTAATTTTTCCCGCACGTAGGGCATTTCAGTTCCGTTATCGCGCCGTTTTCGCCGTAATTGTCAACCGGTGGACAGTTCTTCCGCCCCCCCTCTCGGACTGTCCTAGGGGTATTTTTCTTATTTGGACTTTTAGCGTTTATCGACGTTCCCGGGCTTGGCTTGCTAGGCCATCGCCCTCGGCTGTCTTTCCAGCAGTCTGCTGTCTTCCCAGCTGCCAGCTGTCTTTCCAGCGTCAACTGTCTTTCCAGCGTCATCCCGTCTCTCCGGGCTGTCAATTTAGATAAGACGAAGCTTCTTAGCAATCCATGGATTCACCGTGCGGGTGCCGGGCCCATCGCGTTGCAAGGAGAGGAGTGCAAGCAGCGCCTGGGACTTGCGACCCAGGAGTAGGTTTAAGGGGCCCCTTTATTATGCGCAAAAACGCTCACCTTCACCCTCCACACTCCTCTCCCTACCTAACCAAATTTGGAAAGAACCTACTAATGCCGCCTTTGAAGTACGTTCTAGAAATGAACCGATGCTTGTTCTAGAAAGGCCAAGATCTTTAAGTAGGTTATAGAGAGATTTTGCTGTTATACCTCTCGCTCCCACTTCTACCGCGTACAAACTAACTATAAATTTATTCCTGATCAGTTCGTTGGTTAGTTCGTAATACTTATTGAGCTTGAATGTGTGATCCCTTGGGATGTTTGTTTCCCAAGGAACAGTAAGCTCCACAAGTATCACGCGCCTCAGGTGTTTCGAATACAGGAATAAGTCCGGTCTGGATGACGAAACACCAACATCCCCAGGGATTTTGTAATGCTTTTCATACGTGTCCATCATGATAATCCAATCAGGAGCCGCGCCTAATATTGAATAAGGCTTCGCTTTTGATTTTTTGGAGGAGCCTTCTTTTACGAATTCTATAGATCGTTCGGTGGTTGTTATACCCTTCCGCGCTCTTGCTACTGAAAGACTAACCGCTTCCCGTATAATTTCTAATACCTTGTCGTGGCGACGCGAGTATTGACCTTTATCTAGAAGTACCCTACACCCTACTAATAGGTGTTTCGCGGTTCCTATTGCCTCCCCACAGATGTTGCAAGACTTTTCGGTGGCTTTGCCCCATCTTACTAAATTACTTTGATCTGGGAGAGTCATTTGGAATGCATTAAGATAGAATTTTAATAATGCTGGGGACCAATCATAAATTAAGGTGCGCCACTTCAAAGCTAGTGGAATACAAAAATCTCCTATGGTCACCCATTCGTTTTGAATTTCTAGGCTCATCGCGTGGAGTCGGTAATTATCGTTTTCGTCTTGTCGAATAAAAGATTTTGTTATGTCTATGTCTTGAACTTTCCTACTTGATCCTAGCCCTACTTTATTTGTTTGAGCACCTATCATAAACTTTTTATGGAAGTCGTGACTCGAGTCGACTCGGATATATTTCAATGCATTATCTGGATAAGTTTAAAGAAAAGAAAGATCTAAACAAATATATCATTTAATATAACCAAATGACTCTCGGTACATGAATATAATAAATACAGTAATATAGTCATTACTGTGTAATTATTTAGACACAATTACCAATAACTCAATACGATGAAATACCCATAATAGTTATTACACATATTATAAACAATGTAAGTTTTTTTTTTATTTTTTTTTATACAAAACTAGGTTAATGCTTGACTACATTCCACCTGATGGAAAGTGAAATGTAGTCTTAGGTGGTAAAGCGCATTAACCTAGCAGCCTATTCACTCTCCTCTTGAAGACACCCACATTATATTTTGCCGGAAATACCGACGCAGGCAGATTGTTCCAGTCCTTCACTGTACGCACTAAAAAAACGAAGCGCTATGCTTCGTTCGGACAGGTGGAGTGTCCACAACGTAGGGATGGATACCCGCCGTGCGTCGGGACGTCCGGCAAAGGAACGGGGATGGGGTAATTAGGTCGTGCAATTCCTGCGCACACTCACCAAAATGTATCCCATAGAATACTAAGAGGCTAGCAATTCTACGCCTGTGTTCAAGGCTGTGGAGTTTGGCGTCAACCAATTTAGGGTCGCCAATAAGCCTCTTTGCTCACCTCTTAATTGAGTCCAGAATCGCAAGATGAGTCTTTGCGGCACCAGCAAATATGTGGCCACAGTACTCTACACACGACCGGATCTGTGCTTTGTATAATACAAGAAGCTGTCCCAGTGTAAAGTACTGTCGCACCTTCGCAAGTACGGCAAGCTTTCCTGCAGCTGCTCTTGCTCTGGACTCAATGTACCGACCAAAGTTGAGGTTCGAGGAGATCTCTAAGCCTAACAACTGAAGCCAGTCACTGTATTCCAAGGATACTTTCTGGAAAGTAGGAGCCAAGGTGAAAGGGCTCCTTTTGGCGGTGAACAGACACGTCTGCGTTTTGGTGGCGTTGAATTTGACAAGATTGACATTGCTCCATGCGGAGACTGCCTGAAGTTTGTCATTCAAACGCTGCACCATGGCTTATATATATATATAGACGACAGACGAAGCTTCTTAGCAATCCATGGATTCACCGTGCGGGTGCCGGGCCCATCGCGTTGCAAGGAGAGGAGTGCAAGCAGTGCCTGGGACTTGCGACCCAGGAGTAGGTTTAAGGGGCCCCTTTATTATGCGCAAAAACGCTCACCTTCACTCTCCACACTCCTCTCCCTACCTAACCAAATTTGGAAAGAACCTACTAATGCCGCCTTTGAAGTACGTTCTAGAAATGAACCGATGCTTGTTCTAGAAAGGCCAAGATCTTTAAGTAGGCTATAGAGAGATTTTGCTGTTATACCTCTCGCTCCCACTTCTACCGCGTACAAACTAACTATAAATTTATTCCTGATCAGTTCGTTGGTTAGTTCGTAATACTTATTGAGCTTGGATGTGTGATCCCTTGGGATGTTTGTTTCCCAAGGAACAGTAAGCTCCACAAGTATCACGCGCCTCAGATGTTTCGAATACAAGAATAAGTCCGGTCTGGATGACGAAACACCAACATCCCCAGGGATTTTGTAATGCTTTTCATACGTGTCCATCATGAGAATCCAATCAGGAGCCGCGCCTAATATTGAATAAGGCTTCGCTTTTGATTTTTTGGAGGAGCCTTCTTTTACGAATTCTATAGATCGTTCGGTGGTTGTTATACCCTTCCGCGCTCTTGCTACTGAAAGACTAACCGCTTCCCGTATGATTTCTAATACCTTGTCGTGGCGACGCGAGTATTGACCTTTATCTAGAAGTACCCTACACCCTACTAATAGGTGTTTCGCGGTTCCTATTGCCTCCCCACAGATGTTGCAAGACTTTTCGGTGGCTTTGCCCCATCTTACTAAATTACTTTGATCTGGGAGAGTCATTTGGAATGCATTAAGATAGAATTTTAATAATGCTGGGGACCAATCATAAATTAAGGTGCGCCACTTCAAAGCTAGTGGAATACAAAAATCTCCTATGGTCACCCATTCGTTTTGAATTTCTAGGCTCATCGCGTGGAGTCGGTAATTATCGTTTTCGTCTTGTCGAATAAAAGATTTTGTTATGTCTATGTCTTGAACTTTCCTACTTGATCCTAGCCCTACTTTATTTGTTTGAGCACCTATCATAAACTTTTTATGGAATTGAAGTCGTGACTCGAGTCGACTCGGATATATTTCAATGCATTATCTGGATAAGTTTAAAGAAAAGAAAGATCTAAACAAATATATCATTTAATATAACCAAATGACTCTCGGTACATGAATATAATAAATACAGTAATATAGTCATTACTGTGTAATTATTTAGACACAATTACCAATAACTCAATACGATGAAATACCCATAATAGTTATTACACATATTATAAACAATGTAAGTTTTTTTTTTATTTTTTTTTATACAAAACTAGGTTAATGCTTGACTACATTCCACCTGATGGAAAGTGAAATGTAGTCTTAGGTGGTAAAGCGCATTAACCTAGCAGCCTATTCACTCTCCTCTTGAAGACACCCACATTATATTTTGCCGGAAATACCGACGCAGGCAGATTGTTCCAGTCCTTCACTGTACGCACTAAAAAAACGAAGCGCTATGCTTCGTTCGGACAGGTGGAGTGTCCACAACGTAGGGATGGATACCCGCCGTGCGTCGGGACGTCCGGCAAAGGAACGGGGATGGGGTAATTAGGTCGTGCAATTCCTGCGCACACTCACCAAAATGTATCCCATAGAATACTGAGAGGCTAGCAATTCTACGCCTGTGTTCAAGGCTGTGGAGTTTGGCGTCAACCAATTTAGGGTCGCCAATAAGCCTCTTTGCTCACCTCTTAATTGAGTCCAGAATCGCAAGATGAGTCTTTGCGGCACCAGCAAATATGTGGCCACAGTACTCTACACACGACCGGATCTGTGCTTTGTATAATACAAGAAGCTGTCCCAGTGTAAAGTACTGTCGCACCTTCGCAAGTACGGCAAGCTTTCCTGCAGCTGCTCTTGCTCTGGACTCAATGTACCGACCAAAGTTGAGGTTCGAGGAGATCTCTAAGCCTAACAACTGAAGCCAGTCACTGTATTCCAAGGATACTTTCTGGAAAGTAGGAGCCAAGGTGAAAGGGCTCCTTTTGGCGGTGAACAGACACGTCTGCGTTTTGGTGGCGTTGAATTTGACAAGATTGACATTGCTCCATGCGGAGACTGCCTGAAGTTTGTCATTCAAACGCTGCACCATGGCTTATATATATATATAGACGACAGACGAAGCTTCTTAGCAATCCATGGATTCACCGTGCGGGTGCCGGGCCCATCGCGTTGCAAGGAGAGGAGTGCAAGCAGTGCCTGGGACTTGCGACCCAGGAGTAGGTTTAAGGGGCCCCTTTATTATGCGCAAAAACGCTCACCTTCACCCTCCACACTCCTCTCCCTACCTAACCAAATTTGGAAAGAACCTACTAATGCCGCCTTTGAAGTACGTTCTAGAAATGAACCGATGCTTGTTCTAGAAAGGCCAAGATCTTTAAGTAGGCTATAGAGAGATTTTGCTGTTATACCTCTCGCTCCCACTTCTACCGCGTACAAACTAACTATAAATTTATTCCTGATCAGTTCGTTGGTTAGTTCGTAATACTTATTGAGCTTGGATGTGTGATCCCTTGGGATGTTTGTTTCCCAAGGAACAGTAAGCTCCACAAGTATCACGCGCCTCAGATGTTTCGAATACAAGAATAAGTCCGGTCTGGATGATGAAACACCAACATCCCCAGGGGTTTTGTAATGCTTTTCATACGTGTCCATCATGATAATCCAATCAGGAGCCGCGCCTAATATTGAATAAGGCTTCGCTTTTGATTTTTTGGAGGAGCCTTCTTTTACGAATTCTATAGATCGTTCGGTGGTTGTTATACCCTTCCGCGCTCTTGCTACTGAAAGACTAACCGCTTCCCGTATGATTTCTAATACCTTGTCGTGGCGACGCGAGTATTGACCTTTATCTAGAAGTACCCTACACCCTACTAATAGGTGTTTCGCGGTTCCTATTGCCTCCCCACAGATGTTGCAAGACTTTTCGGTGGCTTTGCCCCATCTTACTAAATTACTTTGATCTGGGAGAGTCATTTGGAATGCATTAAGATAGAATTTTAATAATGCTGGGGACCAATCATAAATTAAGGTGCGCCACTTCAAAGCTAGTGGAATACAAAAATCTCCTATGGTCACCCATTCGTTTTGAATTTCTAGGCTCATCGCGTGGAGTCGGTAATTATCGTTTTCGTCTTGTCGAATAAAAGATTTTGTTATGTCTATGTCTTGAACTTTCCTACTTGATCCTAGCCCTAGTTTATTTGTTTGAGCACCTATCATAAATTTTTTATGGAATTGAAGTCGTGACTCGAGCTCTGAGGCAACTTTGTCTTTTGGGAGAGAAGTTACAGTATCATCTTTAGATTTTCCGATGATATGTCTTTTGGTAACTCTTAGATGTTTGTAGAGCTCCGATGGTTTCTTTAATTTTAATCCAAAGTTGTTTCGGTCTCTAAATAAGGTTGAAGAGTCCGCTGAGTGCGCTAACCCGAGCCATAACTTCAATGTCTTTATGACGCTTGCATCTAACTTTGACAAAAGGGTTTTATTTATATCATACACGAGGAAAGGCCAATTTAGACGTGATGTTAAATAATTATCGTAAATCCAAGCTTTTTTGACGTTACTTATTGGTTGGTTGTCTACCTTTTTGAGATCGTTTAAAAAGCTATCGACTATTACATCCAACGATGGAGTACGGCCTTGGTAATCGATTTTTTTACCTAAAAATTTAAACGGAGCTGCTTCCGTAACTGTACTAACGCACTGACCGCCTATTATAAGACCCGGATCGTAAGAGGTATATTTGGTATTCCGTCTACCCAGACACAGACTAAAACATTTACTTGGTTTTGTCCTCAATCCGCCCGTCCACGTACAGAAATCCTCAACTACATTTAAAAGTACCTGACATTGTTTCGGATTACGTGTCAGTATCGCGAGATCATCTGCAAAAGCTAGTATGGATTCTGTGTATTTGTTGTTGAACTTAAACCGATAGCCCCACTTTTTTTCATTTCTAATTAATTTGTCTATTAAAATATTAATAACTATATTAAATATAATAGGAGAAATACAACAGCCCTGAAATAAACCAACGTTATAATTAAGTGGTTTTGAATGGTTTTCATTAAAAATTATAGAGAATTTTAATTTTGAATAATATGATGCAATAATGTCGCGAACTACCGTAGGAAAGTTATACCATTTAAGCGCGAACATCATTAGTTCATGTCGTACCGACCCAAAGGCGTTTTCTAAGTCTATCCAACAAACCGTAATTTGTCTCTCGCTAGTTCTAGCATCTTTAAGGCTTTCCGATATTAACGTATTATGTTCCAGGCATCCAGAAATTCCGGGCAAAAACCCTTTCTGGTGATTAGGCCTGAAATATCTATTGTTAATCATGAATTTCGTCATTTTAGTTTGTAAAAAAGAGAAAAATATTTTGGAAATTGTATTTGTTAGGGCTATCGGTCTAGTATCCTTGGGATTATTGACATTGTCGTTTTTCGGAATGAGGACAAAAAGGGCTTTTCCGAACTATACCGGTATTTGCTTTCTTGACCAGATTTTACCGAATATATTTAAAAGTTACCTCGTAAATAGTTTTTATTCGTCTTTATTTCATTTCAATTATTGCCCTGATAACAATTTCAACAAAATTTGTACAATTATACACAAAATATAATATGTTAACAATTCAAATGTGTGTTGAATTTTAAATTAAGTCGTTTTTTTACTTTTTTCGAACTTACCATTTTTTTTTTATATTACAAGTTAGATTGTACTAAGGTAAGGACTTGTTAGCCCTTATATCCTTACTCGTACTGGGAGAACAGTGGAAACCAAACCTATATAAAATAAAATAAATATAATAAATAAATAAAATAAGTTGAATATTTTTCCTTCCGTCTGTCCTGTCATACACCCTCATACCCCCGGTCGCCCGGGGGCACTATGATAAATTATTAAATCTTAATCTTTCAAGATTATATTAATGGAATTTGTCTTTGTCTTACTTGAAAATAGCAAAGAGCGAGTTATAATTTTCGAGTGCAATATCGAGGGTTTTCGTTCCTGCAAGACGTGCATTCTATTTTATATTATTATCGTGTACATATATTATAAATGTTATATATAACATATTATTCACATTTCAAATATGTACGAAGAACAGGAAATATGTTCTTAATTTCACAAAATTTAGAGACTCCTCTTGGTATTGAGACATATTTTATGAGTACGTCTAGTATCTGCTTCACAATGTGCTTGTTTTGAAAAAAGTACTTTAAATATGTTTTTCTCACATCGGGGCAATGTTCACTTTCACAACCTACTTAAGGGTGTAAGTGCTTTTTTCCTCTATGAAATATTTAAATTAATTCGGAATTCGGTTTGATTTTAATTTGGGGAGTTTTTTATTTTTATTTCGATAAGTATTATTAAAATTTGTATTGATTCGAAGTGAAAAAAATATAAAAAATAAATAAAAATAAGGGTAATATAAAATTAATCCCATACAGGAACAAAAGAAATATAATTATTAGATGAAGAGTCAATAATTACACGTGTCTTATTGAAAAAAAAACCAAAAGTGATTGGTGTGTTTTCGAAATAGTGTCAAAAACTTATTACCGTTAAAATAAACCATTCAGCAACCCAGACGAAATTTTATTGTAAATGGGTCCCTAAGCTCCTTAAGCTTAAAATTAAGCTTAAAATCTAGTTATTTCATAACAATTTTAAGTAAAATATAATTTTCTCAGCTCCTTTCTAAGAAGACTGAACAAAAATAATATTTAAGTATAATTTTTGGAATCGTTTGAAAGTTTAAGGAATAGTTTAATAAATTAGTATCTAAAAAAATATCTTTGATATTTTTATAAAAATCGAGGTCTCAATTATCATAGAAATACTAAAATTGTTTATTAAATGTCTTCTTTCATAAAATGGAATTAAATGAATAAACCAATCTAAATAACAGCTAAAATTTTATCTAAAGTTATTTTTAAAATGTAGAATAAAGGATGTTTTATAAAATAAACAGGTTGGTAGGGTTGAAATAAATGATATTCAAGTATTTTTAATGTATACGTATGTAGATTGAAGAATCCTGAGTCACATTTAAAAAGTTGAGTTGTGTAGTCGATATAAAACCGTTTTTTTTTTTGTTTATCTCTGCTTTTGACTTAACTAGATTTAAAAGCATAACCGGTAAGAACAGAAGGGAATGAGGGGGGGGAAACTTATACCAACTGTGACTTGCCATAAAGAAGGATGGCACATTGCAAGTGTCTAAAAAAAGGTACGTCCCAATGGTGATTACAAGAGGACTCAGACGATAGGTTAGAACGTCATTGTTTGAGCAACCCATTCATTTTGCAATGATAGAGCCGGGTTTATTCTTAATACATCCTTAACTAAAGACATCAAGTTGTGTAATCCTGTTAACTTTTTAAAAACAACACTTCAAATCAATCTAATTACGTGTCAAGACTTAGATTTTTAGAAAAACAGGAAGATGTTAACCTTATAATAATTCAATTATGAGATCCTTTTTTTTAATATTAGGAGTTCTCATGGATACCCACTTCCAACCAAGGGATAATGGAGGTGGTTATATGAGACTCCTACTCCCTAAACCTGACGGTTGCCGCCGCCGTCAAAATGGGACACCACGGATCGCTTTCGCACTCACTGCGATGACCCGACGTGCGAGGAGTACCCATCCCTTTTTGCAGGCTTGATAGATTGTGGAGGGATTCCCTTCCCCCCACCCAAGCCTGCTACGTCGGAAGGAAAATACGACCCGGATTGATAACATACCTAAATAATTTTATATAAAGCACTTTTTACGTAAATAATTATTAGCTAACATGATTTCATTGTTTATGCCAAAACTGTATATCGCGAAATAGTTTGAAGTAGATGAAGATCGATTCGATATATAACTTTAAATTATCTATTACTGAATAAATTACTCTTAAATAGGCAGAACCTAAGTTCTTTTTTATTTATATTTATATAATATTATAATGTATGACATAACAATAATAACAATAAATCTTAAAGTACAACATTTCTACTTATCTGTTTTATGTTAATATTTGTGGGACTTTATTTCTTGATAGCTTTTGTATACAATAATCTGGTTTTATCAGTGATAAGCCATCTTTATAAGTAAATATATTAAAACCTTGATAATTTTAGTTTTATTATAGTCATAACCACACTAAACTATCACAAGATGATGTTACAATAAATTCGTAGCCATTAATGTGTGTAAAAATATTTTGCACTAGGAAATTATACGACTTTCTTAAAATTTCATTGAATTTTCACATTAGTTTTATAATAGAAAACTTTCATGATAATGTATATATTCACACATACAAGTCAGTGAATGAGTCTGACTTATTTCTCGCATAAGGTACAGTACAAGTGATTTTTTGTGTTTCTGACTCGCTTTATTATACATGTTACTTAAAAGGATAATGTTGAAAATTCATAATGCCAAGTTATTTAGAATATAATACATTTTTGAGGTGAATAATATTTTTAATTAATTTAAGTTTTTTTTTATAAATAAAGAGCGTTTGACAACAGTAAAAAAATATCTATATTCAATAATTTGAAGCTTATGCAAAAGGGTTGTAAAAATTAGAGAAAACTGACGTGGTTTTTTAATTATTATATCATGCTTTTCATTCTTTTATCAAAAATTCTATAAGTATATAGAAGTGTACTCTTTTTAAAATTTCCTGAAATTCTATAAAATATCAGCAATTCTGTTTTTACTCCCTCTAGGTAATATATATTTATTATTTAAATACGATTCTATTTATAAGTAATATAAAAATACTTACACGTACAAAGCAAACACACATGTACTCATTTTCGCGGGAGGCATATAACGAAGTGTAGAATAACCCTTATTAGCTCAATTTAGATTCGCTCCATTTACTACGTGAGCTGAATGTTTCGTTTTCATTTATCTCGATATCATATGTTTATAAACAAGATACAACTCTGGCTTAAAAGCTGGAACTGGCAGTGTTTAAACCACGTTATTGGTATTCCTAGGTGTCAATTTTCAGGCTCTTAATAGTAGCTGCAGGATGAAAGCACTATGTAACCTTGAGTAAATCTGTGCTCGGTGGTGTGCTATTTTGCTCAGATAGAGTGTTTAGGGTGTGTTACAAAAAAGTATTTTTTTTCGTATATCTAGTATTTGAGCTACATTTAACAGTACTCACTGTATTTTTTAGTGATTTTGAATTTAAATAGAAACACTAATAGTTATGGCACTTACACATATAAAATATGTGTAAGTGCCATAACGGCCACCTTCTCACAGAGTTCTGACCAACAACCCCAATACTGTAACTAACCGATGGGATCTATTATTTTGGCTCTATATTTTCGTAATAATCTGGCTCCTCAACACACAAACTACCTAGGGAAACTATCTATTTTAGGGTTTAGTTTGTTGGGCAGCCATCCTGTTTCCGGTAAAACGTGATAAAAGGTGTTTGTCAGTAAGTTTGTTTAAAATGACTCGTGAAAATCTAATAAATTACGTTTGGTTATATTACATTATGTCTTTAATAAAAAAATACCTTTATATTTCTAATTCAATCTTGAATGCTATCGTAATATGTAATAATCATGATCATACGAGTACTCCATAAACTGAAGTGAGGATCATATACTAATCACATGATGTTGTTGACAGTTGACTGTTTTAAAAAAAATGCCATTCCAATTAACATTCTCTAAAAGAAGAAAGAATCAATTATACTTGGTCCATAATTTGGGTGTTCATGAATATTTCTACTAATCCAGAAATTTTAAGAATTCCAACAACTCGACAGTCAAAATACAAGAACAAAAAATTTAACTAATACGAAGCGCCAATTTAGAGAGTTGATTTATTTTAAGAAATAAAATTTAGTAAGACATAAATATTATCGCCAAGACACTATGATTTACAATTTGTCTCAAAAGACTCTATTCGAATCATTTTAATTTGTTGCTGAGATTTCAACCTATGAAATAGAGATATGCGATTATCAATGCCTTGGATATAAGAACAATTCAAGTTATTATTTATTATTCATTATATTTTTATCATTCGTATTTAATTATTCTTTACCTATTTATATTCTATCAGAAAGATTAACCATACAGAAATCCCATCTAAAAATCCCCTGAAGTCTGTTACAAATGATAACCGTTGTTTTATGTAGGTACTATTATAGTACGGAGATAGTCACTACAAAGAAAAAAATAAATCAAATGTAAGACTTAAATACAAGCTCAATAGAATAAATAGTATAGTAGTAGGTACCTATCACCAGAAACAATAATTATTTCAAAGTTCATTGAGATAAACATAGCCTTATCTTCATTTAATTTACTATGGAAGTAACTACTAACAATCTAACAGAGGAACTACATCTAAGTTTCATAGTAACTTACTCCTCAGAGCCATTGTTCGTAAATTAAATTACTTTGATACTAACTCACTAACATTCTATACACGAATTTAAATCTATTTACAATCTCATTATATACTAGCTGTCTATGTTTTGGGATATAAAGTATTATCAATACTATCTTATGATAGTATTATTATATAGTAGTATTGCTTCTACATAATACACAAAATTCGTAGAAAGGATTCGTACATTTTGTAAACGATAGAATTTATGGACAACGGTTTATTACAGTAATACGGTAGTGCATAGTAGAAGAAACCAAATCTATAATTCCGACTCCTGTCGTTTGTTCGAAATCAAATTTTGTAAAATAATAAAGAAATTTTTTTATGAAAAACTTAAGCAAAGCAAAAGTACCAAAATCAATTTTATTGTATTTAAATATAGAATTTCAGGAAGGACCGTGAACACAAGTGCTGCAAAGCTAGCGAAACGACGGGTTAAATTTGAAATGTAAATATAAAATTTAAATATACGCGAGTTAAATCCATGAAAATAGTTTTATTTCAATGTGTAGTAAAACTCAAATGACTTTTGTATTACAATGTTCAAGGAAATATTAGTCTATATCATACAACAAACGAGCCGATAAACCAAAAAAACGGTAGTAAAATTAACTTTGCATGTCTTTTATGCATGTCCCCGTTTTACCATTATAGTTAGACTTTAAACTAATTATAATATGTTTTTAAATTAGTAAGAGATCAGAGTAATAGCTTTGGGAACCAAGTAGCGGTACTGAAACAGTTCTTAAATAATTCAGAATATAATAAACTTCTTAAATCAACAGGATTACACCCAATAAAGAGATCTTCATAATATGTACAAGTTTTCCCTATTGTGCCTATGATACTGTTAAGATATTCAGTTCACACAATGCCATAAAAAGAACAATAAAATAAATAGAATAGCTGCAATTCCTCTACTATTATATTACGGCCAGTACTATCAAACATAAAAATAGCTTCCTTCTTTTTTTTTTTTTCAAGAGATAAATTAATGTAATTAAAATTTAAATTAATATTTGTTTAAACATAAAATATAATATAAATCAAAATTAAATAAATGCAGAGTTTTTTTTACTAAAATGTAAAAGTTGTGTAAATAAAATTTTAAATCAAGCAATAAAACCATTAAAGAGAGCCAACAAATATATAAGAAAAGCTGAGCTATGTATTCCTTGTTCCATTTTCTCAAAATACGTATATAATAGTTAATAGTATAATCGAATAAGTAAAAGGTTTAGTCTTTTTACGAATAATGAATACAAAATACAACATCTATACGTATAATAAAATCGTCACTGAGCCATTCCTGTACATGAATAAAAAAAAAAACATCATAGGGGGGCCTTATAAGAGCAAGAGAACCCAAAACAATGGTTTTTCAGTTTGTCTGTTTGTCTGTATGTCTGTATGTTTGTGCACGCTAATCTCAGAAACGGCTTAATCAATTTGAATGCGGTTTTCAAGAATATATTATCACAGTCTTCACTTAACATTTAGGGTTTATTTCATCTAAATCGGTTAAGAAATAAAAAAGTTATGACTATTTATGTCAATGACATAATAGGTACCATGAAAATCTTATTTTATACATGTAATAAATATGTAAAGGAGTAGTCTTTGTACATTAAAAATATTTAAAACAATACACCAGGATGTAAAGTAATAACTAATAGAATCCATTTTCAGCATTTTTTTAATCTTTGTCTGTTTATTTGTTTGTCTTTTAGTAATGCACACAACACGAAAAAAAATATTTTCAAAAATTCATACAGGGGGACCTTTATATAAGCAAGAGAACCCAAAACAATGTTTTTTTCATTTTGTTCAACTAAATGTCTGTATGTTAGTTCACTCTAATCTCAGAAACGGATTAGTCGATTTGAATGCAGTTTTCGGGAATATGTAGTCATGGGATTCACTTTATATTTTGTTTTTTTTTTAACAATCGGTTAACAAATAAAAAAGTTAATAATCTCTTATTGTCGTACCTTTGCTTCTTACCGGTTACATACATTAGTAAGTACAAAGTGTACTTTTTATCAAAATCGAAAACTACGCGTACGAAGTCGCACGCATAGCAAGTTACATATTATAAAGCAAAGTCGCTTTTCGCGTCTGTCCCTATGTCTGTATGTATGTATCTTTAAAACTACGCAAAGGGTTTTGATGCAGTTTTTTTTTTATAGATAGAGTGATGCAAGAGCAAGGTTTATATGTATTATAACGTGCTTAATATATCAGAGAACCACTGATAATTTCAAGATTTCTAATGCGAAGTCGTAAACAAACACATTGTTTTGCGCTCACAATGCAAAAGGCTGGCTGAACTCTACGAGATAGATCAAAATAATGTACTAAGTATTGTATACCTTAAAAAGTTCTACAAGAAAATCCACGATGGTATATGTTTATCTCTTAGGAATAACCCACAATAGCAAATTTTTATCCTTTACTTTTTACGAAAAATAATAGATTTTAACGAAGCAATTTTAAGAAATACAGCTTTAATCCTTATCTAATTAAGTAACTTAAATAGATTTTATATTTAATATGAAACAATATATTTCCTTACAGCATGTAATTTTAATGAATATTTTTGAAGATATTACAGATTTGAAATATAGGGTCTAAGCGTTTGCAGCGGTATGGTCTACCGGCGCACTCTGGTATGGAACCGTGCAAACCGTCTCAAAAATGGCTTTTGTGAATTTTCAGTATTGAAAATTTTGTAAATATATATAGCTAATTGAATGTTTATCATTTAAAATATATTTTTTTTAATAAAACTAGACCTGCAAGTTGATGGTGAAAATAACGTCAATTGTATAGCTCAGAATTCCTCAAGTTTACATGGTAATATTTTGATTATGTTCAATGAAAATCTGTAAGTGTGCTATATGGTTAGAATGGTTTTTAGGTACACTGTTTAAGAAGTATTTAAAAGGACTTTTAAGTAAAAACAAGAAAGGTATAAAAATAATTACAGCATTTAATATTGTATCCTTATTAAAAACTTTATATATTCTTTGGACAGTGAGCGATGTCTGCCGATGTCGTAATTTTGTTCGTATCACCTAAAATAAGTCATATAGAAGACAATACAAAAAAAAGAAGTGGGAATTGTTTTACTACAAATTTAAGGCGTGCGAAGCCGCGGGCAAAAGCTAGTTTGTAAATAAGATAAAACTTTAGATTGTTTACTTAAAATAAAATGTTTTAAAATCGCCCTATTTATGTAATAAAATTGCAAATAGCTCCAATTCAGTATAATTATGTAGTAATATTATAGTGCAAGCGTAAAATATTTAAAATGTTTTTTGTTAAATATATTTTCGAATTTCAAAGCTCTCGAAGTTATTCTATACTGACTAGAAAGATTGGTTAAAAATTTTCAGAGGAGCCATGTATCTGCCGCGTCTGTTCCGGTAAAGACATTGAGGGTTGATGCTATAATGAATTACGATTAACACAATTTTTACTTTCTTGTACAAAGTTCCACTTTATTTAAATATATGATACAATTTTATATGCGACCGGTTTCGTACATCATCATCAGGCGACTACAATTAATTAGAGTGCCGGTGGATAGGATCGGAAGTATTAATATCTACCTACATAATACAAAATAAAAATATAATAACGTTACAATGTCTCTAAGGTTCAAATTAATGTCAATATACAAATATAATTATGTCAAAAGAATAAATAAATAAATAAATTTCTAGTTATTTAAATAAAATTAAATGTCATTAAAATACAATAATAAGGGTGAATTGGACAGGTGGTCTTGTTCGTTTAGAAGCATTTCTGGTTTATCCTTATGCTTATTCACTTCAAGTGCTTCTAGGGAATTTAATTTTCTGCCTTTATTGCATACATGTAATATTTTAAAATTCTTATCCGGATCAAAGTTATGGTTCTCTTCTAATAAATGATTTGCGAATGTTGAGTTAGACTTTTTATTTTTCCAACAAGAGGTATGTTCCTTTATTCGGGTTTCAAATTTTCTTCCGGTTTGACCAATATACACAGCCTGACATGTATTACAATTTAGTTTATATATTCCGGATTGGTGTTTGACTGGAATCTTATCTTTATTATTAGTCAATAAACTTTTAATTGATCTGGTGGTATAAAAAACTGTATGTCTGTCTGTATTATCCAAAATGTTTTTAAGTTTTTGTGATATTGGTCCGAGATAAGATATTTTGTTATAGGTTATAGGTTTCTTTTTGGTGACGTTATTACCACTGTACACTAGTTTTAATGCAAGTTTTTTGCGCTTACGTCGTAAGATGTTTTGTACAAGTTTTTTACTGTAACCGTTATTAAATGCAATGTTTGTTATGGTACTGAGCTCCTTGTCGAAATCTTCTTTGTACATGGGAATACTGGCTATAATGAATGATTCAAACATTGTTACATTTTATTTAAAAAGAACAATTGTTGAATACCTTTTTTTATTGATAGCGTCACCCGGGGAATGGACAGATACAGTGACTGTTGGACTTATGACGTCAGCTCAGGACGTCGTCGGGGTCATCGAGTACCGATTTGGGTGTCCCTTTTTTTTCCTGGAAAAGTAATTTTAGACCTTAGTCACCAGTGAGTTCGGGTGACACTCAGTAGTTTTGGGAAAGCCTTTGAAATACCAGCGATAGTCGGAATGTCTAAGTCCTTATGGAGGTTTATGTTGCGGACGAACCACAACACTCCGGTTGTAATCCGTGAACCTTTTATCTCTGAATCCCCTGAAGGGATTTCAGATTTCTAACATCAAAGCGCACATAGGACATCACGGGGCATTTGTCACCTTTGTGAAGTATGACCTTGTTTCGAAGAAACTCCTTTTTACTCCGTTTACCTATCAGGAATATAGATGATCGATATGAAGGCCGTTATTACACAAACGGCCTTTACGTACGAAGCTAAACCTAACTTTCTATGTAATGTCAATAGACTAAACGGTATACATAATGAATATAATCGCTCGCCAGTATTATATTAATAACTTTTTATTTATTATATTTAGTCTACAATTTGGGAAATTATACGTTTGGGTATTTTCATATTTCATATTTTCATATTTGGATAGGTATATTCATAAAAGTTGCTTTGACAGTCTTCGAAATATATATAAATAAAAATAAAAAAGGCTAATAAAGTAGTTACTCAGTCTTGAGAAGTCCCTTTTACAAATACATTTTATTTAACAGTTATTCTGCTTATTTAAACTTATTAATGACGACTTCATTAGTTAGAATTAATAACTTAACCTTTGTCATGATTAGGCCTGTTTTCTACAAAGAGATTATGTCACATAAATATATATCATAGACAGATCACTTACTAAACCATTATCAGAATTGGCTCAACTAGGTTCCAATTTATTTGATGTCTTTATTGACGGCTCTTGACGAATTTTTCTTAAACAGGATAAAAATTATACTATTATATACTATTAAAGTTGTTAAGTTGG
Organism: Napeogenes sylphis; assembly: GCA_959347405.1. Classification (NCBI taxonomy): domain Eukaryota; kingdom Metazoa; phylum Arthropoda; class Insecta; order Lepidoptera; family Nymphalidae; genus Napeogenes; species Napeogenes sylphis. Next base: position 30,383,919 of record OY365783.1, on the reverse strand, counting down.
GAGTCCGTTGTACGTACGTGGAAGAGGGTGTCTATTCTTAAAAAGTTTTCGTAGCTAATGAGGACTCGTTTGGCTGCTACGATGCCACAGACAGTCACAAAGATACAGAGATATACACGTCAAACTTATAACACCCCTTTTTTTGGTTATATATAAAGTATGTAATAATATATAGATATAAATTAAAATCGATGAATGATCTCTTCCAAAATAATAATATGAATGTATTTGCTACAACAACCAATTAGGTAACATATATAATAAAAAATAGTATCCAAACAGAATGTGAAGTAATATCTCCTACAAATTCTGTCAAATAACCACATAGAGTTTGTCACTTGAGGTAATAGAATAAAAAACAAAAACTACATCTAACATTATAAACTAATTTTATAAAATAAATATGCAAAATTTTTTTAAACGTAATATACATTCGTTTTATCTTAAATACGACACATTTTGGTTACTTAAAAAGCTTTCCTTGAAAACGGATGCATAATTTATTTCACATAATATGTCATACGTAATAACGTGTCCGGATGAAAGAGAAGGTTTTACTTGATGTAATAAAAAGCGTTTTCTGAAATATTCATTAAAATTTTACTATAATACTTTATATTAACTAGTATTATGAAATATATGTTACTGTATTAATGAAAGGAAAGTTTTTCAAAATACCTGAATCCTTTTATGCATTAAAAAAATTCAAATCTTGTATTGGATTAAAACCTTCTATTCGATTATTACTTCTTTTACTTCTTTTACATATAACAGAAAAGTTGGAGGAAATGAACATATTTTATTGACCCCAAGGAATTGGGAAAAGATGAATAATGATTTTAGTTTTTGATTTTATTGTTTTCACTAAAACACGTGTTCTTCACGTTTATTGCTAATAAAATAGATCATAAGTTTATCTGTTAATTAAATAAATAATTGATAAAGTAATTAAATTTTATTTGTTTCTTTGATGTCAAGAAAAATATGTTTATATATGTATATCGATAAAATCCCTCGTACTGTTTTTAAGAAATGTGACATCAGCAAACTGCCTGTCTAGCGACACAATTGTAGCTCTGGTGATGATATTATTGGATCTTTCCAACTAAATAAAAATTCGTTCGTTTTAAGGGCCACTTAAAACTTTTAAGAAAAGTTCGTATTGCTATTCAAGCAAGAATACTTACCTCCGATATTGGAGCCGTATACTTGTAAGCAGTATAGGTTTTAAACATTGATATTATAATAATATAAATAGTAACATACTTTGACTATGAATTTACATTGTAATAAGATGACAATAAGTATATTTGTCGGAGTTAATTCTACAATAATCAACTTAATTAACGACGACTCTTATTTACGCTAGCCGCCAACATACACATAATTTGAAAAAAAATAGTATAGTATATTTGATAGTTTAGGACAACAGCAGTAATTTGCACCATGCAAATTACTGTTAGTGTCCTAAACTAATAAAATTTGAGAAGGAACAGATTTCTTAGTCTTAAACATAAAGAAAATGTGTATACGAGGTAAAATTCAAGTATTTTAAAAAAGATTTAATTGGATGTGTTTCACAAATAGAGAGAGCTAAAGATAAGTCTTACAATTTCTAATAAAAACGTATTCTTAATTATTTTTTTTAGAAGTTTTTTAAAATATAACACATATGTTGCGATAATTATTTTAGTATTCAAACCATTTTTCACAATTAATAACTCTTTTTAAACCCAGCATCATTTATTATTGTTTTGTTTTCATTTAGTTAAATTCATTTATGACTATGTTAGGTAATGGTAGGAACTTGGTTTTAATTCATCACTATTCTATTAATATACATTTTTTTTTATTTTAATGTATCAATATTATTGTCAAATACAATTTCTAAATCCGTTTACTTCTCAATCATCCAGTTAATGTAAATCATTAAGTAATTTATTTAACTAATAATTTTTTAGCTTTAATTTTGACCAAAACTTGTTTCAGACTCTAAATAGGGTGGTAGAATCCGCTGAACTCCGTTAACCCGGGCCATAATTTCAATGTCTTTATGACGCTTGCATCTAACTTTGACAAAAGGGTTTTATGAATATCATAAACGAGGAAAGGACAACCAATACGTGATGTTAAAAAGTTAACATCAAAATAGGTCATAAAAATATTTATTAATTATAAATATTTATTTGGATGTTGTGCGCAAACAAAATAGTCTTTTAAAGAATGTTTATTAGGTAAATAATAAGTCGTTTTATAAAGCTGATATTTAGAATTACATGTGGAAGTTTGGATGTTTTGTATGTGAATCACGCAAAAAGAAAAAGATAAATTTCTAAAAAATTGCACACAAATGTAACATTACCTAGAAAAATAAATAGATTACCTTTGATCTAAAAGAAACATAAGTTTTTTGATTAAGTCTGACTAAGCAGGCATCATCATCCTCCCAGTATAGTATTGTTAAAATCCTGGTTAAAGTCAGTTAATTTAGAATAAACCGAGTATGAGTATGGTACTAAAAAAATATTACCCGGATTTGCAACAGAATTTTTGTAAGTGGCAATAGAAATTATTTTCTTTTTAAAAGAAACTTTTAATAACTGTTTATAAAGAGTAACTTTTTATAAAGGGTAGTGCAATGTTTTATATCTTATAATATAACATGATAAGTGGACTGTCAAAAACAATTATATTTACTATATCTGGCTGTTAGTTCTATAAATAGCAGGTGGAAGAAAACAAACTATTCTCTGATATTAATTGAGATAACTATTTGATTACGCTAAAAGTTTTTTTTGTAAGATATTATATGTGATTCAACATAATTCATACACCCGGTTATAACTATCATCACATTAAAGTTTTGCACAATGATGTGAGGAAACGAGAATCGTTTAACCAATATAAACTATTATTTATGTGTTATGTAGGCGACCAAATATCTCTATACCAAATAATATTAAAATTTTTTAGGTCCGCCGTGTTTCGAATTCATTAAATATATATAGAAATATAAAATGTGTAAAATATAGGATGATAATTATTAATATTTTAATTAAATGACATCTTAACATCATTTTATCTTAGTGTCTTTTTTTCATTAAAATAGGTGGAATCAGGCATTGTAGCTTTACAATTATTTAAGAAATACATCTAGGGAAAATGAGGATTAGTAAAGTAATTTTAAAACTCGTTAAAGTAACTTTTTACTTAACTTTTGCTTAAATTATCTCTATTTATCTCTCTGCCCAAAAAATATTTTCTAAATTAATGTATATTTGCTGAAATATGATGTTAAGAGGACTAAATGGTTTACAAGAATAAATATTACACTTTCTTCATCAAATCGTGGTTTTATGTTCAACTATTATTTTTGGTACATACTGATGTGTATATTGTATAATATTATTAAATATTGTTATGAACATTGTAAGGAATATTATTTTCGGTTTTTTACTATTTTGGTACTTTGGTATGTTATTAAAAAATTTACTAAACTTGCTCCAGATAAATACATTTAATTGTAACACAGACAAGAGCTATATTTCGTTTCAGACCTACATTTGGTAAATTACTCTGTCAACTGCAGTCGAAAATAAGGATTTAATCTTATCTCTGGCATTTAAAGTGAATCGTAATGCCCTATAAGCAGACTATCGAAATTTTGTTTAGTAAAAAGTTTGAAAATCGATTATTATGGTTCTTTAATATTCCGTTTTGGATGTTAATGCATAGAAGATTTATCATTTCATAGAAGACTCATGTTTAAACTCAAACGTATATTTAATATAGGCACTTACGTTGATATGTCATTCCATTGAAGTAAGTATTCAATTAAAAGGAAGGGCTTAAATACTGATGTTAACAGAAAAATAAAAAACATAAATATAAACGTAAAAATAATGATTAGATCCTATACTTTATATATATATATATATATATATATATATATATATATATATATATATATATATATATATATATATATATATATATATATATATATATATATATATATATATATATATATATAATTTTTACTATGTTTATTATAAGACATACCTTTTTAGAATTAAATTTATGGTATATGAGATTTTGAGGATTATTATAATTTATGTATTGTTTACCACATATATTGATAACTCAAACAGTTGCAAGTATATTTTATCCTTCTCTATATCAATAACAACAGCAGTAAAACCCTTTTTAAATAAAACAAAAAGCTAAAAACCAAACAAAGACAAAGCAAAGACCCTAATAATTTATTACTACCTTTGTAATTTATAACTTAACCATGGAATAAGATAATATAAATAAGAGGTATCCTGAGCTACCAATTAATTAATAATCACATGCACAAATGAATTTGTTTTATTTTATATCTTTAACAATTTTTGATTTGGGTACGTATATCGGCGTTAGTTTATTTTCACTTTAAAGTGTATAAGGCTTATCCCAACGAAAAAACGAACCTACTTCAGTGTTAAACAAATCTTCATCTCGGTTTACAAAAGTAATTAGACGCAAGTAAAAGAGTATTAATGGGGCAATCATTTTTGTATTATAAAATAGAAATTAAGATATTACTTTTCTGAATAATTCTTTCTTTCGTTGATTATTTTTTTGTTATATGTATATATAAAAATAATTTTCAAGCATATAATGTCTAATATGTTTGTACATAATAATTGGTAAAATGTTCAAAATCATGATTATTTATCTGCAAAAACATTTCCTTTGTGTTTATGTTTAAAGAGCTAGTTTTAGCGATTCTTGTTAAAAAAGTTACTAATCATAATAAATAAAATGCACAAAAATTGCCTTTAAGGAATTAAATTATAAAATGATTATGAATTTGTCTAGTATGCATTATGCGAGATGCCATTTACGCAAGCGACAACCGTTTAATTGTGTAGAGACGAGATACAGTCGATATTTTAATATTAATAATCTTTACGAAAGATATTGGATATTACTCAAAACTCTTCATAAATTGGATCTAAATAAAAACGTACTCAGCACATGCAATATGTTTTATGACACTGACATTTAAAGAACATATGCTCTTAGCGATTGAATTTTTATGTTGGCATAAAAGTTATAATACTTAAGTTTTGCTGCTACCGAAAATTTTACGTATTAAAATTGTTTGGATTATATCATTTCTAGGGTAAATTAAAAAAATATAAACGTACAAAACTCACATTATTTATCGACATGTTATGTTATATTTATCGATATGTTCTACACTAAAAATAATTTGAGCTTTGCAAGCTCCACGTCGTCAAAATGTCTTACTGCACATTTTCATTAATGACTGAGTAAAACTGAATTTCAAAATTGAGCTTTATAGTAAGCTATGATACTAATAAAATAGAATAATTGAACGATTGCTTACAAGTGCATTATATCACAAACATTAACATCTGTTTTAAGGTAAGGTACCCATGTAATTGCATCAATCAATCAATCAATTCAATCGGCTTAACTCAGATGCTAGAGAACTATATAATATATTCCTGACGGGGCGCCGCGGTTGAGAGCGAAGGAGATCTCATCTCCCATGTCCCATGTAGAGTAGGAGTCTCACCTAATCGTCCCCATCTTGCTCTGTTTGGGGTCGGACACCAATGATGGGTTCCAAACGTTTAAAAAAAGTAGATTTTATGATATATAAAGAAATGTTCTGAATTTGTAAAATAAAGCAAGAACATTTATCAAAGAAAACTAAGAACACTCTGAGCGAATTACATTTTCCATTTGAAAAACTATTACTTAAAGAGTTATATTAAGAAATTTCGTTCGTTTATATGTTTTAAGTGATTTTATAATATAGACTTTTTAATGTCAAATTGAAATGCCACAATTAGTTTTTAATTAAAAGCTATACCGCGGGATTTTTCGTGATTTACAATACTATTCCTTGCTACACAGATACTGAAGTAAAATTATAATATTTAATATTTTTATATGGGCTTCATAAATTTAAATGAGATTTGCTTGTTGTATAAATATTATTGATAATGAATCGGATTGGATCACTAGGATAACATAGAAAAGTATTATATTTATTTTGACTTAAGCAATTTAATGTTTATATTGTTTAGTTGGTTTTATATTCAAATCTTTGATATTACAGAAATAATTTTTGCACTTACTATTTTTCAATTAAAGTCGTACTAAATTATATAGAATATAAAGAATAAATTCTCAATATAGAGTTGATTCTTTATAGGGCTTATATCAGCAGCAAGGCTGCGGATCGAAATAAATTGAAATAGAAACGCATTGTAACCAGGGCTTTGAGATTTCGGTTACGGATTTAGTACCATTTGAATAGGACTTTTAGCATATGAACTGTTGAGAATGAAATGAAACTTGACTTGAAATTGAATACATGACAAGTGAAGAAAGGATAACCATATTATCAACAATATGGTTTGGTAAGTAAACGAATTTATTCATTAGAATTTGAATACGGTATATTATTCCAAAATAAATTCTTTGTAAATTGATATCTCAAAATAATTTTCTCTTTTTTTTTAAATTATTTAAAAATTCAATTTCTCTAAATTACGATCATTCTGATATTTTTATAATAAACGTATCGAATAAATTGTTTCTTCATATATAAAATAATCATAATAATATTAACACGGACAAATACTAAAGTCTCAGTTTTTTTTGTCAAATGCTACTTAGAACTTATTACAGAGCTTTATAAGAATTGTTTAAAATCAATGCTTCTTAACTAGCTGAAACCAGTGATCACGGATTCGAAACGGGGTCGTTGACTATTTTCCTAATTGAAAGCTCAAAGTTGTTCAGCGGGCTGTAGAAACGGCTATGTTTGGAGTTTCACAGTAGACATAGTGTTTGTGACTTTAAAATGTGTTAAAGATGAAGTGGCAATGAGATGACCATAAAGCTCCCAAAATCGATAACCGATGGCTAGTCAAGTTTCTGGAATAGCGTATTCAATTAAAGGTTAAGCGTGTTAAGACTCGATGGACCGATGTCATAGTATTAATGACAATACGCCAATGGATTGAGTATATTTTTATAAAAATAATACTTAAAACATAAACCGAAATGTATACTATGGAATCAACAATTGTAAATTGGAGGATATTATATATTCTTTAATTCATAGTGAAATAAAGCCTTACATATTACTACATAATGCCGATGCCAATAATGGATTGAATAGTGGATGATATTGCAATGGATGGAATATGCAATTACACTCGAAAATTTCTAGGTCTCTCAATAGCTTTACTACATGAGAACAGATTAGCATTATGAATAAACAGTAAGTTTATTGGATGTTCTAGATCTTTTAAAATGTTTTATGTTAATTTCATATACCAAAACATCAACGCAACATTTTTAAATTTATACTTGGATAAAAAGTTGAAGTCATCAGTTGAAGAGAGATTTCCCGATCGCGCAATGTTCTAAACTTCACGTTACGTGTAGAATATCCAACTTTAAACTGTTATGAAACATGACTATTTTTTATGCTTTGTTATGCTTTTGGATTAATAACGTCAGGTCAGAACAGGAAGTGATATGGAGGATGGAATCTTTTGACCAGCCAGTAAGTCCGAATTTTCCCTAGGAAAACGTACTTCCTTACAACGGCTCTCTTATCATAGTAACGGCTACACGTATGTTCGCTTTATTACTAAAAACTTGCCTTGTTTATTGTTACTAATAAGAAACGGATAAAATCACCTGCTAAATAAAAAGCTACTATATAAATATGCAATAGAGGTGTCAATGTGTAAAATCTGTAGTGTAAATCGGAGAAAAGACCTCCGTTAGTGTTTTTAAAAAGTGTGACGTAAACATTGCTGCCGTAACTGTCTTTGTCTTCGTGAGGATTGTTCATTATTCCGTCTTCAAAATAAAACTTCACAGTTAATTATAGCTTCATTTATTCAACGGACGGCGTAACAGTGACCCTAAAAAGATCCGATGCCTCGAGCAGGAATGCCCGTAGGGCTCTCTGTGCGGCTCCTTTATAGCATTTTCATGTCTCTACAAGTTTGTACAAGTACTATTTTGTTTATGTTCTTAAAACAACACAACTAGAAACGCTCTAATTTATGATAATTTTACACTGATAAATAAATAGTCAACGTTATTTTTAATAATTTAATTGTTTAATTTCATAATTATAATTGTTGCAATATAGTTACGATAATTTATTATGTATATTATATAATAAAATATCTTGTTACAGTCACTTAACCTTCTTATTAGTAACAGTTCTTATGATCTGACAAGTGTTATAGTATAGTTTCACACAAAAATCTTCTTCACTAGTACTCTCTTAACAGATAAGAAAATTCGACACTATTTGTATATTAATTATATTTATTTTACTTTCTGAATAAAACATTATATGTTAATACTAGGGGTCGCCCGCGACTCCGTCCGCGCGGTTTTTAGTGTTTTCTCAGCGCACGCGAGGAAAGCTCTAAAAAAAAAAATCTTTTCCCTTTTTTGCAGCATTTTTCATTGCTGCTTGACTTCTATAAGTCACAGCGAGATGACATATATCCTATAGCCTCTCAATAAACGGACTATTCAACACAAAAAGAATTTTACAATTCGGGCCAGTAGTTCCAGAGATTAGTACGTTCAAACAAACAAACTCTTCTGCTTTATAATATTAGTATTAGTATAGATACCGTTTATTTCGTAAGTAATAAACTCGTAAAACTTTTAATGTTTATTTGGAGCAAGACCTAAAACTTAAGATACGCAATTAATAATAATATTCCTTAGAAACAAATAAGCACTTATTGTCTTTATAAATAAATTATTACAATAATTATATAAAATAAAAAAGTCAGACATTCGAAAACACTGCCTTGGAGTTCCTGTATAGCTATAAAGTATTTTATACAATTGTTAAAAAATAATTAGGCTTAAAATATATAAAAGATACTGTAACGTTTAACGACTAACTATATTTTATGCCTCAACATGCAACTAAAAAACTAACTTTCAATTATTTTGGACAAAGAATCCAATTTTTAACGCATTATTTTTTGCAAGGTAAAGGTGCTCGCACACCGGTTGCGCTAATTTAAGACAACTGAACTATTTGTCACTCCGTTATTATATTGTCACTTGATTTTAATAAATTATTTTTATTGTGTTTGTTTTGTTGTTTTATTTGTTACCTACATATTTAGTAGGACTTAAAAATTCCCGCCAATCGCCAGTTTTTCTTACATTTCGTACAATCATTTTGACTTACTTCCTTAATGTTTATATTCGTTGTATTTTAATTCATATTGTAGATTACTTAAGCGAAAGGAGTTGGTATACTAAGCCAGAATACTGTAGATATTATTATGATAATTATTAATTATTAAGTCAATTATATTTATTTGGAGGAAGTTTCTTATTAGATAATAATATCATATAGTTATAAAGCATGTAGAATTATAAAAAAAAAACAAAATGGCATCATTGTCTTATATTATTATTATTATTTATTAAACAGCCCCGTTGCATTGGTGGAGTGGTTAGCGCAGACGCCTAAGGTATTGCGGCGCAAAGGAGCTCGGGTTCGATTCCCGACTATATGGTGAGCATAGATGTCTGTATTTGTGGGTTTGGTAGTTTATTAAATACTAGCTTTTGCCCGCGCCTTCGCACGCCTTAAATTCGTAGTAAAACAATTCCCACTTCCCTTTTTTTGTATTGGCTTCTATATGATTTATTTTAAGTGATACGATCAAAATTACAACATCGGCAGACATCGCTCACTGTCAAAAGTATATTTAAAGTTTTTAATAAGGATACAATATTAGGTACCTACTGTAATTATTTTTATACCTCTCTTGTTTTTACTTAAACGTCTATTTAAATACTTCTTAAACAGAGTACTTAATAACCATTCTAACCATATATCCGACTTACAGATTTTCATTGAACATAATCAAAATATGACCATGTAAACTTGAGGAATTCTGAGCTACACAATCGACGTTATTTTCACCATCAACTTGCAGGTATAGTTTTATTAAAAAAAAATCTATTTAATAAACATTCAATTAGTTATATGCATTAACAAATTTTTCAATACTGAACATTCACAAAAGCCATTTTTGAGACGGTTTGCACGGTTCTATACCAGAGTGCGCCAGTAGACCGTACCGCCGCTAACGTGAAGACCCTATATTTTAAATCTGTAATATCTTCGAAAATATCCATTGAAATTACATGCTGTAAGGGGCCATATTGTTCCATATCAAATGTTAAATGTATTGAAGTTACTTAATTAGATAAGGATTAAAGCTGTATTTCTTAAAATCGCTTCGTAAATACCTATTATTTTTCGTAAAAAGTAAAGGATAAGAATTTGCTATTGTGGGTTATCCCTAAGAGATAAACATATACCATCGCGGATTTTCTTGTAGAACTTTTTAAGGTTTACAATACTTGTTACATTATTTTGATCTATCTCGTGGAGTTCAACCAGCGTTTGCATTGTAAGCGCAAACAAAAGTGTTTGTTTACGACTTCGCATTAGAAATCTTGAAATTATTAGTGGTTTTCTAATATATATGTATAATAAGTATGTTATTATACATATAAACCTTTCTCCTGAATCACTCTATCTATTAAAAAACTGCATCAAAATCCGTTGTGTAGTTTAAAGATCTAAGCATACATACAGACATAGGGACAGACGCGAAAAGCCACTTTGCTTTATAATATGTAACTTGCTGTGCGTGCGACTTCGTACGCGTAGTTTTCGATTTTGATAAAAAGTACCCTTTGTACTTACTAATGTATGTAAAAACTATAAACCTTCAAACCGGTAAGAAGCAATGGTACGACAATAAGAGATTATTAACTTCTTTATTTATTAACCGATTGTTAATAAAAAACAAAATATAAAGTGAATTCCATGACTATATATTCCGGAAAACTGCATCCAAATCGAATAATCCGTTTCTAAGATTAGTGTGCACTAATATACAGACATTTAGACGAACAAAATGAAAAAAACATTGTTTTGAGTTCTATTGCTCTTATAAAGCACCCCTATGATGTTTTTTTTTTATTTGATTCCATGTACAGGAATGGCTCAGTGACGAGTTTATTATATGTATAGATAATATGAAATGTTTGGATTACATAATATAATGTAGAGGCAACGAAAGATAAAGACCATGTTCTGAAGTACATACCAGTATACTACCCATTGTTGATGACGTAAAAAATTTACGCCATGCTGGTAAACTGTTCCGAAATACGATAACCAGCTCTAAGCTCTTTAACAACATAAATTGACACTATTGACAGAGTTCTACATGAATCTAGTATTACAAATTACTTATTAGTCTGTGACTACATATTTATTTCTAACGTGTGTGTTTTGACAGTTGTACATTTTATTAAATAAAATAATAAAGTTTACCAAGAGAATGGAGTTACAAAAAAAATTACAACAATAAGTCGTGTTGATCAGATATTTAATACTAAAAAAGTACAGAAATGATTTAATAAAACTAATGATAATTTTTGTAACTTGTACACAGTGATGTCATTTTTACTCTCTATTTCAGCTACATCAGCATCCACAGAGAGTTTACTTTATTGAATTGTAAATGGTGAGACTAGAGAAAAAAATATCTTTAAACCTAACAAGAACGAAAATAAAAAAAAAACTATATATTTACTTTAAATTAAATATACTGCAAAGATACTGTGCAATACTGCAGTAATTGTGATAATAATTTATAAGACTTGCAAATGTAAAGAATATATATTTTCCAAATATAACAATGAAGGAAATTAAATTCTCCTTTTTTTACTTGATCACTGCAATATGTATTTTTTCTCTTACCTGTTACTTGAGTTATACAAAAAAACAAAAAAGGGGACAACTTTAGTTACTATTGTAATATTACAATGCAGTTGCTGATATCTGCACAGAGTGCTATAAAACTGTCTCACCGGTACAATACGTTTGACACTAAAGAAATATGGCGGCAGTGCTATCCCGTCATTAGAATACTGGTATGCCTTTCGGAGCACAGCCAAAGAAAACTTCATTTTCTCAGACTTCATTTAGTGCTGACATTTAAATGTCAGCTGTCGAATCTTTTACCTACGCTGTACCAAGGAGTTCAATGGAGCATGCTATGTTAGATGGACTCTTCATAATTGTTCTTGTCAAGATTTTGTTCTCAGAGAATGATTGTATTCCATTTGCATTGGCAAAAATTTTTATGCTGTCTTAGGAAATGGTTAAAAGTTTTTTCTCGGTTATGTCATTCTGGATAATGTGGACTAATAAAATTAAACGGATTTATTATTTTATATCTTTTAAAATATTCTTATATTTGAACTTGATCTATTCGACATAACGAATCCAAAAATATATTGGATATTCAATATAGTTTTTGTTTTTTGGACGAATTAGATATGTAAGGGCTTGAAACTGTACTTCTTATTTGTTTTTCTTAATTTTACTATACCGAAGACCTAAGCAAGGCAAAATAAATAAGACTAATTATAAATTTTGTCAGGTTTTTTAGAAGAACTCTTCGTTTAAATTATTTGTCAAAAAATTCATCAAAAAATTATTGTAATTCCCTGAGATATAATTTACATGAAAGGTTAAATCTATTATTCTTAATATATTTCATTAAAATTGTATATACAAAGTTATATTTTAAATGTGAACTTAAGCTATGCCAGTTAAAAAATAATAATTTTATGCAGAAAAATAAAAAGATAATAAAACAGCTTATTTATTCAACCGATATTAAGTATTAATATATTATTATCTAACATGATAGGATAGTTACAAAATTAAGAGAAACCTTCAAAATTAGAAGTAGTGTGATTGGTTATATCTGTCGTTGTTTATATAGCGTGAAAAACTATGCGTGTAACTAAAGTAATATTCATTTTAATAACTTTTTAGAGCTTTATGAATCTCTTTAAAGTTCATATTAGTTACAAAGATATAATAATAAGAGATAAGCTCTAACAAAATATTATTTTTATTACATGAAATGAAAAATATAAAATATTTTACATACTTTTATCTATAACTATTGTTAACCCCCGACTAAAAAGAGGGGTGTTATAAGTTTGACCTGTCCATCTGTGTATCTGTGTATCTGTCTGTATCAAATTTGCGGCCAAACGCGCGGACGGATTTAAATGCGGTTTTTTTTTAAATCGAAAGCTATGTTCGTCGAGATGGTTTTAATCCATGTTTGGTCGAAATAGAAATAGTCGTCTTCAAGATATTGACGTATTATTCGTGCAGGGGAGAGGTTCTTATGCAATAATTATCTGTTTCCAGCAACTTTGCTATATAGGAAAAAAGCCTAGTTATGAAGGTCAAAAGGTTTTTACACTTACTTACTCAGGTAAAGTACTTTATTAGGGATAGCTTTTGCCCGTGACTACGTCCAAGTAGACTGTAAAAAATATATTTATATGGCTTATGATCGTAGTAATAAAGAATCACGAGCAACAGCTATTGATAATATATATCCCTTTACCATAGTGTTATTAGTGCTTGTAAATCATTTTAACTCCAAATATTTATATTTAGTAATATTCGTATATATGAACCTACCTATCTACCTACCCATATGAAAAGTTTTGAATCATGTTCTTAATACATTTATAATTTATTACATTGTCGAAATTTTCACGCGGACCCTTATTTTATTAAATATTATATAAATATTAACCTTTGTACATCAGAATGATAATGTAGGATTCTAAAGGTAAAATATTTTATTAAATCGGACCAGTAGTTTCGGAGCCTATTCAATGCAAACAAATAAACAAATCTTTCCTCTTTATAATATTAGGATAGATTAATTGAAATATTTAAGCAATTGAAAATTTTGTGTGGTTGTCTTACCTTTGTTTTACTTAAACATTATTTGACAAATACCCAGGGCTTTGGTAATTTATCGGCCACTAAATGAAATATTCGAATATTATAAAAGCAGCAATATTTAGTTCAAGATAGTTATGCTAAGTTTCTTAACAAACTCTTATGAATCGGTTTTATTTTTAGCATGACTTTAATTCAGGCTTATCTAATAAATGAAGTTAATTGAACTTTAATTTCATCCAACTTTAGAATAAAGAGATTTGGATAACATTTTTAATATTTGACATCCAAGAATTATCTCGGTGTAAGGTAATTTAAGTAAGGTATATATGAAGAATATCTCGTATACATAATAAAACTATTATTGTATATTTTTTATTCAAATAGTAGTATTAATTATAACCATAGTTTTAGTGGTAATAGTCTTTAAAAATGCCATTAGTGAAATTAGTAATAAATCAATTATTATTAATCTAATTGTAGTTTACAAAAAGCCATATATCTTATTTCCTATGACCACTTTATATTCTCATCTACATAAGGACTTTCATAATATCCTTATTGTGTTAGGGTGTGGTTCGTTTGGGAGTGGGAAAAATATATATTATTGTCTATAATTTTACCGCCTCATACTAAATGTGCAGGAAATGTGAAATGGGAGAAAAAAATGCAGATAGCATTTTTATAGAGCTTAGATTATAAACTTTATATAAATATAGAATGAAAAATAAACCGATACGGCCAGGGATTCGAACCTGCGACTATTGGGAAACCGTACCGTCTACCAATTGAGCTACCGTATAGCTATCCGTCTCAGTAAATTAAGCATTCTATATGTTATCGTTTTTAGCGAGACGGTGGTGACATTTATCAGGTTTCTTTCGAAAATCCTAACTAATGTTTCTAACTTTGCAATATAGATAAACATTGAAAAGATGCCACTACCGAAGTTAATGTTTGAAAATATCTATAAACATGTACATACATAAGCATCTATAAACATGTACATACATAAGCTTATTTAAAGTAATATAAATATATAATGAAAAATTATCCGTTACGGGCAGGGATTCGAACTTGCGACTGGAAAACCTTCCCATCGCTCTACCAACTGAGCTACCGTGTCGGTGTCCGTCTTGGTAAATTAAGCATTATATATGTAATTGTCTTTATCGAAATATAAACTTTACAATACTTATTAAAAAAAATATTTTTGATTCGTTTTAGCTTTTGGATCTGTGTAATATGAAGATGTTTCCTTAATAAAACATAAATAATCACATTCCGCTCTAAATCTTGACTGTGGACTGTTGACACTTGTTTCGTCACCAGTAAATTGACATGACCCTGACCTTCAACGGATGTCAATATCAAGGTGCTTATTGCTTTTAAAATGACCATTCTATATGCAAATCGAAATTAATTGTAATATAAGGAACTCATGGTTTATGAAAGAGATGTCCTAATTTTGTAATGCGTAGGAGGTTGCTATACAAAATTAGCATGAAACTTAGAAAGAGTATTACAGTTTCTACTATTTAGTATTTTTATCTCGTCAAAAGCTTTTATTGTATTTTTTTGTGATATTTAATAATTAGTATCGATAATTAAATAAGGGAATTCGCAAAATTTGTATTATTAGTTTTGGCGCGTACAATCACACTGAAGGATAATAGTTTCTTAATAGAACATGCAATGTTTTCAATTAACATTAAGGTTCCTATCAGAGGTCGTAAATCATTATACCAGTTTTATATTAAGATTATATATAGAATTGAACAAATGATTAGGTACATGTTATATAAAAAACAAATGATCGAAACGAAGTAGGTCTAACAGATGAAAATGTAATGTAAAATCTAAAAGTACACATTAGCTCTTTATTCTACGTTAAATAATACTTTTCGAGTTTCGAACCTTCAAAGGGAGAACAAATGTTTCCTCTCGACGAGTTGTTCATATAATTTCCTTTGACATTCAAACTTTATCTGGATCAAAATAAAAGACTGAAAAGTGGTCCAATTAGCAGTAATCTGTACGACGGTGCTAATTTACTACCATTATATTGTTTAGGTTTTAATATTGTACATATATATTTCATAACAGACAACGTTTAGTGTACGCTTTGTCAAAAGAGGTAACAAGTTATTTTCATACCAACATATGACTTCTGCTTTTGAAAGAAGAATCTTACCCCAGCTGTATAATAAAACAACTTTGCTTAAGTCGTAAATGTTATATATTATTATTTTATTTTTTATTTTATTTTATTTTATTGGGACAACAAACAGCATCAATTTACAAAAATATAACAACAAAAACAAAATATTACGGACATGCCAGTAAAGTATCCACTTAAGAAATTAACACAATGGAAGTAAAAATTAAAGTTTCTAAAGCTACTCTTGTCGAAAAAAACAAAACAAAAATAAAAAAGTGGTTAAATATATATCTTTATATAATTTTTTAATACACATTTTTAAAGACTCTTGTAATGAATTTTCCGAATTTTATACAAATCAAGCAATAAGTGCTAGAAATCTTACAAAGTATTTGTTGAGTAAGAAATATAAGGGTATTTATAAATAACAAATTTAATAATACCTTTATATTCATTCATTTATATAAGACTAAAAGGAGTTACAAACACTATGAAAATATTGGGAGGCACATAACAAATAAAAGGTCGTATGAATCTACAAAGCCTCAATATCCGGGAGCACATCCGTCTCTGAACTTTTGGAAATAAAATATTCTGGTTGCGTAGAAAAATGAAATATGTCTATATTTTTGATATTCTCTTTAACCCGCTTTTTTGAACTATGTTGACTCTACTTTTATTTACTTCAAAATAAGATTTATTGTTATTAAGGAATCAAAATTCTGTTGTCATGCGTGAGGCTCTTTGATTTAGTTTTTTTTTTCTTTTTGACAAATAATGCTTATTTGTTAACCTAAAGATGTATTATACTTTAAATATCACAAATCTTGAAAATAAAAATTAAATATCATACTTGAAGGTTGTTTCATAATAAAATTTAACATATAATATTAAACCGCATAATGGCAACAAATAATTTGTGACCTAGAGAAATGCGAATTATACCCCCGTGACGACGAAGAAAATCTAATTATGTATGATAAAAGTAATACCGAATATCTCTTTGTGTTTTTTTACTTGTCTTTGAGTTCTGGTAGAAATTCTTTCAAAAGAAAACGAATTTTGTTTTATTCATGTCATTCTGTTGTTTTATTTTGAGACGGGAGATAGCCTTTGAAAAGAATTTAATTAACAACTCGTCTCTTACTTAATGTTCTAATTGTTTTGTAGAAGACTAAGCTCTAGAAAATGTTTGAAATATATTCCAGCCTTGAAGACAAGTTTATTATGATATCATTTTATAATTATCAGAAAGAGATACTCTAAGATATAAGAACGAACATCGTAAACATTGCACATTCTGATTATAATGGTGAGCTAATAAGTATTATTCTTTCTTTTTGTTCCAGATTGCTCACAACACATAATAAGCTAGCACAAAATAATACAAATTTTGCAGGATAGAGTGACCTAAAAATTATGATGAGGCAGCTTTGATGTGATATGTTATACTATTTTAAATCCATTTCTTGACGATTTGAAATGCCACTAGAAAGCTGAATCTCATTAGATTCAGCTTTCCAGTGGCATAAGATAGGGTATCTAAAGTGATAAATATTCTGATATCATCGTTCTACTTATTTCATTTAGATTAAAATGTGGGATATTCGGTTTTATTAAATATTTAATTAGAAAAACAATATAGTGCACATGTAGTTATTGTTCGCAAGATTTTTTAAATATTATATTTCTAAATAAAAAAAACTCTTAATAGTAATAATATTCTAATAATGGGTACAGAGGCAAACTTTTGTAATAATCGACTAATAAAATATTATGGAATGGGATAATTATACTTTTCCTTGAACCTTTAAACTTTAGAAAGACTTAGCCTGAATAATGTCTCAATTAAAACAATGTGCTAAGATCCGCGAATTTGTGAACATCATTTATATACAAATATCCTTAATGTAAATGGTAATAACAACAGTTCAAGTAGGTTTAACAAAAACGGGAGACACTAGTAATATGCATTATTTACGTACAAAGCCTACTTATTTCTAGAAATATAATATCATAGAAAGCGAAACGACTTGGCCTTAGAAAGGGTTTTTAATAAATATTTCTGAGGTAAAGTAAATCTTATTTTTATATCTATCTATCTATAAATAGAGTTTTATAGGTATATAATATGTTTAAAGTATCTATATATAAGATTATTTGTTTTTGCTACACAAGTTACACTTTATATATATTTTAATTTTACTATATTTTTTTTTATAAAACCCATTTTATGTAATGAACTAAATCAATAAAGTAAAACGTATTATTTTACGATAATAACGTAATTTTATCATAAACACGATTAATACACAAATTAATTTACTTTTAAATGAACAGTAAATAGTGTTTTTATGGGAATACATTTAAATGGATATTACTTATTCTTGGACTTTTTAATTGCTATAATTTTTTGTGTTAACACGTTCATTGATTTAAAACTGTTATGCGGAAAAAACTACAATATTGTTTATAATATTTCCAGTCAACATAAGAACATTAACTCTTAAAAATTGTTTTATTATTATCTTATTATATATTATTGTATTATTACATATTGCTTTTATTTCTTAAGTAAAATTCATTATTTGTATCTGTAATCAAAGGCTATATTATTACTATGATTAATGAGACATCTGATAGTCGGTTCTGTAATAATCAATCTTGTGTAATTTCTACTTACTAGTTGTTATCATATGCAAATTTGTTATGGGCTTAATACTTAGTTTGTTTATTTTTATTATTATATTTACGAAATAGAGTCCCAAAGAAAAAGTGTTCACTTTATTAGAATGTGTATAAGTAGAGTTAAGTTTAAAATATAATATTAATTCTCTTAATAATCCACGTTGACTACTGAATCTAAGTTTTATGAGACACGCATTGGATCAACTGTTTGTCCTGTCTAGAAAAAATGTATTATAATGTTAGTGATCAACTTTTCATAATTTTCAGCCCTATAGTTTCCAAAAAAACAATGAATGCCTTAAAAATGTTTTTAATTTAAAAATATAAGAATCCATTTTTTTTATTTGATGGCCAACAAAGATTTAATTTTAGCTTTCGAAAGCTTTACAATAAAACTCTCCAAATACTTAAAAGCTCAGTCTCTCAGTCTCATGATTAAAACCTAATTCAATATGCAACGATGGCATTAACATGGTTTTAAAATCGACAATCGCTTACATCATTTCGACAATCTCACAGGCAAAGATGACAGATGTGTTTAGTATATCCACTCTGCACTCCAGACAAAAACACACCATCAAGTCTATAATGACGTCTCACTTGTATTTCATATATTTAATTGTAACTTATAGCATTTTAATACTGTTAGAAATTTCTTTGAGACGTACGGAAGCGTCAGCGTCTCGCTTGTAACTTTTCTCGAAAACCTTTTGTGCAGGTAATACAAGGAGCCATTTATTGACATTCTATGGTCCCACAGATATAATTTACGCTAGCTTGCTGTTTTAGAAAGTAAATTTAAGATAAAGAGTTGTGTTTATTATAATAAGACACAGTTAAACAGTGCAGTAATATTGCCTTTATAGTTTTTTACATGAAAAGAATATTCCTTACCAAATTATTACCCATAGCTGTATACTTAAAAAGTAGAATGAATAAAGTTGGATCGTAATAGCATAAACACATTCAACCTGAATATTATTACTAAGGATACATTTCGAATCTAAATCATTTTATGGTTATTGGGTCAATCAAATTTTTAGAGTGGTCCCCAAATTTTTGAAAGTGTTCCAGCAGTATAGGGACAGAAAGTGTTATAGTAATCTGTTAAGAATAAGTTTAACTACCATGTATCAACTAAAAGATTAATTTCTAGAGATTTAGTATTTAAATGCGTACAAAAATGGTAGAAAAATGACTCTACAAACAAGTAGTGCTTAAAACCGTAAAATTATTAACAAGCAACAGGTCTCTATCCTATATTTAATTTTAATTTTATGTATAAAAATACATTTGGATTATTATTTGCAAAAATTTATTATAAGCAATATATTATAATTAATTATGGAAAAAAATAAAATCAAATTGTAATATAACATGAAAGGAGGAACGAGGAGGGAATAGAACTAATGAACATGAAAGGCTTAAATCAATACACTTTCTTGCATTTCACATGCATAATAACCTGTATTGATTAGGAGATTAAAGTAAAATAATTTTCCACGTAAAAGTTCAGTAATAGGCCTTGACTTCTTTGCATTAGAGACTTAAAACACCCCTTAAACATAAAGAGACTGAAATAAAATATTCATAATAATAATTTGCTTATACGCATTTGACTGGGTTAGACACTCAAAATACCTTTTATACATTATATAATTAAAGTAAATTAATAGCTTATACTCTGGAGTTACCTGGATAAGATACTCAAAATATTCTGAATACTTTAAAAAACAGAAGAAAATATTAATAATCATAATTTGGTTATACCTATGCGTCCATGGGAACCTTATCTAACCCATATATATAGAAAGTGAAAAAATGTATGTACAGATATAGTTAACTAAATTTATTACAATACAAATAGACATGCTTACAATTTCATTCCAAGTTGTATTGAGTTCAATCATCATTTTCGTTAATCAAATGATGTACATGATGTAGAAACTTTCATTCCTAGAATAAACGAACTTAAATAAAGAATAAAAAAACTTTTCCAACTAAATTTCTTTCTTCCATAATATTTGTCAAAGAACAAAGCTAGCTTAAAAGCATATATTTATATATATATATATATATATATATATATTTGCTTTTAAGCTATCACTATTAGGTTATTAGGTTAACTCTCCTGTCAGTAGCTCGTGACTATCTGAGATCAGTTGCTTGAAAATCTTTTATCCAAATAAGCTGGAAATACTTCAATCAACGTTTTGCTTGGTTTAAATTTGTTTGCATTAAATTGAAATAAAAAATATATTTTAGTACTAATGTATTTAATAATACTTTCTCTAATCATTTCTCTAATCTCATATTTTAGGTACAGCTATTGGTGATCGTTCTTACTGGGTAAAAACTGAAAACTGAAAATGGGGAAGTTTATAGACGAAATAGAAAAACGCCGCATTCATAAAATTTTAAATTAGATTAGAATGGGATTTTGATTCTGACCATAACGTAGCAACAGGCAGTAACAGTAACACTAAGTGTCCAAGTGCAGTGCAGACGCCACCCCCACAATCTTTAAAAAAGACTAAGAGTGGTAGGATTATTCGTCCTACTATTCGATTTGGATGATTCCTCCTCCTATATGATTGAGTTTTAGTTTTAAATCTTTGGAGAATTAAATATATATATGTATATAAATATATATATATATATGTAGGAGCGTCATGAGAAGCCTCATAGCGGTCTTGGCTGTTATTATTCATAATGGGCGTTGTAACGATAGGAAGTTACAAAAATAGAAGGATACTCATATTGTCCAAAACGTTATTATTCAATTCTTAACTGTTTAACAGAATATCACAAAACAATCAATAAGATTAAATTGGATTTAGAGCCAATAGGTTAGCATATGTGCACTTCTAGCAACAGTTGTTATCTCCATGACAACCGCCATTACCAGTGGCGACACCTACTACCCTATTCGGGATTAACCGCTCATATTTCAATAAACGCGCCGTCACGGCCGTCCTGCATTGTCACACGTCCTCGTGTGTACCATTCTCATCTGTGGATAATAAATATAGCGCGTTATACTATATCGCGATCGGTCTTCCTGACCACACAATATTCTCATTTGTTCATGTCATACAACTTACAGCAATTACATTTTCTTTTCATTTAAGTACTACGAAATGTTTGGTAAAATACACACTCAACATATGACACATGTCACATACGTCAGTTAATGCTACAGAGGCTATTTACAACCAAACAGGTTAGTCGTTACCACATAGGTTAGTCGTTGTCACACAGGCTAGTCGTTGCCACACAGGCTAGTCGTTGCCACACAGGCTAGTCGTTGCCACACAGGCTAGTCGTTGCCACACAGGCTAGTCGTTGCCACACAGGCTAGTCGTTGCCACACAGGCTAGGCGTTCCCACACAGGCCAGTCACTGCCACACAGGCCAGACTTTGCCACACAGGCCAGTCTTTGCCACACAGGCCAGTCTTTACCACTCAAGTCAGTCCATGCCACACAGGCCAGTTCATGCCACACAGGCCAGTTCATGTCACACAGGCCAGTTCATGCCACACAGGCCAGATGCCACACAGGCCAGATGCCACATAGGCCAGATGCCACACAGGCCAGTCCACGCCACACAGGCTAGTCATTGTCTCCTAGACTAAAAAGTAGGATGCACATGTTATGTAATTACTTACCATGGCCGTCATCGGCACATTCTGACTGGATTTGGTTGATTAGATTCTCCAGTCCGCCACTCAACTCCAATGGAACATAACATTCGAGCATAGCCCGTATACGGTCATGTGCGTACCTATATGTCCTATTAGAATCAAGGGCCCGAAGTAAATACCTGTCAACATTGTTAATATCCAACAGCTCACCTACTTTGAAAGGGCCTTTAAATTTTGGGTCAAATTTGGTTTGGTTATGCTTGTGGTTTTCAAGTAGCACATAATCACCTACTTCAAACTTTTTTAATTTTGCTTTACTTTTATCGAACCTTACTTTCTCCGAAGAAGCATTAAATTCTATTGCTCGTGTCGATTGCTCTCTTATAAGATTTAAATCCACTTCTGTCATCTGTATCTAATGTCATTAAGTTTAGGGGCCTAGCAACCTTTCCTATTAACAATTCTAAAGGACTTGCTTTTGTAACCCTACTCATAGTACAGTTGATGGGTAGCGGTATATCAGGCAGTGCAGCTTGCCATGACTTATTATTTTCTACCTCGACAGCAGTTAACATATTCTTTAATGTGGACATGACACGTTCTACTTGCATTTGAACGACTTGTACCGGTAGCTATAAGGTGTAGGTTAATGTTGTATGCATTGCAAAAGTCCCTAAACATTCATCCCTTGACATCCGCACTGGGGCAACGCGGCGCGATGTGGCCTCGTTCCAGACACTTGAAGTATGTTGCAGTAATTGTCTTCTTCTGCGAGCTGGCGTCCTGCTGTTCAGAGGAGGTAGTATCTGAAATCTCGAATCGTGTAGTAGAATTGCCGTCACGACTACTATTTCCTGGACATTCCCGAGAAACGGGACCCGGCTTGCTACAGTTATAGCATCGCCGTGCATTATCTGTACGCGGCTTCTTTAATTCACAGTCGGAGAAGTCTTCTCCCTAGTCGGGGGTCGTCTTTTTCTGAAGCCGAAAGCCATAAGTTCCTGTTACGATTTATAGCGAGTGTCAATCTCAGTAGTAAATGCTATTCTTTGCAATCGCGGCTCAATTTTTGAAGTATGTGCAAAAGAAAGCGCGATCGCAATCGGTTCTTTCGATACAGACGTCCATAGTGCTAATATAGTGCTCATAAATCGCCTGGCAAACGCAGATAAACACTCTCCTTCCCTTGGACTTCTATTGAGTAGTCGCCATAAGTTCGCAGCTGGTGTCTCAACAGCGTCAAATCTAGCTAAGAACAGATCTTTTAATTGCGGCCACGTAATACCGGTAAAACTAGATTGGGCAAGCCATGCTGATGCCGTTCCCTTGAGTGCCTTGCTCATTTTGATTACTAAATCACTGCCGAAAATAGGTTTTTCTTGTAAGCATATGTCCACGGTTTCACACCACGCTTGAGCGTCGTACTCAGGAGTGTCAGGGTTAAACTCTGGTAATGTTATTTTAGTACTAGATGCACATGGTTCTCGTATAGCGCGAATTAACTCCATCATATTATTTTGTTGCACTTCAAAAAGATATTTCCAACGTTCGCACTCGTTATTTTGAGAAATATTAACGTTCTGACTTGTATTCTGTTCCTTATTCGTCGCTGGTAATCCCACTTCTGATGTAGGAGCGTCATGAGAAGCCTCATAGCGGTCTTGGCTGTTATTATTCATAATGGGCGTTGTAACGATAGGAAGTTACAAAAATAGAAGGATACTCATATTGTCCAAAACGTTATTATTCAATTCTTAACTGTTTAACAGAATATCACAAAACAATCAATAAGATTAAATTGGATTTAGAGCCAAAAGGTTAGCATATGTGCACTTCTAGCAACAGTTGTTATCTCCATGACAACCGCCATTACCAGTGGCGACACCTACTACCCTATTCGGGATTAACCGCTCATATTTCAATAAACGCGCCGTCATATATATATATATATATATATATATATATATATATATATATATATATATTATATGTTTATATATTTTTTTTACTATGTTATTAATTCATTGTAAAATAAGTTTTTTTTATAATTTTTAAGGGGGTAGTAATAATGGAAATATAATATTGTGTTTTCTGGAAAAATAATATAGTGTTTTCCTTGTGTAAAGCGGGGAGATGTAGTGGGTATCAGTATAATAATATATGAGGGTATGTGTGCATGGCTTCATAAGGAATATACCAGTCGTTATTCACATGTCGTTTTATTAAGACGCTCCTCAAATATTAGATATTTATTTAAGTCTCCTCCTTACATATTTATTTAAGTCTTATTTTAGGTGGTTGAGGCTAAATATAGTCAATTGACTGCGGCTCTTATATGGGCCTGCTCATCCTGGATAGTACCACCCTCTCACAGATGATCAGAAGAAGTTGACGCCTGGCCGATAGCTCAGTCAAAACAAACAAACAGATAGTGAAAACAAACAGGCAAAACGTTTTACAGAATGTTCTTAAGATTATTAGGTAATGACGTTATAAGTTGTTGTAAGACAATAATGAGTGTTAAAAATATAATTATTGAAATAAAAAAATAATAATAAAATTTCAAAAAACTTCCCATACAAAAAGACATCTAAAAAGGATAAAAATAACATTGTTATGTACTTTTTGAAGTCGTTGCGTCGGAGGATCATTGTACGTACGTTGACGATAATGTCTATTTTACAAAATTTTCGGAGCTAATGAATGAGAACTTAGACTATACGATTTGCTATTGTTATTTCGTTATTCGCTTTGGTAACTTAATTGCATTTTGAATTATTCCTTTATTTAGCGGTTCCTCGACGCAACGACTTCAATGAGTACATAATAATGTTTTCTGTCCTTTTTAAGTCTTTTTGTATGGGGGTTTTTTATTTTTTTTTTCTGATTATTTTTTTTTTAGGTTGTATTAAATGAACCTAAGAACATACTAATTTTACTTGCTTAGGATTTTAATATTGTGTAAGGAGGTTTCACCAGCACCAATAAAAGCTCGATATCTTAGAGACGACTGCTTCTATTTCGACCAAACATAGCTAAGAACCATCTCGACAAACCTAGCTTTTGAATAAAAAAAAATGCATTCAAATCCGTGCAAGCGTTTGGCTGCTACGTTGTCACAGACAGATACACAGATACACAGGTCAAACTTATGACACCCCTCTTTTTGGATCTGGGGTTAAAAATAGTATAGGAAAGATAGATAAAAGGACCTGGTGTTAGACTGAAGAAGTGTAAAAGTTTTTAAAAGAGAATGTAAATGATTTCAAGAAATGGAAGAAAATCAACTATGGTAATGGTAAATAAATATAGTGGTATATTAATAATGGTAGGAAAAGAAGTAATAAAAAATGTTTAAAGAGTTGTCGCTGTGTAAAAGGCTAAGGTACAGAAAACCTTGTACTTCCAGCTTATTTGGATAAAAGATTTTCAAGCAACTGATCTCAGATAGTCACGAGCTACTGACAGGAGAGTTAACCTAATAACCTAATAGTGATAGCTTAAAAGCAAATATATATATATACTTCAATCAACGTATATATATATATATATATATATATATATATATATATATATATATATATATATACTTCAATCAATCCAGTCTGTACCAGACCTTTTTGACTCTACGGTCTTTTCCATACCTAGTACAAGGTTTTCTGTACCTTAGCCTTTTACACAGCGACAACTCTTTAAACATTTTTTATTACTTCTTTTCCTACCATTATTAATATACCACTATATTTATTTACCATTACCATAGTTGATTTTCTTCCATTTCTTGAAATCATTTACATTCTCTTTTAAAAACTTTTACACTTCTTCAGTCTAACACCAGGTCCTTTTATCTATCTTTCCTATACTATTTTTAACCCCAGATCCAAAAAGAGGGGTGTCATAAGTTTGACCTGTGTATCTGTGTATCTGTCTGTGACAACGTAGCAGCCAAACGCTTGCACGGATTTAAATGCATTTTTTTTTATTCAAAAGCTAGGTTTGTCGAGATGGTTCTTAGCTATGTTTGGTCGAAATAGAAGCAGTCGTCTCTAAGATATCGAGCTTTTATTGGTGCTGGTGAAACCTCCTTACACAATATTAAAATCCTAAGCAAGTAAAATTAGTATGTTCTTAGGTTCATTTAATACAACCTAAAAAAAAAATAATCAGAAAAAAAAAATAAAAAACCCCCATACAAAAAGACTTAAAAAGGACAGAAAACATTATTATGTACTCATTGAAGTCGTTGCGTCGAGGAACCGCTAAATAAAGGAATAATTCAAAATGCAAGTAAGTTACCAAAGCGAATAACGAAATAACAATAGCAAATCGTATAGTCTAAGTTCTCATTCATTAGCTCCGAAAATTTTGTAAAATAGACATTATCGTCAACGTACGTACAATGATCCTCCGACGCAACGACTTCAAAAAGTACATAACAATGTTATTTTTATCCTTTTTAGATGTCTTTTTGTATGGGAAGTTTTTTAGATTTTTTATTATTTTTTTTTTATTTCAATAATTATATTTTTAACACTCATTATTGTCTTACAACAACTTATAACGTCATTACCTAATAATCTTAAGAACATTCTGTAAAACGTTTTGCCTGTTTGTTTTCACTATCTGTTTGTTTGTTTTGACTGAGCTATCGGCCAGGCGTCAACTTCTTCTGATCATCTGTGAGAGGGTGGTACTATCCAGGATGAGCAGGCCCATATAAGAGCCGCAGTCAATTGACTATATTTAGCCTCAACCACCTAAAATAAGACTTAAATAAATATGTAAGGAGGAGACTTAAATAAATATCTAATATTTGAGGAGCGTCTTAATAAAACGACATGTGAATAACGATTGGTATATTCCTTATGAAGCCATGCACTATTATATATTTATTACTATACCCTCATATATTATTATACTGATACCCACTACATCTCCCCGCTTTACACAAGGAAAACACTATATTATTTTTCCAGAAAACACAATATTATATTTCCATTATTACTACCCCCTTAAAAATTATAAAAAAAACTTATTTTACAATGAATTAATAACATAGTAAAAAAAATATATAAACATAATATATATATATATATATATATATATATATATATATATATATATATATATATATAGGAGAATAAAATATATATATGTATATAAATATATATATATTTATATACATATATATATTTTATTCTCCAAAGATTTAAAACTAAAACTCAATCATATAGGAGGAGGAATCATCCAAATCGAATAGTAGGACGAACAATAAAGACTGTGGGGGTGGCGTCTGCACCGCACTTGGACACTTAGTGTTATTGTTACTGCCTGTTGCTATGTTATGGTCAGAATCAAAACCCATTCTAATTTATTAAATGGATCTGAATGAATGTTCTTGTGTAATTTAAAATTTTATGAATGCGGCGTTTTTCTATTTCGTCTATAAACTTCCCCATTTTCAGTTTTTACCCAGTAAGAACGATCACCAATAGCTGTACCTAAAATATGAGATTTTACCCATTTATTTTTCTGTTTGATTCTTACAAAATCATTCTCTTTTAATGGAGGCAACGCCTTACACCCTCGGTCATAATAGGTTTTATAAAATGTATTCGTTTTGATCGGTCTTCGATTACATTTTGATATTTTATAGGCTCTGGTTTAAGTTTTGAATGTTTAACTGGTAATCTTGTGTTTAAACGGCGACTCATTACTAACTGTGCAGGTCACGAATTTTCCCCTGTAATAGGCGTATTTCGAAAATTTAATATTGCGAGTTTCCAGTCCTCCCCACTCTCATGTGCTTTACTCATAATCAACTTAACCGTTCTTATATTTCGCTCAGCAAGACCATTAGATTTCAGATACAACGAAGAACTAGTAACATGAATAAATCCCCAAGTCTTTGTATAATCTTTAAATTGTTCAGACGTGAACTGTGTACCATTATCAGTCACCAATTTTTTAGGTATTCCAAATCTACTATAAATATCTCTAAAAACGTTAATTACGGACTGACTTGTTAAGTTTACTATATAAAATACCTCAACAAATTTTGAATAATAGTCAACCACTAAAAGATAATACTTTTGATGAAATTCAAAAATATCCGCTGCTATAACTTCCCACGGCACAGCGGGCACGGGATGCGCCTTCAACGGCTCCCGCGGGTTGTCGGCGCGGTGCTGCTGGCACGTGTCACACGCTTACACTATATTCTCGATATCAGAGTTCATTCTCGGCCACCACATCACATCACTTGCACGACGTTGACATTTCTCGATACCTATGTGAG
Source organism: Napeogenes sylphis (assembly GCA_959347405.1). NCBI lineage: Eukaryota > Metazoa > Arthropoda > Insecta > Lepidoptera > Nymphalidae > Napeogenes > Napeogenes sylphis. The sequence goes on along the minus strand of OY365783.1, from coordinate 30,355,226 downwards.
CTTCATGTATCCGTCGAAGCATTTCTTTACGAAGAGATTTCGGTATGACCACCCTACTATTTCTAAACAAAATTCCTTTAATAAAATGAAGATCACTCCTAACTACCCAATATTGTCTTACATTTTATTCGATCTCCCTTTTGTTATTCGGCCATCCCTTAGTATAGTAGCTATAAATATTCGTTAATACGGCATCTTTGGCACTTTCATCCTTAATACGATTTAACATTTCTGGCGAAGCTTCTACGTTTTCATAAAAAGAGTTTGCATGAATCATTACGTCCTTACAAACATCCTCATCTGTTCCTTTTTCCTGTGTAGAGCGAGAGAGTGTGTCCGCTATAAACAATAATTTTCCAGGTTTGTATATTTAATCGAATAATGTTGTAATTTTAACAACATTCTTTGAAGACGGGCAGGTGCATCGGATTAATGCTTTTTTAAAAATTGCCTTTAAAGGCTTATGATCACTCTCCACTGTTATTTTATCGTAACCATAAATATATTGATGAAAACGTGTGCAGCCGAAAACAACAGCGAGTAATTCCTTCTATATTTGCGCCCATCGTTGCTCAGTCTAGTCGGTGTGAGCGTGCGCGCCGCGTACGCCACTGGCCGGCCCGCTTGCATCAAGCACGCCCCGAGACTGTGTGCACTGGCATCCACTGATACTGTCACGGTCTCTTTAGGGTTAAAATATTTTAATACAGAAGCCGAAGAAATTTTTAATTTTAATATAGGTATTAAATGCAACATCATGATATCTCAACCATTCAAAGTTAACATTTTTGCAAAGTAATTCACGTAAAGGTGACGATAGTTCCGAATACGTAGTTTGTTACTCCTAAAAATCTTTCCAATGCCTTTTTATCCATCGGTTTCTGAATATTTAATATTGCACTAACTCGACTTTTTTCTGGTAACATTCCTTTAGAACTAAAAACATGTCCTAAGAATGTCGTTATGTTATGTGTATGTCATTATTTTTCGCTCTATTAATCACCTCATTTAACCGTCTATCATGTTCTTCCTTAGAACAACCCCAAATCAAAATGTCATCTATGAAAACCTCCACACCGTCCATTTTAAATATCTTACACATTTCGTTGTGAAACATTTCTGGAGCACAATTTATTCCAAAAGGCATTCGCAGAAATCTATATCGTTTATAGGGCGTCGAAAAAGTACATAGTTTTGAGCTATATTCAACTAAATTCAGCATCCAGAAACCATTTTAGGTATCACATTTGGAAAACTACTTAGCACCCGATAAGTTACTCGCAATTTCATCTAGGGTTGGCAACTGAAAATAGCTTCGTTTAACAACCTTGTTTAAGTTTCGTGGATCTAAACACACACGAAGTTTTTTATCCGGTTTTTCAATTACCACAATATTTGATACCCAGTCCGTTGGTCCGTCTTCTTTCTTAATAATATTAAGCTTAACCATATTTTCTAATTCCACTTTTAACCGACTTCGTAATTTAATAGGAATTTTTCGAGATACGCTAACAACAGGCAGTACGGTTTTGTCAATTATTATTTTACAAACAGACGGCAAACTCCCAATACCTTAAAAAATTTACTCAAAGCCATTCCTTTGTGATGATAATTCATTTAATCTACATATAAGCTTTAAATTTACACATGTCTTTAATCCGAGCAAGTTGTTACAATCATTATTTAAAACATAAATTTTTTCACACCACTTGTTATCATTAAAATTTAAGCTGGCATTAAAATATCCAATAACACACAACTGATTTTTACTGATTTATCTTAAAATTGTTTTACATTTAATTATTTTGTTTTTTTTAAAACCGGCTTTTTTAAATGTATATAACGACATTACCGACGCCTCAGCACAACTATATAATTTAAATTTAATAAAAACTCCATTAACATTAATAGTTTCAGTCCATAAACAACTCGAATCACTCGAAGCTTCAATAGAAATAATGTCCCTTAATAATTCCTGTTCAAAACAATCATTATTTTGGTTTATCGTTGAGTCGTTGACAATTTTCCGCGTAAATTTAATACGACAACACTTAGCGTAATGACCGATTCTACTGCAACGAAAACATTTAATCGAGTACGCAGGACAACGCACTTTATAACCGTGTCGATAACCACACTTTGCACAAACACTTTCACTGAACCGACGAGGGATGTCAGCGGCTTGCCCGCGCCGCTCCTGCCAACCGGCGTCCCCGCCGCACCTGCTCCAGCGCGGCGCCGGCGACAGGTCGGCGCGCGCTCTGCACGCAGCCGCTTGCTCACTCGCTCGCTGCGCCGCACGACACCATGCACTCGCCTCTTCTAATGTTATTGATGATCGCGCTAATAGTTTTTCACGCATTTGTATGTCTTTTAAACCACGAATCATTTGTGTTAATATTAGACTATTCTTCAACGTACTGAACTCACAACTCGAACTTAATCTTTTAAGCGATCCTACAAATTTGTCGACTGTCTGATCGTTTTGATGTCTCGAAAAATTTATGACGTTCATAATTAATTTTTTTTTCGGATCACAGTATTCACTATACTTTTTTCGTAATATTTTGTAATCACTTTTCTCGTGTTCTTTTATTTCAATCTCCTCTATAATTTCTCGGCCAAATGTTCCTATGCAATGCATAAATAGACCATATTTTTCTTTTTCACATGACGATTCCTTTCCCGTAGCAATTAAAAAATAGTCAAACGCCGTTTGCCACTCTCTCCAATTAATAGCTATATTGCCATCTTGTTGCATCGGTGGCGGTTGTTGGATCGCCGCATAAACATTTTTATCACCTTTACTTTCGTGCGCCATTATTTATAAATAAATTTAACAAAAACATCTAATCAATTTTCAAAACCGTTTGTTAATTTACTCGAGAAGCCACACCTCATACCATATAGTATTTGAGGAGCGTCTTAATAAAACGACATGTGAATAACGACTGGTATATTCCTTATGAAGCCATGCACACATACCCTCATATATTATTATACTGATACCCACTACAGATATAATAAGATTTAGATTAAATTGTTAAAGTTTTATATCTAACTAAACATATAAGTATAAATCGGACAAGGTATGTTAAAAAATAAATGTTTGTTATTTAATTTTGGAGAATTACTCCAAAGTACGGATAATTTTCTGCATAAAGACAAAATTATTAATAACTACTTTAAATGTTTAATGAGTTTAATGTTGTAATATTCTTACTGTACTTTAGTTTGTAACTACTTTATGTATCTATTTTTAATAATTACGTTGGATTATAATATCACATACCTACCTATTAATTTTCAAAAATAAATTAATATTCGCAACTACATATTCAAAATTTCATATTTAAAACTAAAAAATCACAAATTATCGAAGAAAAAAATATTACACAAAATTATTATATTTGTTTTAAAACTAAAATAACAGAACCAAAGGACAATTTAAACAAACACACAGCGTTGCACAAGCCAACTCAAACTCCGTTGAAAGTTCCGACTGAGAATTGGATAAGTTTTTGTAATTAAACTTTCCTAAACTATGACAATTATTAAATAAATATTTACCCGGCTATGAAATAAAATTTAAATAAATAGAGAATGAAAAATAAACCGATACGAGCTGGGTTTCGAACCCGTAACCTCTGGGAATCAGCTTAAACTGGCTATACATGTTTATATAAATTTATTATTTTGAATTTAAGTTTTCCCCGACTAGTTTCAGCAGAGCAAGCTGTGAATCTACCATGCTTCTAGCTCATGAATAAAAACCACGAATGTATTGAAAATATAGCAAAAAGAAAATCCGAATAAAATACGAGAACGTAGCCGGATAAACTTAAAGCCGGTTAAAATATATATATTATAGGTAGTAGCGGTGTAAAGTTAGATTTAGATAATAATCGAAGCACTTCAAAAAATTGTTTCGAATTAATTTTACAACGATGCATAACGGCTAACTAAGAAATCGGTTACAGTTTATTTATGTATGTATAAAGATAAATTTCTAGACCACTTTAAAGACATACATCTTTTGATAGAGTGAAGAGTGTTCAATAAAAATTAAAACTATAATATGTTACTAAAAGTGTTTCTTTCTGAGATTATCGTCTACAAACATAGAGACATACAGACAAACAGACATAATGAAAAACCATTGTTTTGCGATCTCCTTCTCTGATAAAGGTCCCCATCATGATTATATTTAAATATTTAACATGTACAGTTTTCGATCAGTGACAGTTTTATTATATGTAAAGATTGTGCAAATTATAAAATTAAAATTATTTCAAGTTTAAGTTAACATGTATAAAGTATATTTATAAATGAGATTGTCAAAAGGAAAGAATGTTACATCCAATTGGGTTAGCACTAATAATATAAATCGAGTAGGATTTGTTCTACATCAAAGGCTCTTTCTTTCGGATGCGAACAATTAGAATAATCAAGACTCTTGGATACAATTTTAACTTTTACTATATTCAGTGTTTGATCCTTTTTTAAGCTGTTAATTAATAGCAATTTATAGAAAAATAATAATATTTTTAAAATGTATGTTAAGAAATAACGTAATAAAACACAGAAAGTATTAATTAAAAATATTTAAAAAAAAACCGATACAGAAACACATCTAAAAAGGATAAAAATAATATTTTTATGTACTTATTGAAGTCATTACGTCGCGGACTGTTATAGGTACTTTGAGTATGGTGTCTTTTTACGAAGTTTTCTGAGGTAATAAATGAGGACTTAGACTATACGATTAGATATTGTTATTTCTTTATATGTCTTGGTAACTTACTTGTATTTTGATTTCTTCTTTTTTTAGCGGACTTTTTAACCAGCACCATTAAAAGTTCAATATCTTGGAGACGACTACTTTTATTTCGACCAAACAAAGGTAAGCACCATCTCGACGGACCAGATTTTGGATAACTAAAAAAACGCAATCAAATCTGTTTACTCTTTTGGCTGCTACGAGGCCACAGACAAACACAAAAATACACACTTCAAATTTATACCTCCTTTTGGGTTGGGGGTTAAAAAACATAATATATCAACATATTAAAATAATTTGTTTCAAATCAGTTGCGTGGAACTTTGAATAAATTAAAAAGATTAAAACATTCGTCTTTACTTATTCACGGTTTTCCTTCTGTAGCTAATATTGTAATATCTTTATAAATAAATCATAAATGAAAGCTTTATAATAGCATTGTTCTATGCTTATGTCTCTATTTCTATGTTTATGGTTCTAGTTAAATTATATTTCTATTAGACAAATAGAATCTAATAAGTTAATTGTATTTAATGTCATAATAGGGCATAAAATAACATAAAAATAAATCGTCGTCAAACAAATTGAAGTACTTTTACGAACGATTGCACGCGGGAGTGTCAAATCATATTTTTTTATGATTATTGTATATTTTTGTTATATTCATAGTATGGCATCATCGCTTTTAACGACGATAGCATATGACATTTATAATTAATAAAGTAAATAAAACTATTCACATTTTTCGTTAAACTATTTTGAAACCATGTTACAGATAAAGAAGCAATCCATTTTTATAGTTTGTATAGTTTTCAAAATTAGTGCTTTCGTGACTAATAAACTGTTACACACTAACAACAACTAACTAACTAACTAACAACTTTTAAAAACTAAATAAACTTAAATTAACATAAAAACTTATAGTACATGTATAAATATATTAAGTAGTTCGGTAAATAAAAAAATACATACAAATTAAGAAATCATCTTCAAATTATCAGCGTAGAGAAATAATTATACACAAAATATGAAAAACCTTTATCCTTGTTCATAATCCTCATTCTTAACAAAATCCTAAATATGAATAATACCTTACTTGAGAAATGATTAGTTGCCCATAAAAACTTTCATAAGCTTAACACTATCTCTATATTTAATTTTATCACCAGGTCTGTAAAAACGGAACAATCATAGAAATATACATACTCTAGGTTTTACTGTATTATAATACTATTTATTATGGCTAAACTCGGTATTATAATTTAATTATAATGATAATGATTTAATACTTATGAATATTATAAAGAAAGTTAATAAACTAAAACCAATATTCTTTAATATAACTTCAAAGATAAAAAAGTTTTGCATTCCAATCGTTTTTACTCTACACTTTAGAACCCATAATAATAGACACAGAATTTAAGTAAAATTATCCATTATTCGTATTTCAAAGTCAAATTAAATTAAATAATTATAAAAAAAAATCAATTTGAAGATATTAATGCAATTAAACAAAAAGAACCTCGATATTCTAAATTAAAGGTGTTTAAACAAAGCTTTTCGGTAATTATAATTGAAATTACACTAAATACCACTCATTCTCCAACAAAATTGTAACACTTGTGGATGAGCAATTTCACTCGAAGAAGATAACTAATGATTGTTCTTTCTTGAGTCATTAATGATAACTTTCCTTATTGAATTGTTAAGTGTTGATTTAAGTCATCAAAAAAAAAAAAATGAACTGTAGCTTTCAAGTTTAATTTTCTGTTTGAACGAAAATCTGAACAAGTATAATCATTCATATTTAATTAAATCTTTTATTTAAAAAAAGGTATTGTTGGAATGGTTAGGAATCTTTGTTTTTTTTTATAATGACAGTGTAAACGACCGTCGTGGCGAACGACGAACATTGTGGCTAATGATCTCAATATGTGTAGGATATATATAGATATATATCCTACACATATAGATAGGAGGATAATCCATTAATATATAAAAAAATACAGAATTTCACATCCTTCTAATAATTTTTTATTATGTTAATTAATTTTAATGTATTCTTGAAAATCTAGTTCATTGTTATTTAAATAAATTATAGGTAATATTTTCACCCGACCAAAAACTTTTCCGATTTTGAAATGACTGAATATATTATAATCAGCCTTTCTTGATATATTCATTGAAAACAATTTTGTAATTATTATATGGTCAAAAAAAACTTAAAAAATATATTTAACAGTTCTCTACATAAAATATGTATGTAAATACAATAAAAAAATCGTATAAGTATGCATTGAATTATTTTTACAATAGTCTAAATATATTATATATATTTTATTTTATCTGTGAAAATGAATATATGACATAAGTGTAGCACAAAACTGAAATCGAAATCATGTCCCCAATGTGACAGTACCTGCAGTTATATGTATTCTGTGGTTACATTTGAGATAAAATCGTTCTTAGTGAAACAGTGAGGCATTAATGTCACCAAAATAAAAAGCCATATATTTGACTGCGGTTTTTGTCTTTATATATCGAGATTATTGTATTATTTTACTATAGTATCTTGCCATTTCAATAATTAATGTATTATCGAAATCTATATATATATATAGAAGGATGTTTGTATATATGAAATCGATGAACTCAGAAACTATTGGACCGATGATTATGAAAATTGGTATGCATATTTATTTTTCCACGGAGAAGGTTTATATGGTATGCCCATTGATGTAACTCGCCACCAGGCGGCGCTGTCAAATATCGACTTCCGCCCCGTTCAACCGATCGCGATGGTCATAAAAGTTGATATGACCATGTATGTTTCCTCGAAGAAAACGAATATGCTATGTCCATTGATGTAACTCGCCACCAGGCGGCGCTGTCAAATATCGACTTCCGCCCCGTTCAACCGATTGTCATAAAAATTGGTATGACCATGTATTTTTCCTCGAAGAAAACGAATATGCTATGCCCATTGATGTAACTCGCCACCAGGTAAAGTAAGGGTTAGCCCAGCGAAGCGGGCTGGGTTCGCTAGTATTACATAAAATAATCAGTATGCCTGGTCCTGTATTCTGACTGGTTTGCTAAGTCCCATCTTCACATTGTATAGTATTTTAATGACTCCTTTTAATAATGATCCAAATCTATTAATTATTTAAGTAAATTTTTTATTGCTAGTACTCTCCAACAATTCCGACTGCGTTAACTAAAAATACTTATACAATTGTGGCAGCCTGACATTTTTATTTGTGACTATTTTGAAACAAAAATTACTTGAAATTGAGATTATTTGTAAATGAACAGTCTTATGAACAATCTTAATATTGAAACGATCGCATATTCATATTATATATATGTACCCGGCTGTTCTCACTAATATGATCGGCATTTTGCTCGACTAGTTTCGAACTCATTTGGGGTTTCTATTGGTTAGTGTGAAGCGCGGCAGACTCGTGGCGCGAACTGTCAAACTGAACTGAGTTCACGTGAATATAGTTGGATAAATATATATTTAATAATAACTATGAATGGCTTAATTTAAGAAATATTTATTAAATTTTCCTTTTCAAAAAAAAATAACTTCTGGGAAAACTGCTTAATTTTTTTAATTGAATGTGGGAAGCTAATTATAAATTCAGTATGAGGGACAAGAAGTATTTTTTTTAATAATATATACATATAACATAATATTTTTTTATTTACAGGAAATAAGTAATAAGTACGCGACAGTGCTCTTATAACATTTCCGTGAATGAGAGCACTCGGTTCAGCGCATATGACTTTCATCTTACCTCGCTTCACTGAAGCTCAGCATTTACTTACTCATAGATACAATGTTTTTGATAAATCAATGTAAACACACAATTGTATATATTATTAAAACTTAATTTTATACATTTATTCTCCAACTGTATCTATTGATTTTTATAAATGCATAATTTTTAAAGTTGCAGTATATAGGTTTTTCGAAAATTGTTATTATGTTCCAATATCCGCTAAATAATCAGCAAAAAAAAGTCACTGGATTTTTAGTATTTTACTTATAAAACCCTTTTTTATGCCCATGTCGTAAGGATTAATATAAAAATTATAAAAAAAAAACATTTTGCGTCGTCCGCCATATTGGATTTCAGATGACGGCAACTAAGAGATTGATTGATCTTACATTGTCATAAGCACCGTGTGTGTCAAATTATAGCTCAATTTAATCTCTTCCGTACGTGACATTGGCGGAATCGACCGTGCTTTAATGGCACAACTAAAAGGCATTAAATCAATCAATCAATGAATAGATCAATTTATTAATAAATAAATTCAAAACTTATTGATGATAAAAAATAATAATCAAGATAAAACAGAAATATCCATGTTAATGAAAATAAAATAGTAATTAGGATACTAACAGGTCAAGCGATATAAATACTTTAAGTGCGGACGTAAATAAAAATCAGACATTGTCCATAAATTAAAAAATATATTTTTTTATGGTTTTATAGTCTTATAAAGTTATATTTTTGTAACTTAACTTGCCCTTCGGAACCTATTAAAATAATAAATACAAGTACATGAACTAGAAAAATTAATATTTATAACTTCATTTACATTTTTCAATATTATGCAATATATTTTTATATAAAATATATTTTATAATAGTGTAATGCAAAAAACTTAATGAGCCAAAAAAATTCCCAGTAAATAAAGCTTCAACTTCTCTTTGTGACATCTAACCATTATTTATAGAACTATTTTAGTGCTTATAGTTCGGTTCCATGAACCGAACTATAAGCGTCTTATTCCACTTCATAAAAATATAATAATACATATACGTACCAATTATACCGATTAATGAAACGGTATAGGTATATATATTGGCTCAATAATTACATTTGAAAAACAAAGAACGATATAATCCTATTTAAATTTGAATATTATTTGAATTGTTTCATTGACTTAAAACCAAATATTTTAAATAAAAACATTTTGAAGTTCCAAGTAAGTTTGTGAGTTCGTTTACGTATGAAATTGGTTTGAGCTTAATAATTTGAAAGTATATCCTAATTGAATCTCTACTCAATGTTATCTTAACTAAGAAGTAATTAAGAGTTTATGTTAAGCTAATAAAACAGCTTTGATAATCAGTAACAAGTAAGGAAATTTAAAGTTACTCCTACTGCTCTTAAATACCTACTGTTCAATTTTAATATTTACAAATATAATTTTTCACTATTTCTGAATAGCTTTATAAAATTTATTTGAACATCGATGTCAATTAATGAAAATAAATTAATATAGGGCCATCTATATTAACTAATGAATGTAAATTTGTATAAAATGTCAAAATTTGCGAAGAGTTGTTCCATTGCCAGTATTGCTTCTGCTCAGAGAACCAATATGTGCTGCTAAGCTGGTCATCGTAATTACTTAAGCTTTTTGATCTAGTACACAATAATTCTGAGCCTTAGCAAATTTTAAAGCCAACAAAGGTAAATTAAATTAAATATAACAAATTAGGTACCAAATAATTATATTAATAAACAAAAGGAACAGCAATTTATATCAACCTTGTTAAACAAACTGTGTATCAAAAATACAACACAAAATTGCGTTTATTAAAGTGCGTATTTTGTGGAAAAAAGTCTGACAAATCTCATTACTCTTTTAAATGGGATTCAAAAGCTACTAAATGGTTCTGGGACACCTGAACGCAGTTATTTAATGTCACAAGCGATGATATCAGCAATGGAGCATCCACAACTGGATAAAATAAATTACATTTGCTGTCAGTACTATTGATATTTATTTACTGAATACTATTTTGTCACATAGATATTATTTGGTGTATCCAATTATGTTAGACTTGGTGATACAATATAAGTAAAAAATGTGACAACAAGCGCTACTAATATTTATTTATTATTTTAAAAACTTTCTTTTAAAGCGTAAATTATTTCGATTTCATAGATTTTTCTTGCCACGTTAGCACTACATTATAACTGTTAATTGAGCTGAGCGTATGCGAAGCTCTTAACCATTTGGGAGTCAATTTTTTGAGGCAACATCACAGGAAAACACTTCACCAATTTTAACCAAAATTGGTACGCATGTCAAGGACATAACTGGGCGAGTATTCCAAAAAACAGAATAAAAAAATATTGTTTCGTATTAAAGATATGGTGAAAAAACTGATACTCCCATAGACTTAAGCTAACAGTTTCTAAACTCAACAGAGGTCGCTGTGCATGTCCATCGTGTTTCTGAATTGAGGTATCATATACAAAAATGTTGTTATCATAGTAAATTGGCTTGTTATATTAATATCTTCTGAATATTTAGCACAGTTCTGCCCTGGAATCGAAATAAAAATCATCTGACGCCATTTTGTTCATGTTCATTTGGTCGTTTTAATATCAATATTTACAGTTTATTATAATTTATAATACATAACTGTTTCGAATTAATTGAGCTGAGCGTAAGCTTGGGAATCAATTTTTTTGGAGCAACATCGCAGGAAAACCACTTGACGAATTTTGACTAAAATTGGCACGCATGACAAGAACATGACTGGTCTTATACTCCAAAAAACAGAATAAAAAAATATTGTTTCATTTTAAAGTGAAAAAACTGAAAAGGGCGCTCAGCTCAACTCCCGCAGCGCATTGTGGCGGATCCTAGTATATCTTACGTCACGTTTAAACTGTTCATATATCTTATATAAAAAATAGAAATATCACAAATATCAAAATATTACGGATTTATCATTCTACGGCTTAATTGCCATTAAATCTAATAGTAGTCTTATTACGCCTAAGAATCAGATGGATAGCAGTCTAAAATTTATAGGAATTTAAAAAGTGTTGTTAGACATAAACTTAAACATTTAGTGGACTCAGCATCAAAATATCTGGTGTTTATCTGGTGTGATTGTAAGGTAGTTGAATAATTCAGAAACCTTTCAAAAATTATATACAGGGTTATTTGTAATTAGTTGACCACCTCTTGCAGGCAGCCTCTCTTCATCAATCCTAACAACATTTGTTCTACGACTTTTTAAAATTAATAGTTTTAAAAATTTCTTTTTTTCAATCCAGCGGCAGCGGCGGCGATGCACGTTTGAACTTGACCTCAGTCGTTTGTCACGGTCGATTAGATAAGCGTGTGCCGTGCGACCCGCTGGCTCCCGTTGCTGGGTAACCGAATTTCGAATAGTGAAAACAGTACTGTGATGTCGTAACACAAATATCGAGTACACCAAGATGGTGCGAGTGCTGGCTAAGTGTGGTTAGACGAGTCGGTGAACAGTTGATTTTTAGGTGTGTCTTTGTGTTGGACATGAAGGGGACTATTTTGCACCGGTATCCACGAGATATAAATTTAAGAGGTAATGTGTAAATATTGAATCCTTTTGTAAATAACACATTGTATTATTGTAAATAATCTGATTCTAACTTGATTAATTGTTAACAATTTTATACATCATAAGTTTAAAATTTTTATACACAATACGACGATTGGGTTATTACATACTGTTCGAAATAAAACAGAAAAAATAATAAGTTATAATATCATTACGTGCGTGGTACCTTACAAATTACGTGCACAGCTAGACTGCCCCCACCTATACTTTAGACTTCTTACAAAATACAGAGTAATAAATAACCGAGGGAGCAAAATTTTTTTTGTTTTGTTTGTTCTGAGTTATTTATCAAGATTTCTGAAAAGTCGTAGAACAAATGTTGTTAGGATTGATGTAGAGAGGCTGCCTGCAAGAGGTGGTCAACTAATTACAAATAACCCTGTATATGCAAGCCCTGCTCCCTGCGCTACTACTTACTTTTCCGATTCCATAGTAAATAAAAATAAAGAGTGTTAATAAAAATATAAATAAAGGCAGTATAGATGAAAAATTTGTAAATAATTGCTGGAATGAAATAGCAGTATTGTGGCAAAAGATGTATTTGGCGAAACGAAATAAAAAGATACAATATGCAAAGAAACTTTTCAGTGGAATAGAAATGTGCAAAAAATTAAAAAAAAAGGAAAATGTGTTAAAGCAGTGTCTGAAAGAATGGCTTGATAATAAAAATGTAAAAGGTGGAGAAAAAATAGTGCTGGAGAGGTCGTTTATGTAAATGCATATATGATGATACTGAAATGTGATGAAGCGTTAAGATCATAAACAATGAATAATTGGTAAATTGACTCGTGAGAAAATTTTAATATTTAACATTTTATTTCCTTGTATTGAAATTTGGTAAATTGTATGTACATGTTTCATTTAACATATTATATTCATGAAATAATTTTAATATTATTAAAATTTCAACTCTTTTTATTTACCCCTTTTTCTTTATCTCTTTTATTTACGCCTTTTTCTTTATCTCTTTTTATTATATACATGCAGTACCTTAAATAGTAGAGCAACAAGTCGGTTTTCTATGGGTCACGGGTTTGAAACCCTGCCGTATTGTTTGTTAGTGCCTCATTATATAAGTATTAAAAATTTATATAAACTTATCATCATGGCTTTATATGTTTATAAACATTTTCAAACAAAAATTTCTATTCTGGCATCTTTTCAATGTTAAATGTTTCTACAATGGTAAGGATTTTCAAAAGACTTATATGTCACCAGCGTCCTAATAGAAAAAGTCAAATACACAGCTTCGGTTTTCATTTATTGGAGCTGCCTTCTTTTTCAAATTCTATAGATCGTTTGGTGTTTATTTTACCGCTCTTGCTACTGAAATACCAACCTCTTCTCATATGATTTCTAATACCTTATCGTGTTGACCTCTATCTAGAAGTCAATACTTATTAACAAATATTTTGCGATTATATATTGCGATGCACTGTCTCAAAGCTAGTGGAGGATCATTTATCATTTACCTGAGTAGATAAATGAAATCAAGGAAACCAGGACGATAAAATTAGACATAAATCCCATTACAATAACTAATTAAAAAAATTACTTTATCTAAATTAGTTGTAGTTACCTACCGAGTTACCTACTCAGTTCAGTTCTTAACATAGAGTGCTACTAATAAGGAAAAGTAATACGACAGTTAGTTAAGAGTATTATAAGTATTAATACATAATCATTTTAGGATAGCATATGTTGAGAATCGATCAATGTAAAGAGCAGTACAAAACTAAAAACATTAATCAAATTTTGTCGTTATGGAATTGGGCGATAAAACAAAGGAGACTCTGAATAGTACCTATTTATTTGTAGTTTGACATATGATAAGTCGTAAAAGACTAATATGATTGTCCATTTGTTGTATGTGTGTCACCGATGTTTGATGTGTAAACCGAATTATGAGTAATATTGACTTGAATACTATAGATTCGCTTATTGGAATACTAAACAACTAATTGTTATCATGAAGATATTTTTTTTTCTATCTTAAACTTTCTTGCAACCTAGACTTTATTCAATTTTTTTAAGTTCAATATAGTAATATTATTTTTCTTTCTTATTTTTTCTCCACCACCATTGCATCATTACCGTTATAATAGTAGTGTCTTGTTTCTTGACCAGAATTATAATTAGTTAATTAATTTAATTAAAAATTATTTAAATATTGGTAAATAGTTGTTTGATATTCACAAATATTAACACCACATCCGTGAGTTTTCTGATCACAAAATACTTAAGGCCACAATTCACAATTCAAATAAAATACGAGCGGGCAAAACTATAGATGACAAACTGAATAAGAAAGGTGATCCGACTTTTGTAAATTTTTTATTCTTTGGAATATAATTGGTATTATTCTTTGATATTTCTTTAATGATAATGATTTATTTCCGTACATTAATTTTTACCCTACGATATCATTTATTTTAATGAAATATAAACTTTAATGAAATATAACTGTACTTTTACAATTAAAAAACTTATATATTTACAATTTATTTGTGCTTATCATTTGTTGATAACCACAAATTACGCTGATTTGAACTAAGTCCCTCTTATATATTGGCGAGGATCCAAACTGCGGAATCGGGAAAACTGAATAATTCCCGGCATCAATCAGCAAGCAGTTCCAAAGAAGTTGTAATATATTATAATTTATTTTCCTATTAGAACAAATATTGATTTATTGTCGAACTGTTAAGGCTGTGATTGTCCGTATCTGCAAGTAACATTTCACAATAATTATGTAATATTTTTTATGAATAAAACGTCATAGGTAAAGGCCCTATTTTATAATAACATTAAATGTTATTATAAAAAAAATACATATTTAAGGAAATAATCTAAAGAACAACAGCAACAGCCCGGAAAATCTTAATATTGTTATTAAATTAATAACGAGAGTTTCATCTACTTTATTAGGGGATTCAATATTGTACAGTTAGACAATTGTATTTAGTGAATTACAATAGATAACAGTAAACTAAATTGACCGTTGGCAAACAGACCTTTGACGTATTAACATCTCCTTCGAAAAAATCTTGCGTGACTTTAGGGAAACTGTCCCGTCATTCTAATATTTGATTTAAATTTAGCATTCTATATGTGATCGTCTTTATCGGGACGGTGGTGATATAAAGACGTCTTTTGAAAATCCTAACTAATGTTTCTAACTTTGCAAAACACTTTTGACATTATAAAGATTCCACCGCCGAAATTATTGTTTGAAAATGTCTAATAAACATCTGTAATCTACTAATTAAGCTACCGTATCTATAATCGTAAATAATAATAAATAAGCATAAATAAAAATAAAGAGTTGAAATTTTAATAATATTAACATTAATACATAAATATGCACAGACATGCAAATCAACGAAAATATCTATATTCAATTTACCTTCAAGGAAATAAAAAGTTAAATGTTCAAATTTGATCCTCACATTTCAGTATCATTTTCCCTCCACTTTGTTACGTTGGAGTTCCTTTCGACTTTTAGAAAACTCTTACAATCTATATAACTTATCTTGCGCCTCGGTCTCTAGCAATGACTACATTTTATCAATTGACTACATTTTATCAATTGAATAACTCTAAAATATCAGAAGTTTAAAATATTGAAAATCTTGTGTTCAATGAATGGCCTGTTCCTTTAGATATAGACGTAAAACCTCTACTGCACTAATTGTATCGCATTATGCGTACTAATACGAAGTATCAAATTTGTTTTTGGTTTAGTAATCGCAGAATTTAAAATTATCTTAAATAATATTAATTTATTTTATAACTTATTTATTTATTTTATTATTTTTATTAATTTATTTTATTATTTAATCTTGATTGTTAATTTATTTCTATATCTATATTTGTTTTTTTTTTAATTGCAGTTTCTGTATTATTGTACATAGAATCCCTGTGGCAAATAATAAAAATGTTGGCTTGCTACAATCTTTAAAAACACTCCCTTTCCTATTCTTAACAGAAAGTCAAATCCAATGAGGCGTTCTCGATGATACTTACGTTATACTTAAAGGCATCAGCATATATCAAAGCTTTTTCAAAATATACAAATAAAAGATGAATGGTATTTTTTAAATACTTGTGCGTGTAAAAAAGTTCTAAAATATATTTACTTTTTTATTCTCCGAAAGTTTTATCTAGTTAATTTATTTTAGGCTTTATAAGGATATCATAATTAAAGACATGTAATATCAAATTATTTAGCAATATAATATTCTTCATGTATAAGGGTCAAACTTCCATTGTGGATTGACAAAGTTTTTATATATATTAACTTATGTTTATTTTGATTTTGATATTTATGTGGATACATATTTTTAAAGATTGCAGCGTAACCGGATAAGAATGAGCGTTTCGCACCGGA
Organism: Napeogenes sylphis; assembly: GCA_959347405.1. NCBI lineage: Eukaryota > Metazoa > Arthropoda > Insecta > Lepidoptera > Nymphalidae > Napeogenes > Napeogenes sylphis. Next base: position 30,338,630 of record OY365783.1, on the reverse strand, counting down.
AGCTAAGCTTTATGCCATTCTCGTCACGTGGCGACTCATTCTCCCGACCACGGAAACTAATAATTGAGGACGACTGAAACCACTAAAGATATCTGAGCCCAATGTTTTAGCGAGCTTATGTTGTTTATGTTGACTTCAGTATTTTAATAAATTATAATTATACATTTTTTTTATATTGTATTTTTAACATAACCTTTTTGTTCCTCCCTAGATTCTTTTATAATTAAAACCACCAACCAGCGTGTTGGTGATTTAGCTGTTGCGATATTAGTCGTTTGGTATTATAAAGAAGAAAGTATCTGATAATGGTTATTCATGAATGGTCTCATAAAGTTATATAACACATCATTTTATCCGTCACATGGCTCAATAGAAAGCTGTATTTTGTATTCAATGTTCGTAAGAAGGCTTTAGGTATCAATTGTTTGACAATCCAAAATATCCAACATAGTTTTTAAATTAACTTAAGGTACATTTTAAGTTTAGTATTAAATCATCTTTTCTTATCTTTGTCCTAATTTTCGGTTATTTAGTGTGTTCTGTAATAGTATTATCTTAGGAATATAATGTAAAAATAAGTTGTATTTTGTGGCACTGGAGAAAGTTTTCAATTAAATTGTTGCCAACATTGTCCTTTTTTATGTATTTTGTCATATGATAATAAAAAAAAACAAAATATTTTCAATATTTATGTTTTTTTTAACTTTTGATAAAAAAGATTTGTAAACAGATTTTTGTTGGAAAAACCTTTTAAAGACACCTAATATACATTTTTAAAGCTACTAAGATAATATGGAAAACATGAAAACTCGGCATATAATGCCTTTATATTTATGATTATTATTGTGATTATTTTTAATGGACTTCCTTCCTTTTTCTCTGTATGATGTTATTGGTGTTAATAGGACTTGTTTTCATAAGGGAATTTTTTATTTGGTTGTAAGAGGCTTATTTATACAGGCATACTATAGTACCATTTTATTTAACTACTGTTATATTAAATGAATTATGAGTTTTGGTTCTCTAATTAATATTACTTTAAAAACTTTGAAGTAAATAAGAAAGTCAATAATATTATCATTCAAGGAGTTAAGAACAAAAGACCTTATGACAGTACTGACCTTCATATAGTAGGTATTTATTTTTGTCATCCTCTTTGTATGAGCTGAATATCTTAACTGTATTAAAGGCATAGCGAGGACAACTTTTAGCACATATTATAGAAGATAAATTAGGGTAATCTTGTTGATTATAAGACTTAATTAAATTCTAAATTATAACCGGGCGGAGCTCGTGGTTTGGCTCCCATCTCTTATTTATTTTATAATATCTCTTTTACCAGTAATATGCTATAAATTATAAAATTTAAAGATAAAAGGACGTCGTAGGTAACGTGCTTTATGCTTTGAAATCTGTTAAATTCACTTTTAATATATTAAATAGAAAAGTATTTCTTATAATATGTTTAAAACTTCTGTATTGTGCTATTGTCACTTAATAGGTTAATAAACTTAAAGATTTAAAAAGGCTATTATATAGAAGTACATTTAAAAAAAAAAACATGTTAAGTTAATCTTATACTTGATAAAACAGATGAAATATGTTTATTTCTAACTTTATTACTAAACAAGATTAAACAAACATAATTTCATTAATTATTAAAATAAAAGAAATCGACTATTAAAGAAAGAAGAAAACCGATAAAAATCACTAAAAAAAACCGTTTGATGTCAGTATACGCAGTACCGAATGAACAAAAGGCGACTTAAGTTCTAGAGTTAGTATTTTTTACCTTCGTTCTATGCTGGGTTCTTTTTTATCTATACATATAATAAAAATAGAATAAAAAAATTTAAAAACCCACGATACAAAACGAAAAAGAAGCGTTGTACGTACGTTGATGGTGTATATATTACGAAGTAAATCATTGAGGACTTAGACTATACGATTCGATATCGTAATTTCTTTATTTACCTTGTTAACTGACTTGCATTTTAATTTTTTCCTTTATTAAACGGTCTACTTGGACGCAATCACGGGCAACAGCTATCTCTAATAAAGTACTTTACCTCAGTAAGTAAGTGTAAAAACCTTTTGGCCTTCATAACAAGGCTTTTTTTCCTACATAGCGTCGGCGAAGCCGCTGGGAACAGCAAATTATTGCATAAGAACCTCTTCCCCGCACGAATAAAACGTCAATATCTTGGAAATGACTATTTTTATTTTAATCAAACATGGATAAAAACCATCTCGATGAGCATAGCTTTCGATAAAAAAAAACCGTATTCAAATCCGTCTAGGCGTTTGGCCGCAAATTTGCCACAGACAGATACATAGATACACAGATACACAGATCGACGGGTCAAATTTATAACACCCTCTTTTTAGTCGGAGGTTAAAAATCGTCACTGATCCATTTCTGTACATGGAAAATATTAAATAAAAAACATCATCAGGGGCCTTTAAGGGGCAAGAGAATCTAAAACAATGGTTTTTCAGTTGGTCTGTTTGTCTGTTTGTTTGTCAAATATACCAGGATGTGAAATGATAACTAACAGAATCTATTTTCAGCATTTAAAAAATCTTTGTCTGACAAAAAATACAAACAGATAAATGTTTGTTTTTTAATAGTGCCTACAACACAAAAAAATATATTTTCAAAAATTCATACAGGGGGGCCTTATTATAAGCACGAGAACCCAAAAACAATGTTTTTCATTTTGTCTCTTCGTCTGTATGTCTGTAACTTTGTGCACGCTAATCTCAGAAACAGACTAATCAATTTGGATGCAGTTTTCGGGAATATATTGTCATTGGATTCACTTTATATTTTGTTTTTTTTTTAACAATCGGTTAACGAGTAAAGAAGTTAATAATCTCTTACTATCGTACCATTGCTGCCTACCAGTTTGAAGGTTTATAGTTTTTACATACATTGGTAAGTACAAAGGATACGTTTCATCAAAATCGAAATCTACGCGTACGAAGTCGCAGACACAGCTAGTCTTCAATATTTTTACCACTCTCGCTGCGGCCCTATATAACGAAATATTATTACTAACATAACGAGACGTAACAAAAATGTAACGCGAGCGCCGTACGAGTATATTGCAACGGCAGGGTATGCTAATAACTAATACATTGACATATTATTTATGTTTTAATTAATTGTTAAACGAATGGTTTATGTTTATTGGTATACACGCACTAATTTAAAAAAACGTACCTAATATTAATGATTCTAATTTATAACGAAAATTTAAAAATAAAATAAAATTAATACATAAATAGATTTTGATTTAAAGAACGTATAATAATTCTACATTTTTATTTTATGATTCACTTAACTATCATAGTTTTCGTAACGATAAAACTCGTATTAGGACTACAGTTTAATATTTTTATAATTTTAATTTTATTTTAACGAATTTAAGTCACGTTTGTTCATATACATAATTGAGAATCGTAATACCCCCCCTAACATATTTAATGTGGATGGATGGAGATAAAACTATAATTGATTATAAAAAATATTTTTATATTTTAATGATAACCTTATAACTTTTACACGAACAGCTTTTAACAGGTTTGTCTTTAATATATGTTGATGTTAATGTATTCTAATATTACAAAACAAATGGTTGACATCTTTTTTTTTGGCTGGAATATGTGTCATCTTTTATAATGTTAATTTATCAACAGGAAATAGTGACACGATATATAATATTTTTAGGTAATTAATTATTTGTGAAATTAAATATTAACGGTGGTAATTAATAATTAGGTATTAATGTAACATTATAGAAACTTAAGTGGGTTGACAAAACAATTATTAGTGGTGATCTAGTCTACTTATAATAATGTAGAAAAACGTAGTGTGGAAGAATTGTGTTTAATATAAGCATATTTATATACTTATGTTTGTTACATGTTTTAATTTTACTGACAGATCAGTCACTGATAGATCAGAATACAAATAATGGAGTAGAACTCTTTTATTTGTATTCTTTTTTAAATGATGTTTGTTTAGGCTCAGGAGATACACGCTTTTATTTGTCTTACAAATTTCGCGCTGTTGATTTAAGAGCAAAACGTTGTATTCGTTAAAATACGGAAAGGTTCTTAATTAGTGACTTAATAAACTGACTAATAAAAGCATTTACGACATCATTCATAATTTTTTTATGTTGACCATAAAAAACTTATTTATATTAAATATTAAATTTAATAAAAATATTTAAATAAACTTTATTAAATTCTAATTAATACTCATATTGTAATAATGTTTCTAATATAATAAAACACACTTCATCCATATGTATGAGAATTATTGCTTTTCATTAATATCACTAAAAAAAAGTAATGTAAAACATACCCAATCTTCCGTCCGTATGTGTTAAAATGTTTTTAGAAAAGAAATACACTTGGTGCATTGAATATTGCACGCACACATAATTACATAAATAATTGTAATAAAGTTTTATAATTTAGAATTATTATACTTTAAATGTAGAGAAATATGCTAAATGTATTTAATAACAATAACTTATTCGAGTACGTAATGCTTATTAAACTTTAAATAAACGCTTTATTAAACTTTAAATAGCACTCAAGTAATTAGATTATTTAAAGCTGAAACTTTGTCACGTCGTTGACCACATTCCGTATCGTTGTCAAAGGAGTGTTCAGGTCTTTGTTTGGTGGCCCAATTTGAAGTTTACCGGTGGGATTAAAGTGTTACAACTTTGATTTACCCATTTTCATGTAATTTTATAGGTCTATTTTATGTATTTAATGGCAACTTTTCAAGTTGATTAAACTTTGGAGGACTACTTGTTTCAGGTTAATTTTAAAGTGTGATGTGATTGGATCTTAAAAAAATCTTAGCCATGTTCTTATCACTTAAGTAGGTATTGTTACATACATGTAAAAATAATTCCTATTCTAAGCATTTGTCCCTTTATTACTACTAGCAAAATTATTTGTTCATTATGACTTTTTCGTTGTCGTGATAATTATAGTTTACATCGAGATTAGAATCCGGGATGCTCGGCGAATAGCGGTCCTTTACTAGGTCGTACGTGTCTTACTGAGAGGACGCCCGATACGTGTGCTGCATTATTTGAAGGTGAGGTATTTAATTCTTTTTTTAAATTTTAAATAAATATAGAAAAAAAAGGGATTAGGACCCGCGACCTCTGGGAAACCATAATAATTACTTTGAAAGTGGTACCCCTGGAGTAACCATGTGTTGTGAAACCGTGATAAGGCTTGTTTACACCAGAGATCTACCGTTATGTTTTTTGTTTTGCTGGGATGCTTCAACACGTATGGTTATGATCAGCGTGTTAGCTAGCCTTGAAACATATAGGTACGGGAACCTTCACACGTTCGAGTACAGTCTGCATGCACTCGTACGTTCGAATACATGGGAGTGGGACTGATCTAGGTTTCACTAGTAACCTAATGATGAGGTTGACGGGTGAGATAGAAGCTTACAGGTCTTTGAAAACTGACGAAAACGCTGGTTGATGAAAATGAGTGCTGACGGGGTTGCTGCTGCTTCTCACTGGTGCTGGCGCTGCCGCATCTTGTAAGATCGAAGTTCATCGCGTCGATGAAGAACTACGGCCCATCACATCTAGGATACAGAGGAGTACAATAGAAACTACCACGTTGCGTTACGTCTCATCTGGAGATGATATTTTGGGAGATGATATTTATTGCTAATTTCGGAAATAAAAATATTTAAATTTAAAAGGTGGCGGGTCCACCACAGAACGTGTTAAATCATTTGAGAGCGGCAGCTCTGTAGTTGTGAATAATGATTGATGGTGTGTTCTTTGAGTACATTATCTAGGTTTATGACTGTGTTAAATTTGTCATCGTTATTAAATTATGTGAAATATGTTAGAATGTACAAACCATTACTTTTATAACCTAAATCTGACGCTATGGGGTTAATACTTTCACATTCACCCTGATGCCCCGTTGGAATTCTCCATATTAGCAAGCATGGTTAATCCGTGCTGCAATTAATATTAGTTGAAAATGTTGCCAAAATGTCTGTAACATCATAACTCGCAGATATTTTTTTATATTTATTCATCTTGATTGCCTAAAACGGGTGCAACAGGTGGACTTCATTTTTAAAAGCATTCTTTGCCAGTTAACCCAAAAATATAAAATCAAATCAAAAGTTAGGCGCTTAGGATTAAAAAGACGTCTTTAAAATAACATTAACATAATTTGTGTAAAAATAAGCTAATGGCGTTATTCTTCTTGGGATATGAATAACAGTAGTAAAAAATATTATAATTTGATGAAAATTTTGTTATAGTTTAAGAGTGTAGAGTGAAAGGTAAAAAGTTGTGGATGAATAAAGAACATTGCCTCAACAGTGTATTTTAGTGAATTTTCGGCTTTATTCGTGAAATATTTTCAGAATAAGATTTTATGCGCAAGTCCTTAGATATCAGTTTAAATAACGTATAAAATATTGGCAATCTTTAGATACCTTATCTTTACCTTTATCTTACCTTACCTTTATCTTTACTTGTGTTTTTAGCCCCCGACCCAAAAAAGGTTTGTTTTTTAAATGAAAGCCTGGTCCGTCGAGATAGTTCTTAGTTATGTTTAGTCAAATTAAAATGATGAAGAGTTTATATTCAATATTAATAGTAAAAACCTAAACAAGTGAAAATTAGTCTGTATGTAGGTTCGTTTGTTTATTGAATACTATAACAGTACATAACTTAAAAAAGAAATTAAAATTAAAAACCACCGACACAAAAAGACCTCTAAAAAGAATAAAAATAATATTATTATGTACTTATTTGAAATCGTTGCATCGGGGGACCGCTAAACAAAGGAACAAAATGAAATGCAAGTGAATTACTAAGACAAATAATGAAATAACGTTATCAAATAGTCCTCATAGTTCCAAAATCTTAGTGCAATAGTCACACCACGTACAACGATCCCCTGACGTAAGAACTTCAATAAGTAGATGATAATATTCTTTTTAATTCTTTTTCGAGGTGTTTTCGTATCGGGGGGTTTTTTTATGATCGGGGGATACAGTTTTGTATGTAATAAATATGTAATTTCTTTACCTGGAAACATATATTTTTACAGGTTTTACAATTCAAATAAAATACAACGTATCATTTATCGCAACTAAACAAGAGCAGGTAATCAATCTCATTAGAGAAGGCTTGCTTACATTACAAAATAATACAAAGTAAGAACTGTAGAAAAATTCAATGAAATGGTTTTCTTTTGTTACCTCACTTATATTTGATAGAATTATTAGCCGAGGAGTATTATAAATTCGTTATCGTTGTCGCGTCGCCTTCCAATCGTTTTCTAAACCGGTTTTTCAGCGCCGAAAAAAAGCGCGTATTAAATACGGAGAGAGAGGGTAGGGGACGTGATTGTGCTTGTTAGGGATATTTAGTTTAGTTATTGTTTTCATTGTTTTTACTTATTTTTTTTAAGTATGTAATGTTTTTTCAAATACTTTTGGTTTGTTTATATTATATTTTTTTTGTTGTGTTATAACGCTCGAATAAAAGTTTCTTTTTTTTCTACATTTCAAATAGAAAAATAACGTTTAGTTATCTTTAAGTCAACCGAAAAAAAAGTTTTTAAATGTTTTTTTTTAAAAGAATCCGATAGAAGAAGAAGAATACTTTTTCATATAAGATCTATGAAAAAAAATATTTTTTTTGTAATGTAAAACAAAAGAGCAACCGCTGTGTATTAAAATTCTTTAAGAAGGTATTCATAAAAGAATTCACCAAGTTTGAACAAAAATGTTTTTATATAAAATACAAGCATTATACTTACAGAACAATAAAGTATAAGATTCAAATTTAATGAATATTTTAGTAAAGATGTTTTATTCCATCAACTTAAACCTACTTTTCTTACATCAAAAAAGTTTTGTATCTTACACATACATAAGCGACAATAACCAACCACCTCAAAGTCTTAGATTATGAAACAACATTGTCGCTGTAAAAGAAACAAGAATAAATTTATATTTTAATATTTTTGATTATGCTTCGTAACGTCGTTTTATTTTATTATTCCTCTTTGCATTAGTTACAAGACTTTCAAGACCTTTTTTATACTCTCATGTATGTGTATACATAAATATACAATATTGTTATTTGTACTTATTTCACATTAATAATATGACGAATTATGTTTGTCTCTATCTAAAATAGCTTAAATAAAAGCTCTTCAACATATCACTTTAATGTCGAGATGAATTATTTTAAGAGTGTCATTTTATATAAAAGATCTCAGCTTACATTAATGGCATATATTATATATTAACATAATTTTGTCAAGGGCTAAACAGAGCTGCGCATAAATTGCCTTTGATTACTTAACTAAGCGTCGAGGTAAATGTAGTGAAATTTTAGGAAGTCTTATCCAATCTTAATTAGATTATTTTCCTATCAACTTTTCTTATTTAAAAATAAGATAAAACTTTGAATTGTTTGCAAAAAACAAAAGCCACTAAAGGGAGTGTCTTAATAAACCCGATATAGCAAAATTTTGCTCGTCTTCAGTTTGGTGGAATTAGTTATGTTAATTAATAATAAAGTAATTAATTGTAAAACGATCAATTTGTATTTTATAGATAATTCCAAATATAAATTTCAGTTGTGGCATGATTTTGAAGGTATTCCATTCTGCATAGAAAATTTTGTTACATTTTTAGGAGGAAAGGAAATTGTACAAAGTAACAATAAAACAGTGCAATGTACAAATAACGCAAATACTCCACATAAATACTTTTTCTTTTTCAATGAATGAGTTTTAGAAGAAAATAGAGCTACGTCGTCAATACGGCTTATCTCTTTATAAAATTCAATGATACGTATCCACCAGTATGGTTCAGTTCTCGTATGGAATCAATTCTAATTCTAAGATAACAGATGATGCAGATCACTACTACAGTACTGCTGTAATAAAATTTGAGGAGAAAAAGATATTTCCAGTCTTTGAAAATAAAGTATGTGAAGGTGTATATGATACATTGTTTATTTACCAAACATTAGATGGAAGTATACTTAGAATGGATAGAGCTAAAAATAAGCTTTACAATCTCTTATAAAATGACTTCTTCAAGGTTTTTTCTTTTACTATGAAAATTCTACTTTTTCTACTTTCGTTAGAAACTAGAAAACAAGTTTTATGAATAATTTAACACACTCTTCATACGGTTTTTACCTATTAATGCAACGACTACAAATAATAAGTACTTTTCAAGTTTTAATATTATAAAAAAATTAATAATAACTATTATTTTTACTTTATAAAGTAGTTTAAATTATTAGAACGAAATTTAACAAGGAAGTATTTGAAAGCTTGTAACTCATACAACCTCAAATTAAGTAAATAATTATTTTTTTAAAACCTTTTTTAGATAATAAAATAAATTATAAAAATATTATAAAAATCGCTTAAAATGATAAATCAATGATTGAGTGTGGTAACTAAAATACGTGTATGAATGAGCTGCGAGATTCAAAAGTGATATCATCACCTTAATAAACATACGAGGTAGATGCTAGGACGTGACTACGAGAAGTTTCCGCGAGACATCAAATAGCACAGTACCTAAATTACAAGGTTAGTAAGATAAAGTAGAATGCACGTTTGGCTGTGAGAGATTAATTTAAGTGCAGTGACACTTGTAAGTCACAGCTCAGAAATATCTCATATAATAAATACACGAAGACTATATAAGCACCTATTTGTAAACAAAGATAATTTTAATGAAATAATTAGTGCATGCCCTCAAGTTATTAGGGAATAAAAAAAACAACGCTATTACTTGGATATACAAACGAAACGATATAAACTTCTAATACTATTTATATTTTAATATAAATAAACAATTTAAATTATTTTTATAATAATAGCTCCTGCCCTAATTATTGTTTTTATAATAATAGCTCATTTTCACTTTATATTTTGTTTGTTTTTTAAGAATGGGTTAACAAATAAAGAAGTTAACAATCCCTTATTTTCGTACCATTGCTGCTTACCAGTTTGAAGGTTTATAGTTTTTACATACATTGGTAGGTACATAGGGTACGTTTTATCAAAATCGAAATCTACGCGTACCAAGTCGCAAGTACAGCTAGTGCATAAATATAAATATGCTTGACGTATATCAGACATTGTATAAAATTTATAGATCGTAAAAAGATAGTCTTTAAATAAAATGTTAAACTCTTACTATGGAATATATATATATATATATATATAATCTTTTTAATACCTTTAAAATTTGGTATCATGTCATAAAATATAATAAATAATTATTTTATATATAAAATGGTTATTTATTGCACTATTATATTCATATTAATAGGTTATTTCTATTTTAAGTTATAGAATGACTGCAACATTAAAATCATTACAGATCATAAAGCCTATTTTTTCTTTTGAATATTTAAAAGTTGTATAAACAATGGATTTACTTTTTTAATATAACAAGTTACAAAGATATAAAATACAAAATAAGAGTGAATGTTTAACATGCTCAAATATGCTTTGTAAAAAACTGTCAAAGGGTTGCAGGGAGGCAATTAGTTTTTTTTTTTTTTTTTTTTTTTTTTTTTTATACAAAACTAGGTTAATGCTTGACTACATTCCACCTGATGGAAAGTGAAATGTAGTCTTAGGTGGTAAAGCGCATTAACCTAGCAGCCTATTCACTCTCCTCTTGAAGACACCCACATTATATTTTGCCGGAAATACCGACGCAGGCAGATTGTTCCAGTCCTTCGCTGTACGCACTAAAAAAGATGAAGCATAGCGCTTCGTTCGGACAGGTGGAATGTCCACAACGTAGGGATGGATACCCGCCGTGCGTCGGGACGTCCGGCAAAAGAACGGGGATGGGGGAATTAGGTCGTGCAATTCCTGCGCACACTCACCAAAATGTATCCTATAGAATACTGAGAGGCTAGCAATTCTACGCCTGTGTTCAAGGCTGTGGAGTTTGGCGTCAACCAATTTAGGGTCGCCAATAAGCCTCTTTGCTCGCCTCTCAATTGAGTCCAGAACCGCAAGATGAGTCTTTGCGGCACCAGCAAATATATGGCCACAGTACTCTACACACGACCGGATCTGTGCTTTGTATAATACAAGAAGCTGTCCCGGTGTAAAGTACTGTCGCACCTTCGCAAGTACGGCAAGCTTTCCCGCAGCTGCTCTTGCTCTGGACTCAATGTACCGACCAAAGTTGAGGTTCGAGGAGATCTCTAAGCCTAACAACTGAAGCCAGTCACTGTATTCCAAGGATACATTCTGGAAAGTAGGAGCCAAGGTGAAGGGGCTCCTTTTGGCGGTGAACAAACACGTCTGCGTTTTGGTGGCGTTGAATTTTACAAGATTGGCATTGCCCCATGCGGAGACTGCCTGAAGTTTGTCATTCAAACGTTGCACCATGGCTTCTCTTTCAGACTGTACTTGATCTCGACTAGCCCGAGAACTTGGCAGATATCTTTCTACAACTGTGCTGTCGTCTGCATACCCATAGATACCGGGCTTCAGCAGATCGTTAATGTGCAGCAGAAAAAGAGTTGCAGAAAGAACGGACCCCTGAGGTACTCCGGCATTTATTGTCAAGGGTTCCGAAGAACACCCGTCGACAACAACACGGAGAGATCTCTGGCTCAAAAAGTCCGTTATCCAGCCAATCAGACCAGGAGATATACCGTACGCTGAAAGCTTGCTTAAAAGGCTCACATGCCAGACCCTGTCAAAAGCCTTCGAGACGTCCAGAGAGACGGCGACCGCTTCTCCGTTCCTCTCGATGGCTTCGCCTAAAATGTGTGTTGCGTACGCTAGAAGGTCCCCAGTGGACCTATTTCGGCGAAATCCGTACTGTCGGTCACTGAGGAGATCGTTACCTTCTACGTACGCTAGAAGCCGAGTGTTCAATACACGCTCCATAATCTTGCAGAGTATGGAGGTGATTGAAATGGGCCTATAATTGGCAGGATCGGTACGGCTGCCTTTTTTGGGCACGGGTTGCACGTTGGCAAGCTTCCAGGATTCCGGCACTTTTCCAGTCTTGAAAGAGAGGCGATACAGACGTGTCAATACAGGAGACAACTCACCTGCGCATGTCTTGAGCAGAATGGCTGGTATACCATCATTACCACTGGCTTTATTCACATCCAAACGACACAATGTTCTCCATACCTCTTTGTTCGTGATGCGGATTTCAGGCATCGAAATACCGCAGTGAGGAAGATGTTCTGGAGAAGCATTGCCAGTGTCTAGAAGCGAATTCTCAGCAAACAGAGAAGCAAATACATTCGCTTTCTCTGTTGCTGTGTGGGCCAGGGATCCATCAGGCTTCAGCAGAGCAGGCAGTGAGGGTTGGCAGAAGTTCGACTCGATCGCTTTGGCAAGAGACCAGAAAGCTCGACTGCCAGTTGGTCTGACAGAGAGCTTTTCGCCATTCTTAACGATCCGATCAAGACGAGCCTTCCGCAATGCCTTTTTATAGGACTTGGCAGCTTGGTTAAAGGCTCTCTTCTTTGTACTTACATCCGGAGTTTTGCGGCTTCGAGCATCAGCCCACATGAGGTATGCCGAATGTTTACGGTCATGTGCATGACGACATTCGGCATTAAACCATGGGCGAGCTTTGCCACCGATGGGTACGTCAGCAAAAGGAATAAAATACTCCATTGCCTGATGCACCACATCGGTTATAGCATCCGCGCAACTCGACGGATCCAAAGAAGAGAAGCAGACCTGCCGCCAAGGATAAGACGCAAAAAAGTGCCGCATCTCATCCCAATCTGCTGACCTGTATTTCCATACTCGCCTAACACCATGTGGTTCGAAAGCTGGTGGGGAATATGTAAATACAGATTTCACCAGACAGTGATCGGAGGTTCCCAAAGGGGACGTGACCTCTACACGATACCTGTCCGGATCAGTTATCAGCAGAAGGTCCAGGCAATTGGCTGTATGGCCTTCCACATCTGGTACCCTTGTCGCTTGCCTCACCAGCTGAAAGAGGTCCAAGGACAACGCAAAGTTCCGCGCTTCTCTTCCAGCATGGTCGGTCTTCTGGTACGGGAACAGCCAGTCCTGATGACAGGCATTAAAGTCCCCCAGAAAGACGAGCTGTGCCGAAGGGTACTGATACAGAGCCATATCTGCAGCCTCACTGAGATACTCAAATAAACGAGTTGTCTCCTGGTCACCGCTGTGCGAACGGTAGACACAGGAATACAGGATTTTTTCGTTTCCTGTGTCCACTAAAACCCATAGGGAAGAAAAAGTGGGGTCTTCAAGGTGACGGAGACGCTGAACACAGAGGTCGTTCCGCGCGTACACACTGACTCCGGCCCGTGAGCGAAAGTTGTGCTCTAACGAGTAACCGGGATAATCCAAGTATGCAGCGCTCAAAGGACATTGTATCTGCGTCTCCGTCAAAAAGAGCAAGTGCGGCTGCTCTGTCTCCAGATGGTGGTGGACAGCTAAAAGATTTGAGTGCAAACCCCTGATATTAGTAAGGTGCACTTTATATGAGGAGGAGTGCAACCGCTGTGTAACCTTGTTCTTTTTTCTTAACTTTTTCATAAAAAAATAAATAAATATAAAAGTGAATAGGGATGGGAAATGGCAGTTGAACGAGACGGTACGTATCGAACCCGACATCGAAATTGGTGATGTCTTGCCACTGGGAGGCTAGTCTGGAGACTGCGGGGACGCCCGAACCCCCCCAGGGATCGCCATCAGGCCTCCTCGTCTGGTCGCCAACCAGCACGATGGAGCCACCCTGGGATTTTTCACAGCTGGCGGGGCAGCCTTTCGTGGTTGGCTATCCCACTAATTGGGCCCCCAACTATCTGCGGGCGGCCAGCGGAAAGCCGTCGCTTCGGATCCCGCTACCCTCCTTGACTAGACACCCGACAAAACAAACACCAACCCGACGTCAGACCGGTTCGCCAACGCACCGCAACTGTTCAGACCCATTTCCCATAAACGGCTTCATCGAGCAACGTGCCGGAACACGACTAGGTCGTTTTGCGGCACGACTCTGCCCGATGGGTGGTAACTTTGCCGGCGACCGGATGTTATGGTCTACCACCAAGAAAACTGAACTGCGCGTAGTATCCTCTACTCCGTGGTTATTACATTTCTCAATACATATTCTTGTTGTTTTTTAAATAGCACCACATCCTTGCTATTTCGTATGAGAAAAAAATTAAAAAAAAATTAATGTTTAAATCTCTTTGTATCTCTTGTCCAGTTCCCAAGTAGTATGTAGTAATTTATCTAATGTTCGATAAACTTAATACAAGTGAAATCATTAATATATATATTTTAATAATTTTCTCCGATAAGGCTAAGAAAATTCCTAAAGTTATAGTACTTATTGCATGTACAAAATTTATTTCTTTTTATTTTCGTTGTTAAGCTAACACTTTTCATTACATTAGATCTACTCCCTTATCCTGTTGTGTAATTACTTAACCTTAACATTTAAAGTCTTTTGGAATTAGTTTTAATTTATTGTAGTTTATGTTTGATGTATTACTGTTTCTTTAAAATTAACGTTCCATATTTATTAAAATAAGCTATTATAAATTACATATTATAGACAATATCTAATATGTCAGACATTGATATATGAAATATAAATTAAATTACACGATTCCATCACTATCATTCGTTTTTATATGGAATTAAATCTAAAAATTCCAAATAATATATGGAAACAGAAGATGCCGATATCTATTAGAGTATCGTAGAAATCAAATTTGAGAAGAAACATATTTTAGATCATAAACTAAGCAAATAAGTATAAAATTCACTGTTTCTTTATCAAGCTTTAGTTAAAAGTGCTCTAAAAATTGATTAGGCTAAAAAGAAGTATTACACAACGACTTTGAAGATATTATTTCTTTCAGAGAGTTTTCAAAAATTAAAACACAAGTTCCAATAACAGTTAGATATTTTACACAATATTTGATTATATAACAAACAGGAGTACTTTAATGTATTGTATTATCTGAAATTTTATTCGGATTTAATAACGTAACTCTGTGCATGATTAGGCCTGTTTTCTACAAAAAAGATTAATGTCACAACTCTGAATCCTGAGACATACATTGTTACTAAATGATACTGATAACTAGAATTTGACATAATAGTTTAAAATTAATCCTATATCCTTATTGACAGATTTCGATGAATTTATAGTAATGATCATAACTTTAAAATCTTCATAAAAATATATGAAAAGAAAATTTCAATATTACGTTATTAATTACGTTAAAAAATTACAGACATTGATGTCTGTAAATATTTTTAAATGCACAGTTGACAGTTGAGAATTGTCATAATTATATATTTTCTACAAGGTTTCATTCATTCATTGTATTCATTTCATTCGCATTTCGTATTATACCAAATGTTAAAGTTAATCTAGGACTCACAGCCGACTGCACATGATGCTGGACTAGAGTCTCCAAGCTACGAGTATGCAGACGACAGACAGGTACCTACTACACGCAGTTCAAATAAATTGCGTCCTTGTAAGCCCTAGATTTTTTTTTTGCAAATCACAATTTTATGAGGGCATTTAAAAACATTATCAATATTAATTTGTATTGTATTTTGTATTCCTACCTTGTTTTAATAAATAAGTATTTGAATAGTTTATTCAAACTTACAAATTTACAAAAGACAACATATGTTTCGTGATCTCGAATATGGTTTAATGATTGCAGTCAATCCCTATGTATTAAAAATGTAAGTTAAAGTAAAAATAAAGTACAAGTAGTTAAAAAAGAAACTATAAAACTAATGTAAATAGTATGCAAGGCAATCAATTTTTTTTTTGCAAAAATCTCTAAGGATACTTTACACAATCCCATTATCTTGAACTTTTTTGGTAAATTCCCTTTCGTAAGATTTATTATCGTTTACGTCCTTTCTACCTATTAGTAAATTAGAAACACTTTATGAGAAAAAAGTTGGAAACATGAAGTTGAGCAGAACAATTTCAACATTAAAATTAAACAGCGATGTCATATCTCAAAATGGCTTCCTTAGGTTGTTACTAATACTCTACTTGATTGAATGATTATTTATTATAATTTATAACGGTAAAGAGAAAATATTCATAAGTATTTCGAATCTCAAAATGAATTTATATTTATTTCTATAGTATTAACACTTCATAGAGAAGATGTAATCGAGCACAGCATTCCAAATTAATGATTAGGGATATTATAAATGAGAATATATATTTCTACGACCTATCAAATGTCATGAAAATCAAAACCCATATTTTTTTTAAAAGCTTGAAAATCGATTATCATGTTTCTTTGTTATTTTGTTTTGGATATTAATGTACACCATTTATCATCTCCAATCCAGGCTTTTTAAGGGATATAATGGTTTTATATTGAAACTGAAATATATCTTTAATATTCTCATGATTGTATCTCATTCGCATTTTCGTGATCTTGTGATTTTTTTTGTATTAATAATGTCAAACACAATAATTTAAATTAACCAATTGAAATATACTTAAACATCATAATTGTATTTCTTTCAGACAACGTTTGTCAGTATCACCTCTATACGGCATCATTTGCAAATAGAAACAGAAAAAAAGCTTTTTACACGAGAATTCACGCCATTTATCAGTGTCACTATCTGAAATATCTTAAATATATAATAAGACAGTAAAAATCAAGTGTCTGTATATTAAATTATTTTCAAAAAAACTAATAAGGGGCGATTAAAGGCGAGTAACAGTAACCAAAAAATCATTTTTTGGAATTTTTGTCCGTCTGTCTGATACGTTATAACTTCAAAACTACTCAACGTATTTAAACGGGGTTTTCACAGGTGTATTAAATATAATCTGGAACGTTGTTAAAACTTTGTTTAATCAAAATTGGGTAAGGGAAAAAGAAGTTATGGTCAATTGTAAATTTATTTTAAGCACTGTTTCAAAACTTTTAAACAGAATTGAATGCGGTCAATATAAACGTATTTAATTTAGATAAAGCTAGAATTTCAACTTTGCTTTATCTTAATTTTAATAAAATAACAAATTGAATAATTTTGACAAGTGAGCGTATGCCCATTTTTAATTTAGTTACATAAAATCTCAATAGATGGCGCTGCCTTTTTAAGAACTCGCTATGATTATTTTTTTGCATATGGTATAGCAGTTTGAAATTCTACAAAGAAATTCTTTAATAAAAACCGGCCAAGTGCGAGGCAGACTCAAGCGCGAAGGGTTCCATACAATCATCTATAACAGAAAATCACGTTTGTTGTAGTTTGGTAAAATTTATTGCTCAATTCGAAATTGTATCCAATGAAATGTATACAACATCAGCAAAAAACACGTTTATTGTATGAGGACACACCTTAATATATATAAGGTAAGGTATATATATATATATATATATATATATATATATATATATATATATATATATATATATTTTATTTTTAGTATTTGTTGTTATAGCGGCAACGGAAATACAACATTTGTGAAAATTTTAGCTTTCTAGCTATCACGGCTTATGAGTTGCAGCCTGGAGACAGACAGACAGACGGACAGACAGCGGAGTCTTAGTAATAGGGTCCCGTTTTACCCTTTGGGTACGGAACCCTAAAAAAGGAACTTGCAATATAAGCTCTGAAAATAAAATACAAAATCCAAAGTCGTATCTTTTATTAAATAAATTCAGTTATAAAATGACGTTGAATTGGCCTAGTGTGCATTAAGCGAGATGCCCGTGTAATTGTGTAGAGAGGATACTGTGGATGTTTTGATAAAACTAATAATGAATTTAAATAAAAGCTACAATTTTTATGTTGCCATAAAAGTAGAAATACTAAAGTTAACGTTGCTAGCCAATATTCCTATTTTTTTTTTATTCAAATAGCTTTTATTATATCCTTTTCAGTATACAATTAAAAAAACAAAAGCAGACAAAACTTACATTATTCATCTATATGTTCAATACTAAAAATAACTTCAGCTTTGAAAACTTTTCGTTCTCAAAAAGTTTTACTGCATATTGTATTTAAAGACACGAAATTGAGTTAGTTTTATTCTTAGATGCATCTAAAAGATTTGTTTTTATGCACTGTATTAAAGGAGCTTAATGCTACTGGGAAAATTACAGCGCTTTCAAAGCGAACGTGATATTTGCTTTCAACTTTTAAACCTTTAAAATACTGCTTTTAACTTAATTATATCAATTGTATTTACAGGACAATTTTTTCAACATATAGTTTAAAAGACTTTTGACGTGTTATTTCCAAAAATCAAAAATTAATAGAAAGAATGTAGTGCATATATCTAAGTAGTAGTTATGTTAGATAATACTATCATTAAATCGCATCCCATCTTAAATTTATGAGCTGTCGCTGTGTTGTCACGCAAAATAGAACTTGAAATAATGATTAGTGTTATAATGTAAAGGTCTTATTGCATTATTTTTATCAAAAATTATATTATAATTAAATTAGTAATAAGCTTAATAGAAAAGTCAAGATTTAATATTTTACATCATTTCTTTTCCAATTTTCATGGAAATTATTAATTACATTTTCCGATATTTTTTTCCCTAAACTATCGTATGAAACCCTCATTTATTTTACATTTCCACATAATTTTTTGAAATATTTTTTGTCCTTATTTTTTAAATGTTTAAGTTTTTTTTTAAACAACAATATTAGAAAAATAAATTAAAAATTTAAAAAACCCCCGATTCAAAAAGACCTCTAAAAAGGATAAAAATAATACTATTATGTACTTATTGAATTCGTTGCATCAGGGGACCGTTGTACGTAGGTAATACGTTGATAGTGTATATTTTACGACTTAGATTATACGATTCGATATCGTAATTTCTTTATTTGCTTTGTTTACTTACTTGTATTTTAATTTCTTCCTTTATTAAACGGGTCCGATTTTTAAAAATCTTTTCAGAATTAAGTTTATCCGGTTTTGAAATAGAGATAAAATTATAAAAAGTTTTTTCAGTTTTCATTAAAAGTTTATCTATTTGTTATTTTTATCTTTGAAGGAAAATTAGAGTGAATCATAAGTAACAATAGGTCATGCTTTTTAATACGCTTTGATTAGCTTCAGATGTATCCTTGTAGAAAAAGACGGACCAATTTTGAATTGTTGGATTTATTTAAATTTTTGCATACCTATTAAGAACCGATGACAAAGCAATATTATGAAAAAAATATATAATAAGAAAACACGCTTTTTTCATAGAGTTTTTAACTTGTATTCGGTTTTAATTGTTGTTTATTTTTTCAGGTTTTTTTTTGGAAAAAGCGTGTTTTTTTTTGTTTTTTTTTTCAACTATAACTTATGCATTTTCCTGTTTGACATTTGTATTTTTTTAAATAATTTATAATATAACAAAGACTTTAATGTATCCTCATAAAGTTATAAATTCTTATTACTATAATATAATATACTTTTATCGTTTATAAATATTTTAAGATTTAAGAGACCAATTTAAAAAAAAAAATATTTAGAAAAATAAATCTGCTCCATCAAAACAACATGGAACATGTGATTTGTTTTCGCTGTCGAAAGTTAACTGTCATGAAACAATTGATAGATCGGAAAAATTACAAATAAAAATGGAAGGATTTGTTTGAAATCTGTAAAAAGTAAAATATGACTAATGTTAACTGATGGCATTAATATTTATATTTCTTACTATAATAAATCAGGCCACAAATAAAAGCGAATGTGGAATAAAATATTAAATATTTTTTAGGCATAACAGCCTCGTTCGAAATAGATTTTTTGTTGTTGGAGTGGAAATTATTTGTTGGTAAATATTTGTACAAATTTCGATAATATATCTTAAAGCAAAAGAAGTAGAAATGTTGGACGACTTGTAGGTATTAAATCCAGCGTAATAAAGTTAATTGTTTACAAATTAAGTTCGGTTAAATATGCATATGTTTACATAGAATAATAGATTAACATTAATTCAACAAACAAAATTTAAAATATGTTCTTAAATGTTAATATAAAAGTTAAATATCCAACAAAAATATTAGTGTGCAAACTTATTTTATAGGTTGTAAAAAAATATGAGCTCGATTTACTAATAATATTTTGGAGTAAGATGATAAGAATTTGGATAAATTCAAAAAATATTGCTATACTTGGCGATAAAAAATATGAGCCTTCTAAAAAGGCAAGAAGAAAGTGATATTAACTTTGGTACAGATATAACACGATATGGCCCGCATACGAAATTGATCAAAATATTTATTACGTTTACCGAGTGACCGTTTTCTTTCAAACTATAATAAATAAAAAGCTCTTTCATAAATATAAAGCATATATTTTTGATTAACACCAAATATTTTTTATACCCTCATACTATGGAACATATTAAAGTATTTTAATTACAATGATACCCTTCAACGGCATAAAAATGAGATCTACATATAAATGGAATTCAAGCTCAATGGATAGTCCTGAAATTCATTTATAACTATATAAAATATTATATAGATACATTAATAATAAATGTATTTTTTTCTTCTAATTTTAGGACAGTTAATTGAAATTGCCTTAGGTCTACCTCTCTCGCCATTGTAAGGGTCTATGACGTAGGGGTACACTAGTTGCCCAGGGTACCCTTATCAGGGGGGGTTCCGCCGGGGCGTCACGGTGAGTGCGAAAGCGATCCCGTGGCGTCCCATTGTAGCGATGAGGGCAGCCGTTGGTTTTTTAGTGGGGTTCCTTAAAAATGGCAGCGTTTTCTATGCTGCCGGGTGCCGCACATACCACCCGGCCATCGCCTTCCTGGCCGGTGTGACGGTTTCCAAAGATAAAAACAAAAAGGTCTGCCTTGTCTAGTTTTCATACACGAATTATATTACAGATTTCGCAAGTTCTAAAGCTGTAAGTTTTTACTTTATTCTATAGAAAAGTGGGCTTGCTGGCACAGGCACTAAAAGTAAGTGTTCATAATAAAAGCAATAAATAAATAAAAAAAATTACAAAAAAAAATTTTTGAAGTTTCTAGGTCATTTGGAACTTAATTATAATTTTGATCTCTAAGTCAGTCAAAGAAAAAATTACGATATTTGGACATTAATATCTAAATAACCTTTTAAGGTATCTTTGTAAAAATTAGAAAACGTATGTATCTTTTAAGTCAATTTATGAGCCCCATTTGACATAATATATATGTATTTGCTAAAGTTTTAAAAATCAAAGAGTCAAAAATGATACCAAATGCTCCCCAAGTCTGGTAACATATATTTGGTTTGACACGCTACTACGTAATCTAGACATCATGTAAAAACATATTAGGTATATGACCACAGTCATTAGCGGTATTAGTAATAAGTCAGTTTTTATTAATCAAATTATAGCCTACTACCCACTTGCTATCAATAAAATCTAATGAAGCCATACATTTTATTTCCTATGACCACTTTATATTCTCATCTCTAAGAGGACTTTCATAATATCCTTATTATGTTAGGGTATGGTTCGTTTGGGAGCGGGTTATACATTATTACTACATTTATTAATACATTTAATACATTTATTATTATCTATAACATTATTTCCACATACATGTACAGGAAAATTATAATGCAGATAACATTTTTATAACGAGTTTTTATGATAGGCTTTGTAGCCGATTCCAGATTTTTAAAGAAACTAGATTTTTAAAGAAATGTCTTTGTAAATTAATTTTATATTATATCCAGAATTAAGCATAAAAAATATAGAACGACATTCCGCTCTTTGCATATCCTGACTACACGTGTTGCGTCACAAGTAAACTAGCCCATGACCTTCAACGGATGTCAATATCAAGGCGCTTATTGCTTTAAAAATTACCATTCTATATGCAAATTGAAATTAATTGTTTTAAGGAATGCATCTTTTATGAAAAAGATGTTCTGAATTATTTAATGCGTGGGAGGTTGCTCTAAATAAAATAAAATATAAAATTAAGAATATTTATAAATAACAAATTAAATATCTCCTATATTGAGTTCATTTTGACTATACTAAGAGGCGTCGTTAGCAAAGACTATGAAATATTATGAGAAAGGAACGTTACAAATAAATGATAATATGAACATACAAAACCTCAATATCCGGGCGCACATTCGTCGCGGAGCTTTTGAAAAGAAAATATTCTGGTAACGTATAAAAATGGTATGTACCTATCTCTTTGATATTCTCTTTAAACCACTTCCTTAAATTGTATGGACGTGACTTTAATATCTATCTTATGTTGTTGTAATATATCTTTTCGTCAGATACCTAATTGTTTATTTTTTATATATATGAAGATATATAGATTTTATTTATTTATCTGTCTGTCTGTCTCTCTCTCTGTCTGTCTGTCTGTCCGTCCGTCCGTCTGTCTGTTTTAGATAAATATATTTAAACATAAATTTGTACCAAGGCACTACTTATTTCAAAATGAAATCTCTTACAGCAGATCTTTGAAAGAAGAGTACAAAAATGAGTGGAAATATATGTGGGCACCATATGAAAATCGTGAGAAATTAATTTTAGAAGTAAACTAAATCTGTTACATATAATTACAACATTTTAAACTAAAATAATGTAAGCATACAAACTTAAAATTTTATTTATTTTGGTTAAACTTTCATGAGTCTTGAAACGAAATAAAAAGTGTTATATCTTATATAATATATAGTATTCTCTGTTGCTTCGTCAAGGTTAAGCATATTTTATTGAACCACATAATGTAGGTGCAAATTTAGCAGACGTTTTTTAAATCTGCCTTTTATGCCATGTTGTTGTGCAAATATAATTCCTCTTACAATAAATATCTTTCAAAGTGTGACCTAGAAAATGTTAATTGTCCTTCGAGTTGAAGGAAAAAATCTGAATGGTAAAAATAATACGGCATAAAAAAATATTATTGTATAAATAATATTTTTTATGCCGTATAAATGTTTTATTCATATTAGTTAAAAATATTAAATTTTAAGTTAAAAACTCAAAGTTTCTTTTTTTATTGTAATATGTCTTAGGTTTACAATTTATCTAGTTTGTTTTATACTTAAAATCATATACAGCAACTGTTTGTTTTCGACATTCTTAGATTCAATCCTAAAAGCCTTGAAGTTGGTAATCCACCAATAAATCTCGTTATCCTACAACGGATCTAAGTTCAGCCTATTTGGCGTTTACACAAAACTATCTTTCAAAAAAGGATAAACTGAATAATTTATGGAGCAATGCTCGAGCAAACTTTCAAGATCTCGGGAGATTTTATTCTGTGGTATTTTGTTTTAATAAAAAATAATGGTTTGTAATCGTATGTATAAAACAGTCAATATTCTTTATTTTGAAATTTAAAATATCTGATACTTTTAAAAATAATGGTTTGTAATAATGTATGTATAAAACAGTCAATATTTTTTATTTTTAAAATTCAAAATATCTGATACTTTTAAATTCAACGTGATTGTGGTAATTCGATTATCATTGAAAATTCTGCAGATATAAGTATTTTTTCAATAATTTTCTTAAAAATTACATGATTTTGAATACTGATACTGAAATACATTAGTGTTGTCACGCTAGGGCTAGAACAATGATATATCAAAAAATAACTTTTATGCACCCTCTTCTAAACTTGTATAATATTCTCATAAAATTTAATAATAAACGAATATTTTATAACATTCACACAAAATTTTATTTTAGAGAAAAAGGTGTCGTACATAGTAAGATAATTGTTTTAAACATCGTATTTCTTCTGAAGGGTATCTGAAATCGTAAATATACTGATACTATCGTTATATTAAATCACTCAAATGGAAATATTAGATGTAATAAACCAGTACATCCAGTTTATACCATATCGTTATTATCAGAAGCTGTTTTACTATTAATCATAAGAATAAAAATATAGGAAATAAGGGACCATTGTTTATCGGAAATATTTTTTTTTAAATAACGATCTTTCAATTTTATAATAATCTAACGTATTCTAAAGTTTACATCCTTACCTTAAAGATACATTTTTCAATCTTAGAATACCTTACGATTACCAAAGTATCCTTACGTTAAATAAACTTTAGAATACATAATCAGTAATTAAAAAAATATAGAATAGAATATTAAATGTACCTTGATATCTTTTAACATTAGAATAATGGTTCATTTAAACAATAACTATTCAGATTCGCAACCTTGTGAACGTCATTTGCAGGCAAATATCTGTAATGTAGATCCTAATAATAAAGATTCAGCTTGTTATAATATTTAAAACAGAAGTAAGTCGCTAGTAAGTGCAAAGTCTTCGGATTATTATGTTTTCATAAAAAGCGAGACAAATTGTCGTATTTATTAAAAAGTTACCGAAACAGGTTTTTGGCGTGAATAAATATTTTTATCTATATACATAATATAATAAAGCTAAAGAGGTTCGAAAGTCTGTACATAGAATATATTAGAAAAAAAATATGTATATATATGTGTTTTTTTATTCTTGAATATAGAATAATATTCGTAATATTTTTTTGTTACTTTTTTTAATATAATTACTAAAATAACTGTTTTTTATACGGTATACATTTTTATTTGATAAAAAAATAATTTCATACATAAACACCATTAATTTACAAATTTATTTACTATTAAATGAACATTCGAGTAGTTTTTATATTATATTATTTTCATAATAGTAGATTTCATTTATGTAATTTGTATTTTCACTTTTTTTATTTTCTTTATCACTGATTTCACTATTCATATCACTCTATTTATCTTAAAATCGCCTACAATTTCCTATAGTTCCGAATGTCTTAGAGCTTAAAGTTTATTAGTATATTATAAAATCTATGTTTACTAACAATGTGAAAGTGAAGTTAGTAGTTCCTCTAAATCTCGAGATACAAGCTTTTCCACTAATGTTCTGCCAATCTGACGAGAGCTTAGTAAAAGAGGAGAGCACAACTTTATAAGTTTAAAACCGAAATGTTTTAAGATATAAGAAATAGAATTTATCTGATAATATGAATTCGTTTCTGTAAATCTAAAATTAAAATTCATATTATGTCGATTTATGATGTTAGAACAAATAACATATTATTATTTGGTGCACGTTTATGTAAGAGACAATCATTATGCAGAAACAACCACAATATTACCTTAAATATTTGAGTAAACATAAAAACAATAACTCGCGAAAGTATCTATTATAATGAGTGAAAAATTATTATTTTAGCGCCAACGACTTAGCTGAAGGAATGGCTTAGATGAACACTATAACATTCTTTCAACGATTGATGCCGCCTTACTAGAGTAAGCAACTTGAAGCTATTGGACATTTTACTAGCAATATATGGACCTGCTTGCGGAAAAAACAAATATATGATACATTACATACGCATTCGTCCGCATTGAAGAAGATGGTGTTTACATGATTCAACTAAAAACAGTGCAGTTTCCTGCAACATATATTCACGGCATTACTAAACGTAGAACGTTGCCAAAGATATAGTATTTTGTATGCCTAGAACACAAACGCAGGATTATTCTGTTAATCAACCAACGTCTGAGTCAGCTGATTGTATAAGTAAAGTAAAAAATGTAAATATATGTTTGGAATAACCCCAAATAAAAAAATAGTGTTTTATAGAAGTTGAAATCAAGTAAGTCAATTGTTCTAGATATAATTATATTTAATTAATTAATTATTATTTAATTACAATGTAAAACTATGTTACTATATCTTTAATTATAATTTCAATATTTAAACCCTATAAATACTTTCGTAATACCGGAACCTGTGGAATGTTGCTCGAGCAACCTGACAGTATGAACTTCTCTGATATATTGTTACGTGGTTCATTGAATAAACGAAGCTTTATTTAGTTGTGTGTGATGAGACCATGGTTCCAGTGTTAGTTTTCTTCACCTTCATGCTATGCTGGACGCCACTCTTATGATTCAATACCCTGTCTGTATAATAAATTGTTTGTATTATACCAGGTAGAATGGACCAGAAGCTAAAATAAATAACATTTATATTAAGAATTGATTCAACTTTACGTTCAATAACCCTAAGTCTTAAATTATAGCCCCATGTTGAATAAAATTTTCCAGTTTTATGAAAAAGCTATTAGAAAATCAAATAGTATTTTATAAATAAGAATGAAAGTTTTTCAACTGCTTCTAACAGTTGAATTTCTTTCAAATGTTAATATAGGAGTAACAGTCTTGTTACAAGTTTTAACGGCTTTTAAACCAAAGTCAATATCTTTGAAGAAGTTTTTGAAATGTGGACATTAATAGCATAATTTTTGAGGTTGTTTTTTTCAAATTCTTTGCATATTGTGTTATATATATTTATTTTTATATAATATCTTTGAAATATGTAATGCAATGTTAAATAAATGCTAAACTAGAACAAGAATAATTGGAAAATATATTTGAAATAATGTAAATCCGATACTTATAAGAAAAACTTTATAAGTTGCGATGTTGAAAATTGTTAAATTATATTTTTGATTATTTTCTCTAGTGAGTGAAAAGCATTCTAATGTTCTTTTAGAGAAATAAATTCTTTAAATTTAAATTGTGCAGACTTATTTCATGTAGATTTTACTAATATAGTATTGTCCATAACAGCAATTATAAAAAAATCTAGTAATGTTGTATAAAGAGCTTTTAAATTTTCAGATTGTGAAACCGACGACAGTAAACAAAATGGTGGTACAATATATTTTGTCAATTTATTCTGGTCCAGGAAAAACTAATTTGTGAATATCAACTAAAACTTTTATACCGAGGTCTCTCACCGTCTTTAAATTGATAGAAATAAGACTTTCATTTGGAAAATAGACTTTTTATTTCAATTATATTAATGTAATTCAAAGACCACAAAGTTTGAGAAAAATATTATTCTAATTTTGTTAAAATAATAAAGTCCCATTTTGTTCATAAAGATTATTGGTAATCGTTATCATCCTTAGAGATTCCAAATGCAATGACTTCTTATATTATGTTAGATGTCGCAAAGAAGTTTAAAATTGTCAAATCATAATCTTAAGATGGAATGTGTGTAGCAATATGAAAACCATGTATTAATCAAAATTATTTTTTATTCTGAATAACATATTATTTATTAATGTAACAACATGAAAATTCAGCTCACACAAAACATTTATTAGTCGTAAATTGACCAAGTTTCACCTTATGATAAACAAAAGGAGAGTAAAAGGCTTTCATTTGAGTAGTATTTCAAAAACATTTTTTTTTACTGATTCACTCCGTATCTTTGTTTAATTTGGGTTGCTTAGGATCAGAAGATACACGCTTTAATTTGTTACTAATGGGAAACTAATGGGAACCTTGTTAATTAACATATATAGTCATATAAAGCAAATAATGATAACATTTTCTATATGTGTAAAACTTTTAATGTATATTTTCAATATGAGAGCTGTGTTATGTAAGAAGTAAAATTAGTTTATTTTGAAAATATTTTTTGCTGCAGCAGACTGAGACGGAGGGAGACAGTAAACAAAAATATCAGATTAATATTATTATTGTAATAATGCTTATTATATGATAAAATACACAAAATATATTTGTTTAATGTGAATTACTCTTCATTAGTCTTGTTAAGACTTTCATAAATTAGATCGTTAATACTTTCATAAAAAATATATTCAGAAAACATAATTTTGTATAGGCAACAGAATAGATAATTCCTTGGAAAACACCAAAATGTAAATAGTAGCTTGAGCAGTGCTAATATAGCATTATAATAATTGCAATTGAAATAAATAAATAAGATATTCAACTATATGTTTTTATTCCTTATTAGAACATTATAATAAATTTGAAAACGGAATTCTTGTATAATATTGTAGCACCTAGCTAAAAATAATATAATTTTATTCAATTATAATAATGTAATTATATTCAAGTTTGTATATATACATTCATATATGAATTCCAACGTTGCCGTTTTGTACCTTTCATATAATGATAGAATAGTTGCGATATACCGAGTTCATTTATAATTTTTATTTTTATGTTATCCTTACCTTAAACCGAATATAATCATTCATAGATTAACTACGGAATAGCTATTGCATAATAATGTTTAAAAAGTAGCAGAGTTTTTAAGGTATAACGACAATCTGAAAGTTTATCTATAAGTTTATATTATCTATATTCCCTAACCTACTGGATTTTCTAATTCATTATCAAAGAATATTTTTAAAACAACAACTTTTTTAAGTTACCTATTTTTATAGATTGTAAGTTTAATTGTAGATATCGTATATAAACAGTAAGTAGATTTCAGCTAAAATGCAAGCAAAGTAGTTGTTCTGTAATATCCGGTGTTGTGTGAGATACTAAACCAACTAAACTAAAACTACTCTTCTCTCTAGATTATTAAAACGAATATTCAACCAACAAGCACAAACCACTTTATGTAGATTATCTCAATAACATTACAAGAATGAGAAAATGTTCAGTATTTTTATATTCGGTGACAGAAGAAATTTTTGATCATGTATCAAATTACAAATCAATCATTCAAATAAATATTTGCATTCCTTTATATAACTCACTAGCTCATCGGTGTTGTTTAAATGTTTGAAGGATGAGCTTGAACAGTCAGGTACGATGTTGGAGAAGGGTAATATTATATGTCATTGTTTGTCTCTCTCTAATTTTATGATATAAATTTATTGAATAACCTTTGTATCTATTATTAAATTTAAATAGTGGTTAAAATGTACAAACTAATGATTACTTTTATCACCTGAATGTGATACTAGTGGATCATGTTTAATTTCATCCTGATGTCACTTCAGAAATCCATATGAGGTATTCCTATGGAAAGTGCGAGGTTAATTCGTGGTGCGATTTTGGTGATGTTGATTTTGCTAAATTTCTATAATAGCTTAAAGAAAGCATCATTTTACAAACTTGTCACTTTAATTTATATTATGTATGTAAGAGTATAAATGGAAGATATAGAATTGTATTAAATAGAATTAGTGAATTGTTTTAAGAATATTGTCTTAACAGTGGCTATTTTGTGAACTTATTTTTTATAATGAAGTAATTACTGGTGATAGTTTTTTCGTGTATCTATATCACTTGAACTAATAGACCAAAGGTTGGCTACCAATTTACCATAACTAATTATATATAAAATATTAAGTTAATAAATGCTGCTTTATAGCAATCAGCTGTTTTAATGATTAGTTCAATATCCTATTTTAAATCTGCATTTACTAACCATATAGTATAGGCGTTATTTCCACTCAGAAAATAATACTCACCAAATTTAATTACGTATAAGTTATTAACGACTACAACTTGAAAGTTAAACTTATGACAATTGTTTGCAGACTGTAATTTGAAATACTCCTTCCCAACTTTAGCAAAGTTTAGAAATGCTGTAGCTGTTCTTTGTCAGACAATTTTATAACTTAATGATTTTCTTAGATTGTTTTCTTGATAGATTTAACCTTATATAACTTTAAAGATTTTTTTTCTCTAAAACACTACAGTTCACTTATGAGTGCAGTACTACACCGAAAGGGGCTAGTGCAAAACTTGGACAAAAACGCTCATAAAATAAAAACTAATGGGCCTACCTGAATATTTTTTTTATGATTCGAAACTCGGACCAATTCGAAACTATTCCGCATCAAACACAAAAAGGATTACGTAAATCGGTTTACTAACCTCGCAGAAATAGGTGTACAACAATAATAAAAAAAAACCGGCCGAATTGAGAACCTCCTCCTTTTTGAAGTCGGTTAAAAATGATTAGTGTTACTTAAAATTTCCTTGAAGCTTACTATGTAACTAGTAAAATAAGTAATTGTATTGACTTTTTACTATGAGATTGTGATTGGCTCATGTAATCGTTTAGTATTACCTTAAAACACCATCAAGGAATACGATAGTGACAGCATCAATGCTGACGTTACACACTACTGAAGTTCTTCTCACATATACAAACTTATATAATATATTCTTTGGTCGTATTTTCTTATCATGTTTGAAACCATGTTGGTTAATTACGTTTGTCAATCAAGTGAAGTTTAAAGCCTATTTACGAATTTTGAATACTAAACACGGCTTTGTACTGAGCCATGTTAAATGATGTGTCAAATAACTAAATTCCGGTCTATTTTATACATTTGAGAATATAACACTTTGTCATTTGAAACGATTATAAAATACGCTAATTAGAATATATTATTTGTAATTTTAAATTTATTTATTTAATAGTGTGTAAAATATTTTATTCAATGTATAATATTATTCTGTTTAAAAAAAGGTATTTGAGATATAATTACTATTGGGACAGTATTCTTATTAGTATTGTGACATACACGTACATAAATATTACATATATGACAATATTCGAACATATTTTTAGGGTCGGTTTTTTTTAACGTAGTTATTTTTAAATATTAAAAATTATATCACAATGTATAATATGTCGTTTTTACTTAATTTTCTTGTTTAATAATTTTAATTACTCGATATTTATTTACCTTAAATCACACATATAATAGACTTTTTGTTAGTTGAAATGCAATAATGTGATTAATGAATAATGTGTACAAAGAATGTGATTCATGCAAATAATGTAATGTATATTAATACTAACTATTAATGAATATTGAAATGAAATGGAATTGAAATGGTTTTATGAAATATATAAACTACAGATTAGTCATAATACGCAGATTTTTTTTTAAAACAAAATATACCTATTGAAAAAAAATTGTTAACCTGTTCGGATAAAGACGGTTATGTAAAGAATGCTACAATCATATAGGTGGATAATGCTACGTTAGTAGATTAAATGGGACAAATTTTCATAGGTCGCAGGTTTGACTCCTAAAAAGATGCATAAATTGCATTTTTGATGTTTATGTTAAAAAGCGTTTGTTATGGGAAGAACAGACGAAGATTATATGGTTTAGGGGAGAGATTGTCTAATCATGTGACCAAAAAAAAAATTATACCAGTTTAGTAATTTACACCTAAAAAAGGTTTGTAAGTTAAAACCATAAATTTACATTAAAGCTGTCGACTTTCAAAAGATAACTTTTAAAAACAATAACAATTGTTAACTCCAAATGTTGTCACGATATATTTAAAGCCTGAGGAAGAAACATCACTATATTTATGGTTGAAGTTGTTATTACTTCTCAAAGACACTCTTTGTTTTAATATACCTTAATGTAACTGTAAAGGAACATATTATTTGTTTTTTTGGTTGGGAGCTTAATAGTGTGGTATATAACACGAGAGAAAGTATATTGTACCTACTTATTTTATGTTTTCTTTATGGCGTTGTGTGAGTTGAATATCTTAACAGTATTAAAGACAAAATGGCGCAGCTCTGTACGTATAAGATTTTATTAAGATCTGTTAATTGAGCTCATCCTTATTTTAAAAAAATACTATACTAAACTAAATCTTATTATATTTTTATATTTAGTTACACCTTTATTTATATTATACAACAATGAAAGGACATGGCATTTAAGATGTCTTCTAGCTTAATTGTTTATTAGCTCGTTTGTTGTAAGGTTTTAAATTGAGATTATTACGACAAAAAAATCTTAAAAGATGTACTAAGTAATTAAATGAGCATTTTTTTTTTTTTTTTTTTTTTTATTTTTTTTTTTATATATGATCTAGGGCAATGCTTGACTACATTCCACCTGATGGTAAGCGGAATGTAGTCTTAGGTGGTAAGGCGCATTACCCTAGCAACCTATTCACTCTTCGCTTGAAGACACCCACATTGTACTCGGTCGGAAATACCGACGCAGGCAAGCTGTTCCAATCCTTTGCTGTACGCAGTAAAAATGAGGAAGCAAAGCGCTTCGTTCGGACAGGTGGAATGTCCACAACAAAAGGATGAAAACCCGCCGTGCGTCGGGACGTCCGGTGATGGAAGGGGGACGGGGGAATTAAATTGTGTAATTCCTGCGCACACTCACCAAAATGTATCCTATAGAATACTGAGAGGCTAGCAATTCTACGCCTGTGCTCAAGGCTTTGGAGGTCGGCTCCGACCAATTCGGGATCGCCTATAAGCCTCTTTGCTCGCCTCTCAATTGAGTCCAGAACCGCAAGATGAGACTTTGCGGCACCAGCAAATATGTGACCACAGTACTCCACACACGACCGGATCTGTGCTTTGTATAAAACAAGAAGCTGTCCCGGTGTAAAGTACTGCCGAACCTTCGCCAGAACGGCAAGCTTTGCTGCTGCTGCTCTTGCTCTGGACTCAATGAACCGACCAAAGTTGAGGTTCGAGGAAATCTCTAAGCCTAACAACTGAAGCCGGTCACTGTATTCCAAGGATACATTCTGGAAAATAGGAGCCAAGGTGAAAGGGCTCCTTTTGGCGGTGAATAGACACGTCTGCGTTTTGGTGGCGTTGAACTTGACAAGATTGGCATTGCTCCATGCGGAGACTGCCTGAAGTTTGTCATTCAAACGTTGCACCATGGCTTCTCTTTCAGACTGTACTTGATCTCGACTAGCCCGAGTACTCGGCAGATATCTTTCTACAACTGTGCTGTCGTCTGCATACCCATAGATACCGGGCTTCAACAGATCATTAATGTGCAGCAGAAACAGAGTTGCAGAAAGAACGGACCCCTGAGGCACTCCGGCATTTATTGTCAAGGGTTCCGAGGAACACCCGTCGACAACTACTCGGAGAGATCTGTGGCTCAGAAAGTCCGTTACCCAGCCGATCAGACCAGGAGATATACCATACGCTGAAAGCTTGCTTATAAGGCTCGCATGCCAGACCCTGTCAAATGCCCTCGAGACGTCCAGAGAGACGGCGACCGCTTCTCCGTTCTTCTCGATGGCCTCGCCTAAAATGTGAGTAGCATACACTAGGAGGTCCCCAGTAGACCTATTACGGCGAAACCCGTACTGTCGGTCACTGAGGAGATCGTTACCTTCTAGGTATGCTAGTAGGCGCGAGTTCAATACACGCTCCATAATCTTGCAGAGTATGGAGGTGATTGAAATCGGTCTGTAATTGACAGGGTCGGCACGGCTGCCTTTTTTGGGCACGGGTTGCACATTAGCAAGCTTCCAGGATTTCGGCACTATTCCAGTCATGAAAGAGAGACGATACAGACGTGTCAGTACAGGAGACAACTCAGCTGCGCATGTCTTGAGCAGAATGGCTGGTATACCATCAGGACCACTGGCTTTATTCACATCTAAACGACACAATGTTCTCCATACCTCTTTGTTAGTGATGCGGATTTCAGGCATCGAAACACCGCAGTGAGGAAGATGTGCTGGAGAAGCATATTTTTAATTTTTATGTTTTCACACTAGAGCACGTATTTTACACAAATATTATATATTTTATAAATATATAAATGCTTTTATGGTAGCACACTTTTTTTTAGATTTTATCGTAAATTCTCTCTAAGTCTTCATTCCGTCTTCAAATATTGTATTGATCTTTGGGGGTAGTAATAATTTTATACACAAAACTCTCTATTTAATCATCTTTATTTGAAGAAAAATCTATCAAAATCGCACGCTTTTAAACGGTTGGGCCATTCGTCGATGAATTTAAGAACGGTTTCCATAGGAATCTTGGTCACTGCAGCCTCTAAAGATTTCTTGAAGGACTCAATATTCGGGTGACGCAGCAGTCCATGTGCTCCAGAACAGACAACAATTTATCGTCCAAAGGGTTTAAGTCTGGACTAGCCGAAGATCAATCATCACCCTTTATGAAGTCTGGAACATTTTGCTCTAGACAAATTTGGCTTTGGCTGAATGTTTCCAAACATTCCAACAAGACTTCCAACAACTTCGTGTTTGAATAAGATGTTGTTGAGATTTTTAACTATCACTTCTAACACTTTATTTTGATACACTTTGGCTGAAGTTTTCACTCCTTTTTCGCAAAAATGGAGTTTCCTATTCCACGGTGTCCCATTATGACCGCGGCGACAACCGTCTAGTTTAGTGAGTAGGAGTCGCTTGTTCAAGAGTTTAAAATTAAAAGAACGAAAAGAATGGATATATCCATTCCATTTTTTTATTTTTTACAATCCCATTATTTTATTATTTACACAATTACTAGTAATTGCACTTGAAATACACAAATAGTGTAAACTGTTGCTATATTTTTTTTTATTTCCTCATCTTACATTAAACACTATATTATTTAGGATTATCCAGATCAAAATAACAAGTGATGCTTAATACCAATTTAAGAATATTCATTTCATAATTTAAAATGTATTTACTTTTTCAGACTTGTTTTTCCCTGTATATTAATATAAACGTTCTTAACACCAAAATCAAGTTCAACAAAATAACCTTCGTGACAGTTCTATCATTAGTCTCGTGACATCGGTATAACTTTGGACGGGACAATTACATTAAACATGATTTATTTTTCCATCTGACTTGTAGCGTGTTAAATTAAATATCACATATTTTCTTTCAGTATTTTCAATCTTTTATTCATTTTATTATGATTATTATTATTTTATATTTTGTAAATGAAAATCAAATGTGACCCAACATTTAAGGAATAAGTTTTTTTATGACAGGTTTATGTTTATTAACGGTCGATTGCCGTTCGCTGATATATTTTTTTCTTAGATTTAAGAATGTAATAAGGTTAAATGTTTGTATTGTCTGACAACCATAAAAAATGAACTCAATTTATATGACACTGTTTCATTAATAATCAAATGATGTCTCATTATTATTATAACTTAATCTATTAAAAAATAAACAACTCCCGAATTAAATAAATAATTTTTGTATTGCGGGAGGTTTTACAAACATAGAAATAACGCACACAAAACAAACACCGAGACTAGAAACAATCTGTAGAACGCACAAACAACTGCCCTGAGTGGAAATCCACCACTAAACCAACAGCCTATCTTTACTTATTATCTTAGTTCTACGATGGTTTTACGGTAGTACTAGAAAATTGGATTTAAGAATTTTTACAGTACGGCATTCATACTAAATCAAAAATAATTACCTTAATTTAGTGAAATATTCAATTCAGACTAGCAACAGAATACATTTATTAAAAAATACATCCTAAAATGTACTGCCAATAGCTATCAAAATGCAATACATTTTAGGATGTATTCTTTGCATTCAAATGAAAAACTGTAAGACAGTGAGTCCTAAGAACTGTCCTACATCCCTTGTTGACTTTTTTATTACTTAAAGATTATGGTACCCTGAAAAATGAAGAGTGCTTACGGGAATTTAAGCACGCAATCATTTATATGACTACAGTACAGTACAGTAATTACAGTAGAGATTTAATAAAGAAGAAGAGTAGAAGAAAAATTAAAATTATAAACAATAGAAGTGTGGAATCAAAAACTTGACTTGATGTAAGAAGTTAATGTAGAAATTATAGGTGTAATAAACTGAAGGCTTCTCTTTTATATACGATAATAAATCAATGTTCCGCATAATCTGGGTGGAAACCAAGGGACATTTCTAAATAGATTATAGGACTCAATCGACTAAAGTACTGCAGAAATTAATTGCAAAAAAAAAACCAAATGTGGCTAATTATTGTATCATGTTGTTGATTTTTATTAATCATTAGACTTTATATTTGTTTTAAAATAAAATAATCTGTAATCATATTTTTTTTAAATTTTAAAATTGAAATGATATTTCCTTTCCTACACCGTTATATAATTAAAAGTTATTACCAGGACAAGTTTTAATTATCTAAATAGTTATTTATTAACTGTACAACTTAGATGGGATGCTTCTTTTAAGGTAACAAAATTTGAAACATATTATAGAACGTGTTTTTTTGTAGATAAAAGTTAGTTTCAACAATTGACAACAGTTTTTTGTATATAAAAGAGTTTACTAACACTATTTTCTAGAACCCATAATCCGGTTTAATACCATTATAAGTATATTTCGTTTCAATTTCGTTTCAATTCTATTTTCTGTCCTTATATGACCAAAAACCTAGTAAGTTAAAAATTTCTAGTTTTTATCTTAAACGATTAAATTTATATTTATAATTTAATTAATAAATTTAAATTATAACAAATGCAGCGGTTGTAAAAATCGCATCGTTTTTTAGTCAATTAGTTTTCTCCCATTTTCATGAAAATTCTTTTCGCTTAAAGAAACAGTATAAAACCTATATCAATTTATACAAAACCAATTCTTTTGTAATAAAAATAAGTTTAAAACAAATATTTTTTCTTTGTGAATGCCACCAGAAGCTTAGAAAGTTAACTGTTACAGATCGGAGAGGTCTTATGTATGACTTTAAAGTCAGCATTATATAAATACAAGACCATAAATCTTGAAGTACTTTGCGTATTTATATGACGATGCATCGCTTCATGACTACGATGCATCACCCTTTAAATATTCAGAAATACTGTATAACGGATACTACAGTAATTTAGTTCCTTACACAAACATTTCTTTGGTTAATTGATAACACTTGAATGTTTTCTGGTAGCTTGTTAAAAAATATATACATTGCACCGTTAAAGAGTTATAAAATTTTTGGAGCCATGTAATTACAATCAATAGTGATTAATAGAAAAACTAGATTCCACGGTTTCTATCGCTTTCTCATTTAGAAGTATATTAGTTTGCTACTCTTTTACGTTCGATGCCTAAAAACTAAGAAAATTTGTGATTTAATTTAATTTAATTTCCAAAGTATTATGCTGAACATATTCGATTGACTTACATGAACGACAAAAGTTTCCCCTGATTCCTTCCACTCTCATTTGAGATGTTCAACACAATATTTTCATTCAACATATAATCATACGTTTTATGAAAAGGCCATTTTTGCAAGTGTTAGTAAAGTAAAGTACACCTTTTAGGAGAACGTCTAGTATCTGCGTCACAAGGTGCATGTTTTGAAAAAAGTACTTTAAATATGTTTTTCTCACATCGCTGCGATGTTCACTTTCACTACCTACTTAATTGTGTAAGTGCCTTTTTTACTCGATGAAATGTTTAAATAAATTCGGAATTCGGTTTGATTTTAACTTGGAGTTATTTTATGGGGATATTTCGATAAATATGTTATTAAAATTGGTATTGATTCAAAGTGGAAAGATATTATTAAATAAATAAAAATAAATAAGGAGAATATAAAATTAATCCCATACAGAAACATAAGAAATATAATTATTACATGAATAGTATATAATTACACGTGTGTTATTGAAAAAAAAACAAGAGTGATTGGTGTGTTTTCGAAATATTGTCAAAAACTTATTACCGTTAAAATAAACCATTCAGCAACAAAGACGAAATTTTCTTGTAAATGGCTCCCTAAGCTCCTTAAGCTTAAAATTAAGCTTAAAATCTAGTTATTTCATAACAATTTTAAATAAAATATAATTATCTCAGCTCCTTTCTAAGAAGACTGAACATAAATTAATATTTAAGTATAATTTTTGGAATCGTTTGAAAGTTTAAGGAATATTTTAATAAATTAGTATCAAATAAAAATTACTTTGTAATTTCTATGAGAATCGATTTCTTCGATCGAGAATTATCATAGAAATACTAAAATTGTTTATTAAATATCTTCTTTCATAAAATGGATTTAAATGAATAAACGAATGAAAATAACTGCTTAAATTTTATGAAAAGTTAATTTTAAAATATAGAATAAAGGATGTTTCATAAAATAAAGAGGTTGGTGGGGTTGAAGTGAATTATATTCAAGTATTATTAATGTATACGTATGTAGATTGAACAATCCTGAGTCACATTAAAAAAGTTGAATTGTGTAGTCCGTTTAAAAACGGTTTTTTTTTGTTTATCTCTGCTTTTGACTCTACTAAATTACCCTTAAATAGACAGAACCTGATATATAATAATAATAACAAGAAGTCTTAAAGTACAACATTTCTACTTATCTATTTTATGTTAATATTTTATATTTGTATTTGTGTGACTTTATTTATTGATACCTTTTTTATGCAATAAAATCTGGTTTTATCAGTGATAAGCCATCTCTATAAGTAAATATATTAAAACCTTGATAATTTTAGTTTTATGACAGTGATAACCACTCTTAACTATCTCAAGATGATGTTACAATAAATTCGTAGCAATTAATGTGTTTGAAAATATTTCTTGCACGAGGAAATTATACGACCTTCAATGAATGTCAATGAATTTTCACATTAGTTTTACAATAGAAAACTTTCATGGTAATGTATATATTTACACATACAAATAAGTGAATGGGCCTGACTTATTTCTCGCATAAGGTACAGTACTAGTGATTTTTTGTTTTTGTGACTTGCTGTATTGTTATATGTTACTTAAAAAATTATAATGTCATCAAATTTTTGAGGTGAATAATATTTTTAAATAATTTAAGTTTTTTTTATAAATAAAGAGCGTTTGACAACAGTAGAAATTATCTATCTTCTATAATTTGAAGCTTATGCAAAGGGTTGTAAAAATTAGAGAAAACTGATTTAGTTTTTACTATTAGTCTGCGGGGTGGGCTCGGGCCCTTCGGCCTGGGCACTGAGGGTGGGAGGGCGCAGGCCCTCTCTACCGGGGACAGCAGCGGGGTCGCCCCTGGTACTTCTCTGTGCGCAGAGTGGACTGTGGGGCGGTCCCGTGGTTGTGTGGGGGGTACGTGGCGGTCTCTTCCTTGCTGAGGGGGAGGCCGTTGCGCTGATAGGGTGATGGCCCGGAATAGTCATCGTCAGGTACAATAGCGCTTGACAATGATTAGTCCGGGCGAGGTGGCGGCGGAGCTCTTCCTAGGGAGGGCTTCGTTGGCGGGGTGGCGGGACGGTCGAGGTCACATATTCTGCGTCGTCTGCAGGTGGCAGTTTAAATTGCGGCGCAGATGTGTTTACCTCTTCCAGCCCCGTGTGTCGGGGTGGTCTTCTTCGGAGGGTCGCCTGCGATGCACACCAGCCGCTGGTGGCGGCTTCGGGTTCGGACCACGACCGTTTTCGACGGGGTCCGGCCCCGGGAGGTTGAGTCGGATCGGGACACCTTCTTCGTTGAGGGAGTCCTGATTTGGCTCGGCCGGCTTGGGTGGAGGGCAGGGGAGCCCTTCGCGATTCAACAAGCCGGCACCGGAGTGAGACGCGCTCAAGTCAACCAGGCGCGTCACTCCATGGAGGTGGTGGTCGCTCACGCGGCCTTCCGTCGGAGCAACGCCGATGTGTGCGCAAGCATTCCCGTGGCGCTCCATTATGACGGAGAGGTGTTGACCGTCTGGTTTGGTGAGTAAGAGTCTCACATAACCGCTTCCATCTTCCCCTGGATGGAGGTGTGTATCCATGAGGATTCCAGACGTTAAAAAAAAAAAAAAAAAAAAGGCTACTAAAAATCTATTTATAAGTCCTTATTATATATTTATTATTTAAATACGATTCTATTCTTAAGTAATATAATAAGACTTACACGTACAAAGCAAAGACACACGTACTCATTTTCGCGGGAGGCATATAACGAAGTGTAGAATAACCCTTATTAGCTCAATTTAGATTCGCTCCATTTACTACGTGAGCCGAATGTTTCGTTTTCATTTATCTGGATATCATATGGCTATAAACAAGATGTAACTCTGGCTTAAAAGCTGGATCTGGCAGTGCTTAAACCATGTTATTTGTCAATTTTCAGGCTCTAAATAGTAGCTGCAGGATGAAAGCACTATATAACCTTGAGTAAATCTGTGCTCGGTGGTGTGCTATTTTGCTCGGATAGCCTGTTTGGGGTGTGTTACAAAAAAGTATTTTTTTTTCGTATATCTAGTAGGTACTTGAGCTACATTTAACCGTACTCACTGTATTTTTTTGTGATTTTGAATTTAGAAAATATGTGTAAGTGCCATAACTGCTACCTTCTCACAGAGTTCGGACCAGCAACCCCAATACTGTAACTAACCAATGGGATCTATTATTTTGGCTGTATATTTTCGTAATAGTCTGGCTCCCGGTAAAACGTGAAAAAAGGTGTTTGTCAGTAAGTTTGTTCAAAATGACTCGTGAAAATCTAATAAATTACGTTCGGTTATTTTACATTATGTCTTTAATAAAAAAATACCTTTATATTTCTGATCCAATCTTGAATGCTATCATAATATGTAATAATCATGATCATACGAGTACCCCATAAACTGAAGTGAGGATCATATACTAATCACATGATGTTGTTGACAGTTGACAGTTGACTGTTTTAAAAAAAGGCCATTTCAATTAACATTCTCTAAAAAAAGAAAGAATCAATTATACTTGGTATAATATTAATATTATACCTAAAGTATGTCAGTCTTCATGAATATTACTTACTAATCCACAAATTGTAAGAATTCCAACAACTCGACAGTCGAAATACAGGAACAAAAAAAACGAATACGAAGCGCCAATTTAGAGATTTGATTTATTTAAAGAAATAAAATTTAGTAAGACATAAATATTATCGCCAAGAAACTATGATTTACAATTTGTTTAAAAAGACTCTATTCGAATCATTTTAATTTGTTGCTGGGATTTCAACCTATGAAATAGAGATATGCGATGCCTTGGATATAAGAACAATTGAAGTTATTATTTATTATTCATTATATTTTTATTATTCGTATTTAATTATTCTTTACCTATTTATATTCTATCAGAAAGATTAACCATATAGAAATCCCATCTAAAAATCCCCTGAAGTCTGTTACAAATGATAACCGTTGTTTTATGTAGGTATTATTATAGTATGAAGCTAGTAACTCCAAAAAAAATCAAATGTAAGACTTAAAAACAAGCTCAATAGAAGAAATATTAGTACCTATCACCAGAAGCAATAATTATTTCTAAGTTCATTGAGATAAACAAAGCCTTATCTTCATTTAATTTACTATGGAAGTAACTACTAACAATCTAACAGAGGAACTACATCTAAGTTTCATGGTAACTTACTCCTCAGAGCCATTGTTCGTAAATTAAATTATTTGATACTAACTCACTAACATTCTATACACGAATTTAAATCTATTTACAATCTCATTATATACTAACTATCTATGTTTTGGGATATAAAGTATTATCAATACTATCTTATAGATAGTATTATTATATAGTAGTATTGCTTCCACATAATACACAAAATTCGTAGAAAGAAGACAAAATGTAAACGATAGAATTTATGGACATACGGTAATACGGTAGTGCATATTAGAACAAACCAAATCAATAATTCCGGCTCCTGTCGTTTTTTCGAAATCAAATTTTGTAAAATAATAAAGTAAAATTTTTATGAAAAACTTAAGCAAAGCAAAGGTACCAAAATCAATTTTATTGTATTTAAATATAGAATTTCAGAAAGGACCGTGAACACAAGTGCTGCAAAGCTAGCGAAACGACGGGTTAAATTTGAAATGTAAATATAAAATTTAAATATACGCGAGTTAAATCCATGAAAATAGTTTTATTTCAATGTGTAGTAAAACTCAAATGACTTTTGTATTACAATGTTCAAGGAAATACTAGTCTATATCATACAACATACAATAAACCAAAAAAACTATAGTAAAATTCACCTTGCATGTCCTCGTTTTACCATTATAGTTAGACTTTAAACTAATTATAATATGTTTTTAAATTAGTAAGAGATCAGAGTAATACCTTTGGGAACCAAGTAGCGGTACTGAAACAGTTCTTAAATAATTCAGAATATAATAAACTTCTTAAATCAACAGGATTACACCCAATAAAGAGACCTTCATAATATGTACAAGTTTTCCCTATTGTGCCTATGATACTGTTAAGATATTCAGTTCACACAATGCCATAAAAGAACAATAAAATAAATAGAATAGGTGCAATTCCTCTACTATTATATTACGGCCAGTACTATCAAACATAAAATAGCTTCCTTCTTTCTTTTTTTTTTCAAGAGAAAAATTTGTGTAATTAAGATTTAAATTAATGTTTGTTTAAACATAAAATATAATATGAATCAAAATTAAATAAATGCAGAGTTTTTTTTACTGAAATGTAAAAGTTGTGTAAATAAAATTTTAAATCAAGCATTAAAAAAAACATTAAAGTGAGCCAACAAATATATAAGAAAAGCTGAGCTATGTATTCCTTGTTCCATTTTCTCAAAATACGTATATAATAGTAAATAGTATAATCGAATAAGTGAAAGGCTTAGTCTTTTTACGAATAGTGAATACAAAATACACCATGATTAATAAAACTTTAAGCAATCCCGGTTTGTAATAACAAATTATAGTAAGCCGGGATTGTATAATTTAAATATCATATAATTCTCTTTGTTAAATCTGACACTTAGGAACGATAAAAATTACATAATAAATAAAATAATTCTGTGCTATTTCCATAGAATTATTTTATTTATTATCGAATTAGGGAAGCAATAGGCAGGCCAGTGTCAGTGTATGATAAATAACAAAAGAAGAAATACGAGAGACGAATACTTATACTTTGTCCATTATATTATTATTCTTTTGACAACTCGACGATTGATATGTGTAGTGATTTCCTGGAGATTCGCGAATGGGATATCATTCCGATTGTTTATTATCATTAATCGAATTACGTACCTACCTACGTAAACGTAATAACAGAAGTAAAAATTTACATTTTGATTTAATATTGTCTGAGTTTTTTGAAAATAATTAATAAGACTACTAAGAAGAAAATAAAACGCTATGTAATGTTATTATATAAAGTTTGTATGTCTATTTAAATAATATATTAATTACACCTTATTTAACATTATAGAAGAGTTTTTCTTTAACAGATATAATACTCGTAGTATTAATTTCTACTGATTATTTGTAATCTGTGGTACAAACGTAGTAATCATTACGTATGGCACATCACTAAGTGGGCAGTACCCATCCTTGAACTACAATATTATTTGTATGACTTTTTAACGTTAACAATACAAAATTTCATGGGCGTGAGCTGTCAAAAGACTAATATTAGTCTAATATAATGGAGAAAGTATATATTTGTCTAATCACACATGAAAGAAAGAGAGACTGATAGGTAACCGATTTAAAATGTATTTTTTATACACTATAATGTTTTAAAACAAAAAGTACTAGATTTTTTTGTTGTAAATAAAAATAATCCAGAATAACATCTTGCAACATCTAAAAAAACTTTTTTTTGGGCATGTTTTATCTATAATTATATTTTGACAGGACCATATTGATCAGATCAATCTTCTTTATAACAATAAACGTATCATGTAATTT
This sequence comes from Napeogenes sylphis, assembly GCA_959347405.1. Taxonomy (NCBI): domain Eukaryota; kingdom Metazoa; phylum Arthropoda; class Insecta; order Lepidoptera; family Nymphalidae; genus Napeogenes; species Napeogenes sylphis. The sequence goes on along the minus strand of OY365783.1, from coordinate 30,295,239 downwards.
GATGAAAATATCAATACCAATTAAGAGAAAATTAAAGAAATGGAAAGTTAAAACTAAGCGTCAATAGTAACACAAGATTTATTTCAACAAATCGATGTACCGATATCGATGTACGCTTTTGTGTTGTGCTGTACACGTATCGTATAAATAAACGGCTTTATAAAAACCTAACTAAATTGAAGTAATTTAACATAGGTACTTGTCCTTAATTTAATCTGGTTTACAAAAAAATTACTAATATTAAAGGACTTCAAATACAAAGCATGCTAAGAATCAATAAGTAAGTAAAAAGTGTTCAATGTTTGAATTATTAAGCAGTTGCCCAAGCATTTGAAAAGTTTTCTTGATAAACATGATTAGAATATAAAAGAACTCTGAGGGCTTTTAAAAATACAAAAATATTCTTTGATCCCTCTTTTACTAATATTTATTCAATTAATCGATATTGAAGCGACCCTCGACCAGTGGTCCAGGACCAGTGGTTAATGAATTGTAACGTTTTATTTGAATGAGATTTGAGATCTACATTTCAGAAGTTGTATATACTTTATAGATGTAATAAAATACTTAACAAGTTTTATTTACATTTAAACGATAAATCAAACTACTGCGCTTAGAAATATTCAAAAAAAAAATTGTCTGTATTTAATAATACCAAAGAGCAAATATTCTCCTAATTAGGTAAGTCACATTTTGTGGAAATCTGCAAATATTAGAAGTTTTCGCCTTCATACACAGAAGTTGTAATCACCCTCGTGGACAAGAAAAGAGGAAGGATGTCTAACGGTGTCTAAAACGATGCTTTACCGAAAATAATAAATAAAATAAATTATTCTAATAATCAGATTAAACAAAATAAACATTAAGCGAAAAGCTTCAAGTAGAAACTGTTGCAAGTGTAACTTTATATAAGAGTTGATGTAGTTTAATAGTAGCTTAAGTTACTGTTTTATAAGTTTTTTTTTTATAGTCTTAGTCTTAAAATTAATTAATATATCAGCGTGTGAATTCTCAAGGAACCCTTCTAAAAAATGGTATAATAGTACTTATAGATAAAAAAAAGGTACGCGAACACTCATTGCCCTGAAGAAATGAAGCGAGTTGTGGAATAAGTCTTATTAGCTCAATTTAGATTCGATCCATTTATTATGTGAGTCGAAATTTTGGTCCTCGTTTATTTGTATTTGTAGAATATCTGTATATAGTATTATTTGACATCGTTATTTCGTAATTTATTTGTATTTCGTTTTGTTTCTTTATTTAGCGTTTCCCCGACGTAACGACTTAAATTAGTAGATAATAGCATTATTTTTATACTCTTTAGAGGTCTTTTTGCTAACGGATTTTTTTTCTGCTTTTTGACGTGACAACGTCTTAAATTAGGTTATACTGGGAGTCACTTATGAAAAAGTGTAACGCCCGGTAACGTAACGATGAGTCACCGACCGAGAGAGAGGCCCGCCGAATGCCGTGCGTCTCTCTCCCACTCAAACATGATCGGCCCGCCGAGCAATGTTTTGATTTTCAAATTGATTCTTTAAAATTACAAATACCTATTAAGAAAAAGTGGCAGATATAAGAAAACTTGATTTAAAATGTGTTGAGCAAGAATTTTAACATCTAATTTAAGTAAATGTTTTAATTCTCAACTTCATTATTTACAATTACAAATTTTAATTAATTTCAAATTTATTTAGCAAAAATTTGAACCTTCTTTAAAATTAAAAATATTAAAATATATAAAATCAGAAGTGACGTCACATAACATTATCTGTACTTATTATTATTTAATATGTAGGCCAGTACATGTGACCATACTTGGTAGACACAATTGGAAATAGTATTTTTTTATAACTGAAAAAAATAAATATATAAAATACTGGTAGCAAACAATAACTTCAATGATCGATATCTCCGCAACTAATTGATGTATCGAAAAAGTCTGTAAATAAATTTTGTAAAAAATAATAACATCAATAATATAATATAAAATAAATAATATATAAAATGATTTTACGTGACAACGTCTTCATCGTCCTATCCTAAACAAAATCACTCAAATTATTAAAATATTGTGCAATTTAATAATATTCATATCAATAAATATTCTACCGAGAAAAAGACGTGGTCACGTAAATCTTCGCCCGTAAAACCGACTTTACAGGCAACTATATTTTTTAATTTATGTTGCTGGTTTCTTTATTGTACTAAATGAATCTACGAACACACTAAATTTCACTTCGTTAGGAATTTCTATTAATATTACATAAAAACCTTTCACTCGCTCCAATAAAACGTCAATATCTTGGAGACGACTGCTTCTATTTCGACCAAACACAGCTAAGAACTATATCGACGAACCAAGCTTTCAAATAAAAAGACCGCATTCAAATCCGTCTACGCCTTTGTATCTGTATATATGTACAGATAAACAGGTTAAACTTATTACGGTTCCCTTTTTGGAACAGTTCTTAAAAAATATACTTTAAATGTATAAAAATTACAAGTTTATCACATAGCATATAAAATTGTATTTCTGATTATATCATACATTTAAGCATGATCATATTTTATTATATTTTTCCAAGAAAGCGCCCCATTTTTAACATTTCTATGAATTTACAGAGACTCATATGTTGTAGATATTTACTCTACCTACACCATAATATTATAAAATAAAGTATGTCATATAACCAATACAATAGTGAAGCTGAAATCTTTCGACTGTTCAGATTAATCAATGGTCTTATGTAAAAATAGAACACCAGAACTACGATAGCCGCACTATCCAGGCACACATTTTTGGATGGTCGACCCGGTATTAGAATCCTTACACCTACAACCGTTTAATTCTAGTTTATATTTATTTAAATCATAAGTAAAAACTTTTGTAAATTTTTCACTAGTAGAAATTGACAGTGAAAGTGTTCTATAATATCAGTAACATACGGAGAATAGCTATAATATAATAATATTATCATTTCTTTGCTTAAATATGATTTAATTATTAAATGTTTCATACCTAATTTTGTTCAAATTATTCTGAATTAGAAAAAAGGTTTATAGTAATTATTTCTGCAATGAAATTTGATGACGATCGTATAATTCGTTCTAATGATTACCGCAACTGAAATATATAAAAAAAACTAAGAGGTGTCAAGGGACACCCGGATGGAAAGAAATTCCTTTCGATTAATTATTGAAGGAATTATAATTAAAAAAAATACCTTTAAAGCTTTTAATATTTTTATAAACATAAAAGAAAAATAACTAAATTAAAAAGTGGTAATGCAACAAACTTCAATATCAAATAAACAGATGGCGTTGTTTCTAAACATTACGAGTATATTTGATCACAAATTTGTATCATTATTTTCATTTAAACTTTCTTATTGGCAAATTGATTCTAAGAGAACAAACTCCAATATCAAATAAATAATAAAGAGCTACTAAGCAATTTAATATAATACAAAAAATAATAATGATAGAAATGAAAATATCTCGCTTGCTTTCTATAAGAGAGAGAGAGATAGAGAGAGCAAAACATGTCCTGCCAACTTTTGGTAAGAATTATTTACCGTCTAGCCCCCTTTCATAACGCGCGATAAGAAACTACGTTCCAAAAATAGATAAGCCAAATATTTTATTTAATCTTACTCAATATATTACGTCTGAAAATACATTTGTACTTGTTTAAGTATATTATTTGTTCAAAGGCAAATATCCACTTTTACATTACTTATATTTTCGTTTTCCAGATTAAACTAATGTCATTTGATAGTAGGAATGCAAATTCAGGTACATTAGCATCCCAAAGTAGGGTGGACTGTTTGATTACTGGATCTATTTGCTTAAAATAATAGCAATGTATATTTTAAGTACGTTAACCGATGAATGAATGAAAATGAGGTGAGTCTAGTCCGCCATGTCAAAAATAAAACTAAAACTTTTTAACTTAAATGTTATAAAGAGTTAGATAATAATGAGATAAAATAGAAAATCCGTTTGTATAAAAAGTTATAAAAATAATAAAATAATCATAATAAAATTAAATTTCTAGACTTGAAGACAAAATTTCAAACATAAATTTAAAAAACGTTTACACAAAACTTAAAATTCTGTTTGAAAGTCATTAAAACTTGTAACAAGACAGTTAAAATAACATTTCCATCTAAATTAAACCTTTAACCATGATCTAAAACTTTGATTCTTATTTCAAACAGACAAATATCAATCTCGGGAGACTTAAGTATGTTTTTTAAAAGGGAAACTTGGGGCAATCTTTACTTAAGTATCGTCAGAGTAGATGACAGGGGTATCAAAACCCTATCCGCTGTATTATATTGTAAGCACATTTTTAGATTTAGAGATATACCGATTTGAAGTTTCGCAAAAACTAACCCAAAATATAAGTAGTTAAGACGTCTCTGATGTCACCGGCGCTTCAGGATGGCCAGACCCTTCACCCTCACATAACATAGTACTAAAACACAAACTTGCTGTCAGCACTTAGGCTTGTTGATCACCTTCGGCGACTAGCCTCAGTCACTATTGCTCGATTGGGTTTCAACACCTGTTGCGGTTGGAGGCTGCCCTCGTTCCACGCCGGATTTAAAAGACAAGACTACGTGGAGTCGGGGTTGACAGAGTCGGTTTTGAAAAGGAAATCTAAATTCTAAGCAAATGATTTATCCCCTGAAACCATTTATATCGTGAGAACATTTTTTGTTTTAGAAATATATTGATTTTAACGAAACTGAAACGAAATGATTCAAATCATAAATGTTGCCGGCATTTGATATTCGGGAATCTAAAACAAACAAGTTTTTACGAATTGTGTTTTTCTAGGTAAATGAAAATGAAATACTAATATAATAACATACATAATTGATAAATACATTGCATAGATGTAAAATGTTATTTAAACCCTAACTGTGCCTACGATTTCGATTACGATTGGTGACAATTTTATTATATGTATATATTGTGTATTTAATTAATATTTTATTTGAAAGGAATAGAAAGTTTAAAGTTAGAGTTAATTCTTCAGAAAAATAGAACAGTAACCTCAAATTTAATTAAAGTGTACGGTTTAATAGTACGAAATTATTTGTACCTTTAAGATGTATTAATTAATTTTTGTACATTATATTAACATTTTCTTGTCTAAATGTAATAATAATGTATAAATATTTTTCTTTTCTCTCCTATAACCTTAAGATTTTTAAACTTTAACCATTAGTACTGAACTAAATATTAAAAGGATGTTAAACGATACCAATCATATAAACTGGAGTGCTATTTGGAAGCGTGACGAACATTGACATAAAGGTTTCTGTTGTAAACAAAAAAATCCTATTCTATATTCTTTTATAATATAGAGACATAATATATATTATTTACATTTTTATGAATTCAGCAATAATAACAGTAAAAAAAACATCCACCTGCCCCATGGATTTCTGATGATATGCAAGCAGCTATACAGGGACGGGAACGAGATTTCCGAAAATTTAAACTAGATCGTAGCGTGGGCCAGTGCAAATTGGTTAGTAATAGTTGTAATCAGATGGTGAAGTCAGTGAATGTAGTGAAAACCTTATCAATGTCTCATTTACTTTCACTTTATTCTCTGAGAAAGAAATAATACTATTGCCAACGCCAACGTTAGCCTTATCCTGACCATCACATTACTTAATTTTATTCTACCTACTCTTCTTTGCTATGAGTTCAATACGTCCTTATCCAATTACTTTTTTCCTAAACTTTGGCAGAACGCTCGTGTTCATCTATTACCAAAAGTTTATAATCCTATTGTAATGAATTCCGTCCCATATTCATATTGCCATACCTATCCACAGTCCTTGAAACAATTGTTCACAATTGTTTAAATTATGAATACCTTTTTAAAAAAATAATTTACGTTCATAAAAATATTAGAAAGTTAAAGAAAAATTGTGACTTACATAAAAGTAAAACAAGAAATAAATATATATACTCGCTATGCCCAACACAAGGCTCCATAAAATATGTAAATTCATTGATATTAATTATATATGTTTTTATACCAAACTGCCAAATTAAGTCTTAAGTTTATTATTAAAAAAAAAAATTATATATAAAAAGAAATTTGATAAAAAAAACCTATTATAGTGTATATACTGTACAGGATTATAAAGACGACGCGACTGTATTGCCCGGGAATAAATTTTATTGTATTGCAAATAACTAGTAATCTCAGCAATTTGTTCGTCGTTGTAGATTAATTTTGTTTTATCAACCGGCTGCGCTAGACTGATCTCTTAGAAGCCATTACTCGCGGTAGCGTCGGGAGTCAGGAGTCTCTCCTCCCTCAAATATGGCGAAATGGGTGATGTTTACCTCTTACGTTATGCTCGTGAACGTGTGCTACTTGCGGTGACTGATTGTATTGCAATCAGAGTTTTTTTTTTTCTTCATCATCATCTTCATCATCATCTTCATCATCATCAAAGAATCATTAGACTTCATTTCCGAATGATTGCAATGGTTCTAGTTGTTTGCTTATTAAAAATTCTCTTAATATTGAAGTTTATGAAACAGTGATCACAATAAAAAAATATCCAGCTAAGTTTGTTGTTTGGTTTTTCTCAGACCAGGACGGGTTTGGAACCCTTTGGAATGTTAACATTAAGTTGGAAAATTCCTTTACAGAAGGGCTTAATTAGATAAATCTGGTAGGTATCTATATGGGCCCCCTTGACACTCCCATTTGACGAACACAAGTGATCTCTGATATTAATTTAAAGTGGAAAAGATATAAATAAACAAATAATATTACATTTGTTACCTATACTGAGTTTCTGTTTAAATTCCATTGGTGTATTAGATGTATGACAATACAATATATTACATTTACCAAACAACAAATTTATTATTTATTTATTTAACAACAAATTTACGATTATATTATCCTCTTGGTTTTAAGTAACAGAATTTTTTGTGTACTTAGAACCTAGGACTTTAATATTTAAATTGTTTACTAAAAAATTTTTAAAAGTTTATTTCTATATATTTCTACCATAATAAGAAAACATATCAAAGCAATTAAAGTTAGACACTTCTTTTTTCTATTAATAAAAGTAAAATTTTTTATTGTTTCTATACATTAAAAACATATTTCAAACGATTAGTTTATTAAACATATGATTATTTTAAATCTAGTTAATATAGGCTATTATTACAACATAAAACGACACAAAGAAATCTTCATGTGAAAGTGACGTTAACTAAAATCGATATTATTTGCCGTAAAAAAGAGGAAGTTGCAACAATACTAGCTCGTATGTGATAATAGTAGACAGCATCTGTAAATAAAACAAATACTTTAAAATTAAACATTTTTTCTCTCTGATCGGTCAAATATAATTGCAGTTTTCAGATTCAAATATACCTCGAAAGCCTGTTAATAGAAAATTACCTATATTACATCGTAAAGTGTTACTTTTTCCAATTGTACAACTTCTAAGTACGTATTAGTTTGTAATTACAGCCAATCATAAGTCTTGAGAGTATTCTCTAAACTTATTTGTTATGATAAGAGTTATGGTTGGTGGTCGTTATAAACCAATTTGAAGGTCAATACGGAATACACACTTAGAAGTTATACATTTAGAAGATGTTACACTTTGGGACGTTTTAATTAAAACTTTTATTCTAGGTAGTTCTTTATTCATATTTTTTTCTAACTTTTCTCATATAGTATCCACTTTTATATTTAAAAATAAAAATTAGGATATGTCATCAACTTACAGAAAGAATAGTCCCTTGATTTACATAAAACAGTTGCAAACCACTAAGGCTGATATTTGAATGATATACTTGATCCATAAAACGCTGCAACTAAATTGGATTAAAAATGTATCATTACTCTTTACTGAAGACTGTTTATGCTTATATATTTGACATGATATATGTTTTTAATTTTATGCATAGAATAAAAATACATTTATTGTTTTCTGAACAACACCTCAAGAGTGTAGGCGGAAGCAGGCACAGTTTGAAGGGCTTCTAGCGGCTTCCGACTCAAAGTATGAAGATGCGCAAGAACAATCGACACAATGAATGACTTTGACATTTGATATATCGTGGTTAACAAGAAACGCAGGATCGAAACCGGATCAGAACTGAAATATAATATGTTAAGATAATAAATATTATATAGTAGAAGTAATATAGATAGCATTTTATACCTGTTATCTAAACCGCAAGCTAAGAGGCTAGCTTTATCTCCATAATTTTGATAGTTTCTGAAAAATATATATTCAATAAGACAAAAATCGATGTCAACAGTAGTTTGGATGTGTCTCGGTATACGATACGATACAAAACGTTTCGATACTTACACTACAGAATCGTATATCTGCTTACAAATAGTGATTACGTTGGCTAAAAACGTTACAAATACAAACGGGTTAATATGATCGTCTATCAACTTCACTAAACGTGACAATCGTGTATAATGAGCTTGTAAGTCTGACCATTGTGTGTGTGTGTTTCGATGACACTGAAAAATAATATTATATTCTATATTCTTTAAAAATCCTCATTAGGAGAAAACCAACAACAATACTACCATCAATCACTTATGAAAACCATTGAATTTCTATCTCTGCAACTTAGATGAAGCTTCTTATCGTTAATAATTAATCCATAATAGGAAGCTAACTTAGCTTAACTTACAAACTTAGCGCCTTGAGTAACTAAATATTCTCTAATATATAGTTCGCAGAGTGAAATATTGAAAGATGCTGTAGGTATGTAAGTTAAGCTATGTTAAGTGGATTTAAGTTATTTCACTGTTTCTTAAATCAGTTATTACTTACATTAAGAAGAATATTTTTATCTATAATTGAGGTATTCTAATTTGATTTATTTATTTCATTAATGTTTAATATTCTACAATTATCGACTAAGTGTTATGGTAACTTTTGATTGGACATACTTAAGTAAAGACTTAAATCAAAACTTAAGTTTTAAAAAATGGATGATTATAACAAATTATAAATATAATCAGTTTCTTATTATTCTAATTAATTACCTCCTGCTGTCTATTTCCCATCAATCGATTGAAATTTCGGAATCTATAGACAAGGTACAGGGCTACCACGATAACAATAGCATTTAAGATGTTAAAAATAAATACTGTTTGTAATATTACGAACTGGAAAAAAAAACAAGATATAGTGTAATTATATATTATTATAGGGTAGTTATATATATATATATATATATATTGGTATATTATGTTTTTATTTATTAAAATATTCACTATTCTTTGTTAAAAGAAAATAAAAGATTTAAATCTTACTTTATACCAATGTTTGATACCTATAGGCTACTTATTGTATTTCACAAAAATTTATTATTAATATTGTACCTGTAAAATGAACGCAGTTCCATAATTATACGGCACAAATTCAAAGAACCATCTGTAAAATGAGCTGTAGTAGAACTTGGCGAGGTCGGTTTTTCCTGGACTATTGAAACAGGAGAGGATGAAACGGCTACTATACAGTAAGACCACACCATGCTCAACTGCAAATATAAATAGATTTACAAAATCTCAAACATATAAAAGAAAGCCCAGAGATGTTTTTAAGCAAAGGATATCAGAATTTATGACCCAGTCATTATGCGTTACTAATCTTGGTTTTTTCAACATTATTCTTACCTAAACCAGCGAAGAGAAAACAAAACATTATACGGTTAATATTTCTATAAACACGCTCTGGGTTTTGCAATGGAGGTAACAATCGTTCATGTTCTTCTATTTTGTTTAACATTTTTTTCCAATTAATAGTGAATCTTGCGAACAGCATAACTGTTAATACTACAAAACATTGAACCACCAGACCTCCTGAAAATAAAAGAAAGAAAGAAAGAAAACAAAATATGTTTAGGAGAGATATTAGAGAAGTTTATCTTGGTTACCATAACTTGTATAAGGTAGGGCAGGTAGAAAGTGAAAATATAAAATCAATATCATCGCTAATTAAAAACTTTTATGATTTAGATGTTAAAAATTATAAAACACCTACAAAAACAGTTTTCAATAATTTAAACTTAATTGTAGATAAAAATATAATATCACAATACTCATTTATATTTAAACGTCTTCTTATGTTATCATGTAAAGTATCTATTCGCTATATTTTCAGAACATACTTTCTGCAAATAAATATCTAATACTTTTTACTAACCTATATCTTTAAATTTTTGTAAATCTTGAATGCTGTCATAAAAATGAATTCCACAAAATGAAGTCAGAAGAAATATACTCATTCCATAGTAAAGAGTGTACGGTGTCACAAAAACAAATCTAAAATAATTATAATGCAACTTAAATTAAAATTCTCAAAAAAAGGAAGAAATTATGATGAATATAACCACAGTACCAAAAAAGGAAGAAAATATGATAAATATATTAAACATTACCCGGAGTCTTCACTAACATTTCTTAACAATCCAGAAATTGGTAGAATTCCAACAACTCGACATGCAAAAAGCGTAAGACGAATACTTTCATAAAACGCTGTGTTTTTTTTCAAAACCATTCTTATGTATTTGAGAGTTTAGTTACAAAATGTAGGTACAGCAATTAATGTTATATTCTTTTATTAAAATATAATAGTTATATTATAGCAATATTATATATTATTAATTATTTTGTGGCAAACCGTATTTTCTTTACTTGACAACTAAGTACTAAGCAAAAAAAGAATGTGCTCTTTACTAAATTACGTTTTCTAATGGCAGTCACATCAAATGATAAAAACGATAAGTGATAGATTATTTGGTTTTGGGGTCGGGTGACATGTTGTTTTAATAAAAATCAAATATTTTTATTTTGATTAAAATGAAATATATTTTGGTTTATTTTTTTATACTAGTTGATGCCAGCGATTTCGTTTTGTTCTTACTTCTTTCCGTCCTTATTATTATAAGACTCGATATCTTATACTTATTCCTTGAAATATATACAAATAGGTATATGTATATATACCAATTTTTTAAAAACTTATTGCAAGTACCCTAAACTCATAATAAGGGTATTTAGAATATACCTATACTTACTTTGTGAGTAAAGTTCCTCTTGTTAAAATTTTCTGTATTTTTAGATAAAGATAAAATGTCCGAAAGCAAAATACTTTATCGTGAAACTTTATCGTGAAGGAAAAGACTTTGTCGCATCGGGTTATAAAGCTCATTTGTGGAAACTAACGTTCTGGACTTTATCAGAATCGAAAACTGACTGTTGTCATGAATCTAGATCATGATCTATTATCCCTATTTTAATTTGCTGGATCATGATCCAGCAGGTAAAAATCAGGGCTAAATAATATTTAAAAAAATAATTTGATATTGCCTAAATACCATGATAGTTTAAAGTCTTAGTTCGCAAGGAGACAGTGCGTTTTTCTTTTGATAATCGTAAATAGCTTAAAAGCTTGAAAGAGTATATTAAAGCAAATGGAAACAATTTAATTACTTCAAATATTTTTAATGTTACGGAAACATTAAAAATATTTGAAGTAATTAAAATTGTTTCCATTACCTCATAAAGTTATAAACATTACAATCATAAATATTTTATGCAATACAAATGAAGATTTTTCCTTTTACTAGTATTTATGGTAATACTTATATATCTAGTGTAATTTTAACTGATTCTTCTAAGTCATAGGTAAACAAACTACTAAATAATTTCTTCCTCACTTATACAGAGGATTTTTTATAAATGGTAGTCGTCGGCTCGTTTTTCGGTAATCTGTCCCTCCCGTCATAAATATTATCCATCGTGTCTGAAATGGCCAAGAAGATAACCAAACCTTTCACATTCTTTATGCAGCAAAAAAGTCCTTTGGACGATTATAGAAATGCATCATCCATCATCGTGTATCAATAGTCAATGCTGGACCATGTATTCTGTCAAAAAAAACGAGTAAGCTTTTCTTTGACGAGTCTTCTTTCCTATTCATAAGTCGATAAGTCGGACAAAACCAACAAAACTCATTTGTTAGATATTTCTATTGATGTAAGTTTATGTAAGTCGGTTGCAAGTTTTCTCACTAAGTAAAGCATGAAACTCGTTCTGTCTGCAGTTTGAAGGCAACGCAAATTCGCTCGTGAACCTCCTTAATTCGGTCTCTAACACTTTTATGCGTGGCATTCTTCGAGAATACATACAGTACAGTACGATACAATTCTTAAAGAACTCAAAAATTGGAAAAGGGTAATAAATAATAATAATAATAATAATCGTTTAATTCAGAAAATTATCCCATAATATTGTTAGTAAATAAATACAGACTTATGCAAACTAGTGTTAGTAGAGTTTTTTTTTAGTAGAGTTTTATTACTAAACTTGGCTCACAAAAGATCTACCTAACTGCATGGAGTCGTATGCAACGCTCCAAGATTGGTGAGTCCCACCTGCCACTTAGTGTCCTCGAGATGTTGTTGGGGCTGTCACGGACACGGTATAAAAGAGAAGCGCACCTCTTGCGCATAATTGTGGCAAAGCTGTCTACATTTGCGTAAAGACAAGAGATCTTGGATTAACATTGGATATTTGATTTATTTTCAAAAAACTTATAGATTTAATTAAACAAGATGTTTATTGCGTGTTCAATTTGTTATTAGACAGGAATATTATATTACTGCAATATATTTATATTCGTACTGTTTCGTCCCTCCCTCCTATCCCGGTTGCCTGCCGTCTTTAATAAACCTTGATCGTTCAGGATGTTCTTTAAATATTACTATTATATAAATAAAACTGTCAATATCCATTACAGAGAAGGTCTTATTAACATACTTCTTTATATTTTTTTTATGAATATATTTCATTTAATATAATTACATACATACAAACATACATTGTTGATACAATTTTTTAAATTAATGTAAGAATAACGTAGTAAAATATAATATGAAATAACTATTAATTCAGTCACTCAAAACATTAGATTGATTCGTCTGACTTATAAAGTAGCTAGAGTATAATTTTATTATGATACTGATTTAATTTTAAATGAAGACATGATCTGAAATTTGTTACAAAAATCAAATTTATCTTCAATTACAATAAACGACAGCTAAATTCATAGCTCTTTAAAAAGTCAATTGAGATCAAGTCCTTTGTTTTGTCTACTAATTTAAATAATGTGCCTTAAGTATTATATATTTTAAGTTGCAATTGATAAGATCAGAATGTGTTTTGTTTATCAAAAAAATCAAAAAGGGAGACGCAATATCGAAATCAGCTGATGTAATTATTTGATTTTAGTCTATATTTCGTTCAAATGTAAATATTATTAAGTATATATAAATATTAACAAACAATAACAAATCGCGAACAAAATATTTAGACAATTTCGAAACGAATCAGATTGGTCGATTTCTAAAGTAATTAAGATTTCGCTAGCAATGGAGTGTAATCTGAAATGAACCGACTTTATTCGGTTTTATTTCGGCTATATACTTAGATTTTGAATTATGTCAACTGACAACATAAAAACCGCACGTTCAGTGCAGTATCTTTTATAAGAATGTTAAGATTTAACTATATTTAATTAAACTATTAATTACCAAAATACGTATACGTACGTGAATTACGTTTTTGGTCATATAGCATGTTTAACGGGTAACAATGGTAAATATTTTTATAGTGGGGTTTTTTATTATAACAAATTAGTATAACGAAAAGTTTAAAAACCGATGTAATAATATAAATAAGCAACTTTCTGGTTTATATATATTTTTAAGGAATATAATATATTAAGTGATCTTAATTACTAAGAATACTCAAAATTTATTAACAAGTGATAGAAAATGTTACGTTTCAATCATGAAGGATGCTTCAAAATATTTTAAAAGTGTCTTTGATAAAGCAGAGAAGAATATTAAACAGCTCATAGGGCTTTTAGAAATACGATAAAGTACTTGGATCTCTGTTTTTCAAATAAATTTTTAAATGGCCGACACTGGAGCGACCCTCGACCAAGGGCCCAGTTAACGAATTGCGACATTTTATTTCGACGATTGAATATTTAAATATTGGAATTTATAGGAATGTTTTGTATTCTCACTAAAATACTGAATAATTTTTACTTACAAATGTTTACATTTTCGTAATAAAATAAATAGAGATGAATCTTGCTTAGAAATATTCAAATAATTTTGTCAGCATTCTAATATTATAAAGGGCAAACAAATACATGTGCCAAATGATAAGTCGTATGTTACCATATACCGCAGTAAATATGAGAAGTTCCAAAGCCTTTGCCACCCGGCCATAAAAGTACAATTAACATTAACATTAAAATAGAATTGAGATATGATTACTTTATTGTTTTGTTCTTTAAAATATTATGTAAAATAGCGTTGTTGCACAAGAATTACAAATTTATGTGTATATTATGTAGTTACTTATTTATTTCTTAGAAAATTTTATATTGAAGAATATTATGTAAACGTATTTTCTTCTTCTTTTAACTATGTGACATAAAAATGAGATTTCCTTTTCTGAAATAGGAATAATTTTTCAAATTGTTTTCTATTGTTGAATGTATGTTAAAACGTAAATGTAATGGTTTTGTTACAAGTTTTATTGTCTTTTAAAAGCAATTTCATTTTACTTGTATATTTAAATGTTTATTGGTTTCGTTCCTGGAAGTCGATGAATTCCTGTTGCTATTCATAGCATAGTATTTGAAACTAAACAAGATAACAAAAACTTAAACTTGTTATAAAAAAATGATTTAGTTTAGACTTAGTTTTGCAATAAATCCTAATGAACCTTATTTTAACAATTACTGTTTTTACTTAATTAGTTAATAGAGATCCTGATATGATGGGTCACTGAGGTGTGCACAAGTGTTTCTGTAAAACAGCTTTCCACCAATAAGAGAAATTGTCTGGTTTAGTGGCTACCTTAAAAATGTCAGTTTTTTTAAAGCGTATAGTTGTGTTACAGAAGTAAAAAAATAAGAAAGGTTAAAACTTAAGATTATTATGTTACAAAAATGTAACTCGTATCAACTTTCATACGTGCTTGTCTATCTCTGAGTGAGAGTATTTATTTGTTTGTTTTTATGAACCTAAAGGAGGTTAGGTTAGATATTCCCTTAATATTTCAAAATAAGATAACTAAAGATTTTAAATAATTTCTGTAAGGAGTATTAATTGTTTTGTTAGAACAACATGGAACAGAAAAAAAACAAATGAAAGCTTGTGAAGAAATGTTGTATTAGAATTGCTATGTCAAAACTAACACAGATAAGCCAATAACATCAATGCAATGATTGAAGATGAATGACTTTGCCATATCGCTTTCCTTATTCTTCTTCCGTGTAGAACAAATGTTCAGTCAGATCAGCCTGATTTTTTTTAACCCGGAACGCCAAAAGACACTAGTTATGTTTGATAAATATTTAAACACTATTAAATATTCATCTAAATGACGTTTCCGTTGTATTCCTTAAAGTTTTGTCGTCAGGTCCATCATATTGTACCAGCATAAGTACATATGTCACAACAGTTCCTGCCATCTAAAATAAAATACATTCAAATATGCTTAATTATATTATATTAAGTTTTTTAATACATTTGATAAATACCTGTAAAACAATACTTCTATTTAAATAGAAGAAACCCATCCCGGTCAATGCTACATAGTCATTACTTAGATGTCTTTGAAGTCTTTTAATCTGTGGAGTGAAATAATTCCATACAATTGGGAATAAATTAATGGCAAAATTTAATTAAGTTAAGTCTGAAGTGTATTAATTTTACCTCAATGTTATAAAACTCAGTGTTACAATCATACAAGTAGGGGAGTGCACGTTTTGAATATTTATTAACATCGGCAGCTGATAGCACTGTGTAAGTAGTGCGACCACAAACCCATATCAGTTGAATTACGTAATAAAGATTTTTCAATCCGTCACTTGAAATTCCTTGGCTGTTAGAATTTGGGAAGATCAACATCAACTTAAATATAATAAATGCTAAAATTTATATAAATATAGAATGAAAAATAAACCACTACGGGCAGGGATTCGACCCCGCGACTACTGGGAAACCGTCCCGTCGCTCTACCAACTGAGCTATCGTATCGCTGTCCGCCTCGGTGAATTAAGCATTCTAAATATGATCGCCTTTATCGGGACGGTGGTAAATGGTTTTAATTAAATCTAGACTAAAACTTATCGTCACTAGTAGGACTCGAACCTAACTTTATCAATGCAGTTTAACATAACATTGTGAAGATGTTACCAAAAAATTTTTGTTTTTGTTTTGATTAGCTTGTTTCCAAATGTAAATAAACATTTTTGTACTTGTAATATACTTTAAATACTTACACGATTCCCAAAAACAACTGAAAGCAAATAAAGTAGAAGTTAAAAAAGCTTGAAACAAGGATTAGCCCTCCTAAGGAGTTGTTGACGTGACGCACCAAATTCGCCTGCTTCATATACGCTTCTCTTATTTTTCTCCAGGTGTAAACACGCAGAACTTCCTGGCTCTTGAACCAATTAATTAAAAAGTTTAAATACTACTAATTGATCCTTGATATTTTATGTTTTCTTATAAATAAACGACAGTAAGACTATAAATGGTAAAAAAAAGCGAGTATTCGGCAGAGTTTTATATAAAATGTTATCTTAACCTACCTTACACCACTGATTCTTAATATTATATCTTCCAGCTACAGTCTCTACGCACGCGTTTAGTCTCTTGTATCTCGATGTCAAGCCCATGCTTATCAGAATTATGAATATATCATGTAAGTTCCTCACCAAGATCGCTGTCACATTCATGAATAGAATGACGACGCCAATCCAGTCGGAATATTCAACTGCGATTGAACATATTAATGAATTTAAGTTTTTTTCATAAATATATTAATTTCAAGTATAAGTATATTAAACTCAAATTATACTTACAATCAAGAATCATAAATCCGTGTGTTCTAAGGATAAAAGTTCGCAAACAAAGTGATAATTCACAATGGTAGTTAATCGCTGATATCGCATTCATTAAATACACGGCTAAAATATATAATATTTTGTCATTTTAAATTTTTGTAGACATAATTAAATTAAATAACAGCATTATTAAATTCAATAACGGCATTTGTAGACATAATTAAATTTAAAATCGACATGTTTAGATTTTTGGTTAAAATTTTATTACACGTGAAAATAAATAAGATATATTTCGAGTGACATATGAAAAACATTACTTAATATAAGTAGGCCAATCGCTTGCCGATAGCTAATTATGCATTAAAATGAATTAGAAATTCAAAACCTTTCACTTCTAAAAATCAAATTTTTTGTTAAGCAGAAAATGCAAGATAAGGCCTACAAGGGCTAAGAATAAAGAAATTTCTGAATTTGGCTTTGTAAATGCAGTACCTAAAGCACAGAATAACAAAACACCAGTGGCTCTATACATCTGTTTCTTCAACCTCCTGTCCGCGGGAACGTATTTTATACTGAGAGTGCTTTCTATCGAGGCCCAGTACTTGGACGTTTCCTTCCACGAGTTAGATAAACTATTGCACTGAATCATACCTAGCAGCACTGCAGTGTAAAACATTGTACCTGATAGTCTTGCAGTTAAACTCCCTGTGTATATAAAAGAAATAAGTATTGTGTAATATTTCATTTATTAACCATTGGATTAAAATAAGTTACCTACTGTGTCCAGCCATATCGATGGCCCATCCAGCCAGTACTTTCACTACTTTCCAAATGGCTTGACTCTCTATAGCAAGCATAAGACATAGCAGCAAGAGCCCATACATTTTCCATACAAACCGTTCTAAACCAACAATACCAATCCATCGAGTCCATTTGAACACATTGGATAGTGAACTAATGAATTCCTGTAGAGTAGAGAAAATAATAAATCAGTTGTCTCTATCTTAATAAGTCGCTACATTGTTAAATATAGTATCAAAAAATCATCAAAACGAGCACTCGTCTGTACTAGAGTTAGTTTAACCAAACGGTTTACCAGAGGTTCCAGGTTCGAGTTTGTAGATATTTTTTAACTATGTACTAAAAGTTTAAATATTTGACTTTGTAAAAGATTAATATTATTCATAATTACAATTTTTCCCTGCCCTGAGGTTTTTTTTTTTATTTGCCAAGGGTTATTACTACTTAATTTATATGTATTTTGAATAATTTTTAAGAAATAATAACTACTTACGTCATTAAAGCATGTTTGTGGGTGGAAAATAGCATCTCCCGCTTTGTTGTTATTTAACATTTTGTTTACTTTAAACATTTTACAATATTATTTTACTTTATTATAAATAAATATTGTATTTCTAACAGAGAAACTACGTACCATACAACAGAGGACCAATTGTATTATTTCTCTGAATATATATTAAAGCTTGTATCGTATTAGTATCACGCCAACTGTAAATTAAAAAGTATTAAACTGGATATTGTCTGTTGTTACAAAACTGAATGATGTTTATTATCACTAGAATCACGAAACATCAATTACTTTTTAAAAACAATCTATAATAATTAAATAGTTGTTGGAAAAACAAGTATAGTACTAATATCATAAACACCAACATCATCTTATGTTTTCTCTAGTAATGAAGCTTTTTAAATCAGAAATTTCTGAGAAATTTCTTTGAAACAAGTGAGTCTTAATAAAAATATAATATTTTATTGTATTTAACGAACGAACGTAAATTTAATTTAATTTTTTAACTAACGTCAATTCGAGATAAAAAAAAATTATCTAAGAAGAGTTTCAAAACTTTTGTAATACACTCTTTAATAAAACTAGCCGATGTTAACTACTTCTCTTGTAAAAGTGCTTGATATTTACCTACCTCGTTAAAAATGTTTCCAAAATCTTTTTTGACTTGTTTGCGAAATATTTAGAATTTCTTTACCAGGTTCTAGTTCCGATGTATTTGTTTAAATTTTCTATAATAGTATAATAATAATAATATTACAGGACAAATGACACACATTGATCTAACCTCTAAGTGAGCAAATTATTTGCTTGTGTCAAGGGTATTAGACAACGATACAAATACATCAAATACATAGAAATACAAATTATAAATACTACGAACATATTTAATAAACAACCAAACCCAGAAATACAGACATCTGTGCTCTTCGCATACATGCCTGTACCTGTCGGGAACCGAACCCGAGCCCCATTTACGTCGCTATACGTTAGGCGTATGCGCTAACCAGACTTTATCTCTAAGGTTGTTATTTCATTATTTATCATTATCTAGCTGTGGTTAGTATTATATGGATAGTTATGTAGGTATTTTGAAGTGGAGATATGACTAATGCATAGAGAGAATTAATGTATTAACCATAAAATTATAGTTTTCGTAAACACATATCTTGATAATTATTCTTTAAGTCTCTTAATGTTTTCTGTAATTCATTTATTTAATTGAGAAAAAAATATATAAATAGATTTATATAAATATAGAATGAAATATAAACCTATACGAGCAGAGAATCGAACCCGTGACCTCTGGGAAACCGTCCCGTCGCTTTACCAATTGAGCTACCGAAAACGGTACGGTTCGAATCCCTGTCTGTATTGGTTTATTTTTCATTTAATATTCATATAAATTTAAATATGCTTAACATTTAACAGATATTTTCAAACAATTTTATTAAGGTACGTACATTAACTAAGAATTTACAACTATAATAAATTAGTTTCATATATTTTATTTTTGTACTAATTATTAGTTTAATACTTATATATTTTAGTCTTAGATATAAATAACAAAATCAGATATCGCATATCGTTAAAGTACCTACAACAAAAAATATAATGATCATAAACAATAGTAATAATAATAGAATAATTGCTCCTTAAAATAGGCCAATATTCGAAATAAAAGAGATTTTTCTGTCGTTTTACATAATTGAATAAAGGCCATTATACAAAATAAAAGAAATATTCATTTTAACAAACATGATCCACGGAAATGTAAAAATATATTATAAAGATGTTCGTTATAACAAAACCTTAGTTTTAATGTATTATATTTATGTTTTGGACTAAATACAATATTTTTCTGATTATCTCTTCAAATAATCTAAGTTCCATAATTTAACATTGTATTTTTTGAAAATTAATCAGTTTTTATTGTCGAACTGATTATATAAAATATTATATTACACGTTACTGGATTATTTTAGTCATTTCCTTTTTTTAAAACTGGCACACATTTGTCCCAAGCCATCAAAGAAAGCTGCTGACGATGATCACTTTGGCACTGATATATGCTCAGAAACCATCAGTTCAAGGAAGTATTACAAAACTACATGTATCGGGACGGGACTTAATCGCGTACAATTTTAAACGAAGTATTTACTTAATTAATTAAGATTAAGTCCCGTTCACAGTATAAAAACATGAATACAAATCGTGAAAGCTTAAGACATGTATCGAGATGAAATTAACTTTGTATAACATTTTTTTCAGTAATATTTTTAACGAAGTCTTTGGTTAACCCGTAAATTTAGAACTTAGAGATTAATAAAGCCGTTTTGATAATTTTGAAAGCACGGGAGTAGTCAAGTTAAACTAAGATTGTAGCCTTTGTCTCATTTTGTGTACAGTATAAAATATTAATAATCTCAATCAAAGCTGTGGTTGTACTGCAAAGCTTACGAAAACCGGGCTGTTAATTGAGAAGGGTTTTGTTGAATTCTAAATAATCATAATTTAGTACAATAATCTCTATTAATTTGGACAACCAAAGTAAAGCATTTGTGAGACGAAATTCTTTAAGATCTTTTATGTTCTTTTATTAGAGCTTTCTTACCGCAAAGAATCACCAACGACAGTCGTTCTATTCTTTAAAGCACTTTATGACACTGTTCACAAATACACTAAACTGTTTACCATTAAACTCTTAACTATCACTGTTACACAACTTAGTCTCTCGATCACACACTCAGCGGTTTATTATAACTGTTACACTTTTATCACAATAGCACCACCACACAACTTGTACTCCCAATTTGACAATGCCTTCCCTTAACCGAGCTGCGATTTATATACTTCTTATTCTTAGTCAAATCAGTATTCAATATTACATTTATTTTATCAATTAAACTTCTATACAGAGATTCAATTGTTTTAGTCAAATCCACAACTTATATCTTTATTTTTAGTCAAAACCAAACTACTACATGTATAAAAGCTAACACTTTGTTTTCTACATTAGCTTTACTAGATCAGTTTTACATATCACAGAAAATGTATTGGTTGAGGCGATACGTTCATTATTTTTAGAATACATAATATCGCCTATGGCAACAATAACCAAAGCAAATTCTAAAAACACCATCTAAAATTCTTGAGTTCTTAGTGGACCTAAACTAGAAAAAACAAAGTGGTTATCTTTGAATATCACTATGACAAAAGTGGGTACAGAATAAGGAAGTAAATAAATATTTGCTTAATATTAAATAGATAATGATAATACATTATATTACATAACTATAGTTAGCATAGTTATTATTAAATTACGCTACATTAGACTTTTTCCATATTTTAACCCATAAGAAGTTTGAAAATATTTGATTATAGACTTAGTTTAAAAATAAATAATTTTATAAAATTGAATAAGATTGAGTTATATTGTAGATTTTATTTTTTATGGTATCACAAAAAAGTCTTTACATATTTGTTTTAACCTCCTATTTATTTCATTCATTTTTATAATATTATAAACTATATTTTATAATATTATAAATTCAAGGCTTACTCTAAGTTTTAACGCTTTCCACTTAAAGCATTCACATAAAATGTATATTTATTAAGCTGATATTTAGCATTAAGTGTCTTCAATGTTCCTCTGAAGCTAATTAGGCACCTTTATCATAGTGGATCTTTGTACCAACGACACTGTTGAAAAAAATAAAGCTAACATTAATTACAAAACATTATAAGATATTGTACATTTTTTTATATAATTACTTTTGAAGCTAAATTAGTTTTGTGAGAATGTTAAAGACGAGAAACGTATTTTTTTGATGTTCTTACAATTTCGTTTTCGGGCACTTCATTAGACTAATTAAAATGAAAGCTTTGACTTCGAATGACTTTCAGCTAAATTACATTTAATTGACTTTTCTGGAATTAGGTGATGTTTATCTTATCTTTAACCTCTTAAATAAAAAATAAGAAAATATTGTATTTAAAAGCAATCATTTAAGAGACATTATCAAACGCTTATAAAACATTTGTAAGAAATATTCAGAAAATATAAAGATCATTATGCTATACTCAATAATAATCAAAAGTACTATAATAAATTTTTATTTTAAAAGTTATGGATTTGATGAGCCATGTTTTTAACTGTATATAATACCAATTCATTATATCACAAGACAGGTTATCGAATATTTATGAGAAATAAACAATCACAACGAAATTAATAATCAGAGTAATTCGAAAGATTATATCTTCAATAAATAAAATTATCTAACCTGCCAGAACTCTTAACGGTGTCGACATAAATTTATATTGCACTCACTTGATCAAATACAAAGCTTTTAAAGTTAAAGTCAAGTATAACAAAGTATATAACACCGTAAATGCAATGTATGTTTGATAGCGTGTTATAACCCTGTAATGTTGCCCCTATTGCTGACCTAGCATCTACCTCTGCATTCCATTCCATTCCCAGCATAAATGCCTAATCAGCTTCTAGCTTTCTCACACAATCCGACCACCCTGATCCTCAGTTCAGTCCCAGCTCTCTTACGTGACACTCCTTTTACCGAATTCTCTCACTTCATTTTATAAACTGTTGTTAGGAGTCGAGGGTATTTCTCAATAATTAGTAGGCATCAACTCCTATAAATTACTAAACAAGTGTTAGGTTTATGACTTATCGTGTCTTGTCGTTTGAGAGCGGAAGCTCTGCAGGTGTGAATAGTGATTGTTGATGTGATCTTTGAGTACCTACCTACTTTGAGTAGCTTATCGTGCTTTTTATTACTGTGGTGGATTTGTCGTTTTATGTCATGGTTGTATTACTAAATTAGTTAGAACGTCGTAATCTGTCTTTCGTGGTATTAAATAGCGTGAAATACGTGAATTTGACAATTACTTTGAACGCTTATTATTTTTTTAATTAAATTTCTACATGAATCCTAACATCAGAAGTGGGATAGTCCTGGGCCCTTATCTTAACAGTTTTGCTAATTAGGTCGGATTGAACAAATCAAACATATCCTTATTTTCATTTTTTTTATTTTATTATTTTTTGTGTTTCATTATATTTCAAAAAAGCACGAATCACAGAACACATCAGTCACATCACATCGCTATTTGCGTGATAGCGTAAAATGTCTTACGGAATCGTTCCTATTAACGTAGTCGTTTACAGTGAAATTAATTCCTTGGTTTGTATACTACGTGTAAGTAAAACGTGTTCAAATCTTGAGAAACGACAGTTTTGGTGAGTACGTTCCAAACTTTATCTGAATAGTGAAAGGAAGATTTATTTTCACATTCATTTCATTTCATTTTCGGTAGTTACAACAAAACTACCCGCTTATTTTTTAATTACTATTTTTGAACTAAATGAAATAGTAGCGAGTTGCTTATGAAATCGAAATATGCATTCCAGTAAACGTGATACGGGTTGCAAAAAGCTACTTTTCTCCTAATATTCTAATTGTAACAAATGCAACTTATTCTAGAATGACTGTTACCATTGGAAGAACAGTACCAGCTGTCTTGACCTTGACAGCGGGAGCCTAGTGTGCAGATAAAGACGCCGCCACTGATATGATCGACTGCACATGCAGCTCCAAAAGGTGCTGAGCGTCGAGACTGGAGTCTGGGATGCGCAGGCCTTAAAGACTGGTTCAACGTCGTCGCACGCCGCGTAGCCTGAGTTGATTCTGAGCGGTGGAACAGGCTACGATGGGGCTCGACAGGGACTTCTTGATCGGTGCGGTTTTCATGGCTGCCGCAGGTGTAGCAACTGTGACGAGCTTCAAGGGTATGCACAATTTATGATCTCAAGGATATGCACAATTTATGATCTGAAGGATATGTACCATTTATGATCTCAGTGGTCCTGTTCTCGTCGGAGTGTTTTGGTGGACTACCTCAACGGGGTCTTATAAGGAACCAGGCAGCTGCAGAACATATGATTTTATGGCTGGGAGACTAGACGCCAGATACGTTTGCAGCCTTCTTCTCTGGTGGTGAGTGAAATCTTTTCTAGCCACACGCGCTTGCCTTGTCGCAGCTACCTATGGTGTGTGCTTTGTTATGGTGCCGCACGCGCTTGCCTTGTCGCAGCTACCTATGGTGTGTGCTTTGTTATGGTGCCACACGCGCTTGCCTTGTCGCAGCTACCTATGGTGTGTGCTTTGTTATGGTGCCACACGCGCTTGCCTTGTCGCAGCTACCTATGGTGTGTGCTTTGTTGTTTGAGAGGCCACGTGCGCTTGCCTTATGGCAGCTACCTATGGCGTACGCAGTATCTCTCAAGGGAGGTTACTTACCTCGCAGTCACACGCGCTTGCCTAACGGCAGCTACCTATGGTGTGTACTGGCAGTCTATAATAAGGTCAGGTAAGACCGAGCTACAGAACTAAGTATTCAGCCAACAGTTAAACTAGATCCCGGTATCCAAAGGTTTTTACGTGTCTTACGACCACTCGCGATACGAATTTCTATCATTAACTAGATCTACTCATATTGAGTGAATCTTCTCTTTTTGAGTGTACTTTCTAAAGAGACTGGTCAAGTGAAGGAGAGAATCGGATAAGTTTTGCTGTTAATTAATTTTTCAGTTGGGCGGAATGGCTCTGCTGTAGCTGGCCTACAAGGCCTCGAGTTGCCCTGAAGCTGCTGCTTCAGAGCTGGCTCCGGATACGCAGCATTAGCTGTGGCAGTCTACAGTAACAACGGCGTTAGTCAGTGGGGTTTCCACTGCCGGTGCCACTGGCACTGGCACTGTCACTGCTGGCCTGGCGCTTCCACTGCTGCTGGCGCTGCTGCTGACGCTGCCGCTGCTACTCTCGCTGCTGCTGGCGTTGCCGCCGCCGCTGCTGCTAATGTAGCCGCTGCCGCTGCTGCTGATATTGCCGCTGCCGCTGCTGCTGATGTTGCCGCTGGTGCTGGCCTGACCCTGCCGCTGCGACTGCCGCTACTTCTGGGGCTGGCGCTGCCGCTGCTGCTGGCGCTGCCGCTGCTGCTGGCGCTGCCGCTGCTGCTGGCGCTGCTGATGACGTTGCCGCTGCTGCTGCTGCTGGCCTGGCGCTGCTGCTGATGCTGCCGCTGCTGCTGGCGTTGCCGCTGCTGTCACTGCCACTGTCGCGGGCTTTGGTACTGGCGCTACTGGTCGTAACGCTCTCTGCGGTTGTCGGGCACACCACATACACTGTAGATGATGAGTTTAAAGACATCTCGTGGGGATGGATAAATGGTGTATGAAACGAGCGAGCAAAAGTTATGAGATTCAAATGAAAGTAGCGTGTGTGTGTGAGTATGATTAACGTTATTTCTTTAAGGACAATTAATCTGATGAATCTGAGGCGGGTCTTACTACGCAAGCAATCACGGAAGCCGCCTTAGCTGCTGAGGGACGCGGTGTGAACCAGTCAAGCTGCTACAACAGGCTGGTGGCTAACAGAGTTGCTGGCTCTTACGGCAAGAAAATACAAACCGCCTCTGAACACTTGGTTTAGTGGTGCGGTGAATTAACACCGGACATACGTTTCGCATTCTTCTCTGATGAAGTTCCTGGCTCTCACGGCAAGGAAATAAAAGCCGCCTCCTAAACACATGGTTTGGTGGTGCGGTGAATGAACGCCGAAAATATATTCCGCGTTCTTTAAAACTGGTCAGTATACACTGCCGCAGTAGAGCATGGGTAAGCAAAAGTGAAACCTATGCTAAAACATGCCTACCATACGAACCTCGACATTTCTCAATGTAGTAACTTCGTTATCAAAAAGGCATATATTGCCGCAACATCTTTGTTTGCAAATCTATAACACGTGTGAGTGGTGTTGCATTTTTGTAGCAATATGCATGGTGGGAAGCACTACGGTGACGGGTGCTATCCTACAGATAGTTTTATTTTATATCACTATTTGTCGAGTGGTAAAAGTCCGGAATTTTACCAATCGAACAACATATACAAATGGTTACAGGACATCTCTTGAAACACTAAACTTATCCCTTTGTTGCACTTTTGAAATCTTCGCTTAAGGACGCTTGAGTGCACGCTTGCGCCGAGAGCAACGATATCTCTTAATTTTTTATTAATAACATTTAAATTGATAACTCAAATTTATACCTTAGTACATATTTCTAACTTTATGCCTTTTGTTTAGGAGAGTTTTCAGTGATAATCAGGATGGGCGAGTGAAACCGGACGGTAATGATGATGAACGGGTCGGTTGAAGACTATCTTTTATCAGGAATGACCATCTTACAAGAACCTCTCTCTCCGCAACCTGGGTCGAGCGGAAGATTTATAAAAAAAGGAAACTAATTAGCTCTTTTTCTTGCTGTTGAGATTGCTGGCTGTTAAAGTTGCTGCTGGCTGTTGAAGTAGCTGCTGGTCGGAGCTGGCACTGCTGATCGGAGCTGGCGCTGCTGATCGGAGCAGGCGCTGCTGGTCGGAGCTGGTGCTGCTGGTTGGAGCTGGCGCTGCTGGTCGGACGGGCGCTGCTTGTCGGAGCTGGCGTTGCTGGTCGGAGCTGGCGCTGCTGGTCGGAGCTGGCGCTGCTGGTCGGAGCTGGCGCTGCTGATCGGAGCTGGCACTGCTGGTTGGAGCTAGCGCTGCCGAGTCTCGAAATCCTTTGTGTTGGTAATGGGTTCCGACTCAGCACACCCAGTACACAGGAGTCCAGAAGAATTTACTACGTAGCCTTAGGTCTCATTTGGAGACAACATTTTTGGAAGCTTCATTGGTAGTTTTAAAGATATAACTTCAGAATTAAAAGATAGAGCTCGAGGACGACCTCCTGTCAGGAGAGGCCGTGTTAGGAGTCGAGGGTATTTCTCAATAATTAGTAGGCATCAACTCCTATAAATTACTAAACAAGTGTTAGGTTTATGACTTATCGTGTCTTGTCGTTTGAGAGCGGAAGCTCTGCAGGTGTGAATAGTGATTGTTGATGTGATCTTTGAGTACCTACCTACTTTGAGTAGCTTATCGTGCTTTTTATTACTGTGGTGGATTTGTCGTTTTATGTCATGGTTGTATTACTAAATTAGTTAGAACGTCGTAATCTGTCTTTCGTGGTATTAAATAGCGTGAAATACGTGAATTTGACAATTACTTTGAACGCTTATTATTTTTTTAATTAAATTTCTACATGAATCCTAACACTGTTTTATTATTTTATTTGTCAAGTGAATACACAGTGTTTAATAAATTAGTCTTTTTTTTAAAAAAGCCTAATCGTCGAGGAGTCCTTACATTTTGGTGGCAGCGGTGGGATACGAACCCACGCCTCCGAAGAGACTGGTGTTAATGGGAACAGAAGAATTAGTTTTAATTTCATGCTCTATTGAATTAGTGTGAGATAATTTATCACCTGGTAGGTAGAATATATCTGAGTAAGTGGAACATACTTCATAGAGGGAATTACTTTCTTCTTTATTTAAATGCGAGGAGCGGAGCAGTGATAGAACTTGTTGTGTTCTTTGATATGTGTTACAATAATTGAGCTTATTTGAATGAGTTACGTTATTGATGTTATAAGGAATTATGTCATTGTCAATAATTGGTAAAAGTGTAAGTTTCAAGTCAGATTGAATTGTTATGGGTCTTTCAGACGTATTTACCACCGAAATGTTTGCACGTGAGTTTGCTTTTACTTTCACTACACAATTGGCTATAAGTATAGAATCTATTGGACTTTGATCCAAAATTAAACCTTCTGAAATATCAGAATTCAGAATTGTGCATTCAATTACAGTTTCTGTTCTTGGAGGAATTGTGTAAACTGGTTCATTAAATAATATTTTAAATTGGATATCATTAATTGTAAGAATGTTTTTTGTATAATCTATGTTACTTTTTGATTTGCTAAGGAAATCGGTACCTATTATACCGTGATAGGGAAGGTCAAGTTCTGGAATTATATGGAGGTCATGAAGAGTAGTCTTATTTTCTGATAAGAATGATACTGATACATGACCTAAGGTTGTAACACAGTTATCACTACTAGAATCGATGCCTTTAATCTGAATTATATTGTTATTTATTTTAGGCATTTTGTCAATAGAAGATTGTTTAATTAAACTTACAGAAGCACCGGTATCTACTAAAAAGGTCAACGGTTTATTTGAAACAGATGTCGGTACACAAATATAAGGTAAATATTTTTTTGTTAAATTCCTTGTAATTTCATAAATATATTCGTCATGATTTTCTTGTATGAGTGTATTTGGAACACCTAATATGACGGGAGAAGAAGAATGATTATTATAAGCATTTCCGGTTTGGGGCTGGTTACCCTGTCGTATAATGCTACTGGGATTAGAAGCAACATTTCCTATTTGGGGCTGGTTACCCGGTCGTATAATGCTACTAGATTTAGAAGCAACATTTCCTGTTTGGGGCTGGTTACCCGGTCGTATAATGCTACTGGATTTAGAAGTAACATTTCCTATTTGGGGCTGGTTACCCTGTCGTATAATGCTACTGGATTTAGAAGTAACATTTCCTATTTGGGGCTGGTTACCCGGTCGTATAATGCTACTGGATTTAGAAGTAACATTTCCTATTTGGGGCTGGTTACCCGGTCGTATAATGCTACTGGATTTAGAAGTAACATTTCCTATTTGGGGCTGGTTACCCTGTCGTATAATGCTACTGGATTTTCTGGTGTCGATTTTGGAATGCTGATGTCCCGCACGACACGACGGCGAGACATTTACTCGTTTAAATCTCCTTCAGTAAATTCTTGAGTATCATTATTTTCGTCGGAGGGATTTTCAAAAGGTTGAGGTTCTCTTTCTACATAATTAACGCGAGGGGTAAACTTTCTATTTTGGCTAAAAGTTTGATTACCCGGAGTAAATGATTGCGGTCTACCATATTTCTTATTATTTTATTCACGTAAGATACATTTTTCTAGGGTATGGCCTATTCTTTTGCAATAACGACAAAAGGGAGAAGATTTATTAAAATTATTATTGTTGCTGTTGCTGTTGCTGTAAGAGTTAAAGTGAGAAGTAGGGGAATTAGATTTATAGTTTTGTCTAGAATTAGAGTTTATCGGCTTATTCTGTTTAAACAAAATCTGTTGGATCTTTTCTTCTGAAACTGCTAAATTTAGGGCTTCATTAAAATTAGATGGATTTCTACATCTTAATATATTACTTATTCGTGAATGAAGCCCTATACAAAAGGTATGCAATGCCAGATCCTCCATACCGGCTACACGACCTGATAATTCTTCTTTCTTATAATTGGAATTCTGAATTTCTGTTAACAATTGAGAAAGACAAGTCTCGACTCTCAAAGCAAATTGATTGACTGTTTCAGAACTTCCTTGCCTACATTCTTGCAGGTCGGCTAGAAGGTGAGCTGAGTGCTTTTTCTCTCCAAATTGGTTCTTTAAAAAGTATGTAACTCAATAACCAATGTAAGTATTGGTTATTGAGAATTTTCCTAATTGTGAAATAGATATAATGTTAAAAGTAACAAACAATAAGTTACCTGAATTTTGTAAACCCAAAACAATCCACGGTCATTTAGATATTTGGCAAAAATTAGTAAATAAGCGCTATATTTATGTACAATCCCAAATTGCAAAGTTAACTTTGGAATGTAATTCAAATATCACAGACATTAATGTTAACGGAACAGGTATCTTTAAATTACCTGAAAACTGTACCGGCATATGTAAAAATACTGTTATGTTAAACACCCCTAAGGTAAAAATATATGTTAATGAAATAAAATCTGATTTTAATATAATTAATAACACATGTTGTAACTATAAAGATTTTATGTTAAGATATTTCAATTCTTCTCCAGTTAAGTTAACAAATCTAAAATTAGAAAAACTTAAAAGTTTAGAACCTTTATTTGATCAATTAATTCCAAAATTAAATAATATATTAAATGAACCTAAGAACTTATTGGAATATCACTCTAGTTATCCCATTATATCAATATGTACTTTTATTGTAATACTTTTAGTTTTATTTTACATAATTGTAAAGAAATTCGGTAAGAAAATAATCTTTAATTCCTCTTCCATCCAAAATACAGAAGTGGAAAACGAAAACGAAATTCCTCTTCCACGTTTAAGAACTTCTTCCTGAAACTTCGCGATCTCCTCTTACCGCGTAAGTTTCATCTTATCCGGGGGGTTGTTATAACCCTGTAATGTTGCCCCTATTGCTGACCTAGCATCTACCTCTGCATTCCATTCATTCATTAATCAGCTTCTAGCTTTCTCACACAATCCGACCACCCTGATCCTCAGTTCAGTCCCAGCTCTCTTACGTGACACTCCTTTTACCGAATTCTCTCACTTCATTTTATAAACTGTTTTATTATTTTATTTGTCAAGTGAATACACAGTGTTTAATAAATTAGTCTTTTTTTTAAAAAAGCCTAATCGTCGAGGAGTCCTTACAGTACGTTAATAAATTAATATTATATAAACGTTAATAAATTAATATTATAATTGTATTTCATACATTTAATAAAATATAATATACTAACTATTGCCAGTGACTCCGTCCACGAGGACTGTAAAGATGATATTTTTATTATATATACCTACCTGTGGCTCGTGACTTCATTTGATGGACTTTTTAAGTGTATAAACAAAAACTGCGGACAGATCAAATGTGGGTGATGCTAACTATGAAATGTGGCCAAAGTCCGAAACAAAATTATATGGCGAGGTATAGGTGACCAAAAAAACGACATATTATGGGGAGAATGCTTAACATTTTTTCTAGTTTCAACAGAGACACAAAGTTTATTTTGTTTTCTGAAAATACATGCATATCTAGAAAATGGAAACACCTGAACAACCAGCCTATGTATAATAATTGACCATGCCTGCCACTTTTAAAATTTGGAACTTGGATTTGTTGACCGTCATGGTAAAAGCGAATTTTAAGCGAAATTAAAACATCTTGCTGTATGCTGTTTGATATTTCACTTTAACTTCAATTCCATTACAGATCGATATAAACTCACGTTTGTTTATTATGTCTATTTACTAGCTGTGCCTGCGACTTCGTACGCGTAAATTTCGATATTGATAAAACGTTCCCTTTGTACTTACTTACCAATGTATGTGAAACTATAAACCTTCAAACTGGTAAGCAGCAACGGTACGACAATAAGAGATTATTAACTTCTTTATTTGTTAACCGATTGTTAAAAAAACAACAAACATAAAGTGAATCCCATGACTATATATTCCCGAAGACTGCACCCAAATCTATTAATCCGTTTTTGAGATTAGCGTGCACAAATATACAGACATCAAACGAACAGACAAAATGAAAAACCATTGTTTTGGGTTCTCTTGGCCTTATAAAGGCCCCCTATGATGTTATTTTTTTATATTTTCCATGTACAGAAATGGATCAGTGATAATTTTATTATATGCATAGATTGTGTTATTTATTGGATTTATTTATTATATTTATTTATTCATTGTGTGCTATATATTGTATTTATTTATTACCTAAATAAATTTCCGTCTAATAAGTAGGTACTTATTGATAAATTCTTATTAATTTATCTGTTTTAAGCAGGTATAACCTAATGTTGCAGATTTAAAATTTTATTTTCTGAAATCGCTATCTAACGTCTTTCATTTTAATAGGCTTCTCGATGGGTTTGGTTGTAAACATAATTTTTAGACCTCTCAATATGGCCCAGAAAATCCTTCAATTTCCTTTCATATCTACAGATCCCTCATACGTCAAAATCCTTTAATCCTTTAAAATTGTAGCAGGAAACATAAAAAAACATAATAGGCTATATTTCTATTAACAACATATTTGAATAACATAACACTGCTTCTAAATTTGTCGGGTAATAAAAAGAATTTTCACAAATAGTAATGTAAAATTCAGTAACTCAAGCGAGAAAAACAAAATCTTCCTTGGCAATTAGTTACGCGCTTTAATCTATGTTAAGTCACAGACAAAACCACGTGCAAAAGTTGGTATTTCTATAGACTATGTGTTATTCTGGTACATAAGCTACAACATTGTCAAGTTTCAGCAAAATCCGTTCTGTAGTTCTGGCGTGGTTGAGTAACAAACACAGGTAGTTTTGGATATTATCAAAAAACATGTAAATGGCGATAACCATCAGTTATAAGTTGAAGTAATTTAATTTACGAACAATTCCTCTATGGACTATGTTACCCCGTAACTTAGATGCACTTCCTCTTTAAAGCTTTTATTCAGATAGAGTAAATTAGTAAGATAGCACTATGTACTTATTTTAAATAAATAAATTTGAATGGACAGTTTATAAGTAACATTATTTTCTATTTACAACTATTATTTATAAAGAGATTACTTATAAATATTTATATAGAGTCCAAATAATGTCGATCTTATTGCTTTGCCCTCGTTGATGCGGGAACATTATCTGACATTATATTTTTTGTATCTTTAAATGAATTTTTTATTGTTTTAGTAAATATATTCTTAGTTTTTTTAAAAACAGAAATCATAAATAAGTTTCTTAATCAATTTTGATGGATTGAAATTAAACAATTCTTACGGATTTAACTCGCGTATAATTAATTAAATTTTAAATCGTATCTTGAGGTCTTACAGTGTGGTCAGACATGGGATTAAATTAAATTCAATTCAATTCAATCCAATCCAATCCAATCCAATCCAATCCAATCCAATCCAATCCAATCCAATCCAATTCAATTCAATTTAATTACGTAACAATGACATTGTAGTTAGTTTCGATGTACAGCCACCATTTACCAGCCTTCCAGTGATTGACTGCATTGAAATTGTATACAATATGAAGAATAACTGAAGCATTGATAAACCTAAAATCCTCGCTAAGGAACAATGTTATATTCCAAGAATGGTTCGTGAGGCTATTGAAATTAAAAAATTAGGAATTAACAGGAATTAATAGAGAAGATGGTTGGGGATTATCTAACACCTAGGACCCACTTTTGAAAAATATAAAATTCCATGTTTGTGACCGCACTGTGAGACCTCAAGATACTGTTAGTGCGTTTTGTGTGAATCTTGAACTGTACGCCCGGACGCTTGAAACCGTTGGAGGTAGATGACTAATTAACTGACTTACTGACAGACACCTCCATCTCGTCTTACCGTGAACACTATTGCTGCAAAGCATTCGAAACGTCGGGTTAAATTTAAAATGTAAAGTTAAAATTTGATTAATTATACTCGAGTTAAATCCCTAAAAATAGTTTTATTTCATTATGTAGTCGTACTCGTGAAAGTCTTAGAAAATACAATTCGAATAATTATACCCCATGGTTTTGAGTGCATATGATTTTACCGAAGATTACCTATACTATATTATAATAAGGTTATTTAGTATTGAAAAGCATTACTTTAGAATATAGATAAATCAAACGTGTCATATAAATTATCATTAATCATTTTCTTTCTACAGAACTGTTTACAATTTCTCTCAACGTATTAAATATTGGCAAATAATTACAAAAAATCGATAAATCATGAATATCGTATAATTTAAGTGTTAGCGCTTGACTGAACACGCGAGCAACTGTTTAAATATATGTTTGTCTCAGAGTAGTCGTTAACAGAATACGTACTTCAAAATGTCATATAGTGTTTGCTTAAATTATTATAAAAGTTTAATCATATCAAAGTGTTTTCTTCTTTATTAAAGTATATTTTATATGTGATGTTGAATAAGTTACAGTATGTATTAATCTGTGTTCACGTTTTAACTTCAATTTCACAATAAAATAGACTTACATTGTGAGTTGGATATATAATCTTAGGTGCTTTTTTCCGATAATTTATAAACATTTATAAAAAAGTTGTTATTTTTTTTACCATCAGAGTAGTCGCGCTTAGAAAAACATATTTTCATGAAATACGACTGCTGATGTCAAAATTTCATTCACGTTAATAAGCCGAAAAACGTCGATGTTTGTTATAAAGAAAACATATTACACCGTTATACAAATAATCAATAACGACAGGCCACAGAAAATGAAAACACATTATTTATTCTGGATTCCTACTAAAAGTTAGTATATATTATTTATTTTATAATATATAAAATTTTAGCATCCTTCATTTATTGTTAGAGGTTAAGTGTATAAGCATTTAATAAAATTTTATTTTAATCAAATAATAATATTTATGACAGAAAACAAAATAGGAATTTCGAAATTAAAAACAAAGCACAAACAAGCCACATTTCATGAAGCATTGCGAGCAACTTTAATAGTTGGACAGCTTTTTTCACTTCTACCAGTGAGTGGTATATCCAGTAACAGTCCTTCTAAAGTGAAGTAAGTATCAACTACATGACAATATTTTTTTACATCCCAGGACAGTATGGTATTTTCATTTATGTAAACGTATCTTAACTTGTTTAATAAGTAAGTCAATATTTTTTTTATTAAACATGTAACGATAAGAAGTTTACCAATTTGGGAAAACTTGCTTAGTGCAAGTAAGAAATTTTAAATATAATATTTCAACTATAGTACTATATTTTTTAGGATCTCACTTTTGTTATTTTAGGTTTATGTGGTCATCCTGGAAATGTATTTATTTACTATTGTCGCTGATCGGACAATTTTTTATAACAACAATGTGTATTTATAAAGTTTTTAACTCGAAAACATCATTAAGTGTCACAGGTAAATAGTCTTTAAAACTAATTTTATTCAGTAATGGCATGCGATTATAATAAATATAAACCAAACCGTACGGAATCACAAAAAAATATTAATTAACTTCTTAGAAGAAGTGAACCAAAAAGGATGCTAAGGCATCTTAACTTAGCAATAGCGAACAGTAGTATAAAATGTGTGTCGATGTTTTATAAATGTAAATACAGGAAAAATTAAATAAAAAAGGAAACATTTTAAATTTTCATTTTAGCTCCGGTTATTTTCTACTTCACTACATGTATGACAATGGTGATGTTTCTCCGTGTCGCAACTTTGTGGCCAAATCTCGTCCGCCATATTGCAAAAGTCGAGGAATTAGATCAAAACTACGATAAATCTTTGATTTCTAAATGTAATCTTACATGTGCTATAGTTTTATCATTGGCATTGCGTAAGTGATTTGTAATAATCGTAAGAAGTGTACGTATTACAACTGATGTTAAGTGAACTTAATACAGAAATAAACCGTTTTAATAGGCCGGATTATTATCAGATTCTTTAAAACAATACAATATTTATAACTATTTTAGTGGAGCACATCCTGTCATTATTGTCTGCTTTTGCGGGATCAACAGCGTGTGGTGCAAAGGATTTTACTTACGAAGGCTTTGTAAAGTACTTTTATCCATGGGTTTTTAATTTTATACCCTATTTTCCGGTTTTAGGGGCAATAACACAGGTAACATTACAACAAATAAAATATAATTTGTTATGAGGTAAAATTTAATTTTATTTTAAACTATTTCAGTTCCTCCATTTTCAATCTACATTTATTTGGAACTTCTCAGACCTCTTCACAATATGTATAAGCTTTTATTTGACATCGAGGCTGCAGCATATTAATGTAAAGTTACTATCCGCCCAAGGAAAAGTAAGCTTTTCTTCATAAAGTTTAAGAATTATCATATTTCACTCAACAAATGTCATTTATTTTATTTGTAGGAAAAGTTAAATAATTTCTGTAGTTCATTTTTTTATCTACAATATTAATGTTTTTAAATTCAAATAATATCTTATGATTTTAGTATTTGCCTGAGGCCTTTTGGAGATCAGCCCGCGAAGACTACAGCCGAGCAGTGCAGCTCGTACGAAGAGTTGATGACGTCATCAGTGGGATCATTTTCATTTCATTTGCTAACAACCTCTTTTTCATCTGTCTTCAATTATTTAATACGTTGGAGTAAGACAGAGTACTATAAAATTACGTTAAAGATTACCAAATAATATAACTTGATATACATTGTTGTAACAAATTATTTTTAATGGACAAATATATTTTATTTTGTTATAGAGATGGCATCAAAGGTAACGGTGAATGTAATAGCAGTCGTAGTAAGGGGTAAACATTTTTTCAATTTATATAAATTTCATAATCATACTAGTTGAATGATAGAACGATTAAAACATAAATATTTTACTGGTTTATCGGCCAAAATGGGACAGGCTATCCTATCAGTCTTTTTTTTTATTCCTACATAGTCAATTAGGCTTTATATAGTTATTATTTTTTTGCAGAAGATCAAGTGTCTTTGGTGGCTATGAAGCTGCCACGTATTTCGTCTTCTCTCTTATTTATCTCATAACTCGGTCGGTGGCTGTATCCCTTATAGCGTCTCAAGTGAATACAGCATCCACTACCCCGGCACCTGTTCTATATGATGTACCGTCTCCAGTCTACTGTGTCGAGGTATATATATTTTATTTTATATACACTGTAGCCTTAAATTGAATATAAAAAATAATTTAATGTATATTATATGTAAATACAATAATTCGTTACAATCCTAAAAAGATTGTATTGGGATTACAATTATAGGTACAAAGGTTCCTAGATCAAGTGAATGGAGATAAAATTGCATTAAGCGGCTTGCAATTCTTCAGTATCACGCGTGGCTTACTCCTTACTGTAAGTATTTTAATAAGTAAAAAATCATAATGTGAATAACATTGTAAAGCTAACAAGCTAATATTTAAAAATTGTAATATAAGTTAGTAAACTTATATTACAATTTTTAAAATATTATTTTATCTAACAATGGAGTAATTACAATATTTTGTAAGGAAATCTATTAAAGACCTTCAAATTTAAGAATAACGTACTTAAAACTTAATTAGCTATTATATAATTTTGGCTTTGGTTACTTTAAGATCTTCTAGGTTATAACATTTCTTTCAGGTGGCTGGTACAATAGTGACCTATGAGCTTGTGATGTTTCAGTTCAACTTACCACCGCCACAGTCTGTCACCACCACAACTCCGGATCCATCTATTTTTTCGTTCAATACAACAGACATGTTTATAAATTAGTTCCGATAATTTCTGAATAAAAGTTATTATGTTACATATTTTTTAATACCTTTAAATATGTATGCAATATATTATGTCAAATATACAACACATGCTAGATGGCGATAACACACGGCACTGACGTTTCTTATGATAGTAATGATCATATAAAATAAATAAAAGTACTTAAATTTTAAAATTAAATTGCTGCAATAAATTAAAACTGGAAGTAATACTTTTTTTAAACATAATTATTTACTATAGGTATTTATAAAAGTTCATGTATATGATAAATATTTTTGTGGGTGTATTTTATCTTATAAATCAGTATTTATGCATTTACAGGTAGGTGGTAGGTACATAGGGTTTTGCATACACACATAAATATAACTTTTTTTTTGTATTAAAGGTTTATGTTTTAAGCGAATCACTCTTTATTTTGTACTATATTTTCGGGTTAAATAGCAATTAATGCTTTTGTATCAGTTTTCAGGAATAAAGATTAAATAAGTAAATTATTTATAATTAAATTTTCCAGCGATACTTCATTCGAGTATTTATCAAGTAATTACATTTTTGAGTCAAGAAAGCAATATGTAGAATGTTATTAGCGAGTTATGCGAGTGGTACTTACTTTTAAAATGAAAATGATCTCTGAATTTATAGAAAATTAAGTAAAATAGAAGAAAGGAAAGATAAGGCCATAACGAACTTGCGAATGTTGTAATATAATCTTTGATTGATATCCATTACTTTTGTTTAACGAAATCGGATTATTAAAATAATAGGAATGAAGCAATAATGCTCTAGAGAAACTTAGTAAAAATTAAATTCCAAATGCGAAAGTTAATGCAAATTTTTAGTCAAAGCGAATTTTCAACTTAAGACTTTTGGTTTATCAAATGAATAGATTAAAAGTTACGAACTAGACACAGTAATAGGTGGTAACATAATTTATTTTCTTGTTATTCGTGAAAATAATAAAGTTTTCTAAATTATTTAAGAGATTGCTGACAATATATAAATTAATGAATCAGATGCTTCTTGGATTTTATTATTTCAGCCATGTGTAATAATGATGTGATTGAAATGTATGAAAGAATTCAATCTTAATTATAGTCAAATTTTAATTAAATGAGATAACCATTAATTTAAAAAGGATTACAAAATTTCAAACAAAGAATAAAGAAATTGAAATATGACCAAGCTTCACAGCAGTCACCTTTTAGGTTTAAATCTTGTTTTTTTATTATAAACTCATAGTTAGTTTTGTGTCGCAGAGGGCTACAAATTGCACCCATACTCAGAACATCAATATATGGATCACACAAACAATTATCCAGTGTGAAAAACCCACAACCACTGCTTCAAGTCATAATTTTTTAGGCCATAAAGATTAGAAAAAAAAGTTTGATTTAAAAAATTAACAATACTTATATTAATTTGTCTTTGAATAAGAAAAGGTAGTCTATAACATTTGATAGTGTGAGGTAAGTAATGTCAAGACAAGTGCAGTCATTTTTAATTGAGTCTGAAGTAAACATATATTTAAAGAATAGATAGTTCTCGACACTGCTCGCTCTCAATCGTGCCTGACACGTAGGTCCTTCGCGGTAGTCGTCTCTTATAAAATTTTGGTTTCAAAAAATTGTTTCGGAAAAATTTTCTTTTACCATGCTCTAATCACGGAATATTACTGGAAACGATGTTGTTCCATTTTTCTTTTATTTTTTTGAAAATCTGAATATTTTGGCTACTAGTACTAACTTCTAGTGTTGTAGCTATGTTCAATGATTATATAAATAAACCAGTTTCTTCACATCGATCGAGGAATCGATTTTGTGGGAATTCTAGCTTTTTCCAAAAATATAATGCACTCCTTAATTATAAGATTTGATTTTTTCATTTCATTTCATGGACAGCTTAAATTCGCGAATATTTAAGAATATTTAATTCATACTAAAAAAAAATCAAAACCATGAATAAAAAACAAATGGTGAGAGTAAAAGTAGTAAAAGGTAACAGCGCGGAAAAAAATACATTACATACATTTTGGTGAGTGTGCGCAGGAGTTAATTTCCCCATCCCCCTTCTATCACCGAATGTTCCGAAGTATGGCAGGTATCCATACTTATGTTGTGGACACTCCATGTGTCCGAACGAAGCGCTATTCTTCGTCTTTTATAGTGCGTACAGCAAAGGACTGAATCAACTTGCCTGCGTCGGTATTTCCGGCCGAATACAATGTGGGTGTGTTCAAGAGAAGAGTGAATAGGTTCCTAGGTTAATGCGCCTTACCGCCTATGACTACATCTCCACTCTCCATCAGTATGTAGTCAAGCATTAAACTAGTTTTGTATAAAAATTTTAATATATATAAATAATAAGTAGATAGTGCAACATTTAACTTTTAGCGTTCAACAGAAGTCTCTGAAAAGAACAGTGCTATTGGAGAAGAACTGAAGGCCGTCAACCC
This sequence comes from Napeogenes sylphis, assembly GCA_959347405.1. Classification (NCBI taxonomy): domain Eukaryota; kingdom Metazoa; phylum Arthropoda; class Insecta; order Lepidoptera; family Nymphalidae; genus Napeogenes; species Napeogenes sylphis. Next base: position 30,255,485 of record OY365783.1, on the reverse strand, counting down.
TGTACAAATATTTGAAAAGAAAATAGATTATAATATTATGAATACGATCGTTTCTAATAGCAAATTATGTGCTAACCAAAAGAATTGACACAAGTTTCCACTGATTTTAAAAGGTTTTTTTGAGATGTTGATATTATCTGTGTAGCACAAGCTATCTCGAGAACTAATGTACTAGTCATTATAAGAAGAATCACCTTCTATAAATGTTGTTGGGATTTATGTAGTGAGGCTACCTAGGCAATAGGTGGCCAATTAATTACAAATAACCCTGATTTTTTTTAAAAACATATGAGATATATATCGGATTTGATACGAAATTAAAGAAAAAATAGATATTTTATGTTTATAGGGAATATGTATGTAATGTAGGGTAATACGTTTTCCAAAAACATACGTAATTAAAACTTTTCGGAAATAATAAATCTAAATCGGTCTTAGATAACAAAAATCGACATATAATATACTATTCTAAAAATTCTTTCTTTTGTTTTTTAAACTATAATTTTTTTATGTCCAATTTCCTAGTAAACTAAAAATATGTAAATAGATTAGTAGATAAGAAAAACAAACCAATTCGTGTACTTTTCTAAAATTTCTTTCTTTAGTTTTTAGTTTTTTAAACTATATTCTTTTAGATCCAATTTCCTAGTAAACTAAAAATATTTAAATAGATTGGTAGATAAGAAAAACAAACCTATTCGTGTTTAACCACATGTAGTATGTTGCTTATCTGGATGTACTACTTAATCGTACAATTTTTAATAATATATAAACAATGACATTGTAGTACAAGCTAACTCTAATAGTATAACAACACAGAATAACAACATGTATTACAAGACATTCAGCAATTAAGTTAGATAGGTATCGGGTTATAATAATTAAACTCTAGAATTGTAAGGCCAGGTTAGGTCCTGCTCTTTGCATTTTGCATGAGGGTTAAATATGTTCTAACTAACTTCTCATTAAAGAATGACCACGCTGGAAAAAACGCCCCATAAGATGTTTACTTATTTATCGTCACATTGTAATTTAAACCTTAGCTCGAATGCTTAGAGGCAACTTATGCAACTAACCAAGTTTTATGATGTTTTAAAATGCCTATAAACATGGATAGCTATATTAAGCTTATTTAAATTATAAAATTTTCGCCTAAATGTCGACTTCAAAAAGTTAAGAAATCCTTCATGGGCTTGAGTATACGCATATATAATAAAGTTCCACAAGAATCTTAGATTTTCTTTTCTGGGTTTAAATCTTACTATAACATTAATTGTTTTTGGTTGATGGAAATGTGTGAAACTTGAGTCATTGACTCATTTGCAGGGTTGGTGTTATAATGTATAAGTCAAACATTGTTAAATTACATTTAAAAAGAGCAACTGTTGAGTTTCTGGCCAGCTCTTCTTAGCAGAACAGCATTCCGAGCTGGTGGTAGCTTACTGACAGACTGACTATACTGACCAATTTCATGTAATTGACAATTCAAAAGTGCATGTAAATGCCTACTTGAATAAAGGTATTTTGAATTTGAATTTGAATTGGAATTTAAATAAATATGGAATGAAAAATAAACCGATGCGGGCAGATTTTTGCACCCGTGACTCCTGGGAAACCGTCCCATGCGGAGCGGGACGTTTACCCACAGATCGTGGGTTTATTCTTATCCAATAATTTCCATTTATATTATTTTACACTAGACTGAAATATCGGGACAAAAAAACAATTTTTAATAAAATTTGTAGCTTGGTTGGCATGATCACATTAGAAAGGTGAACTTTTATACTTGATAATATTTTGGCATTAATAAAAAATATAGGGTATTTTTAATATTTTGACTTTTATTTTTTTTGTTTATTTTCGTCATATTAAGGACAAATAACATAAATATTTAAAACATATATATATGTATATGTCATGTCATGTCATGAAATGGTCTGTTTTAACGTAAATAACCAAGAAGACACTTTTCGGTAATTTACTATACAGTACCTACTGTTATCGATAAAAAAATTCTGATACATACAAATAAATGTAAAAGCGTTGTTTGTTTTTTTAGTTTGTTAACAATTCAACAATATATATATACATAAATTTGTTGTATAATGTACTTTGTTATATATTTGTTTTAGAAATCGATACAAAAAAATATATAAATTAAAATTAGATAAGGTAGGTACTCAGAATTTTCTTTTACAGAGTTGTCGCTCCCAAAAGAGTATGACAAAATCATAAAATTTACTCCTGTTCCTATTTATAACGTGTATTTCCAAGAAAACCATAAATCACTGTTTTTCTCATTATGCACAAAAAATTACAGTAATGTAATAATGTTTCTTTTTTCTTTTAAATTACTTACGTGTTTCTCTTATATCTCAGCTACTCTACAAGCATCATAAATTACCTTATATTATATTAGTCTCAAGAGCCCTTGAGCCCTGTTTTTTCATAAATAAATTAAGCCCGTGAATTATTTAGGAAACTATTTATTAGTCTAAGAAAAATAAATTCAATTAAGCACTAGTTTATTTGGGACACCTGTAGATCATTTTTCACTTTAGGAAGGTTAAGCAACTACTCAAATAATTAGTAAACAAGATTTTAATTAAAATGTTAGCAAATTATAAAATATATAATTATATCTATTATAAAATTATAAAATAGTTTTACGTTCTAAGAAAATTTCCTATATTTTTTTTTCTGTTATATCCAACCCCAAGTCCGAAAAGCTTCATATTTTAAGCTTCAAAGGCATATTTAGTAGTAGGTATGTATGTATGTTGGTGTATGGTATCTGTTTTCTTCTTCAAAAATTTTTGAGAGTAATAGAGCTATAAGGAAATATAGACCAATTTATTTTCGATTAATAACACAATGTGTATTTTACGAATCACATCGTAACACAGAGACAAGGATTTTGGAATATTATTTTTATATTCCCAGCAATAAAATTTTTCTGAAACGATCATTTCATTTACCCTTTAAAAGGTCCTTTTTTCAATTAAATTCGTGATCCAAGACTTTGTTTTTTATATATTTTTTATTAATAAATTAATATTTGCAAATATGCCCGATATTAGCAGCAAAGTTACGATTTATGACTAAAAATTATTATTTATCTCATGGTATTCATAATAATTTAAAAGAATATATCTACAATAATATGATAGTTTATATAGTTAGTATATATAGTTTTTTGTCGATCATTTAGTATTATTTCATTTAGCCAGTTATATTCAAATAAATTAATCTATTGCTTTACTATTTAAAGTGCTTTCAAACGAGCTAAGTAACTGTTCTTAAGTATTTCGGTTTCTCAATGTTTCTGATTTCGGATAAACGTTTAAACAACCTTAACCATAAAGCTGTACTACCCCATATCTCTAGCCTCTTCCAGGAAGAAAAATGGGAGGACTTTTGGAAATTTATCTATTCTTAACCAAAATGTATTTTAGAATTGTCTATTAACGTGTTTCGTTATGTTAAGATTATTTAAATTATCTAGATATCTATGTAGATAAATCCTGCACTAAACGGATTAACTCCGACATCATCATGTAAAGTGGTTACTTGTATATTTATCTGATTTCTGTAACGAAGTAATTTGTTATTAATATCTCAGAAATTAATATTGAGAGACAAGGTCATGACTGTGAAAATTGTAATGTTTAATTGAACACAAATACATTTGGGTACTAATCATGAATAACCTTACAGATTTAAAGTTTTATTGATCAAAGACTAATAGTTTTGCATAAAGCACACAACGGCTCAACCTATAACACATTTGACATAAAAATATTTATCGTCCAAATTAAAGGAAAAACTTTTATTTTAGAATTGACAATATAATTATAATTGATTTTAATTACTGAGGAATTTATAACATCGGAGACCCTCAGTTTGTAATATGTGAAAAAAACTTTCATAGAAACTTCAATTAAAAAAGATCTTGCGGATTGCCGCAATATTATCCGCAATATCACCGCAATATTTCTAACCTTTTTATCTAAAAAATAAGATAAAAAGTTTATACTATGATAATTAAAGAAATAACCAATTGTTGAGTCGATCTATTAATTTCTCCATTTAATCTCATGAAAAAGGAGACGATAAAAAGCAAATTATTCAAAATCATTCTTCAAAATATTGGTATACCCTGAATAACTAAACTGATATTAACATTTTGACCAGAATATGTAAATATCTTGAATTTGACATATCAATAATATATTCTGTCCTTATTTAAAATAATGAATAAAAGAATCTCGAATAAAAAAAAATACTTTTGTAATCTCAATATTTTTATGTTGTTATGACGATTATTATTTATTATTATATAATCATTATAAGGACAATAGTAAATATTTCACTTTTGACAACCCTATAATACTTACTGTATTACACTAATAAACCGTTTATAATGTATTACAGTATTTAATCCTTTGAAACCAAAAAAAAAATGTTATCACCTAGCAACAAGAGTCTAATGATTCATTATATAATATTATCTTATATTATTCAAATATAATATTATGATTTCAATGTTTCAAACATACTAAAAACTTTAAAATTTCATAAACAGCAAAAGACAAAATTATAGGTAACATTTATTTTCAATTAGGTTCAGCAACAAATAATATGACGGTCTTAATTCTTTATGAACTTAAAGCTTAGCTTATTAAGTTAGTAAGCTATATAAACATTATGTAAATATAATTAAATTATTTATAATAATAATAATAATACAGGACGAGTTACACACATTGATGTAACCCCTGAGTAAGCAAAATAGCCTATAAATAAACATTATAAATACTGAGAATATAATATATTTAATAAACGACCAAATCCAGAAATCCAGAGATATATTTGTATAGATGATATATTTGGTCATCATGTATGTGATGAGCCTATGTAATATGCTCATCACATACATGCTTGCATGGGCGGAAAATTATATTTATCATGGTTTTGATACCAAAAAAAAAATTTTTGTAATTTAACTTTCGTGAGCCATGATGATTATCAAATATATATTTACCTGGCTATAAACATGAAATTTAAGCAGATTTTTTCCGGACTAGTTTCAACGCATTCGGGATTTGTACAAGTAAGGTTGTAGCAACGAGTATAGCCGGATAAATATATATTTAAATAGAGAATGTTTCTGAAAGAAATATGTTCATTGACTGCAAAATTATAGCTTTTTTTTATTATTACTATAATTATAATATTCGACACGGAATAGTAAATAAAATTTATATATAGAATGATTGTTTTTATTATTGATTGAAAAGTTATTGTCGATATTTAAGAGGTAAACTGCATGCATGGTACATCATGAAGGGACAAAAATAATTGAGTTTACAAACCAATCATAGAACCTTTTTTTCAACAACACGCCAACTGTAAATTATAAAAGAATATAAAATTATTATTATAGAACAACAAAATTAATCGATGCCCGATGCATTATATGCTTCATGTCAAATACAATTAATACATCTAATATATATTTTTTATGGAACTGTAATCATAACACCGACAATAATATTCAATACTAACACTATATCATGACTGAAGTGGAATATATATTTTTATAGCCATTGATTGAAAGGTAAATTAATTAAATAATTCATTAATTGCTTCAGATTAGTGGTACGTTAAAGCAAAAAACTTTACTAGATAATATTGTCCGTGAGACGAAGCTTCTTAGCAATCCATGGATTCACCGTGCGGATGCCGGACCCATCGCGTTGCAAAGAGAGGAGTGCAAGCAGTGCCTGGGACTTGCGACCCAGGAGTAGGTTTAAGGAGCCCCTTTATTGTGCCCAAAAACGCTCACCTTCACCCTCCACACTCCTCTCCTTACCTAACCAAATTTGGAAAGAACCTTCTAATGCCGCCTTTGAAGTACGTTCTAGAAATGAACCGATGCTTGTTCTAGAAAGGCCAAGGTCTTTAAGTAGGCTATAGAGAGATTTTGCTGTTATACCTCTCGATCCCACTTCTACCGCGTACAAACTAACTACAAATTTATTCCTGATCAGTTCGTAGGTTAGTTCGTAATACTTATTGAGCTTGAATGTGTGATCCCTTGGGATGTTTGTTTCCCAAGGAACAGTAAACTCCACAAGTATCACGCGCCTCAGATGTTTCGAATACAGGAATAAGTCCGGTCTGGATGACGAAACACCAACATCCCCAGGGATTTTGTAATGCTTTTCATACGTGTCCATCATGAGAATCCAATCAGGAGAATCCAATCAGGCATTAGTAATGGCAATTATTTGAAAAAATATTAGGTGTTGAAATTCAATGCAGTGCCATCTTACGATCAGAAATAGCAAAATTAATAACATAATATGTAATTGTGCTTAGAAAATAAAAATAAACTAATTATATTTTTTTATCTGTCTAGAACTAAATTAAAATGTTAAAAGACATCACCCAAATAAAGAATTATATACCCAGTAATAAATTTGTAATAAAGAATTGAAGCTTTTGATGAGATAATCTATAAAACTTTTAATGAAATACTTTATATTGATGAGATGTGAAGCAGTTTTTAATGAAAATGTTTAAGAGGTGAGAGATCATTTATATCATGTAAATAAATATAGTTTTCAATCTATAAATATCGGGGAGGAATTCTAAGAGGTCACACGTTCTATTTCTGTGTATGTGTACGTATATTGGAAAATTTATTCGGATATTTTATTATATAAAAAATATCAGAATACTGATGATATGACTTCTCAAAGTCACGGAAGAAGTTCGAGAAGCGATGGAGCATCGTTAATCACGATTTACTGCTTGCGCTTTTAAGACATCTTAATGTTTCTTCCAAGGACCTAAACTGGGTCTCTCCCTACCTTCAGGATAGCCAACAGGCAGTCTGTATAGACAAAACTTTGTCTATATGGTGCAGCCTGGTATCTGGTGTCCCCCAAGGTGGTATTGTCTCCTCTCTTCTTTTTCTTTATTTATAATATTAAATACTTTTAATCTTTATTCCCCTTACCATCTGTATGCAAAAGATCTACAAATATATAGTCATGACACAATGAAATCAATTCCGCCATTGTTAGCATTAATGATGATCTGATTCAGATCCACGGCTGGTGTATAAATTTTGGAATCAATGTCAACCCACAAAAATTTCAAGCCATTATTATCGGCAGGTAGCATGGTTACAATGGCGTTAAAATAACTCACAAGTCGTCAGTAAGAAGCCTGGGTCTTCGTATGGACAACACACTCAGTTTTAATGTCCGTATAATTGAGTTATGTCAAAGAGTCACACACTCGTTGCATTCGCTTTAACGGCACAAAAACTTCTTCTTCTTCTTTGGCTTAAATTGCTTTCTCTCCGTTAAAGAAGAATTTGAAGAACTCTGTGACAGTTATTTTCCATTTTAAATAATTCATGTTCTCATCAGTATTAAAAGACCAAGTTCAACTTCTGCGATTGTCTCATGACTTTCATTTCCGTTCTTCAAACAACCTAAGTTTATTTACCTCTTCGCACGTTTTTTTTTGTACATTCTGACGTATAGTACGAAAATTAAGTCTATTCCTTTTTTATGGTTTAATTTTTTTATATACTGTAAAAATAAGGTACGTCAAACAAAGCAAAGCGTAAATTTTCAATTTTCCAGCGTATTATAAGAATACATTATTACAGCTACATTATTATAAAAGTACAAAGTAGTATCATATATGACTAAATAAAAAGAATCTCGCCTAATAATTGTTGAAATTAACATAATAACCAGTACAGTAATATATGCAATACAAATTTGCAAATATTAAAACCGTATGTGAATTTTTTCCCCAACTCATGAATATTAAGAATATTCATGAATTCGTTAATTTGAACCGAAGTCACCAAATCGTAGCTAAAAGCAATCAGGATTCTTCTGAAAAAAAAATAAAAAAAGACAAAAAAGATTTTACTGGGCACTGACTCTGTGATCTGAGTACTGCTTTAATGTGTAAGCAATCACAATAAAAAGCGCTATACTTGCTTTGTCTTGAGTCGGTTATCATTTCATCTTCTCTTCTTCCCACACAATAAACCCTCTATACATATAGGTAATTTGAACAAACTCTAAATTTCTAGTTTTATAGTCATTACATTACTTAAATTATTTTAATTTGGAATAGTCATTTCAATATTAACTCGGACAATAAACTATCGTTAGAGCAAATTGAATCAAATTCCGTGATAATAATTTTAAACACTTAGATAACTTTCATGTACTTATACTTATAATATTAATATACGTTTATTGCAACTACATAATACACAAAAAACAGTATGAACTTAATCGAAGGTATGGTATACTTATGGTATGGTATACTTAGCTAAATTAAATTCACCGTATATGTAGTATTAGGCATAAGTTTTAGTTCATAAGTTACAATAGTAGCGCCACCTATACAATTAATTTTGCAATGTTATTTAGCATTTACTGTTAAATGTTTTACATAATGTTTAATCTTTTATTAATTATTAGAACATATTATAAGGTATAAATAATAGCATCTGTAAGTTGGTTATGAAATTGTAAATTACCCCCACCTAAATAATATAGTGTTAAAATATTGTAAAACGAGTTGTAAGGGCTGCTCTCGCCCATTCTATTACAAAAGGTTGGATATTAATCATTGAAGTGCAAGTACTGTGTGTTAATGAAACAAGTCTTAAAAATAGGTATTTTATTTAGTATATTTAATAGATTATAAGATAGTTTTATATAGTAACAATGAATTACTAAGATGTATCCTTTTTCAAAAGCGCAAACTATTATACATATTTATTTTAATTAACGTCGTCGACGTTTCTGAACTGTATTGGAAAAAAAATCCCTTTCGTATTCACATAAATTATCGTATTTACAAAACTAATACATTCTTACTAATTAGTTCACTATATAAAAATAGAATTTAAGTAAAATGGAAAAAATATCGTCAATCTCGGAATAATCACGTTACATTACCAAATAATAATGTAAATTTATTTTACTCGCTATGAATGTATAATATTATTGTACGGCATTAGTATTAGTATTGTCCAATACTTATCATTTATTATTTTAAAAATAATAATTTCGCTTCTGGCATCTTTTTCAAGTTATTCTGTACTGCATATTTAGAAACAATGGTCATTATTTTCGATATACGCCTAGTCAACGATGTCTCCTCATTTTAAAGACGGTTATATATGGAAAGCTATATAAATAAGATGGGTGGGTATACAAAAATTTAAGGGACAGAGCGACAGGGTTTTTTCCCAGAAGTCAAAGACTTGAATCCTGTCATGATATTTTTTTTATTTTACAATTATTTTAAAACATGTTCAAATCGTCAATGTCTATTGTCAGAAATTACAAACTATGATAGAAAAGCTAGCTGCTAAGCAACCCAGGCATGTCAACTTCCACACCACAGCTGCTTCAAGACAGCGTTAGAGAGCACACTGAATAACAGACGGCTACCAAATTAGAAGAATTTCAATTAGAATGTATGTCATGTTAGTATGTATGTTAGGACCAAATATTTACATATATTTTTTTAATGGTAAGTTTCTTAAAAGGATTTATCATCATAAATAGACAATGATACCAGGTTATATATATAAATACACGATTTTATTAGGTATATTTTCGTTAGCTTTAAAAAGTTGGTTTCGCTGAGAGTTAATCCTGAAAATGTACACATGAGTAATTTTGCTCTTAACAACTCTATGAGCATTCAAGCAGTATGACCCTTATCCTTATATCTAAGTACATATTACTATTCGGCGGTAATGAAGATAGCTAACTCACTTGGAGAGATTACGATTATTATCAAATATCCTTCACCCAAAGTAAAAATCGGCTGTAGACTCTGGAAGAATGGAATCGGAGATATGGGGTTGGCGAGACAGCTTCCATCACAAAAGTCTTCTGCCAATATTTAACGGAACTCATATGTTATTATTTTTAACTTACAACCTAAACTTTAATCGTACTCTTAGAATGAATACTTTAAAACATTATATTTAGAAGATAAACATGCTATTTATTCTTATATCTTCTGTTATGAGATAGTATCACTTGTAGACTTTGAAAATAATGTAAACTTTTTTCTAAGGTTCTTTAAAAATATAAAATCCCATGTCTGTGACCTCACTGTAAGACCTCAAGATACTGTTAGTGCGTTTTGTGTGAATCCTGAACTGTACGCCCGGAAGCTTAGAAACCGTTGGAGGTAGATGACTAATTAACTGACTTACTGACAGACACCTCCATCTCGTCTTACCATAAACACGATTGCTGCAAAGCATTCGAAACGTCGGGTTAGATTTAAAATGTAAATTTAAAATTTAATTCAATATACGCGAGTTAAATCCGTAAAAATAGTTTTATTTCAATCATGTAAACTGCTATAATATATAGAGAAATATTGTTAATTTAACCAATATTTTAAAAGAGTAATTATTACTATGTAACATAGAAACTTGTATAATACAAAAAATGTGGCCAAAATAATATACTAGGGTTTCGCCAAATAATTAGAGATGCTAACATGAGAACAAAAAAAAACCCTTTATTTATACCAGCGAAATATTTTTTATGATACTAAAATCGTAATTTTTAGAACAACTTATGAATAATATGAATAATAATTAACTCATTTATTTGAACCGAAGGGGCAAAATTGTAGCTAAAGGCAATCAAGATTCAGCACTGAATATTTTTTTAGAAGTCTGACCAAGTACAATCATACTAATAATAAAATGGTTTTTAATTTTTCAAATTATTCCATAAATTTGTCAGGAAATTCTTGAAATACTGTTAAATTTGCTTTTTGCGTCGCTTATCACTTCAAAGAAAGTTCTGTACAGTAATATTATTCAAAAAAATAAGAGCACGTAAATTGTTTTTGCCCTCGATTTCGTAGCATCTTTTTTTAAGCAATTAGCCACTAATCATTCTTCGCGACGCATAATTCTAAAAGTAAGTTAATTCTTAATTTTATTGTATTTTTGTTATTTTGTGTTATTTTGTGTTATGGCATAAAACTGATATTTTTTTCTAAGTTAAATTAAAAAAAACGTATTGGTTGAATCTAAACAATATGAAATTAATAAATATTTTGTATTGAATGCAGATACTGCTTTTTAAATTACAGAGTTTTTCCTAAATTATTATCTGTGGGGAGGCAATAGGAACCGCGAAACACCTATTAGTAGGGTGTAGGGTACTTCTAGATAAAGGTCAATACTCGCGTCGCCACGACAAGGTATTAGAAATTATACGGGAAGCGGTTAGTCTTTCAGTAGCAAGAGCGCGGAAGGATATAACAACCACCAAACGATCTGTAGAATTCGTAAAAAAATCAAAAGCGAAGCCTTATTCAATATTAGGCGCGGCTCCTGATTGATTACGTCCTTCTCATGATGGACACGTATAAAAAGCATTACAAAATCCCTGGGGATGTTGGTGTTTCGTCATCCAGACCGGACTTATTCCTGTATTCGAAACATCTGAGGCGCGTGATACTTGTGGAGCTTACTGTTCCTTGGGAAACAAACATCCCAAGGGATCACACATTCAAGCTCAATAAGTATTACGAACTGACCAACGAACTGACCAGGAATAAATTTATAGTTAGTTTGTACGCGGTAGAAGTGAGAACGAGAGGTATAACAGCGAAGTCTCTCTATAGCCTACTTAAAGTCCTTGGCCTTTCTAGAACAAGCATCGGTTCATTTCTAGAACGTATTTCAAAGGTGGCATTAGTAGGTTCTTTTCAAATTTGGTTAGGTAGGAAGAGGAGTGTGGAGGGTGAAGGTGAGCGTTTTTGCGCATAATAAAGGGGCATAATAGATGACTGTTGGCGTTTCACAAGAAATTGTTGATAATCATTGAAATGACTGGGGTGACTTCAGCACTTTTCCCGCAGTCTACCTACAATGAATAATAACTGCCTATAGTACACTCGCTGTCTATCTGCTTTTTTAACAGTTGGATAGACTTCTTTACTTTTAGACACTTAAGTTTTAAGTCTCCATAAATTATAGCCCTTAGCAATTTTTATGGTCAACTGGCATGAGACATTACTATGAATTAAAAATAATTTTAAATATTAAATTTCATTGTATTCATAATAATTCCAAAAAATACTAATAGAACATTTTATAATTAATATAAAAGCTTATAAGTTTTTATAATGATACCAGAACTAAGTGAGGCTTTTTATCAAACTATCATTGACTTAATCATTTTATTTGCATTCTGTAAAAATGATAACTACAAAATTGAAACATATTTATTTACACTGAACTTAAATTAAAAAAAAAAGTCATTCTCTGACCTCGTGTCATAAGTAACAGCAAATTAATAACTAATGGATTGTTTAATCTTTAGGATTAATTAAAAAAAAAAATCTTGTCTGATTCTGTTTTTTATGATTTAATGTAATGAGAAAGGAACTTAACAATTTCTAATACAAAATGCAAACAAAGTTTAATCAAATCGCAATACTTTTTGGTTAAGTGCTTTGTAAGTGAGTAATATAAACATATTAAGTATTTTATTTTATATCTAAGTTTATATTGAGATAACTGTTCTGTGTTTTAATACAATTAAAATTAATTCCTATTTGAAAGCTATTACACAAAAATACAAGCACAAAAATCTTGATTACCTAAGCCTTTCTTAGAAAACTTAGAACGAAAATATTTTATTTCTAGACCAAGCAACGTATAGTTATCACATTCACCGCATGAGTACTTTATTCAGTGTGTTCAATAGATTCCCTCTACGTCGTCTACGTGTCTAGAATGTGTATGGTAAATTAAACTTTATGAATGTGAAAAAGATGAAATACGATGATACATATAATGATTAATTCACCAAGACCGGTAGCGATACGGTAGCTCATTTAGTAGAGCGACAGGACGGTTTTCCAGAGGTTGCGGGTTGAAATCCCTGCCCGTATCGGTTTATTTTTCATTCTTTATTTATTTAAATCATAGTTTATAATTACCAATATTACAACCTAGATTAAGAATTTTTACAGTTTCCTTATCTAAGTACCTAGCAAAGTCACAATTTTTTTTAAAAGTTGACTTATTTTATACACAGTTAACATTACGATGATTTTTTACGAATTAAAAATTACATTTTAATATGAAAACGAATCTTAGGGAATATTTCTTTTTATTTTCCTAGTTATAATATTTGCCGAGACGAACATTTCATTTTCATTCAATAACCGTCTTATCTTAATTAAGTGAGGGATCTGAGAGCTCTGATTTAAAAAAAAAATCTTTTATTAAAATTATATTTATTATGACCACACGTGAGAAGAGAAAACGATGTATATTCTAAATTAATGAATGCTGTCACTATATAAGTAAAGATTTATAATAAACTATTTATGTAATATTGAACACTGTTAATAATAATAAAAAAATACATCATTTTAAAATACAGTTACAGTTTATATTATAATCATAATAATTTTTGACTTAAGTTGAATTAGTATACTTTTATCCTGGGGGGCGAACGAACCTCCTCGTGGTGCTCCCTGGGCAACAACGGTTACTGAGAACCTTCGGGTTCTCCCGTTGGCTAATACCCGGCACGGTGGGGGTTGGTCATGGGGGTTTGTGCCCGATCCATGGCTGGCCAGGGTGGGTAACCTTTCGGGGTGGCCTGCCCGTGGGGGGGGGCTCGGGCCTCTTTCCATCGTTTGATCACGTTGGAAAGTTGGCCTGGGCGTTGAAGGGAGGGCGCAGGCCCTCTTTGCCGGGGTCGGCTGTGAAATTGCTCCTGGTACTTCTCTGATAGCAGAGTGGACTATGGAGTAGTTCCGTGGCTGTGTGGGGGGGTCTGCGGTGGTCGCTTTCTTGCTGAGAGAGGTTGCCTGCGGCGGTTAGGGTCTGGACCTCTTTCCACCAAGCACTTTAGAGAGGGTGCTTGGTGGGAAGACGGTCCGAGACGTTGTCTGGATTAATCGTTGCCAAGTGCGACGCCACGGTTGCACTTGGTGATGGTTAGTCTGGGCGTGGTGGGTTCCCAACTTATGCCTTTTTCTTGCTGGTCTCGGCTGATCACCGTGGCCGGCGGTAAAGGCCTGTCGGGTTCAAAGTTGGGCCCCCTACGTGAGCGGACTCACGTTCGACTCCAGTGTGTTGCAGTGAGGCTATCTGCGCATCACTGGGTCTTATGGGAGTGTGCTCTTCCAGGGGGTCTGACCGGTGGTCTCCTCTCGGAGAGATAACCGGCGGCGGAGCTAGACACGGTCAATGGTCGAGTCAGTCTGTCCAACCGGTTCGATTCTGAGACTGAGTCCAGCTAGAAGGGGGTCTCGGCCCCTTTCAGAGGCAGCAGTCTTGGGTGGGGGAAAGGGGATCCCTCCACGATCTATCAAGCCTGCGAAAAAGGGATCGGTGCTCCTCGTTGCGGGGTGCCCTCTCCGTGGATCACGTTGGGGCAAAAAAAAAAAAAGTATACTTTTATCCACTTTGAATTAAAATATTTTTCTACTTCTAGAATCTTTAATTTTGAAAAAAAATTCAATTGAGATAAATAAATTGTTAGTGCAAAGAATCTTACTGCAAAGAATCACCAATGACAGTCATTCTATTCCTTAAAACACTTTATGACACTGCTTACAAACACACTAAACCTTTTACTATTTAATTCTTATTTAAACTCTTTGCTATCACTGTTACACTTTGTTATACTAATTCTGTTACACAACTTAGTCTCTCAATCACACACTGCCTTCTCTTAGCTGGGAGACGATTTGTATATTCACTACTTTTAATCAAATCTTTATCCAATATTACAATTATTTATTTAGTCAATTAAACTTCATACCACCAAGTGATGCCTTTATTTTTTTATCAAAACTTACCCTCCAATTATAGGAATGCTAACATCATCCTGTTTATAATGTTATAATGTTCCTTAAGTATTTATTAACCGATAAAAGCTAAAACAATAAGAGCAGGTTAGAATAAACAAAAGCTTTATTGTACCGGGTAAGCTATTACAATAGCCCTTTCTATATTAGATGATTATTATTATTATTTTAATTTAGAATTATAGTAACCAAGTACTAGGTAAGAGCTAAAATGCATTTCATTTCCAGGTCATGTCGTCGTTTACGAAATCCTCTGCACTAAAAATGTTTTTTGTCCAATTTTCTTAATGTTGACATGTTGATATATGACAAATCTAAGGCTTAATCTGGGAATTTATGACAAAGAGGCTCGAAATATTTTCTTAGTCTTTCACGGGTATGACACATTAAAATAAAACTATTTTTAAGGCATTGAACTTGCGTATAATTTTACATATACATACATTTACTATTACATTTACATTATTTAAAATTCTAGGTGTTCATTCGTCACTGTGACGTCACATGTGGTGAGCTCTCTGAAACACAAAAATTTCAACGGTGACTGGGGTGTAATTTAACATTAAAGTACATATTAGTATGTTTGGGTTTACTTTCTGCGTCTCTTATATGTAATTTCATTTGGGCAATGTACTATCAGGATTCTTGATGATAAGAAGATCTAAGAAAATTAAAGTATTATTTGACTTTAATCCCATTATAAATTGTATTTTATTATTAATGTAATTAAGATTTTCTAGAAATGCAAATGTTTCATTACTAGGTAGTCTTGTAAAGGCGTCATCTACAAACCGTTGAGTTGAGTAATTCTGCATATTCTATAGACTTGTTGTTATCCTCCAGCTTTCTCTTGGTAATTTCAGTGCAGTCAATTACTGGTAGACTGGTAAACTGGTAGTGACTGTACATAGAAACTAAGCATAATTTCATTGTTGGTTTCATTCAATTTTATTGTTTCAAACCGCCCCGTTGGTCGAGTGGTTAGCGCAGACGCCTAACGTGTCACGACGCAATGGGGCTCGGGTTCGATTCCCGGCGGAGACAGGCATTTATGTAATGAGCATAGATGTCTGTGTTTCTGGGTTTGGTCGTTTATTAAATATATTCTCAGTATTTGTATGTGTATTTCTATGTATTTGTATCGTTGTCTAACACCCTTAATACAAGCAAATAATTTGCTTACTTAGGGGTTAGATCAATGTGTGTAATTTGTCCTGTCCTGATATTATATTGTTAATTACTCACGCTTTGCCTATCATCTGGCATTTGCATATCACCTTGCCTATCATCTATGTCGAAGAATGAATCTATATACAAGTTGATGGAGTGACAATGGGTTTCTCCGTTTTCCCCATGAATGCCGACATCTACATCTTTAAATGAATTCCGCGTGTTGTAGTGGAACATACTTTCATAAATCCGTGCAAAAAGATCTCATAAAGGAGAAAAATAGTATTGACAAGACGTAGATAAGAAATTGAGTCGAGGGACCGCTAAATAAATAAATATAATTTTTTTTAAATCACAGCTTCGAAGTATTTTAAAAGAAACATATTCATGTTGGTAACAGTGATATAGTGGTATAAAGTCTTTGTACTAAAAGTAGATATAGATTAATAATTCACAAAAATATTGTGTGGATTTATTATCCTAAACATGTCACGACGAAAGTTTGCCCAACGCCTATCCGTCATTGTAACAAAGTTCCATGAACAAAGCAAAGAATGGAAGTAAAAAGAAAATAAATGTCAGATTCAACAAAAAGGTGATTTTATGAATGATGCTCTGTTATCTAAAGACATGAAATATTATGTCAACCATAACGTTCTCTATGAACTATAATTAATTTGCTTTAACATTAATTAGAAGTGAATGAACATGTACTAACAAAGTGTACTAATATATTAAAAAAGTAATGTATTAAATTAAAATCTTTTAATTCAATTTTAAATAAAAGACAATTATATACAGAATTCTAGATTCATTCAGGCGGATGATTAATTAGCAAAACGGCTTGTTCTATGTTGATGAATGTTTCATTAAATATTCAGTTAAACATATATCATAAGCTCATTAACTTTTCTGTAAAAATAATTTGGTAAGTATGTTATTTAAGAGCATCATATATATTTTTTTAATATCACTACTGTATTTTATAAAAGTAGGAAATATGTCTGCTATTTATATATAACATCATATCACATTAATTTCAGTATATTTGATTGTTTTTGTTCTTAATAATTAATATTGCTCCCCTTTTGTTTACAAATATATAAAAGAATTTACGATATGAAATATGAGTCGACAAAAAATAACAATAAACTGTTATGACGCTTGTATAATTTAATAAAATAAAATCAATATTAAGTAAAGCTACCGTGAACAAACAATATGATAAAGTAAAGGTACACAGCTGAGGTGATCGCCTCGTTATAAAGGCTTTTCTCTACGTGACATTTCAAAATCTGATAACCTCCATGGTAATCAACATTAAATATACTTTAATATATTATTTCTCTACTACATTATATTATTAGTAAACATGAGAAAAACAACAACAAATGATAAACTTCAATTGGAAACTAACTCCGGCTACGCTATCTTCTCCGAGAACCTACCTATTTTTAAGCTGTTTAAGAGTCGCTTGATTTCGTCGTCATCTACGTCTAGCCCAGTCATATAAGGTAAAAAAGGGGTCAACCTCGGAATGGAAGATAATAAGCTGAAAAATGGTATAAACCTTTGTTATGTCGTTCTAAATATTGTTACCAATCACCATTACAATCGTGTCCGCGTCTTAAGATATCGAAGGTCAAAGGTCATCAAAGTCGGTTTTTGCAAATATCTCGGTTGCTATTGCTCAAATGAGATCTGTATTTATTATAAAAATTGTAGAGTAATGAGGATGATGACAATGGATTGGACATTTTTGAGCGAAAACAAAGGGAAGACAACAACGAAGAAGAAGATAACTAGCAATCAATTATAACTAGCATTGACAATCAATTTTAATATTTAAACTCACATTTTAATAAATGTATCGCATGTATGTTTAATAAATATCGCATCAGTTCCAGGGTCTTGCTTGAAAAATGGGACTTTTTATATGGTTGTCTTTTCCGAATATGCCTTATTCCCAATATGCCTTATTCACATTCCGTGTACAACCCCTATTATACCGTAATCAGTAAAGTCCTTGTCAACATTTGCAGGGGCTTCTAGTCCTGAATATTGCAGTTCCAGTTGGAACGCATCACGTCTGGGTTGGAGCACAGTTGGACGAAAAACAGAACTCATCATGCGGTTCCGCTTAAGATTAAAATTGATATTTGGGCTATCTGTTACAAGTAGGTGACTGCTTGGAGTCCTAAAGCTGTTGATCATTGATACATTCCTAAATATATGCTTCTTATCCGTCATTATAAAGTCAATCTTTAACCGCCCCGTTGGTCGAGTGGTTAGCGCAAACGCCTAACGTGTCACGGCGCAATGGGCACGGCTTCGATTCCCGGCAGAGACAGGCATATATGTGATGAGCGTAGATGTCTGTGTTTTGGGTTTGGTCGCTTATAAAATATATTCTCAGTATTTATATGTGTATTTCTATGTATTTGTATCGTTGTCTAACACCCTTAACACAAGCAATTAATTTGCTTACTTAGGGGTTAGAACAATGTGTGAAATTTGTCCTGATATTATTATTATTTTAACTATTCTTTGTTTTTTTTATAGCCTAAAATTAATAGAGATTTGAAGAAAGTTTTAGGGTTAAAATACTTTAACCCTAAAACTTTCTTCAGATCTCACAATCTCTCTCTCATATCTCTCTAACAAACCTTCAGGGCACACAATTTATTTATAATGCATGAGAAGCAGTATTGTATTGATTTTATAACATTCAAAAAATAAATAATATTTGATAAAATAAACTTATTAATATAAGCAAATATACTGTACTAATGAACATACAACTCATTGGCCTTGTGACACTGTCACGTCAACTGCTAATAAAAATATTAAAAACTCATATATAAGCTATTCAATTGCTATTAGAACTTTAAATTACAAATTATTATTCAATAACATGTTTGAAATCTGCAACCATTTTGATTCCATTTGAGTTAGATAAAATTTGTGATAAAAGGGGACACCTTTGAAGAATGTGATAACAAGACTAGCACAGACTTCATACTGGATTTCGTGTTCTTGTTAGTTTTACTTATAAGTTTTATTGTGTATAAAATGTATTTCTGAATCGACTTTGATGATTCTCTCTGCATAAGCTGCATAAACTGAGGTACTTGATAGATTAGAGCTATGTGTAGTAGATAATAAAACATTTCACCATTTTTTATATTGGTCTAATTCATACTAATACATAAATCGTTTCCGATATTTTTTTCCATTTATTTTACATTCTACCCCATGAAATTTATTTTCTACCCCATCAGTCTGTTGATAACATAAAATATTATAAAGCTTTAGTTGCCATTGATTTTGACCAAAGTGCTTTCTACAATCGTTTTTTTTTTGTCGCTGAGTTCATGCTCTCCTTTATAAGCAATTAGTTTGTAACCAATGGGTGATGTCTAAATAATTCAAAAATGCCTACTTCAATAAAAATATTTTGAAATTTTAATTCGAATGAATATAAGACAAATTTAAATACTAAACCCTTAAACAATATATTCTTATAACATTGTAACCTTTAATATTAACAAAGATTATCATATAAACTTTTGGCACAAAACAAAAATAGAACGACAAAAAAGCTTTCTAATTACATACAAAAAAGATTTCATTTAACAATTTTACGTTCTTAATTACTTATTGGTGATGTCAGATTCGATGGCTTTTATATGAATTTCTTTTAAAACAAAAATCAATGAATAAGAATACCTGAATTCTGACGGCAATTATTATTAGTGTCTAATACAATGTGATATACATCGTATTAATGTTGTTGTTGTTCAATAAGCGGTTTCTAGTACATACATTTTCTATTTTTTATTGCCAAAACCAAGAATATATGTATGGATTGAAGAATGTATGCATTGTCAAAACCAAGAATGTATACCCTAATTCTTGCTTGTGAAATATTGAATATATCGATATACATATATTTGTATATATTGTAAATGCGGTGTTCTGTCATTCAAACAATTCATAATGTACACTGATCACGATTATTTTGGTTTTATAAATACAAAATGTAAATCAATACAAAATTAAATGTACATTTTGTACAATAGAATTAAATGTTACAAAAAATATATATGTCTCATATTAAACACTACGAAACATTTTTTGTATAAACTCATACCTAGTCCAAAAGTTCCCGAGTTGATAAGTATTATTTATTATTTATTAATAAAGCTTGTAGAAATAAAAGCCATAATTTCCTGTAAAAGTTTTAAAACATTAATTGTAACAATTTACTGATGTCCCTTAAAATTCTATAAGAGCTGTGGTCATAAACTCTTTGTGGGATTTATTATATTCACATGTTAGAACGCACCATCTTTATATATTTTGTTTGCCTTTCAGATATAAATATATAAAACAGAGATAAAATGACAGAAAAATCCAATAAAACTATGCAACGAAAACGTGATGTAAGATTAATAACTTTTCCTTTTACATTTTTTTTTCTCAATTCATTTTCTGAATATTGTACTTTCTAGAATTTTATATCAGTAATGGAATCTATTTTCACTCTGGCGCAATTTTTTGGAATTCCAACATATGGCGGTTACTTGGCACTTTTGTGGACAGTTATTATGCTGACTATGCTGACTACTATCGAAATTGCTGCTATTTGGAAACTATTCAGACTATTCTCCAGATCTACTGGACGTTAGTGTTAAGCTATGACGTTTTACGGCTGATACTTGAACTTGTTGCGTAATCATTTTCTTCTTGTGTTCCTCACAATATAACTTAAAAAATATATATCTGTTACTTTTTCAGCACTGTAAATCTTCACTAACATCCTTTCTTTATTAATAGTCTCACTAAAGTTATGATCAATTACAAATTTGACTTTACGAGATGTTCTTACTTTGCTGCTATTATTTAAGTTAGAGTAACCTATATAGCTTACTACAGTAACATGACTTTACATATTTTAAGCCAAATTGCGTATATTTCTTTAGAAAGTTTATCTAATAAGCTTTTTTATAATACCAATATATATTCAATTACTGCTTATTTTAATATAATTAATAAATTCAAAGGAAATGTGACAGCAACCCTCTCAGGTTCAATTTTTTATGGAAACGCCCTTCTATCACTAATACTATCATGGAAGACTGTTAAAAGTTGGCAATCTCTGACGATTCTCTGGACTCAAATTGAAGACAACAGTGTTTTTCTATTACCGGATGTTTCTATTAGAAAAAGAGTTGTTTTGGTCAGCATGTTCGTTAGTATATCAGCTATTGGTGAGAAATTTGTAATAAATGTATACTATGATATTTTATAATAATACGTCAAATCAAATATTACTAGAACGTGTATACTTTCAGCGGAGCATATACTTAGTATGTTATCAACGACAGGATTTGATTTTCCTTCCAAAGAATACCTTGAGCGCTATATTTTAGTATCACATGGATTTCTATTGCATAGTTGTAAGTTTAAAATATTACATTAAAAAAATCTAACATAGTTTAAGAAATAATATCATCATCATATTATTGAATTGATAATGAATTGTTTTATTTCTAAATAAACAAAATATTTTTAGATGAATATTCCATTTGGCTAGCAATTCCAATATTTATACTGAGCAAAATAGCCACAATCCTATGGAACTTTCAGGACCTGATCATAATCTTGATTAGCATGGGATTATCATCACGGTATCATAGATTAAATTGTTTCGTTAAACAAGTTGTCAGACATGAGATTCGAGGCATGAATGAAAAAACAGTCCGCCTTAGAGGTACTTACGATTATCATGTAAGTTATTAAATTAACTATTGTGTTCTTAATATAAGTTTATTACGCCATATCTTTATTAGTTACTAACATATTTGTTCAATCAGTCTGATTGAAGGCGAAACCAAAGTTTCATTATTTGTCGGTTTTCGATGACAATAATAATGTGATTGTACAACTAAAAAAATATAACAACATAATTGTCATCAAAATGGCTTATTCGATTTCAGTTTGGAACGGAATTTTACTTCAAAGTAAATGTTTGGCGAAGGATTAGACAATCATACGTTCAACAGTCAACACTGGTGCGGAAGGTTGACATCGAATTAGGAATGCTCATCCTGTTGTCCAATTTGAATAACTTGTATTTTATATGCTTACAACTTTTTTTGGGTATCAGGTAACATAATTATTACAAAATTTTATAAAGTATGTAAGAACTGATGGACAAAAGCTGTTAAATTAGGAAATTAGAGAAAGGTGGAAGGTATATTTTGAAGAATCGTGAAAAGAGTGTTTGCAAAAGTAGCTACCAATATAAAATTACTAAATTAAATTAGTGTTCATGGAGTTAGTAGTTTATATAATGAGAAAGAAAAAGCTTCTGGGTCATACAGAATTCTTTTAGAAGTCTGCAAGGTTAAAAAACTAAATGGATGAAAGTGGCTAACATTATTCTTCAACAAGTTATTGCAACAAGAGGTTATCCCTGATGAATGTTGTTGCAGTTGACTGGTCCATCTTTAAACAAAGAGGTAATATAAAACTATTAAAACTACTAAGGAATGAAGCTTATGTTGCATAGACTAAAGATCTTTGAGAAATGGATAGTGAGATGAATGCAAGAAGAGACTGAAATAGCCTAAGGCGATTGTGATTTATTCCTGAAATAGGAACAGTGGATATCATATACCTTCTTCTCAGATTTTATAAAAAAATATAGACGTGTACATAAAAAAAAATATTATGTCCGTTAACTTAGAGATAGTACGATTCCTCAAGAACTTTTGTGATCGGCATTAAAAGAGAAAAGAATGCCTGAGAAGTATGTTAGATTAATTCATGCAATTTATAAACTACCAAGCACAAATGCCAGGTCAGCAGCTGACGCGACCAAGCAGTTTGGTGTAACTGTATGTCTACATTAGGGTTAAGCTTTAGGTCCCTACTTGTTTCTCTTTGTAGACAGCTTAATAGTAAAAATACCGGAGAAAGAACCATAGTGTATGCTTTCGCTAAAATTATTGTCCTTGTTGGAAAAAGTGTACTTGAGGGGCAAAGGCGCCTTTCAAAAATGACAAAATCCGGATTCCTTACAGTCTTCCAGACTATCACTATATGGATTCACTAGTGCAAGTGCAAGATGATGGAGTTCTTAATCCATAAAATAAAATGTATGCAATATGAATATTGATATAAATATGCAGGACAGTTAAGTCGACAGAGTCTTGTATGAGTCATGTAAGAGGAATAATAAAAATAGCTTGGTATAGGTATGTTGGTGAAGGGATCACTATAATGTCTAAGAATAAATTCAATGTTGTATGACGTTTAACAATGGATCCTAATGGTAAAATTGTTTTTGCTTCTTCCCTATTTAGAGGCAGATCTTCCGAATGTAAGTGACCGTTTCGGAAATATCTTTATATTAGATAACTATACTTTACAGAGCATTTGATGGTACATTAATAAACCGTATTTACTATTTTTACTCGCTTGGTTGGTTGCTGTTAAGAGCTTGCAGCGTTGTACTCGCAGCGGCAGATGTCAACTTGCATTCCAAAAGGGCATTATCTTTCTTATATGCCTGTCCCAGCTCCGCTTATAACGTCGAGGTAATGGTGTTATATATTTATATTCAATTATTGTGCATGTTACTTATTATAAATTCTGTTCACACAAGTTGACGTTCAATTTGTATCTCTTCCGACCGAAAAACAATACTCTTGATAAAATATCTATTACTGTAAATATTTTTTATCGATGTGTGTGAATGATCTTCCATCTTCTTGATCCTTTTCCTTCTTCTTGATCTTTCATCATAAACAATGCGCTATTATTTATTTTAACAGATAAGAAGATTACGAAATCAATTGAATCATGATGTAGTAGCTCTCAGTGGTATGGGCTTCTTTTATTTGAATCGACAGAAACTTTTGGAGGTCTGGTAAAATATGTCTTAAAACACTGGAAATAATTGTATTTCAACATCATAATTATAAAATTTTATGTGGATATCATATTATCGCATTTCTAAGTCATTTTTATATAATTTTCTCTATTACAGGTCGCAGCTGCAATAATGAAATATGAACTCATTTTATTGCAATATGATAAATAGAGCTTACGAAATCCAGTGTTTAGTCTAGATTTAGTTTTTCATATCATAGGATTTTCGCGTAAAAATAAACGAAAATATAAATGTAATCGGTAATAAATAATAAAATGGCCCAATGAACCCGTTTTTTATTGTCAGACATAACTAAGTAGTTCACTCCATATAAACATAGATAAATAAAAAATTTAAAACATCCCCGATACAAAAAGACCTCCAAAAAGAATAAAAATAATATTATTACGTACTTATTGAAGTCGTTGCGTCGGGGGACCGTTGAACGTACGTTGATAGTGTATATTTTACGAAGTTAAATCATTGAGCACTTAGACTATACGATTCGATATCGTAATTTCTTTATTTGCCTTTTTAACTTACTTGCATTTAAATTTCTTCCTTTACTAAACGGTCCCCCGACGCAACGAATTCAATAAATACATAATAATAAAATAAAATATATTGGATAAAAGGAACATTGGAAAAGATTTTTGACAGAAGTTTAACTAACCGTCTAAAGACAATTATATTAATTAGTAGTTAAACGGGATGGTTCGAATCCCTATTCAGATGGATTTATTTTTCATTCTTTATTTTTTTTTAATTTAAATATTTATTTAGATTAAAAAAGAAAGTTTTAATGTTTACAAGCTAGTTACATGGAACTACTATATGGAAACCGCCTACGTTGAGTTTCTGTAATATTATATTTAATAAAGTAATTTGTCGATAAAGCATTTGCATTGTATTCCCATGAGTTTTAATAATTAATATTATTTGTAAGAACGATCATTCCATATTCCCACATCGAGGTGGAATCATCGTTCATAGGGTTAATTTGTAATAAGTTTAAATTTAATTAAAGTTAATTTCTTAAATCATTTCGGTTTTTTTTCAATCCTCTGTCTGTCGCAAACGTAATTGGCGCAGTCGGTAGGATATTCGCGGGAGACTTCAAGGCCATATCTTACATCGATAATCGCGTCGCGAGTCACCCGGGTTGGCTATCAAGCACCGTTCCGGATATCCTGAATCTACGGACCTGCAGCAGACCAGGGGAGGAATCTGAAAATCGATTCGAAGAGAAAACCAGAAATGCTGTATATGTAAGTACACTTGAATTATTCTCGTGTTGCTCCTTTGAATCTTAAACTTCAAGATTTATCACCCCAGAGCCTTTAGTTCGCGGGAGCCTGAATCGCGCCAGGCCCGCAGACAGTAAAAATATAGTAATAGAGATATTATAGGATTAGGCAATTTAAAATTAAATAATTTAGGAGTAGAAATTAAATCAAAGCCAGTAATAATGACGCAATATAGCCCAGACGATATTTTCAAAGTCCTCCGCTTAATCCCGGAATTTGACGGAAATCCAAATATCCTTACTCGTTTTATAAAAATATGCGATTCGTTGGCTACACAATACCTTAATAATAATCCTAGTAGCGAGTTTTCCAATTTATGTTTGTTAAATGGAATTTTAAATAAAATAACAGGGACAGCCGCATGCACTATAAATGCAAACGGTATACCAGAAAACTGGCTAGGTATACGAACAGCCCTCATAAATAACTTCTCGGATCAACGTGATGAGACCGCATTATATAGTGACCTTTCTATAGCAAGTCAAGGTAATCGTACCCCGCAAGAGTTTTACAATCATTGCCAAACTTTATTTAGCACCATTATGACGTACGTAACTTTGCATGAAAGTTTGCCCACCACAGTCCAAGCGAAACGAGAGCTTTACAAAAAAGTTACCATGCAAGCATATGTACGGGGTTTAAAAGAACCGTTAGGGTCGCGCATACGATGCATGCGCCCAGATACGATAGAGAAAGCTCTCGAGTTCGTTCAAGAGGAGCTTAACGTAATGTATTTACAACAACGCGACTCCCATAAAATTCAGACGACCCCTAAACCGACTCAATCGTTACAACCAACAGCATTCACTCATACAAAACCTCATAATAACCCTGTACCTAACTGGCCGGCTCCATTAAATCAACGCCCTATGGGACCTCCACCGCAACCCTTTAAATTCCCGGTAACCGGATATAATAAACCACGCATGCTTACTAATACACAAAGGATGTTCGCTGCACCTCCACCAAATTATAGACCTCGTAGTAACATTTTTAGATTACCACCCCGAAATAACCCACCTCAAGGTCCTCAACTTATGAGTGGTGTCCAACATTTTACACCAAAACCTTTACCCTTGAATAATCCCATGAATTATTTTAAATCACGGGAAATGAATGTAAATGAATGTGCGGCATATGACGATTCATATTACAATCATTGTTATGAGCCGGAGTACAATTACTATACTGATTACTACACTACTGATTTTACGCCCGGATTTTCTCATGAATTAAATATTACTTCTGACAATAATTCTTTTGACTCTGAAATTCAAATAACTGAAACTGAGCAAGACCAGCAGGATTTTCGGGAGACTTCGAAATCACAAAAACAAAAATAGAATTAAATCTTCAAACACAGAGACAGCTTCCGTACATACAAATAGAAAATCCTCATTTAAATTTTTTAATAGATACCGGTGCTAATCAATCTTTTATTAGTCCCGAAGCCGTCGAGAAATACTTCGCCCAATTCCCATTAAAATTTGATCCTTTTGAAGTAACCAACATACACGCGACGAGTAGGAACAATTATTCTATTACGTTGCCATGCTTCGCGGAATTCAGTGACGCCAGCAATATGAAGTTATTCGTATATCATTTTACTGATATATCGTATATACTTTGACGAATACTTTGACGGATTAATAGGTTTAGATTTATTGAGTAAATGGGAAGCTCGTATAGATTTAAAAGACCAAAAATTGCTTACAAAAAACGCATCTAACCCGATTAAAATGTATAACTCGTGTAATGTAAACTAATACGAAGACGTAATTCCCGCGGAAACTTCTAAAAAATATTCGTGTTCCCGTAGATATTTCAGAAGGTGATCCTTTTATTAGAGAACAAATACTGTGCAATTGCACTATCCATGAGTGCATTACTTCTGTAAAAAATAATCGTTGCTATTTAGAAATCGAAAACCCGACACCGAATGATATTATATTCTCACTCGATCGTCCGGTTCACGCGGATTTATTTAACGCTGAGTGCACGAGTACTCAACAACTAAAGACTCGCACACAAGATGTTATTTCACGTTTACGTACGGACCATTTAAACCCGGAGGAGAAGGCTAACCTCGTAGCTCTTTGCTCCCGGTATTCTGACGTATTTTACATAGATGGTGAACAATTAACTTTTAGAAATAAAATTAAACATAGGATACGAACCACCGACGAAGTACCAGTACATTCTAAAAACTATCGATACCCCTTTGTACATAGACAAGAAGTAAAATCCCAATTAAATAAAATGTTAGATCAAGGACTAATAAGACCTTTGAGTCCGCTTGGAGCACACCTATTTGGGTGGTACCAAAAAAAATGGATGCCTCTGGCAAGCAAAAATGGCGTCTAGTAGTGGATTTTAGAAAGCTTAATGAAAAAACATTAGACGACCAATATCCTATCCCAAATATTACTGATGTTCTTGACAAATTAGGAAAATGTCAATATTTCACCACCCTTGATTTAGCTAGCGGATTTTATCAAGTTGAGATGGAACCCCAGGATATACCTAAAACAGCATTTAATGTCGAACATGGGCATTTCGAATTTCTTCGTATGCCCATGGGTTTAAAAAATTCTACTTCAACCTTCCAGCGAGTAATGGATAACGTACTCCGCGGCCTTCAGAACGAAATATGTTTAGTTTATCTTGATGATATTATAGTGTTTAGTACATCCCTTCAGGAACATATCATTAACCTCGAAAAAGTTTTTAACAGTATACGAGAATCGAACTTTAAAATTCAGATGGACAACTCAGAGTTTTTAAAATTGGAAACTGCTTACCTTGGTCACATAATAAGCAGGGATGGTATTAAACCAAACCCAGATAAGATCAAGGTTATTGAAAATTACCCATTACCTAAAAACAGTAAAGAAATTAAAAAATTTTTAGAACTCTTAGGATATAATAGAAAGTTCATCCCCGATTTTGATCGCTTAACGAAGCCCATGACTAAATGCTTAAAGAAAAACAATAAAATTACATTATATTCTGAGTATAATAATTGTTTTAAAAAATGTAAAAACCTATTGACAAATGACCCCATATTGCAGTACCCTGATTTTACAAAAGACTTTGTTTTAACGACTGACGCTTCGAACGTAGCTCTAGGTGCGGTTCTTTCTCAAGGACCCATAGGTTCCGATAAGCCTATCTGTTACGCTTCTAGAACTTTAAATGACAGCGAATTAAACTATAGTACTACTGAAAAGGAACTTTTAGCCATAGTTTGGGCAACAAAATATTTTAGACCATATTTATTCGGAAGAAAATTCAAAATTTATACTGACCATAAGCCTTTACAGTGGTTAATGAGCATGAAAGAACCAAATTCCCGGCTTACACGTTGGCGACTGAAACTGACCGAATATAACTTTACAGTAATTTATAAAAAAGGAAAATTAAACTTAAATGCAGATGCTCTTTCCCGTATCGAAATCCATACAAAAGAAGCACTATCTTTGATAGAAGAGATAGATGAGCTTAACTCTTTACTCGGTGATCCATCAGAAACTAATCCTGCCCCAGCTAGTTCTTCTACGGAAACAGTTCACACTAGTTTAGAAAACCCAATCTTAGAAATCCCGATAATTGATGAACCACTTAATAAATTTAATAGATAAATTTATTTTGACCTTGTGACTGACGTTAAGAAACGACCTGTAGTGACTAAGCCGTTCGACACTCATACACGTATTAGTATCCAATTATCTCAACCAAATTTAGAAGAGGATGTGATAAATGCTGTTAAGGAATATATTAGTCCTAAAATTAAAACAGCTATGTTAATAAACCCTCCTTTAGCTATGTATTCAATAATACCGATCCTACAAGATAAGTTTAAGTGCTCCTCCTATAACCTTGTTTTAGTTAAGAAAGAATTAGAGAATGTTAAAGAATACTTGCGTCAACAAGATATCATCCGACACTACCATGACGGTAAAACCAACCATCGTGGTATCAACGAATGTTATTCAGCTTTGTCATACAAGTATTATTGGCCTAAAATGAGAGAACAAATAACAAAATTTATTAATGAATGTACCACTTGCGGTCAAGCCAAATACGACAGAAATCCAGTTAGACCACAATTCAACATCGTTCCACCTGCCACTAAACCATTTGAAATAGTTCATATGGATTTGTTCACAGTTCAAAATGAAAAATATGTAACTTTCATTGACGTTTTCACGAAGTATGGTCAAGCTTATCATCTTCGTGACGGCACAGCTTTAAGTGTATTACAATCTCTATTACAATACAGTACCCATCATGGTATACCTATGACTCTTATTACTGACAATGGAACCGAATTTACTAATCAATTATTTATGGAATTTACCAGACTTCATAAAATTAACCACCATCGAATACTAGCTCATTCACCTAATGACAATGGTAACATAGAACGATTTCATTTAACTCTTTTAGAACACCTAAGACTTCTTAAACTGAAACATAAAGACGAACCAATAATAAACCTTGTGCCCTATGCTATAATAGCCTATAATAGCTCCATACATAGTTTCACACGATGTCGCCCTTTTGATTTGTTGACTGGACATTTTGACCCTAGGGATTGGACGGATATAGATATAACGCAAAAGCTCTTGCAACAATACACTCAAATTCATAAAGATAAAATGAAACAAGTATACGATATTATTAATTCATCATCACTTGAAAATCGGACCGCATTAATAGAAAAAAGAAATAAAGATCGCGAACCTGAAAAGGAATATGCACCCCAAAAATCAGTTTTTATAAAAAATCCAACTGCTAGTCGACAAAAGACTGCTTCACGATACACTCATGACACTGTACTAGCCGACTTACCAATTCATATTTATACCTCTAAAAAACGTGGCCCCATAGCCAAATCACGACTAAAACGAGTCCCTAAAACAGCTAATTTGTTACAGAATCCTCCTAGTAACAACCCTCTCAATGACTCAAACTCAGGAGATAAAACTCGAGAGTCTTAACGACGGACCAGGAATACTACCTTTCAAACTCGGACCCATGAAACTGACTACGCACTACCATACATTCATACAATATATAAATTTAGATAACATTGAGGCTAATATTCATTCATTAGAGACTCAACTGCTTGACTGTAAAAATCGCATGAGTAATATAACCTATAACCTATATGAAATTCAAATTAATTACCTTACTAATAAGCTTGGCAATATTTTAAAACAACTACATTCTTTAGAGCCTAGTAGAGTAAAAAGAGGTCTTATAGATAGTTTAGGTACTATGATAAAAAGTTTAACCGGTAATTTAGATCACGATGATGCGTTGAAATATAATGAGGCAATTAGAGTATTAGAAAATAATCAAATAAAATTATTATCTGAATTTAATAGTCACATCAGTCTGAGCAAGGAGTGGATGTTAAAACATGGAAACGTTATTAGACAAATAGTAGATAACCAGATTATGTTAAAAAATACCTTAGAATTATTATTACAGAATAAGGCTATAAGTGACGATAGCTTAACAAAATACGCCAATTTTGCTCAACTTCTAGAGTTAGTTAATGAAAACATAGAAGATTTATCTTTAGAATTACTTAGAATAGAAAATAGTTTAGCTTTTATCCAGGCTTCTAGTACACATCATTCTATTATAGACATTGAAGTATTAGAATCTATGTTCTTAAAATTAAAAGCAATTTACTCAAAAGGGCAAATATTAGATTTAGAACTTAGGGAATATTATAATATTATTAAACCAGGGTCGTACTTTATTAATAAGCAAATAGTTTTTATATTTAAATTTCCAATTTATTCTAAAGAAACTTATGATTTTTATAAATTATCAGTAGTACCGAACAAGCACGACCAGGCTCTTATCCCACCTTTCCCTTTCCTAGCAACAATCGAGATATCATTTGTGTACATGGAGGATGAATGCCCGAAGGTAAAGAACTGGTATCTCTGTGAGAAGGAAATTCATCATCAGATTCGCAACAGACCAGATTGTATCCAGGAATTGATCATCAATCAAGTCATACAAAAAACCTGTGAATTTACTACAGTCACCTTGACTAAAGAAGCAATGGAGAAACTCGATGACAAGCACTACGCCTTGTCCTTTCCTCAACAAACGAAAGTGCAACTGATTTGTAACCAAAAGGACTACACATCGCTACAGGGAAGTTACCTAGCTACGATTCCTGCTGGATGTCGTTTGAAATCGGAACAATTCACAATAGCAAATGATTACAACGAAATTAAAGGACAACCCCTAAAACTAATGAAAATATCCTATGACACCTTAAAGCAGTCAGCCAAAGCGACTCACATACACTTAAAATCTATTGATCTTCAAGGATTACATGATGTCCAGGACCAGCTTATGATCCAGACTCCTATCCGAATTGACGAAGTGCGAAAAGATGCCTTGTATCATACCACAATACCATTTTATACTATACTATTAGGTACAGCCGTACTCGGTATTATTTTGGCAATTCGACGTTACCCATATAAAAACAACAAGAATGTACAAAAAGAAAAGCAGCCATCGCTCGAGATCCTGAAAACATCTGGCAACCCTGAAACCATTCCGGCAACATTTTCACTGAACGTACTGAAATAGTCGCCTTTCTTAGGGGGGAGGAGTTACATAGAACTACTATATGGAAACCGCCTACGTTGAGTTTCTGTAATATTATATTTAATAAAGTAATTTGTCGATAAAGCATTTGCATTGTATTCCCATGAGTTTTAATAATTAATATTATTTGTAAGAACGATCATTCCATATTCCCACATCGAGGTGGAATCATCGTTCATAGGGTTAATTTGTAATAAGTTTAAATTTAATTAAAGTTAATTTCTTAAATCGTTTTTGGTTTTTTTTCAATCCTCTGTCTGTCGCAAACGTAATTAGCTATTAATTTGTTTTTTTTTTTACTTTTACAGACGTAAAGTTTTTTTTAAAATAATAATATTAGATTCATTAGAGTTCAAAATCTCTATTTTACCTTTATCTACAAAAAAACCAAAGGTTGCATTTATCGCCTTAGTCGGACCCCAGGGGATCGCACTTACCGTGACGCCCCAGCGGAACCTCCAAATGTGAGGGTTGAGGGTACCTACGTAGGGCAACTACGAGCACCCTCACGGCGTAGGACTATCATAAATAAGAGGGGTCAACGTCCCCTCACACCAAAGTACTTCAGCTGGTGTAGGAAGCGGTGAACGTACTCCCGCCTCCGACTCCCCCGCCGTTAAGGCTGACGGAACGGGCTGCCAGAGCGGGTCAGGTTAAGGAGACTAGCTCCCTGATCCGCTGCGCGGCCTCCTTTGTGGCAATCACATGCTCGCAGGAGACCGTTGTTAACACCTCTCACTCTTAAAATACCTCGACTTCAATTTTAAAAACAATTAATATTAAAAAGTAGTAGAACAAATGTTTTTGTGATTGATGAAGATATGCTGCCTACATGGTGATTTGTTAATTTGAATAAAATCATTGGATTTGTTATTTGGATTTTCATTAAAGATCTATGTGACATTGTACTTTTTGCTGAAGATACCTTGCTTACCTTGCTACCTCGCTATCTTGAGCGTGGTAGGTTAGGTAGGGCAATAATTATTAATCCTGGAGATCCTTATCAGGCTAATGAGATAATCTCATCGAATTATTAATTTAATATCGGCCCTTGATATGTGTAGAAAGTTTGGAAAAAATAGGTCCGTGGGAAATAAGACAAAATCTCATTCGAAAAAGTCGGTTAAAAGCAAACCAACAAAGAAGTGAACATACACGTGAAACTAACAAAAGCGTATTAAAAAAAATTTAAGTTTGAGTTTGAGAGTTTGAGTAACACCTACATTTCGTCTTCAAAAAGTTAACAAATCCTTCATGGGATTAAGTGTTCGCTTAGAAAATAAAGTTATCACAAAATATCTTTAATTTTGCTTTTGTTAGTAATAAAATAAAAATTTAATTTTAAATAATCTTGCAGTCTCTTTCTGTGCCACATTATACGTCTTCTCACTCATTTATCACGGTGATTGTGAGAGGGATAGAGTGAAAGTTTGCAAAGAGCTATTTGATCCGATTCGTGCTACCGATTTCCAATGCAAGCCACAGCCTTAAATACCATCTATAACATTTAGATACATGGCGTTCTTCTAAAGTGCCAATTTTCAAATAAACTTTCTATCACACTAATAGCCAAGAAGGGTAAAGAAATTTCTTAACGATATTTCCAGATCAATTTAACCAAATAAAAAAGACTCATCTTCAAAAAAAGTCCCTACTCTCAAAGTCTAGCTACCCTGTTATGTATGGGATGCATGTTATGTATATATTATATGTTTTATGTAAGCCAAAGGATCCTTTGCCCTACCATTAATATAAAAATGAGATGAAGTATGACAGAAGACTGTGGAAGAAGTTTCCATATAAATCCGACTCTAAATAATTGAGATCAGTGCAGGTAAATGAGGTTTGTGATCGGAGTAGGAATATTTGGAAAGACGACGAAGTCTCTAGCAATTGCTAGTAGTCAATGTAAAAATCCTGAGTGTTAATAGTATATAGGCTATATTTTGCTTAGTAAAATTGTATGATTATAAATTCATTTTAGAAGTCGAAATTAACAGGTGTCCATAAAATTCTATCAATCATGTACTATCAAATAACATAAAATAACAGCGTATTAAAGGTTTTTGATTTATTAATAGTTCTGATGTTAATGTAAGAAAATACCATTCTATTGTTGTGTGATACATAGTTTTGTCTTTTATGAAAGTAAAATATTTGCATTAAAATGAATAGTGATGAAAATATGTCTCAAGTTAAGCCCATGTTATATACAAAAAAAGCAAGAAAAGATCTTAATCTTATTTATCAACGCCTTAATGACGTAAGTCTGTAATCTACATTGAGTAAATTTTATATATAGTACCAAGAACTACGACAAAAAAGTAGCATATTATTATCAAATTGAGTTAGTTACTTTTAATTTAATTTTAACAAAGAAAGTATAGTAATTGTTATTGTGTAACGTAGGTTCTGACTATACATTGCTTTTTTACTCATAATCGCTTACAAAGATATGAAATGTAAAAACACAACTAACAGATCTATAGGTCAAACAAACTAAACTAAGCAACAAAAAAAAATATTACAAACGCCCCGCCAATGTAAAAATAGTTCTTTACTCTTATATATTTATGTGTCGTTTTCATTATGGTCTCCATTTCAATATGATTTTGATTAAGATTTAGGACAAGATAAAGCCCAATTGCACATCATCACATACAACTAGTTTAAAAATTCTCTATTCATCCTTAGGTTTTTACTTTTTATTATTTTCCTCCCAGGACTTTATAAATACAATAACCAATATCTTTAGTTGGGCTCATTGGGTGGGGATGGTTGGATCAGGACGGTTTTTATGGAAACTATACGGACTCTCTTTGCTAAGTATTTTGATTGGTATTGAGGGTCGAGCAACTTGGAAGATAGTGAC
Organism: Napeogenes sylphis; assembly: GCA_959347405.1. NCBI lineage: Eukaryota > Metazoa > Arthropoda > Insecta > Lepidoptera > Nymphalidae > Napeogenes > Napeogenes sylphis. The sequence goes on along the minus strand of OY365783.1, from coordinate 30,220,615 downwards.
AGCGCTGGGTGGTTGGGCTATTGACATGGCTGAACACAGTAAATATATGTTTATGTTGAGCATGTTTTTTGTAATAGGAGTTAGCATTATTACATCAGGATACTAGAAAAAAAAATACTAATTCTATTTTGGCAAATACAGGAAGCGTAACTGCAAGACTGGCAGGCACAATGTTTTACACTGCAGTAGTAGTGGGTATGATTCAGTGCAATCTTCTTTCTTATTCTTGGAAGGAGATATCTAAGTACTGGATCTCAACCGAGTGCACTTTTAGTATTAAATACATGCCAGCAGATAGGACATTGAAGAAACGGATGTACAAAGTCACTGTAACTCTATTACTTTATGCTTTAGGTAAAGTATGAAACTGAAGAATCCTTCTATGTTTATCATATTTGACGTATGCCAAACAGAATATAAGTTACAATCCTTTTTTTTAACATTAACTGAATAATGAAGTATGAATGGTATAAAAAACTCAATCTTAATAAAAACTTTAGATTTTATTATATTATACTAACTATTGGTTGTGACTATGTTTGGTCGCAAGACTCAAGTAATAATCCCAAACCTCAAATTTAGGAGCTTTTTCGTGAAAATGAAATATTCTTCTGAAGTGAAAAGCATCCTATGTCGACTTAAGCCTTATTCTACAATTCAGTAAAATAAATATTCAATATATAATATATATTTATTGTTTCAGTCGTCTACCTGATAAACGTAATGTCTACAATTAATCTTCATTGTCACCTGTCGGTTTGTTTAAAAAAAATAATACTTAAAACTCACGGTTTCATACTCTTAGAGTGTAAGTACTGTTTATTGTCCATAGTAATTATGAGAATATAATATAAATTTATTTAATAAATATTACCAAAAAATTGCTTCAGAAACTTACGTAAAAATAATAATATAAATTTCACTAAAATCATGATATTATATCATAGCTGAATATTCGGAGTGGATCGGCGTACTCATTTTGATTATGAGTATTATTGCAACCATAGTGTGGAATTTACAAGATTTAATCATAATTCTGATAAGCATGGGTTTGACATCGAGGTATAAGAGACTTAACGAATGTGTAGCGAGTATCACCAGGAACAATGACTCGAATAAAACGTTTTATAATGTAATAATTTTAATTTATTGATCATTATTATTTTGAGAAAATTTTAGATAAAAGGATTACCAAACCTTAAGTTTATATTTTTAGGAACAGAAAATCCTACAAACATACACCTGGAGGAAAATACGGGAAGCGTATATAAAGCAAGCGATATTGGTGCGACGCGTTGACAATTCCTTGGGCTTGCTCATCCTCATAAACAACTTTTTTAACTTTTACTTTATTTGTTTCCAGTTATATTTGGGAATAGCGTAAGTTTTTGTAAGAGCAACTGATATTTCAGGTTTTATATACATTTTTTTAATGCCAATATTTTTTTTTAGCCAAGGGCGATCGAAGCTAAGCCCAGTTTCTAGTGTTGGAATGAAACATATTAACCATTTGGTCCATCTGATCTGGCTTTGTGGCCGTAGTATTTATACTGTACTATCAGCTGCGGATGTGCATCAGAATTCCAGACTGGCTTTACCATATTTATATGAATGTCGTACTGAGTTTTATAACATTGAGGTCTAATTCATACTTAATTTACTTTGTATTTACGAGTATGGCGAGGAATATTTAACTTTATTAATACTGGAAACTTATTTTTTAAATCTAATGACATAAAATCTATTTACAGATTGAAAGACTTATAAAACAGCTTAGTAAGAGCTACGTTTCACTAACTGGAATGGGTTTTTTCTATATAAATAGAAACATTGTTTTACAGGTATTTATTCAATAGTCAAAATTGGGATATCGAAGGTTTATTTAAATCGCACACATTATATTTTATGAATATTGCACTTATTGTTATTGTTTCTTAAAGATCATAAAAAAAATTGACAAGAATTTACAAAATTTTTACATTTACAAAATATTTACAATTATTTCAGATGGGTGGAATCGTTGTTACATATGTACTAGTGCTAGTTCAGTACGATGGATCTGATGATGAGACTCTAGCGAATAGTACAGAAACATCATTTTAATTAATTTAAAACAAAAAATTAAAGTTTTTTGCACAACCAAAAGAAATTTATTACACCTATTTCATTGAACGTTCGATGTCATTTTAAAAAATGTTCAATAATTATTTATATATAAAAATCTTACACCATGGTTACTCTTAGAGGGAAATGTTATAAATACTTCGTGATAAATTGTGTTAATATTATTTTAAATATATTCCTTGTTCATCGATGGATAGTTACGATTAAAATGGAAGAACAATATTTTTAACAATAAATATTTTACAGTACAATTTCGACAAATCAACCACATATAATATGTGATAGTGGTAAAAAATTATATATTAATGTTGAATTTTATGAATTATGATAATGTTCTTTACTTCACAAAATTTGGAGATGCCTCTTGATGTTGAGAGACATTTTATGTGCGAGTCAAGGATGCTTGACACATCACAATTGCTGTTCAAGAAAAAAAATGCCTGTTTTGAAATATCTACTTTAAATAATATCTTCAAATATGTTTTTGTACTCCGGGGTAAAAGTTTAATTTCGGAACCTACTTGAGTATAAAAGTGCAATTTTTAACTTATGCCACTATTATTACTTTTAAACACATATTTAAGGCGTTCATGCGTACTTATTTAAAACAACTTATTAAATAATTTAAGCTTTGAATTAATTGATGTGTTCTAGTTTTCGTAAAATTCTCACTAAATATTAACGTTGGTGAAACAGTGATAACAATTTAACAACAACAATGAAACAGTGATAACAATATTAAACCGGCCAAGTACTTGCCCACAAAGTTTTTGGTACTATGTATTAACAACGATAAAAAAATCCACGTTTCTTGCTTGGAGGATCTCCTAAAATATTTAGTGTCTATATTTTTAATTTTAATAGTGAATGTATAACTAAATAATCTGTGGGTATTTCAAGCGTCTACTTGTTGCCGTTATTAATATCGAGCGAAGAAAATAATGCATGTTGTATGATATCCACCCTCCAATATTAAATTTAGATACTTTGTTTTTAGTATTTGTTGTAATAGCGACAACATCATTGAAAATTTTAACTGTCTAAATTTTCACGGTTCATAAGATATAGCCTGGAGATAGACAGACGGACAGTGAAGTCTTAGTAATACAGTTCCATTTTTACTCTTTAGATACAGAACCCAAAAAATACCCTGCTGAGTTTATTGTGTGGTTTTTCTCAGATCAGCGTTTGGACTCCTCGTAACTTTGATTTTAAATTAGGGAGTATCTTTATAGAGGGGCATATTTCAGTATATTTTCAAAATAGGAACTTTTGACGTAAACAAATTATCACTGATATTGGTTCAAAGTAGAAAAGACCTAATAAATAAATAAAGTTTTTTTTATACAAACTAGGTTAATGTTTGACTACATTCCACCTGCTGATAAGTGGAAATGTAGTCATAGGTGGTAAGACGCGGTAACCTAGCAACAAAAACAATAAATACTAAATAATCAATAAATAATAAATACTCTTCAATAAATATTTAAATACAAGACTGATCCTCGACATTTAATGTACTATGATATTTTATTTGATAGTGATTGAGGATTTGTATTTTATAAGTGTTAGAAATATTTTTAATATATAAGGATTATGAAAAAATAGCGAAGGGGAAATAAGTAGATAATACACATCTGAAAACATAAGAAGTTTTAAAATGCGTTGACACCCTCCAAGAACAAGGGGATTAATGTTAATTGTTAATAAAGCGATAATATAATACAATAAAAACAGCGATTATGTTGCATATAGATTAGTCATATTTATATAAATGTTACCAGCAATAAGGGCTTATTTTATTACTGTTAACATATTAAAAGTTGTAATTATAGCTTTATAAATGTATATTATGATATATGTAATATTTTTAATATCAATCTCTCCTCTTCTGTTATATGAAGTGATCTTCAGTAATCTGAGGTTAATATAATTATTAAATACATTTATATGGTTTTTTCTTCATAAATATATGTATACAAAAAACAAAATGTTTATTAGTTGCCTTCTTGCATTCTAGATGAAAGTAATATTCAACTTGATACCACAAAGTTGATAACAAGTCATCTTAACACTAACAACGTTATACAGACAAAGAGAAAGGACGTCTCTTAAAAGTAATATCAACTTTCTGTGAGCGCTAACTTCATAAACATAAAGATAGCATCCTCAGCTTTGATTTCTGCCAAGAGACAATACTTTGCAATGTTAATATTAACAAGTAGAGTGTATTTAAACCTTTTTAAGCACCTACCAAAAATAAGGGGTGTTATAAGTTTGACCTATGTGTACAGTGTATACTATCTGTGTATCTCTTTGTATGTCTGTGGCATTCTAGCAGCCAAACGCGTGGACGGTTTTGAATGCGGTTTTTTACCGAAAGCTTTGTTCGTCGAAATGGTTCTTAGTTATGTTAAAAAAATTAAATTAAAATTAAAAAACCCCCGCTAAAAACACGTCTAAAAAGTATAAAAATAATATTATTATGTACTCATTGAAGTCCATGCATCGGGGAACCGTTAAAGAAAGAGAAGAGTTAAAAATGCAACTAAGTTACCGAGGCAAATAACGAAATAACAATATTAAATCTATAGTCTAATTTCTACATGATTCCTAAAACTAATATAAAAAAACATCAACATGGTTAGGAAGGAACAGTATACCGGAGGTTACTTAAAATTTTGCTCTGCTTTGCATTGTCTTTCATTCAATACAATTTAAATTTTACGTTTTTTTTTGTAAATTTACTAAAGTAAATTATTAAATTTTTTACTTTATTTATTTTTAAAGCTCAATACTCGCGTCGCCACGACAAGGTATTAGAAATCATACGGGAAGCGGTTAGTCTTTCAGTAGCAAGAGCGCGGAAGGGTATAACAACCACCAAACGAACTATAGAATTCGTAAAAGAAGGCTCCTCCAAAAAATCAAAAGCGAAGCCTTATTCAATATTAGGCGCGGCTCCTGATTGGATTCTCATGATGGACACGTATGAAAAGCATTACAAAATCCCTGGGGATGTTGGTGTTTCGTCATCCAGACCGGACTTATTCTTGTATTCGAAACATCTGAGGCGCGTGATACTTGTGGAGCTTACTGTTCCTTGGGAAACAAACATCCCAAGGGATCACACATCCAAGCTCAATAAGTATTACGAACTAACCAACGAACTGATCAGGAATAAATTTATAGTTAGTTTGTACGCGGTAGAAGTGGGAGCGAGAGGTATAACAGCAAAATCTCTCTATAGCCTACTTAAAGATCTTGGCCTTTCTAGAACAAGCATCGGTTCATTTCTAGAACGTACTTCAAAGGCGGCATTAGTAGGTTCTTTCCAAATTTGGTTAGGTAGGGAGAGGAGTGTGGAGAGTGAAGGTGAGCGTTTTTGCGCATAATAAAGGGGCCCCTTAAACCTACTCCTGGGTCGCAAGTCCCAGGCACTGCTTGCACTCCTCTCCTTGCAACGCGATGGGCCCGGCACCCGCACGGTGAATCCATGGATTGCTAAGAAGCTTCGTCTTCGTCTTAAGAATAATATCAACTCAAGTCAGTAAAGATTTATATATAAGTTACAATATTATTTTCCTTTATTATTACATATTATATTTGTAGCAGAGAAACTATATATTATACAATAGAAGATCAAATGGATTATTTCTCTGAATACTAACTTAAATGTTGTATCGTATTAGTATCACTCCAACTGAAAATTAAATTATTATTTTCTGATATAACACAAAAGAACTGCGCAAAATAATGTAATGCGTCGCTAATTCAGCTCCAAGTGATCATTGAAAAACAAAACCGCTGATATACTGTGTCCTTTGCAAATACTTTATGTTCATGCTTCTGCTTACGTTTATGCTTACAATTATGTTTATAATTATGCTTATAATTTTGCTTACGCTTATATTTATGCTTATTTTTATGCTTTTGCTTATGCTTATTAAATTTTGGCATATGTACAGTAAGTTATTAAAAATGTCACAACCTCACTCTGATACCAGGATTTGATTTTTCACTGAGTGAGTGAGGTTTCCAGTGGCCCAACCCCCCTCCCCCTCTCCATGATAGTGCAGAACAGAAACTACCCCAGGGGGGTACCAACTGCCGTAGGGTTGGAGAATCCCCCTCTGGGCGTCCAAGCTCATAAAGTACTCATAAAGTACCTCATAAAGTATCATAAAGTACCTGGGCTTGGACGCTCAGATTGCCCCTCATATTCTGGGGGGGGCACAACCGCGCTCGGAGGCGAGAGCAATAATATTAGGACAGCCCCTGCCACTCTTACCGTGGACTTCTGCAACATTAGGGGCCTACATTCTACATACAGATATCATCTCCAACAGACACATCGTACCTCTCCTATCCGGGGTACGGTTTGGAACATACTTTTTTTCCCAAGGCTGGTGTGTGTGTGTATGTTAGAGATGATATCAGTTCTCGTCGCCTCGGCAATCTTGAAGGTAGGGACCTTTCCATCTTGTGGCTCCGCGTAGACAGCGACGACCACCCTCGCATCTACGCATGCCTACACAGGTCCCATAGCGGTGATGCCAACACTGATTTTCTTCTGGACCACGTCCAAATGGCCACAGACCTCGTACTGCAACAGATCCCATCCGCAGAGATCGTGATACTTGGTGATTTTAACGCCCACCACACCGATTGGCTGGGTTCACGTAAAACCGATCATGCGGGTAGATCTGTTCACGGACTAGCCCTGGCTTATGGCTTGACACAACTGGTAACAACGCATACGCGAGTCCCAGATGTGGAAAGCCATGAGCCTTCACTGTTGGACCTTCTGCTGACCTCTCATCCGGATGGCTACAAAGTCTCCGGTGTGGCCCCATTGGTTTCCTCGGACCACTGCCTGATCCGGAGTATGGTGCCATTCAACGGCTCAATGCGACTGCGAGTCGCAGGTTACCGACGTATATGGCATTATAGGTCAGCAGATTGGGATGGGATGCGGTCTTTTTTTGCATCCTACCCTTGGAGGCAGGTTTGCTTCTTGCCGGATGATCCCAACATCGTTGCCGAATCTGTCACTGATGTGGTTCTGCAGGGTATGGAACTATTTGTTCCATCCTTTGTAGTTCCCATTCGTGGCAAATCCCAGCCCTGGTTCGGTCGATTCAGTAAGGCAGCATCTAGCCGAAAACGGGATTGCTACCAAGCCTGGGCAAATGCAGCGATGGCATGGGATGTACAGACTAGCGAATTAAAAAAGAAGTACAACTTTGCCTCCAGGTCCCTCAAAAGAGACATAGCCAGGGCAAAGTCGGAGTACATCGCCAGAATTGGCAAGAGATTGACGAGCCTTCCTTCCGGAACTCGTGCGTTCTGGTCTTTTGCCAAAGCTGTCGAAGGAAATTTCTGTAGGCCATCCCTTCCCCCTCTGCGCAGGGAAGACCTTTCATTGGCTCATGACGCTAAAGAGAAAGCCGACCTCCTGGGCAAACTCTTTGCGTCCAACTCGACACTGGATGACCAGGGAAACGTACCGCCAACCATACCACAGTGCGAGAGCTTCATGCCGGAAGTCCGGTTCTATGAACGCTCAGTGCGTAAAACACTTCTTTCCCTGGACATTCACAAGTCTTGTGGGCCTGATGGAATCTCTTCCATTGTGCTGAAAACGTGTGCTCCGGAGTTGGCACCGGTTTTGACGCATCTTTTTCGGCTCTCATACTCTTCCGGCGTCGTCCCGAACTGCTGGAAAACAGCTTTAGTGCACCCGATCCCTAAAAAAGGTGATCTCTCGGATCCGTCCAACTATAGACCCATTGCCATTACCTCCTTGTTCTCAAAGACAATAGAATCCATTGTTAACTGCCAGCTCCTTCGGTACTTAGAAGATCACCAGCTGCTTAATGACCGACAATACGGTTTCCGTAGGGGTCGCTCAGCTGGTGACCTTTTAGTATATCTAAGTCACCGTTGGGCACAGGCGATTGAGACCAAGGGAGAGGCCTTGGCGGTTAGCTTGGACATAGAAAAAGCCTTTGATCGGGTCTGGCATAAAGCGCTTCTCTCGAAGCTGCCTTCCTATCGGCTTCCCGTGAAATTGTGCAACTGGGTCACCAGTTTCCTGGCAGACAGAAGCATGAAAGTCGTTGTTGACGGTGCTTGCTCCAACTACAATTCTGTCAATGCTGGTGTCCCTCAAGGCTGTGTGCTATCACCTACACTATTTCTTCTGCATGTTAATGATATGCTGCAAAGCGGCAGCATTCATTGCTATGCGGATGATAGTACGGGTGATGCCTTTTATACCGGCCGCACTAATATTTCACGGGAAAACGTCACTGAGAGCCGAAATAAACTTGTGTCTGAAATTGAAACCACTTTGGGAAAAGTTTCAGATTGGGGCGGACTTAATCAAGTCCAATTTAACCCTACAAAGACACAAGTTTGCGCGTTCACCGCAAAAAAGACACCGTTTGCCGTATCACCTTCACTTGAGAGCATTCCCCTAACTGCCGCAGCCAGTATTGGAATCCTTGGCGTCGATATATCGAGCGAGGTCCAGTTCCGCGGTCATATTGAGGGCAAGGCCAAATTGGCCTCAAAGAAGCTAGGTATACTGATCAGATCGAGACGATATTTCACTCCGGCCTACCGCGTGCAGCTTTATAAGGCGCAGGTTCGGCCGCAGATGGAATACTGTTCTCATCTTTATGCAGGTGCACCTCAGTACCAGCTTCTTCTTCTTGACCGCATACAAGGGAGAGCGACTCGAATCATCGACTGTCAAGATCTTTCCGATCGGCTTGATCCCTTGGCCTTGCGTAGGGATGTAGCTTCTCTCTGCATCCTCTATCGCTTATTCCATGGGGAGTGCTCTGAAGAGCTGTTCGAATTAATACCACCCACAGATTTTCGCCATCGTCCATCGCGACAGAACCACCATCCCCATTACCTGAATGGCTGGCGTTCCACCACTGTGCGCTTCTACCTCGCACAGACAATCTGTGGAATAAATTGTCTCCCGAGGTATTTCCGGACCGATACGACATTGAAATCTTCAAAAAAAGAGCGTATTCCTTCTTAAAAGGGCGGCAACGCGTTTGTAACTCCTGAGTTGCAGACGTCCATGGGCGACGGATGTTGCTTACAAGCAGGTGACCCGTTTGCTCGTTTGCCTTCTATCACATAAAAAAAAAATGTATTGAGCAGCGACTGTAAGAATACCATTTTCTTTAAAAACATTTTTTAGGTAGTCTCTAGCTTATAAGATACAAAAAATTCTTATAGCTATTTTTGAAAAATAAATATAGAATTAATGAACATATATTTCATAACATAAATGACAACGTTGCTTCAAGGCGTTGCAAATTTGTAAAGAATTTAGGCCTTACGTTCGTGGCCATTTACGCGACCGTAAAAGCATTATTCAGTTGCCAAGACTGATGCGAAAAAGAAAAAGCTGAGGAGCCACCTGCAAAGATACTGAATATCAGAAAGAGGTTGCAACACTATCCTGCCAAAAAAGATAACCTACTAATACATCTGCAGTGCATTTGATATGTTGTACTGTAGAGAGTGCGCAGATGTAAAATAATACGACTGACTTATAAAAGTGATCTGTAATATTATTCGTAGTTCTATTAAATGTGATTTATATGTATCCTATCAATTAATATTTTAGAAGAAAAATTTATATTTGGTTTAAATTTTGTAACTTTAAAACAGAGGTTGTGAATTTTGTGTGTTTGTTAGAAATAATGAAAACTTTGTCCATAAATATAAAGATGATGCTTTCGTAGACAACACATTCTGACAACATTTGAAGTTAACAGTTGTTATTGTTCTTAGAAGTTCCCTCTAGAGAGTCGACTGTTTTAATTGTAATTTGATAGTTTTAACTTTTAAAACTTTCTTCTTTGAAAATTTCCAAGAACGTGTAGCTTAGATTTTTTAAATTATAACTTAAAGCCAATCTCTCCCTTAGTCCACACAACTTCCTTCTGTACGTCCCGCGTCAAAACGTTTTTTCAATACAAATATAGAATCCAAATTTCAATTCATGTTTATAGGACTCGACCTAACGACCACTTAGAATTTGTCCCGATCAGTCTGTTAATACAGCCAACAGTTAACCCTCGATGGTTTTTGCTTTCTATACATAATTGTCTTTATCTGAAACGGTTACCATTTTGATATTTTTTTTAATTATATATATATATTTATCTGCCTAACATGGCTAACATGTACAAGTTCATAAAGTTTAAAGACCTCTTTTTCAAATCCAATTGATTTCAATATTGATGTAAATAATAATTTTATCACCACATAACTAATAAAAAGAAAATTACTTGTGTGACTTAAAGGTGATAAATATCAAGCAATCAAATTTATTATTAAAAGAGACATTCCGTAGTGACTGGTGGTATTGATTACTCTAGCATTCCTAATGTAAACCTGTAACTTTCTATTTCTTTCTTTTTGATCTAATATAAATGAGCATATAGCTTATGGAACCAACTTATAGAACCAATATCATAAAATGTAAATGATGTGCATAATTAGATGATATTTTAATGTTTAAAGGAATGTGACTGGTGGGACATACTGTGCTCTTTCAGTCCTAATACTTATGTTTATAGCATCTCAATCCTACCAACCCAACTAATCATTTGGTCAAAGAGCCGCTAATCATTTGGTCAAAGTTTACCTCTGTCACATGGACCCTTCTACGCCAGGTCTGACCTCCGAAGTCTTCAAAAACGGCACTATAAGACCAGTAAGCTCGCAAGGCTATCGGTCATAGACAAGTCTGATCAACAACAGCAAGCTACCTTTTCTCCATGAAAGGTTCCGGAGTTGTAAGGCAGGCTGATTTGCCGTGTGATTTCTCATACTTGCAATCATCACTTGCTGAAATCGTCAGAGAGGCTAACTACCAGTTTCCAACTGGCGCCGTAGCTATAGGGCACGCTCATTTCCCTCCAGGCAGTCAGGCCGCAAGCCTACTCTACGATACAGTCGGGTGATAGTATAAATGCTAGTACATCCATCTAACCTCTAAGCAGGGGGCTACCCGAACTGCAGTGACCCCCGAAGGGATCTCTGTCCAAGGGCCGTTCCAAGCTCCGAAGTGAAAGATGGCAGCAGCCCTTCGCCTTAGTTTGGGCAATCACCTCTAGCTGCGCACAAGGTCCGACGAGCCCCCGAAAACTGTGGGACCCAGACGAACAGTGCCGAGTCTCTACAGCTAACCACATTACCACTACGAATCCAACACCAAAATTGGTAACCCGGCAGTTTACACACGCAAGCGCATGGATTGCTGCCGGAGGGCTTAGGCACCGGGATCCCATAGTACCCTGATCTTAGCAGCTGACCCGTATTTTATCTGCAAACATATCTACCGTCGGGTGTCTCAGTAGATAGGTCTTTTTGACTGGTGGCACAGTCAAAAATATTTCACCTCCGCCTTCTGCAATGTCCACCAAGATTTTAGCCCAAATATTTACTATACATAGCAAGATCTTTTTGGCTATGCCATAAAATGAGTAAATATACTACTATATAAACTAAAAATAGGCACCAAGTCTAATTTCTACAAGATAATAGGGGCAAGAAATTGTGATTGCTGGGACATCGTTTTGTGACTGGTGGAACAAATACGAAATCGGCTAAAAGATTAACACTTTTTATATCATATTCAGAATTATTTATTAATTTTTAAGATAACAATTATAACCAATCATGTTTTTTTTACTTTCTTATACTAAATCAAAGAAGACGTTTCCAGTAATTTTCTCTGAACTGACATGAACTCTTCGATTTCAATGTCATTAAAACTTACGTACAGTCACTGTGACTGGTGGGACAAAAATGAAAATTACCTCTCCCCACACATTTTTAACACCACTCCCCTCGTCTTTAACTTTGGCACCACAAAAATATGCTTAAAAAGTCAATAAATAATTAGCAAATTCTAACTTTCCAAAAAGCTCTCTTTTAGTACAGAAAATGTTAAGTTTGTATGTTTACATGTGGCTGACATTACACGCTTATTGTATTTATGAATTTTATAGTAAAATTCTTACCTTTTCCTATTGTATATTTATTTAAAATTAAAATTAAATAAATTATTTTCCCTTTCCAATGCTGTCTCTGCCGCTCTCCTAACAAAACTTGTCATAATAGAAAATAAAATCTCGTCTTTTTCGAAATATTTCTTTCATATCATGTAAATTTAAGTAATATACATTACGTTAAGATTATATTGGTTATGATCAGATCAATTTAAAAATAATTCATTTTTCCATTTCCCGTGGAATGCCCCAAAATCTATTAAACTGTTCAAATGGGGGAAAACGGGTTACGATAAAGGTTTTACATATTATATTGGTTTTATATCATGTTTGAGACCAGTTTGAATATTTATGATTGTCAAACAAGATGCTGCTTTAAGCCAATTTACTAATTTTGAACACAAAATACCTCTTTATAAAGAGCCATGTCATATATGTGTTAAATTATGTTATTAAATCTCGGTCAATTAAGAACATTTAAGAATATAATACATTATTATTAGCCTAGAATTTGTCGTTAGAATTGATTATAAAATTCGTTAAGTGTAATATATAGAATTTATTTGTTTGCTATTTGTTTTTTAGTTCGTATTATGTCTTTGTACAATGTTCAAGTTCTATGTTTTTAAAAATTCTTTTTAGAAAAAAACAGCTTTATACTCTGAGATGGAATAATAGTTAGAAAATGTAAACAAAGAACTGTCATTCTCAGTGTCATTGCGTTACATGTCAAAGTATTCTTTCAGTTATAACAAACATTTTCTAAATGGGTTTATTTTTTATATTTTACTTTTGAAATTATCATAAATCTATACTAATATTATAAAGCTGAAGAGTTTGTTTGTTTGAACGCACTAATCTCTGGGACTACTGGCCCGAATTGAAAAATTCTTTTTGTGTTGAATAGTCCGTTTATTGAGGAAGGCTATAGGGTATATATCATCTCGCTGTGAGTAATAGAAGTTAAGCAGCAATGAAAAATGCTTCAAATTTAATATAATCCAATAGGTTCTGACTGACTTAGTTATAGCATACAGTCTAAACCGCAGGTCGTAGAGATAGTAAAATTGGAGGATACATTTGTTTTCAGGATAGTAAAATTGGAGGATACATTTGAACAAGAAAATCTGTTTTCTTGTTCCTCAACAACTATAATGTGTCCACGTTTATTGTAGTTGCAATGATTAACAGTGTACTTTATTAATATTTCAATAAATATTGCTATTTAAAAACATTCTGATATTAAAGAACGAAAAAAAGAATTAAAATATATTTTTGCTATCTGTGTACCATCCATACAATTAATGGAAATAATACAAAATTTTCTTCATTAAGTTTTAATTTCGATTGTTTTAATGATCTGTTAGCTTTCAATTTACCAAAGTTAAATAAAATTAGATATTGTATGAAATTGTATATATGTACACCACATACAAATTGCTTTTTACCTTTTTATTGTTCAGGAGTTCTTCTTTTTCTGTGACAATTGTAAACCAAGGCCATATAAAAATCTGTGTTAATAAGAAAAATATGTTTTAAAAATAACAATTATTAAAATTTAACACTTTTATTGTGACATTATGATGTTCATAGTACGTGACAAAAAAAATAATAAATGACTACTGTGTTAAAAAAAAGTTATAACTCAGCGCGTAAGTTATCCATGAAATAAACATTAATTTTATACGACTTGCGGATAAATATCGAAACCTCTTTCAATTTTGTGAGTTGTTATAAGAAGCGAGTTTCGAAAATTAGGATTAGGATGTTCATAGTACATGTCAAAGAAAATAATACATGACTACGGTATTAAAAAAAAGTTATAACTCAGCGCGTAAGTTATCCATGAAATAAACACTAATTTTATACGACTTGCGGATAAATATCCACACCTCTTTCAATTTCGTAAGTTGTTATAAGAAGCGAGTTTCGAAAATCACTGTCAAATTATCTGCCATTTTTTTTTTTTTTTTTTTTTTTTATATCGTTGGAAAAATGCGTTACGCATCATCCCTGCGGCCAGGAAGGTGATGACCGAGGGGGTATGTGTATAACCTCTTTCAATTTTGTGAGTTGTTATAAGAAGCAAGTTTTGAAAATCATTTAGGTAGTTGTAAAATTATCTGCCATAGAGCAAGTACAACTTTCCTTAAAGGTAAGTTTATTTCAAGTTACTGCCTCCAGACAATTGTCATAAGTTTAACTTTGCAGTTAGAGACGTAAATGTTCCAAAATGTAATTAAATTTGATGAAAGCAATTATTGGAGTAGAAATAACGAGTAGATATCTATTATAGTGTAACTCAGATTCAAAATAAGACAATAGCCTCTTCTTAGCTATTCATTAAATCAAGTTCAGTCAGACAGATGATTTGAACAAAGTTGCATCTACCGTCATATATTTAAAATTTATAGAATATAAGTGAAGATAAGATATCTGGTAGCCAATCTTCGGCCTGTTAATTTAACTGTTTAGGAACAATCATTATACAAATAAGATAAGCAAAAAGCTTACAGTCATATTTAAAACATTCCAAATTCTTCATCTTATATTTGTACTCTGTATACATAAAAAAAGTAATGAGGTAAATTCAAGACTATAAAATGACGCTTTGCGTAATATATATATATATATATATACATATATACATATATATATACATATATAAGTATATTTATTATAAGATTTTCCACATCACTCTTAAGACAATAAATATACTCTATATACAAACTAAGTTATGTTCTTCATACATGTGAGTTAGACCGCTATAAATTATCTGCTCAGTGTGTTTATGGGGGCCTCATAGACGCAATCCGCTCTGGTATCAGGGTGAGTGTGAAACTGATTTCGTAGCATCATAATCACTGATGAGTGTAGTGTTACCAGTAGTTCAAAATCAATTTAAAGCCGTAGCAATTTTTACCGATATGCTAATGGATTATACAATTGAATCTCATAAATCTAATTTTCTATTTGAACGATTTGAAATCAAGATTAATTCTGTTATTTTATGCATAAAAAGTTTCATCAAATGATTACTTATCTTAATGTTATAGAGATTATCTACATAAATGTTTTGTGCTTCCTCGTGGAATGCTCGTTTTAATAATGTAGAGAAGATTGTTGGTTTAGTGTAGAGGGTTTAGTAACTCTCACAAGTCAGGATATTAAAGAACAACTACGTTGCTTGCTTAGCCGATATTTGCAAGCAACTAATATACGATATTTAGTGTTAAATCTACAGTTCCTAAACCTGCTTAGATACAGCCTTCAATAATATAACCACATTAATGAAAATAAGACAGTTTATGCCTCATTGTACTCCAGTTACTCTTCATTATTATCATGTTACATACGTCTGTCACTGGCTAGCCAAAACAATTCTAAAAAAATTAAAAAGCTAAAATTTGGAGAATAGTTGTATTTTATAACTCAAATATAAACTAATAATGCATTTATGAAAATTATTATACTAAATACCCTTTTCAAAAACATGTTTTATGGAGTTAACTATTTAAAAAAAATATTTAAAATTTAAAAAACCCCCGATACAGAAAGACTTCTAAAAAGAATAAAAATAATATTGTTATGAGCCTATTGAAATCGTTACGTCGGGGGACCATTGTACGTACGTTGACGATCTATTTTACGAAGTTAATCATAGACTTAGACTACACGATTTGATATCGTAGGTAAATTCTTTATTTGCCTTGGTAACTTATTTGCATTTTAATTTCTTCTTTTATTAAGCTGTCCCCGGACGCAACGTCTTCAA
This sequence comes from Napeogenes sylphis, assembly GCA_959347405.1. Classification (NCBI taxonomy): domain Eukaryota; kingdom Metazoa; phylum Arthropoda; class Insecta; order Lepidoptera; family Nymphalidae; genus Napeogenes; species Napeogenes sylphis. Next base: position 30,204,664 of record OY365783.1, on the reverse strand, counting down.
TAAGTACATTCTTTTTTGAAGTCTTTTTGTATCGGGGGTTATTTAATGATTTTTTTCTTCTTTTTAAAGTTATGTTACTGTTTTCTTCATTGTAGTTAATGAACCTACAGACACACAAATTTTCATGTGTTTAAGTATTTCTATTCATCTATCCGAATATTATAAAGAGACAAAGAGGAAAGAAAGATTTGTTTGTTTGAATTCAATAGGCTCTGAAACTACTGGACCTATTTTAAAAAAATCTTTTACCTCTAGATTCCTATATTATCCCTGATGAACATAGACTATATTTAATACAAGATCCGCGTGAAAATTTCGACAATGTAATAAATTATAAATGTAACAAGATTCAACGCTTTTAGTAAACAAAGTACTTTATCTGAGTAAGTAAGTGTAAAAACCTTTTGGCCTACATAAAAAGGCGTTTTTTCCTTTATAACGCGGACGAAGCCGCTGGAAACAGCTAGTATTGCATAAGAACCTTTCACCCGCATCAATAAAACGTCAATATCTTGATGACGACCCTTTTTATTTCAACCAAACATAGCTAAGAACCATTTAAACGAACATAGCTTTCGATTAAAAAAAACCGCATTTAAATCCGTCCAAGCGTTTGGCCGCAACATTGCCACAGACACATAGATACACAAATCGACAGGTTAAGCTTATAACACTTTTCTTTTTAGTCAGGGGTTTAAAATATTGTGGTCTACAAAAGTATTATTTTCATTCATAAGTTAAATTTAACAGTTTCATAAAATTAGATGAGGTGAATGAGATTTTGGTTTTACTTTATATTTTCAATACATTTCTGTAAACTATTTAGGTGTAGTTCTTGAACGCACTTGAATTTACTACTCAATATTTATTTTATACAACAAGACTTAAGTATCATAATTATGCAAACAGATAGATTACAGAAACCTTATGGAGTCAATGTTTGTCGAACATAAATATTGGTATGGTTGTAATTATGTCTCCATAATAAATGTTTATCCAAGTAAATAGTAAAAGATAGATAGCACAGCTAATAAAGATGTTAATTGTACATATTTTTACAAAATAAATAAATTTTACAAAACAACGTCAACTCATACCACCCAACTACTTATTTACTTATTAAAAATATTATTTTTTTATGTTAAGATTCTTCTATGTTGGTTGAGAAAATCTGAGTTAAGTAATTTCTACCTTTAGAAATTCTACAAGAATAACATAAATTGTATTGAATATACATTACAAAAAAATGTAATTAAAAGTACTTTGGTTACATAATTTTTTGTATGTAAGTGAAATTTATAAAACATTGACGACTTAATAAAAATAAGGATAACTTCTTTAAAATTTAGAATATAATATTTTAGTATTTTCTCCTGTTAATTTTAAGTACAGTCTATATTGTTTCGCGCTCTGGAGAAGAAGTTTTCGACATGGCTGAAAGGGGAAACCTCTCTACCTATAACTAATATAAGTGATTATTAATTAAAAAAATGCAGAATACGCTTTCAAATACACCTCCAAAACTTTTCTTCCAAACTTCAACTAACTCGAAAAGTGACATTAATTACAACAAATAGACCTATTAAATTAATGGGTAAATAAAAGTTTTAACGTTTTAATTCTACCAGTAAACTAACATTTGGCGACCAAGCCCTCCTTTAAAAGCGATTCGAAATGTGGTCAACGATGCGACAAAGTTTCAGCCGTAAATAATCTAATTACTTGAAAGCTTTTTGACGATATATAATAAAACTTAATAAACTTAACCAAAACATTTTTATTAAATTCATTTAGCAATGTAAACAATACATACAATACATTATAAATAATAAAACTTTATTATGATTTCTTTGATTACAACTTTCGAGTTTTATAACGTTTATAATATTATTCTTATCAAACGTAGAACTTAAATTAATTGAGATCAATAATACTAGCTTGTTATTTGTAAATAAATTAAATGACTTTAAGTTACATAGATACAATTATTCAACATTCAGCTTATTGTGAAGTAAGCTTATTGTTTTGTTTTTTAAATTAAAGTTTTTTAAGTTATTAAATAGACGAATATTATAGCTTTCCGACTTGCGAATATTGACATATTATAGTTGTCATATTTTTTCTTTAAAAACCTTGTTCGAGGAAACTCTTTAAAATATTCTTAACATAGTATAATATCTACAACACTTAAAAAACATCTCTATCTTATGTTATGTACCGGTATGTATATTATTGTGTATGATATACATACCGGTATGTTATTTAATTATCTTTTTTTTTATCCTTGGCTTGTTTGAATGTAGGATTTGGATCACATTGCTCAAGTCTAGAATCCAAATTCCTTCCATTAATTTTATTAAACCAAATTATCATCATTCATCATCATTAATCAATCAATCATAATCCAATTTTTTTTAACGAAAAAACTAGTAACAATTTTACATAACTGCAAGGAAGAAATGATAATTCTTATATTACATTCGTTAGGCTAGAAGACTGCCATGAAAGGCATTTATTAAAAGTACTCCGAAGTATTGTTTCCAAAGAATTTGTGAATTTTATTTGTATCTGTATTATATTTTCATAAGACACGCATATATTAAAAAAAATCAAAGTAATTACGATATTTATACATTAAACATAATTTAATAATGAGAACAAATTTAACACCGTTATAAAGCTAGATAAGGTACTATTATGGTCAATTACTATTAACAACTACAGAGCTTCCGGCCTCAAATGAGTATGACACAACAATTTGTAAACTTAACATGTGTTTACCAATTTATAGCAATAGATCTCCACCTATTGCTTAGAGATAACTTCGAGTCCTAAAAATAATATCATATTACAAACATTGTAAAAATATTAGTATAATATTATCGCTAATGTACTCTATCTTCTGTATAAACATCGTTTCAATATTTTATTTCCATTCAGTGTAACAAAATAAATAATAATCACGCCATAAATGTTTAACTCAGTTACTTAAGTCATGTTTAGTAACATTGAAATAAAAATATACATAAAAAGTTTAACATTTATCATACGAAATATTGTAATGAATTATATCGTAAAAACTCTGATTCGTCGTTTTATAAAGTCCTTAATTAAGAACCTTTCCGTAAATAAATAAAGTACAAGGTTTTGCTTTTAAACCAACAGCGCAACGTTTACAAGGCAAATTAAAACGTGTATCTGGTCCAAACAAGAAAATTAAACAAAGAAATACGGGGTAAATCATGTAAATCAAACGAAGGTTTCAGGAACGACATTATAATAAAATATAACAGTATATTACAGTTGTAATTGATATATCATATCCTCGTATAATATTTCTTATCAAAGCATAAATCATTATTGGCCGATAAATTCATTGCCAATCAACAAGAGCTTAACCCTAGTGCTTGATAGATAAAGTTTCAGGGAAATATTACATATGCAACTTCTTAGACCTACTATTGGCTTAAAATAAACCCTTACTTTCTTCTTAATTAACATAACATTAAATAGTGTTTTAAGTAGGTTTATTTTCAAATTATTAACTTCGAAACAATTTCAAATGTAAAAAAACCAACCAACCGAATTGGAACATGTTCAAATTATAACTATTTAGATTACTTGGTTTAAGATTTATTACCAACCAACTATTCAAAAAGTTTTATTTTTCAAATTGATGAGTCAGTAGTTTATATATGTTTTGCTTTATATATTTAAGTAAGTAAGTGTAATCGAATGTTGAAGGTCAGTCCTTCAACATTCGATTACACTTACTTACTTACGTATCAGGGAAGCGAAAAGATAAAAATTAGTACCTTCTAGACACTGTGACTTCAATCAATTAAATTTGTTAGACCCGTTAATTTATTTCGTTCCTTTTTAAGGTTCCGTGCCTTGAAAGGAAAAAAACGAAACCCTTATAAGATCTTTCTTGATTTTACTGTCTGTCCATCTGTACGTTTTTAGTTACATCATGTAATAAAAATATTTTTAATAATTTTAAGGTACCTACTACTTTTTTTCTCATGAATGCGTAAACATATTAAATTGAACCTATATCAAATACTCTGTAGGTGTATAACACCTTTAAAGTGTAACAAAATCGAACTTCTATGTCAACGCAATCAAAAGAAACAGCAATTCAAGCCGGTTACGGCTTAATTTAATTTAATATATTTTTTTTAGTTACACCATTTTTTCTATATATAATGGTAAGGGATCCCTCGTATGCGAGCCCGATTCGTACTTGGCCGATATTTTTTCATAAACGACATTTCTTTATATACAATATTTGTCCTCTTCTACCTCGAATCTCCAACCTTCAGTTGAAAGAATGTCTGACCTATGCTATGAAAGTGTGTGACTAGATTATGACCTGTAATAAGTTCAATGTATGCTTATTTTATATATATATTTTTTGTATTCAGGAGTAAAAAACCATTTTTGGAACAAGATAAAATTAAAATACAATATATAAGGTATTTTAGTTTCGTGACTTTCGTTACACCAATTATACGAACCCATGCCCAGCAGCGAGTAAGTTACTTTTGGTTACATTAAATGTACGGACCTATGTCTAGTAGTGAGCGTAAATTTCGTTACAAAATTTGACTGATCGTAAAGATATATTCTTATTACAAACTTTAACTTTGACTTTACAAATAATCAGGTGGTTTTGCTCAAACCACAAATGTAAGATAAAGCGATGACGTACATAAATTTGGCTCAATTCTCTTTTCACTCTGTTATAAATACCAAGATATTATTAGACCTTCTTCATAATAAAATCAACTTAATCTTTACTTTGTTTTTCAGGAATTCATCTGTACACAATTTTTTTCAAAATGTGTCCGAATGAAAAGACTCAAAGGGAAAAATTTGTTGTGCTATATTCAAAACACTTGAATACAGCACAACAAATAAAAAAAAATCTGTTTACAGACCTGAAACATTATAGAGGTATGTTATGAGTTATACTTAAAATATGAAATAAATAAGTCTTTTGATTTGTTGAGAACAATATCATAAATATATTATTAAAGTATTAGAAGATGAAAGTCAATCAAGTTTTACAAATGTAATTAATTAAGCTAATACTCATCCAATTTCTGACTCATAAATTGGCAGCCTTGTTACGTAGGTACATCATTATATTTTATAAAGTGGTCAAAGGGCCAAGGCTTAGGTCGGTCACGCATCGAGAATTGGATGTTACAAATAGACTTAAGCAAAATTTTCGGAAAACCTTTTTTGGTTCATTAGGTACCTCGTATTATAATATTACTATCTTTTATCATCGATTTCGTCCGGATTAGACAGTTTCTTTTAATTGTTACATCAAGTACTTGCATAGTAAGTGTGATTGTGTTTATTTTTTTGTGTGTGAAATGCTGATATTTCGAAAACAAAATCACAATCACAATTGCTTAATTACTTTTCATTTGTAAATGAAACAATATTTAGGTATTAATTTAAAGACTAATATCAAAATATTATTTTTTGACCTGAAGATTATGAAAATATAATATCCAAAAAAAATGTATATATATATATATATATGTAATTCTATAAGTACCTTTAGTTTAAGTTAAAAAAATTAATTTATAAATGAAATTGTCAATAAGAAAGAATGCTACATCCAATTGTATCAGCACTGATATTATCAATCAAACAGGGATTCTTCCAGATCAAAGGCTTTTTTTTCCTTTTAGATACGAACAATTAGAATAATCAAAACTCTTTGATCCGTTATAAACTTATACTACGTACAATCTTTAACTCTTTTTCATATTATGTTATTCAATAGCAGTAATTGCATAATAATCATATTTCATTAGTGAAGTATGTATAAGTGTAATTAAATAAAACACAGAGTAATTAAAAAATATATATATTCAAATAATAAAATAAGTTTCCCCTATCAGTCCCCAAACATTAAATAAATATAAGTCATAAAACTTTTGTTGTAATAGATTCCCTTTCCACTGATATATAGAGATATTATATAATAGTATAGTAATAATTTAAAAATGATATAGTTGTTTTATTAAAGTTGTAAATTTTTTATTATAATTTATTTACATTAAGTAAATAGAATCAATTATGTCAATGGTATCTTATGTAAAAAAAGCGAATGAAATAGCATAAAAGTACCAGACGACAAATAAATTGAGGTACTTTTATGGACCATTACACTCGTAAGTGTCAAATTATTATTTTTTGGAAGTAGCTTAAAGAAGAAATATATGTCATGCAGTATGGAAATTTATAGTGTATAACATTATCTATTATCACCGACGATACAAGATGACATGTGTAATTAATAATAATAAATTTAAATAAAACTGTTCACATTCAATCACGCCGCGAGTCCGCCATGCTTTGATCTCATGAATAGGAACCCCGAATGGGTTCGAAACTAGTCGGGCAAATTCCGATTAAAAATTACATGATTATAGCCGGGTAAATATTTATTTATTAATCATCACGGTTCACGAAAGTTTAAATACAAGAAATGTTTTGAAATTTTTTATTAAACAATTTGAAAAGAAAGTTGTTATATACAAAAACGGCGTCAACTGTAGTATGTAATACATCTTCTAAAATTTGTTAAATGTTAAACTTCAGCTTTGCTTGGGAATAAAAGACTTTTTTTAAACTAATGTATGTTAAATAAAAATCGCGATTCGTTTCATAATGATGTGTCATGTATGTAAAAAGCGATTCTAAATTATTAAAAAAACTCATACTTACGAATAGTATATTAATTCTTTATTTTAAATTTATACTTTTATATTTTATAAAGCTAGTAAATAATCTTCAAACACTTAATTCTTTAAGTAAGTAAATAGTTTTAACGATGTAAACATTTCCTGAGCTTCACAATTTCCCCGAGTCCATATTTTAGAACCTATAATAATAGTAACCGAATTTTAAAGAAAAATCTCTCGTCATTCTTATTTCAAATTTAACGGTCAGAAGCTTTATTGTTGTTGTTGTTGTTGCGGTTTGTGCCTGGCGGATAATTTGCTAAGGAAGTGGCTGCGTATCGAAATGCCGTCGAAAAGACCCCTAGTGACGAGTGGACAAAGTGTTAATGTCACTAGTTTCATCGAATGCAGCGATGGATGATGTGAATGGACAGCATTTTGAAAAGATATAACTAGACTAATAATTTTATTTCATTTTATTTAATTATTCGAATTATTGAAATCACAAAAGGAACATAAGCCGTAAAAATATTATTTTTGATTATTTGACGTGTCTACCGATATCTCATACATCAAAATCCTTTAATCCGTTCAGACTTTATCAGGGAATATGAAAATGGCATTTTTGGCTAGATTTCTATTAACATACGTATATTTGAATAACATAACACTCTTTCTAAAGTCATAGGGTAATACGAAGGATTTACACAAATTATTATGTAAAATTCAGTGAACCAAACGATTAAATTCAGGATCTCCCGTGGCAATTAGTTATCGCGCTACAATCTATGTATGTGAACATAGTATTTTTATAGACTATATATTATTTTGGCACATAAGCTACAATATTGCTAAGTTTCATCAAAATACGTTAAGTAGTTTTGGGGTGATTGAGTAACAAACTTCCATCCATACAAACAATCGCACTTATATTTTAGTCAGTTAGTATTTATTGTTATAAATCCGCTGTAATTACAACACATTTGCGTCACAGTATGCCTGAGAATGTGAAAAACGCGGGAAAAGACCATATATATAATCAGTCCTGTACTAGAGGTAAATACAAATTAACAACTATTTAGTACATGAAGATTAACTGCTATTAAACTCTTTAAATATATTGAATGTAAAGTAAAGTTCAATTAAGATGATAATAATTGCAATAGGTCTGAAATTACATTCAAGCACTAACTTTATCAACTATTCGTAAGCCCTAACTGAAATATTAACTTTCGTTATTAAATATTTTCATTAAAATATTTCTGAAGTCAAGATGAATTGATTATGAATGCAAATTATAAAACAAATTAGTATCTTCTTATTTTTGTTTATAATATCTTCTTGAGCAATAAATTAATTAAGTGTTTTAAGCAATAAATGGTATTAGTAGTTGTTTGATTGAATTTTTGATTGTAGAAAAGTCACTTAACTAGTATTACTTGCACGGCTCAGAAAGAAAATAACATTAACACTATTAAGTTGCAGAAATATTATTTATATATAAATTGTATATTAATATAATTAATTGTTCTCTGTCAGATTTCTGTATTCATGGTTACAATATTGTTAATTTTTAATTAAATACTCAACTATAAAGTGATAAGGGAAACAAAAACCGGTTTAATATGATCTAGCCGTGTTCTGAGATGCTTTAAAATCCATTAGTTAAATAGTTACTTATTTATAATTAACAGGATTAAAATAAATTAAAATCATTAGTTAAATAGTTACTTATTTATACAAAACAGGTTTAAACCACAAATTACTTCATTTAAGGTTACAAAAAATACCAAAACAAGAAAAATATTAAAATAACTTTTATACCTTAACTACGGTATGGTTTCTTTTAATCTAAACTTTTGTAGTGCTGACTTCGTCTTGCATAAAATGCTGTTTAAAAATCAATGTTTTTAAAAATAAATGTCATTTTAAATAAATGTACTAAATTTATGGAGTACAGAATGCAATAATGCATTATTACATATTAGATTTAACGTAACTACAACAAAAATAATGTTCATTTAAAGAAACTTATTCAATTCAGCACTCAGCACGTTCAACATAAACTGATTTGGTTTGTGCAACGTATTTGTGTATTTGTTTCAATTGTCTTTTGTTTCCGTTATTTGAGTTAGAAAACAAATATGGCAATACTTGTAACAACTTTTGCTTTGAAAGTTTTTATTCTATAGTTTAGATGAAATATGAATGTCTATTATTATGTAGTTACGATTGTTAATGTACTTATGAAAATTATGTTTTTATGTCTTTATGTATTCCATAATTATGTTTATCTAAGCCTAAAACTTTAAAGTAAAATTATTGTGTTTTAAATTTTGTATAAACATGTATAGCCATGTTAAGCATATTTAAATTTATATAAATATAGAATGAAAAATAAACCGATACGGTAGCTCAGTTGTTGAGCGACGGGACGGTTTCCCAGTAGTCGCAGGTTCCAATCCCTGCCCGTATTGGTTTACTTTTCTTTCTATATTTATATAAATTTAAAATTATTATGTTAAGAAAATTCTTTCACAACAATTCTTATCAAATACATGTTATGGGTATTTTATTTCAGCTTCAGCTCCTCCACCTTCATTTACAGGATTTCGATAACAAAGATTTATTACTTTTTTTTATAATATGACGGCTATTACTTTATTTTTATATAGTTATAAAACAATAAGGTCATCCCAATGAAAAAAGGATTGCTGCAAAGAATTCGAAACGTCGAGTTAAATTTAACGTTCATATTTTAAAATAGCAATCCAATTACATCCAAGTCAAAATCGTATTTTATTAAATTGTAAACTCTGGAGCTAGTTTTGAGTAGTTCGTGGCTTTTGCTACTTAGCAGTCTTGGTAGAAAGGGCGCTGTAGGGACATTTTGTGACCAAACAATATCTGATTCAATGATCTTAGACAATGCTGCTTCTTTAGAACTATGGGAAAAGTGTTTTAAAATATTTTCTTCTTTTCAATAATAAAACTTAAATAGACTATAAAATAGTTATCTTTATTAGATCATAAAAAGTGAAAAAATCTTTTATATATACAAAGATTATAAAGTAATCTATCATAATGTATAGTTAAAATTAAGTCAAACAAATAGATTGAAGTAATTTGAACTAATCTGATATAAATATCTTAGAAGCAACTTAAGATCATTAAGTAAATGGTAAAAACATACATGTACTTATAGATGCCTAGTATTTAATAATATGACTAGTATATACAGTTATTTACAAGTTATTTACAGTTATTTTTATTTTTGAAGTTATACTTCTTTAGGCGCGTTATGAAAAAATGATGAGAGTGAAATTTTACGATGCGCGCGCATCTGTGACACGAAATTCACAGTATGAAGCACGGGTAGATAACTTCATACCATAAAAACTCGCATTAATAAAAGGCTCACATATCGAAATTGACAGTTCTTTCCCCCTCTCCTCTTTCCCCTCTTTCGCTGACATCAGTGGCGTAGCGTGAGTGTCGGCTGCCCGGGGCGGAAGACAATTTTGCCGCCCTCTTATTTAGGTATTTTATTTTAATGTATACTATGCATTACATACATTAATTATAGAGAACTTTTCGGAGAGAACAGTCATCATTATTTTGTATTATACAGGCTAGATTTTAAATAAAAAACAGTTTATCTAAGTTTTACAATCACGTTTATTAATACAAAAATTCTTTTACTTTAACCAATTAGATACATTGATTTAACTTAGGTACCTATCACTTAAGATTAGGTACACCTTGAGGATCGACAAGATTAAATAAAATCAATTTTTATTTAGAACTAGAACGATACTATTATATAACATTTTTATTTTTATTGAAAAGTAATATGAGTATTTCTTAAAAAAACAAAACAAAACTTCCGTCTTTAATTAAAAATTTATACGTCTACTTTTTTTAAGAGCAAAGTCTTTTATTGCACCGTCAATGTCTATCGCATCACACACCTCTTGCTCAATAGACAAAATAGCCAAATTAGTTAGTCTTAGAGTACTCATTGTCGATCTTAAATAATTTTTAATCAATTTCAATTTTGAAAAACTTCTCTCACAGCTGGCATTGCTTATAGCAACTGTGAAAAATATTCGGAACATTATTAAAATATTGGGCAGAGTATCTTCCAGCTTGGATTTAACAATAAATTTAAATAACTCAAGTGAGTCTGCATTAATCAATTAATTTTCGTTGCCTGTAGCAACAACGAAAGTCCGCAGTCGAAGTCTTTCCAGCTTGAAATCCTGCTCGTCAATTTCGTCAGATGCGTAGTCTAGATTACATTCAGTGTTGTCTGGATCTAATAATATAGCCGGTGTTAGATAAGCAAACTTATCCGTTAAATTCTGTAGCTGTTGAAAACGCTCACGAATTTCTGCAATAACTCTATCTAACGAAGAAAACAGCTTTCGTCTCAACTCATTTTCACAAGACAAGTTAGCATCTCTAGTTCCGTCATCAAAAATATGCTTTCTTGTTATGCGCCTCCGAGGTTTTATGGAAATTCCAAGTTCTTCACACATATTTTTTGCATAACCTACAGCGCCATTTGCCCATTCCTCTCTTTTCTCTGTCAATATCATCTGCAAAGCATTTACTTTCTGAGCGCACAATCTTATGTCAAGTCCCCTTGTTTGTAAATATTTTTGTGCATCATTCACTTCATGTAGCACCGGTTGCCATAGGCCCAAAAAACAAAGAAAGGAAAATGACTGCATCGAAACTAGTAAAGTACCTGCATCTGTCCTAGTGTTTAAGCTTTCACCTGCCTCCGTCAGTTCTTCCAAAGTGACGAGAATATCTTTGTAATGATGCCATGTCACATTTACGGCATCGCCTCTTGCACTCCACCGCGTGTCTTGAACCCTTTTTAAGCTTTTGCCTGTAGCTGTTATCAGAACTTCCCAACGATGTGTCGATGAGGAAAAAAAAGAATAGCCACGTTCTAAAGTGCCGAAAAAAGTTAGTGAATCCACCTCAACTGAGGCAGCGTGTAAACAAACTAGGTTTAACGAATGATTTGAGCAAGGTACGAATTCAGCTTTAGGGTTTATTTCTCGAATTCTTTGCTGAACTCCTGAATACTTTCCAGCCATAACAGCAGCATTATCATATGCTTGGCCTCTACAGTTGCTTATATCTAGGCCATCAGCTTGAATTTTGTCCAAAATCATCTTTGAAATTCCTTCAGCAGTTTTGTCTTTAGTTTCAATGAAATCTATAAAAGATTCCATTACTTTTACTTCCTGATTTTCAATTACTACGTATCTTAATACCTGACTTGTTTGATCTTTATGAGAAAGATCTGGAGTGCTGTCGAATATAATTAAATAATACTTAGCCTTTTTTTTTTGTCCGATGATATGTTGGCGAACTTTATTTCCCAAAATGGCAATAAATTCGTTTTGTATTTGTGGTGACATGTAAGTGATTGAAATTTTGCCAGATATTTTAGACCTTACAAGATGTTCACGAAGTACAGGATCGTATTTTGCAATTAAATTAACCAATCCTAAAAAGTTTCCTCTATTGGTACCGGTGTCGTTTTCTATATGTCCACGTAAAGCCAAATTTTGTTTGGCAAGGAATCTTATAATATCAAACATTCTGATAAGAATTTCCTGCCATTTCTTTATTTCTTTTGCCACTATGTCTTGCTCTTTTTTGTCAATAGTCTGTAATTTTTGAAGTCTGCTCTCCAACTCCTTCCATTTGCAATAATTTTGGATGTGTAGTGCACTTGATTCGTGACTTGAAACCTTAGGATTTAATTTCCACCAAGTATTAAATCCATCAGATGAGCAAAATTTAGATCCATTCGGTGTACTTACGTTCTCAAATAAACGACAACAAAAGCAAAATAATGATGCTTTAGCTGGAGAATAAGCCATCCAAGTACGTAAAACTTTTTCGCCGTTAGTCAATGTACGATAAAACCAATCCTTAGTAAGCCTTCTTGTCTCTCCTTTTGATTTTAAAGAGCACGAATCTGAGCGTGTTACTGTTGACATTTCAGCGAAATTAGTATCAATATGCTGAACAATTTCCTGTCCTTGCTGAATGAGATGCAATCGAATATTGTCGTCTATGTGTTCAGGCCATTTTCCAATATCGTCGAAATTTTCCTTTCGTCTTTGGTACTGAATAGCAGACAATGATGATGTTGTATCAATCTCTGTTTCGGAACTATGCATGTCCATGTCTGAACATACAGATGGAGACACTAATGCAGTGGATGTTGTTGGAATTTGATCTTTAGGAACAATGTCAAGTTCTTGTATTTTTTCAGCTTGTTCTGGGTTTAAAGGCCCAGTTGTCTGTGATGAATTTAAGCCTAACGAGGAATCTGACGTGTCAGGAACAACACTTTTCACATATTTAAGTAAAGCTCCTTCATTTGCTCTAATATTTTCCAACTTAGCTCTTCTCTTATTACGGTAAGAAGCCCCACTTTCTTTTACTCTTTTCATTTTTGATGCTAAAATCAAAAAAATATTAAATGAGAAAAGTACAAGTTAGTGTTGTAAACAAAATTATCGAACATTTCAAAAGAAGTACCTAGGATATTAAAAAAAAACCTTGCTTTACTGAAATTTTCCGTTTTTAGGGTTTTGTACCCAAAAGGAAAAAAATTGAGCCTTTATCTATCTTTACTTTTATTAAATCATTTCATTGACCGTCTGTCTGTCAAGACCTTTTTTCATAGGAACGAGTACTTACTTACACATATTAAATTGAAATTTATATCACAGTTTCCGATCAAGATCCCTTTGAAATGTGAAAATACTTTTATGCACTTCGGCGTTTCTTTTTTATTTTAATAAATTAAAGTTTGAAGTTTGAACAACATATCAGATAGTCCAACATACAATTAGATAAATATAATATTTAATACTCACTCAGTTGAAAGTTGTTCAATAATTTCACAACCACTACACGCACTTATTTGCACAAAAATCACAATTTGGAAAGCGTAACATAATTAAAATACGAGACAATGTGAATTGGACAACTGACGATCCATCAATAAAACTTTCTTTGAATTGTCAAACTTTGTCAAAGCACGTAATTCCCCGTACCTTAAAGGGGCTTTCTCGTACGTGTGATAAACTATATTGAACTTAATATATATGCAATAGAAGTCATTCTCGCTGATTGTTAGTCATAAACGGGGAATTCCCACAAGTCAGTATAGACGTTGTTGCCAGTCGCTACAAAATATCATTCAAAGAAAAGGAATTCCCCGAATTCGTCACAAAATAAGTAATGAAAAATTCCGTGCTCCTTTCAATCGGTCCAAATTTGTAGTTACGATAAAAATATATATTTTTTATTTATTGTTAAATTTTGCCGCCCCCTATAAAGTGCCGCCCGGGGCGGGCCGCCCCCACCGCCCCCACTACGCTACGCCACTGGCTGACATTGAACTGAAATAATCATAATAAGAAGTTCCGTTGAGTTTTTAATTCCGTTTCTTATCCTCTCAGTGTCTGTTATTGTAATAATATCCTTAAAGCTTGCACGATGTATAATCATTGTGTTGTGAAGTGTTGTGATAGTATACGAAAGGACCTTAACTTTTATTCTTTTCCAAAGACCGAGATAGGACTCAAAAAGTGGTTAGAGACCATTGATTGTAATAGATTACGGAGTTTATCCGACCGATTCACAAGCATTTCGTGTGTCGGAAGCACTTTGAAAAAAGATTTCTGACATCATCGTCGTTGAGATCTCGTCTTCGTGTCGGCGCTTATCCTCCACTGTTTACAGAAGATGAAATTATTAGTGGTATCCCTCAAACCACTCGCACCGTCATTAACAAAAGTATGTAATTCCTATGAACATATCTTCGTAATTTTCTATGTTTAGTTTATTTTCTACATAAGTTTTTAGATAAATTAACCACGCAGGTTTGATTTATTTTAAAATGAGTACCCAAATGCGATTTCTTTAAAGATAAGAAGCAGAGATGGAGTGTAGATTTTCAAACAACTTAACAAACCCTCTGAGTCCAGAAGTCCATTAAATACTTTATATAAAAGAAGTAGATCAGACATGTGTATTAATATTGTTTTATTAATAAAAATGATGAACAATATGAGCTGTAACTTTTGAATATACATCATCATTTTCTAAACGAAGGACAGATTTTAGGATACAAGAATTTGTTACTTCATGTAAGTATTAGAAATGTAAAAAAACAATGATTGAATTAACTTAAAAACAGACCAAGCTCAAGTTATCTTGAATGCAGGTGGTGGCTATTAAACCGGTGACCTACTTATCTATTGTTTAGAACTACAATTACATATTGATAACCATTACTTTATTTTAATAAAAAATAGTTTAAAATTATTGTTTTAAATAAGTATTTGTCATCATTCAAAGGTTTAAAATTAAAACCAGCTCTTTTTATTTTTATTTAAAAACTAATTTATATCTCTGATTTCATTTCCATTTGTACTAATTCAGTTTTTATAATCATTAATAATTGTTGTAGATTCAGTTATTCACACCACTCCTAAAGACAAAATAACGTGTCATTTCTATGAAAAAATCTTTGACACCTAATTGTTCCCGGATTTACTCTGAATATATAAAGTCACGAAAACAATTGGAGTTTACACATAGAGCACATAGAGCATTGAAATTTTCAAAAGAGAACTCTTTTGAAAGAATGACAGAAAAAATGAATCCATTAGCAAAAAGAATCATGTGGATGCAAATAAAACAATGTACTAAAAAATCTGAGGGGAGACGGTTCTCTTATGAAGATAAACTTATAGCACTGTCTATAATTAAACAAAGCTCAAAATGCTACAAATTTTTACAGAAGATATTTATATTGCCATCTAAATGCACTCTTAATAAAATTATTTCTGAGTTAAACATTGATACAGGGATCAATCCTCAAATCTTTTAAGCTATAAAACAAGAGGTAACTATTAAACCTTTAAACAATGCTATGCTTGTATATTTTTGTGCCAAAATCTATTAATTCTCCATTAACTATATAGGCTATATATGAATGTATGAGTTTATATATAATTGTTTATATATAATAAAAAGAGTGCAATTAGCTAATGTGCCTGTATATCAATTTGTGTGTATAATATTTGTTTTTGAATTCTGTTGAACAATATGATATTCATTCCCAAAATCACCAAAAGGGAAATATGTTCAATTTAAAAAATAAAGTCCAAGTTGGGTCAATAATATTTCTCTAATATAAAGAAAAGTTATCATTAATTCAATGTATTGCCAACCCGAAAGAGATATTGCGTGACTTTTATTTATTATTATTATAGAAACCTGACTAATTAGTAATTTGCTTTTAGGTGAATACTTGGGAAGAAAAGAAGAAATATTGCTCAATCCTTTTTGATGAAATAGCTCTGGAAGCTGCCTTGACATATGACAAACACAAAGACACCATAGATGGTTTTGTTGATCTGACAAACATGAAAAGTGAATATTAGATAAAGAAAATAATAAAAATATTTAAATAAACTTAAATTCAATTTTTTAATTTATTATTAAATTTATTTATTTACTTTAAGAATATTAAATAATCAATAATTAACATTTAAAATTTAGAATCACAAAATGTTTAGTACAAATTATGTCCTATCCATTTATTTATTTAATTTTTCAAATTTAAACTTAAATTTATTGACTGTTTTGACTATCCTTTTCCAGACCTTTTATTATTTCATTGTAATTAATTATTTGCATGCAATTAAAAAAACAATTTTTAATGATGCCAAAGAAGTATAACTTCTTACGCGCGTACATAATTTAATATATACAAGTGCCGGCGTACAAGCAAATTATTTTACTTTAATGTCATACAATATATGCGAAATTTTTTGAATGTGTAATGCAAGAAAGTGTTTTATTTAAATATTTAAGTAAATTATTACCTTTTAATTTTCATTTAAGATATCACGTTAGATGTAAGTATTAGTTTTGTCATTAATTTGAACGGAATTTTTTGGTAAAGAATTGTTAATTTGTTGACGGTACATGTAATTAAAAAGGTAACATTGTAATAATGTACTGTATAACTTTTAGTCCTTACTGTAATTGTACATTTGCTAAACTGTAATTATTTCAGTAACCCAATTGCTGTTATAATGTGAAAGTTTTAGATTCGAAATGTATCCTCAGTTATAATACAAAGTACCTAATTAATGTTGTATTTGTTTGTTATATAACACGGTCTGAAAAAGTTACGGAATATTTGTATATTGCACTGAGACTAATAATGTTACACTGTTTATATAAGTACTTATAATGAATCGTATGTTTATTACTGCTGTATTTATATATATATTTATAACTATATAAAATGTAATTTAAAACATTTATTAACGTGTTTGCTACATAATACTAGTATATTAATATTTCAAGCAAATTATATTATTATTTATAGAAGTATTTAAGTATAATTGTGCTGAAAATTCATATTTTGTATTTATAATGACTAAATGTAGTAGTTGGTACTTAAAATTAAAAGCAATGCGATGTTAAAATTCAGCGGTTCATTTCAGTCGTTACACTGTCTAAATTTTAGCAAGTACAAACTCCAACAGTTATTTGAAATAAGCAAAACAATTTGACGTATAAAATCTAATATCGTAGTTGAAGATGCAAACATAATACATTTTTGTCAAAAAAATAAATTAAAAGTTACGCGTAAGATACGTGTAAGATTTAATAGTACTTCTAAAGCTTCCAGACAAGATCAAACATTATTTTTTTTATTTAAACAACTGTGAGTAAGAAATCTGAAATATTCTTTTTCTGTGAAAAAAACAAACCCAGAGCGTACATTAATGCACTATTCAACTGTCTCTTGGAGTATAAGCTACTCTCTACTTTAAATTTTCTTTCTAAAATACGTACAGTTTCGCAGGCGGTCTGTTAGCTTAACAACTATCAAGACATTTGCCAAATGGTCATTAGACAATCAAAAAATCAAAAATAAATAAATAAAATATATGTATGTCAAATATTTTAAGTGCGTTTTAATTTATATTTAACATGTAAGGATTTTTTAAAGAAATCTTTTTAGAAGAATAAAACAAGAGTTCCAAAATAGGTCATAAAAAACATTCTAAGAAAAAATAAGTAGATAACGGTATTGATTTTTTTTATTTGTCACTCGAAAAACGTTTTTACAGATCAGTTAAAAATAAAATATATAATTAAATAAAATATTATAATTTTATACCATACGGTTTACGAGTTTAAATGAACATGTAGACAAAAATAAAAATATGCAATTATTTTTTAAACATTATATGTATTCATTTGAAATAGAATAGAAGATAAAATGTTATATCCATTAAATTGTATTTCTTAGATCTTTAAAACATCAAAGTCAAAGTGACACAAAATTATTGGAAAAGCTTGTATCTCGAGATTTAGTGAAACTACTAACTTCACTGTCACAATTATTGCTCAACATCGATTCTCAGATATCCTAATTTATACAAAAATTAATAGAATTATTTTTACAAATGGCACTTCTGTAAAATTTGCTCACTAAGACTTGTGGTGCTTTTGTATTTAAAGAACGACATATAGTATAGTTGCCATTTTAAAGAATTGAATCATTTTAATTAACTTTAAAAGGGTTTATTTTGGATATCTAAAGTTCACAGATACACTTTATGGAATTCCTGTAGCTATATACTTAGTACTAGAGGTAATGAACTAGCATTTTAAATGGTCTGTAGTTGGATTTAAATAGGTGAAATGTTATCATACGTAATTCGTTCTATTTATTCGGTTAGGTCATTCTGTCCTGCAACATTGTCATTATTTTGTGCTAGCTCGTTAAATTTTGTGAATTATTTGGAACAAAAAAGAATTAAGTTTATTATCTCTCTATTATTTGTTGTCATATGTGAGCAAATTTCTTTATTAATAGAGATATAGTAAATTATTTTTTAAGTCTTTTTAAGCATTTTCACAAAACAATTAGAACATTAACTAAGAAAGACGGGTTGTTAATTAAATTCTTTTCAAAGACTACCTTCAGTCAAGAAATTAAAACAGAATAATATACAGATAAAACACAACTCGTTTTCTTTTGAAAAAGCACTAACAACAAATTTCTACGAAAACGCAGACTTAGAAGTAAAAAGTAAAACAAAAAAAATTATCGTAAGAGGTAACTTCATATCTAATTTCTCTATATTTGAAAAGATTTATTTTTGAAAAGGTTTCAAAAATAATCTTTTATGATAGTTAATATTTTAATACGAAACATCGATTGCATAATATTTTTTAAGATCTTCACGAGTAGGTACTACACGTTGAAATAAAACTACTTTTTCGTATTTAACTCGCCTATAATTAATTTTAAATTTACATTTTAAATTTAAATCGACCTTTCAAATGCTTTGTAACAAACATGTTCAAGGTAAGACGAGATGGAGGCGAGACTGTAATGCATATTTAAATAAAAAAATTTAATTACTTTTTCATTACTTTGTAATTTACTATTATATTAATATATATTTATAAGATTACTAGAAACATACTTTTGCTTTAAATCTATTTTGATTATAATGTCCTCAACTTCTGATCTCAGTACCGAATTATTTTGACTACAAAGGAATTTTATCCATAGAATTAAATTTAAAATCAGACAATTATATGTTGTACGTTAAATTTCATCCCACAAATACTTTTTTTATTTAAGATGCTAATCTCATCTCATACGTTAAAGCTATCAAGCTTTCGAGTGTAGATGCTATGCAAAAACTCCAATATTTAATCCATATTGTATTAGATATTGGAGTTATCACTCACTGGTTTATCACTGATTGTAAACCTTGGAATCGAAGTTTTGTGGTATTTGAGACGAGAGTAATTTATTAATTGTGCATGTTTCTTATGTTATTATTATTATTGTATCTATGAAGACTACGTTATTTCATTCGATACTTAAAATGAAATAAATTCCGAATTATCCCGATAATTTGTTAATAATATCGAAAGTTTGAAAGGACCATAATTAATAAGATTATAACAGACTTGCAGAGACGCCGGTTATATGGGAGGTTAATAAATTTGAATATCAATTTACTAAGGAATTATTTTTGAATTATAAATAATAAATCAATAAATTTGTTTACTTACTACACGATATCGTTTACAATATCATTAATTTTTGTTATGTTGTCATAAAATATTTATATAAAGTTTCAATTCATTCGTAACAATTCATGAGCTAAAGTACGATTTGAATAAAATATTAAATCGGCAACCAAAATCTCAACGAACGGGTGACAGTGCATTTATATTTCAACTTATTCCATACCGCAAAGGTGAATAAAGCATTTTAGACTGTACATAATATGATCGTCTTTAAAGCTTCTGGTAGTGACATATTTAAAGCTCCTAACTACTGTTTCTAGCTTTTCAGTAAAGATAAACTTTGAACAACCGATATCAATGTTTGAAAATATCCATAGACATCTTTAGCCATTTATATAAATATAGAATGAAAAATAAACCGATACCGGCAGGAATTCCAACCCGCGACTACTGGGAAACTGTCCCGTCGCTCTACCAACTGAGCTACCGTATCGCTGTCCGCCTAGGTGAATTAAGCATTCTATATGTGATCGTCTTTATCGGGACGGTGGTGACATCTATTAGGATTCTTTCGAAAATCCTAACCAATGTTTTTATCTTTGCAGTATAGATAAACATTGAAAAGATGCCATTACCGAAATTAATGTTTGAAAATATCTATAAACATGTATAGCCATGTAAAACTTGACATATAGAATGATAAAAAACCTAATGACATCTATTAGGCTTCTTTCAAAAACCCTAACTAATGTTTCTAACTTTGAATGTTCAATTCATCTAATTATAACAAATTTAATAATTCCATGCCCGTATCGGTTCCAAACTAGCGTCGTAGTTAATATAGAGAACAATAAAATAAATTTTCTACTGTTTTGAACGCTAAAATATTAAGTTACTACTAAGATATAATCATTATCAAAAACAAAGAAAATTCTATATTTACTAATATGAAATTAAATAATTATAACCATAAATAACGTTGACGAGTAAATAAATCTTAATTTATTGAGACATTATTCGCATATTTAATTAGAAATGAAATAATCTTTTGAGACAGTGATATTCTGATTACTGCCGTGAACTTTTGTATAACAAAATATTTTTTTGTCCAAATTTTTTTACATTTTTTCCGTCATTATTATGTATGTCTATCACTTTACCAAAAAAATTGTCGAATTAAAATAAAATGATTATGATTAAGAATGTGGTTCTAGAAAAATAAAAAAAAAACTTTTATAAAGTATTTTGAAATTTATGATTTTATACGAACTTAAAATATAAATCCTTTAAAATACACCTTACCATTGTGTCATGTTTAAACAGAGTCTGTCAACTGTACAAGGATTTCTGCGGTTTATTCCAGTTGAGTATATATTGGTGTATATACTGCTTATACGATAACTTTTTTTTTGATGGAATATTTCAAGAGAATGAAATATCAATGTGTGATAAAATATGACATCCATCATTAAGAATTCTGAATTAACGATGACATAAATGGTTTGCATCAATACCCAAATTCAAGAATGAAAATCGATCTTAAAGCTTTGTACAAGACAAGAGTAATTCAACAGTTCATTGATATCTTCCAAAACACTTTGAATGCTAGAGGTAAGAAAAAAATCCTTCTTTTCGAAAGTGCCTGATACAATAATTTACCACATGTAGGCCTGATATGAAATGTAGCTATTGTTTCGTCTGTGTCCAAAATGAATATAAATTTATAGAAATATAGAATGTAAAAAACCGATACGGGCAGGGATTCGAACCCGCGACTACTGGGAAACCGTCCCGTCGCTGAGCAACCAACTGAGCTACCGTATCGCTGTCCGCCTCGATGAATTAAGCATTCTATATATGATCGTTTTTATCGGGACGGTGGTGACATCTATTAGGTTTCTTTCGAAAATCCTAACCAATGTTTCTAACTTTGCAGTATAGATAAACATTAAAAATATGCCACTACCGAAATTAATGTTTGAAAATATCTATAAACATTTATAGCCATGTTAAGCTTATTTATTTCTCTTTATAACTCCATCCTCTGTCTCTCCATCTCTTGATTTTCTTTCTTTTGGCTTTTCCATTCTTAATTTGGTGGTGGGAAAAAAAGTCAACAACAAATAAATGGTAACATAGGAACGTTAATAAAATAATACATTTTATAAATACCATGAATATATAACTCTAACCATGATTGTTTGTTTTTATCAAATTCTTATTATTTATAGTATGTCTAATTAAAATAAACTTCTAATATCGCATTGGTATACTTAGTAAATACCTGTAAAACATTGCCTCTATTAAAATAAGAAAAATTAAAAGCAAATAGCACCTCTTACGCTGTTTTAGAAGTCTTTCAACATGTAGGTAGATTTAATGTCATTAGATTTAATCATGAGGTTTTCAATATTCATGAAGTTTAATACTTCTTCCCATAAGTACACAGTAATTGCAGTATGAATAGGTTTTATAAATAAGATAATACCACTCTGGAATATTGATGTACTTCAATAGCTTATAGTACAGTGTAAATACTACGACCAAGAAGCCAGATCAGATTTATCTGATTGGTTTACCAAGTGGTTACAATTTTTCATTCTGACATTCGAAACTGGGCTTAGCTGGGATCGTCATAGGCTAATAAAGCATTGACAAGTATTAAAAAAAAATATCATGTTACTATGAACTACTATGAAATATCATAAAACTAATAATAACAATAGTTTATATTGAAAACCGTTGATATGTGATGTATTGGTGCGTAGCTTTGTTCCAATTTATTTTCTCGTAAAGCTGTAGCCACCAGAGATAAAGTCTAAATGGAAAATGTTATTAAAAGTCAATAGGATTTCAGCTTCCCTTGTTCAATTTACTTGTTTTTTATAACTAGTCTTATATAAATATTCTTACAATTTATAAGCAGCAGAATAATTATTGCTCTAAATTCACAATTTATAAACTTTAATAATTTACCGCATTTTCAAGTATTATTTCGCCGTAATTGTATTGCATTACCTCGGTAAATGGTGCATGTTATTTGCGGATTACATTAAACGTTTAAGTGAAACTGTTACTGGGGTCCGGAACTTAAAGAGGAAAATATATTAATATAAGAAATAAAAAACTCACGACACGTGATCACGTGACACTTACACATGATCCGGCTCGA
Source organism: Napeogenes sylphis (assembly GCA_959347405.1). NCBI lineage: Eukaryota > Metazoa > Arthropoda > Insecta > Lepidoptera > Nymphalidae > Napeogenes > Napeogenes sylphis. The sequence continues at coordinate 30,181,651 of OY365783.1, read as the reverse complement.
AGGACCAATGTTTAAGCTTCGGGTAACGCAGTAGAGTTGAAATAAAAGTGGACTATAATAAATATAAATATTATGATTTAATCTCGAATTGGTATGTTACACGAGTGTCGCGCGCAGTTCGGTAGGTAAGTGGTCGGGATTCTCAGCTCCGTCGTCCAATAATCGTTCTTATTGGAGCGCTCGCGATAATTATTAGACTTCTTTTTAAAATCCTTAGCAACGTCTTTTATTTAACAATATATATATTAAACATTAAAATACGTATCACATTTTTTAAATAACTTTATTTATATTACAAACAGAATATACAGATAAAGTTACATCAAGTTTATTCTACGTATAATAATTTTATATTGTAATTTTGAAAACGACCTCGTTGTTACGATTTTTTAATAGTATGACCACCTCCCTGATGATTTTGTCAGTTTTCATACTAATGTTCGTTCTTGACAGTTCGCCTCTTTAGTCAGCATAGGTTTTTACAACGAAATATACAAATTAATGAAATAAAAAAATAAAAAAAGTATTTCAGAAATAAATTATGTTTTTAACAAATTTGTCACTGTGAAAGAAAATTCTTTTAGAAAATGAAGAAGAGTCAGTCGGATAAACCGGAGAGTAGAAATCACACATCAGTATGCATGTCCGTCGCGGGAGTAACACCAGCGAACTGCATCAGTACTAACTCATACGTCACTATAGTCCCCGCAATCTGAAATTTAAATTATTATAATTAATAAACGAAATTATATCTCTCATTATCTGATCGCCATACTATAACTCACTGCTAAAGCTATTCCGCGTTTAACTTTAAAAAATTGAAGCCCAGTTAGTGCCACGGTGTCACCATGAATCTGTTCTATAAATCGTTGCACCTGTAGTGAAATAATGGAATTGAATAAGAGCAAAGATTTGTCTTCAACAGACTCCACTCTTAGCATACTTTTATATGAACTACCTCGATACCATAGTCCGCTGACGATACTTCATATAAAGCATGCACTGGTTTTCGGCTGGCTGTATGCACTTGGGCTGCTATCAGAGATACAGCCAATGATCGTACAATAAGAAATATCAAGGAGTATAAGAAATATATTCCCTGCTCGTAACCGTGAAATATCCTAAAAGTAAGGCCAATTAGTAATTCATTATTAAAGTCGTGTTAAATTAATTTCATGTTACCTTCGGTCTGGACTTTGGCAAGATGGTGTAGGTTTTACGCCATCCCTTAAACATAAGCAACATGATTTATAAAAAAAAAATATCAGAAAAAAAACTAATTTAATTAACTTGACTAATTAAAAAAATGTGTTAATAACTTACGCAAGCGTATGGAGTAATTGCAAACATATAAAAAAAAGATTATTAGCAAAGGATATAAATATAATGCCGCCGATAACTTTGTCTACTTTCCGGACTAGACTCGAAGCACGATTATAATCCTCTCGCATGTGGCGCCAAAATGAAGAAGGTACAGACTAAAAAATATGGTTATATAAAAACAAAGTTGCTCTACATTTGTTCTGATGAAAACCAATAGGTTATTTTAACGTTACGATTTATAAAAGTTAAAATAATAAAAAAACGTAGTCCTTTGGTAAATGAGTCAAAATGTACAAATTAAAATATGTAAAAGTTGTAATGGAAATACTAAAGCTCATTACTACGACTAATTATATTTAGGAGCACGCCGTTGCTGCCCTCTGTCTCTGGGCGTTGTGTATTTTTTACTTTCTATTACTTTTTCTTTTTTTTCCACCAATTAAGCTCTCCGTTTCTATTAATTCAATTTATTTTATCCACGTTTTACACTTAAAATATTATGTTAAAACGGTTATAATATTATGTTCAAGTCACTGCTTTAACATAATATCATAACCGTCCTTACTTGATAAATGTTAAATTATAATAAAAAATATTACTTCATGTTTATCATTTTACTGCTTACACTTATTTAAAATGGTGATTATATTTTATGAAAAAAAAATTCTTTTGGGTATACAATTGTACTTAGTTGTTGTGTAAATGGGTAAGAATTTTAAGTAAATAAAGATTGAAAAAAATATTCACAAACAGACTTAGAGTCTGCGCCGTCTGAGCAAAAGTACGCTACTCTACTAATTGAGCTACGGAGTAACTGCCCGCCTCGATAAATTATGTATAATCTTCTTTATCTGGACGGAGCATCCCAAAATTTTTTAATATTTATTAAATTTAAATGTTTTTTATTAGTTACATTTGTTTACATTTAGCACATATTAAAATAATTCAAAATAAATATTTATAAAACTCCTTAGTAGGTCAAAACTTACCTTTCCTTTGACTGCCGATATTTTTTTGTTTATTTGTTCAAGTCTTGAAGTGAGATACAAACTTATATTAATAACAAACAAGTTAGAGAAATTCCAATTAAATGTACATTGAAGGTTGAGTAACTGAAAAAAGCTTTGTTTATTTCAAATAATAAAAAATACATATTTAAAGTATTTATTACTTTTTTTTAAATTTCAAGATGACGACGGGTATTCGCCAAGTATAATAGATTATATTTATAAATATATAAAAGTCTAAGATTTGTTTATTATATAAAAAATATTAATACCTGCGTCAGGATGCCGAAACTGATACTGTAATTCACGAGGTCGTTGATCCAAGGAAAGGCGTGCACTATGAGAACTTCATATATCATCTCTTGGGGGTAACAGTCTGCGGCAAAGACTAGCCCCGATAGCTCTAGTAAGCCATGTTCCACTAAAGTATTTATAGTTTTGTATTTATTTCAATATAAATATATTAAAATAATAATATAACAATAAATACTCTTTCAACGGTTATGGCTTAATTTTTATTATTGTAATAAACAGAAATAAACTGTTATTGAGCTTATGTATTTATATTTATAAATATATATATATATGTAAAACAGAAACAGACAGAGTCCCAAACAGGACTGGTGGTTCACGCAACTCTGATAATTATCTATCTACTAAGTCATCTGTGATATCTAAATACATACATTTAATACAAGAATTGTCATACTGTGTCTATGTGTTTTAATTGCCCGAGACCTACGCCTCGGATCCTGTACCAGAAGACTCCATCAATAACGAGCAAGCAACTAATATACCTCTATCTCCGATATAAATAATAACATTTTAACGCACCAAAAGCTAAAGAAAGCACTAGTAGACAGGAAATATTGCATTTCTTCACTAACGCTTTGTCCATTACGGGATCAGCGGCTTCGGTCCAAGAAATATAACGACATAGCTTAGGCCACTTAGTTGCTATTTGCAGAAAGAGGATTGTTATAATTGTATTGGAGGTGTAAAACACCAGTGATGCTGAAAGTATTACAAGGTATTATTGACCAATTCGACAACGATTTCCTCAAAAAAAAAATGCATTAAAATGTGGCATGCGAGACAAAGTAATTAAAATGTATTAAACGTATATTATCAATAATGCATATCACTTACTATTTCCGGTAATCGATGTTTCAGAATCTTTAAAATATTTTAACAAGAATAGAATGTTCAAAAAAACAGTTTGTAAAATTATTGTAATAATAGTGTAAGCACATCGTCCAGAGAAGTAAGTAAACCTGTAATCAGTTATCACATCAAAAAATATATATTTAAAATTTATAAAATTAATGAGGTACATACACCATTCTCCTGCCGGTATCCTACTCTAGATGGTATTCCATGATTTTTTTTGAACTAACGATGGCACAACAAGTTTTAAGCTTCCTTTTACTCCTGTCAGACTTCAGTGCTACTCTTTTGATCCGCATGTCATCATTGTGGATCTCATATAGAAAATTAATTCACATATATGGCTCATTTAATAACTTTGTTTTCAACCTTTCTCAATTTAGGTCATATTTAATTACTGATAAATACGGGACTTAAAAACAAGTGTAATGCTTGCTGGTTGGTAGCATATTGATTTATATCGCGCGCGTGACGCACACACACATACGTCACATAATCCTTCCTCTTAAATTAACGAGAGTATTACAAACTAACCTACGAATAAGAACTTAAGAACAATGAGAAAATATTTATAAATCTTCTTAAAATCAGAAAATATGCACAGAGTTAAGCCCATAATATAATTTACCTGTCTTAGGGACAATTCAATTCATCGAGACGGAGAACGATACAATAGCTGAATTGGTAGAGCGACGGGACGATTCCTAGAGGTCGCGGGTTCGAATACCTGCCCGTATCGGTTTATTTTACTTTCTTTATTTATATAAATTTAAATATTTACTTATCTTTTCTTTAAAGGCTTTATGAGTTGTACTAGTGACCCTTCATCAGATAATGATTTTAATTCACTTTATTCTAGGCTTAAATCTATTTTTTTCCTAATAAATCTATCACCCTTAACATTGATCATATAAACGCACAAAGCCTTCCAGCCCACTATTCCGATATCTTAGCTACATGTACATCCTGATTAGTGTAGCAACATGGAAGCTGTATCAGTATACAACAGCCACCACGAAGAATGAACCTCCGAAAGCGACACCAACTAATGAGAGTAATAGTTGGTGTCGCCTATTTTTCTCACACTATTTTTGTCACACCACACTTGCCCAACAATCTCATTTTGTTAGCATACAATTATCTTTCGTTAATTTTTGCCCATGTCCAACAATGATCCATACATTACAACAAATTTATTTTAAATTTTATTAATTTTACCCTTAACATTAAGAGATACTAATTTAGATTAAGCTGGTTAAGTCTTAAATTTAAAATATATTTTCTACTGTTAAACATAATAAATTAATGCTTAGTCGGAGCATTAATATATTATGTTTCTATCGTTACTTATTTTAGAACCGAAATTTTTATATTCGGAAAAATTTCTTGTTTAATATTTTATTACCTGAGCTTTGTCGTATCCACATCTCCAATACCGAGCACTGGATTGAGTCCAACAAACTGTCCTAAGATAATTGTAAGTTTCATGACGGCTTGAAAAGTAACGCGTTGCTCTCTGTATCGTCCAGGTACAGCAACTGCTTTATTATCTTTTACTGAAACTTAAATTATGTATATATTATTGATATACATAAACACAGTTTTGTCCACATAGAGAAAAAAAATTAATTTCATTATCACAGAGCCACCTACTGAGCTTACTAATTTTAGTTGAATTATATTAGTTATTACCTACATGATATATAAATAATAAACCAGCTTCGCTAAATCAAATATGTCTAATATAATATAAATTAAAATAAATATACTTACAGATATCATACTTATGTCTCGCAGGATTATGAATGACTGGATAATCCATAATTCTTAAAACGCATAAATACAATTTCAGTTGTAATTTACTGAATCCAAATCTCCGATGCAGAACTAATTACTTTTGGACTTTGTTTCAATTACAGGATGGGTCAGAGGGTCCTCAAAATCAATCAAAAATCCTTAATTCATAAAAATGATTTACACAGCCAAAAAGCGATAACCTAGTACAACAACTAAAAATTTTACCAAATAAGTATTATTTAAATCGAAGTTACATGCCATAGATTCTTTAAAAGATGGCACAAAATCTATTTAAATATTCAAGTATTTAAACGTCACAACAAAACTAAAAGTAATTTAAAAAATATTGTAAATTTGATGAATGGTGTTTTTTACCGCCCCATATTAACCCTTCGATAAATAAAGCCTGGTAGCTATCAAGGCGCTAATGTTTTTAGAATGTTCAGTTTTAAACTGTTAAATGACAATTTATATGTTATTAAGTTTAATTTGCAATATTTACCAATTGGTGGAGCTTGAACTCTTATTAAAAATGAAATTAGACACTATGCAATCAAATCTACTTTGTCATAATAACGGACTTTGATATATGTGTAGATTCCAGATTTTTTTTGTCAACTTTAACAGTCTTAATAGATCTAAAAAAACTTCAGATTAGATTTAAAATTCATTGATTAATATTTTAGAGAACTCAATTAATATGCTCTCTTATATTGGTATTTATTTAAACCATAAAGAAAATTAAAATCCTAAATAAACTAATATAATAACATCACTTCAACACTGATAATAAACCATACCAGAACTATTAAGGTAGTTTTCTATAATTCTACAGGTAATTAGAATCTTTTGATGACATATGTATGCACTAATAATAATCTTCTTCAAATAATATTAAAAATCCTTACATGTCATTGAATTACAGCATTTCATGTTTCATGTTGTATTTTAATGGAAATAAAAAGACAACAGCTGTCCTGATAAGTCCCAAACCAGGAACTAGTCGATTATACTTTACATGACATGTGACATTGTTATCTTTGAATTGCAAACCTCGTCATTAAATTATGAGAAGTATGTAAATGTAGTAAATAATTTGAATAATTTTTTAATAATATTTTTTTTATTGAAAGGTTTATTATTAGTCCCTGACGGGAGGATTATAAGTACTATACTATCAATACGTACTATCAATATATACTATCAATACGTACTATCAATATGTACTATCGATATGTAGTATCAATATGTACTATCAATATGTATTATCAATATATACTATCAAATCGTACTATCAATGTAAACTACCAATATATACTATCAGTATATACTATCAATATGTACTATTAATATGTACTATCAATATATACTATCAATATGTACTATCAATTTAAACTATCAATATATACTATCAATATATACTATCAATATGTACTATCAATATATGCTATCAATATGTACTGTCAATTTAAACTATCAATATATACTATCAATACGTATTATCAACATGTACTATCAATATGTACTATCAATATATACTATCATTGTATACTATCAATATGTACCATCAATATATACTACAAATATGTACCATCACTATATATTATTAATATGTACCATCTATATGTACTATTATTATGTACTATCAATATATACTATCAGTACGTACTATCAACATGTACTATCAATATATACTATCAACATGTACTATCGATATGTACTATCAATATATACTATCAATACGTACTATCAACATGTACTATCAATATGTAGTATCAACATGTACTAGCAATATGTAGTATCAACCTGTACTATCAATATGTACTATCAATATATACTATCATTGTATACTATCAATATATTCTATCAATATGTTCCATCACTATATACTATTAATATATACCATCTATATGTACAATATGTACTATCATTATATACTATCAATATGTACTATAAATATCTATAATCAATATGTACTATCGTTATGTATCACCAATATGTGCTATCAATCCATATATATTTAATAAAATACATTATAAATTAATATCCTACTTATAAAGCTGTATACCCCCATCATCAAAGTATATAACTACTAAGTTTGAAACCAGTTTTTACTTGAAATATAAAAAATAAAATAGTTTTGAAAAAATGTCTTACCGCAATGGTAAGAGAATAAGAAAATATTAGCTTTATTTGTTAATCGATTTAAATAAAACAAAAAAACAAGATGTAAAGTGAAGCTCATGACAATATATTCCCGAAAACTTCATCCAAACCGGTTAATCCGTTTCTGAGACTAGCATGCACAAACATAATATAAACACACAAAAATTTCAAAAATGTTAAATATGGATTCTGTTAGTTACCCCTTCACATTCTGGCTATATATTTTTTTAAATATTGTCAATGTACAGAGACTACTTCTCTATAGATTTGCATGGTACACATTACATGATGGATATAAACTGACGTAACTTTTTTATTTCTTAACCGATTTCAATGAAATAAACACTAAATGTTAAGTAAAGAGTGTGATAATTGATTCCTTAGAACTGCATCAATATTGGTTTAGCCGTTTCTGAGATTACCGTGCACAAACGTACAGACATACAGACAAACAGACATACAGACATACAAACAGACAAAATGAAAAACCATTATTTGGGTTATCTCACTCTTATAACTCATACTCTTACTCTTATAAAGGCCCCCATAATTTTTTTTTTTTAATATTATCTATGTATAGAAATCGACCAGTGACCAGACAACTTTATTATGTGTAAAGATGACCACCGCCCTGATGAGATACTGATGAGGCACGTTCATTTTTTTAATCAGCATGGTGATACAAATTAGTCAAATTCAAAAAATAAAAAGGTATTTCTATTTATTTGGACAAGGTGTATGATGAACCCTGCCTTTAAAGCAACTTATATTTTTAGGTTCAAGGTTTTTAGGTACTTCAAGAGGTGTCAAGTCTACTTGTTTATTGTAACTAATAAACTTCACAATTAAATATTTCTAAAACAACACTAATTACATTAACCTTAATAATACTAAGCTCAAGAGCAACTTTGTTTATAATTAATTATTTTAAATGTTGTATTACCTTATGTAATTTTGTGATATATGAAATAATGAAAACTTATACTTGAATCATGTGACTTCGAGACTTATTTATTCTACTAGAATTGAAAATGTGGTGATGATCTTAAGAATAGACAAAAGAATCATATTTAGCAGTTTGTCCAGATTAAGACTGTGTATTATTTTGCAGCTGTAAAATCTCTCTACTCAACTAAATACAAAACTCTAGGGTTGTAAATTAAAGAATGATTAGACTTATGGAAAAAAAATCACTGTGATTTAGAAAACTAAGAACAGGCAACTAAAAACCAGTACTGGAAGTCATACATCCGTATGCATGTCCGTCGCGGGAGTAACACCAGCGAACTGCATCAGTACTAACTCATACGTGACTATAGTCCCCGCAATCTGAAATTTAAATTGATTGTAATTAATAAAGGAAAGTTATATCTCTCATTATCTGATTGCTATGCTATAACTCACTGCTAAAGCTATTCCGCGTTTAACTTTAAAAAATTGAAGCCCAGTTAGTGCCACGGTGTCACCGTGAATCTGTTCTATAAATCGTTGCACCTGTAATAAAATAATGGAATTAAATAAGAGCAAAGATTTGTCTTCAACAGACTCCAACCTCAGCATACTTTTATATAAACTACCTCGATACCATAGTCCGCTGACGATACTTCATATAAAGCATGCACTGGCTTTCGGCTGGCTGTATGCACTTGGGCTGCTATCAGAGACACAGCCAATGATCGTACAATAAGAAATATTAAGGAGTATAAGAAATATATTCCTTGCTCGTAACCGTGAAATATCCTAAAAGTAATGCCAATAAGTAATTTAATATTAAAGTCGTGTTAAATTAATTTCATGTTACCTTCGATCTGGACTTTGGCAAGATGGTGTAGGTTTCACGCCATCCCTTAAACATAAACAACATGATCTATAAAATAAAATACCAAAAAAAAAACAAATTTAATTAGCTTTTAATTAGCTGAAAAAATGTTTATAATAACTTACGCAAGCGTATGGAGTAATTGCAAACATATAAAAAAAAGATTATTAGCAAAGGATATAAATATAATGCCGCCGATAACTTTGTCTACTTTCCGGACTAGACTCGAAGCACGATTATAATCCTCTCGCATGTGGCGCCAAAAAGAAGATGGTACAGACTAAAAAACATGGTTATATCAAAACAAAGTTGCTCAACCTAACATTTGTTAAATTTTTATTACATTAAATTCCTGATATAAAATTATAATAAAAAATATTATTTCATGTTAATAATTTTATTGCTTCCTATGATTCTAAATTTGTACTATCTTATATGAGAACAAGGTTATGTAAATGAGTTAAGATTTTAAGTAAATATTTTTATAATATATTAAAAAAAAAATGTTATTACTTAGAAAGTCAAAACATACCTTTCCTTTGACTGCCCATATTTTTTTGTTTATTTGTTCAAGTCTTGAAGTAAGATACAAACTTATATTAATAACAAACAAGTTAGAGAAATTCCAGTTGAATGTACTTTGGAAGTTAAGAAACTGAAACAAACTTACATACAAACACGTATGTACGGATATTTATTTACCAGCCTACACACAAATTTTTCACTCTCAGGTTAGCTGGTAGAGAAATTTTTTAGCGATAAGCCCACTTTTTGTATTTTTTTTGTGTGCAATAAAGTATATTGAAAAATATATATAATTAATAGTATTTCAAAACGTCAAAAAAGTCTATATGAATAATTTTGTATTTAAATACTTTAAGTGCATTGCAGTGTAAAAGAAGGAAAATATTAAGTTTGACGTGGTTATCTGTGAAATGGTAGCTTCAAAATGTATAGAACTAATTTACATATTTTTATTTGTTTTAGAGATGGCTTGATATAAAACTTTTTCAGCTACAGTTCAAGATTTTTTTGTGGTTGTTTGATATCTAAGCTCTTTCCAAATGAATAAGAGCACTTTTTACTATATTTTTTTTAATTATTGTAATAAACAAAAAATATATTGATATTAAATATTATTACATTAAATATATATAATATTATAACGCACCAAAAGCTAAAGAAAGTACTAGTAGACAGGAAATATTGCATTTCTTCACTAACGCTTTGTCCATTACGGGATCAGCGGCTTCCGTCCAAGAAATATAACGACATAGCTTGGGCCACTTAGTTGCTATTTGCAGAAATAGGATTGTTATAATTGTATTGGAGGTGTAAAACACCAGTGATGCTGAAAGTATTATAAGATATTATTGACCAATTCGACAACGTTGTCAAAAAAAAAATATATAAAATAATATTATAGAATTTGATTTTTTATATAGTATGCAAAATTCATAGCAATCAACTTTTATTTTCAAAAATGAAGTACAACCTTTGGATGCAATGTCAAAGAAACGTTGACTAACTTTGAAAATACAATGAAAAAGATCCTCTTGATGCAATGTTTTTCTATGACTCATCGAATGAACCGAGGCATACCACACAATTATTCATAGAAATATATATAATATAAAAAAATAAAGTCAAAAATAAGTTTATTTTTTTATTTTTATACAACCTACTGCATCACCCATGCTCATGGTATCACAATAAGTTTGTTTCTCGTTTATTTTACTTTAACATGGCTGAAAGAGAAGTACCTACTAAAAGACTACTACTACTACTAGTACAGTACTACTACTATTCTAAGACCGCAAAAAAATCTCTAAATTTTCATATTTTTTTTTTTGACCAGTCTTAATTTCGATATTTATATTTCGAGAATTGAAAAGCTTAGTCATAATGTACAGAGTGAGCCAATCTACATGTAGAAGTAAAAACGAGTGTTGCGGTATTATGACAATATGTAAAAAAAAACAAGCGGATTTAAGGAGCAAGCCTCTCTCCAAATTTAATATAAAATGGTGACATGTGAAACAAAATAATTAAAATAAATGAAACTAATGTTATCAATAAATGATACTATGTACTTACTATACCCAGCAATTGAGGTTTCAGGATCTTTGAAATATTTTAACAAAAATAGAATGTTAAGAAAAATAGTTTGTAAAATTATTGTGATAATAGTATAAGCACTTCGTCCAGAGAAGTAAGTAAACCTGTAATCAGTTATCACATTTATTAAAAAAATATTAAAAATTATGAAGTTTATGAGGATATCATTCTCCTGTCCTTATCCCACTTTCGATGGGAATATCTTTTGTGGAACAAAAGACGGCACAACAAGCTTTAATCTTCCACATATTTCTGTTACGTCAGTGCTGTCTAAACTTTTTTCATCCGCATGTCGTCAATCACTCATCTCATTTATTCCTTTCTCATTTATTCTCATTTATTCCCTCCTATAGGACATTCATCCACGTTGACATTTATAGCTCATTTTATTAATTTGTTTTCATCCTTTCTTAAAATATAATAAAAAATGGGCATATTTAACTATCAGGCCATTCCCATCTTTCAGTCAAATGCAACTTTCTTCCGTCTTCTTTTTTCATTTCCAGACCTAGATTAGATCAGAATTCTTTTTTTCCAGACTTAGATCAGAATCTATACATTATAGTAGATTTAATAATAATTTTGTCAAATTTACCCTTAAGTTTAAGTTAATTACGTTGTGAATTAAAAATATATATTTACTATCCCTATATAATTTAGTGTCCAGAAATTAAGAATCTTGTTTATTATTTCATCACCTGAGCTTTGTAGTATCCACATCGCCAATACCAAGCACTGGATTGAGTCCAACAAACTGTCCTAATATAATTGTAAGTTTCATAACGGCTTGAAAAGTAACACGTTGCTCTCTGTATCGTACAGCAACGGCTTTATTATCTTTTACTGAAACTTAAATTATATATATAATTGATGTACATAAACATAGTTTTGTCCATATAGAGAAAAAATATTATTTTTTTATCACAGAGCCTCCTACCGAGTCTATTAATTTCAGTTCAAATGTTTTAGTTATTAATAACTTAACTACACCAAAGTACATGATTATTAAATGATAAACCACCTTCGCTTATACAAATATAGAAAAATATTAATAAAAATTACTTACTGATATCATACTTCAATCTCGCAGGATTATGAAAGACTGGATAATCCATAATTATTAAAATCCATAAATACAATTTCTATTGTAATTTATTGAATCCGACCCTTTGATGCTGAAACGGTTATGTTGTAGACTTTATGCACGTTTGACTCTATATGGGTCACAAGGACATCAAAATCAATTGATACTTCGTAAAATTACACAGCTAACTAGAAATGATATAGTCCAACAACTACATTTTTTAGTAAGTAATAATTTGAGTCCAACTTACACGATAGAAATCCTTTAGATGATGGAACAAAACCATTTAAATGTTCAAGTATTTACACGTCACAACAGAAGTAAATTGTAATTTAAAAGATATTGTGTTTTTGATGAATGATGTTTTTTCCGCCACATAATAACCCCTCGATAAATAAGGCGCTACTCCAGGCGCTAATGTTTTTAGAACGTTCAGTTTTACACTGTTAATTGACAATTTATATGTGATTAAGTTTCATTTTCATCTTTTACCTATTAGTGTAGTTTGAACTTTAATTAAAAATAAAACAAGACAATATCTAATCAAATCAAGTAACTAATTTCGATATATGTAGACTCTCGATTTTTATTTTCAATTTGATACTAACAGTCTAAACAACAATAGAAGACTTAAGTTTTGATTTAGAATTCCGCAATTGCGATTCCGCCATAGAATCCAATTATTATGCTCTAATATATTTTGTTATTTATTTAAACCTTAAAAAAATATGTTATCCTAGATTAATCAAAATGATCACTTCAATACTGATAATAAACCAGACTAATTATAACCAACTATTGTAATTATAGTTGTGTTTCTATCACTCTACAGACAAATAGAATATTTTGATGCGACATTTGTTCATAATTGTATTTTTTTTTAATATTAACAATCCTTACATGACATTGAGTTACTTTTTTTATACAAATAAAATAACAACAGCTATACTGATACATTTCAAACTAGGAACTAGTTGAATGTTCTTTATAAACCTATTAGTTACATAGAATTAGCGTTAAATTTATTCGAATAACCTTATGTACTTAATATTCAACTATTTACCTTGAAATTTTACTTACATCGTCGTAAATGCAGGAATGTGACGTGTTTTCTTACCAGTTCAAAAAGTTATATCATACTATAGTACTATAAATCCCTGACACGAACTCATGTTTGTTATATTTGTTTGCTTAAAATGACTAAGAATTTTAGTAACCTTACATTTTTTGATAATGATTAAACCTCTTTGAAAATATAATTATACAAAAGATTAAATTTGATTTCAGAAAATAAGTTCGAATGAATTACTGTAATTGCTATATATGATATACTAAAAAGTTAAAGTAAATATACTTCAATAACAAAATTATAAAATATATAATACTACAATATTCAAAACAGGAGCATCGATTATCGAGCGATAGGACTGTTACTGTCTCGATATTGTGGTACGTCTATCTTAAAGCGAATTCCCCGACAAGTAGCTAAGGCCATTATTGAGGAATCAATTAAGTCGTTATTGGGACCCTAGAGCTCTAAAAAATATGTCCACGTGTCATTATAACAATAAAAATAACGATGTAATTTTTTTTCAAAAGAAGTCGATTTTTTTATATCATTTTGCACTTATACTCTTAAAACGTATATTTAAGTTCACATGAGTAAGCTCATTACCATATGAATATTATATTATAATGAAAATTTATTGAGCCCCAGAATACATACGAGATAATAATTGTTCAAAATGTTAAACCTTTGTCGCATCGTTACAATTAAATTAAATGAAGTCGTATTTAACTTTATCCTTAAAGCTTCTGAAAGCTTTTGAAATTCGAGTGAAGTGTTAATAAGGCACATTACAAGTAACAAGAGTTATTAACAACTTTGAAATGAATCTACCTACATTGTTAATTGTATGTTCATTGTATTATTTTATGTATAACAAATGTAATGTTTATATTTATCCATATATAATATGAATTTTAAATAAAGATGTATTATTGTAGTTAAACTATAGGGTATTTTCAACTCTACGTTTATAATTGTGATAAAACTAAATTGAAATATAATTATAATAGGAAAAAACTATTTACAATACTTAAAAAAAATGTAAAGTGAGGAATGCAAAAAAAGTTATATGCTAATAAGAAGAAAACAATTAATTACTCTAATAATTAAATAGCTCATACAATAGAAAACAAAACCCAGTTTTAATTAATATAGGTAAACAGGAATAGACAAATCAAATAGCCTTTTTCCATTTCTCACACGTCTTATCATTTCTGCTTTTATCGCTTTTCTATAACTGAGCCTATTCCTCCCATTTTTACAAACTATTTGTTTATATGCTAGAATGATTTGTTAAGATCTATACGAGGACTACTCAATAAAAATTAGCACTGTATGTTGTTATATACCGTATATATATATAGGGTAGTACAGGGAAAGCCATAGCACTATAAAAATAAAATTAAACTTACTGCTTCATAAAAGTAACCATAAAACCAAATTGAGATAAACTTGTCTTCATATTTAAATTTATTACCTTTCATTAAAATAATACTCATCTCACTTTGCCTCTCTCTCTCTCAAACTGCCTTATTCGAAGCAACTACAAAATACTCTCGGTAAGTCAAACAATTTATTTTATTTAAATTATGTATTAATCATTACCCTAACATACATACATAAATTCCCTAAAAATATTATTTTGCGTTTACTTTTTGTTTTTTTTTTACAGACTATAACATAATTAGAAAAAAATACTACAGACATAATTAGAAAAAAATACTCTATTCACGATAAGTAAACATAAATCGGGAAAATTAAAATATATAGAAATAGAAAGGTTCACTCGTCTTCATCATCGATTTATTCGCCGCCTAAAGAATATTGGCGTGAAATAGATACTTCAACGACAATTATGGTGAGTTAGAAAAAGGGATTCTCTAAGCCCTTCATTCTTCTTATTTCCTTTGAACCCAAAGGTGACCAATGTTTTTAATACTTTGTCTTTTTAATATTTAAGATATTTGTTACTTAATATAAATTTAATAAAATGTGTGTTTGACATTATATCTACTATAAATAGATCATGTTTTAATAAAAATCTATATTTCTGTTACTTTATTAATTCTACATTTCTGTATTTCTGCATTTTAACACCTTATTGACTACATTTTATAAACGCGAAACCTTTGCATCAACTACGTGCAGCAGCTCTCTGCATGTGTGGGTGGGGAGGAAGTGTATAACAATATTGATATGTTTTACGTGTATTTGATTTTCCATATTGAAATTCGTTCGATACTTGATTTCAATATCTTTAAGTACCTAAAATCCGAATTGTCATTATCTATAAATGTTAATTATATAAGAGAACGAGGCTTGTATATGTATACTGTTCTTTATTTAGAAATTTGCTTATTGCAATTGGGTTATATCTAATATGTAAACTGTAGTAATTGTAATTTGAATATTAAATGCAATCTTTAAAATATGTAAAGATTAAGTTTTTAAAGGTGTCAAAATAGTACTATCGATTGTATTGTATTATGTGTATTGTTGGATTTTAATAATTATTGTATAATAAGTGTTGTGTTGTTTCTTATTTCCATATCCATGAGGGTCTATTCCTACGTGTCTATTATATTATGAGACGAAGTATTTGATAAGCAAATAAGTGAAGCAGTGTGTCGGTGTCAACTGTCATTTACTTCGGGTGACAGTTGTCACTGTCACTAACTCAGAAGTAACAATGAGCGCAACAAGAGCCGTTAATTACATCTTGGAGCGGCATTCGGTTCACATCGACTTACTGTGCTACGTGTTTGGTGAAGTGTCGTTTAGTGTCTAGGATTATTGTACAATCGAACCTTAGATATATTTTTTGGTGCGTAATTGTTACATAGTCAATTAGATAGTAAATATTACACCCAACTACAAATTGTTTTTTATCCCACCCGCCTGAATACCTACGGCTGAAGATGGAAACGGACTACGGACAAAGGAGCTCCATCTGCTTTCCCCTTAATCAAAAATGGGATACAGCGGACTAGCACCGGAATTAAACAATGTAAATCAATCCACCTACTAATAAGTCCAACTACTCTAACAAAAACAGTATGCTATATTTGGAGTAACTTAGGTATATGTAGTAGGTTACAATATAATGGGTTGTAATTTAATGTTATAATAATTACTAAAATGTTACGAAATACATTTGTTTTTCTTATATTGTCAATTGACAATATTATCTGTTTCGAGTTTATCAAATTATTTTCTTGGCATTTTCTTGCTGTTAATATAATGTAGTAAATAAATTATAAATTAAAGTAAATTTAATGTTCGTTATCACAGAGATTTCAAAATATCACGTAGAGATAAGCCTTTATAACGGGGCTTTCACCTCTGCTTTGTACCTTTACGTTATCATATTGCTTGCTCCGGCAGCTTTACTTAATATTGATTTTTATTAAATTATACGAGATTCATAAAAACTACTACTATTTCCGGTAAGTAAATTATCTTATATTTTTTAAAACAAAATGTATATAACCATTTTGAAATTGATGAAATTTGATGTCAGATAAATAGCGGATAAATTTACTAATTTTAAACAACATTTTATAGACATTTTACACAAATATGTTGCTCTGAAATTCATTTAAACATTTTGCTACAAAAAAATTAATAAACTTACAATATAATTTTAAATATATATGGATTGAAATAGTCTTTAATGTATGATTTGATTAAAAAGTTTGTAATAATTAATGCTCATAACAGAGTTATTACATAATTTGTTAGTTCATGTTCATCCACTCCTGGTTGTTAAAAGCTAACTTGAGATCAGGTATTTCGATGTCGTTTCCATTTTCCCGTAACAAAGCCGCTTTGAGTCGATAACTAGAATCCTGGGGCATTCAAATATATGTTAATTCAACATTAACATCTTCAAGTATAATAAAGATTGCAAAAAAATGTTTATCAGTCACATGATACTGGGGCCTTTTTGACATGTTGTTTCATTATTTTTTTTGTAAAGTTTATTTACTTCTGTTTAAATTCGCTAATCTTAAGAACTGGTTTGATATTATTTATTTATATTATGTATGTATATCCAAGTTATTTAGAAAGACCATAAGAACCCATAATTCTACTCAGTATTAAAGAGTATTTTAAAAATACTATATCAAATATTAGTTTTAAAAGTTACAAATTCGCATATAAACTAAAAATCAAAAAAATAAAATAAAAATCAAATGGAAATTCAGAGGCATTCTGTTTACTTAGTAACTTCATACATACATCGATTCTTTTCTCTTCAACACTATCGCGGATATCCTTCGTCCTGCGGTAGTTTCCGTCATATACAATTCCACTACGTCTGCTGATTTCATGCAACGGTATTGTGTCTCTCCTTCTCAATGTATTGATAAACGAATCCACGTTTCGTTCGTAACAATTGCATAATAATATGAATTGTAATATAAATATTTTATACATTATGTAAACGTGGTAACCATAAAGTTATGCTCATACTATATTTATCTGATACTGAATTTTTGTTTTAAATATTTTATGATATCGTAAAATATTTCAAACACTTCACTTAAAAATACAAAGAAAATTCAATTAATTTTTATAAATAAAATTAAATTTTATTACGAATATTTTAATCTACTAGTTAATGAATGAAAACAAAAAAAAGGATAAAAAATATTCTTTATGTATATTTTATAAGGCATAAAATACATAAAGCTTGAGCCTAAGAATAACATTTTTTTTAATAATTAACATTCATTTGCAACATTCGAAAAATCGAACACAGGTATCCAATTAAATACAAAAAAAATACATTGTAGTATCGTAGTAACATATTATAGTAAAATTTAGTTTATTCTAATGATATCCCAAAAAAAATTGTTACGGAAAAACGAACCGTCCAAGTGAGATTCAGACCAGAGCAAGAAGGATTCCTTACCATTATTTAAAAAAAAATATGTGTTGTAACTAAAAATTTAAGATTTTCTAAGTTTTTCTTTATATTTTATATAAAAGATTGCTTCATACCATATTTCAAGATTATAGGTCAACTAGAAGTAGCCTTTAGGTTTTGATTCCCTTACTTTGTAGTTGCGGGTTTGGAAACATGTGACTTAAATGGCTGTTTCTTTAAATTTCGTTGACATAGAAGTTTGATTTTGTTACAGCTTAAAGGTTTTTATAAAGGTTATTCATAGACTCAGGTCTATGATATTTAATATAAATTTTAATTTAATACTTTTACGCGTTTGATATTGTAATATTGCTGAGTATATTTTTTTTATTAGATAGTAATTACGTATGCAGGTAAAATAAAGATAACAGTATTTATGTAACTACATAATTTCGTTGACAATAAATATGTGAAATATTGTTGTTGGCATTGGATTTAAGAATTCAGAATTATGTAGTAACTATAAATTATTGTTATCATTGGTAAAAAAACTTAAATATAGAAAGAAATAATCCTCCTAACTGTTCACCTACTCTTCTAGACCTTATGATCGTTTCTTCTCCCGAATATATTTCCCATCACGGTCAGTGTGCCGCTGATGGTTTCTCCCACCATGATTTAATATACCTTTTATACATGCTACGTCCTCCTAAATCTAAGAATAAAATACTTTTGCAGAGTAATTTTGGGGAAATGGACCTTATTCGGCTATGTGACGATGAACGCAAAATAAACTGGTCTAATGTTTATACTGGTGGCAATTTGGCCTCTAAAGTTAAAACACTTACACTTTTAATCCAGCTTTATGATATTCATGCTCCAATAAAACCAGTTAAGAATAAACACTTGCCTGTGCCGTGGCTTACAAAAGATTTAAAAGAGCTAATTCTCAAGAAATGTCTTGGAAAATCGAAATACAAGGCAAATAGGTCCGATACAAATCTCTTTAAGTATAAGAACCTGAGAAATCGCTGTAATACTCTGTGTAAGCCACAACGACGTGTACAACGACGCCATATTCATAAACATGTCGAGAACGGTGTCGAAGTACGTACATGTCATTTTCTTAAATCTCTAGGATTTAATAATATCGATCTAGAAGGTCTCAAGACTTCATTCTCTGCGACAGGTAATATTTTGGACAATATTTTAAAAACTAATACTCTAAATTCCATCGCAGCACTTCCCACTTCTGATTCTCTACCGGTTACTTTTGATCAATTTACTGAATGTGATGTTAGGGAAGGCATATTGTCCGTTTCTTCTAATGCCGTTGGTAGCGATTCTAGCAGTCGTAATATGATTGTCCCTATTATAGATACCCTGATCCCCGTGATAACCTATATCCTTAATCGTTCCATATTAACTGGTGAGTTCCCTACTTTATGGAAAGATGCCCACATTATACCCCTTTCTAAAAAACTTCACCCCGACTACCGATCCTTTTTCTATTTGACCCCTCCTTCCAAAAATTTTGGGAAAATTTGTATTTCAACAATTTAACTCCTTTACCGATAAAATTAAGTTGTTAAATACATCTCAATCTGGGTTTCAAAGAGGTCACAGTACTACATCTGCATTAATCAAAGTTTCTGACCACATTAGAATGGGAATGGATAATAAACAACTTACAGTATTGATCTTTCTCGATTTTAGTAATTATTGCATAATAAACCTCTCCCCCGCACGAATAAAACGTCATTATCTTGGAGACGATTATTTCGACCAAACATAGATAAGAACCATCTCGACGAGCATAGCTTTCGATAAAAAAAAACCGCATTCAAATCGGTCCACGCGTTTGGCCGCAAATTTGCCACAGACATATACACAGATACACAGATCGACAGGTCAAACTTATAACACCCCTCTTTTTAGTCGGGGGTTAAAAAAGAAAAAAATTACAAAATATTGACATCAGAATCTTTTTGGATTGTTATAATATTTCACGTGGATAAATTTCCTTATAAAGAGGAAGTGACCCGTAATATTTCATGCCTTTAGATAACAGAGCTTCATTCATAAGATCTATTTTGGTGGGGTATTTGTCAAATCAGACATTTATTTACTTTTTACGTTCATTCTTCGCACACAGAATGTCGTTACAATGACGGATGGGTTTAATGGCAAACTTTCGTCGTGTCATGTTAAGGATAAACTATCCACACATTATGAGCCAATGAACCCATATCTATATTATTGTAAAAATAGCTACCTTATAATACTGTAACCCATATAAATAAAATAACTGAAATAAAAAGATTTTTTGTTGTTTGGTTGTCACTTGGTTAGCGCGCAGACTAGACGCCTAAAGTATCGCACCTCAAGGAGGGTAGGGTTCCCGACAGGCACGGACATGTGATCAGTATTGATGTCTGTATTTCTCGGTTTGGTCGTTTATTAAATATATTCAAAGTATTTATAATGTTGATTTCTAAGTATTTTTATTTTAGTCTAAAACCCTTAACACAAGCAAATAACTAGCTTACTTGAGGGTTAGATCAATTTGTGTAATTTGTCCTGTAATATTATTGTTATTATAATATTATTATGACTGCACCATTGACAGATGCAATATTTGGCTAAGATTGAAGATAAAGATATTATTCTATTTATATTCTAAATAGCATTTAGATGTTATTGCATTTTAAAATAGCAAAGATATTAAATATAGAATGAAAAATAAACCGACACGGACAGGAATTCGAATCCGCGACCTATGGGAAACTGTCCCATTTAAATTAAACACTCTATATATGATCGTCTTTATCGGGACTTTGTGACATCTGCTAGCCTTTTTTTTGAAAATTCTTAACAATGTTTCTTACTTTGCAGTATCGATAAATATTGCAAAGATGCCACAACCAAAATTAATGTTTGAAAATATCTTTAAAAATGTGTAACTTAAAATGTAGTTTTTTGGTATAATGAAAAGTATCTTATATATTAATCAGCAGATTATTATGTAGAGACGCGACGACCTAAATTAAGATTTAAGATGTCTATAGAAAGGACTCTGGGAAAAAATAGTGAAATCTGATAGGTGATTAATTAAATTGCCACTTTTAAGCAAAAGAGTCATTTAGGCTCACAAATTTTGCTATGATTATAATAGCAGGCTCGTGATGTGTTATCGATGAAATATATAGCCATCCTAGTTAATATATAACTGTTGTTGCATTGACATTAACCTAATTATTTTATTTGTTTGATTCTTATTCTGATCTGTTCGAGAACAGTTCGTGGTTACATTGGTATTAAGAAAACCAACAATAAAAAGCCATATTAGCAATTAATAAAAATAAAAAAATAAATCTAGAGTAATTTACGGCGAAGTCCTATCAAGGCTTAACGCTAAAAGTAACGGATAAAAATAAGTGCACCTATAATATAATTATCTGTTCCATTAAATTCTTATCATTGCCCTGCCTAACTCCATCGTCTCATTGCTAATAAAAAAAGGTGCGTCATGCTAGAACTCATTCAACTAGTGAATCAATTGCACGGTCTAAGTATTAGTATATTTTACAATACTAAGTATTTCAAGTGCGAGAACGACTGGTGATTATTTCAATGACTGCTAGCACAGTGAAAAAAGTAACAATTTTGAGAAATTAATGAAATTCCAACTAACTAATTATTTAGGCTGTTTCTAGAAGACTATTTAAATTATATTAAAAAGTTTCGATGCCGAAAATAAAAAGAACATTAATTTGGAAAAGACGAATATTGTTTACGAAAAATCTGTCTCCTAAATAACAATTCGGATATTTTGAAAACCTAGACCTAAACCAAAAATTTTAATAATCTAGTTACCGGCAATGTAAAGTATTTTTTTATATAATTGTGTATTTACTGCGTGCTATAAAATATACATAAAGTATGAGCTAATCAAAAAACATTTTAGATTGTGGCAAGTCCATACGTTATTCAATATTTCACTACATAGTGTTTTGAGTATAGTAAATGTTTTTGAATATTATTCAAAATGAAGTAAAAAATGGTGTAAAATGTTCGCTAATTGTATTATTTTTTTTTGTAAGTTTGAACTCCGTTTATAAGTTTTTTTTAATCAACGATTACAATATCGTCTTTAACAAGAATTTTCTTATCCAAAAAGAGCCGAAATCGTTTTTAAACTATGTTATAAATCATTATCATCCCCTCACCGTTACCCCAAATGTTTAGGATTAGACCAAAATCTCAATCTCTTTCACGCTCTTTTATAACACGTCAACTTAGTGGAAAATTGCTTCTCTGTCAAATCAATTCAATCAATCAGTCAAATCAATCAATTTCACGGCCTCCATCAATGTCTTTGTCAAAAGCCCTTTCTAATTAATAATAATATAGTAATCTTTATTGGACACATCAAATCCATACAGTCAACAGATTACCGGGACTCCTGCACTAGCAATGCTGTTTTGCAGAAGCCAATATCCTCGCCTTGATAACAAGTTACAATAATTTATGCCCTTAGAAATCAGTTATTACTAATTTAATTATAAAAAAAATATATAAAGAAAATTAACAATGTGATATTTAAACCAAAATTAAACATTACATTTCGTGTTCAGTTGTTCAGTTTTGTTTTCTTCTATTTTATCATTTATGTGTGTAGTGTGTTAGTGTATGTGTGGGTGTATGTATGTGTGGGTGTGTGTATTCGTAAGTATTTATGTTTGTGTATGTAAATGTTACGTCCGCTTATGATTATTATTTGACTGACATTAAAAGATTTTCTGTATCATTTTGATCTGAGCATTTTAACCAGGCAAGTAATTTTTGCTTTGGTGTATAGTAATATTTTTTTCTTTAGAGTTTTAATATTGAAAAATGTGTTAGTTTTATTTATTAATAATTAAAGCATGCTAATTTTAGTGTTTTCGCCCAAAAGCCGTTTTGGTAAGATTCACGGGACATATTTTAACCTTGGATTCATTATATCTCTTCTGGTTCTGTCTTATCAAGTCAGAACAAATATTATAACAATCCATAATCATGCTTAGATATCTCCGCGTTACATCCTTTTCGACTGTCCGAATTACATGACCAATCTACAACACACGATTACTTCTCATATTTTCTTTCACCGCGGAAACTTTTTAACTATTTGTACTTTTTACATAAATATTACGATATCTTGTTTCGTCACACTATCAGAACACCATCGAAAAAAAAATGGTAATATTGAAGAACATAATATTAAAAAATAAACACTTAGTGTAAAGTGAACATATGGGAAAACAAACAATTACGAAGTTTATCAATTACGATATAACAGACTAAACTAATATTGAATGATTTTTAATTGTCATATTTTAGTTACTAAATACAAAGTTGTTCTAGTGTTGCTTGAAATATCAAAAGGCCAGAATTTATATAGTAATGTCTGTGAAGGTATATGCGACGGCTTGCCTGCAGATGATATTCAACCAATCTGCATGATGCTGAGCAGGTACAAACGAGGATATGAGTTCTTTCTCAACCTTTGCCATGCGAGACGGACAATTTGTAGAGAAAAATTGGGTATATTGTTATTATTTATTTATATTTAAATACGCTTATAAATTTAATAAAAATATATTTATTTCAGTTATGGAAATGGTTCATCCAGCGAGATGCATGAAAAGCAACCAATTTTTTAGGTCTATCAATAAGTAACTTAAATATTAAAATTAAAAATGTATCTGTTATTTAGAGTCTTCTAAAACCCAAATATTATTTTATTTATTTATTTAAGACAACTTACAAAACATACGCAATTTATAAGTTTAACAATAAAGAAAATTACATTTTTGCTAAGTGTTGTTTCATTTAAAAGTTGCCAAGGCATGGCAAGGGACAGTTTCATCTAATAACTACTAACATCTAACGCTACTTTTCCTACTATTAAAAATAAAAAAAAATAGTAATAATAATAATAAAATATAAAAATGTAACAAAACCCAAAAAACAATTACAAACCTTTCACAAATTACTAGGCATATTGCTACCAGATAAAAAATGAACATTTAAAATATTTTAACATATAAACAACTAAGTAACAAGAGTAACACATTATAATTCTTAGTAAACGTGATCAATATTTCAGAACATAGTGATTCATCTTTATTTTAAAATTTTATGGTTTATATAAGGACGATGTAAAGCTTGCGACTTTAAGATTTTCTATTGAATATTAAAAATGTCAGGCAATCATTGTATATAACTTTACTGAACTGACTTTAATGAATCATAAAACATCAACAATGAATAATAGTTATACAAAAAACAATAAGTTTAGACGTTTTTATATAAATTTTAATATAAACAATTTCAAACATCATTTTCTCCAATTTTGTGTAAAGTAAAGATTTTAATCTCTAGAGAAGACGCACCCAAAACTGCCTTTTCTGTACCCCAAGGTAATTATAAATTTAACCGTATGCCGTTTGGCCTAAAGAATGCACCCTCAACTTTTCAAAAACTTATGAATAACTGCCTTACAGGACTTCAAGGTACTAGGTGTTTCGTCTACCTCGACGACATCGTAGTCTATTCCTTTGATTTATCTTCACACATTAATAATCTACAATCAGTCTTTCGTAGAATTCGCAATTTTAATCTGAAGCTCCAGCCTGAGAAATGTGAATTTCTCAGGAAGGAAGTCACTTACCTTGGGCATATTATCAGTCAAAATGGCGTCCAACCCAATCCAGATAAAGTTAAGGCCGTTGCAGGTTTCCCTACGCCTAAATCTCCAAAGGATATCAAATCATTTCTAGGTCTTGTTTCATATTACAGACGTTTCATACAAGATTTTTCCAAACTTGCTAAACCCTTAAGTAATCTTCTCAAAAAGGACACCCCTTTTGTGTGGGAAAACACCCAACAGTTATCATTCGAAACTTTAAAAAATAAACTCGTTTCTGCCCCAGTTTTAGCATATCCTGATTTTACGCAACCTTTCCTTTTAACATGTGACGCTTCTAATTTCGCCATATCGGCAATTCTATCCCAAGGACATATAGGACAAGATCGTCCTATTGCTTTCGCCTCCCGCACCCTCAATCGAGCAGAGTGTAATTATAGCGTCACTGAAAAAGAATGTCTAGCCGTAATATTCGGCACTAAAGTTTTCAGACCCTACATATATGGGCGCCGCTTCACGGTATTAACGGACCACAAACCACTTGAATGGTTATTTAAATGTAAAGATCCAGGGTCACGATTAATCCGATGGCGTTTAAAGTTGGAAGAACTCGAATATGACATCAAATACAAAAAGGGCAAAATTAACACCAATGCTGACGCCCTATCTCGGTTTCCAGTAAATCCAGTTCAACCTGAAAACGCCTCTGAAATAGATAAAGACCTCATGGACTTATTAGTATCACCACCTTCTTTCAATCCCGACGAGCTAGCTGTAGATTTTGAAAACCCTGGTGAGCACAACACCACTGAAATAGCGCAATCATTTAATCCTGTAGTAGAACCCATTCCGGCCACGAGCTCCTCACCAAAGGATCTCATGGACTTGTTAGTATCACCGCCCACTGTCAACCCCAACGATTTAATTGTCGACTCTCAGGCTCCTAGTGAACACACTACAACAGAAATAGGGCCATCAGTCGATCCTCTGACAGAGCCCATTCCCTATGCAAACAATTCTCCGAGCTCTAACCTATCTGAAGACGACTATCCTGCATTCCTGAAAATACTAAATAATAACAACACAACATTTGATACGAAAATTCTTGAACATAATGAGGACATATCTAAATCAAAATACAAAATAATAATCTTACCAACTTCAATTGATCTAGACGAATCCAATCCATTTATTCAGAATATCCTAGATCTTTTACCTGATAAGTCCGAAATTGTAAATAAGGAAAGAACTCTTAACTTTTTTATAAATTTTGAACACGGCGGAAAGAAATATTACTTTCTCTTTTTCAAGGTTTATCATTTTGACAAATCTTCATATGTGGATATTTATAACAGTCTTAAGAATATTAGGAATCAGTTATTCTTAAATCTTTATGGCGACTTAAATACCGAAATCGCAATAACAGAATTCAAAAATCCCTTCGACACACACCAATTCGTCAAAATATATAACATGATCCTTTTCCTTTTCCACCTTACCGGTATAACAGTTCATATCTATAGAGATAAGATAATTTACCCCTCTCCCACAGAAATCCCTAAAATATTGAAAGAAAATCATAATATTCCTATTACTGAACACCTAGGCAGTACTCGAATGCTTAAGCGAGTTCAAGAAGTATTTTATTGGAAAAACATGCGTAGTGATGTAGAGAACGTTGTTAAGAAATGTCCGCAGTGTCAATTAAATAAATCCCTTAGGCAAATTAACCGTTCCCCTATGCAGATAACCAGCACCTCAACAGAACCTTGCCAGAGAATTTCATTAGATATCGTTGGACCCCTACCAGAATCCGGTCCGGCAAAACTTAAATATATACTCACTATCCAGGATGACCTTACTAAATTCACTTCTGCTTACCCAATTCGAAGCACAACAGCTGAAGAAACCAGTGAATGCTTAGTACACTTTATTTCAATATTTGGCATACCTAAGACTATCCTCACTGATCAGGGTACTAATTTTACCTCAGAATTATTTAAAGAAACGTGTAAACTCTTAAAAATTAAAAATCTCTGGTCCTCCCCATACCATCCACAAACTCAAGGTGCTCTGGAACGAAACCATTCCACCCTAAAAGAATACTTAAGATCCTTTGTAAATGAAGACCAAACCAATTGGCCTCGCTATCTTTATACTGCTATGTTTACCTATAATACATCTATCCATTCTACGACAAATTATTCGCCTTATGAACTTATGTTTGGTAACAAACCCGTAATACCAAATTCTATTTACGAAGAAACTCCTGAAGCTACTTACCCGGACTATATTCGAATGCTTCAAAACAGACTGAAACTTTCTAGAGATAAAGCTTTAGATTGTATTAGAAAATCTAAAGAATCATCGAAAGCTTATTATGATAATCATACTTGCACAGTAAAATATAAAACAGGAGATTACGTTTACTTAAAAAATCATTTGAGAATGCGTAAAGCACTTTCACCAGTTTGGAAGGGCCCCTATAAAGTCATAAAAATCAATGGCAACAATACACTTACCCTCCTTATTAACCGACGTCACGTGACTCATCATTTTGACCAAGTTAAAATGGCTGAGGTCACCGGAGACAACCTGTAGATAAATAAAATTGGTCTTAAGCAGGTAGTCCATAGTTCTCGTCCATGAAAACCCTTTTAAAACGGTAAAAAAAATATAATTAATATAAATGTAAAGGAAAATAATTAATAAGTAACATAGATATATACTTACTATTACCTCGTAAGATTAAATAAGATTAGATAGTTACTTACCTTAACTTTGACGACACTGTTTACAGTTTCACGCGGGGAGAGCCCCAGCGGAACTTCGTCCAGCCGATCACTACAAGTTCGGGACTCTATTATGACTATCTAGGAAAGCTTAAAATTAATAATGCCCAATTACAAGTAGTCATTCCAATAGATATTGCACATTTTAAACCACATATTGATAACATCGGAAACACTTTAGAAACCTTGAAAGATCTTTGTAAGGAAACTAGAATTATAGAGATAGAATTAGAATGTCAAAATTCACTTCAGCCAATAATAGCGCGATTCCAAGATATGAGTAAAGAGTTCTCTGCCATTTCACACCTACTTGATAATAGAACCAAACGCAGTGCTTGGATAAGTGTCATAGGGACAGTCATGAAACAGATATTTGGTTCATTAGATGAGAATGATGGTATAAAATATGACGAAGCGATAACATCTTTGCAAGATAGTGAAAAGCAGTTAGCCTCTCTGATGAAGGAGAATATTTTAGTAACTACCTCTATATTAAGGTCATATAATGATAGTTTATATAAGATAAAAGAGAATGAGGAAAACCTTGGTGTAGCTATCGACAAGCTCTCATTAAATATCAAAAACATTAACGAATTAACTAACGGCCTACAGATTCTCATAAGAATTGACGAAGTGTTTAACGTAATAGAAACTGCTATACTTACCATTTCCTTTCAATTGGAAGATGTCACTAATGCCATTTTGTTTAGTAGCCAAAACATTCTTCATCCAGCAATAATGACCCCTACACAGTTGTACCAAGAGCTTGCCGATAATTACAGACATTTATCTAGTAACTTAGAATTACCTGTAGCATTAGATATTAACTCTATACATTTAATTTTAAACATATCTAAAATAGTTTGTTTTTATATTAAAGATAAGATTGTATTTGTTTTACAAGTACCGTTAGTTGATAGAAAAGAATATGTATTATTCCATAATGTAGCTATTCCAACACCTCATAAACCCAAAGAACCTAATTCGTTTACGTTAATTATCACTAATAATAAGTATATAGCAATGACCATAGATAAGTCACATTACTGTACGTTTAACGACCTCGGAGCGTGCCAATCCATTGGTCAAGGAAGATTCATCTGTGACCTGGAAAGTGTTTATTCTACGGATGCAAAACCAATTTGTGAAAGTGAGCTATTAGCTAAAGTTATACGTGAAAAACCACTGCAGTGTGAAGCGAAAGTGATATACGGCAATTTAGATATATGGAAATCCTTAACAAACAATAATTGGTTATATGTACAATCCGAACCCCAAAAAATATCTGTCGATTGTGCTAATTCAAAATTGTACGAAACTAATATTCTAGGTACGGGTATCCTTAATATTCCGAAAGATTGTATTGGATACTGCAATAGCGCCACATTTGTTCCAAAACATAATAACTTAGAAATTATATCACCAATCAACCATGTACCAGAATTTAATTTAATTAACGATACTTGTTGTAACATAAATAAAGTAAATATCGAAACAGGTAATGTGTCCCCTATTCGTTTAAATAATATAGATTTGGACGATTTCCACTCGGGAAATCAATTGAAATACATTTTAAACAATCTAAGCAAAATCGAATCAATTAAACAACCTCATATTGTACAATATGGGACACAGTACTCAATTCTAATTAATGTAACACTTATGTTTATGATTATGTTCATTTTCTATGTAGCTATTAAGATAATATGTAACAAACTGAACAACCGCCCATTTCAGAATTTAATTAACAAAAAACAACCAGTTACTCAAACTATTACTGAAGTTACAGAAATGACAGACATACCAGACAATGACATCGAAATAATTAGTTCAGTCGCTCCGCTCAGAACTAGAGTATAATACGAGACTTTGTAAGTTAACCCCAAAGCCTCTTCTTAAAGGGGGAGGTGTTATAGCCTAGACATGTTAGGGTTAATGTCTATCTAAGCCTAGCAATAGTCCAGTCAGCATTTTGTTGTTTGTTGCTTTAATCATAAACTCAATCCCAAGTCAGTCTAGTTTTCAATCTCGAATTGAGCGGTTGTCTTAAAATAAGTCCTTTGTATTCCTTTTAAATAATTAATTTCTTTTTTAAAAAGTGACTTTTATTTCCCGGGCTAACAGTACACTCGTTCTCGTTCTTACTTGTCGTTTTACACCGGGAAAAATATATAAGATTCAATACTCATAAAGATGTCCAAAAACAATGTAAGGCACTTACATATTTCCATTTCTATAGACTACGCTTATGTATGCCATTTTAATGTAACAAAAGTCAATCTAAACAAATATCACCTCGTCAGTAGTTTCTAACATTTCAGAATATCCTTTATTCATAGCATTTTTCTTTTGTTGGTAACGTTATCTCCGCTAACCGTACAAATTATGGTATATACATCACATCTTTGAAATATATAAATTAGACATTGATAATAATATAATAGAAAAATTTGGAAAAAATATTAGTACTGCTGTAAATGATGATAAATAGGATAGGAAATCAATATTAAGGATGTTTTTTAAACCAAAATGTCTCATCCTATCGGTTAAATCCAAAACAATTACGCTAACAATTTACGAAAATAAGTAGTAGTATACACTTAGTAAGTATGTGGTACATGTCTCTGGTTAAAAGGCTTCTAATCTAAAGTGCGCATTATTAAATAGGTATTATTTTTTTGTAGAATGTGAGAATAATCCTAAGGTAACCCCATTTTAATGATAACCAACAATTACTTGTAAAACGCCAACAGTCTACAGTAAACCACTTACATTATTAGATTACTATGAAGAAACCACATTTCATTAATAATAAAATATTATTTGACAATAAATTACTATAATCGAATTGCATACTTTATAACAATAACATACATATTCTTAAATTGTAATCTTTACCAGGGTGACGAGCGTTGATACAACCAATAATAAATTGTAAGATATAAAAAATACGGACGGAAAATTTAGATGAAAAGATGCATAAAACCGACAGAAATGTGAAAAAAGAAATTTACCAACAAAATATCACAGATTCTAAAATAAATCTATTATGCCTACAGAAATCTTGTAAGTATGAATATTATAAATTAATAATAAAAAATAAACCTTTCAATCACTTAGGAGGAAAATAACTTAAGGTCCCTTTTAATGTCCTTATTTCTCCTCATTGAGCGAATAATATTAATATAATATATAAAATATTATTTTAGTTTCACGGGTGCTACAGCAGAAACCATCTACCAATTACACAAGTAGACAATTAGAGTCATTTCAAAGAAGTATGAAATACTTTATCCTTTTAGGTCAATATATTTGTATGTTTCCGATCTTTCGAACGAATCAATTGAAAAAGTAAGTTTCTTATGTATTCTCTTTAATTCTTTATATATAGATTTAATGTTGCTTATACTGCTGCTGCCAATACTGCTGCTGCTGTGTATGCTATATTATTTCATTAAAATTAAAAATAAATATAAGAATCCATCAACACTAGTCGGACTCGAACATATGATCTCTGGGAATTCATCACTGTTGCTCTGTAACATCATATCTGCGTTAGCATCTATGTGTTTAGACAAACATACATATATACATTTATTAACATTTTAGCAAGTTGCATTCAATTGAATTATTATTACTGACTTGGCTAGTCTTAGAAATGTTTGAATTATTAATAACAGGTACTCGTTTTTCTCCTGGAGGTATTTACCTACACTTGTAGCGTGCGTATCACAGCTAGTAGCTGCTATTTTATGTTTCGATGCAATGATCAAAACCTCGGTTAACATTGGCAAATTTGGTGAGTGTTTTCTTATATTAACAATCATTGCACATCATTTTGACGAACAAACGCGTGATAGAAATAATACGTCTTTTTATATTCAACAGGACGTGTAATATTTTATAGCAAAAGTTGCATCTGCAGCATTCTCACTATTCGGCTTGCAGCAAAGTGGCATTATCTGGTGAAGCAACTTGCTGCCGCAGATCTGAATGAATACATCGATCCCTCTATCCAATTCAAATGCAATCTAGCTACTATTGCCTTTTTAGGTTTGGCATTGTGTGAGATATGTCATGTAATTTAATAATATATGGAGAACATTGAGGACATAAATTAGTTAATACTCCTTTATCTTTTTCAGTAAATTATTTTCTTTCTAGAATCTCAAAATTTGCTACTATATTAGACTGCACACATAACAATAGCACCTTGTATGAGCAATACATTTTAAATTCCTATAACTGGTTTTTTGGAATGGGTGTTCCATTCTCTCTACTGTCTGGAATTTTATTGCACGTAAGTAAAGGTTACGTTTTTGGAAATGTATAAAGTATGAAAGATACAGTTGTTTTATAAAATACAGAGTTGAAAAATCTAAAGTAAAAAGTTTAAAATAATTCTATTTTAAAACAATGTTTATTCACAGCACAATATCCATCAAATCTTATATTTATTCATCTCTTTAGGATTAATATTATAATATTCTTATTACGGCCACATAAAATATTTGCATTTTAGATTCTCACTATGGTCTCCTCATTAAGTCTTACTTACTGTCAAGTATTTGTGATTTGTATAAGTTTATATTTGAGCTCAATACTAAAGCAGCTGAATAAGAAAATTAGTACCCTGGAGTGCAAAGTAAGTTGTAATTATTTTTCTACATAATTATGGGAATAACAGTAAATATCAAAACCCATTCTATAATTTACTTTTAAATTAGTATACAGGGCCCGGGCACCTTACCTACTGCAATGCCAGTTCAGAGACAACCAATAAATTTTGTATGGGAAAACTTAAATTTTAAAAACTATTAATTTTAAAAAGTCGTAGAACAAATGATGTTGATATTGATGTAGAGAGGCTGCCTGCAAGAAGTGGTCAATTAATTACGAATAACCCTGTGTAATATACTTTTATATTATATTTAGTATGTAGCGTCATCTTATTGGCGAGCATTGCGTCAAGATTACAATCGAGTTACACGATTGGTTCATACTTTCGATGACGTCATTAATAGCATTGTGCTTGCTTCATTCGCTGGCAGCCTGTACGATGTTTGCCTACAAGTGTTTTATGTTTTACGGTATGTCAAAAGTACAGTACATTAATGTCATGACTTAGGCTTTGATATTCTTATAAGAGGATGGTTCAAGATTTTTTTTAAAACAAGATTTTTTGTAAGTATAAGTAACAAGAAAACAAAACAATACAAAAATGTTGCTAATACCGTTTTCTAGCTATTACTTATTTAGATTAGTTATTAACTAGAACTTGTTTCGGGAAGTCTTGTCTTAAAATTATTTAAAGAGCTACGTTACTTCATAGAATGATAAATATTTATGCATACATTTTTTGAATACAGAAATGATATCACAGTAAAGCACGGGACAGAATTATGCGATCGTAATGATAACAGGGGGTATGTACTATATTTTTATAAAAAATATCGTTATTAGAAGACTGAAGAATCATTTACAGAGATGGATTCATACATTATATTTGAGACGGCTGTTTAATATATTTTTTATCTACTATTATAATTATTTTCAGACTGCTCCATGGGTACGACCATGTCATCACAAAAATATACTTTATCTACTCCACAACATTAGTCATTATTAGGTCTTTAAGTGTATCTATCATTGCTACGAAGGTTCATTCGACATCCTTGGAAATAGTTCCCATACTTTATAGTGTACCTGCACCAACGTATTGTATCGAGGTTAGATGTTATATAGTACTTTTATCCATTAAAATATTTAAAGTTAGAAACTTACCCTATGACCCTTAAACCTACCCCTGGGTTGCAAGTCCCAGGCACTGTTTGCACTCCTCTTTGCAACGCGACGGGCCCGGCACCTGCACGGTGAATCCATAGAATGCTAAGGAACATCGTCTTGTCGTCTATTTTTATTAGTTCTTTGATTAATTACCCTAGTTAGCCAATGTATTAAATAATATGTTATTTTCTGTTATTTATAAGTATAATTAGTTACTGATCAGGCTGTAACTTCACAGATTCAAAGGTTTATCGATCAAATTCACGGAAACACAGTGGCTTTGACTGGACAAAATTATTTCTATGTTACTAAAGAACTCATCTTGTCGGTAAATACTTGTAAATATTTAACAAAATAATTAACTTGCATAACAATAAAAATGTTATTATTTTCAGATGATTGGCACAATTGTTACCTACGAACTTGTTCTACTCCAGCTCAAATGAAGCATTGAATGTATATTTTAATGAATTAATGAATAATCTTAAATACTTAATTATATTTTCTTCAAATTAAAACAAGATGTTAAATGTCTTTATTTTAGTTTATTAATATATAAATTATATATAATTCCGGAACAACATTAAAAAACTGTAGTACCTTCAATTAGATCATACAGACTACGAACTTAATATAATCTAATACGTTTTAACTTTGTCATTTTTTATGTATAAATCAAATTTACAATTATAATTCAATTTTATTTTAATTTTAATTTTAATTTTATTTTATTTTAATTTAATTTTAATTTTTAATTTATAATGATAACCAAATTCGTGTTTTACTTTATAGTAAAAACACTCTGACATACGTTTGATAAAATGTAACAAATGTTGAAGTACTTCTTTTAATATGTAGTTTTTCTATTTTTTTTTAATAATCTAATATAAAAAACCACTGCTGTTCAGTTTTATTTGTAAAACTACGATGAAGAATACTTCATTCTCTAAATACTTGTAACCATCAATGAGTTTCAAGAATTTTATTAAATAAAAGGTAACCTGAGAAGAGAGAAACAAATATGAGGGTAGACATGATTTTCTGTTAACGGTATACATTATAACTTATTTTAAAGTAAAGCAAGATAAGCAGCTCACCCACTAGCCGTGAGAAAAAGCTGACCTTCTTGCTAATATCATTGCAACTAACTTCCTGGTGGACTACTTTGAGGCGCAACCGCCTGTAATTTCACACTAGGACCTCTCCATGCCTGATATTTCTATCAGGCAATGTGAAGTATTGTTACGATAGTAATGGCATCGTTCGCTTCTTTCCAAACTTCCTGATAAAATTTTTCCACTACGGTTATGCGACTGAATTACTGCCTTTCTTCGCGAACGCAGCATTCGTGTACTGTGAGACGGACGTGACTCAAATTTCATAAAAAGTCTGTGTTGTCGCCCATCCTCTTTCTACTGCACATCGGAGATATGCTATCACTCGGTTACTAACTATGAATTCAATGCTATGCAGACGACAGTACGGTTCATGGTCAATAATCCGGGTGAACTGGAATAACGCAGTCCAAAATAGCTAACAAAATATAGGAACTTGTCCAATGACAATGGTCACTCAATAGTAGGACGGGTCAGGTTTAATACCAAGAAAACTCAGCCATGCTCGTTTATAACAAAAGTAACACCCAGTTCCATGTAAAAATATTTTTTTTTGAAAAAAATAAGCAAAGTCTAGGTAATGGCTTATTTTCTTCGTAATTTATACAGCTCTCAAATATGAATCAACTTTTGCTCACTTTCAAGTGACAAAAGACGTCTAAAGTGAAAACTTTTAATATGAGGCAGATTATTAAATCATTGAAATAATCTGTCTCATATCAAACGTTTTCACTTCAAACTTTTTCTTATTGCAATATAAAGTATTTCGGTAATGGTTTTACAAATTATCTGAGCAGCTTCTATTCTGTATATTAATTTTATTATTTTAAGTGATGCCTTTTTTTAAACTTTTATTAACTTCTAAACAAGAAAAAACAGTAACCAAACCAAATTCATTTATTCTTTAATAAAATTATTTTATTAATTTCGCTGTTACTAACTATAAGATGGGGCAGCATTATATTAACACTAAACAACTGAAGTTTGTTCAATTATTGCCAATAGAGAATACGGACAGTATTTTAAAATTAAGGATTTTTTTCTTTAATGTAGCATTAAATTAAAGCAACTCGTTCCACTAATGGCTAAAAACTACATAATACGAAATATATTCGGACTTCGAAGCCGGGATAAATCGATAGTATTAGGTATGTTGCTTATACCATTTTATGATTATTGTTCCTTTAAAATTATAGCTCTCATGTCTAATGTACATTAGTATGCTAGACATGAAACTTATAATCATCGGACGTCGATATATTTATAGTTCTACAATAATAATTTTGTACCTTTATAATTTATAGTTCACGTGTTGCTAAAACAAGGTTCTTCATTGGTTGATGAGCTCAATCATTCTATATTTACTCAAAAATAAAAAAGCATTCAAATTTAGTAAGGATTACTTACTAAAATTTTCCGTCTGTTACGAATTACGATTAAGGTTTTCTTTAGCCTGCTGGATGGTTTTAACATTCATCTGTGTAAGAGATACTTCCGAAACTCGTTTTAAATAAATTAAAACAATTAAAAGTCGAGATTTAGAATAATTAATTTTAATTCAAAATGGGTAAAGTAATGAATATTATAAAATAGTTAAGATTATGTTTTTATAGAAATGTATATTTAAAAATAAGTATTAATCACTTATTATACAGAGGTAAGTAATTTAAGACTTAAGTCGCTATTTTTCTCCTAAGGTTAGGAAAAATATTTTGTTATAATAATAATATTCAAATTTGTTGAAAATTCCATCAATGCTCTCAGATCTCGCACTTAATTGAGAAAAAATCAATGTATGTTAAAAGGTAAATGTAATGTTAGTCTCAGCTAATAATACTACTGGGAAGATAAGAATATTATGTTTCTTTCTAGCATGTTATTCGATTCGTAAAGCACACATTGTGATTTTAAATGTACTTGTATCATATAAAACGGCTCCGTTGGTCGAGTGGTTAGAGCATACGCCTAACGTAAAGCGTAATGGGACTCGGGTTTGATTCCCAACAGGGACAGGCATGTATGTGATGAGTATAGATGGCTGTATTTCTGGGTTTGGTCGTTTATTAAATATATTCGCAGTATTATAATGTGTATTTGTATGTATTTGAATCGTTGTATCTTTAGCAATGATTTCTGGTATATCAAATCTGATTTAACTAGTAACTATTTTTTCTGTTGCTAAATCATCGTTGATAATTCTTCTATCAAATAAAAAATACCCGATGACAATCAATTCAGTAGTTCAGGAGAAGAAGCACCAGGGAGATCGGTTTGAAGCCAACTCAATGGCTGGGGTTGTCTATGGTAGGTTCACACACTGCTGACTTCGATGTACGCCTGGGCTTGATATCCGAGATGTGTTCCCTAACTCTTTTACCGATGCTCCTCTTTGTTTGACCTATGTATGACAAGCTAAAATCGTAGTCAAGTTTATATACTTGACTGCGATAGGAATTGTATTATTTTTGATTGGTCTCAAGAATTTATTTACTTTCACTTGAGGTTTGTAGATAGTTCTTACAGAAACCTTTTTTGAGATGCTGCCGATTCTGCCATTAACTCCTATCACATATGGTAGTACGGCCGGTTGACGTTCAACTGTGGGTAGTTTGATGTGGTTTCTACGTCGCTGGAGATGTACGGACAGTTAGTTCTTGAGCAAGACGTGCTTGACATGCCGCAGCTCGCCCTCTAGGGGTTCAGCGTCACAGATGTGTTGTGCTCTTTAAAATAAAGATTTGCCACCAGTAGCTAACTAGTTAGGGTGGTGGTGAGTTTTACAATTGAGGTACCTATCTGTATGTGTGGATTTCCTATATACAGTGTATCCTAATGTATTTGCAGAATTCTTAATACCGGGTAAAGCTGAACAATTATTTGACTCTAGAATCGTTGTAACTCTTACTAATATCAACCTAAAGTATTTAAATTCAAAACGGTAACCATTCTCCAACATCATATACATACTGCCTAATACAAAATTTAAAAAGCTTTTAAGATTTTAAATTATTTTTAATAAAAAAAACATATTAAAATTAATAATACTAATAAGTACAATTCTTAAATAATATTTTTTATATATGATATAGTTGATACAAAATAATTGTGCCAAAAATACCTAAGTTACAGTTTTTTTTCATAGAAAAAGTAACTTAATAATAAGCATTTGTAAAATTTTATTAAAACTTATTTTATTGATTATTTAAGTAACTACTTCCCTAAAGCGATAAATTACAACGTTCCGACCTTCGAGAACTTGGCGTCTGAGTTAAAGTTACTTAGTTCGATGGATGAGTTATGTCGGACCTATTATTATTTGTTTACTCATATCCCAAAAAAACAAGTGCTCAAATGTTATATATACTTTTATAGATATTTATAAATATTTTGTTAAGTAATTTATGAACAATACCACTCGTTTTTTGAGACTAGTACAACATTAGGTAATTTATGATGATTGAAGAGCAGCTGCGATATCGGAAGAACACGTAAGTCATTGGTTTAAATAATTAATTTCATTATTACACTTACTGGCACTCTTTATGTATACTAAGAAAAAAATGGATGATGATTTGTTAAAAATTCATGTCATCCTCGTCCTATCTACTTACAATTATTAAAATCATAAAATATATTTAAAATATTGTTAGTAGTAGAGAGTATTTCTAAGCAATTGGCGGGGATCTATTGCTATAAATTGTAAAACAAGTGTCAAGTTTATGAATTATTGTGTCATACTGATTTGAGAGCGAAAGCTATGGGGTGTAAATAATGATTGATGATGTAATCTTTCAACACCTTATCTAGTATTTTATAACTGTGTTAGGTTTATCCTTTTGTGTCATAGTTTTATGATTAAACTAGCTGTGCCTACAACTTCGTATGCGTATATTTCGATTTTGATAAAACGTACCCTTTTGTTAACTTACCAATGTATGTAAAAACTATAAACCTTCGAACTGGCAAGCAGCAATGGTACGACAATAATAGATTATTAACTTCTTTATTTGTTAACAGATTAAAAAAAAAACAAAATATAAAGTGAATCCGAAGACAATATATAACTAAAAACTGCATCCAATCAAAAAAATCAAAAATGTTTATTTCATCAACAAAATTTGTTTAAATTATTACATATTTTGAAAGCACCCTTTGAGTAAATCATATTGCTTGTAGTGGGTGCCTCCGCTCTTCTGCATCAGCTTTACATAAAATTGAAAGTTTAAACAATAAACAAAGTTGAGATATTTAGAAGATAAAAATATATTTATAATATACATATAAATCTAGACAATTAAAATTACACTTTTTGTTTTAAAATTATGTGCTCATGTGGTGTGTGTGTGTGTGTGTGTGTGTGTGTGTGTGTGTGTGTGTGTGTGTGTGTGTGTGTGTGTGTGTGTGTGTGTCTGTGTCTGTGTGTTTTTGTGAGTATGTAAATTTGTGTGTCTGAAGTTTATTTACTTGGGTCTAAATTGATTGAACATTGTATCGAATGTTATTTAGCAGTATCTCAATTGTATTATAATCTTTAGATTTCAACCATAGATTAAGAGCTTTTTTGCATTTACGATAGGTAAGTTCGTATATATTTATTTCTTTATTCAATTTATTATATAAGTTACTCGACTGATACTGGTACTGTCTCTGAGCAAATGTGGAACGAGTCATTACCAAGGGGAAAACGGTATGTTTCCTTCTTTGGTTGAGAATATCAGGATCTAGTGGATCCGTCTTATGTTTGCGTAGAATCGTTTCAAGTACGTAGAGTTTTCTGACACTAAGGACATCTGCGTCATCATACAAAGCCGTAGTCGGATAAATGTATGGTTTAAAGTACATCACTTTTAATAAAGAGCGCTGGGCTCTCTCTAGGTCAAGAAATTTAGTTTTACTAGCACCGCCCCAGGCTGATATGCAGTATGAAAGGATCGGTTGTGCTAGCGTTTGGTATATTTGATGTATTAGTTTTTTATCAGCTATGTGTCTTAGTTTTTTGAAGGACCAAATGAGCTTTCGCACTCTATTCATTGTGGTTTCTAGATGTTGGTGCCAAGAGAGTCGTTCATCAATTATTACTCCTAAGTATTTTACAGCGGACACTTTCCTTATTTCACTACAGGAACAACTGGTTGTTTGGTTTGAGCATTTGTGTATTTGTAAGAGAAAATTAGCAGGAGGTTGTGTATTCGCATACTTAGAGAAGCAAACATAGTTGGTTTTTTTGGCATTTAGTGTGAGTATGTTAGTATCCAGCCATCTAGCAATTTCAGCAAGACCTGTTTCAGCATTTCTTCTCACATCCATCCAGTTTTTGCCAGAGAAAACAATAGCCGTATCATCAGCGTAACAGAAAATATTTCCGTTTTTAACTTTCACATTTGCAAGGCTATTTATGTAGAGCACAAATAAAGTGGGACCGAGAACACTGCCCTGTGGGACTCCGTGTGAGTTGATCTCCTGGTCGCTTTGTACATGCCCAATCCTGATAGACTGGGTACATTCATACATGTAATCCGATAAGAAATCATGGCATATTTCTCTGACTCCAATTTCTTCTAATCTACGTAGCAAAATAGATATCGAAACCGAATCGAACGCCTTTTTCAGGTCGATAAAAACAGCAAGGCATTTCTCTCCTCTATCAACAATATTAGTGACAGTGGTAGAGAGCTTCAAAACAGCATCTTCACAAGAGAGTCCTCTCTGAAACCCATACTGAGAAGGAGAAATAATTTTGAATTTTGAGAGGTATTTTGTTAAGCGTATGTTGAAAAGTTTTTCCAGAATTTTTGATATTACTGTTAAAACAGAGATCGGTCTATAATTCGCGGGATCTGATATGTCACCGTCCTTATAGATTGGGGTTATAATTGCTGTTTTCATTATTTTTGGGAAAACACCCTTTTCAAAGCATTTGTTGACTAAATGGGTTATAATAGGGGTAATAAAGGAATGTACAGCTTTAAAGAAAGAAACTTGGATGCCATCTATACCAGGAGCGCTACTTGATTTCAGGTTCATGATAATTTGTCTTACTTCAGATTCGTCTGTGTCTATGAGTCCAAAAGAGTTAGCTGGAGTAAGTATTGGTTTAAAGAAAGATATGTTCATAATTATGTTCCTTGCTACTCTTTATTTCATTTGCTAAGTTACTTCCTACAGTAGCAAAGAAAGAGTTTACCTTATTTGTAGATTGTAGAGGGGTTTGGGCAATGTCTAATAGTTTTATATTTTGGTTAATTTTTATTTTATTATATGTTATGTTATTAATTTGTTTGCAGAGTGCTTTGGGGTTTTTTTGTACATTTGTTAGTTGTTCTCTTTCATAGCGGCGTTTTTGTTTTTTAATAATGGAGTCACAGAAATTTCTATAGCGCTTGTACGTTAGTTGGAGAGAAGAATTTTCCGGCTCTTTTTTTAGCTGTCTTTGAATATTATTCCTGTTCTGAATGCATCGCAATAAACCGGCAGTCATCCAAGGCTTAAGTATTCTTAGTTTCTGAGGAATAAGTTTTCTGGTAGAGTTTAGATTTATTGATTCTTGAAGTTTTTTGATTAATATTTCGTTGGGATCATTAATATTTAAGATATCAGTCAGATTATTATGTTTAAGATATTCGCCAGCTTTTTCGAAATCAATGTTAATTTTGTATTTGGAGTTTTTGATGGTTTCTTCGGCCTTAGTCACCTTTAAAACTACTGTTAAGTGGTCTGTAATACTAATATTTAGAACCGCTATCAAGGCCTTAACGTTAGAATTACTAAGTCGTAAAAAGAAATGATCGAGGCTCACGTATTGTTATGTTAATGTTAATGTCGCCCGTTATTATCATATTCTTACGATTATCTCTTTTAGTTGATTCTAGGTAGTTATTTAGTGAACTAGTAAATGCGTCACAATTTTTTACTGATGGTTAACGATATATTCCCAGAATAATTGAGTTTTGTAGCTATATTTCTAAGCAAGAAGCATCAACTAGCTTCATCTCAGTAATTTTGGCTTTAATGTTACTTTTTATATAAGCCACTACTCCATCAGCCCTGTTTTTTAAGTTTTGAGTTGCATGTGCAGTGTAGTTACTGATTTGAGGGATAGGTTTTCCTGGATTTAAGTGACACTCAGTAAGAATAAGAATGTCAGGGAAGAACTTTAACTGGGATAGATTTAACTGGAGGTCATCAAAGTTACGGTAAATGCTTCTGATGTTCTGGGATAATATCGTCAAGTCCGTAGATTTCACATTTAATTTTTCATGGGCAACCGTCAAATCACATAACGTACTTAAAGCAATTTCAGAACAGTCTATTTCTTGCATTGTTTGGAGAGAGCTATTCATTATCAAAACTGCAAGATAGTATTAGGGTATCTACATAGTGAGAAAATTTGGTAATTGCATGAATATTATGAGTTGAAAAGGATTTAAGGTAGGTACTATTGACATTATTATTAATATGGTGACTAGTAATTTTTGAGAGAAAGACCAGTGTAGTGCTATTTAATAATACTGCTATACACTTGATTAGAATGTTTGAAAAAAAGACGTATTTGAGATTTGAGTTACTAATATAGAGAGAATGCTTATGTTTTATGTGTTGTGTTTTGTATGTACTAATATAGAGGGAATACTTGTGTTTTATGTGTTGTGAGTAAGGTGAGTAATGTGTTTTAATTTCTTGACTCAGTGTTGATAAGTATTTTAACATAGTTCCTATTCTTATGTATAACAAATAAATAAAACTTTTTTCCCAGTCTGTAATGACTAGTCACGCTAGTTGATTAAGATTGTTAATCTGAGTTTCACTACTTATGACAATTATTGGCGAGTGTTCGTCTTTGCGCACGTAGACTCTCCCGTAGGCAGTCCAACAAAACTTGTAATTTTTAGTTTTAGCCAGGTCACGAGCAAGAAAATGTAGTCTTGCACCTTTTGCAGTTAGTTGTTCCGAGATGTAAATCGGTGTATCAGTATCCTTCTTTAGTCCAAGGTGTTTTGTGCAGAGTTTCTCTTTCCTCTTTATATTGAAGGCTTTAGTATTTCTAAGCAAATTGGATTTTAATATTGCTGAACCTAGCTCAACTACAATCGGGGAGTTTGTAGAGTTGTTTTTCTTGCTTTGCACTCTGAACACGTCCTTAATGTCTCTTTGCTCAATATTGGAATCAACTGAATTGGAAAGGCATAGAATAATGTTGATTAAATCTTCTTTGGTTTCCGTGTGATATTTAGGGGCATTCCTGATCTCAAAGTTACCCTTTCTAGATTCACGCTGAAAATTTTCAATCTTTTCTTCTAAGGTCACTATATATTCACGGTCTTTTTCCAATCGATTAAATCGTTGAAATAAAACTATTTTTACGGATTTAACTCGCGCATATTGAATTAAATTTTAAATTTACATTTTAAATCTAACCCGACGTTTCGAAAGCTTTGCACCAATCGTGTTCACGGTAAGACGAGATGGAGGTGACGATAAAATCGTTTCTGAGATTAGCGTGCACAAACATACAGACATACAGGCATACAGACGAACAGACTTAATTAAAAAAAAATTGTTTTGGGTTGCCTTGCTTATATAAAGGTCCCCCTTTATATAAGCAAGTTTTTTTATTTTTTTTCCGTGTAGTGTGCACAACTAAAAGACAAACAGATAAACAGACAAAGATTTTAAAAATGCTGAAAATGGATTCTGTTAGTTATCATTTCACATCCTGGTATATATTTTTTTATATTTTCAATGTACAAGGACTATTTATTACATGTATCGAATAAGATTTGCATGGTTCCTATTACCTGATTGACATAAATTGACATTACCTTTTTTTTATTTTTTAACCGGTTTAGATAAAATAAACACTTAACGTTAAGGGAAGACTGTGATAGTATATTCCTGAAAACCGCATTCAATTTAGTTAAGCCGTTTTTGAGATTAGCGTGCACAAACATACAGATATACAGACATACAGACAAACTGAAAAACCTTTGTTTTGCGTTCTCTTGCTCTTATAAAGGCCCCCTATGATGTTATTTTTAATTTTTACCATGTACAGAAATGGATCAGTGACAATTTTATTACATGTATAGATTAGTTTTAACGTCGTTATCATTGAATTGCAGTCCTCGTTATTGAATTATGTGAAATATGGATGTGTTGTAATTGCTTTTGAATATTTTCTTTGATTATATTTTTACATGATTCCTAAAAACATATTTTTATTATTTTTTTAAGATCCCATAGCCAAAGGGTAAAAACGGAACTCTATTACTTACTTCGCTCTCCGTCTGTCCGTCTCCAGGTTATATCTCACTTGAAATTTTCATAGATGATGTATTTTTAATGCCGCTAGAACAATCAAAAATAACTAAAATAAAATAAAATATTTTTTTTAAAAGATGCTGACATTCTTTAATGTTTAAAAATAGGGTTATACATATACTGTTAAACATAGGTATGAGAAATCATACCCAAAGTAACTTATATGACCTCAATAGGAAGTTTGTCTTATCTTTATTTTTTTCTTATTTTACTGATTCTTTTTTAATTCAAGTTTTTTACTAAAGTTTTTGAAGTTTTTTAATGAATTTTACTGAAGTTTTATTTGACAAGCATATAACTCTCATCATTCCTACCAGTGACACATTATGAAATCATAGTTTTTTATTTATTTTATATCAAAATACTATTTTTAACCTAAACGTCAGTGGCTTGTGATGTAACAATCTAGAATATAATATAGATATACATATATTTGACACACATTAAACACATTTTTAAAGTTATTGCTATATAAAGTT
The DNA here is from genome assembly GCA_959347405.1 of Napeogenes sylphis. Taxonomy (NCBI): domain Eukaryota; kingdom Metazoa; phylum Arthropoda; class Insecta; order Lepidoptera; family Nymphalidae; genus Napeogenes; species Napeogenes sylphis. The sequence goes on along the minus strand of OY365783.1, from coordinate 30,137,043 downwards.
ATCAGGACTAATTTATGAACAAGTCTGTTGTATTGAACGAAAAATTAGAGGGTTGAAGAGTTGTGGTGGTGGCAGACTGCGGTGGTAAGTCGAACTGAAACATGACAAGCTCATAGGTCACTATTGTTCCAGCCACCTGAAAGAAATATAACAACCTAGAAGATTTTAAAGTTACTAGAGCAAAAATTATGAAATTAGCTAGAAATAGTTCTTTAATAGACTTTGTAACAAAATGGTAAGAACCTACGTAACTTCGTTTTTTATGTAGAAGTATGTAGAACTAGTATTTTGTAACGTATATTATTATAAAAATTACGATTTTCTATTTATAAAGTACTTACAGTAAGGAGTAAGCCACGAGTGATGCTGAAGAATTGCAAGCCGCTTAATGCAATTTTATCTCCATTCACTTGATCTAGGAACCTTTGTACCTATAATCATAATCCTTATATAATTTTTACATACTTATATAACATTTTAAGTATATATTCCTAATTATAACTAAGTGTTTTATATACATATGTATGCAACCGATTTTAATTTTATTTATTTAGGACGATAGAGTCCATTAATTAAAATAGTATTTGAAATATTGAAGTATGGGGATATAAACCTCGACACAGTAGACTGGAGACGGTACATCATACAAAACATTTGCCGGCGTATTGGATGCTGTATTTACTTGAGACGCTATAAGGGATACAGCCACCGATCGAGTTATGAGATAAATAAGAGAGAAGACGAAATACGTGGCAGCTTCATAGCCACCAAAGGCAATTGATCTGCAAAAAAAATGTTTGATATTAAAGCAAGCTCTCCGTAAAAGAAACTATAGTTATATTTTACTTCAGCTGTCATTCAATTAATAGGTATTATTATAAAAAGATGTAAGAAATGAAAACTTTATTTACCCCTTACTACGACCGCTGTTACATTCACCGTTACCTTCGATGCCATCTCTAACAAAACAAAAAAAAACACATATATTTTACTTGTTATACAAATATATGCCATTTTTATTATACATTTATAGTACTCTGTCTTACTCCAAAGTATTAAATAATTGAAGACAGATGAAAAAGAGGTTGTTAGCGAATGATATGAAAATGATCCCGCTAATGACGTCATCAACTCTTCGCACGAGCTGCACTGCTCGGCTGTAATCTTCGCGGGCTGATCTCCAAAAGGCCTCAGGAAGATACTAAAATCATAAGATATCATTTGAATTTAAAAATATTAATATTGTAGATTAAAAAATGAACTACATAAATTATTTAACTTTTCCTACAATTAAAATAAATGACATTAGTTCATTGAATTAGGATAATTCTTAAACTATATCAAGAAAAGCTTACTTTTCCTTGGACTGATAATAACTATAATAACTATAAGGGATACAGCCACCGATCGAGTTATGAGATAAATAAGAGAGAAGACGAAATACGTGGCAGCTTCATAGCCACCAAAGGCAATTGATCTGCAAAAAAAATGTTTGATATTAAAGCAAGCTCTCCGTAAAAGAAACTATAGTTATATTTTACTTCAGCTGTCATTCAATTAATAGGTATTATTATAAAAAGATGTAAGAAATGAAAACTTTATTTACCCCTTACTACGACCGCTGTTACATTCACCGTTACCTTCGATGCCATCTCTAACAAAACAAAAAAAAACACATATATTTTACTTGTTATACAAATATATGCCATTTTTATTATACATTTATAGTACTCTGTCTTACTCCAAAGTATTAAATAATTGAAGACAGATGAAAAAGAGGTTGTTAGCGAATGATATGAAAATGATCCCGCTAATGACGTCATCAACTCTTCGCACGAGCTGCACTGCTCGGCTGTAATCTTCGCGGGCTGATCTCCAAAAGGCCTCAGGAAGATACTAAAATCATAAGATATCATTTGAATTTAAAAATATTAATATTGTAGATTAAAAAATGAACTACATAAATTATTTAACTTTTCCTACAATTAAAATAAATGACATTAGTTCATTGAATTAGGATAATTCTTAAACTATATCAAGAAAAGCTTACTTTTCCTTGGACTGATAATAACTTTACATTAATATGCTGCAGCCTCGATGTCAAATAATAGCTTATACATATTGTGAAGAGGTCTGAGAAGTTCCAAATAAATGTAGATTGAAAATGGAGGAACTGAAATAGTTCAATGTTTTTTATATGTTTACCAATATTTGCAAATATCTATAAACATGTATAGCATGGCTATAAAAGCTTATTTAAATTTATAAAAATATAAACTAAAAATAAATGCGACGGTTTCCCAGATATTGCGGGTTTGAATCCCTGTCCATATCGGTTTATTTTTTATTCTATTTCATATACATTTAAGTTAATCTATAGTTTATAACAAAAATATATTTTGTTTAGTATTTTCTTATAATGTTTACCTGCGTTATTGCTCCTAAGAGAGGAAAATAGGGTATATAATTAAAAACCCACGGATAGAAGTGGTTTACAAAGTCCTCGTAACTAATATTCTTTGCACCACATACTGTTGCGGTCGCAAGTCCAGACAGTAATGACAAAATGTGCTCCACTAAAATAATAATCAATATTTCGATGCAGAAGTAGATAATAACACGATGTTTTGAAATAATATTTTAGAATATAGAAACATCATTATATTTCTGTTGTAAATTCACTCAACATCAGGAGTATTACTTCCATTTCTAAAAAATAATAATTAACTTACGCAAAGCCATTGATAAAACTATAGCACATGTAAGATTACATTTAGAGATCAAAGATTTATCATTGTTTGGATCTAATGCCTCGGTCTTTGCAATATGGCGGACGAGACCTGGCCATAAAATGGCGACACGGAGAAACATCACCATTGTCATACATGTCGTGAAGTAGAAAATAATCGGAGCTAAAATATGAAACATTATTTTATATTTACGTTATTTATTTTTAATGTTCGTTCGTACCTTTATAACCTATAAAGCGACACATTAGTTTTTTTATACACTTTAGCCAAGTATTTCCTTTAACTAAGTAAATATATTTACCTGTGACACTTAAAGATGACTTCGAGTTTAAAACCTTATAAATACACATTATTGTTAGAAAAATCTGTCCAATCAGCGACAATAGTAAATAAACACATTTCCAGGATGACCAGATAAATCTAAAAGAATAAAAACAAAAGATTGTAAAAAAATTTACAATATTTAAATGTGACATTTATTAAAAGTGACTCTTTAGATTATACATGGTGTAATTATGATAAATAGAAAAATAATTTTATTTTTATATTAACAAAATGAATTCCGATATTTTAGATAACTAAGGATACTGAAGAGGGTTTTTATAAAAAGTATTAATAAAATAGAAAAAATATAATAATAAATATTTTATATTATGTAAAAATATAGTTTGAATTTTAGTGGAGGTGGTAGGGTAAGTATCATACTAATAAACATAATAACATGCATAAATTCAAATACCAAAGACCAAGTTATCCGTTCTGGGATATATAAAAAATATTGTCATGTGCCTAGTTACTTACTTCACTTTGGAAGGACTATCACTGCATATACCACTCACTGGTAGAAGTGAAAAAACCTGTCCAACTATTAAAGTTGCTCGCAATGACTTATGAAATGTCGCTTGTTCGTGCTTTGGTTTTAATTTTGTAATTCCTATTTTGTTTTCTGCCATAAATATAATTGTTGCATTAAATTATAATCGTATTAAAAACTTACATTATACATATATAATATAACCATATTTATATACAGAAATATAACATTTTATAAGATAAATAATAAATACATACTAACTTTTAGTAGGAATCCAAAATAAATAATGTCTTCTCATTTTTTGTGGCCTGTCGTTACTGATTATTTGTATAACGGTGTTATATGGTTTCTTTAACATAACCATCGACGTCTTTCGATTCACTTTGAATTCAACATTCGAATTTCTTACAAATTATTAGATTTTTCCCGTGACTTCCTGTAGAAAATTATTTATAACTAAAAGCACTATAAAAATTATCAAAACAAATTCAAATAAAAACAAAGAGACCAGTCAAATATTTAGAAAAAAACACCCAAAATTTAAAACACAACATGTAACATTTTTATATAAATAAATAAATTTAAATGAGCTTAACATGGCTATACATATTTATAGATATTTTCAAACATTAACATGTAACATGTTTTGTGAATTTTGTGAAATTAAGGTAAAACTTGCACACAGACTTATACAGACAGTAACTAACATAACATGACATTTAAAAATATAACATGCTAAAATACAAAACCAATTCGATAGGTATCAGTAAAATGTACGCTTTTGTAATAGCTTAAGCAAACATATAGTATCTACCTAATACCTATTCTGTTAACGACTACTCGACGAGAATAGTTAAACAGTTGTTGGCGTGTTCTGTTAAACGCTAACCCTTTAATTACTCGATATTAATCATTTATGGATTGTTGTTATTATTTGCCAATTTAAGTAGGTATTTAAAAAAAAGTATGCTTTTAAAGATATCTTACTTGTTTCTGTACTAAATGAATCTACACACATATTTTTGACTTGTTAAGGTTATCAATATTATAATTCACCAGGACCAATAAAAGCTCCATATCTTGGAGATGCCTGCTTTTATTTCGTCCAAACCTAGCTAAGAACCATAAAAAAACGCATCATCCACTCGTTTGGCTGCTACGAGGCCACAGACATACACACAAACACACATACACAGGTCAAACGTATAACGACCCTCTTTTTGGGCCGGGGTTTAAAAAAAGATAAACAATCATTAATGCTAATTGCTATGATAGATTTGATTTATACTGATATGATTTGTATTTATAATGTTTTATATTTTATTATTTATATGATAGCAAAAAATTATGTGGGTATTAAAATTATTATTAGTATTTGTTATAAAAAGTAAATTGTTCGAATTTAATATGATTCAATTAAAAATCTATTTAATTTGAACACCCACGGCGAATCATGATTTTTTTCTCACTTTTAGTTAAACTTCGAAGTCAAGCAATTCTTACTTAAAAAAAAAACTTCTATTATTCTAAATTAGTTTAGTCAGCTTAGTGCCTAGCTGTAAAATCTCTTTTTTAATATGGTTAAGAGCGTTAAATTATATACACTGAATATACAAAAAAATCTTTCTAATCTAGATTCCTAAATATTAAATATAACCTTAAAAAACTCCTTAATAACATATTAAACGACAAGAGGGATATCCGTCCAAATAAATTTAAGAGTTTACTTTAAAATAAAACTAAATAAAAACTAAGATTCAAAATATATGTCACAAATATATTAATGATACTTTCACTATTAAATATTGACCTGAAGATAGCTTTAAGTTTTTTGAAACAGAGTAATGTAAGGTTTATATTAATATTAAAAGTTATGCGGTATGAGGAATGCGTAATTTGATCTATACTAACTGTGTGAGTTGTTCCGAACCTAGATTTAAAATTAATTGGAGATTTAAGCATAACGAGTGAAAAAAATATATTAAAACAATTCTTAGTGGAAGTAATTTTGTTTATTGAATTTTAGAGTAACGCCTGTAGAGAGTACAAAGTCGGTTAAGTTTCAAACTATATTGAGATTTATGATCTTATTTCCTTGAATAGAAAATATATCTCTGGTATGGCAGTTTAGAAGGCGCTTCCATTTATTGAGACATCTTTGTTCAGATCTGAACAGTAAATTATCCGCATAATTAACGATGGTCATAAACAAGGTACACTTACAGGACATTAGATTCTATAAGCTCGTAATTTTTATAAAGTGGCAGTGCTTTACGGTTCACCTTAGAAATCTGACTGAGCCAGTTAGTTTTAGAGGCCCATTTTATTCCATGTATAGAATCTATATAGACTCAATCAATATCAATATAGAATCTATATATTTACTTAACAGTATTAGTTCAACTCTACGGAATAAGAATTCCAATGTTAGTGATTGGTGAAGTATTGACGCCATTTATTTTAACTATCAACCTCAACTGACGTTTAGCTGGATTCAATGAATTACAGTATTCAGCTGACTTTTTAGTTAAAATTAGTCTTAATTACCATTAATTATAAGTTCTCAGATTTGAGATTTACTTTTACTCCTTTCATCACTACTAACATCCTTAGAGTTAATTGATATGACATAGTATTTTCCTCTTTCTGTTCAACAGTAGAAAACTAAAAGTCTAGAATATTTAACAGAAGAATGAAAGCAATGAAGCTATAAGTAGAAACTCGAATTAAGAGGTCTTTGATTAGAGATAAAGGAAAAATAGTCATTTAGATATTTTAAAATGTCCTTAATTGGGTTTGCTAATGTTAAGATTATTTTAGAGCGAAATGAGAGTAGAAGAGTTTAATGTATTATCATGGATGTAACAATATTCGTACATCGTTCTAGTCAGTTTTTATCAGTCTGGTTTTGTTAAAACTTTTTAAAGGATCGATTAAGAAGAAATATAGAACTGCTGTATTCATATACAAAACTAGTGGGTGTCTTGTTCTGACGTTAACAACTGAGGTAGGACAATATTTTATTCTCATCAATACGTATATTGACAATTCTTATCAATTTGTCAATATACGTATCGAGTTACTTATTTACTTGTTATTTAATGATGAATTGACAAACACTAAAACCTTCATACTGTTATCATTTTATTTTAAAAATATATTCATTCAAAGATTTGAGATTTTATTGTAGCAATTTAATGTAGTTAGCTATAATTGCTGACAATTATACAGATATATAGCACCCACAAAAAAATCTACTGTCTTCTTTAATAAAATATATTCTCAGAGTAAATTAAAGTTTTATAAAGAGGCAAGCACTCTTTTGAGAAAGATTTACAAGGCGTGAAACATTTTGAAGGATGTTGAATAATACTGCTTCGTCAAACTTTTAAAGTTAGCTCATTAAACTAATTTATGTCTTTTCAAAATTAAAGTGCTGCCGAGTTATAATAGTTAGACGCTCCGCATAAATTATAATTATCTCGCCTGTTGTGAGATCATTATAATTTTAATGTAGCTGTAACTTTCATAAAATATATCAAACATATTACGCATTAATTGTTTAATTAAAAATATCTGTAAACGATCACAACTATACGGCTCATTATGATTAATTTACTAATCTACACCAAAATGTAATAATCGTTGTACAAAACCAAGAACAGACGAAAAACCACTTAAATTATACTTAAATCGGAATTTGTAAAACAAAGTATTAAATATTTTTTTAGGTAGGTTATATAAGCGTTAATTAACATATTCGTACTATCAGTGTTGTAACTCATATTTATAATCAGTGTTGTCAATTTCAACGACATTTTGCGCTGTCCCAAAATGATTGGGATAAGGGCAGGTTGATGATATGGAGTACTCGTAAACACCGAAATATTTGTAATTAAAAATTCAGTTCTTTTTACAAATATTTGTATAGATATTTTTATTAAAATGGTTGTTGCATTATTTATTGTTTCAATTCCTTTATTGCATTCAACAACGTATTCGTGATGGAAATATATTACTAGGATGTATTGTTAACTCAAAATAAGACAGGTCATTCATCAAAACTAATACAACCATCTTACACCAAGAACAAGAAATTCTAATAATATAGAACGTACAACTCTTATATAAATATAATAAAGGAGTGGATAAGATAATATGTTACAAAATTGGTTTCTCGGAAACAGCTGTAAAAAAATCGATAGAATTAAACGAAATACGTTTGTATCAAGAATTGGATATATCATCATAATTCTAGCTGTTCACGGCTCCCACGTGTACTACAATATACAGGAAGTCTTTATTATATATCGGTTTGTCTATTTACTTATTCGTACGTCGGGGAAGTTATAGAGAAAATATTTTTAACAAATTTTGCTAAAAGGTGCCTCTATCCTAGATCGTATACGATTTTTTCACAAAAATAAAAACAATATATTTGGGCTATAATTACAATACAACAAATCGACGTTTTTATTTTCGGCTGAAACCACTAATAATTTGTTATTAACGATTTTAAAATAAAAAAAGTAGTTTTGTGGTATTTTAATAATTGTAGCCGAAGCCATTTTTTAACCCCCGACTAAAAAGAGGGGTGTTATAAGTTTGATATGTCGATCTGTGTATCTGTGTATCTATGTGTCTGTGTATCTGTCTGTGGCAAATTTGCGGCCAAACGCGTGGACGGATTTGCATGCGGTGTTTTTAAATTCAAAGCTATGTTTGTTGAGATGGTTCTTATCCATGTTTGGTCGAAATAAAAATAGTCGTCTCCAAGATATTGACATATTATTTGTGCAGGGGGGAGGTTGTTATGCAATAATTAGCTGATCCCAGCGGCTTCACCCGCGCTATATAGGAAAAAAAAGCTTTGTTATGAAGGCCAAAAGGTTTTTACACTTACTTACTCAGATAAAGTACTTTATTAGGGATAGATTTGCCCGTGACTGCGTCCACGTAGACAGTAAAAAATATATTTGTATGGGTTAGCCCGGTTATGGTTAGGCCCGTGATTGATCGTAGTCTCAATCACGGGCAACAGATAGTGATAATGTAAATCCTTTCATCATAGTATTATTAGTGATTTGTAAATCATTTTAACTCTAAACGTTTATATTTATTAATATTCGTATACAGTAGATAGTTTTGATAACAATAACCGAATGATAACATTATGCGGATGGTACTTTTTCATGCTTGTTGGGGGATTTTAATGCACATAATAAATGATCATAATGATAAAATATGAATTGTAATACTTTAGAATTGATTTAAGTACGTATTAAGTTTCATAATAAGAAATTCTGTTGTATGCTCAAATTTTCTATTTATTTACACTATTAAAAATATTCTAACATAAGATAATTATGAAGGTCACAGCCGAAGAATGCAAAAAAAAAACAAGATTACTTTTAATTATATTTAATTAAATTAATTAAATTATTACAATATATTAACTATTACTAGAGATGACAATTGTTCGAAGAATAAACGAGAAGTGATTTACTAAATTATTGGATTACGAAAGAAACATCGGTCATGTCCGGTGTTCAGTGGTGGTGGTGGTTGCAGCGTAAGCAATACGCCCGGGGTCAATCGATGGCACTAGGTGTGTTGCAACAGCCTGCTGCGTCGGCGATCTGCCTCGTGTCCGTTGGTAGGAACGTGTGACCCCAATATCGATGAAATACCTAGCTAGCAGTTACTAAGCTAGGTGCGATTGTAACTCCTCCCCCCGAAGATCAGCGACTAATCGAGAACATTGTTTGAGATGGTGGCTGAGATCTTACCATGATCTACTTTTATGTGCCTTGGACTGGTGATCTTTGGAGTTGGAATGGCATATATTATTTCAGGCATTTCAGTCCTAGTTTCTTCGGCTGGATTTGTTTCGCTGGTACTTCCGGCTCGTAGCTTCCTGTACATTAGTGCACTAAGTATGATGGCACTTGCACCTAGTAATAGACTATAGACAGGAATCGTAGTGTGGTACATAGATTGGTCCATATCTCGTCTAAGATGGATAGGTTGTTCCATTGATATCTTGGTATTTAAGTTATGCAAATTTTCTAAATTGGCTGAGTTCAGAATGATAGATGTGCGGTTACTTCGTCTAAATTCGCTGTAGTGCGGCATTTCCATAATTCTCACCACACGTCCTTTTATGCGGTTATCTGAATTAAAAATTGACAGTTCAGATGTCCTTAATCCACAATTAGTTGGTATCACAGCTAAATAACTGCCCTGGAGGGTTTGATATCGTTCTTGTCTACAGGTTATCTTGATTTTCGTTGGGACTGGAAAGTTAATCGTGTAATGCATGTCATCGAGTTCTTCAATAGCTGCATTTTTTAAAACGACTGGAGTCTGGTTACAGGAGCTGCTTATTTCCTGCTGGGTGATAAGCAGTTGCACGCAATCAGGTTTACCTTGGATGCTGTAATCTGGCTTAGACTCACAGAGAAACCATGAATTTATCTTCGGACATTCAGTCTCCATGTACCTAGAGTCATTTCTAGAGATTGCTATATAGGGTGAGGTAGGTATTAGGACTTCGTTATGTTTGTTGGGAACTATGGATAATTTATAAAGGTTATAGTTGTTCGGATTGGCAATGGGATCTTTGATAACTATGACGATCTGTTTCTCTACGTAAAAGTATCCTAATTTTATTACCTCAAAGAAATTTCTATAATCTAAATCTAAGACTTCATCTTTTAAATATAAAGTCTTAATCTTAAATAATATATTTTTTATTTCGTCTAAATTAACTATAGTGTAGGATGTGCTCGATGCACGAATAAAAGCTAAATTATATTCTAAATTTCTAAGCTCGTTAGCCAAATTTTCAATATTATCTTCTAAAATTAAAAGATACTGGGTTAAATGAGCGTATTTAACTAAATCTATTTCCCTATTGCTATTACTTTCCATAATTAAATTGACCATTCCATAAATCCTACTCTGATTAAACACTAATTTATCTAAGATTTTAGTACTTTCAGTGGTCCATTCTTTATTTAAAGTAATATGATTATTCAACTCGTTTTCTAATATTTGTTCATTATTCTGAAAGTTTTTTATGGCATTATCATACTTAATAGCATCAGAATAATCTAGATTTCCAGAAATGCTTTTAATCACAGTGCCGAGTCCATCAATTAGACCTCTTTTATAACGTTTTGGTTCTAGCATCCGTAACTGGTCAGAAATTTCACTAAGTTTTGTGGTAAGGTGTTTTAAATGGGGGTCAAAATATGATAAAGTTTTATTATTTAATAGAGGCCAAAATTCTAGAATTTGTTGTTTAACTAACTTAACTCGGCGATGAATGATATTTAAGTCGATATAATTTAGAAAAGAGTGATAATGGGAAATTAACTTAGATGGTCCTAATTTAAAGGGAAGTAATCCGGGTCCATTGTCTAGAGAGTCAATTGTCACGTCTTGTCCTAACGTCCAGTGAAATAACAGCGTCAGCAGTAGTATCCTGTAACAATGTAGAGTCTTTAGGGCTACGTTTAAGGCGTGATTTGGCTACAGGTCCACTTTTTTTTTTAGTATATATGTGGATGGGCAGATCAGCCAGAACCGTATCCTGAGTATATCGTGGAGCTAGTTTCTGTCGGGAAGCCATAGGATTACTCACGAATACTTGTTGGTCGGGAATGTAATCTTTCTCGGGTTCTCTATTTTTGTTCCTATTTTCCGTCAGTTGAGTTCGGTCGTGTAAGGCAGTCTCGTTAATGAGGTCGTAAACGTAGTTCATTCGTGTCTTATGGTCTTGGGAGTATTGTTGTAATAGGTGTTGAGTCATGTCAATATCTAACGGGTCTCGTGGATCAAAGTGTCCTGTTATTATATCTAGGGGTCTACATTTAGTAAAACTATGGATTGTGCTATTGTACGCTAATAACGCATAGGGCATCAAATTAACGACGGATTCACTGCGTTTTTCTAATTTTAGGATCCTAAGATGTTCCAAGATTGTTGAATGGAACCGTTCTATCATACCGTTCTATCATTTGGGGTATATGCAAGAATTTTGTGGTGTTGGATTTTATGAATTCTAGTAAATTCTGAAAATATTTGATTCGTAAATTCAGGACCTTGATCTGTTACTATTGTAAGAGGCATGCCATGATGAGTACTAAATGTTAATAGCGATTGTACTACGCTTAACGCTGTGCTATCCTTAAGATGATACGCTTGAGCGTATTTAGAAAATGCGTCTATTATAGTTAGATATTTCTCATTTTGAGCAGTGAAGAGATCAAGGTGGACTATTTCAAACGGCTTTGAAGGAGGTGGCACAACAGAAAATCTTTGTTTTATAGGATTACGGTCGTACTTAGCCTGACCGCAAATGCTGCATTTATTAATGTATTTGGCTATTGATTCTTTTTGTTTAGGCCAATAATACTTAGAAGAAAGGGCTAGATAACATTCAGTAATACCACGGTGGTTGGTTTTACCCTCGTGATATTTTTGTATGATTTCTTGCTGCCGTAAATACTCTTTTACGTTTTCTAGTTCGGTTTTTGTTAGAACTAGATTCATGGCAGAGCTCTTAAATTTGTCCTGAATTAATGGGATGATTTTATACATGGCTAGAGGGGGATGTATTATAATTCCAGTTTTAACTTTGGGCTTCACAAATTCTTTAACTGCATTTATGACATCAGTTTCGAGGTTGGATTCGGATAGTTGGATAGTAGTTCTCGTGTGAGTCTCAAAGGGCTTGGTTGTAGTCGGTCGTTTCTTTATGTCACCTACTAATACAAAACAGACTTGACGGTTGAATTTATTAAGGGTATCGTCAGTTATTGGGATTTCTAGAATAGGGTTTTCTACACTTGTATGAGCGGTCTTGGTAGATGAATCTGTTAGAGATGGAGGTCGCTCAGATGCATTTACTACAATGGAACTAGTATCTTTGTTATTTATTTCTACACGGGATAAAGCATCGGCATTGGTGTTATTTTTGCCTTGCTTATACACTACAGTGAAATTGTATTCGCTTAATTTAAGCTTCCAACGTGTAAGTCTCGAACCAGGTTCTTTTAGGTTCATTACCCATTGCAAAGGCTTATGGTCAGTAACAATTAAAAATTTTCTGCCAAAAAGGTAGGGTCGAAAATACTTAGTCGCCCAAACAATAGCCAATAGTTCTTTTTCTATAGTGCTATAGTTAATTTCATTAGAATTTAAAGTTCGCGATGCATAAGCTATGGATTTGTCTGTTCCTACTGAACCTTGTGAAAGAATAGCTCCTAAGGCGAAATTAGATGCATCTGTGGTAAGGACGAAGTCTTTCGTAAAGTCAGGACATTGTAGGATAGGGTCATTAGTTAGTAAGGTTTTACATTTTTCAAAACAGTCGATATAGTCAGTGTCCTGTATTCTTATCTTTGATCCTTTCTTCAAACATTGTGTCATTGGTTTCGTAATACGAGCAAAGTCTGGTATGAACTTCCTATAATATCCTAATAAGCCAAGGAAACGCTTGATTTCGGTAGCGGTCTTAGGTATGGGAAAATTTTGAATAGCGGTGATCTTATCCGGGTTTGTTTTAATACCATCCTTACTAATAATATGACCTAAGTACGACGTTTCTAATTGAAGAAACTCGGACTTATCCATTTGAATCTTGAAGTTACTTTCCCGTAATTTTTTAAAAACTTTTTCTAGGTTAACCATATGCTCTTGTAACGAATCGCTGAATACTACGATGTCATCTAAATAAACTAAACATATAGAGTTTTGAAGATCTCTTAGAACATTATCCATGACTCGTTGAAAAGTCGATGGAGAATTTTTTAAACCCATGGGCATTCTCAAAAATTCGAAGTGCCCATGCTCAACGTTAAAAGCCGTTTAATGAACGTCTTCTGGATTCATTTCAACCTGATAGAATCCGCTAGCAAGGTCAAGGGTCGTAAAATAATGACAATTACCTAATTTGTCTAATACGTCATTGATATTAGGGATGGGGTATTTATCATCAATAGTCTTTTCATTAACTTTCCTAAAGTCGATTACAATGCGCCATTTGACTTTTCCAGACGCATCAGCCTTCTTAGGGACTACCCAGATGGGGGAGCTCCATGCTGATTGAGATGGACGTATGATACCCTGCTCTAACATCTTAGAGATTTGATCTTGAACTTCCTGTCTGTGAACGAACGGGTATCTATAGCTTTTAGTATAGACAGGCAATTCACCCGTGGTACGAATGCTGTGTTTGATTGTATTGGTGATAGTTAGAGGTTCACCTTCGATGTGGAAGACATCAGAGTATTATGCGCATAAAGATTCTAAATTAACGCGCTCTTCAGGATTCAAGTGGTCCGTACGTAGACGCGAACATACTTCAGTAGCGCGATCATTACAGTGTACTTTACTAGTGCTTTGGATGTTAAATAATTCTGCACTAACCAGTTTATCCATAGAAAATACTATGTCATATCGACTAGGATTAAAAACTTCTACAAAACCTCGGTTATCCTTAAGTGTAGTAATACAGTCGCGTATATGACAATTAGATAAAATTTGTTCGGGTACTAAAACATCTCCTTCATGAAAGTTAATCGGAATATGAATTAATTTAGATGAATTTGCCGGTATTATATCCTCATATAAATTACAATTCCTAGAATTATACAGACGTAATGGATTAGAAGATTGTCTCGTTATTAAAATTTTCTTTTTTAAATCAATACTGGACTCAAGTTTCTCTAATAGATCGTAACCAATCAATCCATCGAAATAATCGTGGAACTTATAAATGAATAAAGTGATGTCGGTTCTTTCTTTGAACTCGGGAAAACAAGGTAAGGTTATAGAATAATCGTTTCTAGTAGTTGCATGAATATTAGTGACTTCAAAGGGGTCATAATTACATGGGATGTGAGAAAAGTATTTATTGACTGAGTCGGGACTTAAAAAAGATTGGTTAGCACCCGTATCAATTAATAATTTAAGAGGAGGGTTTGCAATTTGTATATAAGGTAGTTGGCGTTGCGTCTGTAAATTAATTTCTATTTTAGTTTTTCTGACTTTGAGGGTTTCTGAAAATCCTCGCTGATGGGAGAGTCCTCGCTGGGAGGCTCTTCAACGTAATATTGACTAGGCTCATAGTGGCTTTGCTCATATACGGGTTCAGGAATCGGTTGAAGTTCATAGTAGTCGGGGTAATAGTGCTCATTATTATAATTATGGTAATCACTATAACTATCATAATCGTATTGTGGATGATCCACACATTTAACACTCGTTAAAATTCATTTCTCTTGTCTTAAAGTAATTTGACGGGGGTGGATTCCCGTGTTTAGTCCAGTCATGTTGAGGTCGCGATGAGATAGGTTTTGTTGCGTAGTGACTTACGCCACTCATAGGTCGGGGACCTAAATTATGAGAAGGCTGGTATCCTATCCTAGGCTGGGGTATTTTAAATACATTACTTTGCGGTCTGTAATTAGGCGGGGGTGCACTAAACATTTTCTGTGTTCTAGTAGGACCATGATTATAAGAAGCTTGGGGCGTCCAGATTGGCATTGGCCTCGGTGGTGCCATATTTAATTGACGCGAGGGGCTTGGGAAATTTAGGGGTGGTATATTAAATGCACGCGCGGGTGGCATAACGAAAGGTGGTTGAGAGCTGAAAGGATTTTTATGTGGATTTAATGAAGACGTTAAATGCGGTTTCCTCTCGGGCAAGTGATCATTCCGCTGCTGTAGGTACAATGTGTTCATTTCCTCATGAACATACTCTAAAGCCTTTTCAATACTTTCAGGTCGCATACACCGTATTTGAGAACCTATGGGGTCACGAAGACCACGCAAATATGCCTGAAGGGTTAATTATTTATACAAGGAACGCTATGATTCAATAGTACTTGGTACGGTTTCATGCAAACTTATATATGTCATAATCGTACTAAAAAGATTTTGACATTTCTCGTAAAATTCCTGTGGAGTTACAGAGCCTTGTGTCATAAGCACCAAATCGTTATAAAGAGATGTCTCATCTCGATGATCCGCAAAATTATTAATGAGAGCACTACGAATGCCGTCCCAGGTCTCTGGGATTCCATTGGAATTTATTGTACGCGCCGCGGGCCCAGTGACTTTATTTAGTATGCCATTTAATAAAGCTAAATTGCTTAATCCATAAGCAGGGTCGTTTCTAATATACTGCTCAACTAATTGATCGCAAAGATGAATAAAACGCGTTAAAACGTCCGGGTTACCGTCGAACTCTGGTACTAATCTAAGCGCTTTGAAAATACTATCTACTAAGGCGTCACACATCTTGGAATAATCTAATTCGTTACTTTCTAAACTTATACTATTTAAGTTCCTATTAGAATCTAAATACGATAATCTAGAATTTCTAGCTAACCTAGGGGTCCGCAATTGCCTTGGATGGAAAATTTTGAAAATAAATTGTAAGGAAATTGTAAAGGACAAAAAAAAAAGTTAAAACAAAGGAATAGCAAGTCTAGATAGATCTAGATACTCACATATGCATAATTGGTTTCTCTGCGTGTATCGATGTCTGGATACTTCTTGGCTGCGATTGTAGATTCTCGATAGCTGCTGCGGTCCTTGCTTGATGCACTGACTCTAACTTTAACAGCTATCCTACCGACTGCGCCAATTATGAAAGTCACAGCCGAAGAATGCAAAAAAAACCAAGATTACTTTTAATTATATTTAATTAAATTAATTAAATTATTACAATATATTAACTATTACTAGAGATAACAATTGTTCGAAGAATGAAGGAAAAGTGATTTACTAAATTATTGGATTACGAAAGAAACATCGGTCATGTCCGGTGTTCAGTGGTGGTGGTGGTTGCAGCGTAAGCAATACGCCCGGGGTCAATCGATGGCACTAGGTGTGTTGCAACAGCCTGCTGCGTCGGCGATCTGCCTCGTGTCCGTTGGTAGGAACGTGTAACCCCAATATCGATGAAATACCTGGCTAGCAGTTACTAAGCTAGGTGCGATTGTAACTAGATTCATTTAAAATATCGATCTATTGTTGTTTGACACGTGCTTTCATTCATAATCATTTGAATATAATTCTCAAAATCGTATAATTTTTCGAAGTTTGTTCCTCGGTGTTGAACACCAAGTCGGAGAATGTTCCAAGCTTCTCGAATCTGAGCAATAGACGGCGGATCTTTGGGCATTTCTTCGTCTTCTTCACCTAAATCGATAACAATAAGCGACTTTTGATCACAATAAGTGGCTTTTTTCAAATGTATTGCTAATAATAATTCCCCTTTCCCTTTTTTGGTATTGGTTCTATATGACTTGTTTTAAGTGATACAATCATAATTACGACATCGGCAAACATCGCTCACTGTCAAAAATCTATTTAAAGTTTTTAATAAGGATACAATATTAGATTCTGTATTTTTTTTACACCTTTCTTGTTTTTAATTAAACGTCCGCTTAAATTCTTTTTAAACAGAGTACTTAATAACCATTCTAACCATATATCACACTTATAGAATCTTATTGAAAATAATAAAAATATAAGCACATAAACTTGAGGAATACCGAGCTACACAATCGACCCTATTTTGACCTTCAACTTGCAGGTCTCATTTTATTTAAAAAAAATAAATATAAAAATAAATATTCTATTTTACATGCTAAACATTCAGTTAGCTATATGCATTATAAACTTTTTAATACTTAACATTCATAAAAGCATTTTTGAGCCAGTTTGTACGGTTGTATAATGAATAATGGTGTATTTCTTAAAATCGTTTTGTAAATAAGCCATTATTTCTCGTAAAAAGTAAAGGATAAAAATTGGCTATTGTGGGTTATCCCTAAGAGATAAATATATATACAGTCGCGAACTTTCTTGTAGACCTTTTTAATATTTAGTACATTATTTTGATCTGTCTCGTAGAGTTCAGCCAGCGTTTGCAATGTAAGCGCAAAACAATTTGTTTTAGGAATTCTGAAATTATCAGAGGTTCTCTAATATATTAAGCATGATATTATACATATAAACCTTCCTCTTGCTCTACTAAAAAAAATGCATCAAAATCCGTAGTGTAGTTTTTAAGATCTAAGCATACATACAGACATAGGGACAGACGCGAAAAGCGACTTTGCATACTATGTAATGATAATATGCTTATTGTCTAAGTTCCCGTATGTATCGTATTTTGTTAATTGAATTGCTATTTAAAAAAAAATCATAGGATATCTCTCTTATTCTTTTTCTTCTCTGACTTATAAACAATATTCTTTATCCTAGTGATGCGGCGCGGCTCTCTTCTATCACATAAAATTTAAATTTGACTTAGTTTTTAAAATTTTAAAACAGACTTAAGTTAATGGTAACATATCTATTTCCCAAGTGTTTTTACTTAGCAGTTTGTTTATATAAGGCATCAATTATATATTTTAATGATTAAGGTTTCACTGTAATTTAAAAATAGTACTTAATATTTTATGTTTATATCGTTATTTATACTTTGCTCTTATGGAATTTACAGAGAATGGTGGAAGCTAAGACCATCTTTATCATGTGATAGCAGAATTTATTGTAAAGAAATATTATCATTGGTTGTACTTTTTCAATAATTACGAAATCAGCCAAGGATGTATCTAATATCAATCAAATATTAAGAAAAATATAATCTTGTTTGTCTTGACTCTTGTTTTTCTAAATTATTTTAAATTATTAATAAACTTTGAGAGGTACTATAATGACTAAATACGTTTTAGATTACAGACAAAATGACTAGTTACAACACAAAAGTCTTCTTTATTTAATGTGCTTTCATAAGTAGACGCGAAGGATGATTCATTTTTATTCTATATTCATTACAATTTGTGCTAAATTCATCGAAGTGGGTAGCGATGGAACAGTTTTCCCGAGGTCGCGGGTTCGATTTTTTGCTCCTATCGGTTTATCTCTCTATTCAATTTATTCAATTTATTCAATTCAATCTATTATATTATTATATTATTATTTATTGAAGAAACTAATTATAAACAGTGCAATACAAGGCAGTGCAGTGCATAGCAGTACAGAAGAGCACAGCACAGTACAGCACAGCAAAAGCATAACAGAGCACAGCACATCATAGCACAGCACACCAAAGCATAGCACAGTGCAGTACAGAACAGTAGGTACAGTACACAGTACAACACAACATTCAAATAAGGATTATAACTCGTTCTTACCGTAGCAGGGGTATCGTTGCATTTACGTAGTAAAATAATGTTTAAAAATAACAGGTGTTTTTCGGATTAATGGTTCGGATGACAACCGTTATAATATCAGATTCAACACAAACAAGTAAATTTTACACAAATTTTCGTTTGGTTTTTTTTGTTTTGTACAAGAAAATTCTGAATTTTACCATTTGTAAATGAAGAAAAATATTCCGAAGGAATTTTCCCATCTACGCGTATAATAATAATAAATAAAACTTCAATAAAAAATAATTCGCAATATTATGAGCCTAAAATCTTTAGAACCATCTTTGTACAGACAAAACATTTTTAATGATGTCATACCCAACGTTTTCATAGTTTTTATAGATTCTATATATTTTACGGTCTTGTATTTTATTATCACATTATTTCGCAAAATATTAAGATTATAATAATATTTTATCAATATGCTTCTTAAGGAATTATTAAAAATAGCACTCATACTTGTATTTTATACAACGTAACAATTAACTTTTGTTAAAAGGTTTATATATCTTTTGTTATTCAATGGAATCTAAAACTTCTAAGCTCTAGAATTTAAAGCCTGAAAAAATGATTTTATAAAAAATCTCTCAATTAAGTCTTTTAATATTGAATAGTTTAAACACAAAAGGTAGATATTTGCTATTCAATTATCCAAATTTTCTAATATTTTATTTAAGTTTAAGCCAAAAATATAAACAAGGGTATGGGAAAAGCTTAGCAAAAGCTTCAGCCAAAGTCGTTGCAGAAGCGGCGGTATGGATATGGCAGTGGTATCGATATACAGGGTTATTTATTATTAACTGACTACCTTTCATCCCAACAACATTTGTTCTACGACTTTTTAAAATAAATAGTTTCCCATAAAAGTTTTTTTTTCCCATAAAAGTTTTATTCGTTGTCCCTGAATTGGCATTAACTCTGAGCGTCAGTATAGCGCTCGAGCGTTGACCTTTTAAGTACTTCTTACAAAATACAGAGTAATAAGTAAAAGAGGGAAAAAAATATTTTTTGTTTCTTTTTTTGTGTTAAGATTTGTAAAAAGTTGTAGAACAAAAATTGTTGGGATTGATGTAAAGAGGCTGCCTGCAAGAGGTGGTCAACTATTTAAAAATAACCCTGTATATAACAAAAGCGTTTGCATCAATCGTCAGTGATTTATCAAGTAATAAAAAATATTGAGAATGGTTTGATTGTTGCAAATGAAAAAAAAAATAAGCCAGGGTAAGGCAGTATCACTCTGCAGAAGTTGTTTTTTTCTAGATGAAGAAAAAGTTAACACTATTCACCACTGGTGGTCTGAAATAAAATTAAGAAATTTTTTAATTGCGAATACAATTTAATATTAGAATAATCATTAGGTTCTGTTTAATTGTTTGTTCCAACATGTTCCAAATTACATTATAAACTGTATTAAAAATGAAGTCTAAAATCTATTTGTTATCGAACTATTATCTGAAACTATTAATATAATTTGACTAAGAATAGAAGGATAATTAAATAATTTTACATTTTACAACATTTAAACCTATGGAAATCATTAAAAAACTTGCTTGGCACAGAATTGAGTATTTTTAAAGATTTTAATATTTTACTATCTTAAAAAGAATTATAACTCACTGTTCATAGTGATGATAGACATTAGCTTTTGAATTGAAATGTGACGGGAAATTAATGTCAACGATTAAATTTAGCATGTTTTGATTTTATTATAATAATATTCATCTTTATTAAGGTCATCTATATATTTCTATTTAGTTATGTATAGATTCAACTATTAGAACAAATTTAACTCTTACAGCGTTTATACAACGAAGATAAATAAATAATAAACTGTCCATACATATTTTATAAATATGATTTTATTAAATATTTCTTAGTTTTTATTGATAGCAGCGTATTGGCGGAGAGCGAATTGTAGCAATACCAGCTCATACTTTACGATAGTGGCAATAACCTGTAAAATAAACATTTTTGTTAATAAATTTTAAATGATAATAATAATTTATTATAATTTAATTATATTAATATAATTTTAATTACATCGAGCATCATTTCTCGGGTGATGTAAAAGAATACACCACTTATAGCAGCAGGGGTGTAACGAATTTGACGAATCATTCTTTGTACCTGTAAGACAATATTATATTTATACACAACTATACGATAAACAATATTTAAAGTCTAGAATAGAGAATGGGTATTCTAGGGTCTACCTTTTTTTTAGTATATATTACAAAGATAATTAGGTAATTAGAACATGGACGATAAAATAATTGATTATCTAGCTGTTACAAAATACGTGTAATTGAAATATAATAATTAATGATCATTTTGCGATTCTTACCTGTTACATTTTTTCAGGGCACTCATTACTTTACACTTTTATGATACTTACAGAATGATAACCTTCCCTTAATAAATAAATAACAAAAATAAAAAGACTTTTATTTCTAGCAAAATACATATTTCTTAATCTTTATGATATTCTTTAATTGAAATAAGAGCTAATTTTAATTGGCTTGATCCTAGTCTTAATTTTTTTATTTACTTCTTTTTCGTTAGCTAAAACTCTTCCTTTACAGATGAACGGTGATCACGGAGTCGTGGTACATAGCCGGCCTCTCTCCGGCCGGTAAGTCTCCAAAACAAGGAACTGCCATTTTAATATTTTGGAGATTTATTGTTTTTTTTAATTTATGCTATGCTTTATATTCTGTATTTTTCTAAGACTCAGAATGGTCGATCTCATTGGCAAGTTCTTATTTTATACTGTATGCCATACAGGAAAAAAAAGCCTGACTAAACCTTTATTTTGTTCAGTTGTATTAAGACAGGGTAGGCATGAGTTTGTAACTTAGGTTTTAGATAAGGAAAATATTTGTTCTAGGTGTTTGTGTTCGCCTTTCAATCTCTTTCTCGTTGTTCTTCTTATGAAAACGTATTTGATGCCCAAGTTAATACCTATCTTTATATTTCAGAGGTTTTACTTTTACGGTTAGGGTTTTGTGAGCTGTTTGACCACATCATTGTTTTCGCAAGGTAACATTTAAGGGGGCAATTTTTAAACGTGCTATTCTTGCTATTCGATACAATTGCTTTATTATACAAATATGAAGAAACAAAATGGATAGATACAATTTCTAGGTCTATAATAACAGGTATTACATATTGTTACTCTTCACTTTGATTTTTAATAGGCTTCTAATATGCTTTCATGCAACACCGTATAGTGTTGGTATCTTTTTGATGATGATTGACAAGAATGATTTGTAGATAATTATAAACTGATTGTTCTGTAGTTTGAGACGTTCTTGGTATCCGCTTTCTTATATAGATCAAGATTGTGTTTTGATTTAGTGCATTGAGTATGTACTCCGGTTAATTTTAATATGTGATTGAACATATTTAATAAAAATTAGAGTTGGTACCATAGGGTTTATCTTTAAGGCTACGATATTTTTATAGTCTGATCTTGTCTTACTTTAGATGGTTTATTGCCTCAAGTACCTCTAACTCGGTAATTTCGTCTACTTTGTTTGTAGATGGCTTTTTATTTTATAGTTACCTGAAGAAATTAGTAGCAAATGTTATTTTTTGACGATTCTGTTTCTTATTCTTCTGTCAACGATTTATTTTTTACTAGTTCCTTGTAAACTTTCTCTGTTTTTTTCTGACTGCTTTAATTGTTTTGTAAATACATTTTTTCACTTCAGGATTTATTTTTATTTTTTTTTCAAGATACTCCTTTTGTCCAATATGCGTAAGCTGTAATATCCGGTTATAGTATTCGGACTTTGAAGTAGCTACTGGTTACATGGACTTTTTCGTAAGCTTTGAGTAATTGTATTAGTTAACCTGGCTTTTCGTTTTTTGCCAACTCGGTAGCATTGCTATGTGGTGGTCCAGCTGCTCTTTAAATTGCTGTATTTCCTTCATATCTCTATGTAATTAAATATAATAACCACGATTACGTTGTTTTTGTAACGGGTACTACATTTTCTCAAGTTTGTTAGAAGTATTTCTATATTTTTTAATACATCTGGATGATTTGAAAAAAATATAATGTATTTTATTTTTGTGTTTATGGTTTGGTGAGCGCTATGTCTCTCCGAGGTTAGATTTTTTTTCTTGGAAAAGTGTTTAATAATGAGATTTTTTTTTTAGAAGAAAAATCCATTAATTTTGGGCCTCTGCCTCTGACATTCTTCCCTCCATATTCATGATGAAAAAGTTAAATGAAGTAGCGTGTTCTTTTCTTCTTTTGCTGTATCCGTGGATGCATATAACTGTATTATTTTTTTTTCCAAAATTGAGGTTTAGCAGCGCTACTCAGCTTACTTGTTAAGTATTTTTTTTAGTTGTCGAAACTTACTTCAATAGAGTATTCCGTCGCTGGCACGCGTTGAAGAACGAACAGCGGTCGTTCAGAAACACTTTTAATATTGGCTGCCATCAAAGAAGTGACGCCGGCTCGTATGAATAAAAATGAAAACGAGTAAAAGTAATAAAGAAAATGTTCAATACCTTGAACTGAACTGAAAAAGAAAGTATTTAATTAATTTAAAGAATTGCACATAATATACACGATTTCATTTGTGTAATGTATGTTATACAGATATGTCTGTTATAATAAAGAAATAAAAAAAATACATATTTTTGAAATAGATTCCAGCCTGTCAACATTTATAAAATATATTCTAGTAAAATTATTCGGATTAGAAAGAAATAAATATTTATTTAAATTTAAATTTATATAAATATAGAATGAAAAATAAACCGATAAACGAACAGAATCGATAAATAAACAATAAAGACGATCACATATAGAAAGCTTATTTCACCGAGGTCGCGGGTTCGAATCCCTGCCCGTTTCGGTTTATCTTTCATTCTATATTTATATAAGTTTAAAATATAAATATGACGGCGCCTTGCTAGCGCCATATTTTGAGAGATACGTCGGAACGAGATTTGACAATTGTCAGTCTGGCGAAGCGTCGTGTTGATGGTCAGCGCGGCCATGTTGAACAGGACTTTTTGGAACGTCAATGGCGAGCGCACCACTTTTGCGACGAATCGTTTTTGTTCCGAGTAATCTTTTGCCTATTTGTTTCAAAACTAATTAAAAGTGATTGACTATGTGATTCCCTAATTACTAGTGAATAGATTTTAATGTATTTCTGTAAGGGAGACAATTTGTGAATTAAATAATGTTTGATTGTGACATTGGTGATTCTTTCTGTTTCTATCCACATTACAATTTATTTAAGACATGGTTGATTCTGATGATGAAGGTCAACCGCTTATAAATATATATATTTTTACAGTTCACATGAATGGTGCAAATCACATAAAATTGTTCACAAGATCTAATTGGAAACTTTTTTTTATATTCATAATCTTTGTACAAAATTAAAATAGTTTATTTAATTAAACAATGTAAACTTACCTCATAAGTAAAAAGAGCTGGGCACATATAAAAAACAGATTCGTGAAATAAGACAGCAATAATAAATAGCACATGTTGGCATCCACCAACTTCACTAACTTCACCAAATGAGAGTGCAAAATACGAATTTCGGACCATTTAATTATTTTCTGTAAAATAAATCTTTATAGATATAGTATAAAAAAAATTGCAATTTAAAAATTAAAAATACTTTTTTTGAACATACGATACGGTACTAAACAATTGATACATCTAATTTTTTATATTCGTAAACACACACATATAAACTAAATGGCTACATAAAAGTCCCTTGCATGTTATCATGCAGATATGTTGAGTATAATGTATAGTTTGACCAAAATGGATGAATGATAATAATTAGATACATTATGAAATGAGTATGTTAGAGGTAATTTAAAAGAAAAGTCAAAGCAACAGTTATAGACAAGATAAGAAATAATTGTTTATCGTGGTATTGTTAGGTAATAATAATAGAATGAAGTGTGTACAAACTAAAACACTAAGCGATCATCAATATTCCAACATAAATTTTTAAATAAGACTAAAGTTTTATTGCTTTTTATTATTGTCTTTAAGATACACACAAGTATATTAAAACGTTGGGAGTCCAACCCAGATGTAAAAGTATTAAAAAACTCACTTGTTTCTCTTGTTTGTCGATAAGGTCATTTAATTGTTTAAAATATCCTGTAAGATACATGCTGACACATATAGTCATTACATCCGTGAATGACCAGAGAAATGTAGCCTGCAGTATAACCACCTGTGTACAAAATAAATTATAAGTATCTCATATAATATTATTACAAGTGTAAAGTACGTTTTTTTTTGTTAACAACCAAACTTCTAATACGCTCTAGAACTAATAAATATTAAACGTTCTATACTTCTTATACTTTCTAGAATTAGTAAAAAATTTAAATACCTCGTAAATCAAAGTGCCGTATAATGTTAGGTGAGAAATACAATAGGAAGTGTTATTAAAATGTTTTTGTAAGAGATCCAGAATTGAAATAAATTGATCCTTGCTCTCCATTGTCGCCGATATTTTATAAATGCCTGATAATAGGTGTTCCACTGAAAATATAGCTAGTATTTGATACCTAAAGTATTTATGATTATTCCTATTTAATATTGAACGGACAAGAAGGTAGTAAATTGAGATTGGTGAATGAAACATTTTTTCATTTGACATTGCACATTATAGGAGTTATAAGGTATTAACCAGTTAGCTTAAGTTTTCTAGATTTATAAACAATGTTCTAAAATCTAAATTGTTACAAATTTATAAGAGTGTCCCCATGACGTCATCCATAGACTATAGAAGAGCGTTACATGTTAATACGGCACTCAGTTTATAAGTAGTCACTACTATTAGATAGATTAGACCCGGATAGAAAACAGCAATAGAATTAACATTCGTACAATACTTTACTATATTTTCTTATGCGGCAATTTTGTTAACAATTTGTCATATTGTAATATGATGACCTTATAACCTTAAAAAACTGATTACCAACTGAAAGAAGTTTTAAAATCCTACGTATAGTTTCAGAGATAAAATAGATTACACAAATAGATAACTCTAGGTTTCTAACATTAGCATCTCTACTACAATATTACTGAGATTATTCTTACACAAAGCTAATACCATCACGATATATGTCGTCCAGTAATACTTCTTGGTACTGATGGTTTCTGAGCATAACATATCAGTGGCAAAGTGCTCAATGTCAGCTGCTTTTCTCACTAGCTTGGGCCAATTTCGTGCCAGTATTAATATCAGCAATGTGGAAAATAATCCAGTTAAGTGAAATATGACATCTTCTGTAACAGTAAGGAAAGAAAAAAGTACCGGTTAAAAGCGATATTACATATATATATGTAATATAATATATATAATATAATATATATAATATAATATATACTATATACTTTTTATTATTATTATTATATACACGTAAAACACGCAAAAACGACAATTATAATATATTTTAATATATATTTTAAAATATTTTAATCACAGATATTTTTTTCGTGAGTACATCTGTTTAAGAACTGAGTACTGAGTCGTTCAATTATGTATTTTTTTATTGAAAAGTATATTATTATTCCCTGACGGGAGGACTATGAGTATGGACTATTAATATGTACTATCAATACGTACTATCAATATGTACTATCAATATGTACTATCAATACGTACTATGAATATGTACTATCAATACGTACTATCAATATGTACTATCAATACGACTATCAAAACGTACTAACAATAAATACTATCAATACATACTATCAATATAAACTATCACTATTTACTATCAATACGTACTATCAATATTTATTATCAATACGTACTATCAATATTTACTATCAATATAAACTATCAATATTTACTATCAATATTTACTATCAATATTTACTATCAATACGTACTATCAATACGTACTATCAATACGTACTATCAATATTTACTATCAATATAAACTATCAATATTTACTATCAATACGTACTATCAATATTTACTATCAATATAAACTATCAATATTTACTATCAATACGTACTATCAATACGCACTATCAATACGTACTATCAATATTTACTATCAATATAAACTATCAATATTTACTATCAATACGTACTATCAATATTTACTATCAATATGTACTATCAATATAAACTATCAATATTTACTATCAATACGTACTATCAATATGTACCATCAATACGTACTATCAATATAAACTATCAATACGTACTTTCAAATCGATCAATCCATTTCTGAGATTACTTTGCATAAACATACAGACATACAGATAAAATGAAAAACCATTGTTTTGGGTTCTCTTGCTCTTTTAAATTATGATTTTTTAAATATTTTCCATGTATAGTTTTCGATCAGTGACCATTTTACTGTATGTATATATTAAGTAATATTTGACTAAGTGTTCAAAATATACGTCAACGAAACATCCATGTAACAGAAAGTTTTTGAATTTGAAAGTTGCAAAAATTAAGGATGTTTCTCTGCATTTTAAGGTTTTTTAGTCCGTTAATAGACTTTCGAAGTTATTACTCTACAAGCGTACTCACTTGCCTTTATTTTAAACTACTTACTTATTTATTTAATTTTAAACTTTTTACTACATGCTTACTGCCATAAGAAGCGCTATTACATTTCATGTAATACTCTATTTTAAGAAGTAAACTTTAAAGGTTTAATATTTTTTTAATCCATGCCTCTTTTCTAATTTACTTCTATTGTAAGTTTCAGATAAACCAACAAGCTAAGTAATTATATTAATTTTGTTAGATAAATTAAAATATTATTAAAGATGTTCATGTAAGTTAGTCTATTTGTCTATTTTTAAGCTATTACATAGCTTCTATCGCGTTCATTGAGCTTGGAGACCAAATCCAGAAATTCCGTAACGAATAAAAACTAACACCCCCCACTCCGCATACTACGAAGCTTGGCCGAGTATTGTGTACATATCATTTTAAAATAGCGTAAGCGCCAAGTTGTTAATATGTATTATGAACTTATTGCTTACTGGTTAAGGTTGAGTTTAGGATAAATGTTTTACTTGTACAGAGGTATTTTTTTCAACAAACCTTTTCATTTAAAAGACTTTCTGTTATGTTGTTACAAAGGCCCTAACTTAACAATAGTAAATGAACCATATTTGTGAGGTATAAGGTTGAGAATATTTTTAGCTGTTGATATTATTAACCTTTATTTATATATATAACAAGAGGACCCGACAGACGTTGTCTTGTAAACGCGTCTTTAATTAAAAAAATCAAACTTATAAAAAAATATATATTAAAAAGTCACAATATCTAACGTCATTACATGTACATTTATCATAATTCAACCAATCGATACCGTATGAATATGTATATAAAGATTTTTTGTTTGAATAAATAAATTTGATGTTCTAATATATTTTATTAAATTTCACTTTTTACGCAGCGAAATTAATAACGCAGATCGTAGACAAAAAAGAAGAAATAATGATAAAAAAATAAAAGAAATAAGTATACTTACTTCGATCCGTAATAAATTCGCAAAAAGCTCTTTACAAACTCAGCACTCAGTACCTCTTGATTTAATTAATTTAGCACGTGAATAAAAATAACACAATAATAAAATATTTTTCTCAGTTCTATCGCAATGCAACTGTCAGGGCAGACTATAATTAAAATATAATATTATTTAATATATGACCTTGCCATGGTAACGCAGTCGGTCGGAACCAATGTGAAACATTCCAAAATCACCACCTACTTACACATTAAAAATTAATGAAAAAACCATTTCCAGTTGACCAAATTGTGAATCTAAAAAATTCTCAAGTCCCCTTGAACACACATAAAGAATTTCATAAAAATCGGTCCAGTCGTTTAGGAGGAGTTCAGTGACAAACACAGGCACATAAGAAATATATATATAAAGATATACAGAGCTACGGTATCTACTAATTTCAACTTACTAAAGTTACTAAAATCCGGTCCATTTGCTGAAAAACAATAAATATTTACAACAGCTAGAAAAGTCTGTGAGATAAATGTTGCAAAATAGAACACTGCATAAAATGATTTTATGTTGAACCTGAAACAAATTACGTTATGACGAATCATGACTCTCAAACTAAGAGGTTTTAAATATGATGTTCTAATGTTTGTACTAGTATATACGTGTATTATAATATACATAAATTGATTATGTAATTTGTCATATGTATTGATTTATTATTAAAAGTTGTACATACTTTAAATTGGAAACATTTAGTTTGTCAAGTCCTTCCACGGGGAAAAAGCCGGCCCAGCGACAGAGACGCATCGGAGCGCGGAGACTGACATTCATATAACACGTGTCAGTTGTCTTCATTATAGATCTGTATATTATAACTGTTATTAGATAAACAAATGATTACATAATATATATCGCAATAGGTTACGTAAATATACTCCAGAAGAATTACTGGTATTCAAATTGCACCCATTTCAATAAAATGTATTGTGCCCTGACGAAATAGATAGTTACACTGAAGTTATAATATATTTTTTTAATGTTACATTGCCTACAGACTCTTCGTCTGCAGACGTAACGGGCGCAGTCAGTAGGATATTAGAATAGGGAGTCTCAGAGCATTGTTAGTGTTAGTATCTTGAACCCACGGCCCAGCGTCGGGAGATGAATTCAAACTTTAATTCATGAGGCGAAACGGTAAAATCCTTAGGATCATGTCTTTATTTGATGGGAACCCTAATGTAATTAGTGAATTTATAAATTTAGATCTGCTTATTAGATTATAATTAAGGTATAATAATGAAATAAAATGGAAAAAAATAAGAAAGCATCCGAGTTTAATAACCATATTAAGTTAAATAAGAAATGGATGTAAAAACATAGTGAAGCAATCAATTAATTTAATCTGTTGAAAATCAAGTTAAAAGTAACTTAATTATTATTCAATATTTAAAGATATTATTGCACTAAAATATACTTAATTTGCCTAACTTTACTTTTTTTAGTAATAATATGGGAAAATATAGAAGACCTAACAGCTGATTTTATTAGGATACAAAATATATAACCTTTTATTAATAATTCAAGTATGCATAATTCTATGATAGAAGTAAGTGTTTTAGAGTAAATGATGTATAAATTAATGAAAGTGTGTAATATAGAGTGAAAATGATGATGTTATAAAGCCGGAATTATATACTTATACAGAAAAGCAAAAAGGATAATTTTTAAGCTTCCAATAATCGTTGCGGAATATTTATATCTTTAATTCTTCTATAATCCCTAATAAAATATACTTATAGAATTGTATATTTTATTAATTTATATAATTATATTAATAAATTATAATATAATTTATTATTTATTTATCATTTTATAGCACATAACAAGAAATTGTTCTTGTATATGGAAAGAGAATGTTCGGAGCTTAAATACTAGTACCTTTGTAAAACGGAAGTGAATCTAAAATAATACTGCGTCTGTGAATACTGCGTACTGTGAATCTAAAATAATAATCTAAAAAATAATACTGCGTCTAAAAACGCATTGTTCATAAATTTACAAAAGAACACTGTAAATATACAACAGTTTAGCAAAAGAATCAGTGGAAATACTAGATGATCAACATTATGTTCTTTCCTTTTATCATATTATCAAAGTACCTATAGCTAATTTATAAAAGAGAAGTATTTACATAACTCCAGTGTGGCTATTTATTTATCATCCCTGTGAAATGCTTCATAAAAACACCGAATTCACTATTGTGCTTGATAGTGATGAAACTAGTATTCAGTGAATAAAATTGATGCAAATACTATCTGGCGCAGTAAATATATCGAGGTTCAATTCCAAATCCAACTCAATAAATTTACAAGGACTCTATCCGTAGAGAGAAAATTTGTTTACTTAGGGATTAGATCGATGTGTGTAATTTGTCCTGTGATATTATATTATTATTATTATTATCATCGTGGTGGAACTATGAGAATTGTCCTTGATTTATAATATAAGTTTAAAATATTATAATTACTAAATCATCATTGTTTGAACGTACATCAAGTAGGTCATATATTCCTGTGTTGGCTAATAGTTTCATAATTGTAATTATTTAAATAAAAATAGTTCTATTGAAGTTTTGCTTTTTTTCAACTCTCAAATGTTTTTTCTGTAAGTAATTTTCTATAAGCCTACATTATACATATACATAATCTCCTAACTTTGACACTATCATGTATTGTTAAAAACATAAATTTAAATCTTCACTCGTGTGTTTCTACGATATTTTTTTTTTTATTAATTTAATCTGAATTTGTCACTTCAACATTTTTCTATTAAAAACTCTTATCATATTTATAAAACTCTTGTTTTAATAAATAAAAAATGAATAATAAGCTTTAAGATTTTTTTTTCCATAACAGGTTGTTTAAATCCATATTTAAATAAAAACTTACCGATCCTTGGCTCGCTTAGATGAAGAATAACTCACATGCATAATTGATTTGTAGGTAAGTGATTGACTTACTTTTTCCTTTATAAATATAAAATTTTATCTTTTATATACAAATCACACACACGTCACACAAAAGTTATTTGTCGTCTTGACATCAGTAAATATGACTTACGTTCAATATTTTTGTCACAAATAATTTGTCACAGAAATATTTAACACAAAAATCATAAATTTAATTTATAGAATATTATTATCAAACTTTCATAGTGTAAAATCAAATTGAATTTCAATGTGAATTTGATTTTATAGTTACATTAAACAACTTATTTTTAATATTGCTTAGTAATCTCTATTTATATGTTAATTTGAATTATCGAACTTAGATTAATTATTTGAAGAAGCTATGCTTAATAGCTTTTTTACTATGTTTAGTCGAAATAGTAGCAGTTACAAAAGATACAAAAGACCTCTAAGGAGGATAAAAAATATTATTATGTACATATTGAAGTCTGTTGCGACAAAAATCTCAATAAATGGTTTTTTTTTTTTAAAGAATTCATGTACCTTATTGTGAAAAAGTCAACGATCTAGGTCTTTATGTCATATTTTTTCCACAAATAAACAAAGTGAGCTGAAACATATTTTTTTTGTAGGGTCTTTATACGAAGATTGCGCTAGTGTAAGCTCTCCTTTTTCCTATTTTTGGTTAAGCTGATGTTTGATACCAAGACTTAAAAGAGAAGCAACTTAATAAACTCGAACTCCTCCAAAATTTTTGCTTTCGATTATTATTTGGGCTACGAAATGATTTTGTAAAAACCTCAAGAGACTCCCGATTTGCATTCGCAGGAATTCTCATATATATTTAATATTTTGTTCTGCATGTTGCTTAACCTGTTCTTTCCTCCCTATATATGCAAAAAATCGATTTAAGTACCTTGGCTTGATCTCAGAACGGCAACCTTCGCTATGAAAACAACCTTTCACTAGAAACTCTTTCTCACTTTACTTTCTTCTACTCTAATTTCGTTCCTGGTTCCTGTCCAAGCTGATCAATTTTAGAATAGTTTTCTTTTAAAACTCATACGTAGTCCATCACTGACTGTTTTCGAAAAACATGTCATTGCAATCTTACTTAGTGTCAAATACCTGTAATTTTATTTATTTAAGTTTTCATAACACCACAATGTTGTGTTTTTTTATAATTTGTTATCATTTCTTTGTATTTTCTATTTATTAATGTGCAATAAAAAATATTTATTATTACTATCACTTGAAACGTAAATAAACCTTATTACTACTATATTTGTCTTATATCTAATATTATTACAATATTTTTGTACATTTCCGTAGATAATGTTTACTTAGAGGGAAGTATGGTTTAATTTATATAATGGCCCTTATCCAATCATGTGAGACGACAGAAAGAACTCTCTTATTTCAAATATTTGTATAATTTAATGAGCAAGTTGTGCGTTTAAAAAAGATGTGGTTTATTTTTATTATAATATATAGGAAATTTTCTTAGAACGTAAAACTATTTTATAATTTTATAATAGATATAATTATATATTTTATAATTTGCTAACATTTTAATTAAAATCTTGTTTACTAATTATTTGAGTAGTTGCTTGACCTTCCTAAAGTGTAAAATGATCTACAGGTGTCAAAAAAAAGGGCTCGACTTTTCTCGAGACTAATATAATATAAGGTAATTTATGACGCTTGTAGAGTAGCTTAGATATAAGAGAAACACGTAAGTAATTTAAAAGAAAAAAAAAACATTATTACATTACTGTAATTTTTTGTGCACACTGAGAAAAACAGTGATTTATGGTTTTCGTGGAAATACATGTTATAAAATAAAGGCAACTTGGGATGTTTTATCTAGTGTTTCTGGGAAAAATAGGGCTGCTAATGGACCTATTAAGTTAAAAATTGATAATATTGAAATAAATTCAAATTCAACTGTGGCGGCAATTTTTGAGACTTTTTTTAATGAAATTCCTTTAACAGTCACGCGTAATTTAAATTCTTCACCATGTGATACAATCGTCGAATTGACGAATAACGTAAGAGTCAGTAATAAATGTTTTGTATTTAAACCTGTTACATCATATGAAATTGTTAAAACTTTTAGAAATCTAAATATGAAAAAAACCGGTGATCTTTGGGGTATGTCAGTAAAATTACTAATAAGTATTATAAATGATATTGCTCCACAATTATCCTTAATTTTTAACAAATGTATTGAAACCGGTACTTTCCCAGATTTAATGAAAAATAGTAAAGTAGTTCCTTTGTTCAAAAGTGGCGATAGACTAGAACCCGGAAATTATAGACCTATCTCTATTTTACCTATTTTAAGTAAAATCTTCGAAAAAATTATACTAAACCAAATGTCAGAATTTGTTTGTAGCAATGAAATCATGCATAGTGAACAATATGGTTTCACCAAAGGCAAATCAACAACTGATGCGGGTGCCGCGCTGCTTAAGCACATTTACGACGCATGGGAAAAGTCACAGAATGCAATCGGAGTGTTTTGTGATTTATCTAAAGCCTTTGATTGCGTGGACCATCAAACACTACTTTGCAAACTTAATCACTATGGTGTGCGTAGTGCTGCGCTTGATCTTATTGCCTCTTACTTGAATCAAAGAGTTCAGACGGTTGATGTAAATAATTGTAAATCGGTTGGATCTCATCTAAAAATGGGTGTTCCACAAGGATCTATTCTAGGCCCTTTCTTATTTTTACTCTATATTAATGATTTGCCTTTTTACGTAAAAGGACTATGTGACATTGTACTTTTTGCTGATGATACCTCACTTATTTTTAAAGTTGATCGTAATAATGCTAATTTTGACAAAGTTAACTGTGCTCTGTCACGTGTTCTTCATTGGTTTGAAATTAATAATTTGGCATTAAATACTAAAAAAACTAAATGCATGGAATTTACACTTCCTAATGTAAAAAGTCAAGATTGTAGTTTATTCCTTAACAATGAAGTGTTGGAGCTGACTGACTCGACAACTTTCTTAGGTATAACTTTAGATAAAAGGCTCCAGTGGAACCCCCATCTCTCGACACTCGCAAGCAAACTTAGCTCAGCCGTCTTTGCAATTAAAAAAGTAAGACAATTAACAGACGTTAATACGGCTCGACTCGTTTATTTTAGTTATTTTCATAGTATATTGTCTTACGGTATCTTACTATGGGGCAGCGCTGCCGAAATTAATTCTATATTTATTTTACAAAAACGAGCTATACGGGCTATTTGTAACTTAAAAGCTAGAGACTCCCTAAGAGAAGTTTTTAAAGAAATCGGTATTCTTACGGTCGCTTCTCAATACATTTTTAATAACTTACTATATATACGCCAAAATTTAAATGACTATAAAAAAAACAGCGACAGACATACAATCAATACAAGAAATAAAAATAGGCTCGTAACGCCTAAATTTTGACTTCAAAAAGTTAAGAAATCCTTCATGGGCTTGAGTATACGCATATATAATAAGGTTCCACAAGATATCTTAGATCTTCCTTTTCTTGGTTTCAAATCTAAAATTAAAGGTATATTATTAAATAAATCTTACTATAACATTCAAGAGTTTTTGGTTGATCGAAATGTGTGGAACTTGGGTCATTGACTCATTTGCAGGGTTGATGTTATAATATAATATATTTAATTTATAAGTCAAACATTGTTAAATTTTATTTAAAAAGAGCAACTGTTGAGTTTCTGGCCAGCTCTTCTCAGCAGAACAGCATTCCGAGCTGGTGGTAGCTTACTCACAGACTGACTATACTGACCAATTTAATGTAATTGACGATTCAAAAGTGCGTGTAAATGCCTACTTGAATAAAGATATTTTGAATTTGAATTTGAATTTGAATTTGAACAGGAGTAAATTTTATGATTTTGTCATACTCTTTTGGGAGCGACAACTCTGTAAAAGAAAGTTATAAGTAAAAGTAGTATAAGTACATAATCTATTTTTATCTTTTACCTTATCTAATTTTAATTTATATATTTTTTTGTATCGATTTCTAAAACAAATATATATATATATATATATATATATATATGTACGTAAAAATTAAGTCTACTCCTTTTTTATGGTTTATTTTTTTTATGTACTGTAAAAATTAGGTACGTCAAACGAAACAAAGCGTAAATTTTCAATTTAACAGCGTATTATAAGAATACATTATTACAGCTACATTATTATAAGAGTAAAAAGTAGTATCATATATGACTAAATAAAAAGAATCTCGCCTAATAATTGTTGAAATTAACATAATAACCAGTACAGTAATATATGCAATACAAATTTGCAAATATTAAAACCGTATGTGAATTTTTTCCCCAACTCATGAATATTAAGAATATTCATGAATTCGTTAATTTGAACCGAAGTCACCAAATCGTAGCTAAAAGCAATCAAGATTCAACTGAAAAAAAAATAAAAAAGATAAAAAAGATTTTACTGGGCACTGACTCTGTGATCTGAGTACTGCTTTAATGTGTAAGCAATTACAATAAAAAGGGCTATACTTTCTTTGTCTTGAGTCAGTTATCATTTCATCTTCTCTTCTTCCCACACAATAAACCCTCTATACATATAGGTAATTTGAACAAACTCTAAATTTCTAGTTTTATAGTCATTATATTACTTAAATTATTTTAATTTGGAATACTCATTTCAATATTAACTCGTACAATAAACTATCGTTACAGCAAATAGAATCAAATTGCGTGATAATAATTTTAAACACTTAAAAAAATTTCATGTACCTATACTAATAATAATAATATACGTTTATTACAACTACATAATACACAAAAAACACTGGAACTACATAATACACAAAAACTTAATGGAAGGTATGGTATACTAATGTGCCAAATTAAATTCAGCTTATGTATAGTGTTAGTCATATTTATTTATAATAATTTAAATGGTAAATACTTTAGAATTTACATATTTTAGTTCATAAGTTACAACAGTAGCGCCACCTACGCAATTAA
Organism: Napeogenes sylphis; assembly: GCA_959347405.1. NCBI lineage: Eukaryota > Metazoa > Arthropoda > Insecta > Lepidoptera > Nymphalidae > Napeogenes > Napeogenes sylphis. The sequence continues at coordinate 30,100,741 of OY365783.1, read as the reverse complement.
TTATGGAATGTTATTTAGTATTTACATTTAGTGTTAAATGTTTTAAAAATTGGAAGCATAGGATATTTTTAACATAATGTTTAATCTTTTATTAATTATTAGAACTTATGATAAAGTATAAATAATAGCAACTGTAAGTTGGTTATGAAATTGTAAATTACCCCCACCTAAATATTATAGTGTTAAAATACTATAAAACGAGTTGTAAGGGCTGCTCTCGCCCATTCTATTACAAATGGTTACAATATTAAACATTGAAGTGCAAGTACTGTGAAAGAAGTCTATTTAGTAGGTTAACAGTAGGTATTTTATTTAGTATATTTAATAGATTATAAGATAGTTTTATATACTAACAATGAATTACTAAGATGTATCCTTTTTTCAAAAGCCCCAACTATTACCTATACATATTTTAATTAACGTCGTCGACGTTTGTGAACTGTATTAGAAAAAAAAATCTTTCTCGTATTCACATAATATTTCGTATTTACAAAACTAATACATTCTTACTAATTAGTTCGCTATATAAAAATAGAATTCAAGTCCAATGGAAAAAAATATTGTTAATCTCGGAATAAACACGTTACATTACCAAATAATCATGTAAATTTATTATACTCGCTATGAATGTATCATATTATTGTATGCCATTAGAGATAATACTAATCATTTATTATTTTAAAAATAATAATTTCGCTTCTGGCATATTTTCAAAGTTATTCTGTACTTTTTTTTTTTTTTTTTTTAACGTCTGGAATCCTCATGGATACACACCTCCATCCAGGGGAAGATGGAAGCGGTTAGACTCTTACTCACTAAACCAGACGGTCAACACTTCTCCGTCATAATGGAGCGCCACGGGAACGCTTGCGCACACATCCGCGTTGCTCCGACGGAAGGCCGCGTGAGCGACCACCACCTCCATGGAGTGACGCGCCCGGTTGACTTGAGCGCGTCCCACTCCTGTGGCCGGCTTGTTGAATCGCGAAGGGCTCCCCTGCCCTCCACCCAAGCCGGCCGAGCCAAATCAGGACTCCCTCAACGAAGGAGGTGTCCCGATCCGACTCAACCTCCCGGGGTCGGACCCCGTCCGAAAACGGACGTGGTCTGAACCCGAAGCCGCCACCAGCGGCTGGTGTGCAAGGCGACCCTCCGAAGAAGACCACCCCGACACACGGGGTCGGAAGAGGTAAACACATCTGCGCCGCAATTTAAACTGCCACCTGCAGACGACGCAGAATATGCGACCTCGACCGTCCCGCCACCCCGCAGACTACCCCGAAAGGCAGCCTGCCCGCCAGCCAGCCATGAACCGGGCACAAACCCCCATGGCCGACCCACCCCGCGCCGAGTATTAGCCAACGGCTAATGCAAACCCGAAGGATCACATTAACCGTTGTTGCCCAGGGAACACCGGCCCGTACCGCTTCCGATGCCACCGGACGAATCCAAGCAACAAGGGAAACAGACAGGCACACGAGGAGGTTCTCGGCGACGGCCCCCCAAGTTATTCTGTACTGCGTAATTGGAAACACTGGTCATTATTTTCCAAACACGCCTAATCAACGATGTCTCCTCATCTTAGAGAGGGTTATATATGGAAAGCTATACTAATTAAGATGGGTAGGCCGTAGGTACAAGGTAATTTAAGGGACAGAGCGACAGGGTTTTTTCCCAGAAGTCAAAGATTTAAATCCTGCCATGATGATTTTTTTATTCTACAATTATTTTAAAACATGTTCAAATCGTCAATCCAAATATCAATTATATATTACAGAATGATCTTAACAAGGCTGTTAGATCAATTAATTATGGAATTCATTAGAACTAAGAAGTTGTCAACGCGATCGGGTATTATATGATTAGTTTGAATAATCCTTGTTTTCCTGTGTAATATATTATGTTACAGTAATAGTTTCAGGTATGGTTACATGATTTCGACATAATTTCATTATCGACAACCTGTATGTTATCATTCAAAACATCATATTATGTATTGCATTCTAATATTTGGCATAGAAAAATAGTTTCTAAAATATGAAAATAGCTATATATTAAATGTATATAAATATAGAATTAAAAATAAACCGATACGGGCAGGGATTCGAACCCGCGACTATTGATTCGAATAGGGATTCGGGCAGGGGCCCGTATCGGTTTATTTTTCAGTCTATATTTAAATAAATTTTAAATAAGCTTAATATGGCTATACATGTTTAAAGATATTTTCAAACAGCTATACATTACTTAAATATTATTACATATTATCAATTGTAATTGAGATCATTTTATAAACAATGAAAATATAATTAATATTAGTTATGTAACCGTCCAATTTTGAAACGTTTAACCTTTTTATGATACAATATCAAACCAATTATGATAATGGTTAACCTCATTAATTATACATATTTTGTGTAACTGCTATTCGACATTGTTCATCGAATTACTTTAAAACCGAATTGATTTAACATATAATTTTTTTAAATATATTTAGAACAGACATAAATAAATAAACCTGCATTTTTCTTTCTATCATCAACCAGTCTCGAGTTATTGAATGTAGACCTAAGTATACCTTTAATTGCTCAATTAAAATTTTTCTCATAATGGAAACATTACTCTTGCCACTTTTATTATTTATACTTAGAAAAGAAAATAAAGGATTGAAGAAGTATATTTATCCGTTATTAGGTCTTTACAAATGAAATAAGCGTTTTTCGTACTGGCCACATTAATAACAATTTTCTCCTCTTGGGTAAGGAATTCCGAATTCATTTTTTTACAGCTACTTTTACTACACATGTATTTTTCTTTCGTTGACCGCCATTCATTTGTTTTTTTTTCCTTTTTTTCGGTTTGCGTTTGGTGGACTAGTGCCGGTAATGTTCATTACAATTTTCTCAGATCTGGCCAAACCATTAAGGCAGATGTCTATTGTCAGATATTGAAAACTATGATAGAAAAGCTACCTGCTAAGCAACCCAGGCATGTCAACCTCCACGCCACAGCTGCTTCACGACAACGTTAGATAGCACACTGCACAATGGACGGCTACCAAATTAGAAGATATGTCTAAGATTAAAGATATGTCTAATTTCAATTAGAATGTATGTCTAAGACATCCTCCGTACTCCCCGGATCTTGCTTCAACAGATAACCATTTTTTTCGAAATTTGGATAACTTCTTGCAAGGGAATAAAGTAAACTCCGTTGGGGCAGTGAAAAAAAAAAGCCTTCAAAGATTTTATTGATTCCCGTCCGACTGGTTTTTTTTAGTAAAGGGATCAATGAACTACTTATAAGATAGTAAAAGTGCATAGAAAACAATGGTTCATACTTTGATTAATTAAATACATTATATTAAAAAATATTCGACTTTTTTGTTCCTCCCATACAAAACGCCAATTTCATATGTTAGGACCTAATATTTACATTTTTTTTAAGTGGTAAGTTTCATGAAAGGATTTTTCATTATAAATAGATAATGATACCAGGTTATGTAATACACGTTTTTGTTAGAAATACTTACAGAGCGATTCTGAAAATGTATACATGAGTAATTTTGCTCTTAACAAGTTTATAAGCATTTATGCAGAATCTTCCTAATCCCTTAATCTAGGTACATATTACTATTCGGCGGTAATGAAGGTAGCTAATTCACTTTGAGAGATTACGATTATTATCCAATGTCCTTCGCCCAACGTAAAAATCGGCTGTAGACTCTGGTAGAATGGAATTGGAGATATGGGGCTGGCAAGACAGCTTCCATCACAAATTTCTTTTGCCAATATTTAAAAGAACGGATATGTTATTATTTTTAACTTACAATCTAAACTTTAATCGTACTCTTAGAATGAATACGTTAAAATATCTTATTTAGAAGATAAATATACTATTCATTCTTATATCTTCTGTTATAAGATATTGTCACTTGTAGACTTTGAAAATAATGTAAACTTTTCTAAGGCTCTTAAAAAATATAAAATCCCATGTCTGTGCCCGCACTTAAACACTTTAAGATACTGTTAATGCGATTTGTGTAAATCCTGAATTGTGCGCCCGGAAGCTTGGAAACCGTTGGATGTAGATGATAAATTAAGTGACCTACTGATAGACACCTCCATTTAATTAATTATACGCGAGTTAAATCCGTAAAAGTAGTTTTATTTCAATAATGTAGACTGCTTTAATATGTAGTGAAATATTAATAATCTAAGTATTTTTAAACAGTAATTATTACTATGTAACATAGAAACTTGTATAATACAAAAAATGTGGCCAAAATAATATACTAGGGTTTCGCCAAATAATTAGAGATGCTACATGAACATGAGAACAAAAAAAACCCTTCATTTATACCAGCAAAATATTTTTTATGATACTAAAATCGCAATTTTTAGACCAACTTATGAATAATATGAATAATAATTAACTCATTTATTTGAACCGAAGGGGCAAAATTGTAGCTAAAGGCAATCAAGATTCAGCACTGAATATTTTTTTAGAAGTCTGACCAAATACAATCATACTAATGATAAAATGGTTTTTAATTTTTCAAATTATTCCATAAATTTGTCAGAAAATTCTTGAAATACTGCTAAATTTGCTTTTTGCGTCGCTTATCACTTCAAAGAAAGGTCTGTACTACAGTTCTGTACAGTTATATTATTCAAAAAAATAAGCACGTAAATTGTTTCTGCCCTCGATTTCATAACATCTTTCTTTAAGCAATTAGCTACTAATTATTCTTCGCGACACATAATTCTAAAAGTAAGTTAATTTCAAATTTTATTGTATTTTTGTTATTTTGTGTTGTTTTGTTTATGGCATAAAACTGATAGTTTTTTCTAAGTTAAACTAAAAAATCTATTGGTTGAATCTAAATGAAATGAAATTAATAGATAATTTGTATTGAATGCAGATACTGCTTTTTCGTGAACAGAAAGACACTAAAGAGCCGACCACAGTGAGAATGTAAAATACTAATATTTAATGGAACCGTGAGATAAAAATAGCATCATATCATATTTTGTACTCCATACTGGACCTGCTCTGATGACAGAAATAAATGTAGTTACATTTGATTTACACTAGTAAATAATATTAAATTATAAATAAAAAGGGTTGTTAACAAATTATACTTCAGATTTGTCAATTTTATATTTCATTAACTAAAAGACTTCGATTTCAGTTCCTTAATACTTTTCGTTTGAGAAATGTACATACATAAACGAAATCATCAGATTTGATAAAGGACGAAATATCCTTGCTGGTGAAACCTCCTAGAATGTTCTTCGAGGCTATTGTCATGATATAACAAATGAGCACTGGCTGTTTATTAAAGTTTGTAACATATTTTGAGTCTTCTTAAGGATTACTTTAAGACCACAAGATACTGTAAGTACTTGAATTCTATTAGATAAAAAATCTCGCAATAGTACCTACATGTTTAACCGAGGTTTTAAATATTGCTTGGAAACATAAATTTGCAGCTACTTACTAGCTTTGTTACGCACGCAAATGGAGGATAGGGAGATCTATATCTCCAAGAGAATAAGGCTACCTGTTATTAACAAATCAATATTTTTTTAACTAGCCTAGTACAACAATACAGTTAGTATTCAAATTTCATTTGAATGTAATTTCTTAGCGACGGGGATTGAATCCCCGGAAACAGACAAAAACTTCGATGTAAAAGAACTTTTGAATGATTCTAATTTTAGCTCCCGTAAAACTAAAATAATATTTTACATATAATATTATTATGCACACAATGTGAGAGAAGAATATAACGTTGAATTTATAAGTTATTTTACGATTATAATGATTAGATTACGATAATAATCTAATGATTTAGTGTAGGTAAGGTATAGTAAATGAAAAACGACCGCAGCTGTTATCAATATGATGACTGTTGGCGTTTTACAAGAAATTGTTGATAATCATTGAAATGACTGGGGTGACTTCAGCACTTTGCTGTCTATCTGCATTTTTAACAGTTGGATAGATTTCTTTATTCTTAGACACTTAAGTTTTAAGTATCTATAAATTATAGTCTTTAGCAATTTTTTGGTCAACTGGCATGAGACATTATTATGAATTAAAAATAATTTTAAATATTAAATTTCATTCTATTTATTATAATTCCAAAAAATACTAATACAACATTATATAATTAATATAAAAGCTTATAAGTTTTTATAATGATACCAGAACTAAGTGAGGCTTTTTATCAAACTATCATTGACTTAAACATTTTATTTGCATTCTGTAAAATTGATAACTACAAATTTGAAACATTTATTTACACTGAACTTATATTTTAAAAAAAGCCTTATTCTCTGACCTCGTGTCATAAGTAACAGCAAATTAATAACTAATGGATTGTTTTGTCTTTAGGATTAATTATTTAGAAAAAAAATCTAGTCTGCTTCTGTTTTTTATATTTTTAATATAATAAGAAAGTAACTTAAAGAAAGAAGTAATCTACTAAAATTAATGCCATTTGTAATACAAATGCAAACAAAGTTTAATCAAATCGCAATACTTTTTGGTTAAGTACTTTGTAAGCGAGTAGTTTATATAAAGTATTTTATTTTTATCTAAGTAGTTTATGACGAGATGACAATATTTTTTTGTTAAAAACGTAGGAATGAATATTTAAGTAAGTTCAGTGTTTTAATACAATTAAAATTAATTCTTGTTTGAAAGCTATTACATACACAAGAATCTTATTTAAATTTATATAAATATAGAATGAAAAATATCGTCCCTAAAAGACGATCACATATAGAATGCTTAATTCACCGAGACGGTCAGCGATACGGTAGCTCAGTTGGTAGAGCGACGGGACGGTTTCACAGTAGTCATGGGTTCCAATGCTTGTCCGTATCGCTTTATTTTTCATTCTATATTTATATAAATTTAAATAAGCTTAACATGGCTTAACATGCATGTTTATAGATATTAATATAAATAAGCTTAACATGCATGTTTATAGATATTTTCAAACACAAAAATCTTGATTACCTAAGCCTTTTTTGGAATACTTAGAACGAAAACATTTTATTTTTAGGCCAAGCAACGTATAGTTATCACATTCACCGCATGAGTACTTTATTCAGTGTGTTCAATAAACTCCGTAAACTACGTGTCTAGAATGTGTATGGTAAAATAAATTTTACAGGAAAAAAAAAAATGTTCACAAAACTTGAATAGGCATCTTAATTTTTTTCACGACGCTCTTGAGTATTTTCTGTAAACCATTGAACATTGTCCATAATAGGGTCTGAAAGTCAGTTAAACAAATATTTGCAGACACAGAATTATATAAAAATCTTACATAAGAGTTACAGAAAATTTTATATTTTCCTGGATTTTTTATTTTTTTTATTTGGAAGTTTATTTATTTTGAGTACCAATCAATTGAATAAGCAAAAAGTATTAGTGTATTATTTTAATATAACCGTTATATTTTTAGATTATAACTCTGATAAAAGCAAGCAAAACATTTAAATAATCAATAACCAACTGATTTACAAATATTTCTATTGTATTTTAATCAAAATATTTTGTATCGACACCAGGGACACCATCTTGATAAGCATCTAAACTAATTAAAAATATAAAGGTAATATGCATTTTATGATCCCTAAATATATCAAAAAGTATTCAAATTGTTTTAATGATTTATAGTTGTTTCTTCGTCTTATATATAAGATCCCTCAAACATCATCTCATAGACCATGTACCTAAGGTATATATTTCATCTAAAATTATGTCGTAATTAGTGCGACTGACAAATAAGATGTTTGATATTGTCAACTGTCAGGTGACATTACCCTTTATTCTTTTACAGATTGCGTTATTACATCTTACTTATTATTTGTTCTTAATTTTAATTTGACATTAAAGAAATTTATATATAATAATTTAATCATTGTAAACAGTATATTGTGAAAAAAAATATATATTGAATTCTAGGACTGCTTATTATAAAAAGACTTTTTATAGTAAAGAAAACGCCCATGTAGCAATGGCACAGTTATTTAATATATGACCAAAAATATCAATGTTTTCATTTTAAAATATTTATAAACATTTTTAGCCATTTTTCGACGATTTTCGAAAGACGCCTAATAGATGTTACCATCGTTCCGATAAAATGCGATCATACATACAATGATTAATTCACCGAGACTGGTAGAGACATGGTAGCTCATTTAGTAGTGCGACGGACGGTTTCCCAGAGATTGCGGGTTGAAATCCCTGCCCGTATCGGTTTATTTTTCATTCTTTATTTATTTAAATCATAGTTTTCGTCAATATTTAACAGATTTGTAATTACCAACATTACAACCTAGATTAAGATTTTTAAGAGTTTCCTTATTTAAGTATATCATATTTTTATTTTTTATTATATAGGCTATATCATTATTTTTTTTTAAAGTTGACTAATTTAATACACAGCTAACATTACAATTATCTGTTACGAATTAAAAATTACATTGTAATATGAAAACAAATTTTGGGAATATTTCTTTTTATTTTCCAAGTTATAATATTTGCCGAGACGAACATTTCATTTCATTCAATAAACGTCTTATCTTAATTAAGTGAGGGATCTGAGAGCTTTGGTTAAAAAAAAAATATTAGATATTCTTTTATTCAAATTATATTTATAATAATTTCACGTGAGAAGAAAAACCGACGTATGTTCTAAAATAATTAATGCTGTCACTGTATAAGTAATAATTTATAATAAACTATTTATGGAATATTGAACACTGTTAATAATAATCAAAAAAATACATTATTTTAACTTTAAAAATGCATTATTTGTTACAATTTATATTATAATCAAAATAATTTTCATCACGACTTTATACTTATACTATATAGTATACTTTTATCCACTTTGAATTAAAATATGTTTCTACTTCGAGATTATTTAATTTTAAAAAAATTCAATTGAGATAAACGAGGGACACCCGGATGGAACAAAGTTCCTTTCGATTAATTATTGAAGGAATTGTAATAAAAAAATGTACTCTTATCTTTAATTTCATTTGGGCAATGTACTATCAAGTTTCTTGATAATGAGAATTAAAAAAAAAAAGTTTTATTTGAATGTAATACCATTATAAATTGTATTTTATTATTAATGTAATTAAGATTTTCTATATATTTTTTAATATCATCATATATATTTTTTTAATATCACTACTGCATTTTATAAAAGTAGGAAATATGTCTGCTATTTATATATAACATCATATCACATTAATTTCGGTATATTTGATTGTTTTTGTTCTTAATAATCAATATAGCTCGGCTTTTGTTTGCAAATATATAAAAGAATTTACAATATGAAATATGAGTCGACAAAAAATAACATTAAATTGTTATGACGCTTGTATAATTTAATAAAATAAAATCAATATTAAGTAAAGCTACCGTGAACAAACAATATGATAAAGTAAAGGTACACAGCTGAGGTGACCGCCTCGTTATAAAGGCTTTTCTCGAAGTGACATTTCAAAATCTGATAACCTCCATGGTAATCAACATTAAATATACTTTGATATATATTATGTCTCTACTACATTATATTATTAATAAACATGAGAAAAATAACAAAAAATGATAAACTTCAATTGGAAACTAACTCCGGCTACGCCGTCTTCTCCGAGAACCTACCTATTTTTAAGCTGTTTAAGAGCCGCTTGATTTCGTCGTCATCTACGTCTAGCCCAGTCATATAAGGTAAAAAAAGGGGTCAACCTCGGAGTGAAAGATAATAAGCTGAAAATTGATATAAACCTTTGTTATGTCGTTCTAAATATTATCTCAAAAGTCATTACTATGGTGTCCGCGTCTTAAGATGTCGAAGGTCAAAGGTCATCAAAGTCGGTTTTTTGCAAATATCTCGGTTGCTATTGCTCAAATGAGATCTGTATTTATTATAAAAATTGTAGAGTAATCAGGATAATGACAATGGATTGGACATTTTTGAGGGAAAACAAAGAGAATACAACGAAGAAGAAGAAGAAGATAACTAGCTTTCATTGACAATCAATTTTAATATTTAAAACCCACATTTTAATAAATGTTTCGCATGTATGTTTAATAAATGTCGCATCAGTTCCAGGGTTTTGCTTGAAAAATGGGACTTTTTATATGGTTGTCTTTTCCGAATATGCCTTATTCCCACCTCGTGTACAACCCCTATTATACTGTAAACAGTAAAGTCCTTGTCAACATTTGCAGGGGTTTCTAGTCCTGAATATCTTTTGCAGTTCCAGTTGGAACGCATCACGTCTGGGTTGGAGCACAGTTGGACGAAAAACAGAACTCATCATGCGGTTCCGCTTAAGATTAAAATTGATATTTGGGCTATCTGTTACAAGTAGGTGACTGCTTGGAGTCCTAAAGCTGTTGATAATTGACACATTCCTAAATATATGCTTCTTATCCGTCATTATAAAGTCAATCTTTAACCGCCCCGTTGGTCGAGTGGTTAGCGCAGACGCCTAACGTGTCACGGCGCAATGGGGCACGGCGTCGATTCCCGGCAGAGACAGGCATTTATGTGATGAGCGTAGATGTCTGTGTTTTGGGTTTGGTCGCTTATAAAATATATTCTCAGTACTTATATGTGTATTTCTATATATTTGTATCGTTGTCTAACACCCTTAACACAAGCAAATAATTTGCTTACTTAGGGGTTAGAACAATGTGTGTAATTTGTCCTGATATTATTATTATTTTAACTATTCTTTGTTTTTTTTTATAGCCTAAAATTAATAGAGATCTGAAGAAAGTTTTAGGGTTAAAATACTTTAAACCTAAAACTTTCTTCAGATCTCACAAACTCTCTCTCACATCTCTCTAACAAACCTTCAGGGCACACAATTTATTTATAATACATGAGAAGCAGTATTGTATTGATTTTATAACATTTAAAAAATAAATAATATTTGATAAAATAAACTTATTAATATAAACAAATATACTGTACTAATTCTATTATTAAACATTTCCTTGAACATACAACTCATTGGCCTTGTGAACTGTCACGTCAACTGCTAATAAAAATATTAAAAACTCATATAGAAGCTATTCAATTGCTATTAGAATTTTGAAGCTTGTTACAAATTATTATTCAATAACATGTTTAAAATCAGCAACCATTTTGATTCCATTTGATTTAGATATCATTTGTGAAAAAAGGGGACACCTCTGAAAAATGTGATAACAAGACTGGCACAGAATTCATACTGGATTTCGTGTTCTTGTTAGTTTTACTTATAAGTTTTGTTGTGTATAAAATATATTCGTGAATTGACTTTGATGATTCTTGAAGCATAAGCATGACTTTTGAAGCATACGCTCCATAAGCTGAGGTACTTGATAGATTAGAGCTATGTGTATTCATACTAATACATAATTCCCGAGATTTTTTACATTTAATTTTTACCCCATCAGTCTGTTGATGACATAAAAGTTTATAAAGCTTTAGTTGCCAGTTGATTTTGAAACCAAAGTGTTTTCTACAACTGTTTTGTGTCGGTACGTCTTTGCTCTCCTTTATAAACAATTAATTTATAACCAATGGGTTATGTATAAATAATTCAAAAATTCCTACTTGAATACTTGAAATAAAGATATTTTGAATTTGATTTCGAAGGAATATAAGACAAATTTAAATACTAAACCCTTAAAAAATATATTTTATATCATTGTGACTTTTAATGTTAACAAAGATTTTCATATAAACTTTCGACACAAAGGAAAATAGAACGACAAAAAAAACTTTTTTATTACATACAAAAATGAGTTCATTTAATTACTATTCCTTCTTAATTACTTATTGCTGATATCAGATTCGATTTCGGCTTTTATATGAATTTCTTTGAAACTTTAATCAATGAATAAGCATCCCTGAATTCTGACGGCAATCATTATTAGTGTTATATCACATTGTATTGTTGTTGTTAAATAATCGGTTTTTAGTATATATTTTTTCTATTTTTTATTGTAAAACGCAAGAGTGTATAATTCTTTCTAGTAAATTATTAAATATCTATACACATATATTTGTATATATTGTAAATGCGGTGTTCTGTCATTCAAACAATTCATAATGTACATTGGTCACGATTATCTTGGTTTTATAACTACAAAATAAACTGTATATTAGAATTAGATATTACAAAGAAATGTATGTCTGATATTAAACACTACGAAACCATTTTTTGTATAAACACAAACATAGTCCGAAAGTTCCCGAGTTATAATTATTTATTAATAAAGCTTGTAGGAATAAAAGCCATAATTTCCTGTAAAAGTTTTAAAACATTAATTTGTAACAATTGACTGATGTCACTTAAAGTTCTATAAAAGCTATGTTCATAAACTTTTTGAGGGATTTATTGTATTCACATGTTAGAACCCCCCATCCTTATATAATTTGTTTTGCTTTTCAGATATAAAGATATAAAACAGAGCTAAAATGCCAGAAAAATCCAATAAAACTATGCAACGGAAACATGATGTAAGATTGATAATTTTTCCTGTTACATTTCTTTCTTTTCTCATTTAATTTTCTGAACATTGTACTTTCTAGAATTTTATATCAGTAATGGAATCCATTTTCACTCTGGCGCAATGTTTTGGAATTCCAACATATGGCGGTTACTTGGCACTTTTGTGGACAGTTATTATGCTGACTATGCTGACTACTATCGAAATTGCTGCTATTTGGAAACTATTCAGACTATTCTCCAGATCTACTGGACGTTAGTGTTAAGCTATGACGTTCTACGACTGATACTTGTACTTGTTGCGTAATCATTTTCTCCTTGTGTTTCTCACAATATAACTTAAAAAAATATTTCTTCTACTTTTTCAGCACTGAAAATTTTCACTAACATCCTTTCTTTATTACTCAACAGTCTTACTAACGTTATGAACAATTACAAATTTGACTTTACGAGACGTTCTTGTATATTAGTTTGCTGCTGTTATTTAAGCTAGAGTAACCTATATAGCTTACTACAGTAACATGGCTTTGCAAGTTTTAAACTAATTACTTATATGTCTTTAGAAAGTTTATCTAATTAGCTTTTTAATAATACCAATATGTATTAAATTACTGCTTCATTAAATATAATTAATACATTCACAGGAAACGTGACAGCAACCCTATCAGGTTCAATCTTTTATGGAAACGCACTCCTATCACTAATACTATCATGGAAGACTGTTAAAAGTTGGCAATCTCTGACGATTCATTGGACTCAAATTGAAGACAACAGTCTTTTTCTATTACCCGATGTTTCTATTAGAAAAAGAGTTGTTTTGGTCAGCATGTTCGTAGTATATCAGCTATTGGTGAGAAATTAGTAGTATACCTCTATGATATTTTATAATAATACGTCAAATCAAATATTACTAGAACGTGTATACTTTCAGCGGAGCATATACTTAGTATGATATCAGCGACAGGATTTGATTTTCCTTCCAAAGAATACCTTGAGCGCTATATTTTAGCTTCACATGGATTTCTATTGCACAGTTGTAAGTTTAAAATATTACATTAAAAAAAATCTTACAAAGTTTAAGAAATAATATCATCATCATATTATTGAATTAATCATGAATTATTTTATTTCTCAATAAAAAAAATATTTTTAGATGAATATTCCATTTGGCTAGCAATTCCAATATTTATATTGAGCAAAATAGCCACAATCCTGTGGAACTTTCAGGACCTGATCATAATCTTGATTAGCATGGGATTATCATCAAGGTATCATAGATAAAATTGTTTCGTTAAACAAGTTGTCAGATATGAGATTCGAGGCATGAATGAAAAAACGGTTCGCCTTAGAGGTACTTACGATTATCATGTAAGTTGTTAAATTAATAATAGTATTATTAATATAAGTTTATTAAGCTTTATCTACATTAGTTATTAACTTATTTGTTCAATCAGTCTGGATGAAAACGAAACAAAAGTTTAATTATTTGTCGGTTTTCAATGACAATAAGAAACGTGATAGTATTAAAAAAAAATATAACAACTGAATTTTCATCAAAATGGCTTATTTTGTTTCAGTTTGGAACGGAATTTTACTTCAAAGTAAATGTTTGGCGAAGGATTAGACAATCATACGTTCAACAGTCAACACTGGTGAGGAAGGTTGACAACAAATTAGGAACGCTAATCCTGTTGTCCAATTTGAATAACTTGTATTTTATATGCTTACAACTTTTTTTGGGCATCAGGTACCAAATTATTACAACATTTTATAAAGTATGTAAGAACCGATGGACAAAAGCTGTTGGGAAGATTGGGAAATTAGAGAAAGGTGGAATTGGTACATTTTGAAGAATGGTGAAAAGAGTGTTGGCAAAAGTAGCTACCAATATAAAGTTACTAAATTAAACTAATGTTTAAAGAGTTAGTAAAGGAGTTTAAATAATGAAGAACAAAAGAGCTGCTAGGCCATACAGAATTGTTTTGGAAACTTGCAAGGTTAAGAAGCAAAATGGATGAAAGTGACTGATATTATTTTTCAACAATTTTTTGCAACACGAGGTGATCCCTGATGAATGCTGTCACAGTTGATTTATCCACGTTTTAAAAAAACGTTGTATATTACTTTTTTAGTCTATAAAACTACTGAGAAATCAAGCTTATGTTGCACAGAGTAAAGATTTTTCAGTAAACTAAAGAAAATGATAGTGAGACGAATGCAAGAGACTGACTGACTAGCCTAATGCGATTTTGATTTATTCCTGAAATAGGAGCAGTAAATACCATATTCTTACTTCGCATATTTTATGAGAAATATAGACGTGTACATAAAGATATACATATTGTGTCGTTGACTTAAATAAAGTGTATGGTACGATTCCTCAAGAGCTTTTGTGGTCGGTATTAAAAGAGAAAAGAATGCCTGTCTAGTATGTTAGATTGATTCATGCAATTTATAAACTATCAAGCATAAGTGTCAGGTCAGCAGCTGACGCGACCAATAAGTTTGGTGTAACTGTAGGTTTACATTAGGGTTAAGCTTTGAGTCTCTACTTGTTTCTCTTTGTAGACAGTTAAAAACACCGGAGAAAGAACCCTAGTGTATGCTTTCGCTAAAATTATTGCGCTTGTTGGAAAAAGTTTACCTGAGAGGCAAAGCCGCTTGCTAAGGACAAAACCCCGATCCCTTACAGTCTTCTAGACTATCATTATCTGGATTAACTAGTGCAAAATGATAGGGTTCTTAATCCATAACGAAAAATTCATAAAATAAAATATATGCAATATAAATATTGATATAAATATGCAGGACAATAAAGTTGAGAAAGTCTTGAATGAGTCATGTAAGAGGAAGCATAAAAATGGCTTGGAGTGTATGTTGGTAAACTATAACCTATGTTGGGATAACTATAATGTCTAAGAATAAATTCAATGTTGTATGACGTTTAACAGTGGATCCTAATGGTTAGATTTTTTTGCTTCTTCCCTATTTAAAGGTCTTCGGAGGGTAAGTGACCGTTTCGGAAAGATCTCTATATTAGATAAACTATATTTTACAGAGCATTTGATGGCACATTAATAAACCGTATTTACTTTTTACTCACTTGGTTGGTTGCTGTTGAGAGCTTGCAGTGTTGTACTCGCAGCGGCAGATGTCAACTTGCATTCTAAACGAGCATTATCTTTCCTATATACCTGCCCCAGCTCCGCTTATAACGTCGAGGTAATAGTGTTCTACATTTATGTTCAAATATTATACACAATATGTGTATAACATTATGTTACTTATTATAAATTCTGTTCTTACAAGTTGACGTTCAATTTGTATCTTTTCCGACAAAAAAACAATACTTTTGATAAAATTTCTATTACTGTAATTATTTTTTATCGATGTGTGTGAATGATCTTCCATCTAGCTATCATTGTTCATTCCAACAGATAAGAAGATTAAGGAATCAATTAAATCACGATGTAGTGGCTCTCAGTGGTATGGGCTTCTTTTATTTGAATCGACAGAAACTTTTGGAGGTCTGGTAAAATATGTCTAAAAATACTGGAAATAATTATATTTCAACATCATAATTATAAAATTTAATGTGGACATTATATTATCACATTTCTAAGTCATTTTTATATATTTTTTTCTATTACAGGTCGCAGCTGCAATTATGAAATATGAACTCATTTTATTGCAATATGATAAATAGAGCTTACGAAATCTAGTGTTTAGTCTAGATTTAGTTTTTCATATCATAGGATTTTCGCGTAAAAAGAAACGAAAATATAAATGTAATCGGTAATAAATAATAAAATGGCCCAATGAACCCGTTTTTTACTGTCAGACATAAGTAAATAGTTCACTCCATATAAACATAGATAGATAGATAAAATTCAATAAATACATAATAATAAAATAAAATATATTGCATAAAAGGAACATTGAAAAAGATTTTTGACAGAAGTTTAACTAGCCGTCTAAAGACTTAATATATAGAATATTAATTAGTAGTTAAACGGGATGGTTCGAATCCCTATTCAGATGGATTTAATTTTAATTCTTAATTTTTTTTTATTTAAATATTTATTTAGATTTAAAAAAAAGTTTTAATGTTTACAAGCTAGTTATATTCCCATGCATCGCGGGAAACGCTTAGCAAGCGATGGTGCAATATGTACATTCCATTGCATCAGAATACAGGAATTATAACAATCAAAAAGCTTAATTCGCACTTCACATAAATGTATTATTTTATTATAATTTTATAACAATCCTAATGCTGAATCTGCGCTTCACACCATTGTATTTCATTATAATTAATTTTAAATATAATTGTCACTCTTGTTTTCTAATATCGGGCAAGCAGTCGTCATTTTAGTTGTAACATAATTTGTAATTTTAAATAAAGTATTTTTATAATTTTTTTTTTTTTGGATCCTCGGCTGCCACCGTACTTAATTGGCGCAGTCGGTAGGATACTCGCGGGCCGGGTCGCGAGCAACGTAAACTATATATTCTTAAAATCAAGATTATCGTCTTGCAGTCCATCCGGGAAGCTATCAAGTTTCAACACGAGTATCCTGAATCTACGAGGCGGCGCAGCGAGGCGTATCCGAACATTGATACTCCAGAGAAACCCAAATTAAAACTGTAAGTACATTAGAATCTTTCTAGTGATTGCTTATCCCTATTTTATAAGATTTTTCCTTCCAAGATTTCCCTTCTGCGGCAATCGAAGACCCCTAGGCTTAGTACGTATAGTAGTAGAGCGCGCTTCCAAGACGCGAATAGAAATTTAATATCTTATAATAACGATAAATTAACTTTAGAAAAATATAATATGGCCGATTTAGGTAACATTTTTCAAGCCTTACGCTTATTGCCTGAATTCGATGGAAACCCAAATGTATTACCTAGATTCATAAAATTATGTGACCAGTTAGTTCAGGAGTTTGTGATTAACAACCCTGATAACAATTTATTAAATGTTGCTCTCGTAAATGGAATTTTAAATAAAGTAACAGGGTCTGCAGCACGATTAATTAATACTAACGGTATCCCTTCAGACTGGACTGGCATTCGTAAGTCATTAATTAATAACTTTTCCGATCAACGAGACGAAACCGCGTTGTACAATGATCTTAATCTTTTAACACAAGGTTCCACTATACCTCAGGAGTTTTATGAGCGCTGTCAGAACTTGTTTAGTACAATTATGACATACATAGCTTTACATGAGAATATTAGTACCACAATTGAAGCAAAAAGGGTTTTATATCAGAAATTAACTCTGCAAGCCTTTTTAAGAGGGTTAAAAGATCCTTTAGGTTCACGTATTAGATGTATGAGACCAAAAACAATAGAGAAAGCATTAGAATTCGTGCAAGACGAGTTAAATATTATGTATTTACAGGCTCGTTATGAACCTGAAAGGAACAAACACCCTATGGCATTTTCATCTCAACCTCTTAAGGTAAATTCAAATTATAATTCTAACACAACACAGTCTAGGCCATATACATTTCTAAACCATCACCAACCGCGTCATCAATTCCCAACACACACACAACGACCCCTATTTAGACCTCGACCGGGTCCAGGTCCCTCATACTCTCAACAAATATTTAGGGCCATACCTCCAAATTATAATCCCAATAATGCATTTAAAATGCCCCAACGTAATTTTTATCAACATACTAACCAAAATCCCCAACCATCCCGTCCTATGAGCGGTGTAACCCATTTTGTACCTAAAAACTTACCACCTGCTGGACATGACTGGAGGAAACATGGAAATCCACCCCAATCAAATTATTTTAAGACTCGGGAAATGAATTTCCATGAAAGCAACAATCAAAATTATGACTATTATGAGACTGACGATTACTACGACGATTATTATAACCAACACCCAGAATATTATTGTAGTGACTACGAACCTGTAGAACAACCCCAGTGTCTTCAACAACCAAATGATCTCATACCCTTTGAATATACTGTTGTTGAACCCCCACCATCAATTTACAATAATGAACAGGATTTTCAGAAAATCAAACCATTAGACAAACCAAAATAGAAATTAATGTTCAATCTCAACGTCAGTTACCTTATATTCAGATTAAAAATCCACCCTTAAAGTTTCTTATAGATACTGGTGAAAATCAGTCCTTTATAAGTCCAGATGCAGTTGAAAAATATTTTAATAATTTCCATTTAAATTGTGAACCTTTTGAAGTATCTAATGTTCATTCTGTGAGCAAACATAAATATTCCATAACCGTACAGGGATTATTAACGTTTTGTACTCGTCATGGAGTTCCAATTACAATCGTTACTGATGTAGGTCCCGAATTCACAATCAATTATTTTTAGAATTTCTTAGACTTCACAAAATAAATCATCATAAAATTTTGCCTTACACACCCAATGAAAATGGATTAATAGAAAGACTTCATTCCACCCTATTGGAACATTTAAGGATTTTAAGATTGAATAAACGTGGAGAGTTTATTACTAACCTTATCTTCTTCTCTTCTAGCTTACAACAGCTCTATACATAGCTTTACTAAATGTAGACCAATAGATATCATAACTGGACATTTTGATCCCCGTGACCCTATAGACATAGACTTAACAGAACAACTATTACAACAATACACACAAGAGCATCGTGACCGCATGATTAAAGTTTATGATATTATAAATGAATCCTCTTTACATAGGCGTACCCAAATTACTGAAAACATTAATAAAAATAGGGAACCTGAGACTTGTTACTTACCAGACCAACAAATATTCATACGAAACCCTAAAGCATCCCGACAAAAACTTGCCCCTCGCTTTACTCGTGACAAAGTATTAGCTGACTCACCGATACACATTTACACGAAAAAGAAACAAGGCCCAATAGCCAAATCTAGACTCAAAAGAGTACCTATAAGTGCTCAATTGTTACATAATGACGATCCTGTTAGCAAACTTGACGAAAGCAGAAGATATTGACCTAAGTAGCCTGGACAATGGACCGGGTATTTTACCGTTTAAGTTAGGAACCGCTAGAATCATTTCCCACTACCACTCCTTCATACAATGCGTAGATTTAGTTAAGATTCGTGATAGTTTAAACTCAGTTCAGGAACAAATCGATAATATTCATCCAATTTTAAGAAATAAAACCCTTTTACTTTTTCAAATGCACACTGAATATCTTGTACCTCAATTAGAAAAAGTTTCACAGCAATTGAAAACCTTTGAGACTAGTCGTGTTAAAAGAGGGCTTATTAACGGTTTAGGTTCAATAATAAAGACTATTTCAGGAAATCTCGACTATACGGATGCTATAAAGTATGATAATGCAATTAAAATATTAGAAGGAAATAATAATAAAATTGTTAACGAATTTAACAATCACATTAGTTTAACCAAAAAATGGTTATTTCAAAATAATGATATTATTAATAACTTAACCATTAATCAAAGAAAATTGGAAAATTTGATAAATAATTTAACTAGTGTCAATAGTATCCTCGAAACGGATATTACAACTTTTACGCACATGACTCAAATTTTCTTAATTTTAGGAGATAATATTGAAACTATAACGGACGAATTATTTCGATTAGAAAATTGGTTAGCTTTCATTTATGCTCAAAGTACACATCATTCAATGTTATCTATAAATACGCATAAAGATATTTTAAATAAGCTAAATAACCTCTACAAGAAAGAGGAACTTTTAGACATTAGTTTTAGAGACTATTTTGATGTTATTAAAGTAGGTTATTATTATAATGATAGGAATATTGTGTTAATCTTTAAGTTTCCGATTGTCTTTCCTAAATTTTATTTCTTGTATCACCTATCCGCAGTACCGAATAAGAATAACCAAATCCTTATTCCCCCTAAACCATTCCTAGCAATTCACAATAAAGATTTTATGTACATAGAGGCTGAATGCCCGAAGGTTAACGGATTTTATGTATGTGATAACAAGTTTAACAATCCCTATGGAAAACAGCCCGACTGCATAGAACGCCTCATTACGACGCAGCAGATACAAAGTTCATGTCAATTTGTATCCTTGATCCTGACTACGGAAGCCGTGGAACAACTTGACGACAAGCATTATATTATAACATTTCCGGAGCCATCAAGTTTAAAATTATCCTGCAATCAGCAACAATTTGTAAAAGTACAAGGCAGTTATCTTGTAACTCTACCTCTGAGATGTTTAATAGAAAGTTCAGAATTTACAATAATTAATAGCAATGATTACATAAGAGGAAAGCCACTGAAAATAATAGACCTACACAGTTCTGAAAAAATTGAAGTTTCACAAACGTCATTACAACTAAACACTTTCGACCTTAAAAAACTTCAAGAAATAAGTGATGAAATATCATTGCAGCCGGAAATTTCAGGAACAACTGAAACAAACTGTCTTTATCATACTACAATCCCATTATATGGAATAATATTAAGTGCAAGCGCACTAAGCATTGCTGTTATAATATATAAAAACCTGAAGAATCGTAAAAGCTTTAAAGTCAAGAAAGAACAAAAGCTAGCAGAGGACGAGGAAGGAAATTGTAATCACGTGGAGAAGATTTTACAGCACTATTCGAGATCTAAGGACGTCAAATAAATGCTGTTCTTCAGGAGGGAGGTGTTATATCCCCATAGACCGTGGGATCGCTAAATAGACATTTGTTATATTCCCATGCATCGCGGGAAACGCTTAGCAAGCGATGGTGCAATATGTACATTCCATTGCATCAGAATCCAGGAATTATAACAATCAAAAAGCTTAATTCGCACTTCACATAAATGTATTATTTTATTATAATTTTATAACAATCCTAATGCTGAATCTGCACTTCACACCATTGTATTTCATTATAATTAATTTTAAATATAATTGTCACTCTTGTTTTCTAATATCGGGCAAGCAGTCGTCATTTTAGTTGTAACATAATTTGTAATTTTAAATAAAGTATTTTTATAATTTTGTTTTTTTTTGGATCCTCGGCTGCCACCGTACTTAATTAGCTATTAAATTGTTTTTTTTTTTTAATTTTACAGACTTAAAGTTTTTTTTTAAATAATAATATTTGATTCACTATAGTTCAAAAACATTTTTTTTAATAGTGAAAAAATATACTTTGTATATTTTCGTCATTTTCATATTTTTTATAACTTATAATATATAACCATACAAAGTTATTATGTAATAAAAAATAGTTAATCAAACTCATTTTAAAACGTTATTTTTACATACTACAATTCCATTATTAACTCCAAATGGAGCTCTATCAATCGGTACATAAAACTTTATAACGCACATACGAGTATTCTTCAAATTGGCCGAATAAGCAATAACCTGAATGTTCAGTTGATTGTAATTCAGAATGTGGTGAACGGTGCGAGAAAAATTACTCATTCATCATTACTCATAATAATAATAAAACGTAAGAGTCAATAACAAATGTTTTCTTTTTGTTAAAACACTAAAAACCTTAAATCTGAAAAAGCCGTGATCTTTGGGACGTGTTAGTTAAATAATTTATCTGTAACTATCTGTAATGTTCAGTTAATGTATTAAATCTGGTGCATTCCTAGATTAAATGAAAATTAGTAAAATAATTTCTTTGTTTAAAAGTAGCGATAGACTAGAACCCGGAAATTATGGGCCCACCTGTATTTTACCTTTAGCCACAAAAAAACCAAAGGTTGCATTTATCACATTAGTAGGACGCCACGGGATCGCTTTCGCACTGACCGTGACGCCCCGGCGGAACCAGATATCCAGATCTTTATCTGGATAATGAGATAATCTCATCGAATTATTAATTTACTATCGGCCCTTGATATGTGTAGAAAGTTGAAAAAAATAGGTCCGTGGAAAATAAGACAAAATCTTATTTGAAAAAAGTCGGTTACAAGCAAGCAAACAAACAAGCGTACATACACATGAAAGTAATAAAAGCGTATTAAAAATAAATTAACGTAAACGTCTTCAAAAAGTAAACAAATCCTTCATGGGGTTAAGTGTTCACTTATAAAATAAAGTTATCGCAAAATATCTTAAATTTTGCTTTTGTTAGTAATAAAATAAAAATATCATTTTAAATAATACTTGATCTTTTAGCAAATCTTTTAGTCTCTTTCTATGCGACATTATACGCCTTCTAACTTATTTATCACGGTGAGAATGAGAGGGAGAGAATGAGAGTTTTCAAAGAGCTATTTGATCCGATTCGTGCTACCGATTTCCATTGCAAGCCACAGTCTTAAATACCATCTTAACATCTGGACACATGGCGTTCTTCTAAAGTGCCAATTTTCAAATAAACTTTCTATCACACTAATAGCCAAAAAGTGTAAAGAAATTTCTTCAACGGTATTTCCAGATCAATTCAACCAATTAAAAAAGACCCATCTTCAAAAAGAGTCCCTACTCTCAAAGTCTAGCTACCCTGTTATGTATGGGATGCATGTTATGTATATATTATGTGTTTTATGTAAGCCAAAGGATCCTTTGCCCTTCTATTAATATACAAATGAGATGACGTATGACAGAAGAACGTGGAAGAAATTTACATATAAAGCCGACTCTAGATAATTGAGATAAGTGCAGGTAGATGGGACTTGTGATCGGAGTAGGAATATTTGGAAAGCCGACGAAGTCTCTAGCAATTGCTAGTAGTCAATGTAAAAATCTTGAGTGTTATAGGCTATATTTTTCCTAGTAAAACTGTATGATCATAAATTCATTTTAGAAGTCAAAATTAACAGGTGTCCATAAAAATCTATCAATCATGTACCTACTATCAAATAACATATAATAACAGTGTATAAAAGGTTTTTGATTTATTAATAGTTCTGATGTTAATGTAAAAAAAATACTATTCTATTGTTGTTTGGTACATAGCTTGTCTTTTATGGAAGTAAAATATTTGCATTTAAATGAATAGTGATAAAAACATGTCTCAAGTTAAGCCCGAGTTATATACAAAAAAAGCAAGAAAAGATCTTTATCATATTTATCAACGCCTTAATGACGTAAGTCTGTAATCTACATTGAGTAAATTTTATATATAGTACCAAAAAAGTAGCATATTATTATCCAATTGAGTTAGTTACTTTTAATTTAATTTTAGCAAAGAAAGTATAGTAATTGTTATTGTGTCACGTAGATTCTGAGTATACATTGCATTTTTACTCATAATCGCTTACGAAGATATGAAATGTAAAAACACAACTAACAGATCTACAGGCCAAATAGACTTAACTAAGCAACAAAAAAATATTTCAAATTCATCAATGTAAAAGTAGTTCTTTTCTCTTATATATTTATGTGTCATTTTCATTATGGTCTCCATTTCAATATGATTTTGATTAAGATTTAGGACTAGATAAAGCCCAATTGCACATCATCACATACAACTAGTTAAAAAATTCTCTATTCATCCTTAGGTTTTTACTTTTTATTATTTTCTTCCCAGGACTTTATAAATACAATAACCAATATCTTTAGTTGGGCTCATTGGGTCGGGATGGTTGGATCAGGACGGTTTTTATGGAAACTATACGGACTCTCTTTGCTAAGTATTTTGATTGGTATTGAGGGTCGAGCAACTTGGAAGATAGTGACGGCGCTGGGTGGTTGGGCTATTGACATGGCTGAACACAGTAAATATATGTTTATGTTGAGCATGTTTTTTGTAATAAGAGTTAGCATTATTACATCAGGATACAAAAAAAAATACTAATTCTATTTTGGCAAATACAGGAAGCGTAACTGCAAGACTGGCAGGTACAATGTTTTACACTGCAGTAGTAGTGAGTATGATTCAGTGCAATCTTTTTTCTTATTCTTGGAAGGAGATATCTAAGTACTGGATCTCAACCGAGTGCACTTTTAGTATTAAATACATGCCAGCAGATAGGACATTGAAGAAACGGATGTATAAAGTCACTGTAACTCTATTACTTTATGCTTTAGGTAAAGTATGAATTACATCATATTTGACGTATGCCAAACAGAATATAAGTTCAAATCCAATTTTTTAACATTAACTATATGTATGAATGGTATAAAAAAACTCATTCTTAATGAAAATTTTATTATACATTACTAGCTATTAGTTGTGACTATGTTTAATCGCAAGACTCAAGTAATAATCCCAAGCCTCAAATTTATGAGGTTTTTCGTGAAAATAAAATATTCTTCTGAAGTGAAAAGCATCCTATGTGTCGACTTAAGTCTTATTCTACAATTCAGTAAAATAAATATTCAATATATAATATATATATATATTTTGTTTCAGTCGTCTACCTGATAAACATAATGTCTGCAATTAATCTTTATTGTCACCTATCGGTTTGTTTAAAAAAAATAATTCTTAAAACTCACGGTTTCATACTCTTAGAGTGTAAGTACTGTTTATTGTACGTAGTAATGATGAGAATATAATATAAAAATAATTTTATAAATATTACCAAAAAAATTCTTCAGAAATTTACGTAAATTAATAATATAAATTTCACTAAAATCATGACATTATATCATAGCTGAATATTCGGAGTGGATCGGCGTACTCATTTTGATTATGAGTATTATTGCAACCATAGTGTGGAATTTACAAGATTTAATCATAATTCTGATAAGCATGGGTTTGACATCGAGGTATAAGAGACTTAACGAATGTGTAGCGACTATCACCAGGAATAATGACTCGAATAAAATGTTATGCAATGTAATAATTTTACTTTATTGATAATTATTATTTTGATAAAATTTTAGATAAAAGGATTACCAAACCTAAAGTTTATATTTTTAGGACCAGAAAATCCTACAAACATACACCTGGAGGAAAATACGGGAAGCGTATATGAAGCAAGCGATATTGGTGCGGCGCGTTGACAATTCCTTGGGCTTGCTCATCCTCATAAACAACTTTTTTAACTTTTACTTTATTTGTTTCCAGTTATATTTGGGAATAGCGTAAATTTTTGTAAGAGCAACTGATATTTCAGGTTTTATATACATTTTTTTAATGCCAATACTTTTTTTTAGCCAAGGGCGATCAAAGCTAAGCCCAGTTTCTAATGTTGGAATGAAACATATTAACCATTTGGTTCATCTGATCTGGCTGTGTAGCCGTAGTATTTATACTGTACTATCAGCTGCGGATGTGCATCAGAATTCCAGACTGGCTTTACCATATTTATATGAATGTCGTACTGAGTTTTATAACATTGAGGTCTAATTCATACTTATTTTACTTTGTATTTACGAGTATGGCGAGGAATATTTAACTTTATAAATACTGGAAACTTATTTTTTAAATCTAATGACATAAAATCTATCTACAGATTGAAAGACTTATAAAACAGCTTAGTAAGAGCTACGTTTCACTAACTGGAATGGGTTTTTTCTATATAAATAGAAACATTGTTTTACAGGTATTTATTCAATAGTCAATCAAAAATTACGAAATCAAAGGTTTATTTAAATCACACACATTATATTTTATAAATATTGCACTTATTATTATTGTTTCTTAAAGATTATAAAAAAACCGACAATACGAATCTCATGGATGTTCTTTAAAATTATTCGTCTATATCACCATTTACAAAATATTTACAATTATTTCAGATGGGTGGAATCGTTGTTACATATGTACTAGTGCTAGTTCAGTACGATGGATCTGATGATGATACTCTAGCGAATAATACAGAAACATCATTTTAATTAATTTATAACACAAAATTAAAGTTATTGCACAACCAAATAAAATTTATTACACCTATTTCATTGAACGTTCGATGTCATATTAAAAAATATTCAATAATTATTTATATAGAAAAATCTTACACCATGGTTACTTTTAGAGGGTAATGTTATATATACTTCGTAATAAATTGTGTTAATATTATTTTAAATATATTCCTTGTTCATCGATGGATAGTTACGATTATTAATATTTTACAGTACAATTTCGACAAAGCAACCACATATAATATGTCATCGTGGTGAAAAATTATATATTAATGTTGAATTTTATGAATTATGATAAATATGGTCGTCAAAAAACAATAACCACATATAAAACACATTTTTACAAAGAACAGGAAACATGTTCTTTACTTCACAAAATTTGGAGACTCCTCTTGGTTTTGAGAGACATTTTATGTGCGAGTCAAGGATGTGCTTGACACATCACAATTGCTGTACAAGAAAAAAATGCCTGTTTTGAAATATTAACTTTAAATAATATCTTCAAATATGTTTTTGTACTCCGGGGTAAAAATTTAATTTCCGAACTTACTTAAGAATAAAAGTGCGATTTTTAACCATTTATTTATTTAAAACAACTTATCAAGAAATTTAGGCTCTTCTTTTGAATTGTTTGATTGGTTTTAATTTTCGTAAAATTCTCGTTAAATATTCACGTTTGTAAAACAATTTAACAACAACAATGAAACAGTTATGACAATATTAAACCGGCCAAGTACTTGCCCACAAAGTTTTCGGTACTATTAACACGGGAAAAAAATCACGTTTCTTGTTTGGGGGATCTCCTAAAATGTTTAGTTTCTTTATATTTAATTTTTAAAGTGAATGTATAACTAAATAATCTGTGGGTATTTCCAGCGTCTACTTGTTGCCATTATTAATATCGAGCGAAGAAAATGCGTGTTGTACGATAGCCACCCCCAGACATTAAATTTATTTGGTTTTTAGTATTTGTTGTAATAGCGACCACATCATTGAAAATTTTTACTGTCTAGATATAGATAAAGATATAGCCTTTAGATAGACAGACGGACAGTGAAGTTATATTCATAGAGTTCCATTTTTACTCTTTGGATACGGAACCCAAAAAAATACCCTGGTGAGTTTATTGTGAGGTTTTTCTCAGATAAGCGTTTGAAAACCTCGTAACTTTGATTTTAAATTAGAGAGTATTTTTATAGAAGGGCATACTTCGGGAAAATGATCAAAATGATCAAAAAAAGGGTCTCCTTTTGACAAACACAAATTATCATTGATATTGGTTTAAATTAGAAAAGACCTAAAGTTTTTTTTTTATATAAACTAGGTTAATGTTTGACTACATTCCACCTGCTGGTAAGTGGAAATGTAGTCATAGGTGGTAAGACGCGTTAACCTAGCAACCTAATCACTCTTCAATAAATATTTAAATACAGGACTAAATCTCGAAATTTCATGAACTATGATATTTTATTTGATAGTGATTAAGGATTTGTATTTCATAAGTGTTAGAAATATTTTATAGCCTATACTTGATCATTTTAATATAATTTTGTTTTTTTTTTTTAATATATAAGGATTTTGAAAAAATAGCGAAGGCAAAATAAGTAGATGTTATACATCTGAAAACAAATAACAAGGGGATTAATATAAATGAAACTTACAGATTACCAAAGTTCGTAAATGAAGATATTATACAAATAAAGCGATAATATAATAAAATGAAAACGAAAATGAAGCGTTAATATAATAAAATAATATAAAACGATTATGTTGAATATAATTTACTCATATTTATATACATTCCAATCAAATGTACTTATAATATTTAACAAGGAATAAAGGCTTATTTTATTACTGGTAACATATTATAATATAGCTGTATAAATGAATATTATGATATATTTAATATTTTGAATATCCATCCCTCCTCTTCTGTTATATGAAATGATCTTTAGTAATCTGAGGTTAATATAATTGTTAAATACGTTAATATGGTTTTTTCTTCATAAATATATTTATACAAAGAATATATACATATAAAGAAGAAACAAAATGTTTATTAGTTGCCTTATTGCACTTTAGATGAAAGTAATATTCACCTTGATACCACAAAGTTGATAACAAGTCATCTTAATACCAACAATGTTATACAGACAAAGAGAAAGGATGTCTCTTAAAAGTAATATCAACTTTGTGTGAGCGCGAAGTTCACAAACATAAAGATAGTATCATCAGCTTTGCAATGTTAATATAGACAATACTTTGCAATGTTAATATTAACAAGTCGAGTGTATTTAAACCTTTTTAACCCCCTACCAAAAACGAAGGGTGTTATAAGTTTGACCTATGTGTACAGTGTATACTATCTGTGTATCTGTTTGTATGTCTGCGGCATTCTAGGAGCCAAACGCGTGGACGGTTTTGAATGCTGCTTTTTAATCGAAAGCTTAGTTCGTCGAGATGGTTTTTAGTTATGTTTGGTTGAAATAGAAGCAGTCGTCTCCAAGACATGGAGCTTTTATTAGTGCTAGTGCAAGGTTATTTTACAATATTGATAGTTAAAAACTAAATAAGTGAAATTAGTAGGTTCATTTAGTGTAAATTAAAAAAAAAACCCCGCTAAAAACACGTCTAAAAAGTTTTTATAAATATAGAATGACAAATAAACCGATACGGGCAGGGATTCAAACCCGCGACTTATTATATTTGGTTTAAGTTTTGAAACCTTAAAACAGAGGTTGTTAATTTTGTGTGTTTGTTAGAATTAATGAAAACTTTGTCCATAAATATAAAGATGATGCTTTCGCAGACAATACATTCTGACAACATTTGAAGTTAACAGTTGTTATTGTTCTTAGAAGCTCCCTCTAGAGAGTTGACTGTTTTAATTGTAATTTGATAGTTTTAACTTTTAAATCTCTCTTCTTTGTAAATTTCTAAAGACGTGTAGCTTAGATTTTTTTATTCATAACTTAAAGCTAATCTCTCCCCTAGTCCACACAACTTGTTTCTGTACGTCCCGCGCAAAAGTTTTTTTCAATACAAATATAGAATCCAAATTTAAATTCATGTTTATAGGACTCGACCTAACGACCACTTAGAATTTGTCCCGATCAGTCTGTTAATACAGCCAACAGTTAACCCTCGATGGTTTTTGCTTTCTATATATAATTGTCTTTATCTGAAACGGTTACCATATTGATAATTTTTCTAAAATATTTTTTTTTATCTGCATAACATCTGCATGGCTAACATGTACAAGTTCATAAAGTTTAAAGACATATTTTTCAAATCCAATTCATTTCAATGTTGATGTAAATAATAATTTTATCACCACATAACTAATAATAAACAATAGTTTAAAAAACTAAAAAAACACGCTTTTATTGCTAACCGAACTAAAAACTAGAAAATATTTTTTAATGACAAAGAGTATAAAATTACTGTGATTCATAACTATCCTCTCATAGATAGTTGCTAATAGAATGATTGTAGTACCTTAAATATCGAGCACCCCACGCTTTTTACTCAGAGTTGAATTATTCTGTTAATAACTTAAATTTTATTATAATTTTATATTAAGGCGATTCACTATGATTAATTGTTCGATCTTCTACTACTTATCCGAAATCAATCGCCCTCACGGTTCAATGGGACTTACTTCCATCATTGTGGTTAGTTTTACCTCCCAATTAATGGAATAAAATCCGTAAATCATGAAGAAACTTTTAATACCGTAGCGCACGCTACGGATATATGTTTGTCCCTTTTTACTTGAAATTTGTTTATCCTGAGGATCCTGGTAAGGATAACAGGTCGAATTGATTAAATTATTGCATTGTCATCGGTTCTTGATAAGTATGCCAAAATTCAAATTAATCCGACATTTCAAAGTAGGTCAAAATCACGTTCAAAGATTCCGGTACATTCATACATACAACCCAAGCTAATAAAAGCATGTTAAAAAGAAAAGTAATTGTGTGATTTAAAGGTGATAAATATCAAGCAATCAAATTTATTAATAAAAGTGACATTCCATAGTGACTGGTGGGATAGATTACTCCAGCGTTCCTAATGTTTAGACCTGTAACTTTCTATTTTGATCTAATATAAATGATCATACAGCTTATGGAACCAACTTATAGAACCAATATCGAAAAATATAAATAATGTACATTTAAATGATATTTTAATGTATAAAGAAATGTGACTGGTGGGACATACTGCCCTTCTTTCAGTCCTAATACTTATGTTTATAGCATCTCAACCCCACCAACCTAACGGTGACAAAGGTTGGGCCGCTATTCATGTGGACAAAGTTTACTCCTGTCATATAGACAGTTATACGGCAGGTCTGACCTCCGAAGTCGTCGGAAAACAGCAGTATAAGACTAGTAAGCTCGCAAGGCTATCGGTCATAGACAAGTCTAATCGTGACCACCAACCTACCTTTCCTCCATGAAAGGTTCCGGAGCTGTAAGGCACGCTCATTTGCCGTGTGATATCTTATACTTGTAATTCACTTGCTGAGAACGTCAGAGAGGCTAACTACCAGTTTCCAATCTTTCCTATACTACTACATAAACTAAAAATAAGCACCAAGTCTAATTTCTACAAGAAAATAGAGACCAAAGAATTGTGACTGCTGGGACATCGTTTTGTGACTGGTGGAACAAATACGAAATCGGCTAAAAAACTAACACTTTTTTTATCGTATTCTGAATTATTTATAAATTTTTAAAATAACAATTATAACGAATCATGTTCCTTTTACTTTCTTAAACTAAATCAAAGTAAACGTTTCCAGTCATTTTCTTAAATTAAATATTTACTCAATATTGTCACACATTTGAAAAGTTGGATCATTTGTTTTTCCTTTTCGCTAAATATTATTTAAATTTCTTAGCATCTTTTTTTCTTTTATCTCTCATTAAACAAGAATGAACTCTTCGATTTTGATGTCATTAAAATTTTCGTACAGTCACTGCGACTGGTAGGACAAAAATGATAATTACCTCTCCCATCACTTTTAACACCTTGCACCACAAGAATATGCTCAAAAAGTCAATAATTAGCTCTTTTGTTATTTGCTTATTGTATTTATGAGGTTTATAGTAAAATTCTTACCGTTTCCTATTGTATATTTATTTTAAATTAAAATTAAATAAATTGTTTTCACTTTCCAATGCTGTCTCTTCCGCTGTCCTAATAAAATAGATGAAATAAGTGCTTGCTAACATAATGCGAAAAAATCGTATCACTTATTCATCACTAAACTTGTCATAGTGAAAAAAAAAGTTGTTCTCGTCTTTTTTGAAATATTTCTTACATATCATGTAAATTTAAGTAATATACATTTCGTTAAGATTAAATTGGTTATGATCAGACCATTTTAAAAATAATTCATTTTCCCATTTCCCGTTTAAGGCCCCAAAAACTATTAAACTGTTCAAATGGGGGAAAACTGGTTACGATAGAGGCTTTACATATTATTGTATTGTTTTTATACCATGTTTGAAACCATATTGAATATTTATGATTGTCAAACAAGTGCCGCTTAAAGCCAATTTACTAATTTTGAACACAAAATACCTCTTTATAATGAGCCATGTCAATTATGTGTAATTATTTTGTTATGTTAAATGATTTTATTAAATCTCTGTCAATTAAGTACATTCAAGAATAGAATATATTATTATTAGCCCAGAATTTGTCGTTAGAATTGATTATAAAATTCGTTAAGTGTTATATATAGAATTTATTTGTTTGTTATTTGTTATTTAATTCGTATTATGTCTTTGTGCAATGTTCAACTTCTATGTTTTAAAAAAATCTTAAAAAAAAAACAACTTTAAACTCTGAGATGGAATAATGAATAAAAAATGTAAAAAAAGAACTGTCATTCTCAGTGTCATTGCGTTATATGTCAAAGTATTCTTGCAGTTATAACAAACATTTTCTAAATGGGTTTATTTTTTATATTTTACTTTTGAAATGATCATAAATATTTACCATTTATGATCATGTTAGTACAATACAATAAAAAAATGTTATAACTATTTAATTTTGTCTTATTTTTAACTTTAAGTAAGTATTATTAAATAAAATAAAGCAACAGTGTAACATCTGTCACTGGACGTAAGACAAGATGAGTCCAAATCAGAATAAGTTACATTTATAATACATTTAGATACATCGTCAATAAAGTAATTAAATGATTACCAAAGGTTGCGTATCCCACTAACATTGCCATTGTAATAAACATATTTTCGAACATTAACTTATTATATGTAACTGCACTGATTATTTACAAAATAAATGGTAATATATTATTTTGTTGACACATGCACATCACTTTTGCAAAATATAAAAAAACCTTATTTTAAGCGTTTTTGGATTTGCACAAAATATTAAATATTTTTTGGTAATACTAACTCCTTTGTTTACATTTTCTAACTATTTCTCCATCTCAGAGTATAGACAACACATATATTGTGGCAGTATTTTTATTAGTATTGTTACATATTTGGTTTGGACGAGAAAAGCAACTTTAT
The DNA here is from genome assembly GCA_959347405.1 of Napeogenes sylphis. NCBI lineage: Eukaryota > Metazoa > Arthropoda > Insecta > Lepidoptera > Nymphalidae > Napeogenes > Napeogenes sylphis. The sequence continues at coordinate 30,067,856 of OY365783.1, read as the reverse complement.
CTTGATTTAAGTAAATTAAATATCTTGTTTTTAACTTTATAATTCTGACAGTGAAGGGCTTTGGGGTATATTTTCTATTTGAAATGACTATTACAAATTTACTGTACATGTCCAAAACTTCATTTCCAATCTCTTGAAATTTACCAAAATTCTATCAACAAGAACTAGACGCTGCATTGGGTAAGTCAAGTCTTAATTACTAAAAATCACACAACAATTAAAAGTATTATAGCAACATAGCAAAGCAATCATTGTTATTACTTTATCTAAAACAGTGTTTTAATATAGAATAAAAGAAATAAGATAAGAAAAAAATTATAAAATAAACTACAAGAATGTTGAGTTTATAACTTCACTTATCATATGAAGGCGTTGCCCGACCTGGAATTCGATCTCGTACCACTTGGTTACCTAGTACATTTCTTCCTCCTCCAACAATAAATTAACAATAATATAATTTTTATTGTAACCATTTTTGAAAATATTTTTTTTACAGTTATATCCAACTGTAAACAAAATATTCTTATCTTCGAGAAGTTAATGTAGAAATATTAACTCAAAGAACTCCTAACATACGACTTTAACGTTTTACAGAGACTTTTTGTAATAAATAGATAATGCAATGTGTTGAAATGAATAATTAATAAAGAATAAAATCATAAAGAAGTGTAGAAATTAGTTACGTTGTTAAGATATGTTTTGTTGAATTTTAAGATTATTTAAGTGTCAAATTTATTTAAAGCTTACATGATCTGTTTAATTTAATCTATATCTCTTATTAGAAAAAAAGTTGGAAGCACTACAATATAATAATTGAAATACTATTTCTAAGTTAATTTTTTTCCTCTAAAATTATTTTAGAAATCTAGAACCATTGGAATACAATAATGTTACTATTACTAGAATAAAAAAAATCCTTCCTTTTAATTCTATTTCTCATAATTTAATATATCTTTAAAGTATTCCCCAGGGAAATCATATGAAGTGGATAAAGTTTACTCAAGTTAGATACTCCAGTCTTAAGATTTGTAAGATAAAAGTCTTTATATTTATATACGTTATAAACTCTCGAGATGGTTTTTTTACAAACTAAAATGACGCAATTCATGATTAACAATAGATATTTCAGGCCTAATCACCAGAAAGGGTTTTTGCCCGGAATTTCTGGATGCCTGGAACATAATACGTTAATATCGGAAAGCCTTAAAGATGCTAGAACTAGCGAGAGGCAAATTACGGTTTGTTGGATAGACTTAGAAAACGCTTTTGGGTCGGTACGACATGAACTAATGATGTTCGCGCTTAAATGGTATAACTTTCCTATGGTAGTTCGCGACATTATTGCATCATATTATTCAAAATTAAAATTCTCAATAATTTTTAATGAAAACCATTCAAAACCACTTAATTATAACGTTGGTTTATTTTAGGGCTGTTGTATTTCTCCTATTATATTTAATATAGTTATTAATATTTTAATAGACAAATTAATTAGAAATGAAAAAAAGTGGGGCTATCGGTTTAAGTTCAACAACAAATACACAGAATCCATACTAGCTTTTGCAGATGATCTCGCGATACTGACACGTAATCCGAAACAATGTCAGGTACTTTTAAATGTAGTTGAGGATTTCTGTACGTGGACGGGCGGATTGAGGACAAAACCAAGTAAATGTTTTAGTCTGTGTCTGGGTAGACGGAATACCAAATATACCTCTTACGATCCGGGTCTTATAATAGGCGGTCAGTGCGTTAGTACGGTTACGGAAGCAGCTCCGTTTAAATTTTTAGGTAAAAAAATCGATTACCAAGGCCGTACTCCATCGTTGGATGTAATAGTCGATAGCTTTTTAAACGATCTCAAAAAGGTAGACAACCAACCAATAAGTAACGTCAAAAAAGCTTGGATTTACGATAATTATTTAACATCACGTCTAAATTGGCCTTTCCTCGTGTATGATATAAATAAAACCCTTTTGTCAAAGTTAGATGCAAGCGTCATAAAGACATTGAAGTTATGGCTCGGGTTAGCGCACTCAGCGGACTCTTCAACCTTATTTAAAGACCGTAACAACTTTGGATTAAAATTAAAGAAACCATCGGAGCTCTACAAACATCTAAGAGTTACCAAAAGACATATCATCGGAAAATCTAAAGATGATACTGTAACTTCTCTCCCAAAAGACAAAGTTGCCTCAGAGCTCGAGTCACGACTTCAATTCCATAAAAAGTTTATGATAGGTGCTCAAACAAATAAAGTAGGGCTAGGATCAAGTAGGAAAGTTCAAGACATAGACATAACAAAATCTTTTATTCGACAAGACGAAAACGATAATTACCGACTCCACGCGATGAGCCTAGAAATTCAAAACGAATGGGTGACCATAGGAGATTTTTGTATTCCATTAGCTTTGAAGTGGCGCACCTTAATTTATGATTGGTCCCCAGCATTATTAAAATTCTATCTTAATGCATTCCAAATGACTCTCCCAGATCAAAGTAATTTAGTAAGATGGGGCAAAGCCACCGAAAAGTCTTGCAACATCTGTGGGGAGGCAATAGGAACCGCGAAACACCTATTGGTAGGGTGTAGGGTACTTCTAGATAAAGGTCAATACTCGCGTCGCCACGACAAGGTATTAGAAATTATACGGGAAGCGGTTAGTCTTTCAGTAGCAAGAGCGCGGAAGGGTATAACAACCACCGAACGATCTATAGAATTCGTAAAAGAAGGCTCCTCCAAAAAATCAAAAGCGAAGCCTTAATATTAGGCGCGGCTCCTGATTGGATTCTCATGATGGACACGTATGAAAGGCATTACAAAATCCCTGGGGATGTTGGTGTTTCGTCATCCAGACCGGACTTATTCCTGTATTCGAAACATCTGAGGCGCGTGATACTTGTGGAGCTTACTGTTCCTTGGGAAACAAACATTCCAAGGGATCACACATTCAAGCTCAATAAATATTACGAACTAACCAACGAACTGATCAGGAATAAATTTATAGTTAGTTTGTACGCGGTAGAAGTGGGAGAGAGAGGTATAACAGCAAAATCTCTCTATAGCCTACTTAAAGATCTTGGCCTTTCTAGAACAAGCATCGGTTCATTTCTAGAACGTACTTCAAAGGCGGCATTAGTAGGTTCTTTCCAAATTTGGTTAGGTAGGGAGAGGAGTGTGGAGGGTGAAGGTGAGCGTTTTTGCGCATAATAAAGGGGCCCCTTAAACCTACTCCTGGGTCGCAAGTTCCAGGCACTGCTTGCACTCCTCTCCTTGCAACGCGATGGGCCCGGCACCCTCACGGTGAATCCATGGATTGCTAAGAAGCTTCGTCTTTGATTGCAACTATAATATGTCCATGTTTATTGTAGTTGCAATGATTAACAGTTTACTTTATTAATATTTCAATAAATATTGCTATTTAAAAACATTCTGATATTAAACAACGAAAAAAAGAATTAAAATATATTTTTTGCCATCTGTGTACCATCCATACAATTAATGGAAATAATACAGAATATTCTTCATTAAGTTTCAATTTCGATTGTTTTAATGATCTGTCAGCTTTCAATTTAACAAAGTTTAATAAAGTTAGATATTGTATGAAATTGTATATATGTACACCACATACAAATTGCTTTTAACCTCTTTATTGTTCAGGAGTTCGTTTTCTTTGACTATCGTAAGCCAAGGCCATATAAAAATCGGTGTAAAAAAGAAAAATATGTTGGAAAAATAACAATTATTAAAATTTAACACTTTTATTGAGACATTATGATGTTCATAGTACATGACAAAAAAAATAATACATGACTACTGTGTTAAAAAAAAGTTATAACTCAGCGCGTAAGTTATCCATGAAATAAACATTAATTTTATACGACTTGCGGATAAATATCCAAACCTCTTTCAATTTTGTGAGTTGTTATAAGAAGCGAGTTTCGAAAATCAGTTAAGTAGTTGTAAAATTATCTGCCATAGAGCAACTACAACTTTCCTTAAAGGTAAGTTTATTTCAAGTTACTGCCTCCAGACAATTGTCATAAGTTTAACTTTGCAGTTAGAGACGTAAATGTTCCAAAATGTAATTAAATTTGATGAAAACAATTATTGGAGTAGAAATAACGAGTAGATATCTATTATAGTCACTAACGCAGATTCAAAATAAGACAATAGCCTCTTCTTAGCTATTCATTAAATCAAGTTTACTCAAACAGATGATTAGAACAAAGTTGCATCTACCGTCATATATTTAAAATGTATAGAATATAAGTGAAGATAAGATATCTGGTAGCCAATCTTCGACCTGTTAATTTAACTGTGTAGGAACAATCATTATACAAATAAGATAAGCAAAAAGCTAACAGTCACATTTAAAACATTCCAAATTCTTCATCTTAAATTTGTACTCTAACATACATAAAAAAAAGTAATGAGGTAAATTTAAGACTATAAAATGACGCTTTGCGTAATATATATATATATATATATATATATATATATATATATATATATATAAGTAGATTTATTATAAGATTTTCCACATCAGTCTTAAGACATTAAATATACTCTATATACAAACTAAGTTATGTTCTTCATACGTCTGAGTTAGACCGCTATAAATTATCTGCTCAGTGTGTTTATGGGGGCCCCATAGACGCAATCCGCTCATGTATCAGGGTGAGTGTGAAAGTGATTTCGTAGCATCATAATCACTGATAAGTGCAGTGTTACCAGTAGTTCAAAATCAATTTAAAGCCTTAGCAATTTTTATCGATATACTAATGAATTATACAATTGAATCTCATAAATCTAATTTTCTATTTGAACGATTTGAAATCAAGGTTAATTCTGTTATTTTATGCATAAAAGCTTCATCAAATGATTACTTATCTTAATGTTATAGAGATTCTCTACATAAATGTTTTGTGCTTCCTCGTGGAATACTCGTTTTAATAATGTAGAGAAGATTGTAGGTTTAGTGTAGAGGGTTTAGTTACTCTCACAAGTCAGGATATTAAAGAACAACTACGTTGCTTGCTTAGCCGATATTTGCAAGCAACTAATATACGATATTTAGTGTTAAATCTACAGTTCCTAAAACTTGCTTAGATACCGGCTCTCAATAATTTAACCACATTAATGAAAATAAGACAATTTATGCCTCATTGTACTCCAGTTACTCTTCATTATTCAAACTTATTAAAATCGTAACATCGCGTCGGGGGACCGTTGTACGTACGTTGATCGATCTATTTTACGAAGTTAATCATAGACTTAGACTACACGATTCGATATCGTAGGTAATTTCTTTATTTGCCTTGGCAACTTACTTGCATTTTAATTTCTTCTTTTATTAAGCTGTCCCCGGACGCAACGTTCTCAATAAGTACACGATAAAATTATTTTTATTCTTTTTTGAGGTCTTTTTGTATCGGGGGTTATTTAATAATTTTTTTCTTCTTTTTAAAGTTATGTTACTGGTTTCTTTATTGTACTAAATGAACCTACAGACACACAAATTTTCATGTATTTAAGTATTTCTATTAATCTATCCGAATATTATAAAGAGACAAAGAGAAAAGAAAGATTTGTTTGTATGAATTCAATATTTTTCAAAATTGCTCTGAAACTACAGGACCGATTTAAAAAAATCTTTTACCTCTAGATTCCTAATATTATCTTTGATGAACATAGACTATATTTAATACAGTAAAAAATAAGGATCCGCGTGAAAATTTCGCCAATGTAATAAATTATAAATGTATTAAGTAACAAGATTCAAAGCTTTTTCATACAAGTATAAACGAATATTAATAAATACCAATATTTAAAATTAAAATTATTTTAAATCACTAATAATACTATGATAAAGGAATTTATATTATCACGAGCTGTTTCTCGTGACTCTTTGCGACTACGAGCGTAAGCCATATAAATATATTTTTTACAGTCTACGTGGACGCAGTCACGGGCAACGGCTTATCCCTTATAAAGTACTTTATCTGAGTAAGTGTAAAAATCTTTTGACCTACATAAAAAGGCTTTTTTTCCTATATAACGCGGACGAAGACGCTGGGAACAGCTAGTATTGCATAAGAACCTTACACACCAATAAAACGTCAATATCTTGAAGACGACTTTTTTTATTTCAACCAAACATAGCTAAGAACCATCTAAACGAAAATAACTTTCGATTAAAAAAAACCGCATTCAAATCCGTCCAAGCGTTTGGCCGCAACATTGCCACAGAGACACAGATACACAGATCGACAGGTTAAGCTTATAACACTTTTCTTTTTAGTCTGGGGTTTAAAATATTGTGGTCTACAAAAAGTATTATTTTCATTCATAAGTTAAATTAAACAGTTTCATAAAATTCAGTGACATGAATGAGATTTTGGTTTTACTTTATATTTTCAATACATTTCTATAAACTATTTAGGTGTAGTTATTGAACGAACTTGAATTCACTACTCAATATTTATTTTATACAACAAGACTTAAGTATTATAATTATGCAAACAGATAGATTACAGAAACCTTATGGAGTCAATGTTTGCCGAACACAAATATTGGTGTGGTTGTAATTATGTCTCCATAATAAATGTCTATCCAAGTAAATAGTAAAAGATAAATAGCACAGCTAATAAAGATGTTAATTGTACATATTTTTACAAAATTAATAAATTTTACAAAACAACGTCAACTCATACTACCCAACTACTTATTTACTTACTTTTAAAAATATTATTTTTTTATGTTAAGATTCTTACAGTCTATGTTGGTTGAGAAAATCTGAGTTAAGTAATTTCTAACTTTAGTAGTGTTTCTAATAAGAATAATATAAATTGTATTGAATATACTTTACAGAACAATATAATTAAAAGTACTTTGGCTACATCGTAATCATTGGTATATAAGTTAAATTTATAAAACATTGACGACTTAATAAAAATAAGGATAACTTCTTTAAAATTAAGAATATAATGTTTTAGAATATTCTCCTGTTTGTGATTCTAAGTACAGTCTATATAGTTTCGTGCTGTGGAGAAGAAGTTTTCGACATGGCTGAAGTTCACAGTCAGATTAAGTTGTAGTGCAGATTTGACACGAACTATTAATGCTCCAAAAGTTTTTTTTTTTACCTTTTGTCCGTAGATTATATAAATTTTTAAAATCTTACATCAATATATTACAAAGAAAATATAGTTACGTTTATTACCTTCAGTTTTATTGTAGTAAAATTTGAAATTATTTTATATTTATAAAGTTCATTATATTGTTTACAATAATATAATGAACTTAAAATGTATTATACATATTATACTATGTAATAAATTGAGGTACATATAATTATAGAAACGTTAAAATTTATTATATCTCATATAGAAATTGCGAATCAATCCGTCCACTTTATTCTCTAACGAGAAAAGAGCGTGCCATAAAAATCAATAAGATTTTAAGAGTAAAGATATGATAAATGAAAATTGTATCTTTACCAAATATTGCTTTATCATAAGCCATAATTATCATAATGAAGATAATGTAATAATCTTAATAAATGAGCAACCTCCCTACCTATACCCAATATAAGTGATTATTAAATTAAATAACACAGATTAAGGTTTCAAATAAACCTCCAAAAATTGTCTTCCAAACTTCAACTAACTCGAAAAGTGACATTAATTATAACAAGTAGACCTATTAAATTAATGGGTAAATAAAAGTTTTAACGTTTTAATTCTACCAGCAAACTAACATTTGGCGACCAAGCCACCCTCCTTTAAAAGCAATTCGGAATGTGGTCAAGGATGCGACAAAGTTTCAGCCGTAAATAATCTAATTACTTGAAAGCTTTTTGACGATATATAGTAAAACTTAATAAACTTAACTAAAACATTTTTATTAAATTCATTTACAGTGTTTTATACATTTTAAATAATAAAACTTTATTATAATTTCTTTCATTATAACTTTCGAGTTTTATAACGTTTATAATATTATTCTTATCAAACGTAGAACTTAAATTAATTGAGATCAATAATACTAGCTTGGTATTTGTAAATAAATTAAATGACTTTAAGTTACATAGATACAATTATTCAACATTCAGCTTATTGTGAAGTAAGCTTATTGTTTTGTTTTTTAAGTTATTAAATAGACGAATATTATAGCTTTCCGACTTGCGAATATTTACATATTATAGTTGTCATATTTTTTTTTAAAAACCTTGTTCGAGGAAACCCTTTAAAATATTCTTAACATAATATAATATCTACAACACTTAAAAAACCTTTCTATCATATGTTATGTACCGGTATGTATATTATTGTGTATTTTTAATATTATGTTATTTAATTATCTTTTTTTTTATCCTTGGCTTGTTTGAATGTAGGATTTGGATCACATTGCTCAATTCTAGAATTCAAATTCCTTCCATTAATTTCATTTAACCAAATTATCATCATTCATCATCATTAATCAATCAATCATAATCCAATTTTTTTTTACGAAAAAACTAGGAACAATTTTACATAACTGCAACGAAGAAATGATAATTCTTATATTATATTCGTTAGGCCAGAAGACTGCCATGAAAGGCATTTATTAAAAGTACTCCGAAGTATTGTTTCCAAAGAATTTTTGTATTTTATTTGTATCTGTATTATATTTTCATAAGTCACGCATGTGTTAGATATTATAAGATTCTACAATTAAAAACCACTGAATTAATATAGTATAAAGTATTTAATCGAGCTACTTCATACTATTAATATGATAATATATTTCAATGCATTATTTGGATAAGTAAAGAAAAGAAAGAGCTAAACAAATATATCATTTAATATAACAAAATGACTCTCGGTACATAAATATAATAAATACAGTAATATAGTTATTACTGTGTAATTATTAAGACACATTTACCAATAACTCAATACGGTGAAATACTCACAACAGTTATTACACATATTATAAACAATGTAAGTATAAAAATCACTTATCTTGCCAGTTGTCCAATACAGATTGCCTTTAATAGAGGCTTACAGTCATATTTATAACATAACAACATCGACAGAAGCGCCAACGGCAGCTTCTGGAGATAAGTCATATTCACAACTTTAAACATCATTAAATATATCATAATAACAATATATATATATAGTACATATATATATAGTACATAACCATTTTAAATGCCTAAACATATTTATAACAATCTTATATCCTTCACACATTTATGGCTTACCTAATAAGATATGTAAATACAATATATTTAATATCTTAAGGCTACTTCCGATAGCTCGTCAAATCAATATCTTTTACTACTTTTATAACATACCAGTAATAACAATGATATATAGATCTTAATTCGTAAATCTAATTGTAACAACAATATTTATTGTTAATGTTATTATGTGGGTAAATAAATAATTACATATTTATATTAACTACAAACCAAATTACTATATAATAACAATCTTATATGTAGCAATACTACAATAATATAACACATGTATTAAAAAAATTCAAAGTAATTACGACATTTATACATTAAACATTATTTAATAATGAGAACAAATTTAACACCGTTATAAAGCTAGATAAGGTACTATTATGGTCAATTACTATTCACAGCTACAGAGCTTCTGGCTTCAAATGAGTATGACACAATAATTTGTAAACTTGACATGTGTTTACCAATTTATAGCAATAGATCTCCACCTATTGCTTAGAGATAACTTCGAGTCCTAAAAATAATATCATATTACAAACATTGTCAAAATATTAGTATAATATTATCGCTAATGTACTCTATCTTCTGTATAAAGATCGTTTCAATATTTCATTTCCATTCAGTGTAACAAAATAAATAATAATCACGCCATAAATTTTTTACTCAGTTACTTAAGTCATCTTTATATACATAAAAAGTTTAACAGTTATCATACAAAATATTGTAATGAATTATATCGTAAAAACTCTGATTTGTCGTTTTATAAAGTCCTTAATTAAGAACCTTTCCGTAAATAAATAAAGTACAAGGTTTTGCTTTTAAACCAACAGCGCAGCATTTACAAGGCAAATTAAAACGTGTATCTGGTCCAAACAAGAAAATTAAACAAAGAACGACGGGGTAAATCATGTAAATCAAACGAAGGTTTCAGGAACGACATTATAATAAAATATAACAGTATATTACAGTTGTAATTGATATATCATATCCTCGTATAATATTTCTTGTCAAAGCATAAATCATTATTGGCCGATAAATTCATTGCCAATCAACAAGAGCTTAACCCTAGTGCTTGATAGATAAAGTTTCAGGGGTGTCTTAAGGAAATATTACATATGTAACTTCTTAGAACTATTCGTCTACTATTGGCTTAAAATAAACCCTAACTTTCTTCTTAATTAACATAACATTATTTAATGTTATGTTTAACTCTATTTAGAGTTTTCAGTAGGTTTTATTTTCAAATTATTTACTTCGAAACAATTTCAAATGTAAAAAAACCAACCAATCAAATTGGAACATGTTCAAATTATAACTATTTAGATTACTTGGTTTAAGATTTATTACCAACCAACTATTCAAAATTTTTTTTTTTTAATTTATCAGTTAGTAGTTTGTATTACTAATTATTCTGTGTTTTATTAAATTACACTTATCATACATCAGTAATAAAATATGATTATTATGCAATTACTGCTATTGAATAACATAATGTGAAAAAGATTTAAAGATTGTACATAGTATACGTTTATAACAGATCAAAGAGTTGTCATAATTCTAATTGTTCGTATCTAAAAGGAAAAAAAAGTTTTTGATCTGGAAGAATCCCTGTTTGATTGATAATATTAGTGCTGATACAATTGGACGTAGCATTCTTTCTTATTGACAATCTCATTTATAAATTAAATTTGTAACATGCTAACTTAAACTAAAGGTACCTATAGAATTTGTGGGACTGGATTACCAATTTTATATCTTTCGATGTTACTTAAGTCAACCAGATGTTATGCTAGACTTTGATTGCTCTTTCACAATGTAACACTGTCATCTCATTTGGTGTCACTGTTTAGAACTGGTTAAATGAGTTTAATCGTGGTCGTACTAATCTCACACATGATCTGCGTGAGGGACGGCCTTCTACGGCGACAATTGAAAATAACAACAGTAACAAAAGATGGACTTATTAGGAGATTCAAAAAACTCAAGCATTGGTATGAACACAAAATCCTCCGTAAAAATTCGATGGTCAGGAAGAATTTGTGCCCGGTGGATGCTTTGCTGAAGCAGTGGCTGCGTTTCAAAATTTCGGCGAAGAGACCCCTGATAAGGTGTTTTTCTCAGGGGTTCCATCGGATACGTGGTGTTTTTGATACTTAAATGAAAGGCCTAAATAAGATATTTTCATAATCTTCAGGTCATAAAAAAATATTTTGATTTTATTATGTAACTTGTTTTCGAAATATCAGCATTTCACAAACAAAAAAATAAACACAATCACACTTACTATGCAAGTACTTGATGTACCAATTAAAAGAAACTGTCTAATACGGACGAAGTCGCGGATAAAAGATAGTAATATTATAATACGAGGTACCTAATGAACCAAAAAAGGTTTTCTAGAAATTTTGCTTAAGTCTCTATTTGTAACATCCAATTCTCGATGCGTGACCGACCTAAGCCTTGGCCCTTTGACCACTTTATTAAAATATAATGATGGACCTAAATAACAAGTCTGCCAATTTATGAGTCGGATATTAGATGGCTGAAATGGTATTGGCTTAATTAATTACATTTATAAAACTTGATTCACTTTCATCTTCTAATACTTGAATAATATATTTATGATACTGTTCTCTACAAGTCAAAAGATTTATTTATTTCATATTTTAAGTATATGTAACTCATAACGTACCTCTAAAATGTTTCAGTTCTTTAAACAGAATGTTTTTTTTTTTACTTGTGCTGTATTGAATAAAGCACAAGTAAAAAAAAACATTCTGTTTTTGTGTTGTGTATTGTTTAGATCTGAACTGAACGAACGAACGAGCCCGATTCGTACATGGCCGAAATTTTTGCATAAACGACATTTCTTTATATACAATATTTGTCCTCTTCAACCTCGAATCTGCAACCTTCAGTTGAAAGAGTGTCTGACCTGTGCTATGAAAGTGTGTGACCCTTAATAAGTTCAATGTATGCCTATTTTATATATATTTCTATGTTTTCAGAAGAAAAAGACCATTTTTTGAAATAAGATAAAATTAAAATACAATATATAAGGTATTTTAGTTTCGTGACTTTCGTTACACCAATTATACGGACCCATGCCCAGCAGCGAGTAAGTTACTTTTGGTTACACCTATTCAAAGGACCCATGTCTAGTAGTGAGCGTAAATTTCGTTACAAAATTTGACTGATCGTAAAGATATATTCTTATTACAAACTTTAACTTTGACTTTACAAATAATCAGATGGTTTTGCTCAAACCACAAATGTAAGATAAAGCGATGACGTACATAAGTTTGGCTCAATTCTCGTTTCACTCTGTTATAAATACCAAGATATTATTAGACCTTCTTCATAATAAAATCAACTTAATCTTTACTTTGTTTTTCATGAATTCATCTGTACACATTTTTTTTCAAAATGTGTCCAAATGAAAAAGACATAAAGGGAAAAATTGGTTATGCTATTTTTAAAACACTTCAATACAGCACAAGTAAAAAAAAAAACATTCTGTTTAAAGAACTGAAACATTTTAGAGGTACGTTATGAGTTACATATACTTAAAATATGAAATAAATAAATCTTTTGACTTGTAGAGAACAGTATCATAAATATATTATTCAAGTATTAGAAGATGAAAGTCAATCAAGTTTTATAAATGTAATTAATTAAGCCAATACCATTTCAGCCATCTAATATCCGACTCATAAATTGGCAGACTTGTTATTTAGGTCCATCATTATATTTTAATAAAGTGGTCAAAGGGCCAAGGCTTAGGTCGGTCACGCATCGAGAATTGGATGTTACAAATAGAGACTTAAGCAAAATTTCTGGAAAAGCTTTTTTGGTTCATTAGGTATCTCGTATTATAATATTACTATCTTTTATCATCGACTTCGTCCGAATTAGAAAGTTTCTTTTAATTGTTACATCAAGTACTTGCATAGTAAGTGTGATTGTGTTTGTTTTTTTGTGTGTGAAATGCTGACATTTCGAAAACAAAATCACAATCACAATTACTTAATTACTTTTCGTTTGTAAATGAAACTATAATTAGGTATTAATTTACAGACTAAAATCATTTTTTTATGACCTGAAGATTATGAAAATATCTTATCTAGGCCTTATCATTTAAGTATCAAAAAGTACACAAACACCACGTATCAGATGGAACCCCTGAGAAAAACACTTTGCCTATACCTTATCAGGGGTCTCTTCGCCGGAATTTTGTTACGCAGCCACTGCTTCAACAAAGCATCCACCGGACGCAAATTCTTCCTGACCATCAAATTTTTACGGAGGATTTTGTGTACGTGACTTATACCAAAGCTTAAGCTTTTTCGAATCTCCTAATAGGTCCCTCTTTTGTTACTGTTATTTTCAATTGTCGCCGTAGAAGGCCGTCCCTCACGCAGATCATGTGTGAGATTAGTAAGACCACGATTAAACTCATTTAACCAGTTCTAAACAGTGACACCAAATGGGATGACAGTGTTTCATCGTGAAAGGCCAATCAAAGTCTAGCATAACATCTGGTTGACTTATGTAACATCGAAAGATATAAAATTGGTAATCCAGTCCCACAAATTCTATAGGTACCTTTAGTTTAAGTTAGCATATTACAAATTTAATTTATAAATGAGATTGTCCATAAGAAAGAATGCTACATCCAATTGTGTCAGCACTGATAATATCAATCAAATGGGGATTCCAGATCACAGGCGTTTTTTCCTTTTAGATACGAACAATTAGAATTATCACAATTCTTTGATCTGTTATAAACTTATACTATGTACAATCTTTAACTCTTTTTGATATCATGTTATTCAATAGCAGTAATTGGATAATAATCATATTTTATTAGTGAAGTATGATAAGTGTAATTAAAATGATATAGTTGTTTTATAAAAGTTGTACATTTTTGATTATAATTTATTTACATTAAGTAAATATAATTCATCAACTCAATGGTATTGTATGTAAAAAAAACCGAATGTTTAAGTGAAAAATTAAATGTTGTTTCTAAACTAAACTCTGAGGTGTTGGGTGATTCGGCTATACATACTAAAAGTAATAATAAAAACATAAATATAATGAATAAAAATCCAATTAATAATAGGTCCTCTGTTATGCACAACCATAATTACTTTGTTTTTTCTGACCAATTGGGTCAGGGCTTTGGGTCTCTTTTAAGTAGGGAATTAAATAATGTACATAATATGTGCTCACCTGGTGCTAGTTACCAGCACAATTTAGATAAAATAATTAATTTTGACTCAAAGTTGACTGAAAACAGTACTATTGTACTATTACATGGAGATGGTTTGTCGATTAAGAAAATTGAAATAATTAGTAATATTGAAAAATTATTGAAATTACCCTTAGGCCCTTTCTTATTTTTACTCTATATTAATGATTTGCCTTTTTACGTAAAAGGACTATGTGACATTGTACTTTTTGCTGATGATACCTCACTTATTTTTAAAGTTGATCGTAATAATGCTAATTTTGACAAAGTTAACTGTGCTCTGTCACGTGTTCTTCATTGGTTTGAAATTAATAATTTGGCATTAAATACTAAAAAAACTAAATGCATGGAATTTACACTTCCTAATGTAAAAAGTCAAGATTGTAGTTTATTCCTTAACAATGAAGTGTTGGAGCTGACTGACTCGACAACTTTCTTAGGTATAACTTTAGATAAAAGGCTCCAGTGGAACCCCCATCTCTCGACACTCGCAAGCAAACTTAGCTCAGCCGTCTTTGCAATTAAAAAAGTAAGACAATTAACAGACGTTAATACGGCTCGACTCGTTTATTTTAGTTATTTTCATAGTATATTGTCTTACGGTATCTTACTATGGGGCAGCGCTGCCGAAATTAATTCTATATTTATTTTACAAAAACGAGCTATACGGGCTATTTGTAACTTAAAAGCTAGAGACTCCCTAAGAGAAGTTTTTAAAGAAATCGGTATTCTTACGGTCGCTTCTCAATACATTTTTAATAACTTACTATATATACGCCAAAATTTAAATGACTATAAAAAAAACAGCGACAGACATACAATCAATACAAGAAATAAAAATAGGCTCGTAACGCCTAAATTTCGACTTCAAAAAGTTAAGAAATCCTTCATGGGCTTGAGTATACGCATATATAATAAGGTTCCACAAGATATCTTAGATCTTCCTTTTCTTGGTTTCAAATCTAAAATTAAAGGTATATTATTAAATAAATCTTACTATAACATTCAAGAGTTTTTGGTTGATCGAAATGTGTGGAACTTGGGTCATTGACTCATTTGCAGGGTTGATGTTATAATTTATAAGTCAAACATTGTTAAATTTTATTTAAAAAGAGCAACTGTTGAGTTTCTGGCCAGCTCTTCTCAGCAGAACAGCATTCCGAGCTGGTGGTAGCTTACTCACAGACTGACTATACTGACCAATTTAATGTAATTGACGATTCAAAAGTGCGTGTAAATGCCTACTTGAATAAAGATATTTTGAATTTGAATTTGAATTTGAATGAAATAGCATAAAAGTGCCAGATGACAAATAAATTGAGGTACTTTTATGGACCATTTCACTCGTAAGTGTCAAATTATTATTTTTTGGAAGTAGCTTAAAGAAGAAATATATGTCATGCAATGTGAAAATACAGTGTATAACATCATCGATTATCACCGACGATACAAGATGACATGTGTAATTAATAATAATAAATTTAAATAAAACTGTTCACATTCAATCACGCCGCGAAACCGCCATGCTTCGAGCTCATGAATAGGAACCCCGAATGGGTTCGGAACTAGTCGGGCACTTCCGATTACAAATTACATGATTATAGCCGGGTAAATATTTATTTAATAATCATCATGATTCACGAAAGTTTAAATACAAGAACTGTTTACATTTTTATTAAACAATTTGAAAAGTAAGTTGTTACAAACAACCTACGGCGCTAACTATCTTACATCTATTCGATCTATCGATTTCTATTAACATACGTATATTTGAATAACATAACACTCCTTCTAAAGTCATAGGGTTATACGAAGGATTTACACAAATAATTATGTAAAATTCATTGAACCAAACGATTAAAAACAGGATCTCCCGTGGCAATTAGTTATCGCGCTACAATCTATGTATGTAAACATAGTATTTCTATAGACTATATGTTAGTTACTTATTTATACTTAACAGGATTAAAATAAATTAAAGTCATTAGTTAAATGGTTACTTATTTATACAAAACAGGTTTAAACCACAAAGAACATCATTTAGGGTTAAAAAAATACCAAAACAAGAAAAATATTAAAATTACCTTTAAACCTACGGTATAGTTTTTTTTTGATCTGAACTTTTGTAGCGCTGACTTCGTCTTGCATAAAATGCTTTTTAAAAATCAATGTTTTTAAAAATAAATGTCATTTTAAATAAATGTACTATGTTTATGAAGTACAGAATGCAATAGTGCATTATTATTAGGTTTACGTAACTACAACAAAAATAATGTTCATTCAAAGAAACTTATCCAATTCAGCACTCAGCACGTTCAATATAAAATGATTTGGTTTGTACAACGTATTTGTGTATTTGTTTCAATTGTCTTTTGTTTCCGTTATTTGAGTTAGAAAACAAATATGGCAATATTTGTAACAACTTTTGCTTTGAAAATTTTTATTCTACAGTTTAGATGAAATATGAATGTCTATCATTGTGCAGTTACGAATATTAATGTACTTATGAAAATTATGTTTTTATGTCCTTATGTATTCCATAATTATGTTTATCTAAGGCTAAAACTTTAAAGTAAAATTATTGTGTTTTAAATTTCTATAAACATGTATAGCCATGTTAAGCCTATTTAAATGTATATAAATATAGAATGAAAAATAAACCGATACGGTAGCTCAGTTGTTGAGCGACGGGACGGTTTCTCAGTAGTCGCAGGTTCAAATCCCTGCCCGTATTGGTTTATTATAATATTATTTTTCTATATTTATATAAATATAAAATTATTATGTTAAGAAAATGCTTTCACAACAATTCTTATCGAATACGTGTTATGGGTATTTTATTCGCATATTATTTCAGCCTCCAGCTTCATTAACACTATTTTAATAACAAAGATTTATTACTTTTTTATAATATGACGTCTATAACTATATTTTCATATTGTTATAAAACAATAAGGTTTTCCCAATGAAAAGGATTGCTGCAAAGAATTCGAAACGTTGAGTTAAATTTAACGTTCATATTTTAAAATAGAAATCCAATTATATGCAAGTCAGAATCGTATTTTATTAAATTGTAAACTCTCAAGCTAGTTTTGAGTAGTTCGTGCTTTTGCTACTTAGCAGTCTTGGTAGAAAGGGCGCGGTAGAGACATTTTGTGACCAAACAATATCTGATTCAATGATCCTAGACAATGCTGCTTCTTTAGAACTATGGTGGGGTTGGGTTGTTTAGAAATATTTTTTCTTTTCAATAATAAAATTTAAAAAGACTATAAAATAAAGTTATTTTTATTAGATTATAAAAAGGTGATAAAATCTTTTATATATACAAAGATTATAAAGTTATCTGTCATAAGGTTTAGTTAAAATTAAGCCAAAGCAAATTGATTGAAATTGACTTTAGATCATCAAGTTCATGGTAAAATCGCACATGTACTTCTAGATGCCTAGTATTCAATAGTATGCCTAGTATATATATACAAGTGCCTACGTTTAAGCAAATTATTTTAATTTGATGTCATACAATGTATGCGGAATATTTTGAATGTGTAATGCAAGAAAGTGTTTTGCTTAAATATTTAAGTAAATTATTTTGTTTTGCCTCTTAATTTTCATTTAATATCTCACATTGGATGTCAGTATTAGTTTTGTCATTAATTCATTATTATATCTTTATATATATATGTCTTGTGTGCGTGTGTATGTCACTGAACTCCTCCTAAACGACTCTTGTGTGTGTTCTTGCTCTTCTTTGTGTGTGTTCTAGGGGACTGAGAATTGTTTAGATTCACAATTTGGTCCACTGCAAAATGGTTTTTTGATTATTTTTTAATGTGTAGGTGGTGACTTTGAAATGTTTCACATTGGTTCCGAAGGACTGCGTTACCATGGCAATGTCAAATATTAAAATTTATTATATTTTAATTATAGTCTGCCCTGACATTTGGCGTTGCGGTAGAAATAAGAAAAATATTTTAGCGGACTTCTGCTTCGCTGGTGCTCCGCTACGTAAAAAAATAAAAAAAAAATTTTGGAACAAATTCATTTATTCAAACAAAAAATCTTTACTTACATATTCATACGGTATCGATTGATCGAATTATGATAAATGAACATGTAATAACGTTAGACATTGTGATAACTTTTTAATATTTTTTTAAAGTTTGATTTTTTAAATTAAAGACGCGTGTACAAGACAACGTCTGTCGGGTCCGCTAGTAATAAGAAAAGAAGTTAATAATGATACAAAGCCATTTTTATAATTTAAATAACATAAGAGTATAGGATAGATACCTAATAAAAATAAATAAAAAGTTATATAGGTTTGATTAGAACCAAAATGTATCACGTGCAAATTGAACGGAATTTTTTGGTAAAGAATTGTTAATTTGTTGACGGTACATGTAATTAACCCGGCGTGAATGAGGTGGGGTATCTCATACCCGCTAAGTTTTAAAACGCAAATTGTTTAATGTTATTGTTGCTATGCAAGTCCCGCCGTTGCAGTAGCTGGAGGTAAGGGTGTGTTGGTTGAGTTTCGGCATCAAGTTTAGTTATTCACCAATTGCGTGCGTGAGATATACGATTGCAAACTTCGCCAGGGTATGACATACCCCACCTCATAGTTGGCGTCACATATTTGGAGTGACAGTAAGTTTATAATTAATTCTTATTTTTAATATTATGTGATTTATTTTAAGATTTATCAAGATGTATTATGAAAAAAATTAAGAAGGTTGACAATCTAGCTGCAATAAGGAATATTATGGATAATTTAGTCAACAATATTAGTAACCATTATGTGCCTTCCGAGAACTTTACTATTGATGAAATGTAACTATCGTTTCATGTATAAATTCCTAATAAACCGGCCAAAGGTGGACTCAAATTTCAAGTTCAATATGCGAAAAAGTTTTACATTCTAAAACTGGAGCTATACGCAGGGAAATAACCACCTGAGTTATATGGTATACTCAATATGGCTACTATAAACTATCATAATCTACAGGGAAAATCACTTATGGTGCAAAAAACGCATTATGCACCGTGATTATATTCGTAATTTAGGTCTGAAGACTGAACCTAATAAAAGATAGTTTTTGCAACATTCAAAGGAAGTTCGTCCTCCAGCGGAAATACGAAAGAGAATTGCCCATCACCTGTGGGGACCTTTATTAGCAGTTCCCAAAAAAATGTTTAGCAAATATGTTAGATAGGGTGGCTGTCCTCAAAAAAGAAATAAAAAGATAAAATATTGCTGTTCTAAATGTATAAAGCCAATATGTATGGAACACGCGGTTTTTGTGTGCAGACATTATGCTGATTTTTAGGTGTAACTTTAGCGATATGTTATATGATCTCATAAGATTGTTTAGTTCTTCTTTGAGTTAGAATTATTAGAAAATAGTCTTATTATGTTGATTTAACAAAGACGTTAGAATTTTGCTAGATTTTTATGCAAAAAGTTAATTAACCACCGAAACTTGTATTTTTTCATAGAATATTTAATAACATAGTTATTTTAATAATCATTAAAACTGTTTTTACTTAAACCTCTTTTCTTTTTTGTAATCTTATTTGTTTAAAATTGCGTTTTGATTGTTTTATTATAGGTAATGCAAATTAAACGTTTGTATAAAAAAAAAATAACATTCAAGTTTTGGGTATCTCATACCCACCTCATAGCTGGTGTAACAATTACTCACCTCATTCACGCCGGGTTAAAAAGGTTTTTTAACATTGTAATAATGTACTAACTTTTAATCCTTACTGTAATTGTACATTTGCTAAACTGTAATTATTTCAGTAACCCAATTGCTGTTATAATGTCAAAGTTTTAGATTCGAAATGTATCCTCAGTTATAATACAAAGTAATTAATGTTGTATTTGTTTGTTATATAACACGGTCTGAAAAAGTTAAGGAATATTTGTATATTGCACTGAGACTAACAATGTTAAATTACACTGTTTATACAAGTACTTTGCAATGAATTCTATATTTATAAATGCAGCATTTATTAGTTATAAAATGTAATTTATTAACGTGTTTGCTATATAATACTAGTATATTAAAATTTCAAGCAAATGATATGTATTAATATTTATAGAGGTATTTAAGTATTAGTGTGCTGTAAACTCATATTTTGTATTTATAATGACTAAATGTAGTAGTTGGTACATAAAATTAAAAGCAATGCGATGTTAAAATTCAGCGGTTCATTTTAGTCATTAAACTGTCTTAATTTTAGCAACTACAAACTCCAACAGAGTTAAAGTTATGGGAAATAAGTTTCAGCAGACTATTTCACCTATAAAATCTATTTTCATAGTTGAAGATACAAACACACTAAACTTTTGAAAAAAAAAAAAAATGTAAAAGTAACGCTTAAAATACGTGTAAGATTTAATAGTACTTCTAAGATGTCAGATAAGATCAAACAATATTTTTTTTTATTTAAACAACTGCGAGTAAGAAAAATTCTGAAACATTCTTTTTCTGAAAAAAAAAAAAAACAAACCCAGAGCGTCAAAATTAATGCACTATTCATTTGTCTCTTGAAGTATAAACTACTCTATACTTTAAAATTTCTTTCTAAAATACGTACAGTTTCGCATGCGGTCTGTTAGCTTAACAACTATCAAGACATTTGCCAAAATGGTCGTTAGACAATCAAAAAATCTAAAATAAATAAACAAAATATATGTATGTCAAATATATTAAGTGCGTTTTAATTTATATTTAACATGTAAGGATTTTTTAAAGAAATCTCTTTAGAAGAATAAAACAAGAGTTCCAAAATAGGTCATGAAAAAACATTCTAAGAAATAATAAGTAGATAACGGTATTGATTTTTTTTTATTTGTCACTCGAAAAACGTTTTTACAGATCAGTTAAAAATAAAATATATAATTAAATAAAATATAATAATTTTATATTTTATTTAATTATATATTTTAAAACTATCGTTAATATTTGAGAAACATTTACGATAAGGTCCATAATAAAAGCATACCCTTTTTTTATTTACTGAATGTTCAAAGTCGTTATAAATTTATTTTTTTTATTTTTCACTTAATCTTTAATAAAAGTCTATCCACTGCTGTAGTCCACTGATATATAAGCAAAGAAAACCATATGGAAAATAAAATACGTATGAGATATGCTTTATATCCTTCATTTTTT
Source organism: Napeogenes sylphis (assembly GCA_959347405.1). Lineage (NCBI taxonomy): Eukaryota > Metazoa > Arthropoda > Insecta > Lepidoptera > Nymphalidae > Napeogenes > Napeogenes sylphis. The sequence continues at coordinate 30,046,176 of OY365783.1, read as the reverse complement.
TTTTATAAAAAAAATATTATCTTAAGAGGTAACTTCATATCAAATTTCTCTATATTTGAAAAGTTTTATTTTTAAAAAGGTTTCGAAAATAATCTTTTATGATAGTTAATATTTTAATACGAAACAACGATTGCATAATATTCTTTAAGATCTTCATGAGTAGGTACTACACGTTGAAATAAAACTACTTTTTCGTATTTAACTCGCGTATAATTAATTTTAAATTTAACTCGACCTTTCAAATGCTTTGTAACAAACATGTTCAAGGTAAGGCGAGATGGAGGCGAGACTTTTATGCATATTTAAATAAAAAAAATTAATTACTTTTTATTACTTTGTTATTTACTATTATATTAATATATATTTATAAGATTGCTAGAAACATACATTTGCTTAAAATCTATTTTGATTATAATGTCCTCAACATCTGATCTCAGAACCGAATTATATTGACTACAAAAGAATTTTATCCATAGAATTTAATTTAAAATCAGACAATTATATGTTTTACGTTAAATTTCATCCCACAAATACTTTTTTTATTTAAGATGCTAATCTGATCTCATACGTTAAAGCTATCAAGGTACCTGAAAGCTTTTGAGTGTAGATGCTATGAGTAATTTATTAATTGTGCATTCAAATTTTTATTATTATTGTCTCTAAGAAGACTACGTTGTTTCTTTCGAAACTCAAAATGGAATAAATTCCGAATCATGCCGATAATTTGATAATAATATCGAAAGTTTGAAAGGACCATAATTAATAAGAATAGAATAAAAGACGCCGGTTATAAGGGAGGTTAATAAATTTGAATATCAATTTACTAAGGAATTATTATTGAATTATATAACCTACTTACATTTAAGTCAATAAATTTGTTAACTTACTACACGGATAGTTTACAATATCGTTAACTTTTGTTAAGTTTTCATAAAATATTTAAATAAAGTTTCAATTCATTCGTAATAATTCATGAGCTAAAGTACGATTTGAATAAAATATTAATACGACAACCAAAATCTCAAAGAACGGGTGGTAATGTGTTTATATTATCTTGGTCTTGGACCAAGATATAGAGCCTTACTTATGCCCATTCACCGTTGAGCAGTCGACCGGGACACATGTCCCTTTTACCTGCTCCGCCTATTCGCGCCACCTACCTGGGCCGTCACGCTGACCGCCCAGCCACCTGCGCCGACCACCTGCACCGACCGTTCATACACCTGCGCCAGTCAAGATAACGACCTCCATTGTGTGCAAGCCAGCGGTGTGATTGTGTTTGTGTGTGAGTCATCGCCGCAAGCACACCTGCGGGCCAGTGAGCCTGCATAGGGGTCCAACAAGTCCGACGTCGCCCTAGTTAGGGTACGAAACGCAATTCAAAGACTTCGTCGTAATAGCCTGCGTCGTGTAAGTACACAGTCGTTAGGGCATTAGGCACACCTCTGCCACCTACTGACAGAGATTCGATAGGGTTCACGTTGGGCACTCGCCTCCCTGCTCACGCAGGACGGCTCATATCTCCGGGCTCCGCCATGGACCCCAAATCCGCGGCGGAACCCGAAGATCTGTCCAAGTCGCAGTTCTTTGGTTGGGTCCACGGAATTGCGCCTGAATTATGCCTGCAGTACTCTGTCCTGTTAGGCATCGAGTCTCCGCCCTCGACCTCGACCTCGACCTCGCGCCGCGATCGCGACCGAGAGCACCTCCGACATGGAGGTCGAGGCCGCCACTCCTACGGAGCAGACGGCCTCGGATTCCGAGTCGAGGAGTTCGTCCCCTTCCTCGGACGCTGACGAGGACGACGGTTTCACGACCGTGTAGACCAAATCGGCCAAGAGGAAGGCGACGAAAGCGCTCTCCTCGAACGTCCCGCGAAAACGGGCCTCAAAACCCGCTAGTAGCGAACCCGCGTCGCCCGACCGTTCTTCGGGCCCGGGCCCAACTCGCGAACGCGCGCCGATCGCGCCCGAAGCGCCCGCGTCCGCGTCACCGTCGTCCGCGCCTTCAGCGCCCGCGGAGGCGCCTTCAGCGCCACGGAAGTCCCCCGCGCCGCCGCCGCTTTACATAAGGGACAAGTCTAAGTGGGACACTCTGTCCGCACTTATGACGGAGCACAAGCTCCGTTTCACGTCCGCCCGAAATACCGCCGACGGTATCCGCGTTCAAACCGCGTCTTCGTCGGACCACCGTGGTCTGACTCGTCTACTCCGCGAACGTGGTTACGGATACCACACTTACGCGCTAGAGGATGAACGCCGCTTAACGGTGGTCATCCGAGGGCTCCCCGTGGAGCTCACTACTGAGCGGATTTTCGAGTACCTTAAGTCCCAATCCTTCCCCGTCATCTCGGTGCACCGCATGTACCGAGCGACCACTAGGGTCCCGTTCGATCTCGTTCTCGTCCATCTCGAGCTTTCCCTGGAAGGAAAGCAAATTTTTAACGTCAAGGCAGTCTGCCAACTCTCCGGCCTTAGGGTCGAACCTCCACGCGGTCGCGGTTTTCCTGGTCAGTGTCATCGCTGCCAGGTCTATGGGCATTTCCAACATTTTGTCACGCGCGTCCAAGGTGCGTCAAGTGCCATGACGACCACGCGACAGCCGACTGTTCGCGGAAGGGACTGGTCCCTGAGGATCCTCCCAGCTGCGTCCTGTGCGGACAGAAGGGCCATCCCGCGAATTATCGCGGGTGCCCCAAAGCGCCGCGCAGGACACAGCCGGCAAGGCATCCTCCTCGATTCGTCCAGCCTCCATGGGCTCCTCTAGCTCCTAGGAGGCCCGCGGCCCCTCAGGCATCCCAGGCCCCTCAGGCACCCGCGAACGCGATCGCGAACGCTTGGGTAAAGCCTCCGAGGATTATCCCACAGCCCGTCCCCCAGTCGTTGCCGCCGCCGCCGGTTCGTAACTCCACCGACGGAGTTGCGAGTTCGCTCGCGTGCGTCACGAGCCTCTTCGGTGTAATAGACATCGAAGAGCTCCTAGTCTTCTCGAATGAAATGAGGGATTCCGCGCGGAACCCTCCCGCGAGGATGGAAGTGCTCCTCAAGCACGCCGTCCTAATCAAATCGATATACGAACACACGATGTCAACATGATGACATCGCGTGGAAGGGTAAAACCTCGCTCTCTGACTGTCGCTACATTCAACGCAAACGGGCTACTTAAGCAGATAGATCTAGTGCGCGACTTCGTGGTCACGTACCAGATAGACGTCCTGTTAGTACAAGAGACCTTTCTGAAGCCGTGTAATCGTGATCCGCGCATCGCGAATTACCGTCTCGTTAGGAACGATAGAGCAACCGCGAAGGGGGGAACCATCATCTACTACAGAAGGTCTCTTCATTGCACTCCGCTCGATCCGCCCCAACTAGTTAACGTAGAAGCGTCATTATGTCAGGTGGGTATGACCGGCCATCAGTCGATCGTACTAGCATCCGTCTATCTTTCTCCCAATAAAGCCTTAGTTGAGATGGACCTTAAGTCCTTACTCCAATTAGGTAACGCAACCATTCTGGCCGGCGACCTAAATTGTAAACATCCCCGCTGGAACGCTACTGTCGCAAACAGTAGCGGAAATCTCCTTGATAGGCTAAGCTACAAGGCTGGTCTCGACTTCGAGATCACCGCGCCTTTGAGTCCCACGCGATACTGCGACACAGACTTCCGACATGACAGACCCGACGTGCTCGACATAGTACTCTTGAAGGGCGTGACACTCCAGTTACGTTCTATCGAGACGCTATCCGAGCTAGACTCTGACCATCGACCGGTCCTATTTCAGCTAGGACTTCCTCCCCTTAGGGAACCCGCGACAAAAACAATTATTAACTGGACGAAGCTTCAAGAGCAACTCCATTGCCCCGTATCAGCGCACCTCGACAAAATTCCTGACCATCTTACATCGGTCGAGGACGCTGTCTCAGCCGCGACTAACTTCACAGAACATTTGGTAGACAGCATAGGAAAGTCCTCGAAGGAGGTCCGAGTGAACTTCGAGGGTTACCGAGCACTCCCTCCGGACATTAGACTTCTAATCACCCGTAAAAACGCCGCGATTAGAGCCCACGACCGATACCCGACAGATGACAACTGACAGTGGCTGCGCCGTCTCCAGAGGGAGTCGAGACAAGCTCTCGACGACTTCAGAGATAGCGGCTGGGATAGGACGCTTGCGACGCTCTCTCCAACACACCAGGCATTCAAGCGGTTGCAGAGAGCGTTGAAGGCGGACACTGTCTCAGATATGCCTCCCTCGGTTGGACCTAACTCCGCCATCGCGTTTGACGACCCTGACAAAGCTGAGTGCTTAGCCGACAGTCTAGAGAGCCAGTGCCGTCTGGAAATCCCACCAATCAAGGAAACGAACCTAGACGAGGTGACGTCCATAGTTAGGGCGCTTCACGCCAAGAAATCGCCAGGTCCCGATAGGATCACTAACAAAGTGATAAAGCTTCTTCCGCCTCCTTTAATTTACCTATTGGTTACCATTTTTAACGCTCTACTGGCCGGTTGCTCGTTTCCGACCCAGTACGCAACATCGATCTCCATAGAGATTTAGACCTTGCGACCATCGCTCAGTACTTCAAGGGGCTTTCCCAAAAGTACTTTGAACGTGCTGAGCGACACCCAAACCCACTGGTGGCTGACGCCGCAGAGTATAGACCACGTAAGACTACTTTAGTCAGAAAAAGAAGACCCAAGTCGGTATTCGTTGACGTTGTTCGTTGACGACGCGTTCACAGTAGGTAATAACTAGTACGCGTAGGCATAAGTGACACCACACAACACACAGACACACACCGTCTGTACCGGTATAGACGAGGTCCCAACTGAGTAAGTGCTCCGTTGCTCCGGCGTTCTGCCGTCGGAGGACGCTAGTGTCCAAATGTCCTTAGCTTCCTTCCTGACTAACGACGCCCCGAGCCGAGGTCCGTGTCTCAATCTGAGACGCCCTTGGGACGTCGTTCCCCATGGGGGCCCATCTGGCCCCCCCTTGTTAAGGGTGGGTCTGCAGACCCACCCGCTCCCCCGGTGACGCTGTAATAGCCAACAGGGCTAACAGTATAGACAAACAAAAAAAAAAAAAAAAAAAAATACTTATGTCGTTTAAAAAAAGTGTGTGGGAAATTAAACACCAAAAACCTCATAGTGGCAGGGGATGTAAATGCTTGGAGCCACTGGTGGGGTAGCAAAATAGAGAACAAACGTGGTGCAGCATATCATGCATTCCTCAACGAATTAGACCTTCAAATCGTAAATGTTGGTGATGCTCCAACCTTCGAGACATACAGGAACAGCAGAAGTTGCACAAGCATCGTGGACGTCACAGCATGCAGCTCTTAAATGCCATCGAAAAATGGAGGGTGAATGAAAATCTAGTAACATCAGACCATAACACAATAACCTTCGAACTATGCGTAGGGAAACGTTTAGAGCCCCTAAAACCAACCACAACGCGCATTTACAATACAAGAAATGCAAAGTGGTCAGATTTTCAAACACTCCTCAAAATCGCCCTGACGAAGGAGGGCATCACCGAACAGAAAATTAACAATATAAAAACTCCAGAGGAACTCGACTCCGTAGTAGGAAAATACACGGACGCGACCCACAAGGCCTGTGAAAATACCATTCCAAAGGCAGGACAACGGAAAGGGAAAACAACACCACCCTGTTGGACCGCGGAGCTCGAGGAACTTAAAAAAGAGGTCAAAAGAAAAAAACGCAGAACAAGGAATGCAGCGGCATCCAGAAGACAACTCGTTATTGATTGCTATATCGATGCTGTACTGGAGTATAAGAAAAAATCAGATAAAGCTAGTACGGATAGTTGGAAGGAGTTTTGTACGACACAAGAAAAAGTAAAAGTATGTGGGACAAGATCTATAGAGTATTTAGGAACACAACCAAAAGACAAGAGGACTAACTCTTAAGAGATAATACAGGTTCTACTCCAACCCCAGAAATGTCGGCAGAGCTTCTAGCCAAGACCTTCTATCCCGATAACACGATCAATACAGACCAACTGTGTCACACAGTAATCCGGTAACTGACGAACGAGAAATTACCATCGGATCTGAAGGAAGATGATCCACCATTTACATCTGCAGAACTAGAACTTGTTCTGCAAGCCCTAAATCCAAAGAAAGCTCCCGGACCTGACGGGCTTACTGCGGATATCTGTATTGCAGCCATCCAAATTGAAAAGGATGTTTTCATGACAATCGCAAATAAATATTTGTCACTGAAACACTTCCCCTCCCAATGGAAACAGGCACACGTGATCATCTTAAGAAAACCAGGCAAAGAGGACTATACTCATTCAAAGTCCTACAGACCGATCGGTCTTCTCTCAGTTCTTGGAAAAATCATCGAAAAACTCTTTATCGGCAGACTCCAATGGCACATTTTTCCCACACTTAACAAAAATCAATATGGCTTCATGCCTCAACGTGGCACAGAGGACGCTCTCTATAATCTGGTGACACATATCCGACGAGAAATAACCAACAAAAAGCTGGTACTCGTCATCTCACTAGACATAGAGGTCGCATTCGATAATGGGTGGTGGCCAATTCTTAAACTCCAACTACAAAAAAAGAGATGTCCCAAAAATCTGTACGAACTGGTAGGGTCGTATCTTACCGACAGGAAGATCACAGTGAATTACGCCCGGTCAACATACGAAAAACAAACAAACAAGGGTTGTGTCCAAGGATCTATAGGTGGACCAACTTTTTGGAATATAATCTTGGACTCGTTGCTGCACAAGCTAGAAGCAGATAACGTATACTGCCAGGCATTTGCAGACGATGTGACGCTCATAATTTCAGAGAGCTCAACAACAATTCTAGAGGAGAAGTCAAACACAGTCTTGAAAACGGTGGTGGAATGGGGAAATCGTAATAAGTTCAACTTCGTGCCTCACAAGACCGGCGCCATGCTCTTAACGATGAAACTGAAGTACGATGAACCAAACATTTACATGACTGGAACCGAAACACAACTTGTTAAAGAAATAAAACTCCTTGGACTCGTGATAGATAGGAAGCTCACCTTCACCTCCCATGTGTCCGCATCGTGTAAAAAAGCTGCGGAAATATATAAACAACTATCGCGCGCCGCGAAGGTCACCTGGGGATTGAACGGTGAAATCACGAGAACCATCTACGTTGCCGTAGTGGAACCTATTATGATGTATGCCTCAAGTGTGTGGTCTCAAACAACTGAGCTGCAAAGGATACAAAAACAGCTAAATGCCCTCCAAAGAGGTTTCGCACAAAAGATCTGCAAGGCATACAGAACGGTCTCACTGACGTCAGCGTTAACACTCTCAGGTCTCCTACCTCTCGACCTCAGAATCCAGGAGTCAGCCCACCTTTTCTGGACTAAAAAGGGAATATCAAAAGATTACCTTCCTCCAAACAGAGAGCTGGAAATGGCTATCAATCACTTAGACAAGCCACACCCATCCACAATATTAGATATAGAATACACCAAATTGGATCAACCACAACCCGACGTCATCCAAACTATACAAAAACATTGGAAGTACCAAAGCAGACGGTAGAGAAATCAGACTCTTTTGGATAAGGGCTCACGTGGGCACTATTGGCAATGAGAGAGCAGACGAACTTGCGAAGAAGGGAGCTCTAACTAACAGTGATCCAGAATACGATAAAATTCCTCTGTGTATGGTCAAAGAAACCATTAGGAAAGAAACGGTCCGCAAATGGCAGGACCGTTACCAAACTTCCACCACAGGAGCCATTACTAAAATATTCTGGCCAGATATAAAAGAGTCATACCACATCCTCAGAAAAATAAAAACAAACCCCACTCTCACCCAAGTCTTCACGGGACACGGTGGAATAGCGGAATACTTATACAGATTCCATATCAAAGATAGTCCCGGCTGCGAATGCGACCCAAACAAAAGCGAGACAATTTGGCACGTCCTTCTGGAATGTCCCCGCTATGCGGCGGCTAGACATGACCTGGAGACCCAAATGTACAGAAATCTGGCCAAGTCTGAACTGCCTAAAATATTGGCAGATTCGGAGAGCAGGCCTGCATTCCTTACTTTTGCCGAAAAAGTCTTCCGCAACGCAGCTAGAAGGAATACTACTTTCGCTAATCCATCTATTCATCAACCCATACAAACACGCGAAGTGATTGCCCGAAGACATCCTGTGTTACCCATAAACTCCGAGCCAAACGCGATAACAATTCATCAACTTTTATCTTGTGGTGAAGAAAGTAATCCGTCCATAAGAATTCGAGGGGTGGCCCTGTTCATGAATTCTAATCAGGAAAAGCTAGGTATAAGTTTTTGCGTTCCTAGTAGTCGCAGTGGAGTGGCGATTTCCCCGGGACTAGCGGCATTAATAAATGGGAGCACGTCGAGACAGAACATGAAGCGCAAAGTTTACGAAGCGTTGCCCGTAACAAAGGTGGCAGGCATCGAATGCCGGTTATTACGAAAAGTAAATAAAACTATCGTATTAATCGAGCGGAAAGACGTGGAGCCACCTTACGCTCAGGCTAGTTGTCTGCTGTCGAAATTCGGAGAGCCGTTAGGAGGGGAAAACATCACTCCCCGAACAATCAGTGTTGATGCTATGGTACTGGTGTTAGGTGTATGAGAAGGCTGAAGTATCACAAAGGATTGGTATTTTAAAGGCCTCCAAACGCCACGAGATAGTTGTCTATGAAGACCGAGGAGAAAACCTTGAATACCTCAGGCCACATAATGTTTTGGGACCAACCAAGCCCCCGGGCAACGGAGGAGATACAGAACCAGCATCAAAGAGTGGTTTGGAACGACTACAGGAGAAGGCAAAAGCACAACAACAAGCAGAAGCCTCCACGTCAAAACCTAGCCTGACATCAAAATCTTTCATGAAGGCAATCACAACCGCCGTAGGGTCCATGGTAAAAGCATCAAGAATCTCACCAGGTAAGAAAGTGGTGTACGATGACCAGGAGTAAAATCTCCAACACACTAGTTCACGTCGTACACTAAAGCCACCAGCTCCATGGCAACGGCGGTAATTAACCTCATAAAGATGAAAAATAAAACCAGCTCTGAATCTGTAAAACCTCAAAAAAAAACAAAGGCAAAGATGGGAATATTCAGTTCGCCTTGTCTTCGTCTGGCGGAGGGACCACTTGATCAATTCATAAATGCTTTCCTTGAGTTTCAAGCTTTAACAAAAGCGACTAAACAGGCTAAATCAATACCTCTTGAAGAAATTCTTCAGGCCTTTAAAATCGTTAATCGGAAGTTCTTGGAGCTGAAACTCAAGGAGGCAGATGCAGCCATATACAACAACCAAACTGCAAAGATAATTCACGGCACAATGGCAGGAGAGCATATGGCAGCATACAATGCGACCAATGGTTTCGTTATGTTGGATAGGGAAGAGACGAAGCGAACAGGCAAAGCCAGATATACGACGCCATCTAACGACCCAATTGTTGTCACGGCCCAATGCACCAAGATTATGCTAGAGGATATGATCCTAGACAAAGCTAGCACATTAACGAACTTCGAAGCTTGGACCGTGCCAATACTAAACTGGGTCAACGGGGTTCCAGGATGTGGCAAAACCACGTGGATAATATCGAACTTCGACGCGGAGAAGGACGTCATCGTTACAACCACAACTGAGGCGGCTAAAGATCTAAGAGAGAAGATCTCTCAGCGTATAGGTGACGAATCAAAGAATCGAGTGCGTACGATGGCCTCTGTATTAGTAAATGGATTCAAAGAGTCAGAAATCTATCAACGTTTGGTGGTAGACGAGGCTCTTATGAACCATTTGGGATCCATAGCAATGGCAACGCGGTTGTCCGGCGCTGCCGAAATTCTCCTCGTCGGTGACGTGAACCAGTTACCTTACATCGATAGAGATAATCTATTCGAGATGAGGTACTGTCGTCCCACCCTGATAACGTCCATCAGCCAAGAATTACTGTGCACACATCGGAATCCCTTAGATGTCGCGTATGCCTTAGAAGAGGTCTACTCCGGCATCTACTCCAGCAGGAAACTAGTGCAGTCCTTAACAATGCTCAATTACACAGGATGGAAAATATCCAGATCCCAACCTAATACCCTGTATTTAGTACACACCCAGGAAGAGAAGATAGCATTGTCTAACGAGGGTTATGGATCAGGCGAAGGGTCGCGTATCTTAACCATACACGAAGCACAAGGACTCACTTTCAGTTCCGTTTTTATAATCAACACCAGGAGTAAGATGCAACTGCACGACAGCGTTCCCAACGCGGTTGTAGCAGTGTCGCGTCATACCGAGAGCTGTGTGTATTTTACCGACAGCGAGGACGACGCGACGGGCAGATTCATCAGGAGAGCGATGAAGGCGACAAAATATAACATCATAGAATATAATACCAAGATGGCTATAAAAGACAGAAACTTCGCTATCGTGGAAACCTTGCTCGTGATGAGTGAAAAAAATAAAAATAACAGTAGGTCACCACAATAGTGTTTTCGTAGGAAGGCATTAATGAGAAAATGTAAGAAATTTAACTTTAATAATATTTTTCTTTTTTATACATCAAATACTTATACTATACTTCACATTATAACATTGTACAATAAAAAAAAAATTATAATAAAAAAAAAAATCAAAATTAAAAAAAAATATATATATATATAATATTTATATTTATATAAGTATGTGTAATTGCTGTGCAAAGGACTTACCTTACTAATATAGTTTTTAAGGTACCTGTAGTAATAGACTCCTTTTTGAGTATGTTATCTCAAAATTTCAACAATTAATATGCAAATACAAACCAAATGCGAAAAGTGCACGGGCAATGTGTTTATATTTCAATTTATTCCGTACCGCAAAGGTGAATAAAGTATTTTAGACTATACATATGATCGTCTTTAAAGCTTCTGGTGGTGACATATATAAAGCTTCTTTAGAAACTCCTAACTACTGTTTCTAACTTTTCAGTATAGATAAACTTTGAACAACCAATATCAATGTTTGAAAATATCCATAGACATCTTTAGCCATTTATATAAATATAGAATGAAAAATCTGCTACCGTATCGCCTCGGTGAATTAAGCATTCTATATGTGATCCTCTTTATCGGGACGGTGGTGACATCTATTATTTTTCTTTCGAAAATCCAAACCAATATTTCTAACTTTGCAGTATAGATAAACATTGAAAAGATGCCACTACCGAAATTAATGTTTGAAAATATCTATAAACATGTATAGCCATGTAAAACTTGACATATAGAATGATAAAAAACCTAATGACATCTATTTATTAGGCTTCTTCCAATAACCCTAACTAATGTTTCTAATTTTGAATATTCAATTCAATTAATTATAATAAATCTAATAACTCCCTACCCGTATCGGTTCAATACTGGTGTCGTTATTAATATAGAGAAGAATAAAATAAATTTTCAACTGTTTGGAACGAATAAAATATTAAGTTACTACTAAGATATAATCATTATCAAAAAACAAAGAAAATTCGATATTTACTAATATGAAATAAAATATTATCACCATAAAATATAACGTAGACGAGTAAATCTTAATTAATTGAGATTTTATTCGCACATTTAATTAGAAATGAAATCTTTTGAGACAGTGACATTCTGATTATTGCCGAGAATTTTTGAATAACAAGATATTTTTTGTCCTAAATTTTCACATTATTTCCGACATTATTATGTATGGTTATCACTTTATCAAAAAAAATGTCGAATTAAAATAAAATAATTATGATTAAGAATGTGTTTCTAGAAAAATAAAAAACTTGAAATATAAATCCTTTAAAATACACCTTACCATTGTGTCATGTTTAAACAGAGTCTGTCAACTGTACACGGATTTTCTACGGTTTATTCCAGTTGAGTATATACTGGTGTATATACTGCTTATACGATGACTTCTTTTTGATGGAATATTTTAAGAGAATGAAATATCAATGTGTGATAAAATATGACATCCCCTTAAGAAGCCTGAATTGAAGATGATATAAATGACCTTCATCAATACCCAAATTCAAGAATGAAAATTTATTTTAAAGCTTTGTACAAGACAAGAGTAATCCAATAGTCCGTTCATTGATATCTTCCGATACACTTTGAATGCTAGAGGTAAGAGAAAATCCTTCTTTTCGAAAGCGCCTGACACAATAATTCACCACATGTAGGCCTAAATTGAAATGTAGCTATTGTTTTGTCTGTATGTCTGTCAAAGCTGAATATATTGTAATTCGTTAGTTAAGTAGGGTAAAATTATAAATTGAATACAAAACCACTGTAACTGTAAGAACACAAAACAAACGTTTTCTAATGATCAAAACTATACAATAATAATTGGTAATAAAATACTACGGATATGAATATTCAGTCACTTAAAAAAAGTATCATGAAATTAAACTCAAATTGACAATTAAATAAAGAAAATGTAATATTTGTTTTAATAAGCCACTTAGTCATCTTAACTCATATCAGCTCGCTAGCCATAAGTTTAATTAAAAAATCATTTTTATCGGCGCTTAAAGATAATTCAAACTAAAGTTAAGTGAAAAGTTACTTTAACGCTTTCCAATGTAAAGTGTAAATGAAATAATTCCAATGTAAAGTAAAATTTGTAAGTGATATTAAAACAAATAGAAATGCTAATACTAGATTAAAATATTAGCACTGGATTATGAACAAAGTAATAAATTATATAACAATAATTAACTAGCATCAACATGATTATGAAACTGCATTATTATATGAGTCACTTTTGTTAGCCATAGGCCAAGCAAGTCAGATGTTTACGATGGTCTTGTTCGTAGTTAGATCATAATTAACTTTACAATTATACAAGAAAATTATACTATATATTATTTTATAACAACTAATAACATTCTTAATTTGGGGAAAAAAGTTAATAACAAATAAATAATAACATAGAAATGTTAAGAAAATAATACATTTTATAAAATAAATATCAAAAATATTTGTTTGTTTTTATCATATTCTTGTTATTTATAGTATGTCTAATTAAAATAAACCTTCTAATATCGCATTGGGATATTTAGTAAATACCTGTAAAACATAGCCTCTATTAAAATAGGAAAAATTAAAAGCAAATAGCAACACCTCTTAAGCTGTTTTAGAAGTCTTTCAACATGTAGGTAGATTTAATGTCATTAGATTTAATCATGAGGTTTTCAATATTCATGAAGTTTAATATTTCCTCCCATAAGTACACAGTAATTGCAGTATGAATCGGATTTATAAATGTACCACTCTGGAATATTGATGTACTTCAATAGCTTATAGTACAGTGTAAATACTACGACAAAGAAGCCAGATCAGATTTATCAGATTGGTTTACCAAGTTGTTACAATTTTTCATTCTGACACTAGAAACTAGGCTTAGCTGGGATCATCTTAGGCTAATAAAGCATTGACAAGTATTAAAAAAAAATATCATGTTACTATGAACTACTATGAAATATCATAAAACTAATAATAACAATAGTTTATATTGAAAACCGTTGATATGTGATGTATTGGTGCGTAGCTTCGTTCCAATTTATTTTCTCGTAAAGCTGTAGCCACCAGAGATAAAGTCTAAATGGAAAATGTTATTAAAAGTCAATAGGATTTCAGCTTCCCTTGTTCAATTTACTTGTTTTTTATAACTAGTCTTATAAAAATATTCTTACAATTTATAAGCAGCAGGATAATTATTGCTCTGAATTCAAAATTTATAAACCATAATTTCCCGCATTTTCAATTATTTTTCGCGGTAATTGTATTGCATTACCTCGGTAAATGGTGCATGTTATTTGCGGATGACATTAAAAGTTTAAGTGAAACTGTAACTGGGGTCCAGAACTTAAAGAGGAAAATATTAATATATTAATATATTAATATAGAAATATTAATATAAGAAATAAAAAAAACACACGACACGTGACCACGTGACACTTACACATGATCCGGCTCGAAGGACCAATGTTTGAGCTTCGGGTAAGCAGTAGAGTGAAAATAAAAGTGAACTGTAATAAATATAAATATTGTGATTTAATCTCGAATTGGTATGTTACACGAGTGTCGTGCGCGCAGTTTGGTAGGTAAGTGGTCGGGACTCTCAGCTCCGTCGTCCAATAATCGTCCTTATTGGAGCGCTCGCGATAATTATTAGACTTCTTTTTAAAATCCTTAGCAACGTCTTTTATTTAACAATATATACGTTAAACATTAAAATACGTATCACATTTTTTAAATAACTTTATTAATATTACAAACAGAATATACAGATAAAGTTACATCAAGTTTAATCTACGTATAATAATTTTATAGTGTAATTTTGAAAACGACCTCGTTGTTACCTTTTTTTTAATAGTATGACCACCGCCCTGACGATTTTTTCAGTTTTCATACTAATGTTCGTTCTTGACAGTTCGCCTAAAGAGGCGCCTAAGAGGCTGACTAAAGAGTCAGCATGGGTTTTTACAACGTAAGATACAAATTAATGAAATAAAAAATAAAAAAGGTATTTCGATTTATTTGGACGTGATATACGATGAGTGCTGCTTTTATTTCAGCTAATTTTATTACTCTCAGATTTATAATAAAGAACTGGATCAACAAGTTTTAGTCTTTATTAATTTAAGAAGGTAAATAATTGATAATCATAAATGAATAAATAAATAATTATGTAGAAATAAATAATATTTTTTAACAAATGTACAGAAATAAATTATGTTTTTAACAAATGATCACTGTGAAAGAAAATTATTTTAGAAAATGAAGAAGAGTCAGTCGGATAAAACGGAGAGTAGAAATCACACATCAGTATGCATGTCCGTCGCGGGAGTAACACCAGCGAACTGCATCAGTACCAACTCATATGTGACTATAGTTCCCGCAATCTGAAATTTAAAATTATTACAATTAATAAACGAAGTTATATCTCTCATTATCTGATTGCTATGCTATAACTCACTGCTAACGCTATTCCGCGCTTAACTTTAAAAAATTGAAGCCCAGTTAGTGCCACGGTGTCGCCATGAATCTGTTCTATAAATCGTTGCACCTGTAGTAAAATAATGAAAATAAATTGTTGCAAAGATTTGTCTTCAACAGACTTCACCCTTAGCTTACTTTTATATAAACTACCTCGATACCATAGTCCGCTGACGATACTTCATATAAAGCATGCACTGGTTTCCGGCTAGCTGTATGCACTTGAGCTGCTATCAGAGACACAGCCAGTGATCGTACAATAAGAAATATCAAGGAGTATAAGAAATATATTCCTTGCTCGTAACCGTGAAATATCCTAAAAGTAATGTCAATAAGTAATTTAATATTAAGTCGTGTTAAATTAATTTCATGTTACCTTCGGTCTGGACTTTGGCAAGATGGTGTAGGTTTCACGCTATCCCTTAAACATAAACAATATGATCTATAAAATAAAATACCAAAAAAAAAAAACAAATTTAATTAGCTTGACAACTGAAAAAATGTATATAATACTTACGTATGGAGTAATTGCAAACATATAAAAAAAAGATTATTAGCAAAGGATATAAATATAATGCCGCCGATAACTTTGTCTACTTTCCGGACTAGACTCGAAGCACTATTATAATCCTCTCGCATGTGGCGCCAATATGAAGAAGGTACAGACTAAAAAATATGGTTATATAGCAACAAAGTTGCTCTACATTTGTTCTCATGAAAAGCAATAGGTTTTTTAAACGTAGCGATTTATAAAAGTTAAAATAAAAAAAAATGTGCTCCTTTGCTAAATGAGTCAAAATGTAGAAATTAAAATATGGAATAGTTGTAATGGAAATACTAAAAATCATAACAACAACTATTTATAGGAGCACGCCATGGCCATGTGTCTCTCTCTGGTCGTTGTGTATTTTTTACTTTCTATTACTTGTTTCAATTTTTTTTTCATCAATTGAGCTCTCCGTTTCTATTAATTCAATATGTCTATTCCACTTATAAGTGGCTTTAACAGAATATTATAACGGTCCTTACTTGATAAATGTTAAATTATAATAAAAAAAATACTTCATGTAAATCATTTTACTGCTTAAACTTATTCTAAATGTTGATTATATTATATGAAAACAATTTTCTGAAATATTTGGGTATACAATTGTACTAATTTGTTATGTCAATGGTTAAGAATTTTAAGTAAATAAAGATTGAAAAAAATATTCAAAAACAGACTTAGAGTCTACGCCGTCTGGGCAACTGTCCGCTACTCTACTAATTGTGCTATGGAGTAACTGCTCGCCTCGATAAATTCTGTGTAATCTTTATCGGGACTGAGCATCCCAAAATTTTTGATTATTTATTAAATTTAAATACTTTTTTTTATTAGTTAAACTGCATTTGTTTACATTTTTAGCACATATTAAACAAAATAATTAAAAATAAATATTTATACTACTCTTTAGTAGGTCAAAACATACCTTTCCTTTGACTGCCGATATTTTTTTGTTTATTTGTTCAAGTCTTGAAGTGAGATACAAACTTATATTAATAACAAACAAGTTAGAGAAATTCCAGTTAAATGTACATTGAAGATTGAGTAATTGAAAAAAGCTTTGTTGAAATAATAAAAAATACATATTTAAAGTATTTATTACTTTTCTTTAAATTTCAAGATGACGACGGGTAGTCGTGAAGTATAATAGATCATATTTATAAATATATAAAAGTCTAACTTTTGTTCATTATATAAAAAATATAAATACCTGCGTCAGGATGTCGAAACTGATACTATAATTCACGAGGTCGTTGATCCAAGGAAAGGCGTGCACTATGAGAACTTCATATATCATCTCTTGGGGATAACAGTCTGCGGCAAAGACTAGCCCCGATAGCTCCAATAAGCCATGTTCCACTATAGTATTTATAGTATTGTATTTATTTCAATATAAATATATTAAAATAATAATATAACAATATATATAAAAATATATATAAAAATACATAATAAAGCTCAATAACAGCTTCTATATATATATATATATATATATATAGAAGCTGTATATATATATATATATATATATATATATATATATATATATATATGTATGTAAATATATGGTCATATAAAACGATAATTTAAAATAATTAGTAACTCATTTGATATTATTGCAACAGTCCCCACTGTTAACGCCGTGAACGCCGTGACGTAACGAGGCCCGTGATCGAAATTGTTTGGAGGGGCATTTGAAATATTCGAGAACATCGAGTTGAAGGAGAATTGATTAGTGAGAGCCTTACAGCCTTACCCCCCTAACAGGACCGGTAGCTCACGCAATTCTGATAATTATTTATCTACTAAGTCATTTGTGATATCTAATTACATACATTTAATACAAGAATTGTCATACTGTGTCTCTGTGGTTTAAGTTTATTTTTATTTAATTTCCTGAGACCTACGTCCCGGATCCTGTACCAGAAGATTCCATCAATAAAGAGCAAGCCCATAATATACCTTTATCTCCAATATATATAATAACATTATAACGCACCAAAAGCTAAAGAAAGCACTAGTAGACAGGAAATATTGCATTTCTTAACTAACGCGTTGTCCATTACAGGATCAGCGGCTTCCGTCCAAGAAATATAACGGCATAGCTTGGGCCACTTAGTTGCTATTTGCAGAAATAGAATTGTTATAATTGTATTGGAGGTGTAAAACACCAATGATGCTGAAAGTATTACAAGGTATTATTGACCAATTCAACAACGATTTCCTCAAAAGAAAAAATTGTCAAAAAAATACATTAAAATGTGGCATGCGAGACAAAGTAATTAAATGTATTAAACGTATATTATCCATAATGCATATCACTTACTATTTCCGGTAATCGATGTTTCAGAATCTTTAAAATATTTTAACAAGAATAGAATGTTCAAAAAAACAGTTTGTAAAATTATTGTAATAATAGTATAAGCACATCGTCCAGAGAAGTAAGTAAACCTGTAATCAGTTATCACATCAAAAAATATATATTTAAAACTTATAAAATTAATGAGGTACATACATCATTCTCCTGCTAGTATCCTACTCTAGATGGTATTCCATGATTTTTTTTGAACTAACGATGGCACAACAAGTTTTAAGCTTCCTTTTACTCCTGTCAGACTTCAGTGCTACTCTTTTGATCCGCATGTCATCATTGTGGATCTCATATAGAAAATTAATTCACATCTATGGCTCATTTAACACGTTCACTGCGTTACGAGGTCTATAAGATGTCTTGCGGGACTTTCGTATTGTGCGGGGACTGAAATGCTGTTGTTTCACTCCTTGCGGGGGGCTCTAACTTGCAAAGTTCTTTATGTATGAGCAAGACAAATATACACATTTGTATCCTACTTGAAGGTGAGTTTATAGACATAATAAAAAAATTAGGGATGGATTAGGTCCCTAACGCACAGTACTATAATTTTTTCATTACTTGCGTTAGGGGATATGTTAATACTCGTGGAATTATAGGCCTCGTAGACGCAAGAGCGGGTGGGGGGGGCGGCGCGGGCGCTGCGTGTCTCGTTTTAGTGTTGTTCAAGTATCGATGTGAGGGAACGCGTGCACGCTTTGAAAATAACTTCGCGTAAATAAATCAACGTGTTTATATTTTCTAATTGTTTTGTTTTGATAAACAATGAGTTACCTTAAAACGAAAAAGTGTAAAAAGTCAATCGATTTTTATGATCAAATTTTTATTGTGCGCAAATCATTACGATTTGCGCACAATGTGAAAATTCAATGTGCTTACCATGTTTTAATGATAAACATTTTTTATAGTTTACAATAAATAATTAATTCGTAAAAAAACTTTTTCTATCGACAAATGACATTTTATTTAATTCCCATCACTAGTCACTTCACATATTGCTCTATCTCTGGTTGCGGAACGAGATACAATCGATGTCTAATTTTTGATTTGGATTTGTGGCTTATTCTTATGTCATAACTGCGTGCGAACCTAGCAAAATATAGAACAGTAGACTATCTTTGACCCATGAAATTTTTAAGTATATGTCATTGTTTTTGTTGAAGATATAAATTAATTTCAGAATTGTACTTTTAGGGGACTGATTAGGTCCCCAACGCACCCGGGGATAAACTAGTTTCGAGATCTTTTAGATCCCTAACGCACCAGCTGAAAGTTTTTTAATTATGATGTCGCAGTGAACGTGTTAATAACTTTGTTTTCAACCTTTCTCAATTTAGGTCATATTTAATTACTGATAAATACGGGACTTGGAAACAAGTGTAATGCTTGCTGGTTGGTAGCATATTGATTTATATCGCGTGCGTGACGCACACACACATACGTCACATAATCCTTCCTCTTAAATTAACGAGAGTATTACAAACTAACCTACGAATAAGAACTTAAGAACAATGAGAAAATATTTATAAATCTTCTTAAAATCAGAAAATATGCACAGAGTTAAGCCCATAAGATAATTTACTTGTCTTGGGACAATTCAACTCATCGAGACGGAGAACGATACGATAGCTGAATTGGTACAGCGACGCGACGGGACGATTCCCAGAGGTCGTGGGTTCTAATACCTGCCCGTATCGGTTTATTTTTCTTTCTTTATTTATATAAATTTAAATATTTGCTTATCTTTTCTCTAAAGGCTTTATGAGTTGTACTAGTGACCCTTCGTCAGATAATGATTTTAATTCACTTTATTCTAGGCTTAAATCTATTTTTTTTCTAATAAATCTATCACCCTTAACATTCATATAAACATATCAACATATAAACGCACCAAGCCTTCCAGCCCACTATTCCGATATCTTAGCAATATGTACATCACTATCATCCTGTATCTATTCCTGATTAGTGTAGCAACATGGAAGCCGTATCAGTATACAACAGCCACCACGAAGAATGAACCTCCGAAAGCGACACCAACTAATGAGAGTAATAGTTGGTGTCGCCTATTTTTCTCACACTATTTTTGTCACACCACACTTGCCCAACAATCTCATTTTGTTAGCATACAATCATCTTTCGTTAATTTTTGCCCATGTCCAACAATGATCCATACATTACAACAAATTTATTTTAAATTTTATAAATTTTACCCTTAACATTAAGAGATACTAATTTAGATTAAGCTGGTTACGTCTTTAATTTAAAATATATTTTCTACTGTTAAACATAATAAATTAATGCTTAGTCGGAGCATTAATATATTATGTTTCTATCGTTCTTTATTTTAGAACCGATTTTTTTATATTCGGAAAAATTCCTTGTTTAATATTTTATTACCTGAGATTTGTCGTATCCACATCACCAATACCGAGCACTGGATTGAGTCCAACCAACTGTCCTAAGATAATTGTAAGTTTCATGACGGATTGAAAAGTAACGCGTTGCTCTCTGTATCGTCCAGGTACAGCAACTGCTTTATTATCTTTTACTGAAACTTAAATTATATATATTATTGATATACATAAACACAGTTTTGTCTACATAGAGAAAAAATATTAATTTCATTATCACAGAGACACCTACTGAGCTTACTAATTTTAGTTGAATTATATTAGTTATTACTTACATGATATATAAATAATAAACCAGCTTCGCTAAATCAAATATATGTATTAGAATATACATTAAAATAAATATACTTACAGATATCATACTTATATCTTGGAGGATTATGAATGATTGGATAATCCATAATTCTTAAAATGCATAAATACAATTTCAGTTGTAATTTACTGAATCCAAAACCTCGATGCAGAACTAATTACTTTTGGACTTTGTTTCAATTATAAGATGGGTTAGAGGGTACTCAAAAGCAATCCAAAATCCTCACTTGATAAAAATGAATTACACAGCCAAAAAGCGATAACTTAGTACAACAACTAAAAACTTGTACCAAATAAGTATTATTTAAATCGAAGTTACATGCCATAGATTCTTTAAAAGATGGCACAAATCTATTTAAATATTCAAGTATTTAAATGTCACAACAAAACTAAAAGTAATTAAAAAAATATTGTGAATTTGATGAATGGTGTTTTTTACCGCCCTATATTAACCCTTCGATAAATAAAGCCTGGTAGCGATTACGGCGCTAATGTTTTTAGAATGTTCAGTTTTAAACTGTTAAATGACAATTTATATGTTATTAAGTTTAATATGCAATATTTACCAATTGGTGGAGCTTGAACATTTATTAAAAATGAAATTAGACACTATGCAATCAAATCCATTTTGTCATAATAACGGACTTTGATATATGTGTAGATTCCAGATTTTTTTGTCAACTCTAAAAGTCTCAATAAAAATAAAAAACTTCAGATTAGATTTAGAATTCATTGATCTAATATTTCAGAGAACCTAATTAATATGCTCTCGTATTTTGTTATTTATTTAAACCATAAAGAAAACTTAAATTCTAGATAAACTAAAATAATAGCATCACTTCAATACTGATAATAAACTATACCAGAACTATTAAAATTAAGGTAGATTTTCTATCATTCTACAGGCAATTAGAATCATTTAATGAGATATGTATTCACTAATAATAATCTTCTTCAAATAATATTAATCCTTACATGTCATTGAATTACGGCATTTCATTTGTATTTTTATGGAAATAAAAAGACAACAGCTGTACTAATATGTCCCAAACCAGGAACTAGTCGATTCTACTTTATAAACTTATTGGTCATACAAAATAACGTATTATTCTTAACATTAAACCTATTTGAATCATTTTGTGTGTTAAATATTCTAATATTTACCTTGAAGTTTTGCTTACAGTGTTATTGCAGCAATGTGACATGTTTTTCTAATTTGTTCAAAAAGTCACAACATACTATAGTACTAAGAATCCCTCACACAAATTCATGCATGTAGGTATGTGATATTTGGTTGCTTTAAATTTACTAAGAATTTAAGTAATTTTATTTTCTTATGATAACGATTATTTCTCTTTGATAACATAATTATAGGAACTATTATTATAAATTTGACATCAGAAATTTATTCGATTAAATAACACTTTAGGATTGAAGGCACGACTTCCATTCCATAAAAGAAATTATGATATATGATAGGCTATGATAAAGTATGGTTATGGAAAAGATAGGTTTTGATAAAGTAAGACATAGACATAACAAAATTCTTTATTCGACAAGACGAAAACGATAACTATAACGATAACTCGCGATGCGCCTAGAAATTCAAAATGAACTGGTGACCGTAAAAGATTTTTGTTTTTCAATATTGTTTTCATTCCAAAGTACTCTCCCAAATCAAAGCTTTTTAGTAAGATGACAACTTTTCAATGTTTATCTATACTGCAAAGTTAAAAACATTGGTTAGGATTTTCCAAAGAAGTCTAATAGATTTCACCACCGTCCCGATTAAGACGGTCACATATAGAATGCTTAATGCGTAGCTCAATTGGTAGAGCAAGCAAGAGGTACACAAACATTTGACTAATACCAAGTGTATGAGAGTTTTAAATATTGCATTTGGCTCTTTGACACTTTGTGTAATGTTATCACAGTGATTCTATTATCTTTATCACACCACTCCATTTTATTATAGCAAAATATTGTACAATGTATTGGCGCCAAAATGGGAAAACACAATGAATAATCGTATAAAAATGACAAATTCTAAATACAAATGTAATTTTTTTTTTATTCTAATTGTAACAGTATTTATGGCCAGACTAAGTATTTAATTATATGGGTTTTTTTAATAACGATGAGATATAAGACCTCTTGACATAAAATTTATTCTTTGCTTACTTATACCCGAATAAACAAGTATATGAAGCAATCAGAAGGCTTAAGCATCCAGAGTAAATAGACAGTCGGCTTATATACCTTATGTCAAAGGAGTAACGGATAAGATCGGCTCCATCTTAAAGAAAAACTAACTGACTGTTATTGACTGTTTATGGGGGGTATTAGGGTTAACAAAAAGGGGTTAACAATAAAATAAGGTTATGAAACCGCGATATTTTAAAAGTTCTAGTAAACAAGTGCCTAAAAGTGAAAAATCTTTTTAATACTAATATAAAAAATCTTAGATAACTCCTTTACCAGTATTAGATTCAGATCATTGTTAAAATCATATAACCCTTTTTGGTAAATTATTAAAATTAAAAATAAATTATTAAAATTTCAAATATCTACTATTAGGCACATTTCTAACATAATATATTTTATGTATTTGTCGTATTTTGCTATAAAGTAATTGTGCCAGATATACCTAAGTTACACATCATTTTGAGTAGTTACCTAAACTCTCCTAAAGCGATAAATCACTACCTTTTAAACTTTGAGAACATTTCTCCTACATTAAAGTTACTTTATTCGAAGGATATGTTATGTCTGACCTTTTATATTTTGCTTACTCAGATCCGAATAAAAAAGTGCTTGATCTAAAATTTTTTATTTTTTATAAATATTTATAAACATTTTCTTATCTAAGTTACATAAAAGGTTTATTTATAAAAAAGAATATCTAGTTTCAATATTAGTTTCGACAGTGTTATCTTTGAATTGCAAACCTCGTCATTAAATTATGAGAAGTATGTAAATGTAGTAAATAATTTGAATGATTTTTTAATAATATTTATTTTAAATATATTTAATAATATTTATTTTATATATGTATATATATATATACATATATATATGTATATATATATAATACATACTATCAATATATACTATCAATACGTACTATCAACATGTACTATCAATATGTACTACCGATATGTAGTATCAATATGTACTATCAATATGTACTATCAATATATACTATCAATATTTACTATCAATATTTACTATCAATACGTACTATCATTATAAACTATCAATATGTACTATCAATATAAACTATCAATATATACTATCAATACGTACTATCAATGTAAACTACCAACATATACTATCAGTATATACTATCAAAATGTACTATATATATATAATATGTACTATCAATATATACTATCAATATATACTATCAATATGTACTATCAATATACACTATCCATATATACTATCATTGTATACTATCAATATATACTATCAATATGTTCCATCACTATATACTATTAATATATACCATCTGTATGTACAATATGTACTATCATTATATACTATCAATATGTACTATCAATATCTATAATCAATATGTACTATTGTTATGTATCACCAATATGTGCTATCAATCCATATATATTTAATAAAATACATTACAAATTAATATTCTACTTATGAAGCTGTATACCCCAATCATGAAGTATAAAACTACTAAGTATGAAACCAGTTTTTACCTGAAATATAAATAATAAAATAGTTTTGAAAAATGTCTTACCGCAATGGTAAGGGAATAAGAAAATATTAACTTTATTTGTTAATCGATTTAAATAAAATAAAAAAACAAAATTTAAAGTGAAGCTCATGACAATATATTCCCGAAAACTTCATCCAAACCGGTTAATCCATTTCTGAGACGAGCATGCACAAACATAATATAAACACACAAAAATTTCAAAAACGTTAGATATGGATTCTGTTAGTTACCCCTTCACATTCTGGCTATATATTTTTTTAAATATTGTCAATGTACAGAGACTACTTCTCTATAGATTTGCATGGTACACATTACATGATGGATATAAACTGACGCAACTTTTTTATTTCTTAACCGATTTCAATAAAATAAACACTAAATGTTAAGTGAAGAGTGTGATTTTTAATTCCTAAAAACTGCATCGATATTGGTTTAGCCGTTTCTAAGATTAGCGTGCCCAAACCTACAGACATACAGACAAACAGAGATACAAACAAACAGACAAAATGAAAACCATTTTTTGGGTTATCTCACTCTTATAAAGGCCCCCGTAAATTTTTGTTTTAATATTATCTATGTATAGAAATCGACCAGTGACAACTTTATTATATCTAAAGATGACCACCGCCCTGATGAGATACTGATGAGGCACGTTCATTCATCAGCATGGTGATACAAATCAGTCAAATTCAAAAAATAAAAAGGTATTTCGATTTATTTGGACGAGGTGTATGAACCCTGTCTTTATTGCAACTTACATTTTCAGGTTTATAATAAAAAAAAAAATTCAAGAGGTGTCAAGTCTACTTGTTTATTGTAACTTATAAACTTCACAATTAAATATTTCTAAAACAATACTAATTACCTTAACCTTAATAATACTAAGCTCAAGAGCTACTTTATTTGTAATGATTTTTTTTAAATGTTGTATTACCTTATGTAATTTTGTGATATATGAAATAATGAAAACTTATACTTAAATCATGTGACTTCAAGACTTATTTATTCTACTAGAATTGGAAATGTGGAGATGATTTTAAGAATAGACAAAAGAATCAAATTTAGCAGTTTATCGTCCAGATTAAGACTGTGTTTTTTTTTGCAGCTGTAAAATCTCTCTACTGAACTAAATACAAAACTCTAGGGTTGCAAATTAAAGAATGGTTAGACTTATGGAAAAAAAATCACTGTGATTTATAAAACTAAGGACAGCCAACTAAAAACCAGTACTGGAAGTCATACATCAGTATGCATGTCTGTCGCGGGAGTAACACCAGCGAACTGCATCAGTACTAACTCATACGTCACTATAGTCCCCGCAATCTGAAATTTAAAATTATTGTAATTATTAAACGAAGTAATATCTCTCATTATCTGATTGCTATACTATAACTCACTGCTAACGCTATTCCACGTTTAACTTTAAAAAATTGAAGCCCAGTTAGTGCTACGGTGTCACCATGAATCTGTTCTATAAATCGTTGCACCTGTAGTGAAATAATGGAATTAAATTGTTGCAAAGATTTATCTTCAACAGATTCCAACCTTAGCATACTTTTATATAAAGTACCTCGATACGATAGTCCGCTGACGATACTTCATATAAAGCATGCACTGGTTTCCGGCTAGCTGTATGCACTTGGGCTGCTATCAAAGACACAGCCAATGATCGTACAATAAGAAATATCAAGGAGTATAAGAAATATATTCCTTGCTCGTAACCGTGAAATATCCTAAAAGTAATGCCAATAAGTAATTTATTATTAAAGTCGTGTTAAATTAATTTCATGTTACCTTCGGTCTGGACTTTGGCAAGATGGTGTAGGTTTTACGCCATCCCTTAAACATAAGCAACATGATTTATAAAAAAAAAATATCAGAAAAAAACAATTTAATTAACTTGACTAATTAAAAAAATGTGTTAATAACTTACGCAAGCGTATGGAGTAATTGCAAACATATAAAAAAAAGATTATTAGCAAAGGATATAAATATAATGCCACCGATAACTTTGTCTACTTTCCGGACTAGACTCGAAGCACGATTATAATCCTCTCGCATGTGACGCCAAAAAGAAGACGGTACAGACTAAAAAACATGGTTATATCAAAACAAAGTTGCTCAAACTAAAATTTGTAAAAAAATTATTACATTAAATTAAATATTAAATAATAATAAAAAATATTATTTCATGTTAATAATTTTATTGCTTCCTATGTTTCTAAATTATTATTATCTTATATGAGAACAAGGTTCTTTAACATTTGGGTATAAAATGTTATTACTTGGAAAGTCAAAATATACCTTTCCTTTGACTGCCCATATTTTTTTGTTTATTTGTTCAAGTCTTGAAGTAAGATACAAACTTATATTAATAACAAACAAGTTAGAGAAATTCCAGTTGAATGTACTTTGGAAGTTGAGAAACTGAAACAAACTTTGTTGAGGTAATTAAAAATAATTAGTCATTACTTTTTGGAAACATTCAAGTGTGCGACAGTTAGTTGACGATTAGTCACCATGACTAGTTTTTACTTATAAATATATTAAAAGCCAAACTTTAACTTATTATAATTATACCTGTGTCAAAACGCCCAAAGTAATGCTGTAATTCAAGAGGTCGTTGATCCAAGGAAAGCCCTGCACAGTGAGCGCTTCATATATCATGTCTTGGGGGTTACAGTCTGCAGCAAAGACTAGTCCCGAAAGCTCATATAAACCATGTTCCACTATAGTATTTGGTATATTACTATTTATGTATATGTATCTTCGAGTATCTATACGTGGATACGTACATACAAACACGTATGTACGGATATTTATTTACCAGCCTACACACAACTTTTTCACTCTCAGGTTAGCTGGTAGAGATTTTATTAGCGATAAGCCCACTTTTTATATTTTTTTTTGTGTGCAATAAATTATATTAAAAAATATATACATATAATTAATAGTATTTCAAAACGTCAAAAAAGTCTTATGAATGTTTTTGTATTTAAATACTTTAAGTGCATTGCAGTGCAAAAGAAGGAAAATATTAAGTTTGACGTGGTTGTCTGTGAAATCGTAGCTTCAAAATGTATAAAACGAATTTACATATTTTTATTTGTTTTAAAGATGGCTTGATAAAAAACTTTTTCAGCTACCGTTCAAGATTTTTTTTGTGGCTGTTTGATATCTAAGCTCTTTCCAAATGAATAAGAGTACTTTTTATTTTATTTTTTTAATTATTGTACTAAACAAAAAATATATTGATATTAAATATTATTACATTAAATAAATGTAACATTATAACGCACCAAAAGCTAAAGAAAGCACTAGTAGACAGGAAATATTGCATCTCTTCACTAACGCGTTGTCCATTACGGGATCAGCGGCTTCCGTCCAAGAAATATAACGACATAGCTTGGGCCACTTAGTTGCTATTTGCAGAAATAGGATTGTTATAATTGTATTGGAGGTGTAAAACACCAGTGATGCTGAAAGTATTATAAGATATTATTGACCAATTCGACAACGTTGTCTGAAAAAAAATATAAAATTATATTTTCGAATTTGATTTTTTATAAAGTATGTAAAATTCATAGCAATCAACTTTTATTTTCAAAAATGAAGTACAACCTTTGGATACGATGTCAAAGAAACGTTGACTACCTTTAAAAATACAATGAAAAAGATCCTCTTGATGCAATGTTTTTCTATGACTCATCGAATGAACCGAGGCATATCTCACAATTATTCATAGAAATAAGTATATATAATATAAAAAATAAAGTAAAAATAAGCTTATTTTTTTATTATTATAGAACCTACTACATCACCCATACTCATGGTATCACAATAAGTTTTTTTCTCGTTTATTTTATTTTAACATGGCTGAGAGAGAAGTACATACTAAAAGACTACTACTACTACTACTAGTACAGTACTACTACTATTCTAAGACCGCAAAAAAATCTCTAAATTTTCATATTTTTTTCTTTTGACCAGTCTTAATTTCGATATTTATATTTCGAGAATTGAAAAGCTTAGTCATAATGTACAGAGTGAGCCAATCTACATAAAGAAGTACAAACGAGTGTTGCGGTATTATGACAATATGTAAAAGTAAAAACAAGCGGATTTAAGGAGCAAGCCTCTCTCCAAATTTAATATTAAATGGTGACATGTGAAACAAAATAATTAAAATAAATGAAACTAATGTTATCAATAAATGATACTATGTACTTACTATACCCAGCAATTGAGTTTTCAGGATCTTTGAAATATTTTAACAAAAATAGAATGTTTAGAAAAATAGTTTGTAAAATTATTGTGATAACAGTATAAGCACTTCGTCCAGAGAAGTAAGTAAACCTGTAATCAGTTATCACATTTATTAAAAAAATATTAAAAATTATGAAGTTTATGAGGATATCATTCTCCTGTCCTTATCCCACTTGCGATGGGAATATCTTTTGTGGAACAAAAGACGGCACAACAAGCTTTAATCTTCCACATATTCCTGTTACGTCAGTGCTGTCTAAACACTTTTCATCCGCATGTCGTCAATCACTCATCTCATTTATTCCTTTCTTAGGACTCCTATAGGACATTCATCCACGTTGACATTTATAGCTCATTTTATTACATTGTTTTCATCCTTTCTTAAAGTATAATAAAATATGGGCATATTTAACTATCAGGCCATTCCCATCTTTTTTATAACGGGCAAACTATAAAAATTCTTTTAATAAACCTTTTTTTTGTAAAATGTGAATACCCAACAGACTCATTTCAGTCAAATGCAACTTTCTTCCGTATTCTTTTTTCGTTTCCAGACCTAGATTAGATCAGAATTCTTTTTTCCAGACTTAGATCAGAATCTATACATTATTGTAGATTTAATAATAATTTTGTCAATTTTACCCTTAAGTTTAAGTTAATTAAGTTGTCAATTAAAAATATATATTTACTATCCCTACATAATTTAGTGTCGAAATTTTTACATTTAGAAAAAATCCTGAAATTAAGAATCTTGTTTATTGAATGATGAAATCATCACCTGAGCTTTGTCGTATCCACATCTCCAATACCGAGCACTGGATTGAGTCCAACAAACTGTCCTAAGATAATTGTAAGTTTCATGACGGCTTGAAAAGTAACACGTTGCTCTCTGTATCGTACAGCAACCGCTTTATTATCTTTTACTGAAACTTAAATTATATATATAATTGATGTACATAAACACAGTTTTGTCCATATAGAGAAAAAAATATTATTTTTTTATCACAGAGCCTCCTACCGAGTCTATTAATTTTAGTTCAAATGTTTTAGTTATTAATAACTTAACTACACCAAAGTACATGATTTATAAATGATACACCAACTTCGCTTATACAAATATAATAAAATATTAATTAAAATAAATATACTTACCGATATCATACTTCAATCTCGCAGGATTATGAAAGACTGGATAATCCATAATTATTAAAATCCATAAATACAATTTCTATTGTAATTTATTGAATCCGACCCCTCGATGCAGATACGGTTTGGACTTTATGCAAGTTTGACCTTATATGGGTCACAAGGACATCAAAATCAATTGATACTTCGTAAAATTACACAGCTAACTAGAAATGATATAGTCCAACAACTACATTTTTTAGTAAGTATTAATTTGAGTCCAACTTACACGATATAAATCCTTTAGATGATGGAACAAAACCATTTAAATGTTCAAGTATTTACACGTCACAACAAAAGTAAATTGTAATTTAAAAGATATTGGGATTTTGATGAATGATGTTTTTACCGCCACATAATAACCCCTCGATAAATAAGGCACTACTCCAGGCGCTAATGTTTTTAGAATGTTCAGTTTTACACTTTTAATTGACAATTTATATGTTATTAAGTTTCATTTTCAACTTGAACGTATTAGTGTAGTTTGAACTTTAATTAAAAATGAAAAAAGACCCTATCTAATCAAATCAAGTTACTAATTTCGATTTATGTAGACTCCAGATTTTTATTTTTTAATTCGATACTAACAGTCTTAACAACAATAGAAGACTTAAGTTTTGATTTAGAATGCCGCAATTACGATTCCGCCATAGAGTCCAATTATTATGCTCTGATATATTTTGTTATTTATTTAAACCTTAAAAAAATATGTCATCCTAGATTAATTAAAATGATCACTTCAATACTGATAATAAACCAGACCAATTATAACCAACTATTGTTATTATAGTTGTTTTTCTATCATTCTACAGACAATTAGAATATTTTGATGTGACATTTGTTTCACTAATTGTATTTTTTTTAATAATATTAACAATCCTTACATGACAATGAATTACGATTTTTTTTTGTATACAGATAAAATAACAATAACTGATACATTTCAAACTAGGAACTAGTAGAGTGTTCTTTAAAAACTTATTAGTTACATAGAATTAACATGAAATTTATTCGAATAACCTTATGTACTAAATATTCAACTATTTACCTTGAAATTTTGCTTACAGTGCAGCGTTGTAAATGCAGAATTGTGACATGTTTTCTACTATAGTACAAAAAATCCCTGACACGAACTCATATATGTGATATTTGTTCACTTTAAATGATTAAGAATTTTAGTAACCTTATATTTTATGACTAGCTTTTGCCCGCGGCTTAGCACGCCTTAAATTCGTAGTAAAACAATTCTCACTTCCCTTTTTTTGTATTGGCTTCTATATTACTTATTTTAAATGATACAATCAAAATTACGACATCAGCAGACATCGCTCACTGTCAAAAGTATATTTAAAACTTTTAATAAGGATACAATATTAAGTACAATACTAACTCCTAATTATTTTTATACCTTTCTTGTTTTTACTTAAACGTCAATTAAAATACTCCTTAAACAGAGTACTTAATAATCATTCTAACCATATATCACACTTACAGATTTTCATTGAACATAATCAAAATATTACCATGTAAACTTTAGGAATTCTGAGCTTGCAGATCTAGTTTTATTTTTTAAAAAATCTATTTTAAATGATAAACATTCAGTTAGCTATATGCATTAACAAAATTTTTCAATACTGAACATTCACAAAAGTCATTTTTGAGACGGTTTGCAGAGTGCGCCGGTAGACCGTACCGCCGCAAACGCGAAGACCCTATTTTTAAATCTGTAATATCTTCGAAAATATTTATTTAAA
The DNA here is from genome assembly GCA_959347405.1 of Napeogenes sylphis. Taxonomy (NCBI): domain Eukaryota; kingdom Metazoa; phylum Arthropoda; class Insecta; order Lepidoptera; family Nymphalidae; genus Napeogenes; species Napeogenes sylphis. Next base: position 30,014,557 of record OY365783.1, on the reverse strand, counting down.
TTACATGCTGTAAACGGCTATGTTGTTCCATATTAAATGTTAAATGTATTTAAGTTACTTAATTATATAAGGATTAAAGCTGTATTTCTTAAAATTGCTTTGTAAATAACCTATTATTTTTCGTAAAAGTAAAGAATAAAAAATTGTTATTGTGGGTTATCCCTAAGAGATAAAAATATACCATCGCGGATTTTCTTGTAGAACTTTTTAAGGTATACAATATTTAATAAATTATTTTGATCTATCTCGTAGACTTCAGCCAGCGTTTGCATTGTAAGCGCAAAACAATTTTCGTGTTGTGTGCACAACTAAAAGACAAATAGATAAAAGAATTTTAAAAATGCTGAAAATGGATTCTGTTAGTTATCAATTCACTTTCTGGTTTATTTTTTTAAATACTTTTCAATGTATAAAGACTACTCCTCTACAGATTGATTTCATCTAGAATAAGATTTGTATGGTACTTATAACGTGATTGACATAAATTGACTTAACTTTTTTATTTCTTAACCGAGTTAGATGAAATAAACACTAAATGTTAAGTGAAGACTGTGATAATATATTCCTGAATGAGGTTATTCAAATTGATTAAGCCGTTTCTGAGATTAGAGTGCACAAACATACAGACATACAGACACACATACATACAGACAAACTGAAAAACCCTTGTTTTGGGTTCTCTTACTCTTCTAAAGCCCCCCTATGATGTTTTATTTTAAATTCCGTGTACATTAATGGACCAGTGACAATTTTATTATATGTATAGATTGTACCAGTATTTATGGCCAGACTAAGTATATTGCATTTAATTATATGTTTTTCAAACAACGAGAAGATATAAAACTTCTTGAGATAAAATTTATTCTTTGCTTACCTATGCCCGAATAAACAAGTATATGAAGCAATCAGGAGGCGTAAGCATCCAGAGTATATAGACAGTCGGCTTATATACCTTATGTCCAAGGAGTAACGGATAAGATCGGCTTCATTTTAAAGAAAAACTGACTGACTGTTTTTGACTGTTTATTGGGTATTAAGGTTAACAACAAGGGGTATAATAAGGTTAAGAAACCGCGATAGTTTAAAAGTTCGAGTAAGCAAGTGCCTAAAATTTAAAAATCTTTTTATTACTAATGAATAAAAAATCTTAGATAACTCCTCTACCACTATTAGATTCAGATAATTGTTAAAATCATATAACCCTTATTGGAAAATTATTAAAATTAAAAGTAAATTATTAAAATTCAAAATATCAACTATTAGGCACATTTCTTACATAATATATTTTATATATTTGTAGTATTTTGCTATAAAATAATAGTGCCAGATATACCTAAGTAGTGAATTTGAGTTTGAGTAGTTACCTAAACTCTCCTAAAGCGATAAATCACTACCTTTTAAAATTTGAGAACATGGTGTCTGCATTAAAGTTACTTTGTTCGACGGATATGTTATGTCTGACCTATTATATTTTGCTTACTCATATCCCAATAAACAAGTGCTTGATCTATTTATTTTTTATAAATATTTATAAACTTTTTCTTAAATAATTTACATAAAAGATAATAGTTTATTTATGAAAAAGAATATCTAGTTTCCATATTACTTTCGATATTCTTATCTTTAAATTTCAAACCTCGTCATTACATTATGTGAAGTATGTACATGTGGTAAATAATTTGAATGATCATTTTTTTAATACATTTTTTGAATGATTTCTAAAATATTATGTCTTAAAACGATATTATTCTTATTTTTTTACGGTTCTTTACACAAAATTCTGAACCTTTCCTAGTAATTGTTGACAGGTGTTCATCGGAACCCTTGAAAATAAATCCTAGATTCTTATGCTCTACCATTTGGAAACTGCCTTGTCCTTATAGAATTAAGCGTTCTATATATTATTATCTTTATCTGTGCGCTGGTAATGTCTATAAGGCTTCTTTCTAAAATCCTCAACAAAGTTTTTATAGTTTAACAACCAGATTAATCTACGAATAATAATTTTACACTGCTATTTTTAAAACGAGCTGTTTGAAACATTTGAATAATATCATGACCACCGCCCTGATGAGATACTGATGAGGTACGTTAATTTTTTTAATCAGCATGGTGATACAAATTACTGAATTCAAAAATAAGGTGGTATTTCCATTTATTTGGACGAGATGTGTGATGAATGCTGCTTTTAATGCAAGTAATATTCTCAGATTTAAGATAAAAAAAACTAGTTCAAGAGGTGTCAAATCTACTTGTTTATTGTAACTTCTAAACTTCACAATTAAATATTTCTAAAACAATACTAATTACATTAACCTTAATAATACTAAGCTCAAGACCTACTTTATTTATAATTATTTGTTTTAAATGTTGTATTACCTTATGTAATTGAAAAATGATTAGACTTATGGGAAAAAATCACTGTGATTACGAAAACTAAGGACAATCAACAAAAAATCAGTACTGAAAGTCACATATCAGTATGCATGTCCGTTGCGGGAGTAACACCAGCGAACTGCATCAGTACCAACTCATACGTGACTATAGTCCCCGCAATCTAAAATTTAAAATTTTTGTAATTAATAAACGAAGCTATATCTCCCATTATCTGATTGCTATACTATAACTCACTGCTAACGCTATTCCGCGTTTAACTTTAAAAAATTGAAGCCCAGTTAGTGCCACGGTGTCACCGTGAATCTGTTCTATAAATCGTTGCACCTGTAGTGAAATAATGGAATTAAATTGGTGCACAGATTTGTCTTCAACAGACTCCAACTTTAGCATTCTATTATATATCCTAAAAGTAATGCCAATAAGTAATTTAATATTAAGTCGTGTTAAATTAATTTCATGTTACCTTTGGTCTGGACTTTGGCAAGATGGTGTAGGTCTCACGCCATCCCTTAAACATAAATAACATGATATATAAAATAAAATACCCAAAAAAAAACAAATTTAATTAGCTTGACTCACTAAAAAAATGTTTGTTATAACTTACGCAAGCGTATGGATTAATTGCAAACATATAAAAAAAAGATTATTAGCGAAAGATATAAATATAATGCCGCCGATAACTTTGTCTACTTTCCGGACTAGACTCGAAGCACGATTATAATCCTCTCGCATGTGGCGCCAAAATGAAGAAGGTACAGACTAAAAAATATGGTTATATCAAAATAAAGGTGCTCTACATTTGTTCTGATGAAAAGAGAAAGTTTTTTTAAACTTAATGATCTATTAAAGTTACAATATTAATAAAAACGTCTTCCCTTTCTAAAGCTAAGTGATGCGAAATTGTCCATATAAATTTTGTAATAGTTATATGAAAATACTAAAAATCTTTAATACGACTACTCAGTGATCGCGACATTGCGGCCCCGCATCTATGGTTTTTGTGTATTTCTTACTTGTTTCATAAATGTGTGATTTTCATTAATTGAATTTCATTTGTTTCTATTAAATTATTTGATTCATCAACTTTTTAGTGGGTTTAAGATTAGCTTTACATTACAACATGATATTAAATTCCCGATATTACAATATAATAAAAAAAAAACATGTTAATAATTTTACTGCTTAGTATGTAAGGTATTAAAAAAAATATTATCTTGTATGAGAACAAGGTTCTTTAATATTTGAGTATACAATTCTACTAATTTGTTGGTGAAATGAGTTAGAATTTTAAGTATATATAGGTTGAAACTGGATTTAGTAATTTATATCGTATATTTAAAAAAGAAAATTGTTATTTTTTCAAAGACAAAACGTACCTTTCCTTTGACTGCCGATATTTTTTTGTTTATTTGTTCAAGTCTTGAAGTGAGATACAAACTTATATTAATAACAAACAAGTTAGAGAAATTCCAGTTGAATGTACATTGAAGGTTGAGGAACTGAAACAAAGTTTGTTGAGGTAATTAAAAATACATAGTTAATGTACTTATCACTTTTTGTAAACATTCAAGTGGATGACAGTTAGTTGACGATTAGTTACCATGACTAGTTTTTACTTATAAATAAAAAGTCAAACTTTGACCTATTATAATTATACCTGTGTCAGAACGCCCAAACTAATGCTGTAATTCACGAGGTCGTTGATCCAAGGAAAGCCCTGCACAGTGAGCGCTTCATATATCATGCCTTCAGGGTTACAGTCTGCAGCAAAGACTAGTCCCGATAGCTCAGATAAACCATGTTCCACTATAGTATTTGGTATATTATAAATAGTTATGTACATGCATTTTCGAGTATACGTGGATACGTACCTACCACCACGTATGTACGAATATTGATTTACCAGCCTACACACAACTTAGGTACTCTCCGGTTAGCTTAATAATGTTTTAATAGTAAGATAATGTTTTGAGTTAAGCCCACCTTTTGTACATTTTTTTTGTGTGCAATAAATTATATTAAAAAATAAATAATCAATACTTTTTTAAAACGTCACACATGTCTATATGAATAATTTGGTATTTAAATACTTTAAGTGAATTGCAGTGCAAGAGATGGAAAATATTAAGATTGACGTGTGTATCTGTGAAATCGTAGCTTCAAAATGTATAAAACGAATTTAAATATTTTTATTTGTTTTAAAGGTGACTTGATATAAAACTTATTCAACTATCGTTCAAGAAAATTTGTGTAGCTGTTTGATATCTAAGCTCTTTCCAAATGAATAAGAGTACTTTTTATTTATTTATTTTTTTAATTATTGTAATAAACGAAAAATATAATATTAAATATTATTACATTAAATATATATAACATTATAACGCACCAAAAGCTAAAGAAAGCACTAGTAGACAGGAAATATTGCATTTCTTCACTAACACGTTATCCATTACGGGATCAGCGGCTTCCGTCCATGAAATATAACGGCATAGCTTGGGCCACTTAATTGCTATTTGTAGAAATAGAATTGTTATAATTGTATTGGAGATGTAAAACACCAGTGATGCTGAAAATATTACAAGGTATTATTGACCAAATCGACAACGTTGTCTAAAAAATATATTGAATATTTTTTTCTAATTCGATTTTCTTGATAGTATGCAAAATTCATAGCAATCAAGTTTTATTTCCAAAAATGAAGTACAGGTTGTACTTCATTGGATACGATGTTAAAAAATCGTAGACTGCCTTTGAGAATATAATGAAAGAGATTCTCTTGGTGCAATGTTTTTCTATAACTCATCTAATGAACAAGGCATATCTCACAATTATTCATAAAATATAATATAATTAAAAAAATAAAAGTCAAAAATAAGCTTATTTTTTTATTATTATAAAACCTACTGCGTCACCCAAGCTCAGGGTATCACAAGTGTAACGGTATTATTATGACAATATGTAAAAGGGAAAACAAGCAGATTTAAGGCACAAACTTTTGTCTAAATTTAATATTAAATGATGACATGTGAAACAAAATAATTAAAATAAATGAAACTAATGTTATAAATAAATGATACTACTTACTATTTCAAGCAATTGAAGTTTCAGAATCTTTGAAATATTTTAACAAAAATAGCATGTTTAGAAAAATAGTTTGTAAAATTATTGTAATAATAGTATAAGCACATCGTCCAGAGAAATAAGTAAACCTGTAATCAGTTATCACATTTATAAAAAAAATTAAAGTTCAAAAATTTAATGAGGCTAACACATCATTTTCCTGTCCTTATCCCTCTCTCGATGGGAATATGTTTTGTGGAACAAAGGGAACTGAACAAACGGGAACAAACAAGACGGCACAACAAGTTTTAATCTTCCACATATTCTTGTTACGTCAGTGCTGTCTTAACTCTTTTCATCCGCATGTCATCAATCACTCATCTTATTTATTCCTTTTTTAGGGCTCCTATAGGACATTTATTCACAGTGACATTCATAGTTCATTTTATAACATGGTTTTCATCCTTTCTAATAATATAATAAAATATGGACATATTTAACTACTATGCCATTTCCATCTTTTTTATAACGGGCAAACTATACAACTTCTCTTAATATTTTTTTTTTTTTAAATATATGAACAGACTCATTTCGATCAAACACAACCTTCTTACGTTTGTTTATTTTTTTCAAACCTCCTTTTCAAAAAACCTTCCAAACCTCTGATCTATACATTATTGTAGATTTAATTTAATAATAATCATTTTGTCAATTTTACCCTTAAGTTTAAGTGAGTTACGTTGTCAATTAAAAATATATATATGTACTACTGTTGATCATAATATATTAATGCTTAGGCTATCCCTATATAATTTAGTGTCGAAATTTTTACATTTAGAAACAAAACAGAAATTAAGAACTTTGTTTATTATTTCATTACCTGAGCTTTGTTGTATCCACATCGCCAATACCGAGCACTGGATTGAGTCCAACAAACTGTCCTAAGATAATTGTAAGTTTCATGACGGCTTGAAAAGTAACGCGCTGCTCTTTGTATCGTCCAGGTACAGCAACCGCTTTATTATCTTTTACTGAAACTTAAATTATATATATATATATATATATATATATATATATTATTGATATACATAAACACAGTTTTGTCCACATAGAGAAAAAATGTTAATTTCCTTATCACAGAGCCTTCTACCTAATCTATTAATTTTAGTTAAATTATTTTAGTTTTTAATAACTTAACTACACCAAAGTACATGATTATTAAATGATAAACCAACATCGCTTATACAAATATAGTAAAATATTAATTAAAATTACTTACTGATATCATACTTCGATCTCGCAGGATTATGGATGACTGGATAATCCATAATTCTTAATATCCATAAATACAATTTCTATTGTAATTTATTGAATTCGACCCTTCGATGCAGGACCGGTTATGTTGTAGACTTTATGCACGTTTGACTCTATATGGGTCACAAGGACATCAAAATCAATTGATACTCCGTAGAATTACAGCTCCCTAGCAATTATATAGTCCAACAACTAATTTTTTTAGCAAGTAATAATTTAAGTTCAACTTACACGATATAAATCCTGATGATGGAACAAAACAATTTAAATGTTGAAGTATTTACACGTCACAACAGAAGTAAATTGTAATTTAAAAGATATTGGGATTTTGATGAATGATGTTTTTACCGCCACATAAATAAAGCCTCGATAAATAAAGCCTCCCCGCGATCACGGCGCTAATGTTTTTAGAATGTTCAGTTTTAAACTGTTAATTGACAATTTATATGTTATTAAGTTTAATTTACAACTTTTATTTGTAAGTGTAGTTTGAACTTGAATTAAAAATGAAACAAGACCCTATCTCATCAAATCAAGTAACTAATTTCGATAAATGTAGACTCCAGATTTTTATTTTTTAATTCGATAATAACAGTCTTAACAACAATAGAAAAAATAAGTTTTGATTTAGAATTCCGTAATTCCAATTCCGCAATAGAATCCAATTATTATGCTCTAATATATTTTGTTATTTATTTCAACCTTAAAAAAATATGTTATCCCAGATTAATTAAAATGATCACTTCAATACTGATAATAAACCAGACCAATTATAACCAACCATTGTTATTATAGTTGTTTTTCTATCATTCTACAGACAATTAGAATATTTTGATGTGACATTTGTTTCACTAATTGTATTTTTTTTAATAATATTAACAATCCTTACATGACAATGAATTACGATTTTTTTTTGTATACAGATAAAATAACAATAACTGATACATTTCAAACTAGGAACTAGTAGAGTGTTCTTTAAAAACTTATTAGTTACATAGAATTAACATGAAATTTATTCGAATAACCTTATGTACTAAATATTCAACTATTTATCTTGAAATTTTGCTTACAGCGTTGTAAATGCAGAATTGTGACATGTTTTCCTTACCAGTTCAAAAAGCCATATCATACTATAGTATAAAAAATCCCTGACACGAACTCATATATGTGATATTTGTTCACTTAAAATGATTAAGAATCTTAGTAACCTTATATTTTATGACTAGCTTTTGCCCGCGGCTTAGCACGCCTTAAATTCGTAGTAAAACAATTCCCACTTCCCTTTTTTTGTATTGGCTTCTATATTACTTATTTTAAATGATACAATTAAAATTACGACATCAGCAGACATCGCTCACTGTCAAAGGTATATTTAAAGCTTTTAATAAGGATACAATATTAAGTACAATACTAACTCTTAATTATTTTTATACCTTTCTTGTTTTTACTTAAACGTCCATTAAAATACTTCTTAAACAGAGTACTTAATAACCATTCTAACCATATATCAAACTTACAGATTTTCATTGAACATAATCAAAATATTACCATGTAAACTTCAGGAATTCTGAGCTTGCAGATCTAGTTTTATTTTTTAAAAAATCTATTTTAAATGATAAACATTCAGTTAGCTATATGCATTAACAAAATTTTTAATACTGAACATTCACAAAAGCCATTTTTGAGACGGTTTGCAGAGTGCGCCCGTAGACCGTACCGCCGCAAACGCGAAGACCCTATATTTTAAATCTGTAATATCTTCGAAAATATTTATATAAATTACATGCTGTAAAGGGCTATATTGTTCCATATTAAATGTTAAATGTATTTAAGTTACTTAATTATATAAGGATTAAAGCTGTATTTCTTAAAATTGCTTTGTAAATAACCTATTATTTTTCGTAAAAGTAAAGAATAAAAATTTGTTATTGTGGGTTATCCCTAAGATTATGCCATCGCGGATTTTCTTGTAGAACTTTTTAAGGTGTACAATATTTAGTAAATTATTTTGATCTATCTCGTAGACTTCAGCCAGCGTTTGCATTGTAAGCGCAAAACAATTTTCGTGTTGTGTGCACAACTAAAAGACAAATAGATAAAAGAATTTTAAAAATGCTGAAAATGGATTCTGTTAGTTATCAATTCACTTTCTGGTTTATTTTTTTAAATACTTTTCAATGTATAAAGACTACTCCTCTACAGATTGATTTCATGTAGAATAAGATTTGTATGGTACTTATAACGTGATTGACATAAATTGACTTAACTTTTTTATTTCTTAACCGATTTAGATGAAATAAACACTAAATGTTAAGTGAAGACTGTGATAATATATTCCTGAATGCAATTATTCAAATTGATTAAGCCGTTTCTGAGATTAGAGTGCGCAAACATACAGACATACAGACACACAGACATACAGACAAACTGAAAAACCATTGTTTTGGGTTCTCTTCTAAAGCCCCCCTATGATGTTTTATTTTAAATGCCGTGTACATTAATGGACCAGTGACAATTTTATTATATGTAAAGATTGTACCAGTATTTATGGCCAGACTAAGTATATTGCATTTAACGGATAAAATCGGCTCCATCTTAAAGAAAAACTGACTGACTGTTTTTGACTGTTTATGGGGGGGTATTAGGGTTAACAAAAAGGGGTATAATAAGGTTATGAAACCGCGATATTTTAAAAGTTCTAGTTAACAAGTACCTAAAAGTGAAAAATCTTTTTACTACTAATAAAAAAATCTTAGATAACTCCTCTACCACTATTAGATTCAGATCATTGTTAAAATCATATAACCCTTATTGGTAAATTATTAAAACTCAAAATATCTACTATTAGGCATATTTCTAACATAATATATATTATGTATTTGTCGTATTTTGCTATAAAGTAATTGTGCCAGATATACCAAAGTTACACATCATTTTGAGTAGTTACCTAAACTCTCCTAAAACAATAAATCACTACCTTTTAAACTTTGAGAACATAGTGTCTGCATTAAAGTTACTTTGTTCGACGGATATGTTATGTCTGACCTATTATATTTTGCTTACTCATATCCCAATAAACAAGTGCTTGATCTAATATTATTTATTTTTTATAATTATTTATAAACATTTTCTTAAATAAGTTTCATAAAAGGTAATAGTTTATTTATGAAAAAGAATATCTAGTTTCCATATTAGTTTCGACATTGTTATCTTTGAATTGAAAACCTCGTCTATTATCTGTATATAAGGATAAAAATTAAAATATGTATGTATATATGTATGTATTTTATAAATAATTTTATTTATAATACAAACGGGATATACAGATAGTGTAACATCCAAATTAATCTACGAATAATAATTTTACAGTGCAATTTTAAAAACTAGCTGTTTGAAACATTTTATTAATATCATGACCACAGCCCTGATGAGATACTGATGAGGCACGTTAATTTTTTTAATCAGCAAGAAGATACAAATTATTCAAATTCAAAAAATAAAAAGGTATTTCGAATTTTTTAGACGAGATGTATGATGAACGCTGCTTTTATTGTAACTAATATTCTCAGATTTATGATAAAAAAACTAGTTCAAGAGGTGTCAAATCTACTTGCTTATTGTAACTAATAAAATTTACAATTCAATATTTCTCACACATTATTAATTACACTAACCTTAATAATACTAAGCTCAAGACCTGCTTTATTTATAATTAATTGTTTTAAATGTTGTACCTTATGTATTTGAAAATAGATTAGACTTATGGGAAAAAATCACTGTGATTAAGAAAACTAAGGACAATCAACAAAAAATCAGTACTGGAAGTCACATATCAGTATGCATGTCCGTCGCGGGAGTAACACCAGCGAACTGCATCAGTACTAACTCATACGTGACTATAGTCCCCGCAATCTGAAATTTAAATTATTATAATTAATAAACGAAGTTATATCTCTCATTATCTGATTGCTACACTATAACTCACTGCTAACGCTATTCCGCGTTTAACTTTAAAAAATTGAAGCCCAGTTAGTGCTACGGTGTCACCATGAATCTGTTCTATAAATCGTTGCACCTGTAGTGAAATAATGGAATTAAATTGTTGCAAAGATTTGTCTTCAACAGATTCCAACCTTAGCATACTTTTATATAAAGTACCTCGATACCATAGTCCGCTGACGATACTTCATATAAATAATGCACTGGTTTCCTGCTAGCTGTATGCACTTGGGCTGCTATCAGAGACACAGCCAATGATCGTACAATAAGAAATATCAAGGAGTATAAGAAATATATTCCTTGCTCGTAACCGTGAAATATCCTAAAAGTAATGCCAATAAGTAATTTAATATTAAAGTCGTGTTAAATTAATTTCATGTTACCTTCGATCTGGACTTTGGCAAGATGGTGTAGGTTTCACGCCATCCCTTAAACATAAGCAACATGATTTATAAAAAAAAAATATCAGATAAAACCAATTTAATTAACTTGACTAATTAAAAAAATGTGTTAATAACTTACGCAAGCGTATGGAGTAATTGCAAACATATAAAAAAAAGATTATTAGCAAAGGATATAAATATAATGCCACCGATAACTTTGTCTACTTTCCGGACTAGACTCGAAGCACGATTATAATCCTCTCGCATGTGGCGCCAAAAAGAAGACGGTACAGACTAAAAAACATGGTTATATCAAAACAAAGTTGCTCAACCTAAAATTTTTAAAAATTTTATTACATTAAATTCCTGATATTAAATTATAATAAAAAATATTATTTCATGTTAATAATTTTATTGCTTCCTATGTTTCTAAATTATTATTATCTTATATGAGAACAAAGTTCTTTAACATTTGGGTATAAAATGTTATTACTTGGAAAGTCAAAACATACCTTTCCTTTGACTGCCCATATTTTTTTGTTTATTTGTTCAAGTCTTGAAGTGAGATACAAACTTATATTAATAACGAACAAGTTAGAGAAATTCCAGTTGAATGTACATTGAAGGTTGAGGAACTGAAACAAACTTTGTTGAGGTAATTAAAAATATATAGTTAATGTACTTATTACTTTTTGTAAACATTCAAGTGGATGACAGTTAGTTGACGATTAGTAACCATGACTAGTTTTTACTTATAAATAAAAAGTCAAACTTTGACCTATTATAATTATACCTGTGTCAAAACGCCCAAACTAATGCTGTAATTCACGAGGTCGTTGATCCAAGGAAAGCCCTGCACAGTGAGCGCTTCATATATCATGCCTTGAGGGTTACAGTCTGCGGCAAAGACTAGTCCCGATAGCTCAGATAAACCATGTTCCACTATAGTATTTGGTATATTATAAATAGTTATGTACATGCATTTTCGAGTATACGTGGATACGTACATACAAACACGTATGTACGGATATTTATTTACCAGCCTACACACAACTTTTGCACTCTCCGGTTAGCTTAATAATGTTTTAATAGTAAGATAATGTTTTGAGTTAAGCCCATCTTTTGTACATTTTTTTTTTGTGTGCAATAAATAAATTAAAAAATAAATAATCAATACCTTTTTAAAACGTCACACATGTCTATATGAATAATTCACTTAAAGTATTTAAATAACATTTAAATACTTTAAGTGAATTTCAGTGCAAGAGATGGAAAATATTAAGACGTGTGTATCTGTGAAATCGTAGCTTCAAAATGTATAAAACGAATTTCAATATTTTTATTTGTTTTAAAGGTGGCTTGATATATAACTTATTCAACTATCGTTCAAGAAAATTTGTGTAGCTGTTTGATATCTAAGCTCTTTCCAAATGAATAAGAGTACTTTTTATTTTATTTTTTTTTAATTATTGTAATAAACAAAAAATATAATATTAAATATTATTACATTAAATATATATAACATTATAACGCACCAAAAGCTAAAGAAAGCACTAGTAGACAGGAAATATTGCATTTCTTCACTAACGCTTTGTCCATTACGGGATCAGCGGCTTCCGTCCAAGAAATATAACGGCATAGCTTGGGCCACTTAGTTGCTATTTGCAGAAATAGGATTGTTATAATTGTATTGGAGATGTAAAACACCAGTGATGCTGAAATTGTTACAAAGCATTATTGACCAATTCGACAACGTTGTCTGAAAAAAAATATAATATTATCGAATTCGATTTTGTATACAGTATGCAAAATTCATAGCTATCAACTTTTATTTTCTAAAATGAAGTACCTACAACCTTTAAAAATACAATGTAAGAGATCCTCTTGATGCAATATTTTTCTATAACTCATCTAATGAACAAGGTATATCTCATAATTATTCATAGAAATATGATATAATTAAAAAAATTAAAGTCAAAAATAAGCTTTTTTTTTATTATTATACAAACTACTGCGTCACCCAAGCCCAAGGTATCACAAGTGTAACGGTATTATTATTATGACAATACGTAAAAGTGAAAGCAAGCAGATTTAAGGCATAAGCTTTTGTCTAAATTTAATATTAAATGATGACATGTGAAACAAATTAAAATAAATGAAACTAATGTTCTAAATAAATGATACTTACTATTTCCAGCAATTGAAGTTTCAGAATCTTTGAAATATTTTAACAAAAATAGCATGTTTAGAAAAATAGTTTGTAAAATTATTGTGATAATAGTATAAGCACATCGTCCAGAGAAATAAGTAAACCTGTAATCAGTTCTCACATTTATAAAAAAATATATTAAAATTCAAAAATTTAATGAGGCATCCTGTCCTTTTCCCACTCTCTATAGGAATATCTTTTGTGGAACAAAGGGAACGGAACAAACGGGAACAAACAAGACGGCATAACAAGTTTTAATCTTCCACGTATTCTTGTTACGTCAGTGCTGTCTTAACTCTTTTCATCAGCATGTCATCAATCACTCATCTTATTTATTCCCTTTTTACGGCTCCTATAGGACATTTATTCACAGTGACATTCATAGTCCATTTTATTACATTGTTTTCATCCTTTCTAATAATATAATAAAATATGGGCATATTTAACTACCATGCTTTTTCCATCTTTTTTATAACGGGCAAACTATACAACTTCTCTTAATTTTTTTTTGTAATATGTGAATGCCCAACAGATTCATTTTGGTCAAATACAACCTTCTTCCGTTTGTTTTTTTTTCAAACCTTCTTTCCAAAAAACCTTTCAAACCTCAGATCTATACATTACCGTAGATTTAATAATCATTTTGTCAATTTTAAACTTAAGTTTAAGTGAGTAACGTTGTCAATTAAAAATATATTTTTACTATTGTTGATCATAATATATTAATGTCTAGGCTATCCCTATATAATTTAGTGTCGAAATTTTTTGCATTCCATGGATTCACCGTGCGGGTACCGGGCCCATCGCGTTGCAAGGAGAGGAGTCCAAGCAGTGCCTGGGACTTGCGACCCAGGAGTAGGTTTAAGGGGCCCCTTTATTATGCGCAAAAACGCTCACCTTCACCCTCATCACTCCTCTCCCTACCTAACCAAATTTGAATAGAACCTACTAATGCCGCCTTTGAAATACGTTCTAGAAATGAACCGATGCTTGTTCTATAAAGGCCAATGTCTTTAAGTAGGCTATAGAGATTTTGCTGTCATACCTCTCGCTCCCACTTCTACCGCATACAAACTAACTATAAATTTATTCCTGATCAGTTCGTTGGTCAGTTTGTAATACTTATTGAGCTTGAATGTGTGACCCCTTGAGATGTTTGTTTCCCAAGGAACAGTAAACTCCACAAGTATCACGCGCCTCAGATGTTTCGAATACAGGAATAAGTCCGGTCTGGATGACGAAACACCAACATCCCCAGGGATTTTGTAATTTCGTATTTTATTACCTGAGGTTTGTCGTATCCACATCACCAATACCGAGCACTGGATTGAGTCCAACAAACTGTCCTAAGATAATTGTAAGTTTCATGACGGCTTGAAAAGTAACGCGTTGCTCTTTGTATCTTCCAGGTACAGCAACTGCTTTATTATCTTTTACTGAAACTTAAATTTTAAATATTATTGATATACATAAACACAGTTTTGTCCACATAGAGAAAAAATATTAATTTCTTTATCACAGAGCCTTCTACCGAGTCTATTAATTTTAGTTAAATTATTTTAGTTATTAATAACTTAACTACATCAAAGTACATGATTATTAAATGATAAATCAACTTCGCTTTTACAAATATAGTAAAATATTAATTAAACTAAATATACTTACTGATATCATACTTCGACCTCGCAGGATTATGAATGACCGGATAATCCATAATTCTTAAAACCCATAAATACAATTTCTATTGTAATTTATTGAATCCGACCCTTCGATGCAGAAGCGGTTACGTTGTAGACTTTATGCACGTTTGACTCTATATGGGTCACAACTCACAAGGACATCAAAATCAATTGATACTCCGTAGAATTACAGCTCCCTAGCAATGATATAGTTCAACAACTAATTTTTTTAGCAAGTAATAATTTGAGTCCAACTTACACGATATAAATCCTTTAGATGATGGAACAAAACCATTTAAATATTCAAGTATTTACAC
This sequence comes from Napeogenes sylphis, assembly GCA_959347405.1. Classification (NCBI taxonomy): domain Eukaryota; kingdom Metazoa; phylum Arthropoda; class Insecta; order Lepidoptera; family Nymphalidae; genus Napeogenes; species Napeogenes sylphis. The sequence continues at coordinate 29,999,199 of OY365783.1, read as the reverse complement.
GTCACAACAGAAGTAAATTGTAATTTAAAAGATATTGGGATTTTGATGAATGATGTTTTTACCGCCACATAAATAAAGCCTCGATAAATAAAGCCTCGCCGCGATCACGGCGCTAATGTTTTTAGAATGTTCAGTTTTAAACTGTTAATTGACAATTTATATGTTATTAAGTTTCATTTACAACTTTTACCTATTAGTGTAGTTTGAACTTTAATTAAAAATGAAACAAGACCCTATCTAATCAAATCAAGCAACTAATTTCGATATATGTAGACTCCAGATTTTTATTTTTTAATTCGATACTAACAGTCTTAACAACAATAGAAAACTTAAGTTTTGATTTAGAATTCCGCAATTCCAATTCCGCCATATAATCTAATTATTATATTTTGTTATTTATTAAAACCTTAAAAAATATGTTATCCCAGATTAATTAAAATGATCACTTCAAAAATGATAATAAACCAGACCAATTATAACCAACTATTGTTATTATAGTTGTTTTTCTATCATTCTACAGACGATTAGAATATTTTGATGTGACATTTGTTTCACTAATTGTATTTTTCTTAATAATATTAACAATCCTTACATGACAATGAATTACGGATTTTTTTTATACAGATAAAATAACAATAACTGATAAATTTCAAACTAGGAACTAGTTGAGTGTTCTTTACAAACTTGTAGATAACATAGAACTAACATTAAATTTATTCAAAATAACCTTATGTACTAAATATTCAACTATTTACCTTGAAATTTTGCTTACAGCGCGGCGTTGTAAATGCAGAATTGTGACATGTTTTCCTTACCAGTTCAAAAAGTCATATCATAATATAGTACTAAAAATCCCTGACATGAACTCATGCATGTGATATTTGTTTGCTTAAAATTACTAAGAATTTTATGAACCTTATATTTTATGATAATGATTTATCCTCTTTGAAAATATAATTATAGAAACGATTAAATTTGATTTCAGAAAATAAGTTCGAATAAATTACTGTAATTGCTATATGTATTTTCATCTTCTAGTAGTAAATATACTTAAATAACAAAATTATAAATATAATACTACAATATTCAAAACAGGAGCACCGATTATCGAGCGATAGGACTGTTACTGTCTCGATATTGTGGTACGTCTATCTTAAAGCGAATTGCCCGACAAGTAGCTAAGGCCATTATTGAGGAATCAATTAAGTCGTTATTGGGACCCTAGAGCTCTAAAAAATATGTATCATTATAACAATAAATATAACGATGTAATTTTTTTAAAAAGAAGTCGATTTTATTTATATCATTTTGCACTTATACTTTTAAAACATATATTTAAGTTTACATGAGTAAGCCCGTTACCATATGAATATTATATTATAATGAAAATTTATTGAGCCCCAGAATATATACGAGATAATAATTGTTCAAAATGTTAAACCTTTGTCGCATCGTTACAATTAAATTAAATGAAGTCGTATTTAACTTTATCCTTAAAGCTTCTGAAAGCTTTTGAAATTCGAGTGAAGTGTTAATAAGGCACATTACAAGTAACAAGAGTTATTAACAACTTCGAAATGAATCTACCTACATTGTTAATTGTATGTTCATTGTATTATTTTATGTATAACAAATGTAATGTTTATATTTATCCATATATAATATGAATTGTATGAAGATGTATTATTGTAGTTAAACTATAGGGTATTTTCAACTCTACGTTTATAATTGTGATAAAACTAAATTGAAATATAATTATAATAGGAAAAAACTATTTACAATACTTTAAAAAAAAATGTATGGTGAGCGTTACCAGGACCCCATCGCCGTAAAGTTGCTGAATTGCAGATCCCACGCCGAGTCGCGGAATCCATTTTGCTTATTTAGATATTTCATTATTAATTAATTCATTATTTAATTTGTCACTTTTGTCTCAACTTTAGTTAGGAAAAAACGTTTTATTATAATTGTAATTTTAATTAAATAAATAATTTTTAAAAAGACTTTTCCTGATCGTCCGAACATAACTGGCGCAGTCGGTAGGATCGCGGCACTTTCAAACTCAAGTGTACGGTTGTAATCGTAGAATCCGCGATCTATTACATAGAACCTGTGAAGACGATTAATCTAAGGAAATCCTGTGCTGAGTCAAGGTCCGGCAAGAGATGCAGAGCTTGTGGTAAGTACACTTTTACTCCCAAGTTCCTCTGCTCTATTTCCTGTCGTTATTTATATAATATTAATTATATTTAAATATTATAAATATAATATTCCAATTTAAAATCAATTTGAATATTTATATTGTGTGCATTGTAGTTAGGCTAAAATCGCCACAGCATTCACACCGTAATTGTATGATTACAATAGGGTATCATATTACTCTATCGTTATCCATTCTTATTATAAAGTATTAGTACAGTTAAAGCGTTAATATGTCGCTTAAAGATTGCGATAATGTTATTAAATCTATTGGAGACTTAATTCCGAGATATAACGGTAATCCGAAAATATTAAATTACTATATAAGGGAGGTAGAGAATGTTGTTAATTTAATCGATGTTAATTGGCAAAATCATCCCCTATTAATAAGTTTAATAAAAAGCAAGCTTAGTGGCGCGGCTATAGAAGCTATCGCTTACGAAAATTCGCTTGATACGTGGAACGAGGTTAAGCAGGCTTTATTAAGACGGTTAGGTGAAACTAGGAATGAGATTCAGGTTATGCAAGAGCTTACAAGGATGCGTCGCCTAAAATCGGAGGATGCTGAATCTTTTGGCAAGCGACTTAGAGATATATTAGATACGTTATACACAGTAGGTAAACATTCCGATAAAACTTATTACGATTCTATGATCATTGAACATTATATAAGTCAATTAGACTTCAACGTAGGAGTAGGTGTTCGTATTATGAAACCAGCAACCTTAGAGTTAGCTATTGTTATTAGCTAGACAAGAGGAGGCTAAACTTATATACTATAAACAAGCAAATCCAAGTGCAAATACTGTATCTACTTCACAAATAAAACCTAAATTTGAACAACCTAGGTCTTTTCAACCTATTAATTTTTCACGTTCATTTAATAACAACCCCTCACGATTTATAAACCCTAATTTTGTGCCCCAACGTAATAATTGGACACCACAACAACGACAGCAATGGGTGAATAACATGTTGCCCTGGAAAAATACTCCTCAAGGAAACTTCAGACCTTCAGGTAATAATAATAATAATTTTAGACAACCCAATGTACCCCAACAACAAATAAATCAACCCCAGAAAGTTTCAGACGTAAGTATGAGATCTGTAAATAAACCAGAGAAACCACAGTTTGTCTCTGAAGAGCTTTTTTACACTTCAGAGGAGGATTATTATCAGGTAAGTTACCCTTATAAAAATAGCGAAGAACAATATTTTGAGGAACAACAACCCTCTGACCACATTGGTGATACATGTGAAAATCAATTGATTAATGAAAATAAGGAGCAGAATTTTCATGTTGCAAAGCCCAAAAATATAGTAAAACTTAATTATCATTACAAAGATCATTTACCTTACATTGAAGTACCCGAATATAAAGGTAAGTTTCTTATAGATACAGGAGCATCCCAGTCTATGATTTCTTCCGATGCTATTATAGGTACTACTTTTGAAGATTGCATAGAACATGAACCATTCGAGATAAAAACAGCCCATGGTAGCACACATCATGATTTAGTAGCTCATTTACCATTACCACCAATTTTTAATAACGAAATATATCATATTTTTTTATTATTTGACTTTGATCCTAAATATAAAGGTCTCATAGGGTTAGATCTACTAAAAATATTATCTAGTAACATAGACATAAAAAATAATTTCTATGTATAAAAAACGCTAAAATACCTATTTGTTTTGACTATACAAAGACAAAGGTCTGTATAGAACCAAGATGTGAAAAGATTAAAATAAAGCAACATTATTTAGTTGACAAAATAATAGATAAAATAATTGATAATGTAATCAGAAATCAAGAGGATGAACCACCAGGTGATAACATAGTAATAAATGAAGATGTTCAACCCTCATTCTCAGAAACTGATTGTAGTACATTAGTAGACAAAAACCAAGAAGAATGAACATATACAAATAAAGACATACCTCTATTATCAGATGCTATTGATAAGCAACAAAAGCTATTTTACATAAGATCTACACCAGGATCAACTTATCGTGTAGAGGATAGATCAACAAATTCTAGGCAAGTTATAAAAGATGTTTTTATTCCTATAAAAAATACTGAAGAAGAAATTATTAAATTCCTGAAAAAACATACCATAGCAGATCATGTGTTTCATTGCTATTTTCATAGTAAAGATTTAGACTTAGCTTTTTCGCGTGTGTATCCCACAGTATTTAATAAAAGAGGTCCTAAATTAATTAAATGTATATCTCGTGTAATTACAGAAAAAAGAATTAATTAAGAATTATCATATAGGTAAATCTACTCATAGAGATATTCAAGGAACATATAAACAACTTCGTAGAAAATACCATTGGCAAAATATGTTACTTAGCATTCAAAAATATATTAATCAATGTGATATTTGTTTACAAGGGAATTATGAGATACACCCTCTTAAACCACCCTTATTTTTACCAGACATGCAAAATAAACCCATGCAACATCTTTTCGTGGATATATAGTCCATAGGCAAGTATTTCAGCAAGTAGAGTATTTTAACCTTATGTATAATGTTACATAATTAACTATTACTATTTACTTTATATAACAAACACTTTTCTTATATACAAAATCAACAGAAGTATATACAGTACATAAAGATTTACATAAGAATTATAAAGATCAATTAGAATATTCGTTTAGCCTAATTGATAAAAAGCTTAGTTTATTTAGATCTTTAAGTAATAGTAACAGAGTTAAGCGAGGACTAATAAATGGTCTAGGATCGATAGTTAAAGCAGTTACAGGTAATTTAGATAATGATGATGCAGAAAGGATAGAGCAAGAAATTTCTTATATTCAAAATAAATTAAGTAATATTAATAATAAGCAAGAAAAAACTATTATCTTAGCGAAAACACTATTAAAGAATTTACATCAGTTTTAGACAAAATAAATAATAATCAATTAAAACTATCGGCCTTGGTTTATAATGTTACTAATAGTAGTAATGTAGTTTTTAATCAATTACATTTTCTAGATATATACGTACAGATAAGTTTTAGTTTGCAGTTAATTTTAGATAAGCTGATGATATTAGAAAAAGCAATAACATTCTCTCGAATGGGAATCATGCAACCTAGTATAATAAACGGGCAAAATTTAATTACCGAATTGTTAACTATAAAACAAAATTATATTTTTAACCCTATCTCGGAAATAGGTATTAATGAAATAGAAAACATAGAAAAATCTGTGGTAGTCAAGGCCTACAGTACAAAGCATACACTTAATTTTGTACTAGAAATTCCCTCTATTGATCTTAATATTTATGACCTTGTCCATATCTATTCCATTCCTGATAAGCAAAACTATAATTCCCAAATCCAAATACCTTGTACTTGGGAGTGAAGTGTACTCTTACCTCAACGACAGATGTCGACACATCTCTGAGAAGAATCTTATCTGCAGTCAACTAGACGAAGTATCTATGAAAGACTCTGAAGACTGTATCGTCGCTATGATACAACATCAACCTGCCAGTTGTGTAAGAGCCAGGATGGTCTTGAGAAGAGGAAAAATCCAGAAGATCAACGATAACACCTGGATAGTACTACCAGCTAAAGAAGAACTATTAAGGTAGATATGTAAGGGAAGAACTCAGTACCAGAAAATAGAAAAACCCTATTTAATAACCATTACAGAAGGTTGTAAAATAGCCTTCATGAATGTAACATTTCAAACACATAGAAAAACATTAAACGTCAACGAAATTATACCACTACCAAATTTAAAGAACACTAAGTTTGAAAATCCAGTTGAATATACATTGCAGCTGGAAGACATACCGCTTGACAACATTCGTAACCTAGTGAACCAGGCTCAGAAGCTGAAAGATACGGAGGAAGTCAATTGGCCTGTTGTTATGGCAACTCCTAGCTGGACAACTTTAGTTCTATATGCTATTGGCCTTATTTTCATAACTTGGAAACTATTTCATTATATGAAAAGAAAATGGACCAAGCCAAATGAAGAGATCAGCGAGGACGCTGGAGGAATCTCCAAGATGAGCTTCCTTCTTAAGGGGGGAGGCGTTACCAGGACCCCATCGCCGTAAAGTTGCTGAATTGCAGATCCCACGCCGAGTCACGGAATCCATTTTGCTTATTTAGATATTTCATTATTAATTAATTCATTATTTGATTTGTCACTTTTGTCTCAGCTTTAGTTAGGAAAAGATGTTTTATTATAATTGTAGTTTTAATTAAATAAATAATTTTTAAAAAGACTTTTCCTGATCGTCCGAACATAACTTGAGGAATGCAAAAAAAGTTATATGCTAATAATAAGAAAACAATTAATTACTCTAATAATTTAATAGCTCATACAATAGAAAACAAAACCCAGTTTTAATTAATATAGGTAAGCATGAATAGACAAATCAAATAACCTTTTTCTCACACGTCTTATCATTTCTGCTTTTATCGCTTTTCTATAACTGAGCCTATTCCTCCCATTTTAACAAACTATTTGTTAATATGCTATAATGGTTTGTTAAGATCTATACGAGGACTACTAAATAAAAATTAACACTGTATGTTGTTATATACCGTTATATAGGGTAGTGCAGGGAAAGCCATAGCACTATAAAAATAAAATTAAACTTACTGCTTCATAAAAGTAACCATAAAACCAAATTGAGATAAGCTTGTCTTCATATTTAAATTGATTACCTTTCATTAAAATAATACTCACAACTATTCGAAGCAACTAGAAAATACTCTCGGTAAGTCAAACAATTTATTTTATTTTAATTATGTATTAATCATTACACACATACATACATTCCCTAAAAAAATGATTTTGCGTTTACTTTGTTTTTTTTATACAGACTATAACGTACTACAGACATAATTAGCAAAAAAATACTCTATTCACTATAAGTAAACATAAATCGGGAAAATGAAAATATGTAGAAATAGAAAGGTTCACTCGTCTTCATCATCGATTTATTCGCCGAGTAAAGAATATTGGCGTGAAATAGATACTTCAACGACAATTATGGTGAGTTAGAAAAAGGGATTCTCTAAGCCCTTCATTCTTCTTATTTCCTTTGAACCCAAAGGTGACCAATGTTTTTAATACTTTGTCTTTTTAATATTTAAGATATTTGTGACTTAATATAATTTAAATGATATGTGTGTTTGACATTATATCTACTATAAATAGATCATGTTTTAATAAAAATCTATATTTCTGTTATTTTATTAATTCTACATTTCTGCATTTCTGCATTTTACCTTATTGACTACATTTTATAAACGCGAGACCTTTGCATCAACTACGTGCAGCAGCTCTCTGCATGTGTGGGTGGGGAGGAAGTGTATAACAATATTGATATGTTTTACGTGTATTTGATTTTCCATATTGAAATTCGTTCGATACTTGATTTCAATATCTTTAAGTATCTATAATCTGAATTATCATTATCTATAAATGTTAATTATATAAGAGAACGAGGCTTGTATATGTATACCGTTCCTTATTTAGAAATTTGCTTATTACAATTGGGTTATATCTAATATTATATGTAAACTGTAGTAATTGTAATTTGAATATTAACCGCAATCTTTAAAATATGTAAAGATTAAGTTTTTAAAGTTGTCAAAATAGTATTATCGATTGTATTGTATTATGTGTATTGTTGGATTTTAATAATTATTGTATAATAAGTATTGTGTTGTTTCTTATTTCCATATCCATAAGGGTTTATTCCTACCTGTCTATTATATTATGAGACGAAGTATTTGATAAGCAAATAAGTGAAGCAGTGTGTCGGTGTCAACTGTCATTTACGTCGGGTGACAGTTGTCACTGTCACTAACTCAGAAGCAACAATGAGCGCAACAAGAGCCGTTAATTACATCTTGGTGCGGCATTCGGTTCACATCGACTTACTGTACTACGTGTTTGGTGAAGTGTCGTTTAGTGTCTAGGATTATTGTACAATCGAACCTTAGATATATTTTTTGGTGCGTAATTGTTACATAGTCAATTAGATAGTAAATATTACACCCAACTACAAATTGTTTTTTATCCTACCCGCCTGAATACCTACGGCTGAAGATGGAAATGGACTACGGACAAAGGAGTTCCATCTGCTTTCCCCTTAATCAAAAATGGGATACAGCGGACTAGCACCGGGATTAAACAATGTAAATCAATCATCGCATGGCTTGCTAAGCAACAAGGAGGCTTTGCTTTCCCGGTTCCTAGATACGCCGCAGCCCTTTTAAATAAGTCCACCTACTCTAACAAAAACAGTATGTTATATTTGGAGTAACTTAGGTATATGTAGTAGGTTACAATATAATGGGTTATAATTTATGTTATAATAATTACTAAAATGTTACGAAATACATTTGTTTTTCTTATATTGTCAATTGACAATATTATCTTTTTTGAGTTTATCAAATTATTTTCTAGGCATTTTCGTCTGTTTTGCTGTTAATATAATGTAGTAAATAAATTATAAATTAAAGTAAATTTAATGTTCGTTATCACAGAGATTTCAAGATATCACGTAGAGATAAGCCTTTATAACGAGGCTTTCACCTTTGCTTTGTACCTTTACGTTATCATATTACTTGCTCCGGCAGCTTTACTTAATATTGATTTTTATTAAATTATACGAGATTCATAAAAACGACTACTATTTCCGGTAAGTAAATTATGTTATATTTTTGAAAACAAAATGTATATAACCACTTTAAAATTAATGAAATTTGATGTCAGATATAAATAGCGGATAAATTTACTAATTTTAAACAACATTTTATGAACATTTTACACAAATATGTTGTTCTGAAATTCTTTTAAAAATGTTGCTACAAAAATGTTATTAAACTTACAATATAATTTTAAATATATAAGGATTGAAATAGTCTTTAATGTCTGATTTGATTAAAAAGTTTGTAATTATTAATGCTCATAACAGAGTTATTACATAATTTGTTAGTTCATGTTCATCCACTCCTGGTTGTTAAAAGCTAACTTGAGATCAGGTATTTTGATGTCGTTTCCATTTTCCCGTAACAAAGCCGCTTTGAGTCGGTAACTAGAATCCTGAGGCATTCAAATATATGTTAATTCAACATTAACATCTTCAATTATAATAAAGATTGCAGAAAAATATTTATCAGTCACTTCATGGTGGGGCCTTTTTGACATGTTGTTTCATATTTTTGTAAAGTTTATTTACTTCTATTTAAATTCGCTAATCTTAAGAACTGATTTGATATTATATATGTATTTTATGTACAAGTTATTTAGAAAGTTCATAAGAACCCATAATTCGACTCAGTATTAAAGAGTATTTTTAAAATACTATATCAAATATTAGTTTTAAAAGTTACAAATTCGCATATAAAGTAAAATAAAAAAAAAAAAAAAAAAAATCAAATGGAAATTCAGAGGCATTCTGTTTACTTAGTAACTTCATACATACATCGATTCTTTTCTCTTCAACACTATCGCGTATATCCTTCGTCCTGCGGTAATTTCCGTCATATACAATTCCGCTACGTCTGCTGATTTCATGCAACGGTATTGTGTCTCTCCTTCTCAATGTATTGATAAACAAATCCACGTTTCGTTCGTAACAATTGCATAATAATATGAATTGTAATATAAATATTTTATACATTATGTAAACGTGGTAACCACAAAGTTATGCTCATACTATATTTATCTGATACTGAATTTTTGTTTTAAATATTTTATTATATCGTAAAATACGATAACACTTCACTTAAAAATACAAAGAAAATTCAATTTATTTATATAAATAAAATAGAATTTTATTACAAATATTTTAATCTACTAGTTAATGAATGAAAACAAAAAAAAGGATAAAAAATATTCTTTATGTATATTTTATAAGGCATAAAATACATAAATCTGGAGCCTAAGAATAACATTTTTTAAATAATTTACATTCATTTGCAACATTCGAAGAATCGAACACATGTATCCAATTAAATACAAACAAATACATCGTAGTATCGTAGTAACGTATTATCGTAAAATTTCGTTTATTCTTATGATATCCCAAAAAAAAATTGTTACGGAAAAACGAACCGGCCAAGTGGGAGTCAAACTAGCGCAAGAAGGATTCCTTACCGTTATTTATAAAAAAAAATATGTGTTGTAACTAAAAATGCGGCTTAAATGACTGTTTCTTGACATAGAAAGAAGAATTTTATTGACATAGAAGTTTGATTTTGTTACAGCTTAAAGGTATTCATAGACCTGAGTATTTAATATGAATTTTAATTAAATACTTTTACGTGTTTGATATTGTAATATTTCGGCGTGTATTTTTTTTATTAGATAGTAATTTGGTATGTAGGTAAAATAAAGATAAGAGTATTTATGTAACTAAAATTTTTTCGTTGACAATAAATATGTGAAATATTGTTGTTGGCATTGGATTTAAGAATTAAGAATTATGTAGTAACTATAAATCATTGTTAGTATTGGTAAAAAAACTTAAATAACTCAGAAATAATCCTCGTAATTGCTCACCTACTCTTCTAGACCTTATGATCGTTTCTTCTCCCGAATATATTTCCCATCACGGTCAGTGTGCCGCTGATGGTTTCTCCCACCATGATTTAATATACCTTTCATACATGCTACGTCCTCCGAAATTTAAGAATAAAATACTTTTGCAGCGTAAATTTGGGAGAATGGACCTTATTCGGCTATAAGACGACGCACGCAATATAAACTGGGTTAATGTTTATACTGGTGGCAATTTGGCCTCTAAGGTTAAAACACTTACACTTTTAATCCAGCTTTATGATATTCATGCTCCAATAAAACTAGTTAAGAATAAACACTTGCCTGTGCCGTGGCTTACAAAAGATTTAAAAGAGCTAATTCTCAAGAAATGTCTTGGAAAATCGAAATACAAGGCAAATAGTTCCGATACAAATCTCTTTAAGTATAAGAACCTGAGAAATCGCTGTAATACTCTGTGTAAGCCACAACGACGTGTACAACGACGCCATATTCATAAACATGTCGAGAACGGTGTCGAAGTACGTACATGTAATTTTCTTAAATCTCTAGGATATAATAATATCGATCGAGAAGGTCTCAAGACTTCATTCTCTGCGACAGGTAATACTTTGGACAATATTTTAAAAACTAATACTCTAAATTCCATCGCAGCACTTCCCACTTCTGATTCTCTACCGGTTACTTTTGATCAATTTACTGAATGTGATGTTAGGGAAGGCATATTGTCCGTTTCTTCTAATGCCGTTGGTAGCGATTCTAGCAGTCGTAATATGATTGTCCCTATTATAGATACCCTGATCCCCGTGATAACCCATATCTTTAATCATTCCATATTAACTGGTGAGTTCCCTACTTTATGGAAAGATGCCCACATTATACCCCTTTCTAAAAAACCTCACCCCTCTTCTTTCTCCGACTACTGATCCTTTTTCTATTTGACCCCTCCTTCCAAAAATTTTGGGAAAATTTGTATTTCAACAATTCAACTCCTTTACCGATAAAAATAAGTTGTTAAATACATCTCAATCTAGGTTTCAAAGAGGTCACAGTACTACATCTGCATTAATCAAAGTTTCTGACTACATTAGAATGGGAATGGATAATAAACAACTTACAGTATTGATCTTTCTCGATTTTAGTAATTATTGCATAAGAAACCTCTCCCCCGCACGAATAAAACGTCATTATCTTGGAGACGATTATTTCGACCAAACATAGATAAGAACCATCTCGACGAGCATAGCTTTCGATAAAAAAAACCGCATTCAAATCCGTCCACGCGTTTGGCCGCAAATTTGCCACAGACAGATACACAGATACACAGATCGACAGGTCAAACTTATAACACCCCTCTTTTTAGTCGGGGGATAAAAAAGAAAAAAAATGACAAAATATTGACATCAGAATCTTTTTGGATTGTTATAATATTTCACGTGGATAAATTTCCTTATAAAGAGGAAGTGACCCGTAATATTTCATGCCCTTAGATAACAGAGCTTCATTCATAAGATCTATTTTGGTGGGGTATTTGTCAAATCAGACATTTATTTACTTTTTACGTTCATTCTTCGCACACAGAATGTCGTTACAATGACGGATAGGTTTTTTGGGAAACTTTCGTCGTGTCATGTTAAGGGTAAACTATTCACACATTATGAGCCAATGAGCCCATATCTATATTATTGTAAAAATAGCTACCTTATAATACTGTAACCCATATAAATAAAATAACTGATATAAAAAAGTTTTTTTGTTGTTTGGTTGTCGAGTGGTTAGCGCGCAGACTAGACGCCTAAAGTATCGCAGCTCATAGAGGGTCGGGTTCCCGACAGACACAGACATGTGATCAGTATTGATGTCTGTATTTCTAGGTTTGGTCGTTTATTAAATATATTCAAACTATTTATAATGTTTATTTCTAAGTATGTTTATTTTAGTCTAAAACCCTTAACACAAGCAAATAACTCACTTACTTGAGGATATTATTGGTATTATAATATTATTATGACTGCACCATTGAGAGATGCAATAATTGGATAAGATTGAAGATAAAGATATTATTATTCTATTTATATTCTAAATAGCATTTAGATGTTATTGCATTTTAAAATAGCAAAGATATTAAATATAGAATGAAAAATAAACCGATACGGATAGGAATTCGAATCCGCGAACTGTAGGAAACTGTCCCATTCGAATTAAGCACTATATATATGATCGTCTTTATCCGGACTATGTGGATCTGTCTGGCATTTTTCGAAAATTTTAAACAATGTTTCTAATTTTGTAGTATCGATAAAAATTGCAAAGATGTCACAACCGAAATTAATGTTTGAAAATATCTTTAAAAATGTGTAACTTAAAATGTAGTTTTTTGGTACAATGAAAAGTATCTTATATGTAAATATTCTAAGGTAATTCCCGTACAGAGTATTATGTAAACATACGGCGACCTAAACTATATTAAGGTGTCTATAGGAAAAAATAGTGAAATCTGATAAGTGATTAATTAAATTGCTACTATTAAGCAAAGTAGCTATTTAGGCTCACAAATTTTGCTATGATTATAAAAGCAGGCTCGTGATGTGTTATCGATAAAATATATCGCCATCGTAGTTAATACATAACTGTTGTTGCATGGACAACCACGTTAATTTATTTGTTTGATTTTTATTCTGATCTGTTCGAGAACAGTGTGTGATTACATTGGTAATAAGGAAACCAACAACAAACGGCCATATGAGCAATAAATAAAAATTAAAAAAAAAAAACTATAGTAATTTACTGCGAAATCCTATCAAAGTTTATCGCCAAAAGCAACAAATCAAAATACGTGCACCTTAAATATGATTATCTGTTCCATTAAATTCTTATCATTGCCTTGCCGGATTCCATCGTGTGGTGTTGCTAATAAAGAAAAGGTACGTCATGATAGAACTCATTCAACTAGTGATTCAATTTCATGGTCTTTGTAGTGTGAACTTTCTCCATCTGACATTGACAATCTCACTGAGCATTAGTATATTTAACAATACTAAGCATTTCGAGTGCGAGAACGACTGGTAATCATTGCACTGACTACTGCCTCAGTGAAAAAACGTAACAATTCTGAGAAATTAATGAAATTCCAACTAACTAATTATTTAGGATGTTTCTAGAAGACTACTTAAATTAGTTTGAAAAGTTTCGATGCCGAAAATAAAAAGAAAATTAATTTGGAATAGACGAATATTGTTTATGAAAAATCTGTCTCCTAAATAACAATTCGGATATTTTGAAAACCTAGACCTAAACCAAAAATTTTAATAATCTAGTTACCGGCAATGTATAGTATTTTTTTATATTTTTATATAATTGTGTATTTACTGCGTGCTATAAAATATACATAAAAAATGAGCTGATCAAAAAACATTTTAGATTGTGGCAAGTTCATACGTTATTCAATATTGCACTACATAGTGTTTTGAGTAAAGTAAATGTTTTTGAAAATTATTCAAAATGAAGTAAAAAATGGTTTAAAATGTTCGCTAATTGTATTATTTTTTTTCTGTAAGTTTGAACTCAGTTTATATGTTTTTTTAATCAACGGTTAGAATATCGTCTTTAACAACAATTTTCTTATCCAAAAAGCGCCGAAATCGTTTTTTAAACTATGTTATAAATCATTATTATCCACTGACTTGACTGATCTTACTCCAAATGTTTAGGATAAGACCAAAATCTCAATCTCTTTCACGCTCTTTTATAACACGTCAACTTAGTGGAAAATTACTTCTCTGTCAAATCAATTCAATCAATCAGTCAAATCAATCATTTTCGGCTTTCATCAATGTCTTTGTCAAAAGCCCTTTTCTAATTAATAATAATATAGTAGTCTTTATTGGACACATCAAATTCATACAGTCAACAGATTACCGGGACTCCTGCACTAGCAGAGCTGTTTTGCAGAAGCCAATATCCTTCCCTTGATAACAAGTTGCAATAATTTATGCCCTTAGAAATTAGTTATTACTAATTTAATTACAAAAAAAATATATAAAGAAAATTAACAATGTGATATTTAAACCAAAATTAAACATTACATTTAGTGTTCAGTTGCTCACTGTTTTGGTTTCATCTATTTTATCATTTACGTGTGTAGTGTGTTAGTGTATGTGTGGGTGTATGTATGTGTGGGTGTGTGTATGTGTAAGTATTTATGTTTGTGTATGTAAATGTTACGTCCGCTTATGATTATTATTTGACTGACATTAAAATATTTTCTGTATAATTTTAATCTAAGCATTTTAACCAGGCAAGTAATTTTTTCTTTGATGTATAGTAATATTTTTTTCTTTAGAGTTTTAATATTGAAAAATGTGTTAGTTTTATTTATAAATAATTAAAGCATGCTAATTGTAGTGTTTTCGCCCAAAAGCCATTGATTCATTATAGATAATTAAAAAGATACACACTTTTTGTTTTAACTTTTAACAACTTCATTTATACACGTTTGTCTTACCAAGTCAGAACACATATTATAACAATTCATAATCGTGCTTAGATATCTCCGCGTTACATCCTTTTCGACTGTTCGAATTACATGACTAATCTACAATACACGATTATTTCTCATATTTTCTTTCACCGCGGAAACTTTTTAACTATTTGTACTTTTTACATAAACATTACGATATCTTGTATCGTCACACTATCAGAACACCATCGAACAAAAAAATGGTAATATTGAAGAACATAATATTAAAAAATAAACACTAAGTGTAAAAAGTGAACATATGGGAGAACAAACAATTGCAAAGTTTATCAATTACGATATAACAGACTAAACTAATATTGAATGATTTTTAATTGTCATATTTTAGTTACTAAATAAAAAGTTGTTCTAGTGTTGCTTGAAATATCAAAAGGCCAGAATTTATATAGTAATGTCTGTGAAGGTATATGCGACGGCTTGCCTGCAGATGATATTCAACCAATCTGCATGATGCTGAGCAGGTACAAACGAGGATATGAGTTCTTTGTCAACCTTTGCCATGCGAGACGAACAATTTGTAGAGAAAAATTGGGTATGTTGTTATTATTTATTTATATATAAATACGCTTATAAATTTCATAAAAATATATTTATTTCAGTTATGGAAATGGTTCATCCAGCGAGATGCATGAAAAGCAACCAATTTTTTAGGTCTATCAATAAGTAACTTAAATATTAAAATTTAAAAATGTATCTGTTATTAAGAGTCTTCTAAGACCCAAATATTATTTAATTTATTTATTTATGAGAACTTACAAAACATACGCAATTAATAAGTTTAACAATAAAGAAAATTACTTTTTTTGATGAATGTTGTTTCATTTAAAAGTTGCCAAGGTAGGGCAAGGGATAATTTCATCTAATAACTACTAACAATTAACGCTACTTTTCCTACTATTAAAAATTTAAAAATAGTAATAATATATTGTTAATAAATTATACAAATGCAACAAAACGCAAACAATTACAAACCTCTCACAAATTACCAGGCATATAATTTCTGGATAACCTACCTGATGAAATGGTAATTGTTACCGTGAGGAACAAAAAAGGAACAAACATGTACAGGAAATAAATAAATAAACAATAAACATTTAATTTATAAAAACTAAGAGGTGTCAAGGGACACCCGGATGGAACGAAGTTCCTTTCGATTCATTATTGAAGGAATTGTAATAAAAAAAATACCTTAAAAGCTTTTAATATTTCATATAAATATAAAGGCAAAATAACTAAATTAAAAAGTGGTAAACAATAAACCGGCGAGTTATTGTCGCGCCACCTAGAGGTTTCAATATGTTTATATAAGTAATAAGTAAGTAATAAGTATCTTTATTTCCCATTTATAAAAACATAGAACATCGTTATTAATGAATCCTCTGACATCCGAACTAGTTTAAGCTGTGTCTCGGATGGCAGTTTCTTCTCCTTAAAATAAGTATCCCAAATGGTAACAAAAGATAGGAACTAAACTAAATTTTATGTAAATATATATAAATAGAAACATCCATACAACTCCATAGCGTATTTCAGCGCTCTGTGTGTGTATGTGTGTGTGTATGTGTATGTGTGTGTGTGTGTGTGTGTGTGTATGTATGTGTCTGTTTGTGGTTGTGATCATGTGTGTGTGATGTATTATTATTTCTGTAGCGTAAGTAGTTTCCCAACATCGTCATAATCAAACTTTGTTAACCACGTAAATATTATTTTTTTAAAAACATTATTTGAAACCTTTTTTATTTGTTTGATCTTGCAATCCGAGGACATTTTATTATATAAATAAGGGGCAATATATAAGGTATGCTTACGTGCGCTAGCACTGGTACATCGAGGAACTGGACAGCGGTCAAGTCTTTTTCGAGAGACTGGAAGGTAGGGAACTACCTTTCTATGATAATTTCTCAACGTCTGGTAAAAGAATAATTTTCGCACAGATAAAACCTTTGTTTCATCATACAATGCTTGACTAGGGTGTCGAAAAGGTAAAGACATTGCAACTTTAAGTACCGCGCGTTGTGCTCGTTCTACGGTAAGTATGTGACTACTTGCCGCGCCACCCCATGCACAGATACAGTATTGGATAAGACATTCACAAAGGGTTTTATATGTACTAACTATCAGTAATTTATCAGCAACTACACGTAGGCTTCTAAAAATTGGAATTAGTTTTCTTATTCTACTTCCCAAAAATGTTGTGTGGCTCTCCCAACTTAAATTAACGTCTATTACGACACCCAAGTATTTGATTTTGTAGGCTCTAGGCATTATTGGGCAAAGGCATTGGTTATCCAGTGGGTTTCTATTGCAAGGATATATATGAATCATTAGTTCCAAGTTAGGATTGGGGCTACCTGTAGTTGTTTTGCTAAAACACAAATAGCTGCATTTATTGGTGTTGAGAGAAAGAAGGTTATCCTCAAGCCAAGTTGTGACTAGACAAACCGTTTTCTGCTAGATGAAATACATGGTTCCAAGTATTTCCATGGAAAAGAAGTACGGTGTCATCAGCGAACATGATAAGTTCCATTCCGGCGGCTTGCATTTGGCAAAGATTATTTATACATATTAAGAATAGTGTTGGATATAACAGATGTAGTTATGTTTCACTAAGGTATAAATAGATGGCGTTGTTATAAATTGCAACAAACTCCAATATCAAATAAATAATAAAGACCTACTAAGCAATTTAATATAATACAAAAAATAATAATGGAAATAAATAATTAAAACCTAAAATATTCATTATTTGTAATGTAGGTAAGTAAAGACTTATATTTCCATGTAGGGAATGATACATTTCTAATTTTTATGGTGTTAAATTATTAATACCAGCTAATATGCTAATGAATAATATTTGTATACTATTTTTGTATGATATTTTGCAGATAATTTATAATAAATGTAAATAAAATGAATAACTAAATTAAAAAGTGTTAATCAATAAATGAGTTATTGTCCATGAGTTATTGTCCCGCCACCTAGTGGTTTCATTTTGTACTGATATGTTTATATAACAGATGTAGTTATGTTTCCCTAAGGTATGAATAGATGGCATTGTTTCAAAACATTACGAGTATATTTGATCACAAATTTGTATTATTATTTTCATTTAAACTGTCTTATTTGCAAATTGATTCTAAAAGAACAAACTCCAATATCAAATAAATAGTAAAGAACTACTAAGCAGTTTAATATAATACAAAAAATGAAAATATCTCGCTTGCTTTCTAAAAGAGAGTGAGAGAAATAGCAAAACATGTCGTGCCAACTTTTGGTAAGAATTTTTACCGTCTAGCCCCCTTTTACAACACGCGATAAGGAACTACGTTCCAAAAATATTATACTGACTTTATTCCAATTGTAAATAAAATCAACGGTCCAATCATATTTATAAACAATTGCAAACATCATTTTCTCCAATTTTATGTAATGTGATAATATAATAAATAATTATTTTAATAATAAAAATATATTGCACATATTTCATTCAGTAACACCTATGTTAAGCTTCCACACACTCTTTAGCTTTGTTTTAATGTATGCGTTATATTTCTGGTGACAGGAGTGAGAGAACCTAAGGTCTAACCAAGACCCTTCTTACACTGTTTTATAGTGCCGTATCTCTTTCCCCATTTATTAATAGTGGCAAATGCTACTATATTTTTTTACACTTTCCAGGGTGACAACAACAGTTACTCTAAGATAAATATAGTACAAATGTGTGTCAATAATAGATTGTTAACATCTTTATTTGTTAAACGATTTAAAAAAATAAAACAAAATATAAAGTGTATCTGAAGACAATATATTCCTGAAAACTGCATCCAAATCGATTAAATCGCTGAAATAAAACTATTTTTACAGATTTAACTCGCGTATTGAATTATTGAATTAATGATAATGATTGTATTGAATTAAATATCAAATTTACATTTTAAATCTAACCCGACGTTTCGAATGCTATGCAGCTATCGTGTTGACGGTAAGACGAAATAAAGGTTACGATAAAATCGTTTCTGAGATTAGCGTGCACAAACATACAGACATACAGACATACAGACATACAGTTGAACAGACTTAATCAAAAAAAATGTTTTGGGTTGCCTTGCTTATATAAAGGGGGATCTGTATGAGTTTTTAATTTTTTTTCCGTGTAGTGTGCACAACTAAAAGACAAACAGATAGACAGACAAAGATTTTAAAAATGCTGAAAATGTGTTCTGTTAGTTATCATTTCACATCCTGGTATATATTTTTTTTATATTTTCAATGTACAAGGACTGTTTATAACATGTGTAGAATAAGATTTGCATGGTTCCTATTACCTGATTGACATAAATTGACATTACCTTTTTTTATTTTTTAACCGATTTAGATAAAATAAACACTTAATGTTAAGTGAAGACTGTGATAGTATATTCCTGAAAACCGCAACCAATTTAGTTAAGCCATTTTTGAGATTAGCGTGCACAAACATGCAGATATACAGACATACAGACAAACTGAAAAACCATTGTTTTGGGTTCTCTTGCTCTTATAAAGGCCCCCTATGACGTTTTTTTTAAATATTTTCCATGTACAGAAATGGATCAGTGACAATTTTATTATATGTACAGATTAGTTTTAACGTTGTTATCATTGAAATGCAGTCCTCGTTATTGAATTATGTGAAATATGAAAGTGTTGTAATTACTTTTGAATAATATCTTTGATTATATTATTACATGATTCCTAAAAACATTATTTTTATTATTTTTTTAAGATTCCATAGCCAAAGATTAAAAATGGAACTCTATTACTAAGACTTCGCTCTCCGTCTGTACGTCTAAAGGTTATATCTTACTTGAAATTTTCAAAGATGATGTATTTTTAATGCCGCTAGAACAATTAAAAATAACTAAAATAAAATAAAATATTTTTTTTTAAAAGATGCTGACATTCTTTAATGTTTAAAAATAGGGTTATACATATACTGTTAAACACAGGTATGAGACATCATACCCAAAGTAACTTATATGACCTCAATAGGAAGTTTGTCTTATCTTTATTTTTTTCTTATTTTACTGATTCTTTTTTAATTCAAGTTTTTTACTAAAGTTTTTGAAGTTTTTTAATGAATTTTACTGAAGTTTTATTTGACAAGCATATAACTCTCATCATTCCTACCAGTGACACATTATGAAATAATAGTCTTTTATTTATTTTATACCAAAATACTATAGTTAATCTAAACGTCAGTGCCTTGTGTTGTAACAATCTAGAATATATTATAGATATACATATATTTGACACACATTAAATACATTTTTAAAGTTATTGCGATATAAAGTTATCAGGATTAATTTATGAACAAGTCTGTTGTATTGAACGAAAAATTAGAGGGTTGAAGAGTTGTGGTGGTGGCAGACTGCGGTGGTAAGTTGAACTGAAACATGACAAGCTCATAGGTCACTATTGTTCCAGCCACCTGAAAGAAATATAACAACCTAGAACATCTTAAAGTTACCAGAACAAAAATTATGAAATTAGCTAGAAATATTTCTTTAAAAGACTTTGTAACAAGATGCTAAGAACCTACGTAACTTAGTATTTTATTTATCGGTTTATTACCTAGTATTTTGTAACATATATTGTAATAAAAATTACGATTTTCTATTTATAAAGTACTTACAGTAAGGAGTAAACCACGCGTGATGCTGAAGAATTGCAAGCCGCTTAATGCAATTTTATCTCCATTCACTTGATCTAGGAACCTTTGTACCTATAATTATAGTCCTTATATAATTTTTACATACTTATATAACATTTTAAGTGTATATTCCTAATTATAACTAAGTGTTTTATATACATATGTATGCAACCGATTTTAATTTTATTTATTTAGAACGATAGAGTCCATTAATTAAAATAGTATTTGAAATATTGAAGTATGGGGATATAAACCTCGACACAGTAGACTGGAGACGGTACATCATACAAAACATTTGCCGGCGTATTGGATGCTGTATTCACTTGAGACGCTATAAGGGATACAGCCACCGATCGAGTTATGAGATAAATAAGAGAGAAGACGAAATACGTGGCAGCTTCATAGCCACCAAAGGCAATTGATCTGCAAAAAAAAATGTTTGATATTAAAGCAAGCTCTCCGTAAAAGAAACTACAGTTATATTTTACTCCGGCTGTCATTCAATTAATAGGTATTATTATAAAAAAATGTAAGAAATGGAAACTATATTTACCCCTTACTACGACCGCTGTTACATTCACCGTTACCTTTGATACCATCTCTAACAAAAAAAAAATATAAATCACATAAATACTTTACTTGTTATACAAATATATGCCATTTTTATCATATATTTATAGTACTCTGTCTTACTCCAACGTATTAAATAATTGTAGACAGATGAAAAAGAGGTTGTTAGCAAATGAAATGAAAATGATCCCGCTAATGACGTCATCAACTCTTCGTACGAGCTGCACTGCTCGGCTGTAGTCTTCGCGGGCTGATCTCCAAAAGGCCTCAGGCAGATACTAAAATCATAGAATATCATTTGAATTTAAAAATATTAATATTGTAGATAAAAAATGAACTACATAAATTATTTAACTTTTCCTATAAATAAAATAAATGCCATTTGTTCAGTGAATTACGATAATTCTTAAAGTATATCAAGAAAAGCTTACTTTTCCTTGGGCTGATAATAACTTTACATTAATATGCTGCAGCCTCGATGTCAAATAATAGCTTATACATATTGTGAAGAGGTCTGAGAAGTTCCAAATAAATGTAGATTGAAAATGGAGGAACTGAAATAGTTTAATATTTTTTATAAGTTTACCAATATTTGAAAATATCTATAAACATGTATAGCATGGCTATAAAAGCTTATTTAAATTTATAAAAATATAGACTACAAATAAATGCGCCGGTTTCCCAGAGATTGCGGGTTTGAATCCCTGTCCGTATCGGTTTATTTTTCATTATATTTTTATATACATTTAAGTTAACCTATACTTTACAACAAAAATATATTTTGTTTAATATATTCTTATAATGTTTACCTGCGATATTGCTCCTAAGAGAGGAAAATATGGTATATAATTAAAAACCCACGGATAGAAGTGGTTTACAAAGTCCTCGTAACTAATATCCTTTGCACCACATACTGTTGCGGTCGCAAGTCCAGACAGTAATGACAAAATGTGCTCCACTAAAATAATAAAAAATATTTTGATGCAGAAGTAGATAATACAAATGTTTTGAAATAATATTTTAGAATATACGTAATATAAGCATTATTTTAGATTTTACAACAGAAACATCATTATATATTCTGTTGTAAATTCACTCAACATCAGGAGTATTACTTCCATTTCTAAAAAATAATAATTAACTTACGCAAAGCCATTGATAAAACTATAGCACATGTAAGATTACATTTAGAGATCAAAGATTTGTCATTGTTTGGATCTATTTCCTCGGTCTTTGCAATATGGCGGACGAGACCTGGCCATAAAATGGCGACACGGAGAAACATCACCATTGTCATACATGTCGTGAAGTAGAAAATAATCGGAGCTAAAATATGAAAAATTATTTTTTATTTACGTAATTTATTTTTAATCTTCATACTATCACCTTTATAACCTATAAAGCGACACGCAATTTTTATACTAAGCACAGAAGTTTGACACTTTGAAAGTACTCGTACCTTGGCTCATGTTTTGATTCACTTTAGCCAAGTATTTCCTTTAACTAAGTAAATATATTTACCTGTGACACTTAAAGATGACTTCGAGTTTGAAACCTTATAAATACACATTATTGTTAGAAAAATCTGTCCAATCAGTGACAATAGTAAATAAACACATTTCCAGGATGACCACATAAATCTAAAAGGATAAAAATAAGATTCTAAAAAATATTACAATATTTAAATGTGACATTTATTAAAAGTGACTCTTTACAACAATTTAGATTATACATGGTCGTAATTATGATAAATAGAAAAATAATTTAATTTTTATATTTACTTAATAAATTCCGATATTTTAGATAACTAAGAATACTGAAGAGATTTTTTTTTAAAGTATTAATATAATAAAAAAATATATATAATAATAAATATTTTATATTGTGTAAAAATATAGTTTGAATTTTAGTAAAGGTGGTAGGTTAAGTATTATATACCAATATACATAATATACATAAATTCAAATACCACAGGCCAAGTTATCTGTTCTGGGAAATAAAAAAAATATTGTCATGTATCTAGTTACTTACTTGACTTTAGAAGGACTGCTACTGCATATACCACTCACTGGTAGAAGAGAAAAAACCTGTCCAACTATTAAAGTTGCTCGCAATGACTTATGAAATGTCGCTTGTTCGTGCTTTGGTTTTAATTTTGTAATTCCTATTTTGTTTTCTGTCATAAATATAATTGTTGCATTAAATTATAATCGTATTTAATAATTACATTTATATATATATAACCTATAACCATATTTATACACATAATATAAATAAAAATATAACATTTTATAACATAAATAATAGATACTAACTTTTAGTAGGAATCCAAAATAAATAATGTCTTCTCATTTTTTGTGGCCTGTCGTTATTGATTATTTGTATTACGGTGTAATATGTTTTCTTTATTTGTATAATGGTGTTATATGTTTTCTTTAACATAACCATCAACGTCTTTCGGTTCACTTTGAATTCAACATTCGAATTTCTTACAAATTATTAGATTTTTCCCGTGACTTCCTGTAGAAAATTATTTATAACTAAAAGCACTTTAAAAATCATCAAAACAAATTCAAATAAAAACAAAAAAATATCAGTCAAATATTTAGCAAAAAACACCCAAAATCTAAAACGCAACATGTAACATTTTTATATATATAAAGAAATTTAAATGAGCTTAACATGGCTATACATGTTTATAGATATTTTCAAACATTAACATGTAACATGTTTTGTGAATTTTGTGAAATGAAGGTAAAACTTGAACACAGACTTATACAATAACTAACATAACATGACATTGAAAAATATAACATGCTAAAATACAAATCCACTTCGATGGATATCAGTAAAATGTACGCTTTTATAATAGCTGAAGCAAACATATAGTATCTACCTATTCTGTTAACTACTCGACGAGAATAGTTAAACAGTTGTTGGCGTGTTCTGTTAAACGCTAACCCTTTAATTACTCGATATTAATCATTTATGGATTGTTGTTATTATTTGCCAATTTAAGTAGGTATTTAAAAAGAAGTATGCTTATAAAGATATCTTACTGGCTTCTGTACTAAATAAATCTACGAACACACAAATTTTCACTTTTTAAGGTTATCAATATTATAATTCACCAGCACCAATAAAAGCTCTATATCTTGGAGACGCCTGCTTTTATTTCGTCCTAACCTAGCTAAGAACCATCAAAAAAACGCATCTAAATTCATCCACTCGTTTGGCTGCTACGAGGCCACAGACATACACACAAACACACAGACACACAGGTCAAACGTATAACGACCCTCTTTTTGGGCCGGGGTTTAAAAAAAGATTCTTATGATTAGATGGTCTAAGTTAAAAAAAAAAGACTTTTATTATTCTAAATAAGTTTAGTCAATGCCTGGCTGTATAATCTCTTTTTTAATATGGTTAAGAGCGTTAAATTATATAAACTGAATATTCAAAAAAAAATCTTTATAATCTAGATGCCAAAATAATATAACCTTAAACAGCCCCCTAACAACAAGATATGGGGACATCCATCCAAATAAATTTATGAATTTACTTTTGTTTAATGTTAAAAAAAACTAAGATTCAAAATATATGTCACAGATAAATGAATGATACTTTCAGTCTTACAATGTAAGGTTCATATTAATATTAAAAGTAATGCGGTATGAGGAATGCAAAATTTGATCTGTACTAAGTGTGTGTGTTGTTCCGAACCTAAATTTAAAACTAATTGGAGATTTAAGCATAAAGAGTGAAAAAAAAATATTAAAACAATTCTTAGTGGAAGTAATTTTGTTAATTGAATTTTAGAGTAACGCCTGTAGAGAATACAAAGTCGGTTAAGTTTCAAACTATATTGAGATTTATGATCTTATTTCCTTGAATAGAAAATATATCTCTGGTATGGCTGTTTAGAAGGCGCTTCCATTTATTTAGACATCTTTGTTCAGATCTGAGCTGTAAATTATCCGCATAATTAACGATGGTCATAAACAAGGTACACTTACAGGACATTAGATTCTATAAGCCCGTAATTTTTATAAAGTACCAGTGCTTTACGGTGGACCTTAGAAAACTGACTGAGCCAGTTAGTTTTAGAAGCTCATTTGATTCTATGTATAGAATCATATATATAGATTATAGAATCTATATAGACTCAATCAATATCAATATAGAATCTATAAACTTAACAGTATTAGTTCAACTCTACGGAATAAAAATTCCAATGTTAGTGATTGGTGAAGTATTGACGCCATTTATTTTATGTGAAAGGAGTTACTGACAGAATCGGCAACATCTTAAAAAAGGTTTCTATTAAAACTATCTACAAACCTCAAAGGAAAGTGAGCCAATTCTTGAGACCTATCAAGAGTAATATTCCTTTACAATGTGCTGGAGTATATAAACTTGACTGCGATTGTGGCTTGTCATACATAGGTCAAACAAAGAGGAGCATCGGTAAAAGAGTTAAGGAACATATATCGGATATCAAGCATAGGCGTACATCGAAGTCTGCAGTGTGTGAACATACCATAGACAAGCCCAATCATTATATAAGATTTGATAAACCTAAAATCCTCGCTAAAGAACAACGTTACATTCCAAGAATGGTTCGTGAGGCTATTGAAATTAAAAAACATCCTAATTTTAATAGAGAAGATGGTTGGGGATTATCTAACACCTGGGACCCATTTTTGAAAAATATAAAATCCCATGTTTATGACCGCACTGTAAGACCTCAAGATACTGTTAGTGCGTTTTGTGTGAATCCTGAACTGTATGCCCGGAAGCTTAGAAACCGTTGGAGGTAGATGACTAATTAACTGACTTACTGACAGACACCTCCATCTCGTCTTTCCGACAACACGATTGCTGCAAAGCATTCGAAACGTCGGGTTAGATTTAAAATGTAAATTTAAAATTTAATTCAATATACGCGAGTTAAATCCGTAAAAATAGTTTTATTTCAATGTGTAGTACTCGTGAAAACCTTAGAAAACACTATTTGTTTATTCATAAAGTACGACCCTGGTTTGATAATATTATAATATTCCCTAAGTTCTAAATCTAATATTTGCTCTTCTGAGTAAATTGTTTTTAATTTTAAGATCATAGATTCTAATACCTCAATGTCTATAATAGAATGATGTGTACTAGAAGCCTGGATAAAAGCTAAATTATTTTCTATTCTAAGTAATTCTTAAGATAAATCTTCTATGTTTTCACTAATTAATTCTAGAAGTTGAGCAAAATTTGCGTATTTTGTTAAGCTGTCGTCACTTATAGTCTTATTCTGTAATAATAATTCTAAAGTACTATTTAACATGATTTGGTTATCTACTATTTGTCTAATAACGTTTCCATGTTTTAACATCCACTCCTTGCTTAGACTGATATGACTGTTAAATTCATATAATAATTTTATTTGATTATTTTCTAATATTCTAATTGCCTCATTATATTTTATCGCATCATCGTGATCTAAGTTACCGGTTAAACTTTTTATCATAGTACCTAAACTATCTATAAGACCTCTTTTTACTCTATTAGGCTCTAAAGAATGTAGTTGTTTTAAAATATTGCCAAGCTTATTAGTAAGGTAATTAATTTGAATTTCATATAGGTTATAGGTTATATTACTCATGCGATTTTTACAGTCAAGCAGTTGAGTCTCTAATGAATGAATATTAGTCTCAATGTTATCTAATTTTATATGTTGTATGAATGTATGATAATGCGTAGTCAGTTTCATGGGTCCGAGTTTGAAAGGTAGTATTCCTGGTCCGTCGTTAAGATTCTCGAGTTTTATCTCCTGAGGGTGAGTCATTGAGAGGGTTGTTACTTGGAGGATTCTGTAACAAATTAGCTATTTTAGGGACTCGTTTTAGTCGTGATTTGGCTATGGGGCCACGTTTTTTAGAGGTATAAATATGAATTGGTAAGTCGGCTAGTACAGTGTCATGAGTGTATCGTGGAGCAGTCTTTTATCGACTAGCAGTTGGATTTTTTATAAAAACTGATTGTTGGGGTGCATATTCCTTTTCAGGTTCGCGATCTTTATTTCTTTTTTCTATTAATGCGGTCCGATTTTCAAGTGATGATGAATTAATAATATCGTATACTTGTTTCATTTTATCTTTATGAATTTGAGTGTATTGTTGCAAGAGCTTTTGCGTTATATCTATATCCGTCCAATCCCTAGGGTCAAAATGTCCAGTCAACAAATCAAAAGGGCGACATCGTGTGAAACTATGTATGGAGCTATTATAGGCTATTATAGTATAGGGCACAAGGTTTATTATTGGTTCGTCTTTATGTTTCAGTTTAAGAAGTCTTAGGTATTCTAAAAGAGTTAAATGAAATCGTTCTATGTTACCATTGTCATTAGGGGAATGAGCTAGTATTCGATGGTGGTTAATTTTATGAAGTCTGGTAAATTCCATAAATAATTGATTAGTAAATTCGGTTCCATTGTCAGTAATAAAAGTCATAGGTATACCATGATGGGTACTGTATTGTAATAGAGATTGTAATACACTTAAAGCTGTGCCGTCACGAAGATAAGCTTGACTATACTTCGTGAAAACGTCAATGAAAGTTACATATTTTTCATTTTGAACTGTGAACAAATCCATATGAACTATTTCAAATAGTTTAGTGGCAGGTGGAACGATGTTGAATTGTGGTCTAACTGGGTTTCTGTCGTATTTGGCTTGACCGCAAGTGGTACATTCATTAATAAATTTTGTTATTTGTTCTCTCATTTTAGGCCAATAATACTTGTATGACAAAGCTGAATAACATTCGTTGATACCACGATGATTTGTTTTACCGTCATGGTAGTATCGGATGATATATTGTTGACGCAAGTATTCTTTAACATTCTCTAATTCTTTCTTAACTAAAACAAGGTTATAGGAGGAGCACTTAAACTTATCTTGTAGGATCGGTATTATTGAATACATAGCTAAAGGAGGGTTTATTAACATAGCTGTTTTAATTTTAGGACTAATATATTCCTTAACAGCATTTATCACATCCTCTTCTAAATTTGGTTGAGATAATTGGATACTAATACGTGTATGAGTGTCGAACGGCTTAGTCACTACAGGTCGTTTCTTAACGTCAGTCACAAGGTCAAAATAAATTTGTCTATTAAATTTATTAAGTGGTTCATCAATTATCGGGATTTCTAAGTTGGGTTTTCTAAGCTAGTATGAACTGTTTCCGTAGAAGAACTAGCTGGGGCAGGAATAGTTTCTGATGGATTACCGAGTAAAGAGTTAAGCTCATCTATCTCTTCTATCAAAGATAGTGCTTCTTTTGTATGGATTTCGATACGGGAAAGAGCATCTGCATTAAGTTTAATTTTCCTTTTTTATAAATTACTGTAAAGTTATATTCGCTCAGTTTCAGTCGCCGACGTGTAAGTCGGGAATTTGGTTCCTTCATGCTCATTGACCACTGTAAAGGCTTATAGTCAGTATAAATTTTGAATTTTCTTCCGAATAAATAAGGTCTAAAATATTTTGTTGCCCAAACTATGGCTAAAAGTTCCTTTTCAGTAGTACTATAGTTTAATTCGCTGTCATTTAAAGTTCTAGAAGCGTAATAGATAGGCTTATCGGAACCTATGGGTCCTTGAGAAAGAACCGCGCCTAGAGCTACGTTCGAAGCGTCAGTCGTTAAAACAAAGTCTTTTGTAAAATCAGGGTACTGCAATATGGGGTCATTTGTCAATAGGTTTTTACATTTTTTAAAACAATTAGTATACTCAGAATCTAATGTAATTTTATTGTTTATCTTTAAGCATTTAGTCATGGGCTTCGTTAAGCGGGCAAAATCGTGGATGAACTTTCTATAATATCCTAAGAGTCCTAAAAATTGTTTAATTTTTTTACTGTTTTTAGGTAATGATTAATTTTCAATAGCCTTGATCATATCTGGGTTTGGTTTAATACCATCCCTGCTTATTATATGACCAAGGTAAGCAGTTTCCAATTTTAAAAACTCCGATTTATCCATTTGGATTTTAAAGTTGGATTCTCGTAATCTGTTAAAAACTTTTTCGAGGTTAACGATATGTTCCTGAAGGGATGTACTAAATACTATAATGTCATCAAGATTAACTAAACATATTTCGTTCTGAAGGCCGAGGAGT
Source organism: Napeogenes sylphis (assembly GCA_959347405.1). Lineage (NCBI taxonomy): Eukaryota > Metazoa > Arthropoda > Insecta > Lepidoptera > Nymphalidae > Napeogenes > Napeogenes sylphis. The sequence goes on along the minus strand of OY365783.1, from coordinate 29,969,483 downwards.
ACGTTATCCATTACTCGCTGGAAGGTTGAAGGAGAATTTTTTAAACCCATGGGCATACGAAGAAATTCGAAATGCCCATGTTCGACATTAAATGCTGTTTTAGGTATATCCTGGGGTTCCATCTCAACTTGATAAAATCCACTAGCTAAATCCAGGGTGGTGAAATATTGACATTTTCCTAATTTGTCAAAAACATCAGTAATATTCGGGATAGGATATTTGTTATCTAATGTTTTTCATTAAGTTTTCTAAAATCCACCACTATACGCCATTTTTGCTTGCCAGAGGCATCTATTTTCTTTGGCACCACCCAAATAGGTGAGCTCCAAGCGGACTCAGAAGGTCTTATTATTCGTTGATCTAACATTTTATTTAATTGGGATTTTACTTCTTCTCTGTGTAAAAAGGGGTATCGATAGTTTTTAGAATGTACTGGTATTTCGTCGGTGGTTCGTATCCTATGTTTAACTTTATCTGTAAAAGTTAATTTTTCGTCATCTATGTAAAATACGTCAGAATACCGGGAGCAAAGAGCTACAAGGTTAGCCGCGAGGAAGCAATTTCATTGGGCAGCTGTGATTTAGCTTGGTTAAACATATGTTGAAGTTCTTTATCCAGGTTTAAATGGTCCGTACGTAAACGTGAAATAACGTCTTGTGTGCGAGTCTTTAATTGTTGAGTACTCGTGCACTCAGCGTTAAATAAATCCGCGTGAGCCGGACGATCGAGTGAGAATATAATATCATTCGGTGTGGGGTTTTCAATTTCTAAATAGCAACGATTATTCTTTACAGAAGTAATGCACTCATGGAGAGTGCAATTGCACAGTATTTGTTCTTTAATAAGAGCATCACCTTCTAAAATATCGACGGGAACACGAATAATTTTAGAAGTTTCCGCGGGGATAACGTCTTCGTATAGGTTTACATTACACGAGTTATACATTTTAATCGGGTTCGACGCGTTTCTTGTAAGCAATTTTCGGTCCTTTAAATCAATACGAGCTTCCCATTTACTTAATAAATCTAAACCTATTAATCCGTCAAAGTATTCATGAAAATTATATACGAATAACTTGATATTGCTGGCGTCATTGAATTCCGCGAAGCATGGCAACGTAATAGAATAATTGTTCCTACTCGTCGCGTGTATGTTAGTTACTTCAAAAGGATCAAATTGTAACGGGAACTGAGCGAAGTACTTCTCGACGGCTTCGGGACTAATAAAAGATTGATTAGCACCGGTATCTATTAAAAATTTTAAATGAGGATTTTTTAATTGTATGTACGGAAGTTGTTTCTGTGTTTGAAGATTTAATTCTATTTTTGTTTTTGTGATTTCGAAGTCTCCCGAAAATCCTGCTGATCTTGTTCAGTTTCAGTTATTTGAATTTCAGAGTCAAAAGAATTATTGTCAGAAGTCATGTTTAATTCATGAGAAAATCCGGGCGTAAAATCAGTATTGTAGTAATCAGTATAGTAATTGTACTCCGGCTCATAACAATGATTGTAATATGAATCGTCATATGCCGCACATTCATTTACATTCATTTCCCGTGATTTAAAATAATTTATGGGATTATTCAAGGGTAAAGGTTTTGGTGTAAAATGTTGGACACCACTCATAGGTTGAGGACCTTGAGGTGGGTTATTTCGGGTTGGTAATCTAAAAATGTTATTACGAGGTCTATAATTTGGTGGAGGTGCAGCGAACATCCTTTGTGTATTAGTAAGCATGCGTGGTTGATTATATCCGGTTACCGGGAATTTAAAGGCTGATTTAACGGAGCCGGCCAGTTAGGTACTGGGTTATTATGAGGTTTTGTATGAGTGAATGTTGCTGGTTGTAACGAATTAGTTGGTTTAGGGGTCGTCTGAATTTTATGGGAGTCGCGTTGTTGTAAATACATTACGTTAAGCTACTCTTGAACGAACTCGAGAGCTTTCTCTATCGTATCTGGGCCCATGTATCGTATGCGCGACCCTAACGGTTCTTTTAAACCCCGTACATATGCTTGCATGGTAACTTTTTTGTAAAGCTCTCGTTTCGCTTGGACTGTGGTGGGCAAACTTTCATGCAAAGTTACGTACGTCATAATGGTGCTAAATAAAGTTTGTCAATGATTGTAAAACTCTTGCGGGGTACGATTACCTTGACTTGCTATAGAAAGGTCATTATATAATGCGGTCTCATCACGTTGATCCGAGAAGTTATTTATGAGGGCTGTTCTTATACCTAGCCAGTTTTCTGGTATACCGTTTGCATTTATAGTGCATGCGGCTGTCCCTGTTATTTTATTTAAAATTCCATTTAACAAACATAAATTGGAAAACTCGCTACTAGGATTATCATTAAGGTATTGTGTAGCCAACGAATCGCATATTTTTATAAAACGAGTAAGGATATTTGGATTTCCGTCAAATTCCGGGATTAAGCGGAGGACTTTGAAAATATCGTCTGGGCTATATTGCGTCATTATTACTGGCTTTGATTTAATTTCTACTCCTAAATTATTTAATTTTAAATTGCCTAATCCTATAATATCTCTATTACTATCCGTTAACTGTCTGCGGGCCTGGCGCGATTCAGGCTCCCGCGAACTAAAGGCTCTGGGGTGATAAATCTTGAAGTTTAAGATTCAAAGGAGCAACACGAGAATAATTCAAGTGTACTTACATTTACAGCATTTCTGGTTTTCTCTTCGAATCGATTTTCAGATTCCTCCCCTGGTCTGCTGCAGGTTCGTAGATTCAGGATATCCGGAACGGTGCTTGATAGCCAACCCGGGTGACTCGCGACGCGATTATCGATGTAAGATATGGCCTTGAAGTCTCCCGCGAATATCCTACCGACTGCGCCAATTACGTTTGCGACAGACAGAAGATTGAAAAAAAACCGAAATGATTTAAGAAATTAACTTTAATTAAAATTAAACTTATTACAAATTAACCCTATGAACGATGATTCCACCTCGATGTGGGAATATGGAATGATCGTTCTTACAAATAATATTAATTATTAAAACTCATGGGAATACAATGCAAATGCTTTATCGACAAATTACTTTATTAAATATAATAATACAGAAACTCAACGTAGGCGGTTTCCATATAGTAGTTCTATGTAACTATTGTCATCAATTTGTCAATATACGTATCGAGTTCTCAGAACAATAACTAAAGCATGGAAGTAGCATAAATTTGAAGACTTAAATTGTGCGTAATAGTTGTCCTCTTTTTTCATACTGTAAAAATATATAGTAATGAGTGAAACAAATGTAACGCTGTCAAAACAGGAAAATTTACACTTTTGAATGTCACTTTGGTGTCCATTTTCACCATTATGATGGTAAATTGGAAAGTACAATTCATATTTGACTTATTGGGTATGGACAATGTTTACACATTTTGGTTGTGTTTGATGTCGGCTGTCAGTGGTGTGTTCATGTTTAGTTTTATTAACGAATTCATCTAGTTATTCACATATTTTCTCCGTTTCGCTGAGAGAAAACATAAGTTAATCGTATAAAGAATGTCGTGTGTTATAAGGGAATGTAAATCCCATTCATCTCGTAAAGAAAATCAAGTTGAAACGGTATCTTTTCACCGGTTAGTGATCTAACATGGTATTATTTTACGTTTTGCTTAGTTACAAAATAACTATTTGATCTTTTTTAACTGGTTTATATATTCTTAAGAAAGTGTTGTCCTATAGTTCAATTATAAGACTGCTATATGCAATATTTAATATGATATTTGAACATTTTTAAGTTTTCTATAAATTATTGTAATAGTGTTGCAAAAACTATTGTTGTCGATAATTTAATCCAGTGTTATTCTAGTAAATTCTGCAACATCTATGTAATATATCCATGGATTATTGTACCAGATTTCCCACGGATGTCAACAGACGACAGTTATGGATTAACAAAATTGCACAAAAAACTTTAAATGGAAGAAGCATCACAGAATTTGTTCCAAACACTTTAGTTCTCAATGCTTTAAAAACATCGATTGTAAATGGCGTAGATTGAAAATAGTTGCAGTACCTTCACTATATCTTCACAACGAAAGACCTACTATCGTAAGACAGTTTGATTTTTAAATATTGTGTGATGTATGTATGTAAGCGCAAAATATGTTTTTGTAATTGCCCCCCTTCCGATTGATTGTTGCAGTGCTATAATGAAGTTCCATCAACTAGTGATCCTACAACAAGTACACCATCAACAAGTGCTCCAATAACCAGTTTTCTAACAATCAGTGCTACATCAGCAAAGAATTTTTAACAACTCGTATCCATTACAGTACGAAAAAACTGTGTAATCATGCAGAAAAAATTAGGTCTTTTTTTACTAAAACTGTAAAATTCAAAGGACAATAAATGTCAATCCACGACTGACGTGGGCGAGAATGTAATAAGTAAATTTTTTGTTGCCTGGGATCAAAAGAGCTAATTGTTATCGCACGTGAAATCATCGGTTAGGTGATAGCACTTTTCGGTGTATCTCGTTCTAGCAAATGATAGAGAAAACCTAACCAGCCTTTTAAAACCGGTAGGTACTACCATAGAGATAAGGATCACTATCGATATCGCGGATAAGTTTACACAATTTCACATCACTAGAAAAAATTCTGTTGTCTACGGCAGTGTACTCTTTAAAAATCTGAAGCTCCTTCTATGCTTTAGTTATTATTCTGAGATCGAGTTGCTTATTTACTTGTTATTTAATGATGAATTGACAAACACTAAAACCTTAATACTATTATCATTTTATTTTATAAATATATTAATTTAAAAATTTGAGATTTTATTGTAGCATTTTAATGTAGTTAGCTATAATTGCTGACAATTACACAGATATATAACACCCACAAAAAAAATCTACTGTCTTCTTTAATAAAACATATTCTCTGAGTAAGTTAAAGTTTAGTAAAGAGGCAAGCACTCTTTTGAGAAAGGTTTACAAGGCGTAAAACATTTTGAAGGATGTTGGATAATACTGCTTCGTCAAACTTTTAAAGTTAGCTCATTAAACTAATTTATGTCTTTTCAAAATTAAAGTGCTGCCGAGTTATAATAGTTAGACGCTCCGCGTAAATAATAATTATCTCGCCTCTCGTGAGAACATTATAATTTTAATGTAGCTGTAACTTTCATAAAATGTATCAAATACATTATGCATTAATTGTTTAATTAAAAATATTTATAAACGATCACAGCTATATGGCTCATTATGATTAATTTACTATTCTACACCAAAATGTAATAATCGTTGTACAGAACCAAGAACAGACGAAAAACCACTTAAATTATACTTAAATCGGAATTTGTAAAACAAAGTTGTATTAAATATTTTTTTAAGTAGTTTACATAAGCGTTAATTTTTCGTACTATCAGTGATGTAACTCATATTTCTAATCAGTGCTGCCAATTTCAACGGCATATTGCGCTGTCCCGAAGTAATTGGGATAGGGGCAGGTTGATGATATGGTGAACTCGTAAACACCGAAAAATTTGTAATTAAAAGTTCAGTTCTTTTTTTACAAATATTTGTATAGATATTTTTATTAAAATGATTGTTGCATTATTTATTGCTTCAATTCCTTTATTGCATTCAACAACGTAGTCGTGATGGAAATATATTACTAGGATATATTATTATTTCAAAATAAGACAGATCATTCATCAAAACTTATACGAGCATCTTACACCAAGAACAAGAAATTCTAATAATATAGAACGTACAACTCTTATATAAATATAATAAAGGAGTGGATAAGATAAGAATATGTTACAAAATTGGTTTCTCGCAAACAGCTGAAAAAATCGATAAAATTAAACGAAATAGGTTTGTATCAAGAATTGAATATATATCATACTACTAGCTGTTCACGGCTCCCACGTGTACTACAATATACAGGTCTTTATTTTATATTTGTTTGTCTATTTACTTATTCGAACATCGGAGAAATTCTAGAGGTAATATTTTTAGTAAATTTTGCTATTACGTGCCTCTATCCTATCGTATACGATTCTTTCCCGAAAAACAAAAACAATATATTTGAGCTATAATTACAATACAAAAAATCTACTTTTTTATTTTCAACATGTCTATTTTCCAAGTGTTTTTACTTAGCAGTTTGTTTATATAAGGCATAAATTATATAATTTAATTTACTGGTTGACGTTTCACTGTAATTTTAAAATGGTACTAAGTATTCTATGTTTATAGAGTTATTTATACTTTGCTCTTATGGAAATTACAGAGAATGGAGGAAGCTAAGACTCTAATTATCATGTGATACCAGAATTTATTGCAAAGAAATATTATCATTGGTTTTACTTTTTCAATAATTACGAAATCTGCCAAGGATGTATCTAATATCAATCAATCATTTCTTTGTAGTAGAATGGAAAAATATAATCTTCTTTGTCTTGACTCTTGTTTTTCTAAATTATTTTAAATTATTATTAAACTTTGATAGCTACTATAATGTCTAAATACGTTTTAGATAACAGACAAAATAACTAGTTTCAATACAAAAGTCTTCTTTATTTAATGTGCTTTCATAAGAAGACGCGAAGGATGATTCATGTTTATTCTATATTCATTACAATTTGTGCTAAATTCATCGAAGTGGGTAGCGATGGAACAGTTTTCCAGAGGTCGCGGGTTCGAATTTTTGCCCCTATCGGTTTATCTCTCTATTCAATTTATTCAATTCAATCTATTATATTTTTTCAAGAAACTAATTAAACAGTGCAATACAAGGCAGAGCTGTGCATTGCAGTACAGAAGAGCACAGTACAGCACAGCAAAAGCATAGCACAGTGCAGTACAGGACAGTCAGTAGGTACAGTATAGAGTACAGTACAACACAACATTCAAATAAGGATTATAACTCCTTCTTACCGTAGCAGGGGTATCGTTGCATTTAACGCAGTAAAATAATGTTTAAAAATAACAGGTGATATTTCGTTATAGTATCAGATTCAACACAAACAAGTAAATTTTACACAAATTTTCGTTTATCTTTTTTTTACTTTGTACAAGAAAATTTCGAATTTTACTATTTGTAAATGAAGAAAAATATTTCGAAGGAATTTTCCCATCTACGCGTATAATAATAAAAAATAAAAATTCAATAAAAAATAAATCGCGATATTATGAGCCTAAAATCTTTAGAACCATCTTTGTACAGACAAAACATTTTTAATGATGTCATAAAAACCCAACGTTTTCATAGTTTTTATAGATTCTATATATTTTACGATCTTGTATTTTATTATCACATTATTTCGCAAAATATTAAGATTATAATAATATTTTATCAATATGCTTCTTAAGGAATTATTAAAAATAACACTCATACTTGTATTTTATACAACGTAACAATTAACTCGCAAATAGGTTTATATATCTTTTGTTATTCAATGGAATCTAAAACTAACGATGTCAATCTTCTAAGCTTTAGACATTAAAGCCTGAAACAATGATTTTGTAAATAATCTCTCAATTAGGTCTTTTAATATTGAAAACTTTAAACACAAAAGGTAGATATTTGCTATTCAATTAGCCACAAAATATAAACAAGAGTAAGGGAAAAGCTTAGCAAAAGCTTCAGCCAAAGTCAAAGCGGCGCGGCGGTAAGGATATGGCGGTGGTATCGATATACAAGGTTATTAGTAAATAGTTGACCACCTTTCGCAGGCAGCCTACTTACATCAATCTTAACAACATTTGTTCTACGACTTTTGAAAATAAATAGTTTTCAAGATTTAAATTTTCCCAACAAATTTTATTCGTTGAATTGGCATTAACTCTGAGCGTCAGTATAGCTCCCGAGCGTTGACCTTTTAAGTACTTCTTACAAAATACAAAGTAATAAGTAAAAGAGAGACCAAAAAAAATTTTGTTTCGTTTTTTTTTGTGTTGTTTATCAAGATTTATATAAAGTTGTAGAACAAATGTTGTTGAGACTGATCTAGAGAGGTTGCCTGCAAGAGGTGGTCAACTATTTAAAAATTACCTTGTATATAACAAAAGCATCAATCGTCAGTAATTTATGATGTAATAAAAAATATTGAGAATGATTTTATTGTTGCAAAGTAAAAATAAACTAAATAAGCCAGGATAAGGCAGTATCACTTTGCAGTAGTGGGTCTCTTTTTAGATGAAGAAAAAGTTAACACTATTTATCATTGATGGTCTGAAATAAAATTAAGAAATTTCTAATTGCGATCGCAATTTAATATTAATATAATAATTAGGTTCTGTTTAATTGTTTATTACAATGTACACCAAATTACATTATAAACTGTATTAAAAAAGCCAATTCAAACTCTAAAATCTATTTTTTATCAAACTGTTATCTAAAACTATTAATATAATTTTACTAAGAATAGAAGGATAATTAAATAATTTTAGGTTTTACATAATTTTTGCATGTTAATACTGCATCGAAGCATTCTATGAAAAGAATTCTTAATGTATTGTTAATCGCAAACTCTTATTACATATGCATTTTTCTATTTATTTTAGGATTTCTTTCACAAAACATTTAAAGCTATGAAAATCATTTAAAAATTTGCTTGGCACAGAGAAGATTTAAGTATTTTTAAAGATTTTAATAATTTACTATTTTAAAAAGGAGTATAGTTCACATGTTTACAGAGATGATAGATATTGGCTTTTGAATTTAAATATGGCGGTAAATTAATGTCAACGATTTCATTCAGCAAACTTGGATTTTACTATTATTATTATAGTAAAATCCAAGTTTGTTCGTCTTTCCTATATATTTCATATTTAGTTATGTATATTTTTAAATAGTAGTTTATACAACGAAGATGAATAATGAGTAATAAACTAACAATACATATTTTATAAATATTATTTTATTAAATATTAGTTAGTTTTCATTGATAGCAGCGTATTGGCGGAGAGCGAATTGTAGCAATACCAGCTCATACTTTACGATAGTGGCAATAACCTGTAAAATAAACATTTTTGTTAATGAACGTTAAATTATAATAAATCAATTAATATAATTTTAATTACATCGAGCATCATTTCTCTAGTGATGTAAAAGAATACACCACTTAAAGCAGCAGGGGTGTAACGAATTTGACGAATCATTCTTTGTACCTGTAAGACAATATTGTATTAATACACAACTATACGATAAACAATAGATACCGTAAAATATTAAAAGTCTAAAATAGAGAATGGGTATTCTAGGGTCTAACTTTTTTGAAGTAGATATTACAAAGATATTTTTCAAAATACGTGTAATTGCAATAATAATTAATGATCATTTTGCGATTCTCACCTGTTACATTTTTTTCTGCGCACTCATTACTTCATACTTTAACGATACTTACAGAATGATAGTCTTCCCTTAATAAATAAATAATTGAAAAATGAAGTCTTTTATTTCTAGCAAAATACGTATTTCTTAATCTTTATGATGTTCTTTAATTGAAATAAGAGCTAATTTTAATTATCTTGATCCTAGTGTTAATTTTTTTATTTAATACTTTTTTAAGAGCTCTTTCTTTACAGATGAAGGCCTCCACCAAAATTATCCAATTGTCAAGGTTTTGGGCTTCTTCTGACCAGTGTGGACCGGCTATCTTCTTATATCTCCGGCTATTATCTCGTTCTCCTATCTTGTGAAGGGTCTTCCTTTTCCTAAATACCCTAGCTGACCTTTCCATATCATTACTTTTGCAGTCCAACGGTACATAGCCGGCCTCTCTCGGGCCGGTAATTCTCCAAAACATGGAACTGTCCATTTTAATATTTTGGAGAATTGTAGAACATGCATATTTATTGTTATTTTTTTAATTTATAAACTTTATTTTCTGTATTTTTCTAAGACTCAGAATGGTCGCTCTAACCTAATTGGCAAGTTCTCATTTTATACTGTATGCCATACAGGAAAAAAAAAATTGCCTTTAAACTTTCATTTTGAGCAGTCGTATGTAAGACAGGGTAGTATGCATGAGTTTGTAACTTAGGTTTTAGATAAGCAGGCATGTTATTCTTGAAGATTTCTCTCATTTTCTCAAATATTTATTCTAGGTGTTTATGTTCCTCTTTCAATCTCTTTCTCGTTGTTCTTCTTATTAAAACTTATTTGAGGCCCAAGTCGATGCCTATATCTATTTCAGAGGTTTTTCTTTTACGGTTAGGTTTCTGTATGCTATTTGACATCATCATTGTTTTCGCCAAATACATTTAGGGGCCAATTTTTAAACATGTTATTCGATACGTTATTCTTTAGTATACAAATATGAAAAAACTAAATAGATAGATAAAATTTCTTGGTCTACACCATCAGGTAATAGATATTGTTGCTCATCACTTTGATTTTTAATAGGCTTCTAATATGCGTTCATGCGACACCGTATAGTGTTAGTATCTTTTTGATTTTGATTGACAAAAATGAATTGTAGATAATTAAAAACTGATTGTTCTGTAGTTTGATACGTCTTTGGTATCCGCTTACTTATATAGATCAAGATGGTGTTTTGATTTAGTGCATTGAGTATGTACTCCGGTTAATCTTAATATGTGATTCAACAAATTTAATAAAGAGTAGAGGTAGTACCGCAGGGTTTCTCTTTAATTATACGATATTTTTATAGTCTGATCAGAGATCTTGTCTTACTTTAGATGGTTTATTGCCTCAAGTACCTCTAACTCACTTATTTCTATTTTGTTTGTTTAACCATTTATTCCCATGTAATTATGGATGGCTTTTTATTTTATAATAGTTTCCTGAAGAAATTATAACTAAATGTTATCTCTTGGCGAATGGGTTTCTTATTCTTCTGTCAATGGTTTATTTGTTACTTAGTTCCTTGTAAGTTTTCTCTGTTTTTTTCTGACTGTTTCAATTGTTTTTGAAATACATTTTGTCTATGTTTACCGCAGTGATCTTTGATGTACGTTTTTATAAATTTATACAGAGCGCTCGAATAGTTTTTTTTTTAATATACTCCTTTTATCCAATCAGCTGTAATATGCGCGGTTATAGTATTCCATGAACTTTGAAGTAGCCACTGGTTACATGGACTTACTTGTAGGCTTTGATTGTAAGTATTAGTTAACGTGGCATTTCTTTTTTTGCCAACTCGGTAGCATTGCTATGTGGTGGTCCAGTTGCTCTTTAAATTGGTGTATTTCCTTCATGTCTTTATGTAATTTAATATAATTAACACGATTACATTGTTTTTGTAATGGGCACTACTATTCCTTAAGTTTGTTAGAAGTGTTTTTATATTTTGAAATACATCTGGACGATTTGAAAAAAATATAATCTATTTTATTTTTGTGTTTATGTCTATGTGCTCTTTGTGCTATGTCTATCCATGGTTAGATTTTTTCTTGGAAAAGTGTTTAATAATGAGATTTTATTTACACATCTAGGGACGAAAAATAAGAAATGTCTCAAATCACATGTAATTGTCGACCGAGGTCGACTAACATGTGCTCTGAGGCGTTCTTATTTTACTTCCTGAGGTGTGTATGCTATTTTTCTGTCCGACGAAGGCGGAAAGCAGCAACTTCCATTAAAGAAAAATCCATTAATTTTGCAGAAAAATCCATTAACTTTGGGCCTCTGCCTTTGTCATCCTTTACTTCATATTCATGATTTAAAAGTTATTCAAAGTAGTGTGTTAATTTCTTTTTTTGCTGTATCCGTGGATGTATATAACTGTATAAGTGTTTTTTTTTTCCAAAAGTGAATTTTGGCAGTGCTACTCAGTTTACTTGTTAAGTATTTTTTTTAGTTGTCAAAACTTACTTCAATATTGTATTCTGTTGCTGGCACGCGTTGAAGAACGAACAGTGGTCGTTCAGAAACACTTTTAATATTGGCTGCCATCAAAGAAGTGACGCCGGCTCGTATGAATAAAAATGAAAACGAATAAAAGTAATAAAGAAAATGTTCAATACCTTGAACTGAACTGAAAAAGAAAATATTTAATTAATTTTAAGAATTGCACATAATAAACACGATTTCATTTATGTAATGTATTTTATAAAAATATGCCTGTTATAAAAAATATCATAAAAAAATAACAAATAAAAATAATTATTTTTGAAATAGTTTCTAGCCTATCAACATTTATAAAATATATTTTAGTATACTTATTCGGGATAGGAAAATATTAATATTTGAAAATATCTATAAAAATGTACAGCCATGTTAAGCTTATATAAATAAAGAATGAAAAATAAACCGATAAACGAACATAACCGATAAATAAACAATAAAAACGATCACATATAGAATTCACCGAGGTCGCAGGTTCGAATCCCTGCCCGTATCGGTTTATTTTTCATTCTATATTTATATAAATTTAAAAAATAAATTTGTAACTATATATTTTTACAGTTCACATGAAAGGTGTAAATCACATAAAATTGTTCACTAGATGTAATTAGAAACATCTTTTTATATTCATAATCTTTGTATAAAATTATAACAGTTTATTTAATTAAACAATGTAAACTTACCTCATAAGTAAAAAGAGCTGGGCACATATAAAAAAGAGATTCGTGAAAAAGGACAGCAATATTAAATAGCACATGTTGGCATCCACCAACTTCACTAACTTCACCAAATGAGAGTGCAAATTACGAATTTCGGTCCATTTAATAATTTTCTGTAAAATAAATCTTTATAGATAAAGTTAAAAAAAAAATTGCAATCTAAAAATTAGAAATACTTTTATTTAAACATACGGTAAGTTAAACAATTGATAAAATACATCAAATTTTTTATATGCCTAAACACACATATAAACTAAATGGCTACATAAAAGTCGTTTGCATGTATAGCTTGACTAAAATAGATGAATCATAATAATTAGATACATTGTGAAATGAGTATGTTAGAGGTAATTTAAAAGTAAAGATGGAATAAAAAGTATGAACAAACAAAACACCAATCGATAATGAATATCCTAACATTTAATTTTTAAATAAGACTAAAGTTTTATTGCTTTTTCGTATTCTAAGATACACACAAGAGGATTAAAACGTTGGGAGTCCAACCCAGATGTATTGAAAAAAGTATTAAAAAACCCACTTGTTTCTCTTGTTTGTCGATAAGATCATTTAACTGTTTAAAATATCCTGTAAGATACATACTGACACATATAGTCATTACATCCGTGAATGACCAGAGAAATGTAGCCTGCAATATAACCACCTGTGTACAAAATAAATTATAAGTATCTCATATAATAATATTACATGTGTAAAGTACGTTTTTTTGTAATAACAAAATTTCTAATACATTCTAGAACTAATAAATATTAAACGTTCTATATTTCTTATACGTTCTAGAACTATTAAAAAATGTAAATACCTCGTAAATCAAAGTGCCGTATAATGTTAGGTGAGAAATGCAATAGGAAGTGTTATTAAAATGTTTTTGTAAGAGATCTAGAATTGAAATAAATTTATCATTGCTCTCCATTGTCACCGATATTTTATAAATCCCTGATAATAAGTGTTCCACTGAAAATAAAGTTAGTATTTGATGGCTAATATATTTATAATTATTCCTATTCAACAGACAACAAGCAAATTGAGATTAGTGAATGAAACATTTTCATTTGGACACGCACATTATTAATAGGAGTAGTAAGGTATTTTTACCAGTTAGCTTAAGTTTTCTAGATTTATAAACAATGTTTTAAAAGCTAAATTGATATAAATTTATAAGATGATCCCCATGACGTCATCACATCATCACATTAGTTCATACTACTAGTAGTAGTCACTACTGATTAGACCCGGATAGGAAACAGCACTAGAATTAACATTCGTACAATACTTTACTATATTTTCTTAAGCAACAGTTTTGTTAATAATTTGTAATATTGTAATATGAGGACCTTATAACCTTAAAAAACTGATTAACAACTGAAAGAAGTTTTAAAATCCTACTTGTAGTTTCAGAGATTAAATAGATTACACAAATAGATAACTCTAGGTTTCTAACATTAGCACCTCTACTACAATATTACTGAGATTATTCTTACACAAAGCTAATACCATCACGATATATGTCGTCCAGTAATACTTCTTGGTGCTGATGGTTTCTGAGCATAACATATCAGTGGCAAAGTGCTCAATGTCAGCTGCTTTTTTCATTAGCTTGGGCCAATTCTGTGCCAGTACTAATATCAGCAATGTGGAAAATAATCCAGTTAAGTGAAATATAACATCTTCTGTAATAGTAAGGAAAGAAAAAAATACCGGTTAAAAGCGATCTTACATATATATATATGTAATATAATATATATAATATAATATAATATATATAATATATACTACATACTTTCTATTATTATTATTATATACACGCAAAACACGCAAAAACGACAATTATAATATATTTTAATATATATTTTAAAATATTTTAATCACAGATATTTTTTTCGTGAGTAGATCTGTTTAAGAACTGAGTACTGAGTCGTTAAACTATGTATTTTTTTATTGAAAAGTATATTATTATTCCCTGACGGGAGGACTATGAGTATGGACTATTAATATGTACTATCAATACATACTATCAATATATACTATCAATATATACTATCAATACGTACTATCAATACGTACTATCAATACGTACTATCAATACGTACTATCAATATGAACTATCAATATGTACTATCAATACGTACTATCAATATAAACTATCAATATGTACTATCAATATGTACTATCAATACGTACTATCAATATGTACTATCAATACGTACTATCAATATTTACTATCAATATCAACTATCAATATTTACTATCAATATTTACTATCAATATTTACTATCAACATTTACTATCAATACGTACTATCAATATGTACTATCAATATGTACTATCAATATGTACTATCAATACATACTATCAATATTTACTATCACTATTTACAATCAATATTTACTATCAATACGTACTATCAATATGTACTATCAATATAAACTATCAATACGTACTATCGATATATACTATCAATACGTACTATCAATATTTACTATCAATACGTACTATCGATATGTACTATCAAAACGTACTATCAATATAAACTATCAATACGTACTATCAATACGTACTACCAATACGTACTATCAATATTTACTATCAATATTTACTATCAATACGTACTATCAATATTTACTATCAATATTTTCCATCAATATTTACTATTAATACGTACTATCAATATGTACTATCAATATTAACTATCAATATTTATTATCAATATGTACTATCAGTACGTACTATCAATACGTGCTATCAATATGTACTATCAATATAAACTATCAATACGTACTATCAATATAAACTATCAATACGTACTATCAATATTTACTATCAATACGTACTATCAATATGTACTATCAATACGTACTATCAATACGTACTATCAATATTTACTATCAATATTTACTATCAATACGTACTATCAATATTTACTATCAATATTTACTATCAATATAAACTATAAAAAATTACTATCAATATTTACTATCAATATGTACTATCAATACGTACTATCAATATAAACTACCTGGTGTGATCAATAAATACGGTGAATAATGTTATATTATAAAAAGTATCACGCTTACATAGAATCTGATTTAATCTCCTTCAAAGTACTCTCCTTGGCTAGCAATGCACTTATTCCAACGTTGACTCCATGACTGGATGCATTTCTGGAAGGCATCTTTTGGAAGGGCTTTCAGCTGCTCGGTCGTGGCCCTTTCAAAGTCAGCAATGGTATCAAAACATTTTCCTTTAAGCACACTTTTAATTTTTGGTAAGAGCCAGAAGTCGCACGGTGCTAAATCCGGTGAGTATGGCGGATGTGGACAGACAGGAACATTTTTTTCTGCCAAAAACTCACGAATGAGAAGCGAGGAGTGACACGGCGCATTGTCGTGGTGAAGAAGGAAGCCATTGGCCCATTTTTCTGGCCGCTTTCTCCGTATGTCGTTTCGCAAGCGTTGCAGTACGCCCTTATAAAATTCCGAGTTTACAGTTGTTCCTCTTGGAACGAACTCTGATCGCACTATGCCCTCACTATCGAAGAAAACAATGAGCATGACCTTGGTGTTTGATTTTGACTGACGTGCCTTTTTAGGGCGAGGAGATGAACTGGTTTTTCATTGAGATTTCTGCATTTTGGTCTCTGGGTCATAGCCATAGACCCAACTCTCATCTCCAGTCACAATTTTTGCCATTAAGTCGAAATGCGTTGTTCGAAATCCATGTTGCGCGACAGACACGATAAACACAACCTCACTCTAGCGGCTCTGACAGCTGACTGACATGTTCAAACGTGGTACAACTTGTCCCTGCCTGTGTCAGCGGATCACGCTACTTAACAAATTACAACATATGGCTGTAGCATCAGCTATTGCCGGTATAAAAATTCGTTCACCGTACATATTGATCACACCTCGTATCAATATGTACTATCAAATCGATTAATCCATTTCTGAGATTACCGTGCATAAACATACAGACATACAGATAAAATGAAAAACCATTGTTTTGGGTTCTCTTGCTCTTTTAAATCAAGATTTTTTAAATATTTTCCATGTATAGTTTTCGATCAGTGACCATTTTACTATATGTATATATTAAGTAATATATGACTCTAAGTGTTCAAAGTATACGTCAACGAAACATCCATGTAACAGAAAGTTTTTGAATTTGAAAGTTGCAAAAATTGAGGATGTTTCTCTGCATTTAAAGGTTTTTTATCCGTTAATAGACTTTCGAAGTTGTTACTCTACAAGCGTACTCACTTGCCTTTATTTTAAACTACTTAGGAATTTATTTAATTTTAAACTATTTACTACATGCTTTCCGCCATAAGAAGCGCTATTACATTTCATGTAATACTCTCTTTTAAGAAGTAAACTTTAAAGGTTTTATATTTTTTTAATCCATGCCGCTTTTCTAATTTACTTCTATTGTAAGTTTCAGATAAACCAACAAGCTAAGTAATTATATTAATTTTGTTAGATAAATTAAAATATTATTAAAGATGTTCATGTAAGTTAGACTATTTGTGTATTTTTAAGCTATTGCATAGCTTCTATCGCGTTCCTTGAGCTTGGAGACCAAATCCAGAAATTCCGTAACGAATAAAAACTAACACCCCCCACTCCGCATACTACGAAGCTTGGCCGAGTATTGTGTACATATCATTTTAAAATAGCGTAAGCGCCAAGTTGTTAATATGTACTATGAACTTATTGCTTACTGGTTAAGGTTGAGTTTAGGATAAATGTTTTACTTGTACAGAGGTATTTTTTTCAACAAGCCTTTTTATTTAAAAGACTTTCTGTTATGTTGTTACAAAGGCCCTAACTTACTTAACAATAGTAAATGAATCATATTTGTGAGGTATAAGGTTGAGAATATTTTTAGCTGTTGATATTATTAACCTTTATTTATATATATATAACAAGCGGACCCGACAGACGTTGTCTTGTAAACGCGTCTTTAATTTTAAAAAATCAAACTTTAAAAAAATATATATTAAAAAGTCACAATATCTAACGTGTACATTTATCATAATTCAACCAATCGATACCGTATGAATATGTATATAAAGATTTTTTCTTTGAATAAATAAATTTGATGTTCTAATATATTTTATCAAATTTCACTTTTTACGTAGCGAAATTAATAAAGCAGATCGTATATCGTTTTTCGTAGCGAAATTAATAACGAAACAAGAAATAATGATAAAAAAATAAAAGAAATAAGTATACTTACTTCGATTCGTAATAAATTCGCAAAATGTATTATAGTTGTTTATGCACACTTCAAAGCTCTTTACAAACTCAGCACTCAGTACCTCTTGATTTAATTTAATTTAGCACGTGGATAAAAATAACACAATAATAAAATATTTTTCTCAGTTCTATCGCAACGCAACTGTCAGGGCAGACTATAATTAAAATATAATATTATTTAATATTTGACCTTGCCATGGTAACGCAGTCGGTCGGAACCAATGTGAAACATTCCAAAATCACCACCTACTTACACATTAAAAATTAATGAAAAAACCATTTTCCAGTTGACCAAATTGTGAATCTAAACAATTCTCAAGTCCCCTTGAACACACACAAAGAATTTCATAAAAACCGGTCCAGTCGTTATGGAGGAGTTCAGTTACATACACACGCACATAAGAAATATATATATATATATACAGATATACAGAACTACGGTATCTACTAATTTCAACTTACTAAAGTTACTAAAATCCGGTCCATTTGCTGAAAAACAATAAATATTTACAACAGCTAGAAAAGTCTGTGAGATAAATGTTGCAAAATAGAACACTGCATAAAATGATTTTATGTTGAACCTGAAACAAATTATGTTATGACGAATCATGACTCTCAAACTAAGAGGTTTTAAATATTATGTTCTAAGATACTTTTTTTGTAGAGTTTGTACTAGTATATATGTGTATTATAATATACATAAATTGATTATGTAATTTGTCATATGTATTGATTTATTATTAAAAGTTGTACATACTTTAAATTGGAAACATTTAGTTTGTTTAGTCCTTCCACGGGGAAAAAGCCAGCCCAGCGACAGAGACGCATCGGAGCGCGGAGACTGACATGCATATAACACGTGTCATTTGTCTTCATTATAGATCTGTATATTATAATTGTTATTAGATAAACAAATGATTACATAATATATATCGCAATAGGTTACGTAAATATACTCCAGAAGAATTACTGGTATTCAAATTGCACCCATGTAAATAAAATGTATTGTGTCCTGACGAAATAGATAGTTACACTGAAGTTATAATATATTTTTTTAATTTTACATTGCCTACAGACTCTTCGTCTGCAGACGTAACGGGCGCAGTCAGTAGGATATTAGAATAGGGAGTCTTAGAGCATTGTTAGTGTTAGTATCTTGAACCCACGGACCAGCGTCGGGAAATGAATCTAAACTTTGATTCAAGAGGCGAAACGGTAAAATCCTTAGGATCATGTCTTTATTTGATGGGAACCCTAATGTAATTAGTGAATTTATAAATTTAGATCCGCTTATTAGATTATAATTAAGGTATAATAATGAAATAAAATGGAAAAAATAGGAAAGCATCCGAGCTTAATAACCATATTAAGTTAAGTAAGAAATGGATGTAAAAACATAGTGAGGTAATCAATTAATTTAATCAGTTGAAAATCAAGTTAAAAGTAATTTAATTATTATTCAAAATTCAAATCCATACAAAGATATTATTGTACTGAAATATACTTAATTTGCCTAACTTTTAGTAATAATAGGGGAAAATATAGAAGACCAACAGCTGATTTTATTAGGATACAAAATATATAGGCTTTTATTAATAATTCAAGTATGCATAATTCTATGATAGAAGTAAGTGTTTTAAAGTAAATGATATATAAATTAATGAAAGTGTATAATATAGAGTGAAAATGATGATAAGCTAAAATTTATGCAAATACCATCTGGAGCACTAAATCATATCGAGGTTCAACTCCATCTTAAACTCAATAAATTTACAAGGACTCTACGAAGTTTAAGATAAAATAATTAAAGAAAACTTTTTAAAATTAGAGAGGCTTAATTTAGATGCACTCTTCCATTCTACGATATCTTTCTATGCTGCATGTAAATGTGCACTTAGTTGTATATTGTGTTTGGATATCAACGTTATAAATTACAAAAAAAAACAAAAGTAAACAAAATGAATGCTTCACCATTTGCCTTATCTACCTCAAATGATAATGTATATGAACAATAGGAAGAAGATGGGACGTCAACATCCCATAAGCAGATGCCAGCAACATTTTATCTCAAAGTGCTAAAATAGTTGCTGATCTGAGGAACAAGGAATTACGTACACATATTTCACAAGGATTGCTGTTTTTGAAATTTCCTTCATGTAAATAAAATGTGTATTATACGCTCCGTTGGTCGAGAGGTTAGCGCAGACGCCTAACGTATCGTGGCGCAATGGGTCTCGGGTTCGATACCCGACAGGGACTCGCATGTATGTGTCAAGTCGTGCCGACTAATATAATGTGTTTTTCTATGTATTCGTATCGTTGTCTAACACCTTTAACACAACCAAATAATTTGCTTACTTAGGTTAGATCAATGTGTGTAATTTGTCCTTGATTTATAATATAAGTTTAAAATATTATAATTACTAAATTATCATTATTTGAACGTACATAAAGTAGGTCATACATTCTTGTGTTGGCTAATAAGTTCATAATTGTAATTCTTTAAATAAAAATAGTTCTATAGAAGTTTTGCATTTTTTCAACTCTCAAATGTTTTTTCTGTGAGTAATTTTCTATAAGCCTACATTATACATATACATAATCTCCTAACTTTGACACTATCATGTATTGTCAAAAAACATAAATTTAAATCTTCACTCGTGTGTTTCTACGATTTTTTTTTTATTAATTTAATCTGAATTTGTCACTTCAATATTTTTCTATTAAAAACTCATCATATTTATAATACCAAGAGTATTATAAATTTTTAATAAATAAAAAATGAATAATAAGCTTTAATAAATTTGTTTTTTTTTTTCATAACAATTTGTTTAAATCCATATTTAAATAAAAACTTACCGATCCTTGGCTCGCTTAGATGAAGAATAACTCACATGCATAATTGATTTGTAGGTAAGTGATTGACTTACTTTTTCCTTTATAAATATAAAATTTTATCTTTTATATACAAATCACACACACGTCACACAAAAGTTATTTGTCGTCTTGACATCAGTAAATATGATTTACGTTCAATATTTTTGTCACAAATAATTTGTCACAGAAATATTTAACACAAAAATCATAAATTTAATTTATAGAATATTATTATCAAACTTTCATAGTGTAAAATCAAATTGAATTTCAATGTGAATTTGATTTTATAGTTATATTAAACAACTTATTTTTAATATTGCTTAGTAATCTCTATTTATATGTTAATTTGAATTATCGAACTTAGATTCATTATTTGAAGAAGCTATGCTTAATAGCTTCTTTACTATGTTTAGTCGAAATAGTAGCAGTTACAAAAGATACAAAAGACCTCTAAGGAGGATAAAAAATATTATTATGTACATATTGAAGTCCGTTGCGACAAAAATCTCAATAAAAGGTTTTTTTTCATGTACCTTATTGTGAAAAAGTCAACGATCTAGGTCTTCTTCTGTCATATTTTTTCCACAAATAAGCAAAGTGAGCTGAAACATATTTTTTTATAGGGTCTTTATACGAAGATTGCGCTAGTAAGCTCTCCTTTTTCCTATTTTTGGTTAAGCTGATGTTTGATACCAAGACTTAAAAGAGAAGCAACTTAATAAACTCGAACTCCTCCAAAATCTTTGCTTTCGATTATTATTTGGGCTACGAAATGATTTTGTAAAAACCTCAAGAGACTCCCGATTTGCATTCGCAGGAATTCTCATATATATTTAATATTTTGTTCTGCATGTTGCTCAACCTGTCCTTTCCTCCCTATATATGCAAAAAATCGACTTAAGTACCTTGGCTTGATCTCAGAACGGCAACCTTCGCTATGAAAACAACCTTTCACTAGAAACTCTCTCTCACTTTACTTTCTTCGACTCTAATTTCGTTCCTGGTTCCTGTCCAAGCTGATCAATTTTAGAATAGTTTTCTTTTAAAACTAATACGTAGTCCATCACTGGCTGTTTTCAATAAACATGTCATTGCAATCTTACTTAGTGTCAAATACCTGTAATTTTATTTATTTAAACACCAAGTTTCTTTTCTAAGTATAAATAATAAATGTACAAAAAGTAATGTTTCTATTATGAGAAAAACATTTTAATTGAGCAATTAAAGGTATACTTAGGTCTACATTCAATAACTCGAGACTGGTTGATGATAGAAAGAAAAATGCAGGTTCATTTATTTATGTCTGTTCTAAATATATTAAAAAAAGTATATGTTAAATCAATTCGGTGTTAAAGTAATTCGATGAACAATGTCGAATAGCAGTTACACAAAATATGTATAATTAATGAGGTTAACCGTTATCATAATTGGTTTGATATTGTATCAAAAAAAGGTTAAACGTTTCAAAATTGGACGGTTACATAACTAATATTAATTATATTTTCATTGTTTATAAAATGATCTCAATTACAATTGATAATATATTTCGGAGATAGAGAGGCATATTAGTGACTTGCTCGTTCTTGATGGAATATTCTGGTACAGGATCCGAGGCGTAGGTCTCAGGCAATTAAACCACACACACAATATGACAATTCTTGTATTAAATGTAGGTAATTAATTATAACAAGTTACTTAGTAGGAATACAATCATCAGAGTTGCGTGAACCACCGATTCGATTAACATTCCACCGGAACACGTGGGTGCGTGCGCGCACACTCGCGTCTCGCACTCAACTAGTAATGGCCGCCTCCCCAGCGCTCGGTGTTATGTCTTCCGTCAACTGTCATCTGTCAGTTTAAAATCAACTAAATAGTCTTGTGCGCCGTCATATCTAATAATATTTAACTAATATATAGCTGTTTGAAAATATCTTTAAACATGTATAGCCATATTAAGCGTATTTAAAATTTATATAAATATGGACTGAAAAATAAACCGATACGGGCCCCTGCCCGAAGAATCCCTATTCGAACCAGTAGTCGCGGTTTCGAATCCCTGCCCGTATTGGTTTATTTTTAATTCTATATTTATATACATTTAATATATAGCTATTTTCATATTTTAGAAAAATAGGTGCCAAATATTAGTATGCAATACATAATATGATGTCTTGAATGACAACATACAGGTTGTCGATAATGAAATTATGTCGAAATCATGTAACCATACCTGGAACTATTACTTTAACATAATATATTACACAGGAAAACAAGGATTATTCAAACTAATCATATAATACCCGATCGCGTTGACAACTTCTTAGTTCTAATGAATTCCATAAATAATTGATCTAACAGCCTTGTTAAGATCATTCTGTAATATATAATTGATATTTGGATTGACGATTTGAACATGTTTTAAGATAATTGTAGAAAAAAAAAATCACCATGGCAGGATTTAAATCTTTGACTTCTGGGATAAAACCCTGTCGCTCTGTCCCTTATAATATTACCTTGTCCCTACCCCTCTTGATTAGTATAGCTTTCCATATATGATGATATTCTTTAAGATGAGGAGACATCGTTGACTAGGCGTGTATCGAAAATAATGACCATTGTTTCTAAATGCAGTACAGAATAACTTGAAAAGATGCCAGAAGCGAAATTATTATTTTTAAAATAATAAATGATTAGTATTGTCCCTAATGCCATACAATAATATGATATAATTTGAATTAACATTATTATTTGGTAATGTAACGTGATTATTCTGATATTGACTATATTTTTTCCATTTTACTTGAATTCTATGTTTAATAGTGAACTAATTAGTAAGTATGTATTAGTTTTTTTATATACGAGATATATGAGATTTTTTTCTCAAATACAGTTCAGAAACGTCGACGACGTTAATTGAAATATGTATAATAGTTGGGGCTTTTGAAAAAAGGATACATCTTAGTAATTTATTGTTACTATATAAAACAATTAAATATACTAAATAAAGTACCTACTGTTGAGACTTGTATCAATAATACACAGTACTTGCACTTCAATGATTAATATCCAACCATTTGTAATGGAATGCGCGAAAGCAGCCCTTACAACTCGTTTTATAATATTTTAACACTATAATGTTTAGGTGGGGGTAATTTACAATTTCATAACCAACTTACAGATGCTATTATGTATACCTTATAATAAGTTCTAATCTATACTTCTATACTAATATTATAAAGCTGAAGAGTTTGTTTGTTTGAACGCCCTAATCTCTGGAACTACTGGTCCGAATTGAAAAAATCTTTTTGTGTTGAATAGTCCGTTTATTGAAGAAGGCTATAGGGTATATGTCATCTCGCTGTGACTTATAGAAGTCGAGCAGCAATGAAAAATGCTGCAAAAACGGGAAAAGATTTCTTTTTTGAGAGCTTTCCTCGCGTGCGCTGAGGAAACACTAAAAACCGAGCGGACGGAGTCGCGGGTACCCCTAGTAATTAATAAAATATTAAACATTATGTTAAAATATCCTATGCTTCCAATTGTTAAAACATTTAACAGTAAATGCTAAATAACATTCCAAAATTAATTGCATAGGTGGCGCTACTGTTGTAACTTATGAACTAAAACTTATGACTAATACTACACATACGGTGGATTAAATTTAGCTAGCACATAAGTATACCATACCTTCGATTAAGTTCATACTGTTTTTTGTGTATTATGTAGTTGCAATAAACGTATATTAATATTATTAGTATAGGTACATGAAAGTTATCTAAGTGTTTAAAATTATTATCACGGAATTTGATTCAATTTGCTCTAACGATAGTCTATTGTCCGAGTTAATATTGAAATGAGTATTCCAAATTAAAATAATTTAAGTAATATAATGACTATAAAACTAGAAATTTAGAGTTTGTTCAAATTACCTATATGTATAGAGGGCTTATTGTGTAGGAAGAAGAGAAGATGAAATGATAACTGACTCAAGACAAAGCAAGTATAGCCCTTTTTATTGTAATTGCTTACACATTAAAGCAGTAGGACTCAGATCACAGAGTCAGTGCCCAGTAAAATCTTTTTCATCTTTTTTTATTTTTTTTTCAGTAGAATCTTGATTGCTTTTAGCTACGATTTGGTGACTTCGGTTCAAATTAACGAATTCATGAATATTCTTAATATTCATGAGTTGGGGAAAAAATTCACATACGGTTTTAATATTTGAAAATTTGTATTGCATATATTACTGTACTGGTTATTATGTTAATTTCAACAATTATAAGGCGAGATTCTTTTTATTTAGTCATATATGATACTACTTTTTACTCTTATAATAATGTAGCTGTAATAATGTATTCTTATAATAGGCTGTTAAATTGAAAATTTACGCTTTGTTTCGTTTGACGTACCTAATTTTTACAGTACATAAAAAAATTAAACCATAAAAAAGGAGTAGACTTAATTTTTGTACTATACGTTAGAATTTACAAAAAAAAAACGTGCGAAGGGTAAATAAACTTAGGTTGGTTGAAGAACGGAAATGAAAGTCATGAGACAATCGCAGAAGTTGAACTTGGTCTTTTAATACTGAAGAGAACATGGATTATTTAAAATGGAAAATAACTGCCACAGAGTTCTTCAAATTCTTCTTTAACGGAGAGAAAGCAATTTAAGCCTAAGAAGAAGAAGAAGTTTTTGTGCTGCTAAAGCGAATGCAACGAGTGTGTGACTCTTTGACATAACTCAATTATATGGACATTAAAACTGAGTGTGTTGTCCATACGAAGACCCAGGCTTCTTACTGACGACGTGTGAATTATTTTAAGGCCATTGTAAAGCTGCTACCTGCCGATAATAATGGCTTGACATTTTTGTGGGTTGACATTGATTCCAAAATTTATACACCAGTCGTGGATCTGAATCAGATCATCATTAATGCTAACAATGGCGGGATTGATTTCATTAGGTGTGTCATGACTATATATTTGTAGATCTTTTGCAAACAGATGGTAAAGGGAAGAAAGATTAAAAGTATTTAATATTATAAATAAAGAAAAAAGAAGAGGGGAGACAATACCACCTTGGGGGACACCAGATACCAGGCTTCACCACATAGACAAAGTTTTGTCTATACAGACGGCCTGTTGGCGATCCCGAAGGTAGGAAGAGACCCAGTTTAGGTCCTTGGAAGAAACATTAAGATGTCTTAAAATCGCAAGCAGTAAATCGTGATTTACCATGCTCCATCGCTTCTCGAACTTCTTCCGTGACTTTGAGAAGTCATATCATCAGTATTCTGATATTTTATTATATATAAAAAATACCAGAATATTTTTTCCAAAATACTTACACATACACAGAAATACAACGTGTGACCTCTTAGAATTCATCCCCGATAATTATAGATTGAAAACTATATTTATTTACATGGACAGGGCATGATATAAGTGATCTCTCACTTCACTAAAAACTGCTTCTCATCTCATCAATATAAAGTATTTCATTAAAAGTTTTATACATTATCTCATCAAAAGCTTCAATTCTTTATTACAAATTTATTACTGGGTATACAATTCTTTATTTGGGTAATGTCTTTTAACATTTTAGTTATTTAGTTCTAGACAGATAAAAAAAGTATAATTAGTTTATTTTTATTTTCTAACCACAATTATATATTATATTATATATACATATATATACATATATATATATATATATATATATATATATATATATATATATATATATATATATATATATATATATATATATATATATATATATATACATTTGTTTTAGAAATCGATACAAAAAAATATATAAATTAAAATTAGATAAGGTAGGTACTTATGTACTTATACTACTCATACTTATAACTTTCTTTTACAGAGTTGTCGCTCCCAAAAGAGTATGACAAAATCATAAAATTTACTCCTGTTCCTATTTATAACATGTATTTCCACGAAAACCATAAATCACTGTTTTTCTCAGTATGCACAAAAAAATACAGTAATGTAATAATGTTTTTTTTTTCTTTTAAATTACTTACGTGTTTCTCTTATATCTAAGCTACTCTACAAGCGTCATAAATTACCTTATATTATATTAGTCTCGAGTAAAGTCGAGCTCTTTTTTTTCATAAATAAATTAAGTCTGTGA
This sequence comes from Napeogenes sylphis, assembly GCA_959347405.1. Lineage (NCBI taxonomy): Eukaryota > Metazoa > Arthropoda > Insecta > Lepidoptera > Nymphalidae > Napeogenes > Napeogenes sylphis. The sequence goes on along the minus strand of OY365783.1, from coordinate 29,942,597 downwards.
ATTATTTAGAAAACTATTTATTTGTCGAAGAAAAATAAATTCAATTAAGCACTAGTTTATTTGGGACACCTGTAGATCATTTTTTACTTTAGGAAGGTCAAGCAACTACTCAAATAATTAGTAAACAAGATTTTAATTAAAATGTTAGCAAATTATTAAATATATAAATATATCTATTATAAAATTATAAAATAGTTTTACGTTCTAAGAAAATTTCCTATATATTATAATAAAAATAAACCACATTTTTTTTAAACGCACAACTTGCTCATTAAATTATACAAATATTTGAAATAAGAGAGTTCTTTCTGTCGTCTCACATAATTGGATAAGGGCCATTATATAAATTAAACCATACTACTATTCCCTCTAAGTAAACATTATCTACGGAAATGTACAAAAATATTGTAATAATATTAGATATAAGACAAATATAGTAGTAATAAGGTTTATTTACGTTTCAAGTGATAGTAATAATAAATAATTTTTATTGCACATTAATAAATAGAAAATACAAAGAAATGATAACAAATTATAAAAAAACAAAGTTTTTTTATAATTTGTTGTTTACTTAGAGGGAAGTATGGTTTAAATTATAATATGGCCCTTATCCAATTATGTGAGACGACAGAAAGAACTCTCTTATTTCAAATATTTGTATAATTTAATGAGCAAGTTGTGCGTTTAAAAAAAATGTGGTTTATTTTTATTATAATATATAGGAAATTTTCTTAGAACGTAAAACTATTTTATAATTTTATAATAGATATATTTATATATTTAATAATTTGCTAACATTTTAATTAAAATCTTGTTTACTAATTATTTGAGTAGTTGCTTGACCTTCCTAAAGTAAAAAATGATCTACAGGTGTCCCAAATAAACTAGTGCTTAATTGAATTTATTTTTCTTCGACAAATAAATAGTTTTCTAAATAATTCACAGACTTAATTTATTTATGAAAAAAAAGAGCTCGACTTTACTCGAGACTAATATAATATAAGGTAATTTATGACGCTTGTAGAGTAGCTTAGATATAAGAGAAACACGTAAGTAATTTAAAAGAAAAAAAAAACATTATTACATTACTGTATTTTTTTGTGCATACTGAGAAAAACAGTGATTTATGGTTTTCGTGGAAATACATGTTATAAATAGGAACAGGAGTAAATTTTATGATTTTGTCATACTCTTTTGGGAGCGACAACTCTGTAAAAGAAAGTTATAAGTATGAGTAGTATAAGTACATAAGTACCTACCTTATCTAATTTTAATTTATATATTTTTTTGTATCGATTTCTAAAACAAATGTATATATATATATATATATATATATATACATATATGTATATATATGTATATATAATATAATATATAATTGTGGTTAGAAAATAAAAATAAACTAATTATACTTTTTTTATCTGTCTAGAACTAAATAACTAAAATGTTAAAAGACATTACCCAAATAAAGAATTGTATACCCAGTAATAAATTTGTAATAAAGAATTGAAGCTTTTGATGAGATAATGTATAAAACTTTTAATGAAATACTTTATATTGATGAGATGAGAAGCAGTTTTTAGTGAAGTGAGAGATCACTTATATCATGCCCTGTCCATGTAAATAAATATAGTTTTCAATCTATAATTATCGGGGATGAATTCTAAGAGGTCACACGTTGTATTTCTGTGTATGTGTAAGTATTTTGGAAAAAATATTCTGGTATTTTTTATATATAATAAAATATCAGAATACTGATGATATGACTTCTCAAAGTCACGGAAGAAGTTCGAGAAGCGATGGAGCATGGTAAATCACGATTTACTGCTTGCGATTTTAAGACATCTTAATGTTTCTTCCAAGGACCTAAACTGGGTCTCTTCCTACCTTCGGGATCGCCAACAGGCCGTCTGTATAGACAAAACTTTGTCTATGTGGTGAAGCCTGGTATCTGGTGTCCCCCAAGGTGGTATTGTCTCCCCTCTTCTTTTTTCTTTATTTATAATATTAAATACTTTTAATCTTTCTTCCCTTTACCATCTGTTTGCAAAAGATCTACAAATATATAGTCATGACACACCTAATGAAATCAATCCCGCCATTGTTAGCATTAATGATGATCTGATTCAGATCCACGACTGGTGTATAAATTTTGGAATCAATGTCAACCCACAAAAATGTCAAGCCATTATTATCGGCAGGTAGCAGCTTTACAATGGCCTTAAAATAACTCACACGTCGTCAGTAAGAAGCCTGGGTCTTCGTATGGACAACACACTCAGTTTTAATGTCCATATAATTGAGTTATGTCAAAGAGTCACACACTCGTTGCATTCGCTTTAGCAGCACAAAAACTTCTTCTTCTTCTTAGGCTTAAATTGCTTTCTCTCCGTTAAAGAAGAATTTGAAGAACTCTGTGGCAGTTATTTTCCATTTTAAATAATCCATGTTCTCTTCAGTATTAAAAGACCAAGTTCAACTTCTGCGATTGTCTCATGACTTTCATTTCCGTTCTTCAACCAACCTAAGTTTATTTACCCTTCGCACGTTTTTTTTTTGTAAATTCTAACGTATAGTACAAAAATTAAGTCTACTCCTTTTTTATGGTTTAATTTTTTTATGTACTGTAAAAATTAGGTACGTCAAACGAAACAAAGCGTAAATTTTCAATTTAACAGCCTATTATAAGAATACATTATTACAGCTACATTATTATAAGAGTAAAAAGTAGTATCATATATGACTAAATAAAAAGAATCTCGCCTTATAATTGTTGAAATTAACATAATAACCAGTACAGTAATATATGCAATACAAATTTTCAAATATTAAAACCGTATGTGAATTTTTTCCCCAACTCATGAATATTAAGAATATTCATGAATTCGTTAATTTGAACCGAAGTCACCAAATCGTAGCTAAAAGCAATCAAGATTCTACTGAAAAAAAAATAAAAAAAGATGAAAAAGATTTTACTGGGCACTGACTCTGTGATCTGAGTCCTACTGCTTTAATGTGTAAGCAATTACAATAAAAAGGGCTATACTTGCTTTGTCTTGAGTCAGTTATCATTTCATCTTCTCTTCTTCCTACACAATAAGCCCTCTATACATATAGGTAATTTGAACAAACTCTAAATTTCTAGTTTTATAGTCATTATATTACTTAAATTATTTTAATTTGGAATACTCATTTCAATATTAACTCGGACAATAGACTATCGTTAGAGCAAATTGAATCAAATTCCGTGATAATAATTTTAAACACTTAGATAACTTTCATGTACCTATACTAATAATATTAATATACGTTTATTGCAACTACATAATACACAAAAAACAGTATGAACTTAATCGAAGGTATGGTATACTTATGTGCTAGCTAAATTTAATCCACCGTATGTGTAGTATTAGTCATAAGTTTTAGTTCATAAGTTACAACAGTAGCGCCACCTATGCAATTAATTTTGGAATGTTATTTAGCATTTACTGTTAAATGTTTTAACAATTGGAAGCATAGGATATTTTAACATAATGTTTAATATTTTATTAATTACTAGGGGTACCCGCGACTCCGTCCGCTCGGTTTTTAGTGTTTCCTCAGCGCACGCGAGGAAAGCTCTCAAAAAAGAAATCTTTTCCCGTTTTTGCAGCATTTTTCATTGCTGCTCGACTTCTATAAGTCACAGCGAGATGACATATACCCTATAGCCTTCTTCAATAAACGGACTATTCAACACAAAAAGATTTTTTCAATTCGGACCAGTAGTTCCAGAGATTAGGGCGTTCAAACAAACAAACTCTTCAGCTTTATAATATTAGTATAGAAGTATAGATTAGAACTTATTATAAGGTATACATAATAGCATCTGTAAGTTGGTTATGAAATTGTAAATTACCCCCACCTAAACATTATAGTGTTAAAATATTATAAAACGAGTTGTAAGGGCTGCTCTCGCGCATTCCATTACAAATGGTTGGATATTAATCATTGAAGTGCAAGTACTGTGTATTATTGATACAAGTCTCAACAGTAGGTACTTTATTTAGTATATTTAATTGTTTTATATAGTAACAATAAATTACTAAGATGTATCCTTTTTTCAAAAGCCCCAACTATTATACATATTTCAATTAACGTCGTCGACGTTTCTGAACTGTATTTGAGAAAAAAATCTCATATATCTCGTATATAAAAAAACTAATACATACTTACTAATTAGTTCACTATTAAACATAGAATTCAAGTAAAATGGAAAAAATATAGTCAATATCAGAATAATCACGTTACATTACCAAATAATAATGTTAATTCAAATTATATCATATTATTGTATGGCATTAGGGACAATACTAATCATTTATTATTTTAAAAATAATAATTTCGCTTCTGGCATCTTTTCAAGTTATTCTGTACTGCATTTAGAAACAATGGTCATTATTTTCGATACACGCCTAGTCAACGATGTCTCCTCATCTTAAAGAATATCATCATATATGGAAAGCTATACTAATCAAGAGGGGTAGGGACAAGGTAATATTATAAGGGACAGAGCGACAGGGTTTTATCCCAGAAGTCAAAGATTTAAATCCTGCCATGGTGATTTTTTTTTTCTACAATTATCTTAAAACATGTTCAAATCGTCAATCCAAATATCAATTATATATTACAGAATGATCTTAACAAGGCTGTTAGATCAATTATTTATGGAATTCATTAGAACTAAGAAGTTGTCAACGCGATCGGGTATTATATGATTAGTTTGAATAATCCTTGTTTTCCTGTGTAATATATTATGTTAAAGTAATAGTTCCAGGTATGGTTACATGATTTCGACATAATTTCATTATCGACAACCTGTATGTTGTCATTCAAGACATCATATTATGTATTGCATACTAATATTTGGCACCTATTTTTCTAAAATATGAAAATAGCTATATATTAAATGTATATAAATATAGAATTAAAAATAAACCAATACGGGCAGGGATTCGAAACCGCGACTACTGGTTCGAATAGGGATTCTTCGGGCAGGGGCCCGTATCGGTTTATTTTTCAGTCCATATTTATATAAATTTTAAATACGCTTAATATGGCTATACATGTTTAAAGATATTTTCAAACAGCTATATATTAGTTAAATATTATTATATATTATCAATTGTAATTGAGATCATTTTATAAACAATGAAAATATAATTAATATTAGTTATGTAACCGTCCAATTTTGAAACGTTTAACCTTTTTTTGATACAATATCAAACCAATTATGATAACGGTTAACCTCATTAATTATACATATTTTGTGTAACTGCTATTCGACATTGTTCATCGAATTACTTTAACACCGAATTGATTTAACATATACTTTTTTTAATATATTTAGAACAGACATAAATAAATGAACCTGCATTTTTCTTTCTATCATCAACCAGTCTCGAGTTATTGAATGTAGACCTAAGTATACCTTTAATTGCTCAATTAAAATGTTTTTCTCATAATAGCATAATAGAAACATTACTTTTTGTACATTTATTATTTATACTTAGAAAAGAAAATATAAGAATGAAAAAGTATATTTGTCCGATATAATTATTTCTGTGTAATATTTGTGTAAAGGTAAAAAAAATATTAGGTCTTTACATATTGAATTATTGTTTTCGTACTGGCCACTTTAATAACAAATTTCTCCTCTTTGGTAAGGAATTTCAAATTCATTTTTTTACAGCAATTTGTTTTTCTTCTATTTTTTCGGTTTGCGTTTGGTGGACTAGTGCCGGTAATGTTCATTACAGTTTTCTCAGATCTGGCCAAACCATTACGGCAGATGTCTATTGTCAGAAATTACAAACTATGAGCTTTTCTAGCTAGCTGCTAAGCAACCCAGGCATGTCTTGAAAAAAAATCAACTTCGTTGGGGCAGTACCAATCGCCTTCAAAGATTTTATTGATATCCGTCCGACTGGTTTTTATAGTAAAGGGATAAATGACAATGACCTATAAGATGGCAAAAATTCATAGAAAACAATGGTTTATACTTTGACAAATTAAATACATTATATCAATAAATATTCGACTTTTTGTTCCTCCCATACAAAACGCCAATTTCATTTTTTACATATTTTTTTTTATGGTAAGTTTCATAAAAGGATTTATCATCATAAATAGACAATGATACCAGGTTATGTATATAAATACACGATTTTGTTAGGTATATTTACAGAGCTTTTCGTTAGCTTTAAAAAGTTGGTTTCGCTGAGAGTTAATCCTGAAAATGTACACATGAGTAATTTTGCTCTTAACAACTCTATGAGCATTCAAGCAGTATGACCCTTATCCTTATTTCTAAGTACATATTACTATTCGGCGGTATTGAAGATAGCTAACTCTCTTGGAGAGATTACGATTATTATCAAATATCCCTTGCCCAACGTAAAAATCGGCTGTAGACTCTGGAAGAATGGAATCGGAGATATGGGGTTGGCGAGACAGCTTCCATCACAAAAGTCTTTTGCCAATATTTAACGGAACTCATATGTTATTATTTTTAACTTACAACCTAAACTTTAATCGTACTCTTAGAATGAATACTTTAAAACATCATGTTTAGAAGATAAATATGCTATTCATTTTTATATCTTCTGTTATAAGATAGTATCACTTGTAGACTTTGAAAATAATGTAAACTTTTTTCTAAGGTTCTTTAAAAATATTAAATCTCATGTCTGTGACCGCACTGTAAGACCTCAAGATACTGTTAGTGCTTTTTGTGTGAATCCTGAACTGTACTCCCGGAAGCTTAGAAACCGTTGGAGGTAGATGACTAATTAACTGACTTACTGACAGACATCTCCATCTCTTCTTACCGTGAACACGATTGCTGCAAAGCATTCGAAACGTCGCGTCGGGTTAAATTTAAAATGTAAATTTAAAATTTTATTAAAAACTAAGAGTTAAATCCGTAAAAATAGTTTTATTTCAATCATACTGCTATAATATATAGAGAAATATTGTTAATTTAACCAATATTTTAAAAGAATAATTATTACTATGTAACATAGAAACTTGTATAATACAAAAAATGTGGCCAAAATAATATACTAGAGTTTCGCCAAATAATTAGAGATGCTAACATGAGAACAAAAATAACCCTTCATTTATACCAGCGAAATATTTTTTATGATACTAAAATCGCAATTTTTAGAACAACTTATGAATAATATGAATAATAATTAACTCATTTATTTGAACCGAAGCACAGTGTGTCGTCTAGAACAAGCTAGCTGGACAAAATTATTTTTTAATGGATATAGGTTGCAAACCCTCTGCTAGATACTAATATGAATGATTTTATTAATTAAAATACTTGGAAACCCATAAACGACGCAAAACTCAAAAATAATATGCATTCATTAAAAATAATGGTGTTTATTGCACGATTCGTAAGAAATATCAATTAAACTAATAGCTAAATACATTATCTAACGATTAAACTAATATTATAAGAATAAATAAAACTAATTAATATTTACAACTTTAATTAAAAAATTAATTAGTACACAATAAACCTATTAAATAATGACTAAATTATAAGTTACTACTAAAAAAATCACTAAGTTCATCCTCAGAAGAATCCTCAATACAATAATCTTCAGTATTAATATTTACAGTATTTACATTTTTTACGCGTCTCAGCTACCGTCACACGTTCATCCGGTGGCAAACAAGCTTTCTTGGCCTTACGAAGACTATGAAATGATGGAAATACCTGATGTCCAGCCAGCATACTCCACTTCCGCGTCTTTTTGTAGGCGTGACTAGTAGATTTAAGAGTCTATATAACACGCAAGTGCCTCATCACTTGTAAGGCACCTTTGCTGCTTGAGGTCACTCGACTTTCGTTCACTGAACTTTTCAGGATTCTCACTAACTTCTCGGATTAGTTTTGCGACGTTGCGTTTGCCTGATTGACGAAACGCTATTTCAGCAGCAACCAAAAGCTCCTCAGAGCTTCGTAACTGAACCAAATCATCGACACGTCGCCGTTTGGTTTTGGCACTTGCGTTTGCCAGGTCCACTGGCGGTCTCCCGGGACCAGGCAGTGAATGTGATGACGTTGATGCTTCTGCAAGGTCATAAGGCACATTAAACTGTAAGTTTTCACCTTCTAGCCACTTAGCATTACAAGCTAAGAAACGATCCCGTATTCGGCTACAATTCTCCCATTTCTCCGAAAGTTTCGAAGAAAAACGGGAAATTATAGTCTTGATGTCCTTCAAAGATGCTTCAGTTATGCCACTGAGGTCATGTTCTTGTAAAACAAACATGAAAAGCGCCTTATTTCGGTCACTTTTTGTATGTTTCACCCATTCTTCGAAAAGCTGCATTTTTGAGACTGTAAAACTGCTACCTGAAAAAAAATTAATAACAGCTTTTGGGCAAAAATGGGCAAAAAAAAATAGTTTTATTATAATTTAAAATAATGTGTCTATCAACTGAAAAAAATACAGACCGGAGATACGTGGAGGTTTTTAGTAATAGTCTTTTGAATTTGAATTTCCGACGACTAAAAGGAAAACGCAACTTGCGGCGCGCCGATTCTAATTTAGTATGAATATAATTTTATTGTAACTACATAAAAAAAATGTACATACCCTTAGTAATAGAATCCATCACAAAAATTTACCACAACTACTAAAATAACCTTAGGAGATGCAATCGCGTCAGTAGCAAAAATGCGAATAATATTATGCATTTAACCCAATTGTCTTATATACTACCCTCATTAACGATGTTATGTATGATTTATGTCAAAACAATTGTTGTTGGTGTAATTACCAACTAATACCCTAATTACCCCCACTAATGTTTCTAGGAAATCTTAAAGTTGTTTTTGTCCAGCTAGCTTGTTCTAGACGACACACTGTGCGAAGGGGCAAAATTGTAGCTAAGGGCAATCAAGATTCAGCACTGAATATTTTTTTAGAAGTCTGACCAAGTACAATCATACTAATGATAAAATGGTTTTTAATTTTTCAAATTATTCTATAAATTTGTCAGGAAATTCTTGAAATACTGCTAAATTTGCTTTTTGCGTCGCTTATCACTTCAAAGAAAGTTCTGTACAGTTATATTATTCAAAAAAATAAGAGCACGTAAATTGCTTTTGCCCTCGATTTCGTAGCATCTTTCTTTAAGCAATTAGCCACTAATCATTCTTCGCGACGCATAATTCTAAAAGTAAGTTAATTTTTAATTTTATTGTATTTTTGTTATTTTGTGTTGTTTTGTGTTATGGCATACAACTGATATTTTTTTCTAAGTTAAATTAAAAAAAAACGTATTGGTTGAATCTAAATTAAATAAAATTAATAAATGATTTGTATTGAATGCAGATTGACTGCTTTTTCGTTAACAGAAAGACACTAAAGAGCCGACCATAGTGAGAATGTAAAATACTAATATTTTATGTAACCATGAGATAAAAATAGCATCATATCATATTTTGTACCCCTGGACCTGCTCTGATGACAGAAATAAATGTGGTTACATTTGAATAATGTTAAATATTAAATAAAGTGGTTGTTAACAAATTATACTTTAGATTTTTGAACTTTATATTTCATTAACTAAATTACTTCGATTTCAATTTCTTAATACTTTTTGCTTGAGAAACCTGCATACATAAACGCAATCATTAAATTTGATAAAGGACGAAATATTCTTGCTGGTGAAATCCTCCTAGAATGTCCTTCGAGGCTATTGTCATGATATAACAAATGAGCACTTGCTGTTTATTAAAGTTTGTAACATATTTTGAGTGGTCTTAAGGCTTACTTTAAGACCACAAGATACTGTAAGTACTTGAATTCTATACCCTAAGATAAAAATCTCGCAATAGTACTTACATGTTTACCCGAGGTTTTAAATATTGCGTGGAAACATAAATTTGCAGCTACTTACTAGCTTTAATACGCACGCAAATGGAGGATAGGGAGATCTATATCTCCAAGAAAATAAGGCTACCTATTTTTAACAAATCAATATTTTTTTAACTAGCCCAGTACAACAATACAGTTAGTATTGAATGTAACTTCTTAGCGACGGGGATTCAATCCCAAGAAACAGACAAAAACTTCGATCTAAAAGAACTTTTGAATGATTCTAATTGCGTGTTACTGGTTTGATTGATTGATTGAGATTGATTCTCTGTAGCTCCCGTAAAACTAAAATAATATTTTACATATAATATTATTGTGCACACAATGTGAGAGAAGGATATAAAGTTGAATTTATAATTTATTTTACGATTATTAAGGTTTTAAGGGATTTCTTTATAATAGGTTAAAAGATCTTTACATATAGATCAATATATTTATTTATATATTTTTGTTAACTTATAATTTAGATACTTAAAAGTTTTCTCGAGGTATAATATAATTATTAACACCCGACCCAAAAAGAGAGTTGTTATAAGTTTGACCTGTGTATCTGTGTAATTTGTATCTGCGTGTCTGTCTGTGGCAACGTAAGCGTGTGTGAACAAATTTTAATTCGGTTTTTTTAGTCGAAAGCTTGATTCGTCGAAATGGGTCTTAGCGATTATAATAATAATTATTATAATTAATATTGTGACAATATTATTTTTATCCTTTTCAGACGTCTTTTTGTATCGGGGGTTTTTTAAATGTTTAATTTATTATTTTTCTAATCTGTGATCTTTGGTTGTGAAATTTATTTTTTCACAAATTTGCAGGTTTTTTCATGTTTTAAATTACAGAGTTTTTCCTAAATAATTAAAATATATTAGTTATATATAACTAGGAATTATATTTAACTACTATATATTACTATATATAATCTAATTTTGGCTAGTCTGTAATCATTTTTTTTTATTGTTAAAGGAAAACTCTTTCAACATATTTACGTATTTTATATATTTTTTCTAAACAAAGTTTAACAAATTCAAACACTTAATATTTATTACCACCTCTACCGATGCCCGTCACATTATTACATGTTACATATTATGACAGAATATATCTGTTATAATAATTGACTGTCAAATTATAATTTATTACAAATGATATTTGATTTCTCCGTAATAATCTAATGATTTAGTGTAGATAAGGTATTGTAAATGAAAAACGACCGCAGCTGTTATCAATATGATGACTGTTGGCGTTTCACAAGAAATTGTTGATAATCATTGAAATGAGTGGGGTGACTTCAGCACTTTTCCCGCAGTCTACCTACAATAAATAATGACTGCCTATAGCACACTGCTTATCTGCTTTTTTAACAGTTGGATAGACTTCTTTACTCTTAGACACTTAAGTTTTAAGTCTCCATAAATTATAGCCTTTAGCAATTTTTTGGTCAACTGGCATGAGACATTATTATGAATTAAAAATAATTTTAAATATTAAATTTCATTTTATTTATTATAATTCCAAAAAATACTAATACAACATTTTATAATTAATATAAAAGCTTATAAGTTTTTATAATGATACCCGAACTAAGTGAGGCTTTTTATCAAACTATCATTGACTTAATCATTTTATTTGCATTCTGTAAAATTGATAACTACAAAATTGAAAAATATTTATTTACACTGAACTTATATTTAAAAAAAAGTCATATTCTCTGACCTCGTGTCATAAGTAACAGCAAATTAATAACTAATGGATTGTTTTGTCTTTAGGATTAATTATAAAAAAAAACTTGTCTGCTTTTGTTTTTTATGTTTTAATGTAATGAGAAAGGAACTTAACAATTTCTAATACAAAATGCAAACAAAGTTTAATCAAATCGCAATACTTTTTGGTTAAGTGCTTTGTAAGTGAGTAGTTTATATTAAGTATATTATTTTATATCTAAGTAGATTATATTGAGATAACTGTTCTGTGTTTTATTTCCATTAAAATTTATTTCTGTTTGAAAGCTATTACACAAAAATACAAACACAAAAATCTTGATTACCTAAGCCTTTCTTGGAAAAGATAGAAATAAATTCTAGACCAAGCAACGTATAGTTATCACATTCACCGCATGAGTACTTTATTCAGTGTGTTCAATAGATTCCCTCTACGTCGTCTACGTGTCTAGCATGTGTATACTGTATGGTAAATTAAACGTTATGAATGTGAAAAAGATGAAATACGATGATATATATAATGATTAATTCACCGAGACCGGTAGCGATACGGTAGCTCATTTAGTAGAGCGACAGGACGGATTTCCAGAGGTTGCGGGTTGAAATCCCTGCCCGTATCGGTTTATTTTTCATTCTTTATTTATTTAAATCATAGTTTATAATTACCAATATTACAACCTAGATTAAGAATTTTTACAGTTTCCATATTTAAGTACCTAGCAAAGTCACAATTTTTTAAAAAGTTGACTTATTTTATACACAGTTAACATTACGATGATTTTTTACGAATTAAAAACTACATTTTAATATGAAAACGAATCTTGGGGATATTTCTTTTTATTTCCCAAGTTATAATATTTGCCGAGACGAACATTTCATTTTCATTCAATAACCGTCTTATCTTAATTAACTGAGGGATCTGAGAGCTCTTGTTTAAAAAAAACATTATTATTTTATTAAAATTATATTTATTATGACCTCACGTGAGAAGAGAAAACAACGTATATTCTAAATTAATAAATGCTGTCACTATATAAGTAATAATTTCTAATAAACTATTTATGTAATAATGAACACTGTTAATAATAATCAAAAAATACATCATTTTAAAATATAGTTACAGTTTATATTATAATCAAAAGAATTTTCATCACGACTTAAGTCAAATTAGTATACCTTTATCCACTTTGAATTAAAATAATAATAATAATAATAAATGTTATATGTATAAATCTAAATAATAAGATTAAAATAAAATAAATGAATAATAATAATAATATCAGGACAAATTACACACATTGATCTAACCCCTAAGTAAGCAAATTATTTGCTTGTGTTAAGGGTGTTAGACAAGATACAAATACATAGAAATACACATATAAATACTGAGAATATATTTAATAAACGACCAAACCCAGAAACACAGACATCTATGCTTATCACATAAATGCCTGTCTCTGCCGGGAATCGAAACCGAGCCCCATTGCGCCGTGACACGTTAGGCGTCTGCGCTAACCACTCGACCAATGCAACAGGGCGGTTAAATATGTTTCTACTTCTAGATGTTTTAATTCTGAATAAATTTTAATTAATATAAATAAATTATTAGAACTCTCTTACTGCAAAGAATCACTAATATCAGTCATTCTAATCTTTAGAACACTTTATGACACTGCTTACAAACACACTAAACTGTTTACTATTTAAACTCTTTACCATCACTGTTACACTTTGTTATACTAGTTCTGTGACACAACTTAGTCTCTCTATCATACACTGCGTTCTCTTAGCTAGGAGACGATTTGTATATACACTACTTTTAATCAAAGCAATATCCAATATTACAATTATTTAATTAGTCAATTAAACTTCTACACAAACATTACATGTTTTAGTCATATCATCAACTGATATCTATATTTTTTTATCAAAACCTACCCTCCAATTATAGAAAAGCTAACATAATAGTTGCTTAATATCTTTTCACCGAAAGCTAAAATAATAGGAGCAGGCTAGAATAAACAAAAGCTTAATTGTACCGGGTAAGCAATAACAATAGTATTTTCTATAGGTGATTATTATTATTATTATTTTAATTTAGAATAATAGTAACTAAGTACTAGGTAAGAGCTGAAATGCAATTTATTTCCAGGTCATGTCGTCGTTTATGAAATCCTCTGCACTAAAAATGTTTTTTGTCATATTTCCTTAATGTTGACATGTTGATATATAACAAATCTAAGCTTAATCTGGGAATTTATGACAAAGAGGCTCGAAATATTTTTTTAACCTTTCACGGGTATGACACATTAAAATAAAACTATTTTTAAGGCATTGAACTTGCGAATAATTTAACATATACATACATTTACTATTACATTTACATTATTTAAAATTGGAGACTGCCCTCTAGGTGTTCATTCGTCACTGTGACGTCACATGTGTTGAGCTCTCTGAAACACAAAAATGTCAACGGTGACTGGGGTGTAATTTAACATTAATGTACATATTAGTATGTTTGGTTTTACTTTCTGCGTCTCTTATATGTAATTTCATTTGGGCAATGTCTTATCAGGATTTTTGATGATAAGAATATCTAAGAAAATTAAAGTATTATTTGACTGTAATCCCATTATAAATTGTATTTTATTATTAATGTAATTAAGATTTTCTAGAAATGCAAATGTTTCATTACTAGGTAGTATTGTAAAGGTGTCATCTACAAACCGTTGAGTCAACTCAATTAATTATTCTGTAATTATTCTGTAATTCTGCATATTCTATAGACTTGTTGTTATCCTCCAGTTTTCTATTGATAATTTCAGTGCAGTCAATCATTGGTAGACTGGTAAACTGGTAATGACTGTACATCGAAACTAAGCATAATTTCATTATTAATTATTCACGCTTTGCCTACCATCTGGCATTTGCATATCACCTTGCCTATCATCTACTTAATGTCGAAGAATGAATCTATATACAAGTTGATGGAGTGACAATGGGTTTCTCCGTATTCCCCATGAATGCCGACATCTACATGGAGCACTTCGAGCTCAGAGCCCTCTCTACAAGGTGTACTGAAGATCTTTAAATGAATTGAGCGTGTTGTAGTGGAACATACTTTCATAAATCCGTGCACAAAGATCTCATAAAGGAGAAAAATAGAATTGACAAGACGTTGATTGAATTGAGTCGAGGGACCGCTAAATAAAAGAAGATATCAATTTTTTGAAATCACAGCTTCGAAGTATTTTAAAAGAAAAATATTCATGTTGGTAACAGTGATATAGAGTTATAAAGTCTTTGTACTAAAAGGTAGATATAGATTAATAATTCACAAATATTGTGTGGATTTATTATCCTAAACGTGTCACGATGAAAGTTTGCCCAACGCCCATCCGTCATTGTAACATAGTTCCATGAACAAAGCAAAGAATGGAAGTAAAAAGAAAATAAATGTCAGATTCAACAAAAAGGTGATTTTATGAATGATGCTCTGTTATCTAAAGACATGAAATATTATGTCAACCATAACGTTCTCTATGAACTATAATTAATTTGCTTTAACATTAATCAGAAGTGAATGAACATGTACTATTATAAACATAACATTAAATTAAAGTCTTTTAATTCAAATTTAAATAAAAGACAATTATATACACAATTCTAGATTCATTCAGGCAGATGATTAATTAGCAAAACGGCTGGTTACATGTTGATGAATGTTTAATTAAATATTCATTTAAACATATATCATAAGCTCATTAACTTTTCTGTAAAAATAATTTGGTAAGTATGTTATTTAAGAGCATCATATATATTTTTTTAATATCACTACTGTATTTTATAAAAGTAGGAAATATGTCTGTTATTTATATATAACATCATATCACATTCATTTTATCAAATTAATATTGTTCCCCTTTTGTTTGCAGAAGTATAAAATAATTTACTTATGAAGAAATATGATTTGACAAAAAATAACATTAAACTGTTATGACTCTTGTATAATTTAATAAAATAAATTCAATATTTAGTAAAGCGCCGTGAACAAGCAATATGATAAAGTAAAGGTACACAGCTGAGGTGATCGCCTCGTTATAAAGGCTTTTCTCTACGTGACATTTCAAAATCTGATAACCTCCATGGTAATCAACATTAAATATACTTTGATATATTATTTTTCTACTACATTATATTATTAGCAAACATGAGAAAAACAACAAAAAATGATAAACTTCAATTGGAAACTAACTCCGGCTACTCCGTCTTCTTCAAGAACCTACCTATTTTTAAGCTGTTTAAGAGCCGCTTGATTTCGCCATCATCTACGTCTAGCTACGTCATATAAGGTAAAAAAAAGGGGTCAACCTCGGAATGAAAGATAATAAGCTGAAAAATGGTATAAACCTTTGTTATGTCGTTCTAAATATTGTCACCAGTCACCATTACTATCGTGTCCGCGTCTTAAGATATCGAAGGTCAAAGGTCATCAAAGTCGGTTTTTTGCAAATATCTCGTTGCTATTGCTCAAATGAGATCTGAAAAATGGGACTTTTTATATGGTTGTCTTTTCCGAATATGCCTTATTCCCACCTCGTGTACAACCCCTATTATACCGTAAACAGTAAAGTCCTTGTCAACATTTGCAGAGGTTTCTAGTCCTGAATATCTTTTGCAGTTCCAGTTGGAACGCATCACGTCTGGGTTGGAGCACAGTTGGACGAAAAACAGAACTCATCATGCGGTTCCGCTTAAGATTAAAATTGATATTTGGGCTATCTGTTACAAGTAGGTGACTGCTTGGAGTCCTAAAGCTGTTGATCATTGACACATTCCTAAATATATGCTTCTTATTCGTCATTATAAAGACAATCTTTAACCGCACGGTTGGTCGAGTGGTTAGCGCAGACGCCTAACGTGTCACGGCGCAATGGGGCACGGCTTCGATTCCCGGCAGAGACAGGCATTTATGTGATGAGCGTAGATGTCTGTGTTTTGGGTTTGGTCGCTTATAAATTATATTCTCAGTATTTATATATGTATTTTTATGTATTTGTATCGTTGTCTAACACCCTTAACACAAGCAAATAATTTGCTTACTTAGGGGTTATAACAATGTGTGTAATTTTTCCTGATATTATTATTATTTTAACTATTCTTTGTTTTTTTTTATAGCCTAAAATTAATAGAGATCTGAAGAAAGTTTTAGGGTTAAAATACTTCCCTAACCCTAAAACTTTCTTCAGATCTCACAATCTCTCTCTTACATCTCTCTAACAAACCAAAATAAGTTTAGTGCAATCCCTATTAATTCCCCTTTTGGACTATGCAGATTGCTGTTATCCGGACGTAACAGAAGAACAAATCAACAAGCTCCAGAGGTTACAAAATGTGTGCATAAAGTTTATTTTCAACCTTCGTAAATTTGATCATGTCTCCAAATTTCGTACGCAACTGAAATGGCTAACCATTAGACAACGCTGCAACTTACATATGCTATCCCTTTTATATGTTATCCTTTACAATCCTCTATCTCCCTGCTATTTAAAAGAACGATTCAGTTTTTTGGGCGCTGATGGTCCTAGTCAACTTGAGCTCAGATCAAGAAGCGATAATAAATTATTGCTCCCTACTGCTCACACTAAATACTATAGCAAATCCTTCACGATGAAAGCAGTATTGCTCTGGAATATGCTTCCTTCTGATATTCGTAACTTAAAACCCTTACATACATTTAAAATTCATTTATTTAATTATTATCTTTCCCAAGAGTAAATTATTTTCTTAGTATTGTCCATGCTCATTGTTTTGGTGTTCATATTGTAATAGTGTCATTATTGAAGTATTTTGTTTATGGTATTTATATTTATTTGTTATAAGTGATGATATTATATATGTGTATATGTGTACCTTTATGTATGTACGTGTATGTATTATATATACTATTTATTTATTATTTTATTTGTAATTTATGTATTTGTAAGTATTATAAGTAAACAGTTTATTACAGGCTTTAAGTTTAAGTATTATTTCACTATTTATTTCTCCTCGATCGCACAATCCCGTATTCTCCTCTACTTAAGTTCTTTCACCTCAAGGTTGTCTGTCAGAGATTGCTCTTAGCAATAAGACCGCCTTTGCATACTATTTTTAAATGTTAGAACTCCGCTGATTATTGTAATTTTCTTTTATTTTTTATTTTGTGTGCAATAAAGTGCTTATCTATCTATCTATCTATCTTCAGGGCACACAATTGATTTATAATGCATGAGAAGCAGTATTGTATTGATTTTATAACATTTAAAAAATAAATAATATTTGATAGAATAAACTTATTAATATGAACAAATATACTGTACTAATTCTATTATTAAACATTTCCTTGAACATACAACTCATTGGCCTTGTGAACTGTCACGTCAACTGCTAATAAAAATATTAAAAACTCATATAGAAGCTATTCAATTGCTATTAGAATTTTGAAGCTTGTTACAAATTATTATTCAATAACATATTTACAATCGCAACCATTTTCATTCCATTTGATTTAGATATCATTTGTGAAAAAAGGGGACACCTCTGAAAAATGTGATAACAAGACTAGCACAGACTTCATACAGGATTTCGTGTTGTTGTTAGTTTTACTTCATACAGGATTTCGTGTTCTTGTTAGTTTTACTTATAAGTTTTGTTGTGTATAAAATATATTCGTGAATTGACTTTGATGATTCTCTCTGCATACGCTGCATAAGCCGAGGTACTTGATAGATTAGAGCTATGTGTAGTAGATTATATACCATTTCATCATTTTTGCTTTTGGTAGAATTCATACTAATACGTAAATCGTTTCCGAGATTTTTTAAATTTTCTACCCCATCAGTCTGTTGATAACATAAAAGATTATATAGCTTTAGTTACCATTGATTTTGAAACCAAAGTGTTTTTTACAATCGTTTTTGTGTCGCTAAGTCTTTGCTCTCCTTTATAAACAGTTAATTTATAACCAATGGGTTATGTCTAAATGATTCAAAATAAAATGTATATTAGAATTAGATATTACAAAGAAATGTATGTCTGATATTAAACACTACGAAACATTTTTTGTATAAACACAAACATAGTCCAAAAGTTTCCGAGTTATAATTATTTATTAATAAAGCTTGTAGGCATAAAAGCCATAATTTCCTGTAAAAGTTTTAAAACATTAATTTGTAACAATTTACTGATGTCACTTAAAATTCTATAAAAGCTATGTTCATAAACTCTTTGAGGGATTTATTGTATTCACACGTTAGAACCCACCATCCTTATATAATTTGTTTTGCTTTTTAGATATAAAGATATAAAACAGAGCTAAAATGACAGAAAAATTCAATAAAACTATGCAACGAAAACGTGATGTAAGATTAATAATTTTTCCTGTTACATTTCTTTTTTTTTCGCAATTAATTTTCTAAATATTGTACTTTATAGAATTTTATATCAGTAATGGAATCCATTTTCACTCTGGCGCAATTTTTTGGAATTCCAACATATGGCGGTTACTTGGCACTTTTGTGGACAGTTATTATGCTGACTATGCTGACTACTATCGAAATTGCTGCTATTTGGAAACTATTCAGACTGTTCTCCAGATCTACTGGACGTTAGTGTTAAGCTATGACGTTTTACGGCTGATACTTGAACTTGTTGCTTAATCATTTTCTCCTTGTGTTCCTCACAATATAACTTAAAAAATATATATCTGTTACTGTAAATCTTCACTAACATCCTTTCTTTATTAATAGTCTTACTAAAGTTATGATTAATTACAAATTTGACTTTACGAGATGTTCTTACTTTGCTGCTATTATTTAAGTTAGAGTAACCTATAAAGCTTACTACAGTAACATGACTACATATTTTAAGCCAATTGCGTATATTTCTTTAGAAAGTTTATCTAATAAGCGTTTTTATAATACCAATGTATATTCAATTACTGCTTATTTTAATATAATTAATAAATTCAAAGGAAATGTGACAGCAACCCTCTCAGGTTCAATCTTTTATGGAAACGCCCTTCTATCACTAATACTATCATGGAAGACTGTTAAAAATTGGCAATCTCTGACGATTCATTGGACTCAAATTGAAGACAACAGTCTTTTTCTATTACCGGATGTTTCTATTAGAAAAAGAGTTATTTTTGTCAGCATGTTCGTTAGTATATCAGCTATTGGTGAGAAATTTGTAATAGATGTATACTATGATATTTTATAATAATATGTCTAATCAAATATTACTAGAACGTGTGTACTTTCAGCGGAGCATATACTTAGTATGATATCAGCGACAGGATTTGATTTTCCTTCCGAAGAATACCTTGAGCGCTACATTTTAGCATCGCATGGATTTTTATTGCACAGTTGTAAGTTTAAAATATTACACTGAAAAAACTTACATAGTTTAAGAAATAATATCATCACCATATTATTGAATTTTTCATGAATTGTTTTATTTCTAAATAAACAAAATATTTTAGATGAATATTCCATTTGGCTGGCAATTCCAATAATTATACTGAGCAAAATAGCTACAATCCTGTGGAACTTTCAGGACCTGATCATAATCTTGATTAGCATGGGATTATCATCACGGTATCATAGATTAAATTGTTTCGTTAAACAAGTTGTCAGATATGAGATTCGAAGCATGAATGAAAAAACGGTTCGCCTTAGAGGTACTTACGATTATCATGTAAGTTAGTTATCAGTTATTAAATTAATAATTGTATTCTTAATATAATTTTATTAAGCTTTATCTATATTAGTTTTTGACTTATTTGTTCAATCAGTCTGGATGAAAACGATACAAAAGTTTAATTATTTGTCGGTTTTCGATGACAATAAAATGGTGATTGTATAACTAAAAAAAAAATATAACAACATAATTTTCATCAAAATGCTTTATTTTGTTTCAGTTTGGTACGGAATTTTACTTCAAAGTAAATGTTTGGCGAAGGATTAGACAGTCATACGTTCAACAGTCAACACTGGTGCGGAAGGTTGACATCGAATTAGGAACGCTCATCTTGTTGTCCAATTTGAATAACTTGTATTTTATATGCTTACAACTTTTTTTGGGCATCAGGTAACATAATTATCACAAAATTTTGTAAAGTATGTAAGAACCGATGGAAAAAAGCTGTTAGATTAGGAAATTAGAGAAAGGTGGAAGGTACATTTTGAAGAATCGTGTAATGAGTGTTTGCAAAAGTAGCCACCAATATAAAATTTCTAAATTAAATTAGTGTTCATGGAGTTAGTAGTTTATATAATGAAGAACGAAATAGCTTCTGGGTCATACAGAATTCTGCAAGTCTACAAGGTTAAAAAACTAAATGGATGAAAGTGGATAACATTATTCTTCAACTGGTCAGAGTCTTGTATGAGTCATGTAAGAGGAAGCATAAAAATAGCTTGGTAAAGGTATGTTGGTGAAGGGATCACTATAATGTCTAAGAATAAATGCAATGTTGTATGACGTTTAACAATGGATCCTAATGGTAAAATTGTTTTTGCTTCTTCCCTATTTAGAGGCAGATCTTCGGAATGTAAGTGACCGTTTCGGAAATATCTTTTTATTAGATAACTAAACTTTACAGAGCATTTGATGGTACATTAATAAACCGTATTTACTATTTTTACTCGCTTGGTTGGTTGCTGTTGAGAGCTTGCAGCGTTGTACTCGCAGCGGCAGATGTCAACTTGCATTCCAAAAGGGCATTATCTTTCTTATATGCCTGTCCCAGCTCCGCTTTTAACGTCGAGGTAATGGTGTTCTATATTTATATTCAATTATTGTGCATGTTACTTATTATAAATTCTGTTCGCACTAGTTCACGTTCAATTTGTATCTCTTCCGACCGAAAACAATACTCTTGATAAAATATCTATTACTGTAAATATTTTTTATCGATGTGTGTATTCACACAATCATCATTCGATTGGAAGATCATTCGATCTTCCATCTTCTTGATCCTTTTCCATCTTCTTGATCTTTCATCATAAACAATGCGCTATTATTTATTTTAACAGATAAGAAGATTAAGAAATCAATTGAATCACGATGTAGTAGCTCTCAGTGGTATGGGCTTCTTTTATTTGAATCGACAGAAACTTTTGGAGGTCTGGTAAAATATGTCTAAAAACACTGGAAATAATTGTATTTCAACATCATAATTATAAAATTTTATGTGGACATTATATTATCACATTTCTAAGTCATTTTTATATATTTTTCTATTACAGGTCGCAGCTGCAATTATGAAATACGAACTCATTTTATTGCAATATGATAAATAGAGCTTACGAAATCTAGTGTTTAGTCTAGATTTAGTTTTTCATATTATAGGATTTTGGCGTAAAAAGAAACGAAAATATAAATGTAATCGGTAATAAATAATAAAATGGCCCAATGAACCCGTTTTTTACTGTCAGACATAAGTAAGTAGTTCACTCCATATAAACATAGATAAAAAAAAATTAAAACACCACCGATACAAAAAGACCTCTAAAAAGAATAAAAATAATATTATTATGTACTTATTGAAGTCTTGGCGTCGGAGTACTGTTGTACGTACGTTGATAGGTATATTTTACGAAGTTAAAAGTTAAGTTAAGTTTTAAGTTTTATATTTTGACCCTGTGCTCTGCGAACGGCTGGACTCTTTGGCATTGCGTAGAGACGTGGCTTCTTTGTGCGTCTTCTACCGCATTTACAACGGGGAATGTTCCGAAGAACTATTCGATCTGATGCCTGCCGCCGAATTTCATCACCGCACAGCGCGCCATCGCCTCCAATACCATCCCTACCACCTGGATGCGTGGCGATCCTCTACTGTGCGGTTTTCAAGGACATTTTTCCCACGTTCCACTCGCTTGTGGAACGAACTCCCTTCGGGGTATTTCCAGATCGGTACGACATGGATACCTTCAAAAAAGGCGTTTACTCCTACCTACATGGCCGGCAACACTCTTGTAAATCCTCGGATGTTGCAAGAGTTCATGGGCGGCGGTGATCACAAGTCATCTGTGACCCGCCAGCTCGTTTGCCCTCCTCTTACATAAAAAAAAAAAAAAAAAAGTTAAATCATTGAGGACTTAGACTATACGATTCGATATCGTAATTTCTTTATTTGCCTTTTTAACTTACTTGCATTTTAATTTCTTCCTTTACTAAACGGTCCCCCGACGCAACGAATTCAATAAATACATAATAATAAAATAAAATATATTGCATAAAAGGAACATTGAAAAAGATTTTTGACAGAATTTTAACTAACCGTCTAAAGACAATTATATATAGAATATTAATTAGTAGTTAAACGGGATGGTTCGAAGACCTAAAGTTTTTTTTAAATAGTAATATTAGATTCACTAGAGTTCAAAAACATTTTTTTTTAATAGTGAAAAAATATATTTTGTGTATTTTCGTCATTTTTATATTTTTTAACCCCCGACTAAAAAGAGGGATGTTATAAGTTTGACCTGTCGATCTGTGTTTCTGTGTATCTGTGTATCTGTCTGTGGCAAATTTCCGGCCAAACGCGTGGACGGATTTGAATGCGGTTTTTTTTAATTGAAAGCTATACTCGTCAAGATAGTTTTTATCTATGTTTTATTTAAATAGTAATAGTCGTCTCCAAGATATTGACGTTTTATTCGTGCGGGGGAGAGGTTCTTATGTAATAATTAGCTGTTTGCGGCCAAACGCGTGTACGAGTATTTATGCGTGCGTGTATTTGAATGCGGTTTTGTTTAATCGAAAGCTATGCTCGTCGAGATGTTTCTTATTCATGTTTGATTGAAATAAAAATAGTCGTCTTCAAGATATTGACGTTTTATTCGTGCGGGGAAGAGGTTCTTATGCAATAATTAGCTGTTCCTAGCGGTGTCGCCAAAAGGATGAAGGACAAAAGGTTTTTACACTTACGTACTGAGGTAAAGTACTTTATTAGGGATAGCTGTTGCCCGTGACTGCGTCCACGGAGACTGTAAAAATATATTTATATGGCTTATGATCGTAGTCATAAAGAATCACGGGCAACAGCTAGTGATAATAAAAATCCGTTCATAGTGTTATTAGTGATTGTAAATCATTTTAATTCTAAATGTTTATATTTATTAATATTCGTATATACTATATATGAAACCTACCTACCTACCCATATGAAAACGTCTTGAATCATGTTACTTAATACATTTATAATTTATTACATTGTCGAAACTTTCACGTGGATCCTTATTTTATTATATTAAATATAATATATATTTCTCTTAATAAATATAGCCTATGTACCTACATCATAATATAGGATTCTAAGAAACAAACAAATCTTTCCTACTTAAACAATTGAATTTTTTGTTTAGGTTCATTTAGTACAATTCAGAAATTAGTAAAATAAGTTTAAAAAGCAGAAAAAAAAATTAAATTAAAAATTTAAAAAACCCCCGATACAAAAAGACCTCTAAAAAGAGTAAAAATAATATTCTTATGTACTACTTATTGAACTCGTTGCGTCGGGGGACCGTTTAACAAAGGAAGAAATTAAAATGCAAGTCAGTTAACAAGGCAAATAAAGAAATTACAAAATCGAATCGTATGGTCTAAGTCCTCAATGATTAACTTCGTAATATATATACACACAAAATAAATAAATAAATAAATACACTATCAACGTACGTACAACGGTCTCCCGACGCAACGAGTTCAATAAGTACATAAAAATATTATTTTTACTCTTTTTAGAGGTCTTTTTGTATCGGGGGTTTTTTAAATTTTTTAATTTAATTTTTATAACTGTTAATCCGTTAATCCAATTCCTTTTAAAACGTTATTTTCACATACTTAAATTCCATTATTAACTCCAAATGGAGCTCTATCAGTCGGTACATAAAACTTTATAACGTTTATACAAGTATTCTTCAAATTAGCCGACTATGCAATAATCTGAATTTTCATTTGATTGTAATTCAGAATGTGGTGAACGGTGCGAGAACCATGAATCATTCACCATTACTCATAATAATAATAAAAAGTAATACTCAATAACAAATGTTTTGTTTTTGTTAAAACACTAAAAACCTTAAATCTGAAAAAGGCGGCGATCTTTGGGACGTGTTAGTTAAATAATTTATCACTATCATAAATCACTTTACCCAATAACTATCCTTAATTTTCAACAAATGTTTGAAATCTGATGCATTCTCAGATTAAATGAAAATTAGTAAAATAATTTCTTTGTTTAAAAGTGGTGATAGACTAGAACCCGGAAATTATAGGCCCACCTCTATTTTACCTTTACCTACAAAAAAACCAAAGGTTGCATTTATCGCCTTAGTCGGATCCCACGGGATCGCACTTACCGTGACGCCCCAGCGGAACCTCCAAATGTGAGGGTACCTACGTAGGGCAACTACGAGCACCCTCACGTCGTAGCCCTATTATAAATAAGAGAGGTAAAAATAAATTAAAGTTTGAGTTTGAGTAACACCTACATTTCGTCTTCAAAATGTTAACAAATCCTTCATGTTATTAAGTGTTCGCTTAGAAAATAAAGTTATCGCAAAATATCTTTAATTTTGCTTTTGTTAGTAATGAAATAAAAATATAATTTTAAATAATACTAGATTTTTTGGCAAATCTTGTAGTCTCTTGCTATGCGACATTATATGTCGCATAGAAAGAGAAATCACTCATTTATCACGGTGATTGTGAGAGGGAGAGAGTGAGGGATTGGAAAGAGCTATTTGTTCCGATTCGTGCTATATCTATAACATCTAGATACATGGCGTTCTTCTAAAGTGCCAATTTTCAAATAAACTTTCTATCACTAATACCCAAGAAGTTTAAGGAAATTTCTTCAATGGTATTTCCAGATCAATTCAACCAATTAGAAATGACCCATTTTCAAAAAGAGTCCCTACCCTCAAAGTCTAGCTACCCTGTTATGTATGGGATGCATGTTATGTATATATTATGTGTTTTATGTAAGCCAAAGGATCCTTTGCTATTAATATAAAAATGAGATGACGTGTGACAGAAGACCGTGAAAGAAATTTACATACGACTCTAGATAATTGAGATAAGTGCAGATAGATGAGGCTTGTGATCGGAGTAGGAATATTTGGAAAGCCGACGAAGTCTCTAGCAATTGCTAGTAGTCAATATAAAAATCCTGAGTGTTAATCGTATAGGCTATATTTTGCTTGGTAAAATTGTATGATCATAAATTCATTTTAGAAGTCGAAATTAACAGGTGTCCATAAAAATCTATCAATCATGTACTATCAAATAACATATAATAACAGTGTATAAAAGGTTTTTGATTTATTAATAGTTCTGATGTTAATGTAAAAAAAATACTATTTTATTGTTGTTTGGTACATAGTTTGTCTTTTATGGAAGTAAAATATTTGCATTTAAATGAATAGTGATAAAAATATGTCTCAAGTTAAGCCCTTGTTATATACAAAAAAAGCAAGAAAAGATCTTAATCTTATTTACCAACGCCTTAATGACGTAAGTCTGTAATCTACATTGAGTAAATTTTATATATAGTACCAAGAACTACGACAAAAAAGTAGCATATTATTATCAAATTGAGTTAGTTACTTTAAATTTAATTTTAGCAAAGAAAGTATAGTAATTGTTATTGTGTAACGTAGATTCTGACTATACATTGCATTTTTACTCATAATCGCTTACGAAGATATGAAATGTAAAAACACAACTAACAGATCTACAGGCCAAACAGACTAAACTACGCAACAAAAAAAATATTACAAACGCCCCGCCAATGTAAAATAGTTCTTTACTCTTTTATACTTATGAGTCATTTTCATTATGGCCTCCATTTCAATATTATTTTGATTAAGATTTAGGACTAGATAAAGCCCAATTGCACATCATCACATACAACTAGTTTAAAAATTCTCTATTCATCCTTAGGTTTTTACTTTTTATTATTTTCTTCCCAGGACTTTATAAATACAATAACCAATATCTTTAGTTGGGCTCATTGGGTCGGGATGGTTGGATCAGGACGGTTTTTATGGAAACTATACGGACTCTCTTTGCTAAGTATTTTGATTGGTATTGAGGGTCGAGCAACTTGGAAGATAGTGACGGCGCTGGGTGGTTGGGCTATTGACATGGCTGAACACAGTAAATATATGTTTATGTTGAGCATGTTTTTTTGTAATAAGAGTTAGCATTATTACATCAGGATACAAAAAAAAATACTAATTCTATTTTGGCAAATACAGGAAGCGTAACTGCAAGACTGGCAGGTACAATGTTTTACACTGCAGTAGTAGTGGGTGTGATTCAGTGCAATCTTTTTTCTTATTCTTGGAAGGAGATATCTAAGTACTGGATATCAACCGAGTACATTTTTAGTATTAAATACATGCCAGCAGATAGGACATTGAAGAAACGGATGTACAAAGTTACTGTAACTCTATTACTTTATGCTTTAGGTAAAGTATGAAACTCAAGAATCCTTCTACGTGTATCATATTTGACGTATGCCAAACAGAATATAAGTTCCAATCCAATTTTTTAACATTAACTATATGAAGTATGAATGGTATAAAAAACTCAATCTTAATAAAAACTTTAGATTTTATTATATATTACTAGCTATATTGGTTGTGACTATGTTTGGTCGCAAGACTCAAGTAATAATCCCAAACCTCAAATTTATGAGCTTTTTCGTGAAAATGAAATATTCTTCTGAAGTGAAAAGCATCCTATGTGTCAATTTAAGCCTTATACTACAATTCAGTAAAATAAATATTCAATATATAATATATATTTATTGTTTCAGTCGTCTACCTGATAAACGTAATGTCTACAATTAATCTTCATTGTCACCTGTCGGTTTGTTTAAAAAAAATAATACTTAAAACTCACGGTTTCATACTCTTAGAGTGTAAGTACTGTTTATTGTACGTAGTAATTATGAGAATATAATATAAAAATTATTTCATAAATATTACCAAAAAATTGCTTCAGAAATTTACGTAAAAATAATAATATAAATTTCACTAAAATCATTATATTATATCATAGCTGAATATTCGGAGTGGATCGGCGTACTCATTTTGATTATGAGTATTATTGCAACCATAGTGTGGAATTTACAAGATTTAATCGTAATTCTGATAAGCATGGGTTTGACATCGAGGTATAAGAGACTTAACGAATGTGTAGCGACTATCACCAGGAATAATGACTCAAATAAAACGTTTTATAATGTAATAATATTAATATATTGATTATTATTATTTTGAGAAAATTTTAGATAAAAGGATTACCAAACCTTAAGTTACTTATAAGTATTAGATTTAATTTTATATTTTTAGGACCAGAAAATCCTACAAACATACACCTGGAGGAAAATAAGGGAAGCGTATAAGCGAGCGATAAGCAAGCGATATTGGTGCGACGCGTTGACAATTCCTTGGGCTTGCTCATCCTCATAAACAACTTTTTTAACTTTTACTTTATTTGTTTCCAGCTATATTTGGGAATAGCGTAAGTTTTTGTAAAAGTAATTGATATTTCAGGTTTTATATAGATTTTTTTTATGCTATTTTTTTTTTAGCCAAGGTCAATCAAAGCTAAGCCCAGTTTCTAATGTTGGAATGAAACATATTAACCATTTGGTTCATCTGATCTGGCTGTGTGGCCGTAGTATTTATATTGTACTATCAGCTGCGGATGTCCATCAGAATTCCAGACTGGCTTTACCATATTTATATGAATGTCGTACTGAGCTTTATAACATTGAGGTCTAATTCATACTTATTTTATTTTGTATTTACGAGTACGGCGAGGAATATTTAACTTTATAAATACTGAAAACTTATTTTTAAAATCTAATGACATAAAATCTATTTACAGATTGAAAGACTTATAAAACAGCTTAGTAAGAGCTATGTTTCACTAACTGGAATGGGTTTTTTCTATATAAATAGAAACATTGTTTTACAGGTATTTATATAATAGTCACAATTGGGAAATCAAAGGTTTATTTAAATCACACACATTATATTTTATAAATATTGAACTTATTGTTATTGTTTCTTAAAGATCATAAAAAACACCGACAAGAATCTCATGGATGTTCTTTAAAATAATTCGTTTATTTTAAAGAACATCCACGAGATTCTTGTCTTGTATATCACCATTTACAACATTTTTACAATTATTTCAGATGGGTGGAATCGTTGTTACATATGTACTAGTGCTAGTTCAGTACGATGGATCTGATGATGATACTCTAGCGAATAATACAGAAACATCATTTTAATTAATTTATAACACAAAATTAAAGTTATTGCACAACCAAATAAAATTTATTACACCTATTTCATTAACCGTTCGATGTCATATTAAAAAATATTCAATAATTATTTATATAGACAAATCTTACACCATGGTTACTTTTAGAGGGTATTGTTATAAATACTTCGTGATAAATTATGTTTATATTATCATAAATATAATCCTTGTTCATCGATGGATAGTTACGATTAAAATGGAAGAACAATATTTTTAACAATAAATATTTTACAGTACAATTTCGACAAAGCAACCACATATAATATGTGATGGTGGTGAAAAATTATATATTAATGTTGAATTTTATGTATTATGATATATATGGTCGTCGAAAAACAATATACACATATAAAACACATTTATACAAAGAACAGGAAACATGTTCTTTACTTCACAAAATTTGGAGACTCCTCTTGGTTTTGAGAGACATTTTATGTGCGAGTCAAGGATGTGCTTGACACATCACAATTGCTGTTCAAGAAAAAAATGCC
Organism: Napeogenes sylphis; assembly: GCA_959347405.1. Lineage (NCBI taxonomy): Eukaryota > Metazoa > Arthropoda > Insecta > Lepidoptera > Nymphalidae > Napeogenes > Napeogenes sylphis. The sequence continues at coordinate 29,913,050 of OY365783.1, read as the reverse complement.
TGTTTGGAAATATCTACTTTTAATAATATCAAATATGTTTTCGTACACCGGGGTAAATGTTTAATTTTGGAACCTACTTAAGATTAAAAGTCCAATTTTTACCCTATGCCACTTTTACTTTTAAACATATATTTAAGGCGTTCATGCGTAGTTATTTAAAACAACTTATTAAATAATTTAAGCTTTGAATTAATTGATTTGTTCTAGTTTTCGTAAAATTCTCACTAAATATTGACGTTAGTGAAACAGTGATAACAATTTAACAACAATAGTGAAACAATGATAACAATATTAAACCGGCCAAGTACTTGCCCACAAAGTTTTTGGTACTATTAACAACGATAAAAAAATCCACGTTTCTTGCTTGGAGGATTTCCTAAAATATTTAGTTTATTTATATTTAATTTTTGAATTTTTAAAGTGAATGTATAAATAACTAAATAATCTGTGAGTATTTCAAGCGTCCACTTGTTGCCTTTATTAAAATCGCGCGAAGAAAATAATGCGTGTTGTACGATAGCCACCCACAGACATTAAATTTATTTGATTTTTAGTATTTGTTGTAATAGCGACCACAACATTGAAAATTTTAACTGTCTAGCTATCACGGTTCATGAGATATAGACAGACGGATAGTGAAGTTATATTAATACAGTTCCATTATTACTCTTTGGATACGGAACCCAAAAAAATACCCTGCTGAGTTTATTATCTGGTTTTTCTGAGATCAGCGTTTGTAATCTTTGTAACTTGGATTTTAAAGTAGGGAGTATCTTTATAGAAGGGCATATTTCGAGAATATTTTCAAAATAGACAAGAAATAGATATTTCCTTTTGACGTACACAAATTATCACTGATATTGGTTCAAAGTAGAAAAGACCTAATAAATAAATAAAGTTTTTTTTATACAAACTAGGTTAATGTTTGACTACATTCCACCTGCTGGTAAGTGGAAATGTAGTCATAGGTGGTAAGACGCGTTAACCTAGCAACCCAATCAATGAATACTAAATAATCATTAAATAATAAATAATCATTAAATAATAAATACTCTTCAATAATTATTTAAATACAAGACTGATCCTCGACATTTAATGAAGTATGATATTTTATTTGCTAGTGATTGAGGATTTGTATTTTATAAGTGTTAGAAATATTTTATAGTCTTACTAAATACTTGACCATTTTAATATACCTTTGGTTTTCTTTTAATATATAAGGATTATGATAAAATAGCGAAGGGAAAATAAGTAGATAATACACATCTGAAAATATAAGAAGTTTTAAAATGCGTTGACACCCTCAAAGAACAAGGGGATTAATGTTAATTAAACTTACAAAGTACCAAAGTTCGTAAATGAAGATCTCGTACAAATAAAGCGATAATATAATACAATAAAAACAGCGATTATGTTGCATATAATTTAGTCATATTTATATAAATGTTACCAGCAATAAGGGCTTATTTTATTACTGTTAAATTATTAAAAGTTGTAATTATAGCTTTATAAATGTATATTTTTGATATATGTAATATTTTTAATATCAATCTCTCCTCTTCTGTTATATGAAGTGATCTTCAGTAATCTGAGGTTAATATAATTATTAAATACATTTATATGGTTTTTTCTTCATAAATATATGTATACAAAAAATATTTACATATGAACAAGAAACAAAATGTTTATTAGTTGCCTTCTTGCATTTTAGATGAAAGTAATATTCAACTTGATACCACAAAGTTGATAACAAGTCATCTTAACACCAACAACGTTATATGGACAAAGAGAAAGGACGTCTCCTAAAAGTAATATCAACTTTCTGTGAGCGCTAACTCCATAAACATAAAGATAACATTCTCAGCTTTGATTTCTGCCAAGAGACAATACTTTGCAATGTTAATATTAACAAGTCGAGTGTATTTAAACCTTTTTAACCCCCTACCAAAAATGAAGGGTGTTATAAGTTTGACCTATGTGTACAGTGTATTCTATCTGTGTATCTGTTGTATGTCTGTGGCATTCTAGCAGTCAAACGCGTGGACGGTTTTGAATGCGGTTTTTTACCGAAAGCTTTGTTCGTCGAAATGGTTCTTAGTTATGTTTGGTCGAAATAGAAGCAGTCGTCTCCAAGAAACGGAGCTTTTATTGGTGCTAGTGCAAGGTTTTTTTTTACGATATTGATAGTTAAAACCTAAACAAGTGAAATTAGTAGGTTCATTTAGTACAACAAAATAAAAATATTAAAAGGAGAAAAAAATTAATTAAAATTTTAAAAACCCCCGCTAAAAACACGTCTAAAAAGTATAAAAATATTATTATTATGTACTCATTGAAGTCCTTGCATCGGGGAACCGTTAAATAAAGAGAAGAGTTAAAAATGCAACTAAGTTACCAAGGCAAATAACGAAATAACAATATCAAATCTATAGTCTAATTTCTACATGATTCCTAAAACTAATATAAAAAAACATCAACATGGGCAGAATTCGCACCGAACTATGGTTAGGAAGAAACAGTATACCGGAGGTTACTTAAAATTTTGCTCTGCTTTGCATTGTCTTTCATTCAATACAATTTAAATTTTACGAGTTTTTTTATAAATTTACTTTAAGAATAATATCTACTCAAGTCAGTAAAGATTTATATATAAGTTACAATATTATTTTCCTTTATTATTACATATTATATTTGTAGCAGAGAAACTATATATTATACAATAGAAGATCAAATGGATTATTTCTCTGAATACTAACTTAAATGTAGTATCGTATTAGTATCACTCCAACTGAAATTAAATTATTATTTTCTGATATAACACAAAAGAACTGCGCAAAATAATGTAATGCGTCGCTAATTCAGCTCCAAGTGATCATTAAAAAACAAAACCGCTGATATACTGTGTCCTTTGCAAATACTTTATGTTCATGCTCCTGCTTACGTTTATGCTTATGATTATGCTTACAATTATGTTTATAATTATGCTTATAATTATGCTTACGCTTATGTTTATGCTTATTTTTATGCTTTTGCTTATGCTTATTAAATTTTGGCATATGTACAGTAAGTTATTAAAAATGTCACAACCTCACTCTGATACCAGGATTTGATTTTTCACTGAGTGAGTGAGGTTTCCGGTGGCCCAACCCCCTCTTCATGATAGTGCAGCATGATAGTGCAGTTGGAACTGAAACTACCCCAGGGGGGTACCAACTGCCGTAGGGTTGGAGAATCCCCCTCTGGGCATCCAAGCTCAGATCATAAAGTACCTGGGCTTGTCCACTACCACCTCGAGACAGCAAAGCCGGCCTTGCTCTTTTTGACCGAGACGCAGATATCATCTCCAACAGACACATCGTACCTCTCCTATCCGGGGTACGGTTTGGAACATACTTTTATTCCCAAGGCTGGTGTGTGTGTGTATGTTAGAGATGATATCAGTTCTCGTCGCCTCTTCATCGCCCGTCGCCGCAATCTTGAAGATAGGGACCTTTCCATCTTGTGGCTCCGCGTAGACAGAAACGACCACCCTCGCATCTACGCATGCCTATACAGGTCCCATAGCGGTGATGCCAACACTGATTTTCTGCTGGACCACGTCCAAATGGCCACAGACCTCGTACTGCAACAGATCCCATCCGCAGAGATCGTGATACTTGGTGATTTTAACGCCCACCACGCCGATTGGCTGGGTTCACGTAAAACCGATCATGCGGGTAGATCTGTTCACGGACTAGCCCTGGCTTATGGCTTGACACAACTGGTAACAACGCATACGCGAGTCCCAGATGTGGAAAGCCATGAGCCTTCACTGTTGGACCTTCTGCTGACCTCTCATCCGGATGGCTACAAAGTCTCCGTTGTGGCCCCATTGGGTTCCTCGGACCACTGCCTGATCCGGAGTATGGTGCCATTCAACGGCTCAACGCGACTGCGAGTCGCAGGTTACCGACGTGTATGGCATTATAGGTCAGCAGATTGGGATGGGATGCGGTCTTTTTTTGCATCCTACCCTTGGAGGCAGGTTTGCTTCTTGCCGGATGATCCCAACATCGTGACCGAATCTGTCACTGATGTGGTTCTGCAGGGTATGGAACTATTTGTTCCATCCTCTTTAGTTCCCATTCGTGGCAAATCCCAGCCCTGGTTCGGTCGATTCTGTAAGGCAGCATCTAGCCGAAAACGGTATTGCTACCAAGCCTGGGCAAATGCAGCGATGACACGGGATGTACAGACCAGCGAATTAAAAAATAAGTACAACTTTGCCTCCAGGTCCTTCAAAAGAGACATAGCCAGGGCAAAGTCGGAGTACATCGCCAGAATTGGCAAGAGACTGACGAGCCTTCCTTCCGGAACTCGTGGTCTCTTGCCAAAGCTGTCGAAGGAAATTTCTGTAGGCCATCCCTTCCCCCTCTGCGCAGGGAAGACCTTTCATTGGCTCATGACGCTAAAGAGAAAGCCGACCTCCTGGGCAAACTCTTTGCGTCCAACTCGACACTGGATGACCAGGGAAACGTACCGCCGACCATACCGCAGTGCGAGAGCTTCATGCCGCAAGTCCGGTTCTATGAACGCTCAGTGCGTAAATCACTTCTTTCCCTGGACATTCACAAGTCTTGTGGGCCTGATGGAATCTCTTCCATTGTGCAGAAAACGTGTGCTCCGGAGTTGGCACCGGTTTTGACGCATCTTTTTCGGCTCTCATACTCTTCCGGCGTCGTCCCGAACTGCTGGAAAACAGCTTTAGTGCACCCGATCCCTAAAAAAGGTGATCGCTCGGATCCGTCCAACTATAGACCCATTGCCGTTACCTCCTTGTTCTCAAAGACAATAGAATCCATTGTTAACTGCCAGCTCCTTCGGTACTTAGAAGATCACCAGCTGCTTAATGACCGACAATACGGTTTCCGTAGGGGTCGCTCAGCTGGTGACCTTTTAGTATATCTAAGTCACCGTTGGGCACAGGCGATTGAGACCAAGGGAGAAGCCTTGGCGGTTAGCTTGGACATAGCAAAAGCCTTTGATCGGCTCTGGCATAAAGCGCTTCTCTCGAAGCTGCCTTCCTATGGGCTTCCCGTGAAATTGTGCAACTGGGTCACCAGTTTCCTGGCAGACAGAAGCATGAAAGTCGTTGTTGACGGTGCTTGCTCCAACTCCAATTCTGTCAATGCTGGTGTCCCTCAAGGCTGTGTGCTATCACCTACGCTATTTCTTCTGCATGTTAATGATATGCTGCAAAGCGGCAGCATTCATTGCTATGCGGATGATAGTACGGGTGATGCCTTTTATACCGGCCGCACTAATATTTCACGGGAAAACGTCACTGAGAGCCGAAATAAACTTGTGTCTGAAATCGAAACAACTTTGGGAAAAGTTTCAGATTGGGGCGGACTTAATCTAGTCCAATTTAACCCTACAAAGACACAAGTTTGCGCGTTCACCGCAAAAAAGACACCGTTTGCCGTATCACCTTCATTTGAGAGCACTCCCCTAACTGCCGCAACCAGTATTGGAATCCTTGGCGTCGATATATCGAGCGAGGTCCAGTTCCGCGGTCATATTGAGGGCAAGGCCAAATTGGCCTCAAAGAAGCTAGGTATACTGAACAGATCGAGACGATATTTCACTCCGGCCCATCGCCTGCAGCTTTATAAGGCGCAGGTTCGGCCGCAGATGGAATATTGTTCTCATCTTTATGCAGGTGCACCTCAGTACCAGCTTCTTCCTCTTGACCGCATACAACGGAGAGCGACTCGAATCATCGACTGTCAAGATCTTTCCGATCGGCTTGATCCCTTGGCGTTTCGTAGGGATGTAGCTTCCCCTCTGCATCCTCTATCGCTTATACCCTGGGGAGTGCTCTGAAGAGTTGTTCGAATTAATACCACCCACAGATTTTCGCCATCGTCCATCGCGACAGAACCACCATCCCCATTACCTGAATGGCTGGCGTTCCACCACTGTGAGCTTCTCTAGAAGTTTCTTTCCTCGCACAGCCAATTTGTGGAAAATTGTCTCTCGAGGTATTTCCGGACTGATACGACCTTGAAACCTTCAAAAAAATAGCGTATTCCTTCTTAAAAGGGCGGCAACGCGTTTGTAACTCTTGAGTTGCAGACGTCCATGGGCGACGGATGTTGCTTACAAGCAGGTGACCCGTTTGCTCGTTTGCCTTCTATAAAATAAAAAAAAAAATGTATTGAGCAGCGACTGTAAGAATACCATTTTCTTTAAAAACATTTCTTAGGTAGTCTCTAGCTTTAAGTTACAAAAAGTTCTTATAGCTCTTTTTTGAAAAGTAAATATAGAATTAATGAAAATATATTTCATAACATAAATGACAACGTTGCTTCAAGGCGTTGCAAATTTGTAAAGAATTTAGGCCTTATGTTCGTGGCCATTTACGCGACCGTAAAAGCATTATTCAGTTGCCAAGACTGATGCGAAAAAGAAAAAGCTGAGGAGCCACCTGCAAAGATACTGAATATCAGAAAGAGATTGCAACACTATCCTGCCAAAAAAGATAAAAACGTACTAATACATCTGCAGTGAATTTGATATGTTGTACTGTAGAGAGTGCGCAGATGTAAAATAATACGACTGACTTATAAAACTGATCTGTAATATTATTCGTAGTTCTATTAAATGTGATTTATATGTATCCTATCAATTAATATTTTAGAAGAAAAGTTTATATTTGGTTTAAGTTTTGAAACTTTAAAACAGAGGTTGTGAATTTTGTGTGTTTGTTAGAAATAATGAAAAATTTGTCCATAAATATAAAGATGATGCTTTCGCAGACAACACATTCTGACAACATTTGAAGTTAACAGTTGTTATTGTTCTTAAAAGTTCCCTCTAGAGAGTCGACTGTTTTAATTGTAATTTGATAGTTTTACCTTTTAAAACTTTCTTCTTTGAAAATTTCCAAGAACGTGTAGCTTAGATTTTTTAAATTATAACTTAAAGCCAATCTCTCCCTTATTCCACACAACTTCCTTCTGTACGTCCCGCGTCAAAACGTTTTTTCAATCCAAATATAGAATCCAAATTTGAATTCATGTTTATAGGACTCGACCTAACGACCACTTAGAATTTGTCCCGATCAGTCTGTTAACCCTCGATGGTTTTTGCTTTCTATACATAATTGTCTTTATCTGAAACGGTTACCATTTTGATATTTTTTTAAAATTATATATATATATATATATATTTATCTGCCTAACATGGCTAACATGTACAAGTTCATAAAGTTTAAAGACCTCTTTTTCAAATCCAATTGATTTCAATGTTGATGTAAATAATAATTTTATCACCACATAACTAATAAAAAGAAAATTACTTGTGTGACTTAAAGGTGATAAATATCAAGCAATCAAATTTATTAATAAAAGAGACATTCCGTAGTGACTGGTGGTATTGATTACTCTAGCATTCCTAATGTAAATCTGTAACTTTCTATTTTGATCTAATATAAATGAGCATATAGCTTATGGAACCAACTTATATAACCAAATTTAATAAAATGTAAATGATGTGCATAATTTGATGATATTTTAATGTTTAAAGGAATGTGACTGGTGGGACATACTGTGCTCTTTCAGTCCTAATACTTATGTTTATAGCATCTCAACCCTACCAACCCAACTAATCATTTGGTCAAAGAGCCACTAATCATTTGGTCAAAATTTACCCCTGTCACATGGACCCTTCTATGGCAGGTCTGACCTCCGAAGTCTTCAAAAACGGCACTATAAGACCAGTAAGCTCGCAAGGCTATCGGTCATAGACAAGTCTGATCAACAACAACAAGCTACCTTTTCTCCATGAAAGGTTCCGGAGTTGTAAGGCAGGCTGATTTGCCGTGTGATTTCTCATACTTGCAATCATCACTTGCTGAAATCGTCAGAGAGGCTAACTACCAGTTTCCAACTGGCGCCGTAGCTATAGGGCACGCTCATTTCCCTCCAGGCAGTCAGGCCGCAAGCCTACTCTACGATACAGTCGGGTGATAGTAAAGATGCTAGTACATCCATCTAACCTCTAAGCAGACTGCTACCCGAACTGCAGTGACCCCCGAAGGGATCTCTGTCCAAGGGTCGTTCCAAGATCCGAAGTGAAAGATGGCAGCAGCCCTTCGCCTTAGTCTGGGCAATCACCTCTAGCTGCGCACAAAGTCCGACGAGCCCCCGACAACTGTGGGACCCAGACGAACAGTGCCGAGTCTCTACAGCTAACCACATTACCACTACGAATCCAACACCAAAACCGGTAACCCGGCAGTTTACACACGCAAGCGCATGGATTGCGCGGAGGGCTTAGGTACCGGGATCCCGTAGTACCCTGATCTTAGCAGCTGACCCGTATTTTAGCTGCAAACATATCTACCGTCGGGTGTCTCAGTAGATAGGTCTTTTTGACTGGTGGCACAGTCAAAAATATTTCACCTCCGCCTTCTGCAATGTCCACCAAGATATTAGCCCAAATATTTACTATACATAGCAAGATCTTTTTGGCTATGCCATAAAATGAGTAAATATACTACTATATATACTAAAAATAGGGACCAAGTCTAATTTCTACAAGATAATAGGGGCAAGAAATTGTGATTGCGGGACATCGTTTTGTGACTGGTGAAACAAATACGAAATCGGCTAAAAGATTAACACTTTTTATATCGTATTCAGAATTATTTATTAATTTTTAAGATAACAATTATAACCAATCATGTTTTTTTTACTTTCTTATACTAAATCAAAGAAGACGTTTCCATGTTTGAAAATATCTTAAAACATGTATAGCCATGTTAAGCTTATTTAAATTTATATAAATATAGAATGTAAAAAACCGATACGGGCAGGGATTCGAACCCGCGACTACTGGGAAACCGTCCCGTCGCTCTACCAACTGAGCTACCGTATCGCTGTCCGTCTCGGTGAATTAAGCATTCTATATGTGGTAAGATATGTTTCGCGGGTTCGAATCCCTGCCCGTATCGGTTTTTTACATTCTATATTTATATAAATTTAAGACGTTTCCAGTAATTTTCTTAAATTAAACATTTAATAATTATCGTCACACATTTGAAAAGTTGGATCATTTGTTTTTCCTTGTCGCTATTATTATTTAAATTTGTTAGCATCTTTCTTTTCTTTTAACCTCTCATTTAACAAGAATGAACTCTTCGATTTTGATGTCATTAAAACTTACGTACAGTCACTGTGACTGGTGGGACAAAAATGAAAATTACCTCTCCCCTCATCTTTAACACCACTCCCCTCATCTTTAACTTTTGCACCACAAAAATATGCTTAAAAAGTCAATAAATAATTAGCAAATTCTAACTTTCCAAAAAGCTCTCTTTTAGTACAGAAAATGTTAAGTTTGTATGTTTACATGTTTATTGTATTTATGAGTTTTATAGTAAAATTCTTACCTTTTCCTATTGTATATTTATTTTAAATTAAAATTAAATAAATTATTTTCACTTTCCAATGCTGTCTCTGCCGCTCTCCTAACAAAACTTGTCATAATAGAAAATAAAATCTCGTCTTTTTCGAAATATTTTTTGCATATCATGTAAATTTAAGTAATATACATTTCGTTAAGATTATATTGGTTATGATCAGATCAATTTAAAAATAATTCATTTTTCCATTTCCCGTGGAATGCCCCAAAAACTATTAAACTGTTCAAATGGGGGAAAACGGGTTACGATAAAGATTTTACATATTATATTGGTTTTATATCATGTTTGAAACCATTTTGAATATTTATGATTGTCAAACAAGTGCTGCTTTAAGCCAATTTACTAATTTTGAACACAAAATACCTCTTTATAAAGAGCCATGTCATCTATGTGTTAAATGATGTTATTAAATCTCGGTCAATTAAGAACATTTAAGAATATAATACCATATTATTAGCCTAGAATTTGTCGTTAGAATTGATTATAAAATTCGTTAATTGTTATATATAGAATTTATTCGTTTGTTATTTGTTTTTTAGTTCGTATTATGTCTTTGTACAATGTTCAAGTTCTATGTTTTAAAATAATCTTTTTAGATAAAAACAACTTTATACTCTGAGATGGAATAACAGAAAATGTAAACAAAGAACTGTCATTCTCAGTGTCATTGCGTAACATGTCAAAGTATTCTTTCAGTTATAACAAACATTTTCTAAATGGGTTTATTTTTTATATTTTACTTTTGAAATGATCATAAATATTTAATATTTATGATCATGTTAGTACAATACAATAAAATAATGTTATAACTACTTAATTTTGTTTTATTTTTAACTTTAAGTAAGTATTATTAAATAAAATAAAGCAACAGCAACATTATTACTTTATTCGTTGTCACTGGACGTAAGACTAGATCAGTCCAAATCAGAATAAGTTACATTTATAGTACATTTATCAGATACATCGTCAATGAAGTGAATAAATGATTACCAAAGGTTGCATGTCCCTGTGACATTGCCATTCTAATAAACATATTTTCGAACATTTACTTATTATAATACTTAATATATCTTTTTAAACAATCTCAAAAAGGTAGACAACCAACCAATAAGTAACGTCAAAAAAGCTTGGATTTACGATAATTATTTAACATCACGTCTAAATTGGCCTTTCCTCGTGTATGATATAAATAAAACCCTTTTGTCAAAGTTAGATGCAAGCGTCATAAAGACATTGAAGTCATGGCTCGGGTTAGCGCACTCAGCGGACTCTTCAACCTTATTTAGAGACCGTAACAACTTTGGATTAAAATTAAAGAAACCATCGGAGCTCTACAAACATCTAAGAGTTACCAAAAGACATATCATCGGAAAATCTAAAGATGATACTGTAACTTCTCTCCCAAAAGACAAAGTTGCCTCAGAGCTCGAGTCACGACTTCAATTCCATAAAAAGTTTATGATAGGTGCTCAAACAAATAAAGTAGGGCTAGGATCAAGTAGGAAAGTTCAAGACATAGACATAACAAAATCTTTTATTCGACAAGACGAAAACGATAATTACCGACTCCACGCGATGAGCCTAGAAATTCAAAACGAATGGGTGACCATAGGAGATTTTTGTATTCCACTAGCTTTGAAGTGGCGCACCTTAATTTATGATTGGTCCCCAGCATTATTAAAATTCTATCTTAATGCATTCCAAATGACTCTCCCAGATCAAAGTAATTTAGTAAGATGGGGCAAAGCCACCGAAAAGTCTTGCAACATCTGTGGGGAGGCAATAGGAACCGCGAAACACCTATTAGTAGGGTGTAGGGTACTTCTAGATAAAGGTCAATACTCGCGTCGCCACGACAAGGTATTAGAAATTATACGGGAAGCGGTTAGTCTTTCAGTAGCAAGAGCGCGGAAGGGTATAACAACCACCGAACGATCTATAGAATTCGTAAAAGAAGGCTCCTCCAAAAAATCAAAAGCGAAGCCTTATTCAATATTAGGCGCGGCTCCTGATTGGATTCTCATGATGGACACGTATGAAAAGCATTACAAAATCCCTGGGGATGTTGGTGTTTCGTCATCCAGACCGGACTTATTCCTGTATTCGAAACATCTGAGGCGCGTGATACTTGTGGAGCTTACTGTTCCTTGGGAAACAAACATCCCAAGGGATCACACATTCAAGCTCAATAAATATTACGAACTAACCAACGAACTGATCAGGAATAAATTTATAGTTAGTTTGTACGCGGTAGAAGTGGGAGCGAGAGGTATAACAGCAAAATCTCTCTATAGCCTACTTAAAGATCTTGGCCTTTCTAGAACAAGCATCGGTTCATTTCTAGAACGTACTTCAAAGGCGGCATTAGTAGGTTCTTTCCAAATTTGGTTAGGTAGGGAGAGGAGTGTGGAGGGTGAAGGTGAGCGTTTTTGCGCATAATAAAGGGGCCCCTTAAACCTACTCCTGGGTCGCAAGTCCCAGGCACTGCTTGCACTCCTCTCCTTGCAACGCGATGGGCCCGGCACCCGCACGGTGAATCCATGGATTGCTAAGAAGCTTCGTCTAGTCTCTTGTGGAGCTTACTGTTCCTTGGGAAACAAACATCCCAAGGGATCACACATTCAAGCTCAATAAGTATTACGAACTAACCAACGAACTGATCAGGAATAAATTTATAGTTAGTTTGTACGCGGTAGAAGTGGGAGCGAGAGGTATAACAGCAAAATCTCTCTATAGCCTACTTAAAGATCTTGGCCTTTCTAGAACAAGCATCGGTTCATTTCTAGAACGTACTTCAAAGGCGGCATTAGTAGGTTCTTTCCAAATTTGGTTAGGTAGGGAGAGGAGTGTGGAGGGTGAAGGTGAGCGTTTTTGCGCATAATAAAGGGGCCCCTTAAACCTACTCCTGGGTCGCAAGTCCCAGGCACTGCTTGCACTCCTCTCCTTGCAACGCGATGGGCCCGGCACCCGCACGGTGAATCCATGGATTGCTAAGAAGCTTCGTCTTATCTAAATTGACAGCCCGGAGAGACGGGATGACGCTGGAAAGACAGTTGACGCTGGAAAGACAGCTGGCAGCTGGGAAGACAGCAGACTGCTGGAAAGACAGCCGAGGGCGATGGCCTAGCAAGCCAAGCCCGGGAACGTCGATAACCGCTAAAAGTCCAAATAAGAAAAATACCCCTAGGACAGTCCGAGAGGGGGGGCGGAAGAACTGTCCACCGGTTGACAATTACGGCGAAAACGGCGCGATAACGGAACTGAAATGCCCTACGTGCGGGAAAAATTACAAAAGACGAGCCTGGTTTATTAAACATCTAAAAACACACAATGGTGCTGAAGTGCGGCAACCGTCGGTAAGATCTTCAGTTTTCACTGCGGATAGAGTTTACCCTCATATATCTCATGGTGAGCCATTGAATGAAAACTACCAGGAGTCCATGACCATCCGGACGCGTCTTAGCATTCCAAATACTAAACAATCGACCTGGAAAGTACATGACCAAAATATAGCGGCCCTGTTAGAGCACCCGGGCTCAAATCAGGTACTCGATGCGCAAGTAGAGACTTTCCAAAATACTATTTACGACTACTTTAATGAGCACTATCCACCTACGAATCGTTATGCTCACAAAAATAAAGAAAACGGTTTTAAATTGAAAATGAGGAGGAAAAAAGAGATCTTATAAAGAAACTTCGTATAGCCAAAGCCTTAGGCGATAATCAACTTAGTCACCAGCTGTCTAGGGCATTGCGATCAATTCTTAAACTTATCCAAGGTATAACAAATCAAATAACGAAAAATCGTGATAGCTTTGATCGGGCAAAACATGAAGTAGACTTTGATAAAAATCCTTTTAAATACTCAAAAAACATTTTCAAAGATCAAAAAGGTAAGCTTCTCTTGACCAACGAGCAAATTTTCGACCATTATAAAAGCACATACGAAGTGCCAGAAAACCAAAGACTATATGGGGATCCAAACGAACACAAACCTGAGACTCCTACTGAAGATTTTCAAGCCAACCCACCAACTTTGGAGGAAATCAATAAAATAATTAAAATGAAACCATCTAAGTCAGCACCAGGTCCGGATGGTATCCCTTATATAGTTTACAAAAAATGTCCGTCGCTCCATAAACATCTTTTAAATATATTCGGTAAAATCTGGTCAAGAAAGCAAATACCGGTAACGTTCGGAAAAGCCCTTTTTGTCCTCATTCCGAAAAACGACATTGTCAATAATCCCAAGGATACTAGACCGATAGCCCTAACAAATACAATTTCCAAAATATTTTTCTCTTTTTTACAAACTAAAATGACGCAATTCATGATTAACAATAGATATTTCAGGCCTAATCACCAGAAAGGGTTTTTGCCCGGAATTTCTGGATGCCTGGAACATAATACGTTAATATCGGAAAGCCTTAAAGATGCTAGAACTAGCGAGAGACAAATTGCGGTTTGTTGGATAGACTTAGAAAACGCCTTTGGGTCGGTACGACATGAACTAATGATGTTCGCGCTTAAATGGTATAACTTTCCTACGGTAGTTCGCGACATTATTGCATCATATTATTCAAAATTAAAATTCTCTATAATTTTTAATGAAAACCATTTAAAACCACTTAATTATAACGTTGGTTTATTTCAGGGCTGTTGTATTTCTCCTATTATATTTAATATAGTTATTAATATTTTAATAGACAAATTAATTAGAAATGAAAAAAAGTGGGGCTATCGGTTTAAGTTCAACAACAAATACACAGAATCCATACTAGCTTTTGCAGATGATCTCGCGATACTGACACGTAATCCGAAACAATGTCAGGTACTTTTAAATGTAGTTGAGGATTTCTGTACGTGGACGGGCGGATTGAGGACAAAACCAAGTAAATGTTTTAGTCTGTGTCTGGGTAGACGGAATACCAAATATACCTCTTACGATCCGGGTCTTATAATAGGCGGTCAGTGCGTTAGTACGGTTACGGAAGCAGCTCCGTTTAAATTTTTAGGTAAAAAAATCGATTACCAAGGCCGTACTCCATCGTTGGATGTAATAGTCGATAGCTTTTTAAACGATCTCAAAAAGGTAGACAACCAACCAATAAGTAACGTCAAAAAAGCTTGGATTTACGATAATTATTTAACATCACGTCTAAATTGGCCTTTCCTCGTGTATGATATAAATAAAACCCTTTTGTCAAAGTTAGATGCAAGCGTCATAAAGACATTGAAGTTATGGCTCGGGTTAGCGCACTCAGCGGACTCTTCAACCTTATTTAGAGACCGTAACAACTTTGGATTAAAATTAAAGAAACCATCGGAGCTCTACAAACATCTAAGAGTTACCAAAAGACATATCATCGGAAAATCTAAAGATGATACTGTAACTTCTCTCCCAAAAGACAAAGTTGCCTCAGAGCTCGAGTCACGACTTCAATTCCATAAAAAGTTTATGATAGGTGCTCAAACAAATAAAGTAGGGCTAGGATCAAGTAGGAAAGTTCAAGACATAGACAAAACAAAATCTTTTATTCGACAAGACGAAAACGATAATTACCGACTCCACGCGATGAGCCTAGAAATTCAAAACGAATGGGTGACCATAGGAGATTTTTGTATTCCACTAGCTTTGAAGTGGCGCACCTTAATTTATGATTGGTCCCCAGCATTATTAAAATTCTATCTTAATGCATTCCAAATGACTCTCCCAGATCAAAGTAATTTAGTAAGATGGGGCAAAGCCACCGAAAAGTCTTGCAACATCTGTGGGGAGGCAATAGGAACCGCGAAACACCTATTAGTAGGGTGTAGGGTACTTCTAGATAAAGGTCAATACTCGCGTCGCCACGACAAGGTATTAGAAATTATACGGGAAGCGGTTAGTCTTTCAGTAGCAAGAGCGCGGAAGGGTATAACAACCACCGAACGATCTATAGAATTCGTAAAAGAAGGCTCCTCCAAAAAATCAAAAGCGAAGCCTTATTCAATATTAGGCGCGGCTCCTGATTGGATTCTCATGATGGACACGTATGAAAAGCATTACAAAATCCCTGGGGATGATGGTGTTTCGTCATCCAGACCGGACTTATTCCTGTATTCGAAACAACTGAGGCGCGTGATACTTGTGGAGCTTACTGTTCCTTGGGAAACAAACATCCCAAGGGATCACACATTCAAGCTCAATAAGTATTACGAACTAACCAACGAACTGATCAGGAATAAATTTATAGTTAGTTTGTACGCGGTAGAAGTGGGAGCGAGAGGTATAACAGCAAAATCTCTCTATAGCCTACTTAAAGATCTTGGCCTTTCTAGAACAAGCATCGGTTCATTTCTAGAACGTACTTCAAAGGCGGCATTAGTAGGTTCTTTCCAAATTTGGTTAGGTAGGGAGAGGAGTGTGGAGGGTGAAGGTGAGCGTTTTTGCGCATAATAAAGGGGCCCCTTAAACCTACTCCTGGGTCGCAAGTCCCAGGCACTGCTTGCACTCCTCTCCTTGCAACGCGATGGGCCCGGCACCCGCACGGTGAATCCATGGATTGCTAAGAAGCTTCGTCTCTCGTCGTCGTCTATATGGACGGAATATTTACAAAATAATTGGTAATATATTATTTTGTTGACACATGCGCATCACTTTGCATAATATAAAAAAACACAAACCTTATTTTTAGCGTTTTTGGATTTGCACAAAATATTAAATACTTTTTGGTAATACTAACAATATAATCCTTTGTTTACATTTTCTAACTATTTTTCCATCTGAGAGTATAGACAACACATAGTGGCAGTATTTTTATTAGTATTGTTACGTATTTGGTTTGGACGAGAAAAGCAACTTTATCTTGATTTATATTTCCGTCTGAATTGAAGCGAAGTAAATTAAATATCTAGTATTTTCCTTTATAATTCTGACAGTGAAGGGCTTTGGGGTATATTTTCTATTTCAAATAACTATTACAAATTTACTGTACAAGTCCAAAACTTCATTTCCAATCTCTTGAAATTTACCAAAATTCTATCAACAAGAACTACACGCAGCATTGGGTAAGTCAACTTTTTATTACTAAAGATCACACAACAATTAAGAGTATTATAGCAACATAGTAAAGCAATCATTGTTATTACTTTATCTACAACAGTGTTTTAATATAGAATAGCAAGCAAGCAAGAAGCAAAAAAAAATAAAAAAATAAACTACAAGCATGTTGAGTTTATAACTTCACTTATCACATGAAGACGTTGCCCGACCTGGAATTCGATCCCGTACCACTTGGTTACCTGGTATATTTCTACCTATTTCAACAACCAATTAACAATAATATATTATAACCATTTTCCAGAGTATTTTTTTACAGTTATATCCAACTGTAAAAAAAATATTCTTATCTTCGAGAAGTAAAAAGTTAATGTAGAAATAATAACTCGAAGAACTCACTAACCTACGACTATAACGGTTTATACGACGGCAGAGAGTTTTTGTAATAAATAGTTAATACAATGTGTTGCAGTGAATAAGTAATAAAGAATAAAATCATAAAGAAGTGTATTTACGTTGATAAGATATGTTATGTTGAATTTTAAGATTATTTAAGTGTAAAATTTACTTAAAGCTTAAATGATCTGTAAACAATTTAATCTATATCTCATATTAGAAAAAAAGTTGGAGTTACTACAATATAATAATTGAAATACTATTTCTAAGTTAAGCTTTTTTACCTAAACATATTTTAGAAATCTAGAACCATTGGAATACAATAATGTTACTATTACTAGAATTAAAAAAATCTTTCCTTTTAATTATAGTTCTCATAATTTAATATATCTTTAAAGTATTCCCCAGGGAAATCATATGAAGTGGATAAAGTTTACTCAAGTTAGATACTCCAGTCTTAATATTTGTAAGATAAAAGTCTTTATATATATACGTTATAAATTCTCGACATGGTTTTTGTTAAATTTAATATGAGGAACAAGAAAATCTGTTTTCTTGATCCTCATATTAAATTCCTCAACAACTATAATGTGTCCACGTTTATTGTAGTTGCAATGATTAACAGTTTGCTTTATTAATTTTTCAATAAATATTGCTATTTAAAAACATTCTGTTGAACAACAAAAAAATATATATATATTTTGGCTATCTGGGTATCATTCATACAATTAAGGGTAATGGAAATAATACAAAATTTTCTTCAATAAGTTTGAATTTCGATTGTTTTAATGATATGTCAGCTTTCAATTTAACAAAGTTAAATAAAATTAGATATTGTATGAAATTGTATATATGTACACCACATACAAATTGCTTTTTACCTCTTTATTGTTTGTTCATGAGTTCTTTTTTTTGTGACAATCGTAAGCCAAGGCCATATAAAAATCTGTGTAAATAAGAAAAATATGGTGGAAAAATAAAAATTATTAAAATTTAACACTTTTATTGTGACATTAGGAAGTTCATAGTACATGACAAAAAAATAATACATGACTACGGTATTAAAAAAAGTTATAACTCAGCGCGTAAGTTATCCATGAAATAAACATTAATTTTATACGACTTGTGGATAAATATACAAACCTCTTTCAATTTTGTGAGTTGTTATAAGAAGCGAGTTTCGAAAATCAGTTAGGTAGTTGTAAAATTATCTGCCATAGAGCAACTACAACTTTCCTTAAAGGTAAGTTTATTTCAAGTTACTGCCTCCAGACAATTGTCATAAGTTTAACTTTGCAGTTAGAGACGTAAATGTTCCAAAATGTAATTAGATTTGATGAAAACAATTATTGGAGTAGAAATAACGAGTAGATATCTATTATAGTCAGTAACGCAGATTCAAAATAAGACAATAACCTCTTCTTAGCTATTCATTAAATCAAGTTCACTCAAACAGATGATTTGAACAAGGTTGCATCTACCGTCATATATTTAAAATTTATAGAATATAAGTGAAGATAAGATATCTGGTAGCCAATCTTCGGCCTGTTAATTTAATGGTTTAGGAACAATCATTATACAAATAAGATAAACAAAAAGCTTACAGTCATATTTAAAACATTCCAAATTCTTCATCTTATATTTGTACTCTAACATACATAAAAAAAAAGTAATGAGGTAAATTTAAGACTATAAAATGACGCTTTGCGTAATAAAAATTATAAAAATAACAATTATTAAAATAACAATATATAATATATATATATATATTATAAGATTTTCCACATCATAAGACAATAAATATACTCTATATACAAACTAAGTTATGTTCTTCATACATCTGAGTTAGACCGCTATAAATTATCTGCATATAGACGCAATCCGCTCTGGTATCAGGGTGAGTGTGAAAGTGATTTCGTAGCATCATAATCACTGATGAGTGTAGTGTTAGTTCAAAATCAATTTAAAGCCTTAGCAATTTTACCGATATACTAATGGATTATACAATTGAATCTCATAAATCTAATTTTCTATTTGAACGATTTGAAATCAAGATTAATTCGGTTATTTTATGCATAAAAGCTTCTTCAAATGATTACTTACCTTAATCTTATAGAGATTCTCTACATAAATGTTTTGTGCTTCCTCGTGGAATGCTCGTTTTAATAATGTAGAGAAGATTGTAGGTTTAGTATAGAGGGTTTAGTTACTCTCACAAGTCAGGATATTAAAGAACAACTACGTTGCTTGCTTAGCCGATATTTGCAATAAACTAATATACGATATTTAGTGTTAAATTACAGTTCCTAAACCTGCTTAGATACAGCCTTCAATAATATAACCACATTAATGAAAATAAGACAATTTATGCCTCATTGTACTCCAGTTACTCTTCATTATTATCATGTTAATACATACGTCTGTCACTGCCTAGCCTAAACGATTCTAGAAAAAATTAAAAAGCTAAAATTTCGGAGAATAGTTTTATTTTATAACTCAAATATAAACTAATAATGCATTAGTGAAAATGAATATACTAAATACCCTTTTCAAAAACATGTATGAAATGTATGTAGTTAACTATTAAAAAAAATTATAAAAATTTAAAAAACCTCCGATACAAAAAGACTTCTAAAAAGAATAAAAATAATATTGTCATGTACTTATTGAAAACGTTACGTCGGGGGACCGTTGTACGTACGTTGACGATCTATTTTACGAAGTTAATCATAAACTTAGACTACACGATTCGATATCGTAGGTAATTTCTTTATTTGCCTTGGTAACTTATTTGCATTTTAATTTCTTCTTTTATTAAGCTGTCCCCGGACGCAACGTCTTCAATAAGTACATTCTTTTTTGAGGTCTTTTTGTATCGGGGGTTATTTAATAATTTTTTTCTTCTTTTTAAAGTTATGTTACTGGTTTCTTTATTGTACTAAATGAACCTACAGTCACACAAATTTTCATGTGTTTAAGTATTTCTATTAATCTATCCGAATATTATAAAGAGACAAAGAGGAAAGAAAGATTTGTTTGTTTGAATTTAATAGGCTCTGAAAGTACTGGACCGATTTAAACCCGGTTCCCTGATGAACATAGACTATATTTAATGCAAGAAAAAATAAGGATAAGCGTGAAAATTTCGACAATGTAATAAATTATAAATGTATTAAGTAACAAGATTCAAAGCTTTTTCATACAGGTATAATAAACGAATATTAATAAATATAAATATTTAGAGTTAATATTATTTAAAATCACTTATACTACTATGATAATGGGATTTATATTATCACTAGCTGTTTACCGTGACTCTTTATGACTACGACCATAAGCCATATAAATATATTTTTTACAGTCTACGTGGACGTAGTCACAGGCAACAGCTATCCCTAATAAAGTACTTTATCTGAGTAAGTATGTATAAAAAGGCTTTTTTTCCTATATAACGCGGACGATGCCGCTGGGAAAAGCTAGTATTGAATAAGAACCTTTCACCCGCACCAATAAAACGTCAATATCTTGAAGACGACTCTTTTTATTTCAACCAAACATAGCTACGAACCATCTAAACGAATATAGCTTTCGATTAAAAAAAACCGCATTCAAATCCGTCCAAGTGTTTGGCCGCAACATTGCCACAGACACACAGATACACAGATACACAGGTTAAGCTTATAACACTTTTCTTTTTAGTCAGGGGTTTAAAATATTGTGGTCTACAAAAAGTATTATTTTCATTCATAAGTTAAATTCAACAGTTTCATAAAATTAGATGAGATGAATGAGATTTTGGTTTTACTTTATATTTTCAATACATTTCTATAAACTATTTAGGTGTAGTTATTGAACGAACTTGAATTTACTGCTCAATGTTTATTTTATACAACAAGACTTAAGTATTATAATTATGCAAACAGATAGATTACAGAAACCTTATGGAGTCAATGTTTGCCGAACACAAATATTGGTATGGTTGTAATTATGTCTCCATAATAAATGTCTATCCAAGTAAATAATAAAAGATAAATACCACAGCTAATAAAGATGTTAATTGTACATATTTTTACAAAATAAATGAATTTTACAAAACAACGTCAACTCATACTACCCAACTACTTAATTACTTACTTTTAAAAATATTGTTTTTTAATGTTAAGATCTGTACAAACTATGTTGGTTAAGAAAATCTGTTTTTGAAAATATCTTTAAACATGTATAGCCATGTTAAGCTTATTTAAATTTATATAAATATAGAATGTAAAAAACCGATACGGGCAGGGATACGAACCCGCGACTACTGGGAAACCGTCCCGTCGCTCTACCAACTGAGCTACCGTATCGCTGTCCGTCTCGGTGAATTAAGCATTCTATATGTGATCGTCTTTATCGGGACGGTGGTGTCATCTATTAGGTTTTCGAAAATCCTAACCAATGTTTCTAACTTTGCAGTATAGATAAACATTGAAAAGATGCCACTACCGAAATCAATTTTTGAAAATATCTTTAAACATGTATAGCCATGTTAAGCTTATTTAAATTTATATAAATATAGAATGTAAAAAACCGATACGGGCAGGGATTCGAACCCGCGACTACTGGGAAAAACCGTCCCGTCGCTCTACCAACTGAGCTACCGTATCGCTGTCCGTCTCGGTGAGTTAAGCATTCTATATGTGATCGTCTTTACCGGGACGGTGGTGACATCTATTAGGTTTTCGAAAATCCTAACCAATGTTTCTAACTTTGCAGTATAGATAAACATTGAAAAGATGCCACTACCGAAATCAATTTTTACATTCTATTTTTATATAAATTTAAATAAGCTTAACATGGCTATACATGTTTAAAGATATTTTCAAAAATTGATTTCGGTAGTGGCATCTTTTCAATGTTTATCTATACTGCAAAGTTAGAAACATTGGTTAGGATTTTCGAAAACTTATAGATGTCACCACCGTCCCGATAAAGACGATCACATATAGAATGCTTAATTCACCGAGACGGACAGCGATACGTTAGCTCAGTTGGTAGAGCGACGGGACGGTTTCCCAGTAGTCGCGGGTTCGAATCCCTGCCCGTATCGGTTTTTTACATTCTATATTTATATAAATTTAAATAAGCTTAACATGGCTATATATGTTTAAAGATATTTTCAAAAATTGATTTCGGTAGTGGCATCTTTTCAATGTTTATCTATACTGCAAAGTTAGAAACATTGGTTAGGATTTTCGAAAGAAACCTAATAGATGTCACCACCGTCCCGATAAAGACGATTACATATAGAATGCTTAATTCACCGAGGCGGACAGCGATACGGTAGCTCAGTTGGTAGAGTGACGGGACGGTTTCCCAGTAGTCGCGGGTTCGAATCCCTGCCCGTATCGGTTTTTTACATTCTATATTTATAAATTTAAATAAGCTTAACATGGCTATACATGTTTAAAGATATTTTCAAAAATTGATTTCGGTAGTGGCATCTTTTCAATGTTTATCTATACTGCAAAGTTAGAAACATTGGTTAGGATTTTCGAAAACCTAATAGATGTCACCACCGTCCCGATAAAGACGATCACATATAGAATGCTTAATTCACCGAGACGGACAGCGATACGGTAGCTCAGTTGGTAGAGCGACGGGACGGTTTCCCAGTAGTCGCGGGTTCGAATCCCTGCCCGTATCGGTTTTTTACATTCTATATTTATATAAATTTAAATAAGCTTAACATGGCTATACAGGTTTAAAGATATTTTCAAAAATTGATTTCGGTAGTGGCATCTTTTCAATGTTTATCTATACTGCAAAGTTAGAAACATTGGTTAGGATTTTCGAAAACCTAATAGATGTCACCACCGTCCCGATAAAGACGATCACATATAGAATGCTTAATTCACCGAGACGGACAGCGATACGGTAGCTCAGTTGGTAGAGCGACGGGACGGTTTCCCAGTAGTCGCGAGTTCGAATCCCTGCCCGTATCGGTTTTTTACATTCTATATTTATATAAATATAAGAAAATCTGAGTTAAGTAATTTCTAACTTTAGAAATACTACGAGAATAAAATAAATTGCATTGAATATACATTACAAAACAATATAATTAAAAGTACTTTGGTTACATCATAATCATTGGTATATAAGTGAAATTTATAGAACATTGATAACCTAATAAAAATAAGGATAACTTCTTTAAAATTTAGAATATAATGTTTTAGTATATTCTTCTGTTAATGATTCTAAGTACAGTCTATATAATTTCGTGCTCTGGAGAAGAAGTTTTCGACATGGCTGAAGTTCACAGTCAGATTAAGTTGTAGTGCAGATCTGAAATGAACTATTAATGCTCCACAGGTTTTTTTTTTCTACAGGTGTCTGTAGATTATATTAATTTTATATTATTCACTTAAAACGTATTATACATATTATTCAATATAATAAATTGAGGTATGAAACAACCCCTTGTAGCTCAAATACGATTCGCTACAATAATAGTGTTCCGAATAATTTTGTTTTAGTATAAATAAGTAAAATAGTAATATATGTTTTATGATTTTGGCACTAAACGGTTCTTTGCCATTTCACTCCATTTTTCGGTCCCTTTGCAAAAATAATCATAGATACTACAAACAGAAAAACATATAATTATATAAACGTTAAAATTTAATAAATCTCATGTAGAAATTACAAATCAATTCGTCCACTTAATTCTCTAACGAGAGCGTGCCATCGAAATCAATAAGTTTTTAAGAGTTAAGATATAATACAAAAAAAAATATGTTTACCAAATATTGGTTTATCGTAAGCCATAATTATCATGATAAAGAAAATGTAATAATAAACTCCAAAATTTGATGATCTTAATAAAGGGGAAACCTCCCTACCTATAACTAATATAAGTGATTATTAATTTAAAAAATACAGAATACGCTTTCAAATACACCTCCAAAACTTTTCTTCCAAACTTCAACTAACTCGAAAAGTGACATTAATTACAACAAATAGACCTATTAAATTAATGGGTAAATAAAAGTTTTAACGTTTTAATTCTACCAGTAAACTAACATTTGGCGAGCAAGTCTCCTTTAAAAGCGATTCGGAATGTGGTCAACGATGCGACAAAGTTTTAGCCGTAAATAATCTAATTACTTGAAAGCTTTTTGACGATATATAATAAAACTTAATAAACTTAACTAAAACATTTTTATTAAATTCATTTAGCAATGTTTTATGCATTATAAATAATAAAACTTTATTATGATTTCTTTGATTATAACTTTCGAGTTTTATAACGTTTATAATATTGTTCTTATCAAACGTAGAACTTAAATTAATTGAGATCAATAATACTAGCTTGTTATTTGTAAATAAATTGAATGACTTTAAGTTACATAGATAAAATTATTCAACATTCAGCTTGTAGTGAACTAAGTTTATTATTTTGTTTATTAAATTAAAGTTTTTTAAGTTATTAAATAGACGAATATTATAGCTTTCCGACTTGCGAATATTGACATAATATAGTTGTAATATTATTTCTTTCAAAAACCTTGTTCGAGGAAACCCTTTAAAATATTCTTAACATAATATGTCTACAACACTTTAAAAAAATCTCTTTCATATGTTATGTACACAGTACATATTATATATATTATGTTATTTATGGTGTGTATATTATAAATATTATGTTATTTAATTATATTTTTTTTTATTCTTAGCTTGTTTGAATGTAGGATTTGGATGACATTCCTCAACTCTAGAATCCAAATTCCTTCCATTAATTTCATTAAACCAAATTATCATCATTCATCATCATTAATCAATCAATCATAATCCAATTTTTTTTCACGAAAAAACTAGGAACAATTTTACATAACTGCAAGGAAGAAATGATATTTTTTATATCACATTCGTTAGGCCAGAAGACTGCCATGAAAGGCATTTATTAAAAGTACTCCGAAGTATTGTTTCCAAAGAATTTTTGAATTTTATTTGTATTTGTATTATATTTCCATAAGTCACGCATGTATTAAAAAAATCAAAGTAATTACGACATTTATACATTAAACATTATTTAATAATGAGAATAAATTTAACACCGTTATAAAGCTAGATAAGGTACTATTATGGTCAATTACTATTCACAACTACAGAGCTTCCGACCTCAAATGAGTATGACACAGTAATTTGTAAACTTGACATGTGTTTACCAATTTATAGCAATAGATCTCCACCTATTGCTGAGAGATAACTTCGAGTCCTAAAAATAATATCATATTACAAACATTGTCAAAATATTAGTATAATATTATCGCTAATGTACTCTATCTTCTGTATAAACATCGTTTCAATATTTCATTTTCATTGGGTGTAACAAAATAAATAATAATCACGCCATAATTTTTTTACTCAGTTACTTAAGTCATCTTTAGTAACATTGAAATAAAAATATACATAAAAAATTTAACATTTACAAAATATTGTAATGAATTATATCGTAAAAACTCTGATTCGTCGTTTTATAAAATCCTTAATTAAGAACCTTTCCGTAAATAAATAAAGTACAAGGTTTTGCTTTTAAACCAACAGCGCAGGGTTTACAAGGCAAATTAAAACGTGTATCTGGTCCAAACAAGAAAATTAAACAAAGAACGACGGGGTAAATCATGTAAATCAAACGAAGGTTTTAGGAACGACATTATAATAAAATATAACAGTATGTTACAGTTGGAATTGACATATCATATCCTCGTAAAATATTTCTTGTCAAAGCATAAATCATTATTGGCCGATAAATTCATTGCCAATCAGCAAGAGCTTAACCCTAGTGCTTGATAGATAAAGTTTCAGGGGTGTCTTAAGGAAATATTACATATGCAACTTCTTAGACCTACTATTGGCTTAAAGTAAACCCTAACTTTAGTTTTTTTTTTTAGGTAGGGTAGAGTTTTAAGTAGATTTTATTTTTAAATTATTAACTTCGAAACAATTTCAAATGTAAAAAACCAACCAACCAAATTGGAACATGTTCAAATTATAATTATTTAGATTACTTGGTTTAAGATTTATTACCAACCAACTAATCAAAAAGTTTTATTTTCTCAAATTTATCAGTCAGTAGTTTATAAATGTTTTACTTTATATATATAAGTAAGTAAGTGTAATCGAATGTTAAGGGACTGAGTATTAGGGAAGCGAAAAGATAAAAGTTAGTACCTTCTACAATCCAATCTGTGACTTCAATCAATTAAATTTGTTAGACCCGTTAATTTATTTCGTTCCTTTTTAAGGTTCCGTGCCCTGAAAGGAAAAAACGAAACCCTTGAAGGATCATTTTACTGTCTGTCCATCTGTCTGTTTAGTTACATCATATAATAAAATTATTTTTAATAATTTTAAAGTTTTTACCCTTTTTCTCATGAATGCGTAAACATATTAAATTGAAACTCATATCAAATACTCTGTAGGTGTATAATACTTTCAAATTGTAACAAAATCGAACTTCTATGTCAACGCAATCAAAAGAAACAGAAATTCAAGCCAGTTGCGGCTTAATTTAATTTAATTTAATATTTTTAGTTACACCATATTTTCTATATAATATAATGGTACGGGACCCTTCGTATGCGAGCCCGATTCATACTTGGCCGATATTTTTTCATAAACGACATTTCTTAATATACAATATTTATCCTCTTCAACCTCGAATCTCCAACCTTCAGTTGAAAGAGTGTCTGACCTGTGCTATGAAAGTGTGACTAGATTATGACCTTTAATAAGTTCAATGTATGCCGATTTTATATGTATATATATATATATATTATATATATTGTTTTCAGGAGTAAAAAACCATTTTTGGAATAAGATAAAATTAAAATACAATATATAAGGTATTTTAGTTTCGTGACTTACGTTACACCAATTAAACAGACCCATGCCCAGGAGCGAGTAAGTTACTTTTGGTTACACCTATTCAAAGGACCCATATCTAGTAGTGAGCGTAAATTTCGTTACAAAATTTGATCGTAAAGATATATTCTTATTACAAACTTTAACTTTGACTTTACAAATAATCAGATGGTTTTGCTCAACCCACAAATGTAAGATAAAGCGATGACGTACATAAATTTGGCTCAATTCTCGTTTCACTCTGTTATTAATACTAAGATATTATTAGACCTTCTTCATAATAAAATCAACTTAATCTTTACTTTGTTTTTCATGAATTCATCTGTACACAATTTTTTTCAAAATGTGTCCGAATGAAGAAGACTCAAAGGGAAAAATTTGTTGTGCTATATACAAAACACTTGAATACAGCACAACAGATAAATACAAAATTTGTTTAAAGAACTGAAACACATTATAGAGGTATTTTATGAGTTACATATACTTAAAATATGAAATAAATAAATCTTTTGATTTGTTGAGAACAATATCATAAATATATTATTAAAGTATTAGAAGATGAAAGTGAATCAAGTTTTATAAATGTAAATAATTAAGCCAATACCATTTCAGCCATCTAATATCCGACTCATAAATTGGCAGACTTGTTACATTGGTACATCATTATATTTTAATAAAGTGGTCAAAGGGCCAAGGCTTAGGTCGGTCACGCATCGAGAATTGGATGTTACTAATAGAGACTTAAGCAAAATTTCCGGAAAACCTTTTTTGGTTCATTAGGTACCTCGTATTATAATATTACTATCTTTTATCCGCGACTTCGTCCGGATTAGACCTTTTAATTGTTACATCAAGTACTTGCATAGTAAGTGTCATTGTGTTTATTTTTTTGTGTGTGAAATGCTGATATTTCGAAAACAAAATCACAATCACAATTGCTTAATTACTTTTCATTTGTAAATGAAACTATATTTAGGTATTAATTTACAGACTAAGATCATTTTTTTTAATGACCTGAAGAGTATGAAAATATCTTATTTAGGCCTTATCATTTAAGTATCAAAAATTACGCAAATACCACGTATCCGGTGGAACCCCTAGAAAAACACTTTGATTATATCTTATCAGGGGTCTCTTCGCCGGCATTTTGATAAGCAGCCACTGCTTCAGCAAAGCATCCACCGGGCACAAATTCTTCCTGACCATCAAATTTTTACGGAGGATTTTGTGTTCATACCAATGCTTGAGTTTTTCGAATGTCATGATAGGTCACTCTTTTGTTACTGTTGTTATTTTCAGTCGTCGCTGTAGAAGGCCGTCCCTCACGCAGATCATGTATGAGATTAGTACGACCACGATTAAACTCATTAAACCAGTTCTAAACAGTGACACCAAATGGGATAACAGTGTTTCATCGTGAAAGGCCAATCAAAGTCTAGCATAACTTTCTGGTTGACTTAAATAACATCGAAAGATATAAAATTGGTAATCCAGTCCCACAAAATTTAAAGGTACCTTTAGTTTAAGTTAGCATGTTACAAATTTTATTTATAAATGAAATTGTCAATAAGAAAGAATGCTACATCCAATTGTCTAAGCACTGATATTATCAATCAAACAGGGATTCTTCCAGATCAAAAACTTTTTTTTTCCTTTTAGATACGAATAATTAGAATTATCACAACTCTTTGATTTGTTAGTCCCCAAACATTAAATAAATAGTACAGTAATAGATTCCCTTTTCACTGAGATTGTAAGTTATTTGAAAATAATATAATAATAATTTAAAATGATATATTTGCTTTTTAAGAGTTGTAAATTTTTGATTATAATTTATTTACGTTAAGTAAGTAGAATCCATCAAATCAATGGTATTTTATGTAAAAAAAAGCGAATGAAATAGCATAAAAGTACCAGATGACAAATAAATTGAGGTACTTTTATGGGCGATTTCACTCGTAAGTGTCAAATTATTATTTTTTTGGAAGTAGCGTAAAGAAGAAATATATATCATGCAGTTTGAAATATATAGTGTATAACATTATCGATTTTCACCGACGATACAAGATGACATGTGTAATTTACAATAATAAATTTAAATAAAACTGTATACATGCAATCACGCGCGAGTCTGCCATGTTCCATGAATAGGAACGGCGAATGGGTTCGAAACTAGTCTGGCAAATTCTGATTACAAATTACATGATTATAGCCGGATAAATATTTAATTAATAATCATCATGGTTCACGAAAGTTTAAATGCAAGAACTGTTTACATTTTTTATTAAACAATTTGAAAACTAAGTTGTTACAAACCAACTACGGTGTTAAATGTATTACATCTTCCAGCTATTTTTAAAATTTGTTAAATGTTAAACTTCAACTTTGGGAATAAAAGACATTTTTTAAAACTTATGTATGTTTAATAAAAATCGCGATTCGTTTCATAATGATGTGTCATGTATGTAAAAAGCGATAAAAAATTAATAAAAAACTCATACTTAAGAATAATAGGTTAATTCTTTATTTTAATTTATACTTATGTAAATTATAAAGCTAGTAAATAATCTTAAAACACTTAATTCTTTAACTAAGTAACTTATTTTAAGGATATAAACATTTATTATTGAAATGCCGTCAAAAAGACCCCTAGTGACGAGTGGGCAAAGTGTTTTTGTCACTAGTTTCATCGGATGCAACGATGTATAATGTGAATGGACAGCATTTTGAAAAGATATAACAAGACTAATAATTTTATTTTATTTAATTTAATTATTCGAATTATTGAAATCATAAAAGGAACATAAGCCGTAAAAATATTATTTTTGATTATTTGACGTATCTACCGATATCTCATACATCAAAATCCTTTAATCCGTTCAGACTTTATCAGGGAATATGAAAATGGCATTTTTGGCTAGATTTCTATTAACATACGTATATTTGAATAACATAACACTATTTCTAAACTCATAGGGTAATACGAAGGATTTACACAAATTGTTATGTAAAATTCAGTGAACCAAACGATTAAAAACAGGATCTCCCGTGGCAATTAGTTATCGCGCTACAATCTATGTATGTAAACTTAGTATTTCTATAGACTATATATTATTTTGGTACATAAGCTACAATATTGCTAAGTTTCATCAAATGCGTTAAGTAGTTTTGGGGTGATTGAGTAACAAACTTCCATCCATACAAACAATCGCACTTATATATTAGTCAGATTGTTATAAATCCGTTGTAATTACAACACATTTGCGTCACAGTATGCCTCAGAATGTGAAAAACGCTGGAAAAGACCACATATATAATCAGTCCTGTACTGGAGGTAAAATACAAATTAACAACTATTTAGTACATCAAGATTAACTGCTATAATTTTTTTTAAATATATTGAATTTAAAGTAAAGTTCAATTAAGATGATATTAATTGAAATAGGTCTGAAATTACATTCAAGCACTAACTTTACAACTATTCGTAAGCCCTAACTAAAATATTAGCTTTCGATATTTAATATTTTCATTAAAATATTTCTGAAGTCAAGGTGAATTGATTATGAATGCAAATTATAAAACAAATTAATATCTTGTTATTTTTGTTTATAATTACTTCTTGAGCAATAAATTGATTAAGTGTTTTAAGCAATAAATAGTATTAGTATTTATTTATTTATTTTTTTTTTGTTTGACGAGGCCAAACGAGCTGGCGGGTCACAGATGACTTGTGATCACCGCCGCCTATGAACTCTTGCAACATCCGAGGATTTACAAGAGTGTTGCCGGCCATGTAGGTAGGAGTAAATGCCTTTTTTGAAGATATCCATGTCGTACCGATCTGGAAATACCACCGAAGGGAGTTCGTTCCACAAGCGAGTGGAACGTGGGAAAAAAGTCCTTGAAAACCGCACAGTAGAGGATCGCCACCCATCCAGGTGGTAAGGATGATATTGGAGGCGATGGCGCGCTGTGCGGTGATGAAATTCGGCGGCAGGCATCAGATCGAATAGTTCTTCGGAACGTTCCCCGTTGTAAATGCGGTAGAAGACGCACAAAGAAGCCACGTCTCTACGCAATGCCAAAGAGTCCAGCCGTTCGCAGAGCACCGGGTCCCCGACAATCCGATTAGTAGTTGTTTGATTGAATTTTTGATTGTAGAAAAGTCACTTAACTCGTATTACTTGCATGGTTCCGAAAGCAGATAACATTAACAGTATTAAGTTGCAGAAATATTATTTACATACAAATTGTATAATAATATAATTAATTGTACTTTGTCAGATTTCTGTATTCATAGTTACAATATTGTTAAATTTTAATTAAATACTCAACTATATATTGATAAGGGAAACAAAAACCGTTTTTATCTGATCTAGTCGTATTCTGGGATGCTTTAAAATTCTTTAGTTAAATAGTGACTTATTTATAGGTACTTAACAGGATTAAAATAAATTAAAGTCATTAGTTAAATAGTTATTTTTTATACAAAACAGGTTTAGACCACAAAGTATATTTAGGTTTAAAAAAAATACCAAAACAAGAAAAATATTAAAATTACCTTTAAACCTACGGTATAGTTGTTTCTCCGAGTAGTTGTCGACGGGTGTTCCTCGGAACCCTTGACAATAAATGCCGGAGTGCCTCAGGGGTCCGTTCTTTCTGCAACTCTGTTTCTGCTGCACATTAATGATCTGTTGAAGCCCGGTATCTATGGGTATGCAGACGACAGCACAGTTGTAGAAAGATATCTGCCGAGTACTCGGGCTGGTCGAGATCAAGTACAGTCTGAAAGAGAAGCCATGGTGCAACGTTTGAATGACAAACTTCAGGCAGTCTGCGCATGGAGCAATGCCAATCTTGTCAAGTTCAACGCCACCAAAACGCAGACGTGTCTGTTCACTGCCAAAAAGAGCCCTTTCACCTTGGCTCCTACTTTCCAGAATGTATCCTTGGAATACAGTGACAGGCTTCAGTTGTTAGGCTTAGAGATTTCCTCGAACCTCAACTTTGGTCGGTTCATTGAGTCCAGAGCAAGAGCAGCAGCAGCAAAGCTTGCCGTTCTTGCGAAGGTTCGGCAGTACTTTACACCGGGGCAGCTTCTTGTTTTATACAAAGCACAGATCCGGTCGTGTGTAGAGTACTGTGGACACATATTTGCTGGTGCCGCAAAGTCTCATCTTGCGGTTCTGGACTCAATTGAGAGGCGAGCAAAAAGAGGCTTATCGGCGATACCGAATTGGTCGAAGCCGATCTCCATAGCCTTGAACACAGGCGTAAAATTGCTAGCCTCTCAGTATTCTATAGCATGCATTTTGGTGAGTGTGCTCAGGAACTACACGACTTAGTTCCCCCGTCCCCCTTCCATCACCGGACGTCCCGACGCACGGCAGGTATCCATCCTTTTGTTGTGGACATTCCACCTGTCCGAACGAAGCGCTTTGCTTCCTCATTTTTAGTGCGTACAGCGAAGGACTGGAACAATTTGCCTGCGTCGGTATTTCCGGCCAAATATAATGTGGGTGTCTTCAAGAGAAGAGTGAATAGGTTGCTAGGGCAATGCGCCTTACCATCTAAGACTACATTCCACTTACCATCAGGTGGAATGTAGTCAAGCATTGCCCTAGATTGTATAAAAAAAAAAAAAAAAAAAAAAAAAAAAAAAAAAATAGTTTTTTTTGATCTGAACTTTTGTAGCGCTGCCTTCGTCTTTCATAAAATGCTTTTTAAAAATCAATGTTTTTAAAAATAAATGTCATTTTAAATAAATGTAATATATTTTTGGAGTACAGAATGCAATAGTGCATTATTATTAGGTTTAACGTAACTACAACAAAAATAATGTTCATTCAAAGAAACTTTTCCAATTCAGCACTCAGCACGTTCAACATAAACTGATTTGGTTTGTACAACGTATTTGTGTATTTGTTTCAATTGTCTTTTGTTTCCGTTATTTGAGTTAGAAAACAAATATGGCAATACTTGTAACAACTTGTTTTGCTTTGAAAGTTTTTATTCTATAGTTTAGATGAATTATGAATGTCTATCATTGTGCAGTTACGAATATTAATATACTTATGAAAATTATGTTTTTAAGTCCTTATGTATTCCATAGTATGTTTATCTAAGCCTAAAACTTTAAAGTAAAATTATTGTGTTTTAAATTTCTATAAACATGTGTAACCATGTTAAGCCTATTTAAATTTATATAAATATAGAATGAAAAATAAACCGATACAGTTGCTCAGTTGTTGAGCGACGGGACGGTTTCCCAGTAGTCGCAGGTTCAAAACCCTGCCCGTATTGGTTTATTTTTCTTTCTATATTTATATAAATTTAAAATTATTATGTTAAGAAAATTCTTTCACAACAATTCTTATCGAATACATGTTATGGGATTTTTTATTCGCATATTATTTCAGCCTCCAGCTTCATTAACACTATTTCAACAAAGATTTATTACTTTTTTTTTATAATATGACGGCTATAACTATATTTTCATATAGTTATAAAACAATAAGGTTTTCTCAATGAAAAGGATTGCTGCAAAGAATTCGAAACGTCGAGTTAAATTTAACGTTCATATTTTAAAATAGAAATCCAATTACATGCATGTCAGAATCGTATTTTATTAAATTGTAAACTCTGGAGCTAGTTTCGAGTAGTTCGTGACTTTTGCTACTTAGCAGTCTTGGTAGAAAGGGCGCGGTAGAGACATTTTGTGACCAAACAATATCTGATTCAATGATCCTAGACAATGCTGCTTCTTTAGAACTATGGGAAAAGTGTTTTAAAATATTTTTTTCTTTTCAATAATAAAACTTAAAGAGAAAAATAAAGTTGTCTTTATTAGATAATAATAAGTAATTAAATCTTTTATATATACAAAGATTATAAAGTTATCTGTCATAATGTTTAGTAAAAAATAAGCCAAACAAATAGATTGAAGTAATTTGAACTAATCTGATATAAACATCTTAGAAGCAACTTAGATCATCAAGTTGATGGTAAAATCATACATGTACGTATAGATAGTATTATTATATTATTATATACTAGTATTCAATAATATGCCTAGTATAAATATATACAAGTGCCTACGTATAAGCAAATTATTTTACTTTAATGTCATACAATATATGCGGAATATTTTGAATGTGTAATGCAAGAAAGTGTGTGCTTAAATATTTAAGTAAATTATTTTGTTTTACCTCTTAATTTTCATTTAAGATATTACGTTAGATGTAAGTATTAGTTTTGTCATTAATTCATTATGATGTAGGTATTAATTATAAGAAAAGATGTTAATAGTGATACAAAGTAATTTTTATAGTTTAAATAACAGAAGATTATAGGTTAGATACCTAATAAAAATAAATAAAAAGTTATATAGGTTTGATCAGAACCAAAATGTATCACGTGCAAATTGAATGGACTTTTTCGGTAAAGAATTGTCAATTGTAAATTTTTTTGACGGTACATGTAATTAAAAAGGTTTTTTAACATTGTAACAATGTACTGTATATACTTTTAGTCCTTACATTAATTGTACATTTGCTAAACTGTAATTATTTCAGTAACCCAATATCTGTTATAATGTAAAAGTTTTAGATTTGTTATGTATTAATGTTGTATTTAATGTTGTATTTGTTTGTTATATAACACGGTCTGAAAAAGTTACGGAATATTTGTATATTGCACTGAGACTAACAATGTTAATTTACACTGTTTATACAAGTACTTTGTAATGAATTGTATATTTATTACTGCTGCATTTATTACTTATAAAATGTAATTTAAAACATTTATTAACGTGTTTGCTATATAATACTAGTATACCTATTAAAATTTCAAGCAAATGATATTATTATTTATAGAGGCATTTAAGTATTAGTGTGCTGTAAACTCAAATTTTGTATTTATAATGACTAAATGTAGTAGTTGGTACTTAAAATTAAAAGCAATGCGATGTTAAAATTCAGCGGTTCATTTCAGTCATTAAACTGTTTTAATTTTAGCAACTACAAACTTCAACAAAGTTAAAGTTATGTGAAATAAGTTTCAGCGGACTATTTCACCTATAAAATCTAATTTCATAGTTGAAGATACAATCACAATGAACTTTTGGCAAAAAAATAATTTAAAAGTAACGCTTAAAATACGTGTAAGATTTAATAGTACTTCTAAGATGCCAGACAAGATCAAACATTAAATTTTTTATTTAAACAACTGCGTGTAGAAAAAAAATTTGGAACATTCTTTTTCAAAACAAAACAAACCCAGAGCGTCAAAATTAATACACTATTCATTTGTCTCTTGGAGTGTAAGCTACTCTATACTTTAAATTTTCTTTCTAAAATACGTACAGTTTCGCATGCGGTCTATTAGCTTAACAACTATCAAGACATTTGCCAAAATGGTCATTAGACTAATAAAATAAAATATATGTATGTCAAATACATGAAATGCGTTTTAATTTATATTTAACATGTAAGGATTTTTTAAAGAAATCTTTTTAGAAGAATAAAACAAGAGTTCCAAAATAGGTCATAAAAAACATTCTAAGAAAAAATAAGTAGATAACGGTATTGATTTTTTTTATTTGTCACTCGATCCTTTTTTCAAATCCTTTTTTACAGATCAGTTAAAAATAAAATATATAATTAAATAACATATAATAATTTTATACGATACGATAAAATATAATAATTTTATACGATAAGGATAAATGAACATGTAGACAAAAATAAAAAAGGCAATTATTTTTTAAACATTATATGTATTAATTTAAAATAGAAACCCATGAAATATTATATCCATTAAATTGTATTTCTTAGATCATTTTAGTTTTTAACTTAAGAAATTGGTCTTTCTTCTTATATTAAACTATCGTCAAAGTGACACAACATTATTGGAAAAGCTTGTATCTCGAGATTTAGTGAAACTACTAGCTTCACTGTCACAATTATTGCTCAACATCGATTCTCAGATATCCTAATTGATATACAAATCATAAAATAATAGAATTATTTTTACAAATTCCACTTCTGTAAAATTTGCTCACTAAGACTTGTGGTGCTTTTGTATTTAAGGAACGACATATAGTATAGTGGCCATTTTAAAGAATTGAATCACTTTAAATAACTTTAAAAGGGTTTATTTTGGATATCCAAAATTCACAGATATACTTTATGGAATTCTTGTAGCTATATACTTAGTACTAGAGGTAATGAACTAGCATTTTAAATAGCCTGTAGTTGGATTTAAATAGGTGAAATGTTATCATACGTTATTCGTTCTATTTATTCGGTTAGGTCATTCTGTCCTGCAACATTGTTATTATTTTGTGATAGCTCGTAAAATATTGTGAATTATCTGGAAACAAAAACGAATTATGTTTATTATCTCGCCATTATTTGTTGTTATATGTAAGAATATTCCTTTATTAATAGAGATATTCTCAATTATTTTTTAAGTCTTTTTAAGCCTTTTCACAAAACAATTAGAACATTAACTAAGAAAGACGGGTGGTTAATTAAATTATTTTCAAAGGCTATGAGTCAAGAAATTAAAACAGAATAATATGGATAAAACACAACTCGTTTTCTTTTCAAACCAACAAATTTCTACGAAAACGCAGACATTAGAAGTATAAAGTATAAAAAAACAATAAAGTCGTTGATCTAAATTATTTTTTCCATTCATTATTAGATTTTTCTGTTAACGCGAGGGATAATTCACATTTCTCTAAGTCATAGAAGTTGTAAAAGAAATTAACCTTTTTTCTTTTTTTTTTTTTTTTTTTTTTTATCGTTGGAAAAATGCGTTACGCATCATCCCTGCGGCCAGGAAGGTGATGACCGAGGGGGTATGTGGGACTACCCGGCAGCATAGAAGACGCTGCCATTTTTAAGGCTACCCACTAAAAAACCAACGGTTGACCTCATCGCCTTAGTGGGGCGCCACGGGATCGCTTTCGCACTCACCGTGACGCCCCGGCGGAACCCCCTGCGAGGGGCCCCGATCAACTTAGGGACACCCTCACCTCGTAGGCCTATAACGGGCGGGAGAGGTCACCCCCCTCTCCCGTCCAGGTACTACAGCTGGGGAAGGAGGCTGCGGGCGTAATCCCGCCTCCTTCGACCCAGCCTACCCTACGGAGCGGTTCAAAGGAGGCTGCCTCTCTGTCCCGCTCCGCGGCCTCCTTCGCGGCAATCACTTGCTCGCAGAAGGAGGCCATAGCGATAGCCATAACGCTCGGCAACGAGAGGTCACTGCCGACCACGGCCGTCAGCTCAGTACGCTGACGGTCCCAGGCTGCGCACTGATTCTGTACCCCCTGATCACCCTGCACCGCTAGGACCCTTTGCGGGCGACGCAAAAGGGCCCTGGAATCCGCGGTGAGGGCTCCCGACCATATGGGAGCACCGTACAGGGCCATGCTCCTCACCACTCCGGCATACAATAGGCGGCAAGGAGCCTGCGGCCCTCCGGCGTTGGGCAGAAGCCTACTCAAGGCGACTGCAGTGGAGATCAGCTTCGGGGCCAGCAGAGAGAAGTGGGCCCCGTTCCATCTACCGTCCAGGGTGAGGCCCAGATACTTCATCTGGGCCTTCACCGCCACCCGCGCACCCTGGACGGAGATGTACGCCCGACGAGGAGGACCCCGGCGAGGGCCGTGGAACAGGATGGCCTCCGTTTTGGAGACGGAGACCTCCAGTCCCAACAGCCCTATGCGGTCCGCTACCAACGTAGCGCCGACCGTGGCAAGACGGGCTGCCTCCGCAAAGCTCCCTCCGCGCGCCGTGACGAGGGTATCATCTGCGTAACACAGCACCCTCGTCCGGGGGAGGAGCGGACAGCGAAGCAGCCAGTCGTAGCCCAGGTTCCACAAGACCGGTCCCAAAACGGACCCTTGTGGAACCCCTCGGCTCACGCCACGTCGGTAGACCCGCCGGTCGCCGCACTCCCACAGGACCTCTCTATCCTGCAGGT
The DNA here is from genome assembly GCA_959347405.1 of Napeogenes sylphis. Lineage (NCBI taxonomy): Eukaryota > Metazoa > Arthropoda > Insecta > Lepidoptera > Nymphalidae > Napeogenes > Napeogenes sylphis. The sequence continues at coordinate 29,875,239 of OY365783.1, read as the reverse complement.
ACGCCTCCAACAGCCTGCGGAGATAGGGAGGCACTCCATGGAACCGGAGTGCCTCAACCAAAGTCTCGAACGGCAGGCTGTTGAAGGCGTTGGCGACGTCCAGCGAAACCGCCAGGACGACATCCCCCTCGGACACAGCCTCTTCGGTCAGGTCTCTCAGAGCTCTCAGGGCGTCGATCGTTGAACGACCCGCCCTGAAGCCGAACTGAGCGTCTGAGAGACCCGAACCTACCTCCTGGAGGTGTTGGACGAGACGGGCAGAGAGGACTCTCTCGAAGAGCTTGCCCATCTCGTCCAGCAGCACGATCGGCCTGTATGCGGAAGGAGAATCGACAGAACGACCGTCCTTCCGCAACAGGCACAACCTGCTCTCATTCCAGGCTTTCGGGAACTGTCCCCGAACAGGTTGAACAGTTCCCGAAGCCTGCCTCCCAGGTATTCCAGGGCGATGACCAACACTCGCCCTGGAATACCGTCCGGCCCCGGCGCAGTGTTGCGGGCTCGCAGGCGACTCAGCGCGACCTCCAGCTTGACCTCCGTGATGTCTGGGACAGAACCAGCTCCCCCCTTTGAGTGGGGGGTACCATCACGGGAGGAGAGTGGCCGGTGGAATCCGGGAATAGTTCCCCCACCAGCCGCTCGAGGAAATCCGGCTGAAGGGACTCCATGACCGGGGCGGTCGCGGCGCGGATCTTATTCCGCGCGACGCGATACGGTCGCCCCCATGGGTCCCTATCGAGACCGGCCAGGATTTCCTCCCGAGCCAGGCCCTTCGCCTTCCGAATCGCGAGCTGCAGGGTCGACTTCGCTTGGCGATACTGACCCTGCAGCTGGGCCTCCAACTCCGGGTCCGAGCCGCGTCTGCGGCGACACCGTAGGAAGGCCCTGCGAGCCCTGCAACAGGCCGCCCGAAGTTCGGCTATTTCGGGAGACCACCAGTAGACACATCTGCGCCGGGGCCGGAACCCCACCCTCGGCATGGCCGCATCGCAGACCCTCGATAGGGCCCCGCGCATGCGGCCAGCCAACCTCTCGATGTCGGTTTCCTCGCTGGGGGGATCGGGAAAGGACCAGCCCTGGACGATGGCTGCTTCGACAGCCATTTCCCGATCCAGCCGCTGGACTGCCCAGCAAGGAAATCGACATCCCCCCGCGGTAGCCCGGCCAGATCCGGTCGGGAGGCGGAGATCTCGAATCGGACGTATAAATGGTCCGACAGAGTTTCCACCCCCGTCTCGACTCTCCAGTCGTCGACCATACGCGCGACAGCTGGGGTGGCGAACGAAACGTCCACCACGGAACTCCCTTGCTGCCGCACGCAGGTCAATTCGGTCCCTCTGTTAAGGAGGGACAGACCGGAGAGGAGTGACCAGATCTGGACAGCTCTACCCCTAGTATCCGTGGCGCGGTTCCCCCAGGCCGCAGATTTGGCGTTCAGGTCGCCGAGGAAGATGACCTTCCCCGACGCCTGTCTGCGAATCGCAGCACTGGCGGAGTCGAGAAAAACCTCGAACTCCGACAGGCTACGCTTGGGGGAGAAGTACGCGCCTACGACAACGTACTCCCCCCACCGCGCCACTACCAAACCCGGGCCAGTCTCCAGAGTGGAGAAAGGGGGACCGGGACCAGGTCCCACAACCACCGCCACGGAGCCATTTACGTCCCCCGACCAACTGGAATTAGGGGGGACATAGTAGGGCTCGCAGGCCACCGCAATACTAATGTTCCACTCCGCCATGGCCTGGACGAAAAGATCCTGGGCCCTGGCGCAGTGATTTAAATTCGCCTGTAAGAAGCCATGTCGCCGACTGGTCATTGCGACATGGCTTCCTCAGGCGCTTTCCCGCCACCGACGGCCCTGGGAGCAGGAGAAGGGGCGACTGCCTTCCCTCGCTTTCGAGGAGCTCGGCACGCTCCACTCCCGAGCTCATGGCCTGCTTGGAGTCCCAGGTCTGCGCAGAGAACGCACCTTAGGACCCCGGTGCAACCTGCACGGGTGTGCCCTGCTAGGCCGCACCGGTAGCAGACCATGCTCCTGTCTACACCGGAGGGGCAAACCGCACGCGTGTGGCCCGGCTCAAGGCACCCGAAGCACCGCATGGGCCGCTCCTCCAGTAACTCCACCCGAGCCGAGCTCCACCCGACTAATAGCCGACCCATGTCGAGAAGGGATTTTGCCGCACCTACAGGACACCGAGCAAAGGCAACGCCCGTGTGTCCGTTGCCCCAGCGAATCTCTCCAACGTGGAGGGAGACGCCAGAGCACTTAGTGGTGCGGCATATCACCGCCGCGATCTTCTCGCGCGTGGCAGAGTCGTCCAAGCCCTTAATCTTGATACCAACCCGTTTAACGGGTTGGACGACGTCGGCCACTCCCTCCAAGGTTTTGCGGAGGCACGCCGCTAGCTTTTCGGCTTTCTCCGGGGCCGCCTTAGGGAGCTCGAGAAGACGCGCTCCCGTGGCCGACCGCCGGATCTTCAGCCCGCCCTCGAGCCCGATCTCGCCGAGATCTATTTTCTCGGCGGCGCGCTCGAGGACTTGGGCGTACGTCACTCCCCTTGCAGCGGCCTCGGTCTGCAGCGTGATGACCACTGCAGGGGACCGAGGCGCTGGTAACCTCGGCTTAGGGCGCGTTCCCGCTTGGGGTTTGGGAGTTGAATTCGCGGCCCTTGCTGTCTTCCGCTTTCGGCGCCGTCACCGATTGGAAGTGAGTTGCTGCGAAGGAGCCGGAGCCACAGCCGCACTGCGTCGAGCCGCTACTTTAGCTGGAGCCGGGGCCGGTGCCGATTTACGAGGGGCACGGGGGACACTCTTCTAACCCCCCCGTGCCACCGTGGACCAGGCCCCAAAAGGAGCGGCCGCTCCAGCAGGTGCTATGGGCGGGGACCTCGGCTCTAGAACAGGCGATCCGGACCAGCTGTATCCACAGACCGACGGCCGTGAATTGACGGCCGCGGCTGCGGCTACAGCTGCCTCCCTCCGTCTATCTGCAGCCAAGGGAGGCCTTTTTTTTTTTTTTTTTTTTTTTTGTCGTTGGAAAAATGCGTTACGCATCATCCCAGCGGCCAGGAAGGTGATGGCCGAGGGGTTATGTGGGACTACCCGGCAGCATAGAGGACGCTGCCATTTTTAAGGCTACCCACTAAAAACTCCAGAAACTATAACCTTGGCTGCAGATGCCCTCAACTCTGAGAACTCTCGGCGGTGTGCCTTGAGCTCCGCCTTGAGGGCGTCCACCTCTCTTTGGAGGCGAGCATTGTCGGACCTGATACGTCGCGACTCGTCAGGCTCCGTGCGGTTGGCCAAGGCCTGCACCACGTCCAGCATTTTACTGGAGGCGTCTCGCAGGGCCTTGACCATTGTGCCCTTCAGGTGGCCCGACTTACGGCTCACCTCGACAATCGCCCCAGCGAGCTGGCCAGCTATGGCTCGCAACTCCTCCGTGCTCAAGGTAGCCGGATCCGGCGTAGGAGGCGCCTCCGAGGTAAGGTTTTTCCCTTCTTCCTCCTGAAGGCTTGGGCTTCAAGCTTTCGCTCGAAGTCCGCCTCCTCCGCCTCTAAGTTAATTGCACGTAGTGTGGCCTTCGCACGAGCGAGCCCGCTACCTCGCGACTTGGGGTTGGGGCGTCCGCGACGAGCACTGTTACATTTTGGTGCAACATTAAGCTCAGAGTCGCTACCGGACTTCTCGCTGTGATGTGGAGAGACCTCGGAGAGAGGCCTCTTCCTGCCAACGCTACTTTTGGAGCTCTCAACTTACATCCCCTCATCAAAATACAATCGGTATCCGTGTGAAACGCCAAGGTCGTATGCAGGAGATCCAGCAGTCGGGGCCGAAGCTTCCGCATCCAGAGCAATAATTTCCGAAACGTTAAGCAAATCGTTATCTATAGGGAAAGCCGGGTCGTTGTCGTGACACATCGCTGTGCCACGCTTCACATTTTTTTTGTTTGTACAGGTCGATGTGGGGGCGACCTGCGCAGGTACTCCTGCTCCAGAATGACTTGTGCCCCCCCCGTAATACGAGGGGCAGACGACAACCGGGGTTGTCGTGAGGGATTGTACGGCTGAGCCGACACCCTCCCGGGGACTATTTTCCAAATCATTACCGTCCATAGTTCCTTTAAGGGGTGAGGTCCCCGTGGGTGGTGCCCTAGTCCTTACACAACCCCTCGGCAGGCACCGAACCTCAGGGTTGACGAAAAAACACAAACACACATAAAACAAAACATAACAAGCACGACCTGCCCTATCCGCAACCCGGGGGACGCGCCAGATGGCGGCACTAGCGACCGCACACTGGAAAAGAAATTAACCTGATCTAACAGCTTGGTATGGGTAAGAGTTAGGAATACTTGCGAAATTTTGCTTAACCTTCAAGAATCAACAAAATGTAATAAAAAAATCGTTCCCTTTTAAGCTTTATGATAGTTCTAGTGTTATAATAAGAATGTAACTTATGAGAGCTATTGATTTATTAGTATTTATTTTAGTCGTACAAAACTCAGCATAGTACATCAAATTTTGTCGTACACAAGTGATCTCTGGTATAGATTCAAATTGGAAATGATATAAATAAATAAAATATATGTATGTCAAATATATTAAGTGCGTTTTAATTTATATTTAACATGTAAGGACTTTTTAAATAAATCTCTTTAGAAGAATAAAACAAGAGTTCCAAAATAGGTCATGAAAAAACATTCTAAGAAAAAATAAGTAGATAACGGTATTGAATTTTTTTATTTGTCACTCGAAAAACGTTTTTACATATCAGTTAAATATAAAATATATAATTAAATAAAATATAATAATTTTATATTTTATTTAATTATATATTTTAACACTATCGTTAATATTTGAGAAACATTTACGATAAGGTCCATAATAAAAGCATTCCTTTTTTTTATTTACTGAACGTTCAAAGTCGTGGTAATTTCTTTTTTTTTATTTTTCACTTAAACTTTAATAAAAGTCTATCCACTGCTGTAGTCCACTGAGCAAAGAAAACCATATGGAAAATGAAATACGTATGAGATATGCTTTATATTCTTCATTTATTTTTATAAAAAAAAAATTATCTTAAGAGGTAACTTCATATCTAATTTTTCTATATTTAAGAAGCTTTATTTTTAAATGGTTTCAAAAATAATCTTTTATGATAGTAAATATTTTAATACGAAACATCGATTGCATAATATTTTTTAAGATCTTCACGAGTAGGTACTATACGTTGAAATAAAACTACTTTATCGTATTTAACTCGCGTATAATTATTTTAAATTTACATTTTAAATTTAACTCGACCTTTCAAATGCTTTGTAACAAACATGTTCAAGGTAAGACGAGACGGAGGCGAGACTTTTATGCATATTTAAATAAAAAAAAATTTATGACTTTTTCATTACTTTGTAATTTACTATTATATTAATATATATTTATAAGATTGCTAGAAACATACTTTTGCTTAAAATCTATTTTTATTATAATGTCCTCAACTTCTGATCTCAGTACGGAATTATATTGACTACAAAAGAATTTTATCCATAGAATTAAATTTAAAATCAAACAATTATATGTTTTACGTTAAATTTCATCCCGCAAATACTTTTTTTATTTAAGATGCTAATCTGATCTCAAACGTTAAAGCTATCAAGGTACCTGAAAGCTTTCGAGTATAGATGCTATGCAAAAACTCCCCTATTTAATCCATATTGTATTAGATAATAATATGGGAGTTATCACTGGCTTATTACTAATTGTAAACCTTGGAATCGAAGCTTTGTAGTATTTGAGACGAGAGTAATTTATTAATTGTGCTTGTTTCTAATGTTATTATTATTATTAATGTATCTATGAAAACTACGTTATTTCATTCGATACTTACAATGGAATAAATTCCGAATTATGCCGATAATTTGTTAATAATATCGAAAGTTTAAAAGGACCAAAATTAATAAGAATATAAAAGACGCCGGTTATAAGGGAGGTTATAATAAATTTGTATATCAATTTACTAAGGAATTATTTTTGAATTAACCACAATACCTACTCACATTTAAATCAATAAATTTGTTTACTTACACCACGATATCGTTTACAATATCGTAAATTTTTGTTACATTGTCATAAAATATTTATACATATAAAGTTTCAATTCATTCGTAACAATTCATGGGCTAAAGTACGATTTGAATAAAATATTAAATCGGCAACCAAAATCTCAAAGAACGGGTGACAATGCGTTTATATTTCAATTTATTCCGTACCGCAAAGGTGAATAAAGCATTTTAGACTATACATATGATCGTCTTTAAAGCTTCTGGTGGTGACATATATAAAGCTTTTTTAGAAATTCCTAACTAATGTTTCTAATTTTTCAGTATAGATAAACTTTGAACAACCGAAATTAATGTTTGAAAATATCCATAGACATCTTAAGCAATTTATATAAATATAGAATGAAAAATAAACCGATACGGGCAGGGATTCGAACCCGCGACTACTGGAAAACCGTCCCGTCGCTCTACCAACTGAGCTACCGTATCGCTGTCCGCCACGGTGAATAAAGCATTCTATAGGTGATCGTCTTTATCGGGACGGTGGTGACATCTATTAAGTTTCTTTTGAAAATCCTAACTAATGTGTCTAACTTTGAATATTCAATTCATCTAATTATAATAAATCTAATAACTCCCTGCCCGTATCGGTTCAATACTGGTGTCGTAGTTAATATAGAGAAGAATAAAATAATTTTTCAACTGTTTGGAACGAATAAAATATTAAGTTACTACTAAGATATAATCATTATCAAAAAACAAAGAAAATTCGATATTCACTAATATGAAATAAAATATTATAACCATAAAATATAACGTAGACGAGTAAATCTTAATTAATTGAGATATTATTCGCATATTTAATGAGAAATGAAATAATATTTTGAGACAGTGACATTCTGAGTATTGCCGAATATTTTTGTATAACAAGATATTTTTGTCCTAATTTTTTACATTATTTCCGTCATTATTATGTATGGCTATCACTTTATCAAAAAAAAAATTCCAATTAAAATAAAATTATTATGCTTAAGAATGTGGTTCTAGAAAAATAAAAAAATAAACTGTTATAAAGTATTTCGAAATCTATGATTTTCAAGACCATTTATCAGTCCAAATAAAGTAAAAGAATATTTTAATGAATTTAAATACCAGGAACCATTTGAAGTAATTAGCACCCATGCTTCTAGTAGACATGATGAAGTTATCATCATCCCCTTATTTCATACCAATCCTGAAACTCATAAATTTTATATAATATATGACGTAGACGGACGATACGACGGATTAATAGGAAGTGACCTTTTAAAACAATTAGATGCTATAATAGACATGAAAAATGAAATCCTTTATACTAATACCACATCAATACCTATCATTTACAACCCCACTAATGTTATTCATTTAGACCGACGTTGTGAACAGAGAGTAAAGTTACCAACAAGCTTAAGAAATGGTAACGCTATTTTAAATTTCAAACAATTTTGTGATGGTGTTAGAATGCCTACTGCTTTAGAAAACTGTAAAAATGGATATGCTACTACAATTATTCAAAATACCCTTGAGACAGAACTGACTTTGACTATCACTAGTTCCTTCATAGTGACAAAATATAACCCAAGTAAATGCCATATCAATAAATTAGATGACACTAATGACTTAGAAATAGACCAAATACTCACTGAAAATTTGACAAAACTAAGGTTAGAACACATGAACTGAGAAGAAAAGAAATCTATACAACAACTCTGTATAGAATATAAAGATATTTTTCACTGCGATAAACTACCCTTAACTTTTACTATCGAAGTTAAACATCAAATCAGAACTCACAACGAAGATCCCATTTATATACGAACTTACAGACAACCCCATGTTATTAATAACGAAATTAATAAACAAGTAGAGAAAATGATAGAAAATAATATAGTTGTTCCTTCCCACTCTCCTTGGAGTGCCCTTGTCCACCTAGTTCCAAAAAAACTTGACGCTAGTAATGAAAAAAAATACCGTTTAGTAATTGACTATAGAAAATTAAATGAAATAACTGTTGACGACAAATACCCATTACCTAATATAACTGACTTATTTGATAAATTAGGAAGAAGCTCTTATTTTACTACCCTTGATTTATCAAGTGGATATCACCAAATTGAAGTTAAAACAGAAGATAGACAGAAGACAGCATTTAGTACCAATGCAGGACATTTTGAATTTAGACGTATGCCTTTTGGACTTACAACTGCACCTGCAACTTTTCAAAGAGCAATGGACAACGTACTTAGAGGTTTACAAGGCATCTACTGCTTAATTTATCTAGATGACATAATCGTCTATTCAGTTAGCTTACAAGAACACATAGAGAAATTAAGAACTGTATTTGACAGACTAAGACAGACAAACTTAAAGGTACAACTAGACAAATCAGAGTTTCTACGTAAAGAAGTGCTTTACCTAGGACATACAATAACAAGTGACGGACTTAAACCAAATAATGACAAAATTAAAGCCATCTTAAACTACCCCTTACCCCAGACAACGACAGAAATTAAAAGCTTTCTAGGACTTATAGGTTACTACCGACGTTTCATAAAAGACTTTGCCAAAATAACGCAACCGATGACAGCACGACTTAGAAAAAAACAAACTATGCCCGTTACTGATAAAAAATATATAGAATCCTTTCAAAAATGTAAAGAACTCCTTATAAATGCTCCAATCCTTCAATACCCCGACCCTAGTGAACCATATATTCTTACTACAGACGCCTCAGACTTTGCTGTTGGCGCTATATTATCACAAGGTTCGGTTGGAAGCGATAAGCCTATTGCTTATGCGAGTCGCACATTAATCAATGCTGAAACACGTTACAGTACTACTGAAAAAGAACTTCTAGCCATAGTATGGGCTGTAAGATATTGCCGCCCCTATCTATATGGTAGAAAATTTAAAATTATTACCGATCATAAGCCCCTTGCATGGTTAAACTCTCTAAAAGATACTAATAGTCGATTAACACGTTGGCGTTTGAGACTTTCTGAATATGATTTCGAAATCATACACAAAAGTGGTAAGAGCAATTGTAACGCTGATGCACTATCACGAATCCGTTTAAACGCTATAGATGAGGACAATAATGTTTCAACCATGGTAAATGTAGATCCCCTTGAAGAAATTAGAATAGTTACTGAACAATTGAAAGATTTAGAAAAGTCAAAAATAAATCCCGACCATCTAATATATTTGAAACTCAAAAGGAAAAATCCATAAATATCCAAGATACAGATTCAGAAACAACCCTTTCAGTTAGGTCTAGGAATGGTTCACCTTATTATTTACCATGTCCTTCCAGTTCCACTTTAACTGCTTCTGAAAGTGACACGATTCATTCTGCATGTGACACAGAATCAGAAGGTATTCCTATATTACAGGAAGCGATAGATACGAAACCCAATCAAATTTTAGTATATACATGGTTCATAGATAGACTTACAGTAAAGGATATATCCAAACCAAAACAGCGTATTTTAGAAGTTCATTTACCTAAAAATAGACCAGATTTAGTTAAGCAATTAAAGGAATATATTAAGAATAAATCTAAATATTTTATATACTTTGAAGATGATATACATCGCAAGCAATTTACAGAAATAGTAATATCTTTATTTAAAAAAGAATGTGTTCAATTTAGGGAATGTACAAAACGCGTAAGTTTGATGGAAGACGAAGCTGATCAACTAGAAATAGTTCAAAAATATCACGAAGGAAAAACTTGCCACCGAGGCATTAGAGAAACTTTAGGACATATTAAAAGAAATTATTTTTGGCATAATATGGAAGAAACTGTATCAAGTGTTATTAACTCTTGTGAAATATGTAAAAAAATGAAGTACGATAGGAACCCAATTAAACCCAAATTACAATTAACCCAAACTCAAACTAAACCATTACAAGAACTCTTTATAGACGTATTTTCTATTGAAGCTAAGTATTATCTAACAATTATTGACTCATTTAGTAAAATTGGACAAGCATTTGAGATCCCAAATAGAACAACACCGGAAATAGTAAGAGCCTTAATAAAATATTTCTCTTTTTACGGTGTACCTCTCAAAATTAGTGCTGATCCAGGTACTGAATTTAATAACGCTTTATTTAAAGAGCTTTTAGCAATGTATAAAATTGAAATTCACATAGGAACGGCTAATAATCCTAATTCCATGGGACTCATAGAAAGGTTCCATTCAACCATTTTAGAAATATATAGGATAGCTAAATATGAACATAAATATACTGATGCCGCTTCCGTAATGACGTACGCTATAATGGCCTATAATCATTCAATACATTCAACTACTGGTTTTACCCCCTTTGAAGTCTTATTTGAACAGACGGAATCTAGAATTACATTTGATATAGATTTTAAAAAACAGTATTTTTAACAACTCGTTAAAGAAAATGTTAAACGAACTAAATTCTTGTTTGCCTTCAATATACCCTGGAGTGCTGCCATTAAGAAATGGTCTAGCTATAGTAAGTAACGATAAATGGACTATTGTCAAAACGTTAGATTTAAAACCTATTATAGATGATTTAAAAGACAATTTTTATAAATGTACCCAGTTAGATAAGTTAGTTAATAATTTTGAAAATGATTTTATTGAAAACTTTATAGATGTTAAGATACAAGCTAACTATTTTAAAAATTTAACCATGATGAAATTAGAACAGATTTATCCAACTGTTAGAGTTAAACGTGGACTTATTAACCCCTTAGAATCGATTATTAAAATAATTACAGGAAATTTAGATAATAATGACGCTATTAAATATGAAAAACTAATTAATGAAATTAAATTAGAACAAAGTAAATATAAAAATAAAGTGACGTTGATCACTGAAATGATACAGACAATTACGAATTCTACATTCCAGTTAAATGACAATATTTTATCAATTAATTTAGAAATGCAAGAATTAAGACATAATTTATCAGAAATAATTAAGAAAGATGCCCTTAATCATATAGAAATCCAAATTATTAGTACATATAATTGTATGTTATGTTAGTACATAATTTTTAAACTATTTATATAAAATTAAATGAAATAGAAACCAGTTTTGCATTAAGTAGATTAGGAGTATTACACCAATCAATTATTAACTCTAACATGCTTTTAAATACATTAGAAAATATAAGTAAGTTAGAAAAGCTAGCATATAGTCCTGTATTGAATAATTTAATGAAAATTGAACAAACTATTTATTTCAATAAAAGCATACCTCAAAGGAAACTACATTAACTACCTTTTAGAAATACCTATAATTGAAAATGACACTTATATCTATTATAAATTACTTCCTTTACCTGTGTTGTTCCATGACTCCACTTTCATTATTGTTCCTAAATATCCTTACCTAATAGCAAAAGGGTTGAAAACTAGGTCTTTAGATAAACCCTGCAAGGAGATTGAAAAGGCGAGTTTCCTGTTCTACGAGAGTGAAGTTATTCAATTCAATACTGATCCCTGTATTACTGAATTAATGAGCTATGCTGAAAATACATCAATTTGCAACCCTGTTCCTGTAATCACGGAGGACATCGTGCTGCAACCGCTGCAATCTAATACATGGACCGTATTTGCAAGAAAAGAAGAAATACTTACTAGAACATGTTTTGATGAAATTTACCGACAGAAGATTAAAGGAACTTACATAGTCACCCTAGATGACCCCTGCCAGATAAAGATTGGATCTATAACCCTGAAAAAGCATCAGACCATTTTAGAAAACGAAACTTATTCTATGTTACCAATAGTTAATTTGCCTTCAATATACGTTCCTGAAACTTCAAGTTTGAAAGCAATAAATATAAAAGGTATTGATCTTACGGACCTGAAACTTCTGGCCTACATTTTGAAGAAACCTGAAATAAGTAAAAGTGCTGAAAATAACCGAATAGTGAAAAATATCAGTGTATGGACAATTGGACTATATATTATTATATTATTATATTATAGTATTATAGTTTCAGTGATTATGTGTATTCTAATTTTCAAAAAACGTAAATTTATATTAAAAGTGTGTCTCCGAAGTTCTCCTGTTTTACCGGATAACTTCGATCTTAAGGAGGGAGGAGTTACGTCATCCCAAACCGCTGAGCTGACACATTCCGTTAGTCGCCAGCCGTATTAGCCGTATTAGCCGTATTAGCAGCAGGTGGCTCCGCTGAGTTAGCGTCTACCACCCATGGGAAGCCAATATTCTAAGTAACTGGACAATGCGAATAACTCTACTGGGTGGTCTGCTCCCACCCGTATTAGCTTATAATATTAATATTAAATTTAGTCTGTTTAAGGTAGTCTAAGTGGTAACTTGTTAATTAAATACCATCTTAATTAAAATAAAATCTTTTTTTAAAAAGCCATTCGCTGCGTAGGGAACTTGACTAACTCTAACCATGATTGTTTGTTTTTATCATATTCTTATTATTTATAGTATTTCTAATTAAAATAAACCTTCTAATATCGCATTGGGATATTTAGTGAATACCTGTAAATCGTTGCGTCTATTAAAATAGGAAAAATTAAAAGCAAATAGCACCTCTTAAGCTGTTCAACTGTTTAGAAGTCTTTCAACATGTAGGTAGATTTAATGTCATTAGATTTAATCATGAGGTTTTCAATATTCATGAAGTTTAATATTTTTTCCCATAAGTATACAGTAATTGCAGTATGAATCGGATTTATAAATGTAATAGTACCACTCTGGAATATTGATGTACTTCAATAGTTTATAGTACAGTGTAAATACTACGACAAAGAAGCCAGATCAGATTTATCAGATTGGTTTACCAAGTTGTTACAATTTTTCATTCTGACACTAGAAACTAGGCTTAGCTGGGATCATCTTAGGCTAATAAAGCATTGACAAGTATTAAAAAAAATATCTAGTTACTATGAACTACTATGAAATATCATAAAACTAATAATAACATTAGTTTATATTGAAAACCGTTGATATGTGATGTATTGGTGCGTAGCTTCGTTCCAATTTATTTTCTCGTAAAGCTGTAGCCACCAGAGATAAAGTCTAAATGGAAAATGTTATTAAAAGTCAATAGGATTTCAGCTTCCCTTGTTCAATTTACTTGTTTTTTATAACTAGTCTTATAAAAATATTCTTACAATTTATAAGCAGCAGAATAATTATTGCTCTGAATTCACAATTTATAAACTTCCATAATTTCCCGCATTTTCAAGTATTTTTCGCGGTAATTGTATTGCATTACCTCGGTAAATGGTGCATGTTATTCGCGGATTACATTAAACATATAAGTGAAACTGTTACTGGGGTCCGGAACTTAAAGAGGAAAATATATTAATATAAGAAATAAAAAAGTCACGATACGTGATCACGTGACACTTACACATGATCCGGCTCGAAGGACCAATGTTTGAGCTTCGGGTAACGCAGTAGAGTGAAAATAAAAGTGAACTGTAATAAATATAAATATTGTGATTTAATCTCGAATTGGTATGTTACACGAGTGTCGTGCGCGCAGTTCGGAAGGTAAGTGGTCGGGATTCTCAGCTCCGTCGTCTAATAATCGTCCTTATCGGAGCGCTCGCGATATTTATTAAACTTCTTTTTAAAATCCTTAGCAACGTCTTTTATTTAGCAATATATACATTAAACATTAAAATACGTATCACGTTTTTTACATAACTTTATTTATATTACAAACAGAATATACAGATAAAGTTACATCAAGTTTAATCAACGTATAATAAGGTTATACTGCAATTTTTAAAACGACCTATTTGTTCGGTTTTTTTAATAATATGACTACCGCCCGAATGATTTCGTCAGTTTTCATACTAATGTTCGTTCGTGAACGTTCGCTTTTTTGGTGAGCATGGGTTTTTACAACGAGATACAAATTAATTAAATAAAAAATAAAAAACATATTTCGATTTATTTTGACGTGATATACGATGAGTGCTGCTTTTATTTCAAATAATTTTATTACTCTCAGATTTATGATAAAGAACTGGATCAACAAGTGTTAGTCACTAAATAAACTTCACAGTTAGACACTCCTAACACATTATTAATTACATTAACGTAAATAGTTCAAGCTCACTACCTACGTTATTTATATTAAATTATGTTATATTACCTTATTTAATTTAATTTATTTATTTATGTACCAAAAAAAAATACAATACAAAAATTATAAATAGAAAAAAAAATTTCAAGGGCTTAACTTATATCTCCCAGTGACCCTTAGGCGAAAATGTTATATATGAAATTACGAAAACTTATACTTAAATCATATGATTTTAAGTCTTATTTTATCTACTACAATTAGAAACGTTGTGTGATGATTTTAAGAAAAAGCAAGGAAAATCAAAGAATTATTAGACTTATATAAACATTACTTTTTAAATCACATTATAAAAAAAATATGTCGACTTCAAAATGCAGGTACATTAGTGTAGTAAAAAAAAATGTGTGTGTCAGCTCCGACGCACGACTGGAGTTTACTCCTTAAGTATAATTGTCTAAACAGACGGAAAAAAAAATAAAAAAAGATTGATACCTTATAAAATATTATCTACACCCCTTTCTGCCATAGTTTATTTCGAAATACTTGCATTTCACTTTAGCCAAATATAATGATAAAGATTATAACTTCACAATAACAATGTTAATTATTGATAAATATAACAAAAACAGCAACATAAGTAAATTGATACAGATAGAAATAAACAAGCTCAATAACATATAGATATAGTCGCTTTGCAGCATATACATTACTCTATACACACATTTAATGTTTTCATTGATTTTATCAACATTCATGAGCATATTCGCTTTTATTAATACGATGAATATGTATGGTTCTGACTATGTTGTTAAGGCATCTTTTAATATTGATATTTTTTTATCAGTAATTATTAGCATATTAGCTTATTAAAAATTTAATAACATAAAAATTAAAAATGTATCGTTCCTTACATGGAAATATAAGTCTTTACTTACATTACAAATAATAAATATTTTAGGTTTTAATTAATTATTTTCATTATTATTTTTTGTATTATATGTATTATGTATTATGATCTTTATTGAATAATAATTAATGTTTATTTTAAAATAAATGTTTTACTGGTACAAATGAATTTCTTTCAAAAAGCCTTTTCATTTTAATGACTTTCTGTTATGGTTTTACAAAAGTCCAGAGTACAAGAATTTAACAATCGTAATTGAACTTTATTTAACTTATTTAACTGATTATATTTTAAATAGGAATAGAATAATTTCATAATATATAATCATGTCATAATAGGAATAGGTCTATAAAATATCGATGTATCGATATATCAATATTATTACTTAGAAATATCGATATTTATTACAAATTCATTATCATCATCATTTCTCTTATCGTAGCGGTAAAAGCTAATTCATTCACACTAAATCATTCAATATCTAGTTTTATAGAAATAGTACATTGCCAAAATATATATTCTTTAATCATTTTTACCATTTTATGGTATGTATTTTAAAAAAGTTGATACAAGAAGTGTTTCATCGAATTTATGCGGGAAAAATATAAAAGCAGCGGTAATACAACTAATTTAGTAACTCACTTAAAAAATAAATACCATCTTGCATGTCTAACATGACTTGCAATAATTATTTTAAATAAAGCCAATATGTCGAAATAACGATAATATTTTGAAATTCCAAACCCCAATATTGATGTATTTGAAAATGTCGATATATCAAGCTTTACTGCGGCAATCTCCGAGTGCCACACTTATTTTTTTTGCGTTTATATTAATTGAAGTTGGATGTTGTGACCGATAAGAAAACAATTTTTTCTGTTATTAAAAAAAATACTATTTGAAGTTGTCATTCCTATGTACTGTTATAAAAAGGTTAAGATTATCATTAGCTAAAAATATTTTCAACCTTAAATCTCACGAATAAGTTTAATTACTTTTGTTAAACTATTAAGCAATAAAGTATATAATACAAGTATCAACAAGGCGCTTAAGCTATTTTTAAATGATATGTACGCAATACTCGGCCGAGCTACATAGTAGGCGGAGTGGGGGTTTTAGGTTTTTTTGTTACGAAATTTCTTGATTCGGTCGCTGCACTCCAATCCCACGATATAAGCTATGCAATAACTTAAAAATATTTGAAATAAATATCGACCACGATACCTGAATTTCAATATCAAAGTATCGATATATCGTACAAAAATGTATTAGTAATAAATATCGATATTTCTTAGTAATAATATCGATATTTCCATACATATTTTATCAACAGTCCTATTTAAAATTAGAAATTTTAATGAGAGTTGCTGAACTAAAGAGTCAAGTGTGATATTTCAAAAAGTCATTAAAAGTTCTGCTATTCAGCGATAGATGGCAAAACTAAAACCTATCACCTCTGTGCCGATCGGAGTGGGGTGTGTTAGGTTATTTTCGTTACGGAATTTCTGAATTCGGTCTCTGCGCTCAGGGCAGAAGATACAAGCTATGCAATAGATTAAAAACGCCAATACAACCAATGCTACCTAGAGGCGAGTTGCTAAACTAAAGAGACAAGCGTGATATTTCAAATCATTAAAAATTCTGCTATTCATCGATAGATGGCAAAACTAGTTGCGCACGATAGGTTGCGCACTAAACACGTAACGAGGTCATCGTTCAGTGGATTTTACTCCTCATATTTTTCTCATACCGGGCGCCTTATATACAAAAATCGATTCTTAAGGAGTAAATTCCAAAAACCTGATTATTTTAAGAAGCGAAATAACATATGAACTTAATATAGAAACAGAAATAAATTATGTTATATAACAAATATTCACTATGAAAGAAAATTCATTAGGAAAACCTGATTAATTTAAAAAGGTAAATAATAGATAAACTTAATAAAGAAACAGAAATAAATTATGTTTTATAACAAATATTCACTGCGAAAGATAATTCATTAAGCAAACAAAGGACAGTCAACAAAAATCAGTACTAGAAGTCACACATCAGTATGCATGTCCGTCGCGGGAGTAACACCAGCGAACTGCATCAGTACTAACTCATACGTGACTATAGTCCCCGCAATCTGAAATTAAAAATTATTATAATTAATGAACGAAGTTATATCTCTCATTATCTGATTGCTATACTATAACTCACTGCTAACGCTATTCCGCGTTTAACTTTAAAAAATTGAAGCCCAGTTAGTGCCACGGTGTCACCGTGAATCTGTTCTATAAATCGTTGCACCTGTAGTGAAATAATGGAATTAAATTGGTGCAAAGATTCATCTCCAACCGACTCCAACCTTAGCATACTTTTATATAAGCTACCTCGATTCCATAGTCCGCTGACGATACTTCATATAAAGCATGCACTGGTTTCCGGCTAGCTGTATGAACTTGGGCTGCTATCAGAGACACAGCCAATGATCGTACAATAAGAAATATCAAGGAGTATAAGAAATATATTCCTTGCTCGTAACCGTGAAATATCCTAAAAGTAATGCCAATGCCTAAAAGTATGCCAATAAGTAATTTAATATTAAGTCGTGTTAAATTAATTTCATATTACCTTCGATCTGGACTTTGGCAAGATGCTGTAGGTTTCACGCCATCCCTTAAACATAACATGATCTATAAAATAAAATACCAAAAAAAAAAACAAATTTAATTAGCTTGACAACTGAAAAAATGTTTATTATAACTTACGCAAGCGTATGGAGTAATTGCAAACATATAAAAAAAAGATTATTAGCAAAAGATATAAATATAATGCCGCCGATAACTTTGTCTACTTTCCGGACTAGACTCGAAGCACGATTATAATCCTCTCTCATGTGGCGCCAAAATGAAGAAGGTACAGACTAAAAAATATAGTATAATATAAAAACAAGGTTGCTCTACATTTGTTCTCATGAAAAGCAACAGGTTTTTTAAACGTAGCGATTTATAAAAGTTAAAATAATAAAAAAACGTGCTCCTTTGCTAAATGTCGAAATTAAAATATGGAATAGTTGTAATGGAAATACTAAAAATCATAACAACAACTATTTATAGGAGCACGCCGTAGGGGCCATGTGTTGTGTATTGTTTGGTACTCTGGTCGTTGTGTATTTTTTACTTTCTATTACTCGTTTCAATTTTTTTTCACCAATTTTGCTGTCCTTTCTATTAATTCAATTTATTTAATCTACTTATAAGTGGCTTTAACAGAATATTATAACTGTCCTTACTTGATAAATGTTAAATTATAATAAAAAAAATACTTCATGTAAATCATTTTACTGCTTAAACTTATTCTAAATGTTGATTATATTATATGAAAACAATTTTCTGAAATATTTGGGTATACAATTGTACTAAGTTGTTATGTAAATGGGTAAGAATTTTAAGTAAATATAGATTGAAAAAAATATTCACAAACAGACTTAGAGTCTGCGCCGTCTGGGCAAAAGTACGCTACTCTACTAATTGAGCTACGGAGTAACTGCTCGCCTCGATAAATGATGTGTAATTTTCTTTATCGGGACGGAGCATCCCAAAATTTTTGGTAATTTATAAAATTTAAATACGTTCTTTTATTAGTTAAACTGCATTTGTTTACATTTTTAGCACATATTAAACAAAATAATTAAAAATAAATTAAAAGTAAAATATTTATACTACTCCTTAGTAGGTCAAAACTTACCTTTCCTTTGACTGTCGATATTTTTTTGTTTATTTGTTCAAATCTTGAAGTGAGATACAAACTTATATTAATAACAAACAAGTTAGAGAAATTCCAGTTAAATGTACATTGAAGGTTGAGTAACTGAAAAAAGCTTTGTTGAAATAATAAAAAAATACATATATAAAGTATTTATTACTTTTTTTTAATCTCAAGTTGACGACGGGTTGTTGACAATTAGTCGCCAAGTATCAATATCATATTTATAAATATATAAAAGTCTAACTTTTGTTTATTATATAAAAAATATTAATACTTGCGTCAGGATGCCGAAACTGATACTATAATTCATGAGGTCGTTGATCCAAGGAAAGGCGTGCACTATGAGAACTTCATATATCATCTCTTGGGGGTAACAGTCTGCGGCAAAGACTAGCCCCGATAGCTCTAGTAAGCCATGTTCCACTAAAGTATTTATAGTATTGTATTTATTTAAATATAAATATATTAAAATAATAATATAACAATAAATACTCTTTCAACGGTTATGGCTTAAATTTTATTATTATAATAAACAGAAATAAGCTGTTATTGAGCTTATGTATTTATATTTATAAATATATATATGTAAAACAGAAACAGACGGAGTCCCAAACAGGACTGGTGGTTCACGCAACTCTGATAATTATCTATCTACTAAGTCATGTGTGATATCTAATTACATACATTTAATACAAGAATTGTCATAATGTGTCT
This sequence comes from Napeogenes sylphis, assembly GCA_959347405.1. Taxonomy (NCBI): domain Eukaryota; kingdom Metazoa; phylum Arthropoda; class Insecta; order Lepidoptera; family Nymphalidae; genus Napeogenes; species Napeogenes sylphis. Next base: position 29,855,694 of record OY365783.1, on the reverse strand, counting down.
ATGTGGTTTAATTGCCCGAGACATACGCCTCGGATCCTGTACCAGAAGACTCCAATAACGAGCAAGCCACTAATATACCTCTATCACCGATATGTATAATAACATTTAAACGCACCAAAAGCTAAAGAAAGCACTAGTAGACAGGAAATATTGCATTTCTTCACTAACGCGTTATCCATTACGGGATCAGCGGCTTCCGTCCAAGAAATATAACGGCATAGCTTGGGCCACTTAGTTGCTATTTGCAGAAATAGGATTGTTATAATTGTATTGGAGGTGTAAAACACCAGTGATGCTGAAAGTATTACAAGGTATTATTGATCAATTCGCAAAACGTTGTCTTCAAAAGAATAATAAATATTGTCAAATAATTACATCAAAATGTGACATGTGAGACAAAGTAATTAAAATGGATTAAACTTATATTATCAATAATTCATTTCACTTACTATTTCCGGCAATCGATGTTTCAGAATCTTTAAAATATTTTAACAAGAATAGAATGTTCAAAAAAACAGTTTGTAATATTATTGTAATAATAGTATAAGCACATCGACCAGAGAAGTAAGTAAATCTGTAATCAGTTATTACATTTATAAAAAAAAAAAAATAAATTTATAAAATTAATGAGGTACATACACTATTCACCTGTCAGTATCCTACTATAGATGGTATTCCATGATTTTTGGAACTAACGGTGGCACAACAAGTTTTAAGCTTCCTTTTACTCCTGTCAGAATTCAGTGCTATTCTTTTGATCCGCATATCATCATTCACGCCTTTCGTAATTTTGTTGTGGATCTCATATATAGAATTAATTCATATACGTGGCTCATTTAATAACTTTGTTTTCAACCTTTTATAAATACGGGACTTAGAGAGAAGTGTAACGGTTACTGGTCTGGTAACATACTGATTTATATCGCGTGCGTGGCGCACACACACATACGTCATATCATGCTCCCTCTTAAATTAACGAGAGTATTACAAAAAACCTAATAATAACCTTCGTATTGTAATAAGTAAACTAAGATTTTTTTTTTTTATATGATCTAGGGCAATGCTTGACTACATTCCACCTGATGGTAAGTGGAATGTAGTCTTAGATGGTAAGTTGCATTGCCATAGCAACCTATTCACTCTTCTCTTGAAGACACCCACATTATATTTGGCCGGAAATACCGACGCAGGCAAATTGTTCCAGTCCTTCGCTGTACGCACTAAAAATGAGGAAGCAAAGCGCTTCGTACGGACAGGTGGAATGTCCACAACATATGGATACCTGCCGTGCGTCGGGACGTCCGGTGATGGAAGGGGGACGGGAGAATTAACTCGTGTAATTCCTGCGCACACTCACCAAAATGTATCCTATAGAATACTGAGAGGCTAGCAATTTTACGCCTGTGTTCAAGGCTTTGGAGGTCGGCTTCGACCAATTCGAGATCGCCTATAAGCCTCTTTGCTCGCCTCTCAATTGAGTCCAGAACCGCAAGATGAGACTTTGCGGCACCAGCAAATATGTGTCCACAGTACTCTACACACGACCGGACAAAGCACAGATGCTTTGTATAAAACAAGAAGCTGTCCCGGTGTAAAGTACTGCCGAACCTTCGCAAGAACGGCAAGCTTTGCTGCTGCTGCTCTTGCTCTGGACTCAATGAACCGACCAAAGTTGAGGTTCGAGGAAATCTCTAAGCCTAACAACTGAAGCCGGTCACTGTATTCCAAGGATACATTCTGGAAAGTAGGAGCCAAGGTGAAAGGGCTCCTTTTGGCGGTGAACAGACACGTCTGCGTTTTGGTGGCGTTGAATTTGACAAGATTGGCATTGCTCCATGCGGAGACTGCCTGAAGTTTGTCATTCAAACGCTGCACCATGGCTTCTCTTTCAGACTGTACTTGATCTCGACTAGCCCGAGTACTCGGCAGATATCTTTCTACAACTGTGCTGTCGTCTGCGTACCCATAGATACCGGGATTCAACAGATCGTTAATGTGCAGCAGAAAAAGAGTTGCAGAAAGAACGGACCCCTGAGGCACTCCGGCATTTATTGTCAAGGATTCCGAGGAACACCCGTCAACAACTACTCGGAGAGATCTCTGGCTCAGAAAGTCCGCTACCCAGCCGATCAGACCAGGAGATATACCATACGCTGAAAGCTTGCTTATAAGGCTCGCATGCCAGACCCTGTCAAATGCCCTCGAGACGTCCAGAGAGACGGCGACCGCTTCTCCGTTCTTCTCGATGGCCTCGCCTAGAATGTGTGTAGCATACACTAGGAGGTCCCCAGTAGACCTATTACGGCGAAACCCGTACTGTCGGTCACTGAGGAGATCGTTACCTTCTAGGTATGCTAGAAGGCGCGAGTTCAATACACGCTCCATAATCTTGCAGAGTATGGAGGTGATTGAAATCGGTCTGTAGTTGACAGGATCAGCACGGCTGCCTTTTTTGGGCACGGGTTGCACGTTGGCAAGCTTCCAGGATTTCGGCACTATTCCAGTCTTGAAAGAGAGGCGATACGATACGATTTTTCTTGGTGGTAGACCATAACATCCGGTCGCCGGCAAAGTTACCACCCATCGGGCAGAGTCGTGCCGCAAAGCGACCTAGTCGTGTTCCGGCACGTTGCTCGATGAAGCCGTTTATGGGAAATGGGTCTGAACAGTTGCGGTGCGTTGGCGAACCGGTTTGACGTCGGGTTGGTGTTTGTTTTGTCGGGTGTCTAGTCGAGGAGGGTAGCGGGATCCGAAGCGACGGCTTTCCGCTGGCCGCCCGCAGATAGTTGGGGGCCCAATTAGTGGGTTAGCCACCCACGAAAGGCTGCCCCGCCAGCTGCGAAAAATCCCAGGGTGGCTCCATCGTGCTGGTTGGCGACCAGGCGAGGAGGCCCGATGGCGATCCCTGGGGGGGTTCGGGCGTCCCCGCAGTCTCCAGACTAGTCTCCCAGTGGCAAGACATCACCAATTTCGACGTCGGGTTCGATATGTACCGCCTCGTTCAACTGCCATTTCCCATCCCTATTCACTTTTATATTTATTTTTTTATGAAAAAGTTAAAAAAAGAGAACAAGTTAAAGCAGCGGTTGCACTCCTCCTCGTATAAAGTGCACCTCACTAATATAAGAGGTTTGCACTCAAATCTTTTAGCTGTCCACCACCACCTGGAGACAGAGCAGCCGCACTTGCTCTTTTTGACGGAGACGCAGATACAATGTCCTTTGAGCGCTGCATACTTGGATTATCCCGGTTACTCGTTAGAGCACAACTTTCGCTCACGGGCCGGAGTCAGTGTGTATGCGCGGAACGACCTCTGTATTCAGCGTCTCCGTCACCTTGAAGACCCCACTTTTTCTTCCCTATGGGTTTTAGTGGACACAGGAAACGAAAAAATCCTGTATTCCTGTGTCTACCGTTCGCACAGCGGTGACCAGGAGACAACTCGTTTATTTGAGTATCTCAGTGAGGCTGCAGATATGGCTCTGTATCAGTACCCTTCGGCGCAGCTCGTCTTTCTGGGGGACTTTAATGCCTGTCATCAGGACTGGCTGTTCCCGTACCAGAAGACCGACCATGCTGGAAGAGAAGCGCGGAACTTTGCGTTGTCCTTGGACCTCTTTCAGCTGGTGAGGCAAGCGACAAGGGTACCAGATGTGGTAGGCCATACAGCCAATTGCCTGGACCTTCTGCTGACAACTAATCCGGACAGGTATCGTGTAGAGGTCACGTCCCCCTTGGGAACCTCCGATCACTGTCTGGTGAAATCTGTATTTACATATTCCCCACCAGCTTGCGAACCACATGGTGTTAGGCGAGTATGGAAATACAAGTCAGCAGATTGGGATGAGATGCGGCACTTTTTTGCGTCTTATCCTTGGCGGCAGGTCTGCTTCTCTTCTTTGGATCCGTCGAGTTGCGCGGAAGCTATAACTGATGTGGTGCATCAGGCAATGGAGTATTTTATTCCTTTTGCTGACGTACCCATCGGTGGCAAAGCTCGCCCATGGTTTAATGCCGAATGTCGTCATGCACATGACCGAAAACATTCGGCATACCTTATTTGGGCTGATGCTCGAAGCCGCAAAACTCCGGATGTAAGTATAAAGAAGAGAGCCTTTAACCAAGCTGCCAAGTCCTACAAAAAGGCATTGCGGAAGGCTCGTCTCGATCGAATCGCTAAGAATGGCGAAAAGCTCTCTGCCAGACCAACTGGCAGTCGAGCTTTCTGGTCTCTTGCGAAAGCGATCGAGTCGAATTTCTGCCAACCCTCACTGCCTGCTCTGCTGAAGCCGGATGGTTCCCTGGCCCACACAGCAACAGAGAAAGCAAATGTATTTGCTTCTCTGTTTGCTGATAATTCGCATCTAGACACTGGCAATGCTTCTCCAGCACATCTTCCTCACTGCGGTATTTCGATGCCTGAAATCCGCATCACTAACAAAGAGGTATGGAGAACATTGTGTCGTTTAGATGTGAATAAAGCCAGTGGTCCTGATGGTATACCAGCCATTCTGCTCAAAACATGCGCAGCTGAGTTGTCTCCTGTACTGACACGTTTGTATCGTCTCTCTTTCATAACTGGAATAGTGCCGAAATCCTGGAAGCTTGCTAATGTGCAACCCGTGCCCAAAAAAGGCAGCCGTGCCGACCCTGTCAATTACAGACCGATTTCAATCACCTCCATACTCTGCAAGATTATGGAGCGTGTATTGAACTCGCGCCTACTAGCATACCTAGAAGGTAACGATCTCCTCAGTGACCGACAATACGGGTTTCGCCGTAATAGGTCTACTGGGGACCTCCTAGTGTATGCTACACACATTTTAGGCGAGGCCATCGAGAAGAACGGAGAAGCGGTCGCCGTCTCTCTGGACGTCTCGAGGGCATTTGACAGGGTCTGGCATGCGAGCCTTATAAGCAAGCTTTCAGCGTACGGTATATCTCCTGGTCTGATCGGCTGGGTAACGGACTTTTTGAGCCAGAGATCTCTCCGAGTAGTTGTTGACGGGTGTTCCTCGGAACCCTTGAAAATAAATGCCGGAGTGCCTCAGGGGTCCGTTCTTTCTGCAACTCTTTTTTTGCTGCACATTAATGATCTGTTGAAGCCCGGTATCTATGGGTATGCAGACGACAGCACAGTTGTAGAAAGATATCTGCCGAGTACTCGGGCTAGTCGAGATCAAGTACAGTCTGAAAGAGAAGCCATGGTGCAACGTTTGAATGACAAACTTCAGGCAGTCTCCGCATGGAGCAATGCCAATCTTGTCAAGTTCAACGCCACCAAAACGCAGACGTGTCTGTTCACCGCCAAAAAGAGCCCTTTCACCTTGGCTCCTACTTTCCAGAATGTATCCTTGGAATACAGTGACCGGCTTCAGTTGTTAGGTTTAGAGATTTCCTCGAACCTCAACTTTGGTCGGTTCATTGAGTCCAGAGCAAGAGCAGCAGCAGCAAAGCTTGCCATTCTTGCGAAGGTTCGGCAGTACTTTGCACCGGGACAGCTTCTTGTTCTATACAAAGCACAGATCCGGTCGTGTGTAGAGTACTGTTGTCACATATTTGCTGGTGCCGCAAAGTCTCATCTTGCGGTTCTGGACTCAATTGAGAGGCGAGCAAAGAGGCTTATCGGCGATCCCGAATTGGTCGAAGCCGACCTCCAAAGCCTTGAACACAGGCGTAAAATTGCTAGCCTCTCAGTATTCTATAGGATACATTTTGGTGAGTGTGCGCAGGAACTACACGACTTAGTTCCCCCGTCCCCCTTCCATCACCGGACGTCCCGACGCACGGCAGGTATCCATCCTTTTGTTGTGGACATTCCACCTGTCCGAACGAAGCGCTTTGCTTCCTCATTTTTAGTGCGTACAGCGAAGGACTGGAACAATTTGCCTGCGTCGGTATTTCCGACCAAATATAATGTGGGTGTCTTCAAGAGAAGAGTAAATAGGTTGCTAGGGCAATGCGCCTTACCATCTAAGACTACATTCCACTTACCATCAGGTGGAATGTAGTCAAGCATTGCCCTAGATCGTATAAAAAAAAAAAAAAAAAAAAAAAAAAATACAGACGTGTCACTACAGGAGACAACTCAGCTGCACATGTCTTGAGCAGAATGGCTGGTATACCATCAGGACCACTGGCTTTATTCACATCTAAACGACAGAATGTTCTCCATACCTCTTTGTTAGTGATGCGGATTTCAGGCATCGAAATACCACAGTGAGGAAGATGTGCTGGAGAAGCATTGCCAGTATCTAGATGCAAATTATCAGCAAACAGAGAAGCAAATACATTCGCTTTCTCTGTTGCTGTGTGGGCCAGGGATCCATCCGGCTTCAGCAGAGCAGGCAGTGAGGGTTGGCAGAAATTCGACTCGATCGCTTTCGAAAGAGACCAGAAAGCTCGACTGCCAGTTGGTTTGACAGAGAGCTTTTCGCCATTCTTAGCGATTCGATCGAGACGAGCCTTCCGCAATGCCTTTTTGTAGGACTTGGCAGCTTGGTTAAAGGCTCTCTTCTTCAAACTTACATCCGGAGTTTTGCGGGTTCGAGCATCAGCCCAAATGAGGTATGCCGAATGTCATGTCATACGGTCATGTGCATGACGACATTCGGCATTAAACCATAGGCGAGCTTTGCCACCGATGGGTACGTCAGCAAAAGGAATAAAATACTCCATTGCCTGAAGCACCACATCGGTTATAGCATCCGCGCAACTCGACGGATCCAAAGAAGAGAAGCAGACCTGCCGCCAAGGATAAGACGCAAAAAAGTGCCGCATCTCATCCCAATCTGCTGACTTGTATTTCCATACTCGCCTAACACCATGTGGTTCGAAAGCTGGTGGGGAATATGTAAATACAGATTTCACCAGACAGTGATCGGAGGTTCCCAAGGGGGACGTGACCTCTACACGATACCTGTCCGGATCAGTTGTCAGCAGAAGGACCAGGCAATTGGCTGTATGGCCTACCACATCTGGTACCCTTGTCGCTTGCCTCACCAGCTGAAAGAGGTCCAAGGACAACGCAAATTTCCGCGCTTCTCTTCCAGCATGGTCGGTCTTCTGGTACGGGAACAGCCAGTCCTGATGACAGGCATTAAAGTCCCCCAGAAAGACGAGCTGCGCCGAAGGGTACTGATACAGAGCCATATCTGCAGCCTCACTGAGATACTCAAATAAACGAGTTGTCTCCTGGTCACCGCTGTGCGAACGGTAGACACAGGAATACAGGATTTTTTCGTTTCCTGTGTCCACTAAAACCCATAGGGAAGAAAAAGTGGGGTCTTCAAGGTGACGGAGACGCTGAACACAGAGGTCGTTCCGCGCGTACACAATGACTCCGGCCCGTGAGCGAAAGTTGTGCTCTAACGAGTAACCGGGATAATCCAAGTATGCAGCGCTCAAAGGACATTGTATCTGCGTCTCCGTCAAAAAGAGCAAGTGCGGCTGCTCTGTCTCCAGGTGGTGGTGGACAGCTAAAAGATTTAGTGCAAACCCCTGATATTAGTAAGGTGCACTTTATATGAGGAGGAGAGCAACCGCTGTGTAACCTTGTTCCTTTTTCTTAACTTTTTCATAAAAAAAAAATAAATAAATATAAAAGTGAATAGGGATGGGAAATGGCAGTTGAACGAGACGGTACGTATCGAACCCGACGTTGAAATTGGTGATGTCTTGCCACTGGGAGGCTAGTCTGGAGACTGCGGGGACGCCCGAACCCCCCCAGGGATCGCCATCGGGCCTCCTCGCCTGGTCGCCAACCAGCACGATGGAGCCACCCTGGGATTTTTCGCAGCTGGCGGGGCAGCCTTTCGTGGGTTGCTAACCCACTAATTGGGCCCCCAACTATGAGAACTATGAGAAAATATTTATAAAAATATGCACAGAGTTAAGTCCATTAGATAATTTACTTGTCTTAGGGACAATTCTTTCAAATTATTCTAGACAGCAAACAAGATGTTATTCCCTTTTCAACAACTGTAACTAAACTTGCCACCCGGCCGTTACTAGGCGGATGGTAAACTAGTGACTTTATGTGGAAAATCCCGTTTGTCATGCAAAATCGTTCAAATTCTTGCAATTAAAAAGCTGTGTTATTATCATCTACAATATTTTTTGGACTCCAAATCTCGACATAAAGTCACAAACTTTTTTTTTATGCGGTTGACTGTAAGTACAACATTCAAAAATTTTATTCGCCCAATTTAATAAGATTTTAAACATTATTACTTGCCTAAATTAGTTTTATATGCAATAATATTAAATATTAATAATTTCTTTATTACCTGGCACTCAAAATACAAACTTTTAACAAAATATTTTTAATAAATGAATCTACAAAGCCAAGTCACAAAGAACATGGAGGGCGTATTCAAAGTGTTTGAGTCCCAAATGGATAATTTAATAAGGCACTGTCTCATTCTATTTCAAGTACTAAACATCAATAACAAAATAACATTTTTAGTGACATTTCTGCACTGGCTAGTGATTATGCAATGCTTAAAGATCTAGTATGGAATACTCTTTTACTGTTTGAACAACAGTTGCAGCTCCTTTCAGGTTATTATGATAAAAACGAAGTACTCTCTCGTAGAAAGGTTCTGCTGTTTCTTGGAATAACTGGACCCTCTTACTGCAATAGAATCCCCATTGATTATTTATTTAGTCAATTAAACTACTATACAAACATTACATGTTTTAGTGATATCATCAACTGATCTTTATTTTTTATCAAAACCTACCCTCTAATTATAGGAAAGCTAACACTGTAATGAACAGCTGAAGCTCTCAATCAATAATATCTTTAGTATTAAATAAAAATGAAGATAAGTAATGTGGACCTAGCTCATAGCGATGTCTGTCATCTGTTTGTGTGTAAATAAGGACAATCCTAGACCAATATCAGTTCTGTTTTCCACTTTGAAATAGATATCTGCAATTTGGAATACTAAGACTGCCTTAAAAGGCGCTGGAGTCATCATAACGGAGTTCTAAATAAAACAAAGACATGCGGTTTTTGTTAAGGCAAAACGGCACTTTGCCATTAAAGACTCCTGGACAACGGACGGAGCTATCGTTTTTGTTGTACCAGATAAAAACCGGGAGAAAATAGAAAAGATGAGGGAGTTTCAAGCCTTTACAAAAGCCTTCTCTTATTAACTCTAAAATACGGATAAGCAAAGATGCTCAAGACTTCGGCGAGTTTCCAAAACTGTAGCTAAGTAATTATTTATTTGTTATTTCTTTCTATATAATCACCATTCATTTTTGGCAGTTCAATTTAAATTACTTTCGTTTTTCTATATACACGTTAGTTATGTTGGATCTCTGGTGTCAGGTTTGTAGTTATGTTTTAAGTCTTGCTTCCTTATTTATTTTACTTTTAACTTTCAAAGCACTACGATGTAATATTTGTAAAATGCTAAATAACTTTATATTTATTTATTTATTTATTTACTTTTTATTTTAAAATGTATTTGTCTATTAAAAGTAACTATATAAAAGTGACAACACTATCTTTGCTTTGCTAGTGGGAGTTACAACATTAAATATCAACCGATAAGAGTTAAAAACCGGATCAGTTATTATTGTAATTATTCCAAATATCATTATGTTAATTTTCATTTAATTTTTTCCTTCGATTTTGTAAAGATGCTTTCCCACTACTCCAGTGAGAGTAGAATATTATTAATAATTATTTTATATTTTATACTTATTTGTTCTTTATAATATATTTATATATTTTATTTAAAAATCATTATGTCAGACTCCACTTTAGACGGAAACATTTAAAAACATGGGTTAGGATTTTCGAAAGAAGCCTAGAAGACGTAACCATTGTCCCGATAAAGACGATCACATATAGAATGCTTAATTCACCGAGACGGAGAACAATACGGTAGCTGAATTGGTAGAGCGACAGTACGGTTTCCCAGAGGTCGCAGGTTCGAATACCTCCCGTATCGGTTTATTTTTCATTCTATATTTATATAAATTTGAATATTTGCTTATCTATTCTCTAAAAGCTTTATGAGTTGTACTAATGACGCTTCGTAAGATAATGATTTTAATTAACTTTATTCTAGGTTTAAATCTATTTTTACTAATAAATCTAGCACCTTTAACATTGGTCATATAAACGCACAAAGTCATTTAGCCCACTACTCCGATATCTTAAGAACATGTACATCACTATCACTATGTATCTATTCCTAATTAGTGTAGCAACATGGAAGCTGTATCAGTATACAACAGCCACCACGAAGAATGAAACTCTGAAAGCGACACCAACTAATGAGAGTCTCACACTATTTTTGTCACACCACACTTGCCCAACAGTCTCGTTTTGTTAGCATACAATCATCTTTCGTTAATTTTTTCCCATGTCCAACAATTAATTAATTAATATATTACGGCAAATTTATTTTAAATGTTATAAATTTTACCCTTAACATTAAGAGATACTAATTTAGATTAAGTTAACGTCTTTAATTTAAAATATATTTACTACTGTTAAACATAATAAATTAATGCTTAGTCGGAGCATTAATATATTATGTTTTATCGTTCTTTATTTTAGAACCGAAATTTTTATATTCGGAAAAATTCTTTGTTTATTATTTCATTACCTGAGCTTTGTCGTATCCACATCGCCAATACCGAGCACTGGGTTGAGTCCAACAAACTGTCCTAAGATGATTGTAAGTTTCATGACTGCTTGGAAAGTAACGCGTTGCTCTCTGTATCGTCCAGGTACAGCAACCGCTTTATTATCTTTTACTGAAACTTAAATTATATATATAATTGATATAATTTAAGTTTTGGCCACATAGACAAAAAAAATTTAATTTCTTTATCACAGAGCCACGTACTGAGCTTACTAATTTTAGTTGAATTGTATTAGTTATTACCTACATGATATATAAATAATAAATCAGATTCGCTAAATCAAATATATTTAATAGAATATAAATTAAAATAAATATACTTACAGATATCATACTTATGTCTTGCAGGATTATGAATGACTGGAAAATCCATAATTCTTAAAATGCATAAATACAATTTCAGTTGTAATTTACTAAATCCAAATCTCCGATGCAGAACTAATTACTTTTGGACTTTTTTTCAATTATAAGATGGGTTAGAGGGTCCTTAAAATCATTTAAAAATCCTCACTCGATAAAAATGAATTACACAGCCAAAAAGCGATAATTTAGTACAACAACTAAAACTTTTACCAAATAAATATTATTTGAATCGAAGTTACACGCTATAGATCCTAAAAAAGATGGCACAAAACTATTTAAATATTCAAGTATTTAAACGTCACAACAAAAGTAAACTGTAATTAAAAAATATTGTGAATTTGATGAATGGTGTTTTTTACCGCCCCATATTAACCCTTCGATAAATAAAGCCTGGTAGCGATCATGGCGCTAATGTTTTTAGAATGTTCAGTTTTAAACAGTTAATTGACAATTTATATGTTAATAAGTTTAATTTGCAATATTTACCAATTGCTAGAGCTTGAAATTTTATTAAAAATGAAATAAGACATTATCCAATCAAATCTATTTTGTCATAGTAACGGACTTTGATATATGTGTAGATTCCAATTTTTTTTTGTCAACTCTAACAGTCTTAATAGAAATAGAAAACTTCAGATTAGATTTAGAATTCATTGATCTAATATTTTATAAAACTCAGTTAATATGCTCTAGAATATTGTTATTTATTTAAACCATAAAGAAAACTAAAATTCTAGATAAACTAAAATAATAGCGTCACTTCAATAATGATATAAACCATACCAGAACTATTAAAATTAGGGTAGTTTTTCTATCATTCTACAGGCAATTAGAATCTTTTAATGAGATATGTATTCACTAATAATAATCTTCTTTAAATAATATTAAAAATCCTTACATGTCATTGAATTACGGCATTTCATTTGTATTTTTATAGAAATAAAATGACACCTTTACTGATATGTCCCAAACCAGGAACTAGTCGATTCTACTTTATAAACTTATTGGTCATACAAAATAACGTATCATTCTTAACATGAAACCTATTTGAATAACTTTGTGTATTAAATATTTAAATATTTACCTTGAAGTTTTGCTTACAGTGTTAATGCAGCAATGTGACATGTTTTTCTAATTTGTTCAAAAAGTCACAACATACTATAGTACTAAGAATCCCTGACACAAATTCATGCATGTAGGTATGTGATATTTGGTTGCTTTAAATTGACTAAGGATTTAAGTAATTTTATTTTCTTATGATAACGATTATTTCTCTTTGATAATATAATTATAGGAACTATTATTATAAATTTGACATCAGAAATTTATTCGATTAAATAACACTTTAGGATTGAAGGCACGACTTTCATTCCATAAAAGAAATGATATATGATAGGCTATTATAAACTATGGTTATGGAAAAGATAGGTTTTGATAAAGTTAGACATAGACATAACATAATTCTTTATTCGACAAGACGAAAACGAATAAATACAAATGTAATTTTTTTTTTATTCTAATTGTAACAGTATTTATGGTCAGACTAAGTATTTAATTATATGTTTTTCAAATAACGATGAGATATAAGACCTCTTGACATAAAATTTATTCTTCGCTTACCTATGCCCGAATAAACAAGTATATGAAGCAATCAGAAGGCTTAAGCATCCAGAGTAAATAGACAGTCGGCTTATATACCTTATGTCAATAGACTAACGGATAAAATCAGCTCCATCTTAAAGAAAAACTGACTGACTGTTTTTGACTGTTTATGGGGGGTATTAGGGTTAACAAAAAGGGGTTAACATAAAATAAGGTTATGAAACCGCGATATTTTAAAAGTTCTAGTAAACAAGTGCCTAAAAGTGAAAAATCTTTTTACTACTAATAAAAAAAATCTTAGATAACTCCTTTACCACTATTAGATTCAGATCATTGTTAAAATCATATAACCCTTTTTGGTAAATTATTAAAATTAAAAATAAATTATTAAAATTCAAAATATCTACTATTAGGCACATTTGTAACATAATATATTTTATGTATTTGTCGTATTTTGCTTTAAAGTAATTGTGCCAGATATACCTAAGTTACACATCATTTTGAGTAGTTTCCTAAACTCTCCTAAAGCCATAAATCACTACCTTTTAAACTTTGAGAACATGGCGTCTGCATTAAAGTTACTTTGTTCGACGGATATGTTATGTCTGACCTATTATATTTTGCTTACTCATATCCGAATAAACAAGTTCTTGATCTAATATTATTTATTTTTTATAAATATTTATAAACATTTTCTTACCTATGTTACATAAAAGGTAATAGTTTATTTATAAAAAAGAATATCTAGTTTCAATATTAGTTTCGACAGTGTTATCTTTGAATTGCAAACCTCGTCATTAAATTATGAGAAGTATGTAAATGTAGTAAATAATTTAAATAATTTTTTAATAATAATTATTTAAAATTTTCATATATATTTTTTTGTTTTATTTTTAATCACAGATATTTTTTTAATGAGCATCAGTATATACTATCAATATGTACTATTAATATGTACTATTAATATATACTATCAATATGTACTATTAATATGTACTATCAATATGTAGTATCAACATGTACTATCAATATATACTATCAATATGTACTATCAATATATACTATCATTGTATACTATCAATATGTACCACCAATATATACTACAAATATGTACTATCAATTTAAACTATTAATATATACTATCAGTACGTACTATCAACATGTACTATCGATATGTAATATCAATATATACTATCAATACGTACTATCAACATGTACTATCAATATGTAGTATCAACATGTACTAGCAATATGTAGTATCAAAATGTACTATCAATATGTACTATCAATATATACTATCAATATGTACTATCAATATATACCATCTATATGTACAATATGTACTATCATTATATACTATCAATATGTACTATCAATATCTATAATCAATATGTACTATCGTTATGTATCACCAATATGTGCTATCAATCCATATATATTAAATAAAATACATTATAAATTAATATACTACTTATGAAGCTGTATACCCCCATCATGAAGTATAAAACTACTAAGTATGAAACCAGTTTTTACTTGAAATATAAAAAATAAAATAGTTTTGAAAAAATGTCTTACCGCAATGGTAAGAGAATAAGAAAATATTAACTTTATTTGTTAATCGATTTAAATGAAATAAAAAATCAAGATGTAAAGTGAAGCTTTTGACAATATATTCCCGAAAACTTTATCCAAACCGGTTAATCCGTTTCTGAGACTAGCATGCACAAACATAATATAAACACACAAAAAATTCAAAAATGTTAGATATGGATTCTGTTAGTTCCCCTTCACATTCTGACTATATATTTTTTTAAATATTGTCAATGTACAGAGACTACTTCTCTATAGGTTATAGATTGCATGGTACACATTACATGATGGATATAAACTGACGTAACTTTTTTATTTCTTAACCGATTTTAATGAAATAAACCCTAAATGTTAAGTAAAGAGTGTGATAATTGATTCCTAAAAGTGCATCAATATTGGTTTAGCTGTTTCTGAGATTAGCGTGCACAAACCTACAGACATACAGACACACACACACACAGGCATACAAACAAACAGACAAAATGAAAACCATTTTTTGGGTTATCTCAATCTTATAAAAGCCCCCATAAAGTTTTTTTTAATATTATCTATGTATAGAAATCGACCAGTGACAACTTTATTATATGTAAAGATGACAACCGCCCTGATGAGATACTGATGAGCCACGTTCATTTTTTTAATCAGCATGGTGATACAAATCAGTCAAATTCAAAAAATAAAAAGGTATTTCGATTTATTTGGACAAGGTGTATGATGAACCCTGCCTTTATTGCAACTTATATTTTCAGGTTTATGATAAAAAAAAACTAGTTCAAGAGGTGTCAATTCTACTTGTTTATTGTAACTTATAAACTTCACAATTAAATATTTCTAAAACAATACTTATTACATTAACCTTAATAATACTAAGCTCAAGAGCTACTTTATTTATAATTAATTATTTTAAATGTTGTATTACCTTATGTAATTTTGTGATATATGAAATAATGAAAACTTATACTTGAATCATGTGACTTAGAGACTTATTTATTCTACTAGAATTGGAAATGTGGAGATAATTTTAAGAATAGACAAAAGAATCAAATTTAGCAGTTTATCGTCCAGATTAAGACTGTGTATTTTTTTGCAGCTGTAAAATATCTCTACTGAACTAAATAGAAAACTCTAGTTGCAAATTAAAGAATGATAAGACTTGTGGAAAAAAAATCACTGTGATTTAGAAAACTAAGGACAGCCAACTAAAAACCAGTACTGGAAGTCATACATCAGTATGCATGTCTGTCGCGGGAGTAACACCAGCGAACTGCATCAGTACTAACTCATACGTCACTATAGTCCCCGCAATCTGAAATTTAAAATTATTATAATTAATGAACGAAGTTATATCTCTCATTATCTGATTGCTATGCTATAACTCACCGCTAACAATATTCCGCGTTTAACTTTAAAAAATTGAAGTCCAGTTAGTGCCACGGTGTCACCATGAATCTGTTCTATAAATCGCTGCACCTATTGTAAAATAATGAAAATAAATTGTTGCAAAGATTTGTCTTCAACAGACTCCACCCTTAGCATACTTTTATATGAACTACCTCGATACCATAGTCCGCTGACGATACTTCATATAAAGCGTGCACTGGCTTTCGGCTGGCTGTATGCACTTGGGCTGCTATGAGAGACACAGCCAATGATCGTACAATAAGAAATATCAAGGAGTATAAAAAATATATTCCTTGCTCGTAACCGTGAAATATCCTAAAAGTAATGCCAATAAGTAATTTATTATTAAAGTCGTGTTAAATTAATTTCATGTTACCTTCGGTCTGGACTTTGGCAAGATGGTGTAGGTTTTACGCCATCCCTTAAACATAAGCAACATGATTTATAAAAAAAAACAATATCAGAAAAAAACAATTTAATTAACTTGACTAATTAAAAAAATGTGTTAATAACTTACGCAAGCGTATGGAGTAATTGCAAACATATAAAAAAAAGATTATTAGCAAAGGATATAAATATAATGCCACCGATAACTTTGTCTACTTTCCGGACTAGATTCGAAGCACGATTATAATCCTCTCGCATGTGGCGCCAAAAAGAAGACGGTACAGACTAAAAAACATGGTTATATCAAAACAAAGTTGCTCAACCTAACATTTGTAAAATTTTTATAACATTAAATTCCTGATATTAAATTATAATAAAAAATAATATTTCATGTTAATAATTTTATTGCTTCCTATGATTCTAAATTTTTATTATCTTATATGAGAACAAGGTTCTTTAACATTTGGGTACACAATTCTACTAAGTTGTTATGTAAATGAGTTAGGATTTGAAGTAAATATTTTTATAATATATTTAAAAAAAAATGTTATTACTTGGAAAGTCAACATACCAATGGAAGAAAGCATACCTTTCCTATGACTGCCCATATTTTTTTGTTTATTTGTTCAAGTCTTGAAGTAAGATACAAACTTATATTAATAACAAACAAGTTAGAGAAATTCCAGTTGAATGTACTTTGGAAGTTGAGAAACTGAAACAAACTTTGTTGAGGTAATTAAAAATACATAGTTAATGTACTTATTACTTTTTGGAAACATTCAAGTGGGCGACAGTTAGATGACGATTAGTAACCATGACCAGTTTTTACTTATAAATATATAAAAAGCCAAACTTTAACTTATTATAATTATACCTGTGTCAAAACGCCCAAAGTAATGCTGTAATTCAAGAGGTGGTTGATCCAAGGAAAGCCCTGCACAGTGAGCGCTTCATATATCATGTCTTGGGGGTTACAGTCTGCTGCAAAGACTAGTCCCGAAAGCTCATATAAACCATGTTCCACTATAGTATTTGGTATATTACTATTTATGTCTATGTATCTTCGAGTATCTATACGTGGATACATACATACAAACACGTATGTATGGATATTTATTTACCAGCCTACACACAACTTTTTCACTCTCAGGTTAGCTGGTAGAGAATTTTTTAGCGATAAGCCCACTTTTTGTATTTTTTTTTTGTGTGCAATAAAATATATTATAAAATATATATAATTAATTGTATTTCAAAACGTCAAAAAAGTCTAGTGCATTGCAGTGCAAAAGAAGTTTGACGTGGTTATCTGTGAAATCGTAGCATCAAAATGTATAAAACGAATTTACATATTTTTGTTTGTTTTAAAGATGGCTTGATATAAAACTTTTTCAGCTACCGTTCAAGATTTTTTTTTGTGGCTGTTTGATATCTAAGCTCTTTCCAAATGAATAAGAGTACTTTTTTTTTTTAATTATTGTAATAAACAAAAAATATATTGATATTAAATATTATTACATTAAATATATATAACATTATAACGCACCAAAAGCTAAAGAAAGCACTAGTAGACAGGAAATATTGCATTTCTTCACTAACGCTTTGTCCATTACGGGATCAGGGGCTTCCGTCCAAGAAATATAACGACATAGCTTGGGCCACTTAGTTGCTATTTGCAGAAATAGAATTGTTATAATTGTATTGGAGGTGTAAAACACCAGTGATGCTGAAAGTATTACAAGGTATTATTAACCAATTCGACAACGTTGTCTGAAAAAATATATAAAATTTTATTTTTGAATTTGAATTTTTATATAGTATGTAAAATTCATAGCAATCAACTTTTATTTTCAAAAATGAAGTACATGATATGATGTCAAAGAAGCGTTGACTACCTTTGAAAATACAATGAAAAAGATCCTCTTGATGCAATGTTTTTCTATGACTCATCGAATGAACCGAGGCATATCTCACAATTATTCATAGAAATATATATAATATAAAAAAATAAAGTCAAAAATAAGCGTATTTTTTATTATTATAGAACCTACTGCATCACCCATGCTCATGGTATCACAATAAGTTTGTTTCTCGTTTATTTTATTTTAACATGGCTGAAAGAGCAGTACCTACTAAAAGACTACTACTACTACTAGTACAGTACTACTACAGACTACTATTCTAAGACCTCAAAAAAATCTCTTAATTTTCATATTTTTTTCTTTTGACTAGTCTTAATTTCGAAATATTTTTTTTATTACGAGAATTGAAAAGCTTAGTACAGAGTGAGCCAATCTACATATAGAAGTACAAACGAGTGTTGCGGTATTATGACAATATGTAAAAAAAAAACAAGCGGATTTAAGGAGCAAGCCTCTCTCCAAATTTAATATTAAATGGTGACATGTGAAACAAAATAATTAAAATAAATGAAACTAATGTTATCAATAAATGATGCTATGTACTTACTATACCCAGCAATTGAGTTTTCAGGATCTTTGAAATATTTTAACAAAAATAGAATGTTTAGAAAAATAGTTTGTAAAATTATTGTGATAATAGTATAAGCACATCGTCCAGAGAAGTAAGAAAACCTGTAATCAGTTATCACATTTATTAAAAAAATATTAACAATTATGAAGTTTATGGGGATATCATTCTCCTGTCCTTATCCCACTTTCGATGGGAATATCTTTTGTGGAACAAAATACGGCACAACAAGCTTTAATCTTTCACATATTCCTGTTACGTCAGTGCTGTCTAAACTTTTTTCATCCGCATGTCGTCAATCACTCATCTCATTTATTCCTTTCTCATTTATTCTCATTTATTCCCTCCTATAGGACATTCATCCACGTTGACATTTATAGCTCATTTTATTAATTTGTTTTCATCCTTTCTGAAATATAATAAAAAATGGGCATATTTAACTATCAGGCCATTCCCATCTTTCAGTCAAATGCAACTTTCTTCCGTCTTCTTTTTTCATTTCCAGACCTAGATTAGATCAGAATTCTTTTTTTCCAGACTTAGATCAGAATCTATACATTATTGTAGATTTAATAATAATTTTGTCAATTTTACCCTTAAGTTTAAGTTAATTACGTTGTCAATTAAAAATATATATTTACTATCCCTATATAATTTAGTGTCCAGAAATTAAGAATCTTGTTTATTATTTCATCACCTGAGCTTTGTAGTATCCACATCGCCAATACCAAGCACTGGATTGAGTCCAACAAACTGTCCTAATATAATTGTAAGTTTCATAACGGCTTGAAAAGTAACACGTTGCTCTCTGTATCGTACAGCAACCGCTTTATTATCTTTTACTGAAACTTAAATTATATATATAATTGATGTACATAAACATAGTTTTGTCCATATAGAGAAAAAATATTATTTTTTTATCACAGAGCCAGGAGGCTCGGAGTTTTAGTTATTAATAACTTAACTACACCAAAGTACATGATTATTAAATGATAAACCACCTTCGCTTATACAAATATAGAAAAATATTAATAAAAATTACTTACTGATATCATACTTCAATCTCGCAGGATTATGAAAGACTGGATAATCCATAATTATTAAAATCCATAAATACAATTTCTATTGTAATTTATTGAATCCGACCCTTTGATGCAGAAACGGTTATGTTGTAGACTTTATGCACGTTTGACTCTATATGGGTCACAAGGACATCAAAATCAATTAATACTCCGTAAAATTACAGCTAACTAGAAATGATATAGTCCAACAACTACATTTTTTAGCAAGTAATAATTTGAGTCCAACTCACACGATATAAATCCTTTAGATGATGGAACAAAACCATTTAAATGTTCAAGTTTTACACGTCACAACAGAAGTAAATTGTAATTTAAAAGATATTGGGATTTTGATGAATGATGTTTTTTCCGCCACATAAATAAAACCTCAATAAATAAACCCTAGCAGCGATCACGGCGCCAATGTTTTTAGAATGTTCAGTTTTAAGCTGTTAATTGACAATTTATATATTATTAAGTTTCATTTACAACTTTTACCTATAAGTGTAGTTTGAACTTTAATTAAAAATGAAACAAGACCCTATCTAATCAAATCAAGTAACTAATTTCGATTTATGTAGACTCCAGATTTTTATTTTTTAATTCGATACTAACAATCTTAACAACAATAGAAAACTTAGGTTTTGATTTAGAATTCCGCAATAGAATCCAATTATTATGCTCTAATATATTTTGTTATTTATGTAAACCTTAAAAAGTATGTTATCCTAGATTAATTAAAATGATCACTTCAATACTGACAATAAACCAGACCAATTATAACCAACTATTGTAATTATAGTTATTTTTCGATCACTCTACAGACAATTAGAATATTTTGATGTGACATTTGTTTCACTAATTGTATTTTTTTAAATAATATTAACAATCCTTACATGACAATGAATTACGATTTTTTTTTATACAGATAAAATAACAATAACCGATACATTTTAAACTAGGAACTAGTAGAGTGTTCTTTAAAAACTTATTAGTTACATAAAATTAACATGAAATTTATTCGAATAACTTTATGTACTAAATATTCAACTATTTACCCTGAAATTTTGCTTACAGCGTTGTAAATGCTAAATTGTGACATGTTTTCCTTACCAGTTCAAAAAGTCATATCATACTATAGTACAAAAAAATCCCTAACACCAACTCATATATGTGATATTTGTTCACTTAAAATGATTAAGAATTTTAGTAACCTTATATTTTATGACTAGTTTTTGCCCGCGGCTTAGCACGCCCTAAATTCGTAGTAAAACAATTCCCACTTCCCTTTTTTTGTATTGGCTTCTATATTACTTATTTTAAATGATACAACCAAAATTACGACATCAGCAGACATCGCTCACTGTCAAAAGTATATTTAAAGCTTTTAATAAGGATACAATATTAAGTACAATACTAACTCCTAATTATTTTTATACCTTTCTTGTTTTTACTTAAACGTCCATTAAAATACTTCTTAAACAAACAGAGTACTTAATAACCATTCTAACGATATATCACACTTACAGATTTTCATTGAACATAATCAAAATATTACCATGTAAACTTCAGGAATTCTGAGCTTGCAGATCTAGTTTTATTTAAAAAAAAATCTATTTTAAATTGTTATATCCCCATAGACCGTGGGATCGCTAAATAGACATTTGTTATATTCCCATGCATCGCGGGAACCGCTTAGCAAGCGATGTTGCAATATGTACATTCCATTGTATCAGAATCCAGGAATTATAACAATCAAAAAGCTAAATCTGCACTTCATACAAATGTATTATTTAATTATAATTTTATAACAATCCTTTAGCTGAATCTGCACTTCACATAAATGTATTTCATTATAATTAATTTTAAATATAATTGTCACTCTTGTTTTCTAATATCGGGCAAGCAGTCGCCATTTTAGTTATAATGTAGTTTGTAATTTTAAATAAAGTATTTTTATAATTTTGGGTTTTTTTGGATCCTCGGCTGCCACCGTACTTAATTGGCGCAGTCGGTAGGATACTCGCGGGCCGGGTCGCGAGCAACGTAAATTATATATTTTTGAAATCAAGATTATCGTCTTGCGGTCCATCCGGGAAGCTATCAAGTTTCAACACGAGTATCCTGAATCAACGAGGCGGCGCAGCGAGGTGTATCCGAACATTGATACTCCAGAGAAACCCAAATTAAAACTGTAAGTACATTAGAATCTTTCTAGTGATTGCTTATCCCTATTTTATAAGATTTTTCCTTCTAAGATTTCCCTTCTGCGGCAATCGAAGACCCCTAGGCTTAGTACGTATAGTAGTAGAGCGCGCTTCCAAGACGCGAATAGAAATTTAATATCTTATAATAACGATAAATTAACTTTATAATATGGCTGATTTAGGTAAAATTTTTCAAGCCTTACGCTTATTGCCTGAATTTAATGGAAACCCAAATGTATTACCTAGATTTATAAAATTATGTGACCAGTTAGTTCAAGAATTTGTGATTAGCAACCCTGATAATAATTTATTAAATGTTGCTCTCGTAAATGGAATTTTAAATAAAGTAACAGAGTCTGCAGCACGATTATTTAATACTAACGGAATCCCTTCAGACTGGACTGGCATTCGTAAGTCACTAATCAATAATTTTTGCAACCAACAAATATTCATACGAAACCCTAAAGTATCCCGACAAAAACTTGGCCTTCGCTTTACTCGTGACAAAGTTTTAGCTGACTTACCGATACACATTTACACGAAAAAGAAATAATATAAGTGCTCAATTGTTACAGAATGACGACCCTGTTAGCAACCTTGTGATAGTTTAAACTCAGTTCAGGAACAAATCGATAATATTCGTCCAATTTTAAGAAATAAAACCATTTACTTTTTCAAATTCACACTTCTTGTAACTAAATTAGAAAAAGTTTCACAGCAATTGAAAACCTTTGAGACTAGTCGTGTTAAAAGAGGGCTTATTAACGGTTTAGGTTCAATAATAAAGACTATTTCCGGATATCTCGACTATACGGATGCTATAAAGTATGATAATGCAATTAAAATAATAATAAAATTGTTAACGAATTTATCAATCACATTAGTTTAACCAAAAATGGTTATTTCAAAATAATGATGTTATTAATAACTTAACAATTAATCAAAGAAAATTGGAAAATTTGATAAATACTTTAACTAGTGTCAATAGTTGAAACTATAACGGACGAATTATTTCGATTAGAAAATTGGTTAGCTTTCATTCATGCTCAAAGTACACATCATTCAATGTTATCTATAAATACGCAAAAAGATATTTTAAATAAGTTAAATAACCTCTACAAGAAAGAGGAACTTTTAGCCATTAGTTTTAGAGACTATTTTGATGTTATTAAAGTAGGTTATTATTATAATGATAGGAATATTGTGTTAATCTTTAATTTTCCGATTGTCTTTCCCAAATTTTATTTCTTGTATCACCTATCCGCAGTACCGAATAAGAACAACCAAATCCTTATTCCCCCTAAACCATTCCTAGCAATTCACAATAAATATTTTACGTACATAGAGGCTGAATGCCCGAAGGTCAACGGATTTTATCTCTGTGATAACAAGTTTAACAATCCCTATGGAAAACAGCTCGACTGTATAGAACGTCTCATTACGACGCAGCAGATACAAAGTTCATGTCAATTTGTATCCTTGATCCTGACTACGGAAGCCGTGGAACAACTTGACGACAAGCATTATATTATAACATTTCCGGAGCCATCAAGTTTAAAATTATCCTGCAATCAGCAACAATTTGTAAAAGTACAAGGCAGTTATCTTGTAACTCTACCTCTGGGATGTTTAATAGAAATTTCAGAATTTACAATAATTAATAGCAATGATCACATAAGAGGAAATCCACAGAAAATAATAGACCTACACAGTTCTGAAAAAATTGAAGTTTCACAAACGTCATTACAACTAAACACTTTCGACCTTAAAAAACTTCAAGAAATAAGTAATGAAATATCATTGCAGCCGGAAATTTCAGGAACAACTGAAACAAACAGTCTTTATCATACTACAATCCCATTATATGGAATAATATTAAGTGCAAGCGCACTAAGCATTGCTGTTATAATATATAAAAACCTGAAGAATCGTAAAAGCTTTAAAGTCAAGAAAGAACAAAAGCTAGCAGAGGACGAGGAAGGAGATTGTAATCACGTGGAGAAGATTTTACAGCACTATTCGAGATCTAAGGACGTCAAATAGATGCTGTTCTTCAGGAGGAAGGTGTTATATCCCCATAGACCGTGGGATCGCTAAATAGACATTTGTTATATTCCCATGCATCGCGGGAACCGCTTAGCAAGCGATGTTGCAATATGTACATTCCATTGTATCAGAATCCAGGAATTATAACAATCAAAAAGCTAAATCTGCACTTCATACAAATGTATTATTTAATTATAATTTTATAACAATCCTTTAGCTGAATCTGCACTTCACATAAATGTATTTCATTATAATTAATTTTAAATATAATTGTCACTCTTGTTTTCTAATATCGGGCAAGCAGTCGCCATTTTAGTTATAATGTAGTTTGTAATTTTAAATAAAGTATTTTTATAATTTTGGGTTTTTTTGGATCCTCGGCTGCCACCGTACTTAATTAAATGATAAACATTCAGTTTTGATAAACATTGCTTTGTAAATAACCTATTATTTTTCGTAAAAGTAAAGAATAAAAATTTGTTATGTGGGTGTATTGTTATGTGGGTGTATATAATGTGTGGGTTATCCCTAAGAGATAAACATATACCATCGCGGATTTTCTTGTAGAACTTTTTAAGGTATACAATATTTTGTAAATTATTTTGATCTATCTCGCAGACTTCAGCCAGCGTTTGCATTGTAAGCGCAAAACAATTTTCGTGTTGTGTGCACAACTAAAAGACAAATAGATAAAAGAATTTTAAAAATGCTGAAAATGGATTCTGTTAGTTATCAATTCACTTCCTGGTTTATTTTTTTAAATACTTTTCAATGTATAAAGACTACTCCTCTACAGATTGATTTCATGTAGAATAAGATTTGTATGGTACTTATAACGTGATTGACATAAATTGACTTAACTTTTTTATTTCTTAACCGATTTAGATGAAATAAACACTAAATGTTAAGTGAAGACTGTGATAATATATTCCTGAATGAGGTTATTCAAATTGATTAAGCCGTTTCTGAGATTAGAGTGCGCAAACATACAGACATACAGACACACAGACATACAGACATACAGACATACAGACAAACAGACAAACTGAAAAACCATTGTTTTGGGTTCTCTTACTCTTCTAAAGCCCCCCTATGATGTTTTATTTTAAATTCCGTGTACATTAATGGACCAGTGACAATTTTATTATATGTATAGATTGTACCAGTATTTATGGCCAGACTAAGTATATTATATTTAATTATATGTTTTTCAAATAACGAGAAGATATAAAACTTCTTGACATAAAATTTATTCTTTGCTTACCTATGCCCGAATAAACAAGTATATGAAGCAATCAGGAGGCGTAAGCATCCAGAGTAAACAGACAGTCGGCTTATATACCTTATGTCAAAGGAGTAACGGATAAGATCGGCTCCATTTTAAAGAAAAACTGACTGACTGTTTTTGACTGTTTATTGGGTATTAAGGTTAACAACAAGGGGTATAATAAGGTTAAGAAACCGCGATAGTTTAAAAGTTCGAGTAAGCAAGTGCCTAAAATTTAAAAATCTTTTTACTACTAATAAAAAAAATCTTAGATAATTCCTCTACTACTATTAGATTCAGATAATTGTTAAAATCGTATAACCCTTATTGGTAAATGATTAAAATTAAAAATATTTTTGTATATAATATATTCTATATATTTGTCGTATTTTGCTACAAAATAATTGTTCCAGATATACCTAAGTCCTAAGTTCCAGAGATACACATCATCAGTTTTGAGTAGTTACCTAAACTCTCCTAAAGCGATAAATCACTACCTTTTAAACTTTGAGAACATAGTGTGTGCATTAAAGTTACTTTGTTCGACGGATATGTTATGTCTGACCTATTATATTTTGCTTACTCATATCCGAATAAACGAGTGCTCGGTCTAATATTATTATTTTTTTATAAATATTTTTAAACATTTTCTTAAATAAGTTACATAAAAGGTAATAGTTTGTTTATGAAAAAGAATATCTAGTTTCCATATTAGTTTCGACATTGTTACCTTTCAATTGCAAACCTCGTCATCAAATTATGTGAAGTATGTAAATGTAGTAATTAATTTGAATGATTATTTTTTTCATTAATTTTTTAAATGATTTCTGAAAATATTATATCTCAAAACGATAGAATTCTTATTTTTTATGGTTCTTTAGACAAAATTCTGAGCCTTTCCTAGTAGTTGTTGGCAGGTGTTCATCGGAACCCTTGAAAGTAAATGCTAGATTCTTATCCTCTACCATTTGGAAACTGCCTTGTCTTTATAGAATTTAGCGTTTTATATATTATTATCTTTATCTGTGCGCTGGTAATGTCTATAAGGCTTCTTTCTAAAATCCTCAACAATGTTTTTTACTCAGCAGTTTATAGATTAAACATTAAAATATGTATGTATATATGTATGTATTTTTAAAATTATTTTATTTATAATACAAACAGGATATACCGATAGTGTAACAACCATATAAATCTACGAATAATAATTTTACAGAGCAATTTTAAAAACGAGCTGTTTGAAACATTTGAATAATATCATGACCACCGCCCTGATGAGACACTGATGAGGCCCGTTCATTTTTTTAATCAGCATGGTGATACAAATTAATCAAATTCAAAAAATAAAAAGTTATTGCGAATTTTTTGGACGAGATGTATGATGAATGCTGCTTTTATTGCAACTAATATTCTCAGATTTATGATAAAAAAAACTAGTTCAAGAAGTGTCAAATCTACTTGTTCATTGTAACTTCTAAACTTCACACTTAAATATTTCTAAAACAATACTAATTACATTAACCTTAATAATACTAAGCTCAAGACCTACTTTATTTATAATTAATTATTTTAAATATTGTATTACCTTATGTAATTTAAAAATGATTAGACATATGGGAAAAAATCACTGTGATAAAGAAAACTAAGGACAATCAACAAAAAATCAGTACTGGAAGTCACATATCAGTATGCATATCCGTCGCGGGAGTAACACCAGCGAACTGCATCAGTACCAACTCATACGTGACTATAGTCCCCGCAATCTGAAATTTAAATTGATTGTAATTAATAAAGGAAAGTTATATCTCTCATTATTTGATTGCTATGCTATAACTCACTGCTAACGCTATTCCACGTTTAACTTTAAAAAATTGAAGCCCAGTTAGTGCCACGGTGTCACCGTGAATCTGTTCTATAAATCGTTGCACCTGTAATAAAATAATGGAATTAAATAAGAGCAAGATTTGTCTTCAACAGACTCCAACCTTTGCATACTTTAATATGAACTACCTCGATACCATAGTCCGCTGACGATACTTCATATAAAGCATGCACTGGCTTTCGGCTGGCTGTATGCACTTGGGCTGCTATCAGAGACACAGCCAATGATCGTACAATAAGAAATATCAAGGAGTATAAGAAATATATTCCTTGCTCATAACCGTGAAATATTCTAAAAGTAATGCCAATAAGTAATTTATTATTAAAGTCGTGTTAAATTAATTTCATGTTACCTTCGGTCTGGACTTTGGCAAGATGGTGTGGGTCCCACGCCATCCCTGAAACATAAATAACATGATTTATAAAATAAAATACCAAAAAAAAACAAATTTAATTAGCTTGACTAACTAAAAATATGTTTGTAATAACTTACGCAAGTGTATGGAGCAATTGAAAACATATAAAAAAAAGATTATTAGCAAAGGATATAAATATAATGCCACCGATAACTTTGTCTACTTTCCGGACTAGACTCGAAGCACGATTATAATCCTCTCGCATGTGGCGCCAAAATGAAGAAGGTACAGACTAAAAAATATCGTTATATCAAAATAAAGGTGCTCTACATTTGTTCTGATGTAAAGATAAAGTTTTTTATCCTAATGATCTATTAAAGTTACAATATTAATAAAAAAAATTCTTTCTATAGCTAAGTGATGCAAAATTGACAAATTAAATTTTGTAATAGTTATAATGGATATACTAAAAATCATTACTACGACTACTGAATGATTGCACCATTGCGGCCCTACATCTATGGTTTTTGTATATTTCTTACTTGTTTCATAAATGTGTATTTTTCATTAATTGAGTATTTTGTTTCTATTAAATTCTTTGATTCATCAACTTTTTAGTGGGTTTAACATTAGCATTACATTATTACATGATATTAAATTCCCGATATTACATTATAATAAAAAAAAAATCATGTTAATAATTTTACTGCTTAGTATGTATGGTATTAAAAAAAATATTATCTTATATGAGAACAAGGTTCTTTAATATTTGAGTATACAATTCTACTAATTTGTTGTGAAAATGAGTTAGGAGTTTAAGTATATATAGGTTGAAACTGGATTTAGTAACATTTTTACCGTATATTTAAAAAAGAAAATTGTTATTCTTTGCAAAGTCAAAACGTACCTTTCCTTTGACTGCCGATATTTTTTTGTTTATTTGTTCAAGTCTTGAAGTGAGATACAAACTTATATTAATAACAAACAAGTTAGAGAAATTCCAGTTGAATGTACATTGAAGGTTGAGGAACTGAAACAAAGTTTGTTGAGGTAATTAAAAATATATAGTTAATGTACTTATTACTTTTTGTAAACATTCAAGTGGATGACAGTTAGTTGACGATTAGTAACCATGACTAGTTTTTACTTATCTATATATAAAAAACCAAACTTAACTTATTATAATTATACCTGTGTCAGAACGCCCAAACTAATGCTGTAACTCACGAGGTCGTTGATCCAAGGAAAGCCCTGCACAGTGAGCGCTTCATATATCATGCCTGGAGGGTTACAGTCTGCGGCAAAGACTAGTCCCGATAGCTCAGATAAACCATGTTCCACTGGTACAACATTTGGTATATTACTATTTATGTATATGTATGTTTGAGTATACGTGGATACGTACATACAAACACGTGTGATTGCTATACGCACGAATTTACCTATTTTTATTTATTTCAAAGGTGGCTTGAAATAAAACTTTTCCAGCTATCGTTCAAGAAAATTAGTGTAGCTGTTTGATATCTAAGCTCTTTCCAAATGAATAAGAGAACTTTTTATTTTATTTTTTAAATTATCGTAATAAACAAAAAATATATTGATATTAAATATTATTACATTATATATATAAAATATTATTACGCACCAAAAGCTAAAGAAAGCACTAGTAGACAGGAAATATTGCATTTCTTCACTAACGCGTTATCCATTACGGGATCAGCGGCTTCCGTCCAAGAAATATAACGGCATAGCTTGGGCCACTTAGTTGCTATTTGCAGAAATAGGATTGTTATAATTGTATTAGAGGTGTAAAATACCAGTGATGCTGAAAGTATTACAAGGCATTATTGACCAATTCGATAACGTTGTCTGAAAAAAAATATAAAATATTATAGAATTCGATTTTTATATAGTATGCAAAATTCATAGCAATCAAGTTTTATTTTCAAAAATGAAGTACAGGTTGTACTTCATTGGATACGATGTCAAAAAAGCGTAGATTGTCTTTGAGAATACAATGAAAGAGATCCGCTTGGTGCAATTTTTCTATAACTCTTCTAATGAACTGAGGCATATCTCACAATTATTCATAGAAATATAATATAATTAAAAAAATAAAAATCAAAAATAAGCTTATTTTTTTATTATTATAAAGCCTACTGCGTCACCCAAGCTCAGGGTATCACAAGTGTAACGGTATTATGACAATATGTAAAAGGGAAAACAAGCAGATTTAAGGCACAAACTTTTGTCTAAATTTAATATTAAACGATGACATGTGAAACAAAATAATTTAAATAAATGAAACTAATGTTATAAATAAATGATACTACTTACTATTTCCAGCAATTGAAGTTTCAGAATCTTTGAAATATTTTAACAAAAATAGCATGTTTAGAAAAATAGTTTGTAAAATTATTGTGATAATAGTATAAGCACATCGTCCAGAGAAATAAGTAAACCTGTAATCAGTTATCACATTTATAAAAAAAAATATTAAAATTTATAAATTTAATGACGCTAACACATCATTCTCCTGTCCTTATCCCACTCTCGATGGGAATATCTTTTGTGGAACAAAGGGAACAAACAAGATGGCACAACAAGTTTTAATCTTCCACGTATTCTTGTTACGTCAATGCTGTTTAACTCTTTTCATCCGCATGTCATCAATCACTCATCTTATTTTTTCCTTTTTTAGGGCTCCTATAGGATACTTATTCACATTGACATTCATAGTTCATTTTATTACATTGTTTTCATCCTTTCTAATAATATAATAAAATATTGGCATATTTAACCACCATGCTATTTCCATCTTTTTTATAACGAGCAAACTATACATTTTCTCTCATTTTTTTTTTGTAATATGTGAATGCCCAACAGATTCATTTTGGTCAAATACAACCTTCTTCCGTTTGTTTTTTTTTCAAACCTTTTTTCCAAAAAACCTTTCAAACCTCAGATCTATACATTACTGTAGAATTAATAATCATTTTGTCAATTTTAAACTTAAGTTTAAGTGAGTTACGTTGTCAATTAAAAATATATATTTACTATTGTTGATCATAATATATTAATGTTTAGGCTATCCCTATATAATTTAGTGTCGAAATTTTTTTGCATTCCATGGATTCACCGTGCGGGTGCCGGGACCATCGCGTTGCAAGGAGAGGAGTGCAAGCAGTGCCTGGGACTTGCGACCCAGGAGTAGGTTTAAGGGGCCCCTTTATTATACACAAAAACGCTCACCTTCACCCTACACACTCCTCTCCCAACCTAACCAAATTTGGATAGAACCTACTAATGCCGCCTTTGAAATACGTTCTAGAAATGAACCGATGCTTGTTCTAGAAAGGCCAATGTCTTTAAGTAGGCTATAGAGAGATTTTGCTGTCATACCTCTCGCTCCCACTTCTACCGCGTACAAACTAACTATAAATTTATTCCTGATCAGTTCGTTGGTCAGTTTGTAATACTTATTGAGCTTGAATGTGTGACTCCTTGAGATGTTTGTTTCCCAAGGAACAGTAAGCTCCACAAGTATCACGCGCCTCAGATGTTTCGAATACAGGAATAAGTCCGGTCTGGATGACGAAACACCAGCATCCCCAGGGATTTTGTAATTTCGTATTTTATTACCTGAGCTTTGTCGTATCCACATCACCAATACCGAGCACTGGATTCAGTCCAACAAACTGTCCTAAGATAATTGTAAGTTTCATGACGGCTTGAAAAGTAACGCGTTGCTCTCTGTATCTTCCAGGTACAGCAACTGCTTTATTATCTTTTACTGAAACTTGAATTTTAAATATTATTGATATACATAAATACAGTTTTGTCCACATAGAGAAAAAATATTAATTTCTTTATCACAGAGCCTCCTACTAAGTCTATTAATTTTAGTTAAATAATTTAGTTATTAATAACTTAACTACACCAAAGTACATAGTTATTAAATGATAAACCAACTTCGCATATACAAATATAGTAAAATATTGATTAAAATAAATATACTTACCTATATCATACTTCGATCTCGCAGGATTATGGATGACTGGATAATCCATAATTCTTAATATCCATAAATACAATTTCTATTGTAATTTATTAAATCCGACCCCTCGATGCAGAAACGGTTATGACTTTATGCACGTTTGACTCTATATGGGTCACAAGGACATCCAAATCAATTGATACTCCGTAAAATTACAGCTAACTAACAATGATATAGTCCAACAACTAAATTTTTTAGCAAGTAATAATTTGAGTCCAACTTACACGATATAAATCCTTTAGATGATGGAACAAAACCATTTAAATGTTCAAGTTTTACATGTCACAACAGAAATAAATTGTAATTTAAAAGATATTGGGATTTTGATGAATGATGTTTTTTCCGCCACATAAATAAAGCCTCGATAAATAAAGCCTCGCTGCGATCACGACGCTAATGTTTTTAGAATGTTCAGTTTTAAACAGTTAATTGACAATTTATATGTTATTAAGTTTCATTTACAACTTTTACCTATTAGTGTAGTTTGAACTTTAATTAAAAATGAAACAAGACCCTATCTAATCAAATCAAGTAACTAATTTCGATATATGTAGACTCCAGATTTTTATTGTTTAATTCGATAATAACAGTCTTAACAACAATAGAAAAATTAAGTTTTGATTTAGAATTCCGCAATTCCAATTCCGCCATAAAATCCAATTATTATATTTTGTTATCTATTTAAACCTTAAAAAATATGTTATCCTAGATTAATTAAAATGATCACTTCAATACCGATAATAAACCAGACCAATTATAACCAACTATTGTTATTACAGTTGTTTTTCTATCATTCTACAGACAATTAGAATATTTTGATGTGACATTTGTTTCACTAATTGTATTTTTTTTAATATTACCAATCCTTACATGACAATGAATTACGATTTTTTTTATACAGATAAAATAACAATAACTGATACATTTCAAACTAGGAACTAGTAGAGTGTTCTTTAAAAACTTATTAGTTACATAGAATTAACATAAAACTTATTCGAATAACCTTATGTACTAAATATTAAACTATTTACCTTGAAATTTTGCTTACAGCGTTGTAAATGCAGAATTGTGACATGTTTTCCTTACCAGTTCAAAAAGTCATATCATACTATAGTACAAAAAATCCCTGACACGAACTCATATATGTGATATTTGTTCACTTAAAATGTTAAGAATTTTAGTAACCTTATATTTTATGACTAGCTTTTGCCCGCGGCTTAGCACGCCTTAAATTCGTAGTAAAACAATTCCCACTTCCCTTTTTTTGTATTGGTTTCTATATGACTTATTTTAAATGATACCATCAAAATGACGACATCAGCGGACATCGCTCACTGTCAAAGGTATATTTAAAGCTTTTAATAAGGATACAATATTAAGTACAATACTAACTCCTAATTATTTTTATACCTTTCTTGTTTTTACTTAAACGTCCATTAAAATACTTCTTAAACAGAGTACTTAATAATCATTCTAACCATAAATCACACTTACAGATTTTGATTGAACATAATCAAAATATTACCATGTAAACTTGAGGAATTCTGAGCTTGCAGATCTAGTTTTATTTTTAAAAAAATCTATTTTAAATGATAAACATTCAGTTAGCTATATGCATTAACAAAAATTTTCAATACTGAACATTCACAAAAGCCATTTTTGAGACGGTTTGCACGGTTCCATACCAAAGTGCGCCGGTAGACCGTACCGCCGCAAACGCGAAGACCCTATATTTTAAATCTGTAATATCTTCGAAAATATTTATTTAAATTACATGCTGTAAAGGGCTATATTGTTCCATATTAAATGTTAAATATATTTAATTTACTTAATTAGATAAGGATTAAAGCTGTATTTCTTAAAATTGCTTTGTAAATAACCTATTATTTTTCGTAAAAGTAAAGAATAAAAATTTGTTATTGTGGGTTATCCCTAAGAGATAAACATATACCATCGCGGATTTTCTTGTAGAACTTTTTAAGGTATACAATATTTAGTAAATTATTTTGATCTATCTCTTAGACTTCAGCCAGCGTTTGCATTGTAAACGCAAAACAATTTTCGTGTTGTGTGCACAACTAAAAGACAAATAGATAAAAGAATTTTAAAAATGCTGAAAATGGATTCTGTTAGTTATCAATTCACTTCCTGGTTTATTTTTTATTATTATTATTTTTTTTTTTAAATACTTTTCAATGTATAAAGACTACTCCTCTACAGATTGATTTCATGTAGAATAAGATTTGTATGGTACTTATAACGTGATTGACATAAATTGACTTAACTTTTTTTATTTCTTAACTGATTTAGATGAAATAAACACTAAATGTTAAGTGAAGACTGTGATAATATATTCCTGAATGCGGTTATTCAAATTGATTAAGCCGTTTCTGAGATTAGAGTGCGCAAACATACAGACATACAGACACACAGACATACAGACACACAGACATACAGACATACAGACAAACAGACAAACTGAAAAACCATTGTTTTGGGTTCTCTTACTCTTCTAAAGCCCCCTATGATGTTTTATTTTAAATTCCGTGTACATTAATGGACCAGTGACAATTTTATTATATGTATAGATTGTACCAGTATTTATGGCCAGACTAAGTATATTGTATTTAATTATATGTTTTTCAAATAATTCACCGTTGAGCAGTCGACCGGGAAACATGTCCCTTTTACCTGCTCCGCCTATTCGCGCCACCTACCTGGGCCGTCACGCTGACCGCCCAGCCACCTGCACCGACCACCTGCACCGACCGTTCGTACACCTGCGCCAGTCAAGATAACGACCTCCATTGTGTGCAAGCCAGCGGTGTGATTGTGTTTGTGTGTGAGTCATCGCCGCAAGCACACCTGCGGGCCGGCGAGCCTGCTTAGGGGTCCAACAAGTCCGACGTCGCCCTAGTTAGGGTACGAAACGGAATTCAAAGACTTCGTCGTAATAGCCTGCGTCGTGTAAGTACACAGTCGTTAGGGTATTAGGCACACCTCTGTCACCTACTGACAGAGATTCGATAGGGTTCACGTTAGGCACTCGCCTCCCTGCTCACGCAGGGAGGACGGCTCATATCTCCGGGCTCCACCATGGACCCCAAATCCGCGGCGGAACCCGAAGATCTGTCCAAGTCGCAGTTTTTTGGTTGGGTCCACGGAATTGCGCCTGAATTATGCCTGCGCTACTCTGTCTTGTTAGGCATCGAGTCTCCGCCCTCGATCTCGCGCGCCGTAATCGCGACCGAGAGCACCTCCGACATGGAGGTTGAGGCCGCCACTCCTACGGAGCAGGACGCTGACGAGGACGACGGTTTCACGACCGTGCAGACCAAATCGGCCAAGAGGAAGGCGACGAAAGCGCTCTCCTCAAACGTCCCGCGAAAACGGGCCTCAAAACCCGCTAGTAGCGAACCCGCGTCGCCCGACCGTTCTTCGGGCCCGGGCCCGACTCGCGAACGCGCGCCGATCGCGCCCGAAGCGCCCGCGTCCGCGTCGCCGTCGTCCGCGCCTTCAGCGCCCGCGGAGGCGCCTTCAGCGCCTGCGCCTTCAGCGCCACGGAAGTTCCCCGCGCCGCCGCCGCTTTACATAAGGGACAAGTCTAAGTGGGACACTCTGCACTTATGACGGAGCACAAGCTCCATTTTCCGCCCGAAATACCGCCGACGGTATCCGCGTTCAAACCGCGTCTTCTTCGGACCACCGTGGTCTGACTCGTCTCCTCCGCGAACGTGGTTACGGATACCACACCAACGCGCTAGAGGATGAACGCCGCTTAACGGTGGTCATCCGAGGGCTCCCCGTGGAGCTCACTACTGAGCGGATTTTCGAGGACCTCAAGTCCCAATCGTTCCCCGTCATCTCGGTGCACCGCATGTACCGAGCGACCACTAGGGTCCCGTTCGATCTCGTTCTCGTTCATCTCGAGCTTTCCCCGGAAGAAAAGCAAATTTTTAACGTCAAGGCAGTCTGCCAACTCTCCGGCCTTAGGGTCGAACCTCCACGCGGTCGCGGTTTTCCTGGTCAGTGTCATCGCTGCCAGCTGTATGGGCATTCCCAACGTTTTTGTCACGCGCGTCCAAGGTGCGTCAAGTGCCTGGACGACTACGCGACAGCCGACTGCTCGCGGAAGGGACCGGTCCCTGAGGATCCTCCCAACTGCGTCCTGTGCGGACAGAAGGGCCATCCCGCGAATTATCGCGGGTGCCTTAAAGCGCCGCGCAGGACACAGCCGGCAAGGCATCCTCCTCGGTTCGCACAGCCTCCATGGGCTCCTCTAGCCCCTAGGAGGCCCGCGGCCCCTCAGGCATCCCAGGCCCCTCAGGCACCCGCGAACGCGATCGCGAACGCTTGGGTGAAGCCTCCGAGGATTATCCCACAGCCCGTCCCCCAGTCGTTGCCGCCGCCGCCGGTTCGTAACTCCACCGACGGAGTTGCGAGTTCGCTCGCGTGCGTCACGAGCCTCTTCGGTGTAATTGACATCGAAGAGCTCCTAGTCTTTTCGAATGAAATGAGGGATTCCGCGCGGAACCCTCCCGCGAGGATGGAAGTGCTCCTCAAGCACGCCGTCCTAATCAAATCGATATACGAACACACGATGTCAACATGATGACATCGCGTGGAAGGGTAAAACCTCGCTCTCTGACTGTCGCTACATTCAACGCGAACGGGCTACTTAAGCAGATAGATCTAGTGCGCGACTTCGTGGTCACGCACCAGATAGACGTCCTGTTAGTACAAGAGACCTTTCTGAAGCCGTGTAATCGAGATCCGCGCATCGCGAATTACCGTCTCGTTAGGAACGATAGGGCAACCGCGAAGGGGGGAACCATCATCTACTACAGAAGGTCTCTTCATTGCACTCCGCTCGATCCGCCCCAACTAGTCAACGTAGAAGCGTCATTATGTCAGGTGGGTATGACCGGCCATCAGTCGATCGTACTAGCATCCGTCTATCTTTCTCCCAATAAAGCCTTACTTGAGAGGGACCTTAAGTCCTTACTCCAATTAGGTAACGCAACCATTCTGGCCGGCGACCTAAATTGCAAACATCCCCGCTGGAACTCCACTGTCGCAAACAGTAGAGGAAATCTCCTTGATAGGCTAAGTTACAAGGCTGGTCTCGACTTCGAGATCACCGCGCCTTTGAGTCCCACGCGATACTGCGACACAGACTTCCGACATGACAGACCCGACGTGCTCGACATAGTACTCTTGAAGGGCGTGACACTCCAGTTACGTTCTATCGAGACGCTATCCGAGCTAGACTCTGGCCATCGACCGGTCCTATTTCAGCTAGGACTTCCTCCCCTTAGGGAACCCGCGACCAAAATAATTATTAACTGGACGAAGCTTCGAGAGCAACTCCATTCCCCCGTACCAGCGCACCTCGACAAAATTCCTGACCAGCTTACATCGGTCGAGGACGCTGTCTCAGCCGCGACTAACTTCACAGAACATTTGGTAGACAGCATAGGAAAGTCCTCGAGGGAGGTCCGAGTGAACTTCGAGGGTTACCGAGCACTCCCTCCGGACATTAGACTTCTCATCACCCGTAAAAACGCCGCGATTAGAGCCCATGACCGATACCCGACAGATGACAACCGACGGAGGCTGCGCCGTCTCCAGAGGGAGTCGAGACAAGCTCTCGACGACTTCAGAGATAGCGGCTGGGATAGGACGCTTTCGACGCTCTCTCCAACACACCAGGCATTCTGGCGGTTGCAGAGAGCGTTGAAGGCGGACACTGTCTCAGATATGCCTCCCTTAGTTAGACCTAACTCCGCCATCGCGTTTGACGACCCTGACAAAGCTGAGTGCTTAGCCGACAGTCTAGAGAGCCAGTGCCGTCTGTCTGCTCAATCGGTTGATCGCGATCATGTCGAAATAGTCAACAAATCGGTCAATATAATGTGTTCTCAGCCACCGGCCGGTCCGCCAATCAAGGAAACGAACCTAGACGAGGTGACGTCCATAGTTAGGGCGCTTCACGCCAAGAAATCGCCAGGTCCCGATAGGATCACTAACAAAGTGATAAAGCTTCTTCCGCCTCCTTTAATTTACCTATTGGTTACCATTTTTAACGCTCTACTGGCCGGTTGCTCGTTTCCGGCCCAGTGGAAAGAGGCCATAGTGATAGGGTTCCATAAGCCGGGCAAACCCCGGCATCTGCCTAGTAGTTACCGTCCCATTAGCCTTCTTAGTTCCTTAGGGAAAGTATATGAGAGAATCATCCTCTGTAGACTTAGATCGGAAGTCGAGAGACTCAAAATCATCCCAAATGAGCAGTTCGGCTTTAAAGCCAACCTTTCATGTTCCCATCAGGTGCAACGCCTCACGGAGCACATACTGATAGGGGCCACTGTGAGGGCCAAGAACCATAGGACAGGAGCCCTCTTCCTCGATGTAGCTAAGGCGTTCGACAGGGTCTGGCACAATGGACTGGTGTACAAGCTATACCATTTCAAGGTGTCGGACAGACTCGTACTCATCATACGGGACTACCTGTCGAATCGCTCCTTTCGCTACAGAGTGGAAGGCGTTTTGTCAACCCCCCGCCCCATCAGGGCGGGTGTCCCCCAGGGTTCAGTTCTCTCGCCCATCCTCTACTCCATCTACGGTAGCGATATTCCTAGGCCGCGATCTAAAGTGCACCTTGCCATGTACGCGGACGATACCGCGCTTTACACGTCCTCTAAGGATCATTGGGAGATATACCAACGTCTCCAATCCGCAGTCGACTCCCTCGAGAGTTGGCTGCGGAAATGGCGGATCGAGGTAAACCCTGAGAAGAGCGTTTCGGTGCTCTTCGACCGGGGCCCCCCAAGGATCCTTCCGCGAATCAAACTCTTTGATAAATCGATGCCTTGGAAAGACGAGGCAAAATACCTAGGAGTAACGTTAGATAGAAAGTTAGTTTTCACTGCGTATATTAGGACCGTTCGTAGCAGAGCGGCCTACATATTAGGTCGTTTATATCCGCTGTTAGGCAAGCGGAGTAAAATGTCCCTTCGCAATAAGGTGACACTTTACAAAGCTTGCATACGTTCCGTCATGTCCTATGCGAGTCCCGCTTTTGCGCACGCTAATCTGAAACCCCTTAAGGTGATTCAGAACAGGTTTACACGGATTGCAACCGGGCCGCCGTGGTTCGTACGCAACATCGATCTCCATAGAGATTTAGACCTTCCGACCATCGCTCAGTACTTCAAGGGGCTTTCCCAAAAGTACTTTGAACGTGCTGAGCGACACCCGAACCCACTGGTGGCTGATGCCGCAGAATATAGACCACGTAAGACTACTTTAGTCAGAAAAAGAAGACCCAAGTCGGTACTCGTTGACCCCGACGACGCGTTCACAGTAGGTAATAACGTGTACGCGTAGGCATAATTGACACCACACAACATACAGACACACACCGTCTATACCGGTATAGACGAGGTCCCAACTGAGTAAGTGCTCCGTTGCTCCGGCGTGCTGCCGTCGGAGGACGCTAGTGTCCAAAAGTCCTTAGCTTCCCTCCTGCCTAACGACGCCCCGAGCCGAGGTCCGTGTCTCAATCTGAGACGCCCTCGGGACGTCGTTCCCCATGGGGGCCCATCTGGCCTGACCTCGTTAAGGGTGGGTCTCCAGACCCACCCGCTCCCCCGGTGACGCTGTAATAGCCAACAGGGCTAACAGTATAGACAAACACAAAAAAAAAAAAAAAAAAAAAAAAAAGTTTTTCAAATAACGAGAAGATATAAAACTTCTTGACATAAAATTTATTCTTTGCTTACCTATGCCGAATAAACAAGTATATGAAGCAATCAGGAGGCGTAAGCATCCAGAGTAAACAGACAGTCGGCTTATATACCTTATTTCAAAGGAGTAACGGATAAGATCGGCTCCATTTTAAAGAAAAACTGGCTGACTGTTTTTGACTGTTTATTGGGTATTAAGGTTAACAACAAGGGGTATAATAAGGTTAAGAAACCGCGATAGTTTAAAAGTTCGAGTAAGCCATTGCCTAAAATTTAAAAATCTTTTTACTACTAATGAATAAAAAATCTTAGATAACTTCTCTACCACTATTAGATTCAGATAATTGTTAAAATTATATAACCCTTATTGGTAAATGATTAAAATTAAAAATATTTTTTGTATATAATATATTCTATATATTTGTCGTATTTTGCTACAAAATAATTGTTCCAGATATACCTAAGTTACACATCATCAGTTTTGAGTAGTTACCTAAACTCTCCTAAAGCGATAATTCACTACCTTTTAAACTTTGAAAACATGGCGTCTGCATTAAAGTTACTTTGTTCGACGGATATGTTATGTCTGACCT
The DNA here is from genome assembly GCA_959347405.1 of Napeogenes sylphis. Classification (NCBI taxonomy): domain Eukaryota; kingdom Metazoa; phylum Arthropoda; class Insecta; order Lepidoptera; family Nymphalidae; genus Napeogenes; species Napeogenes sylphis. Next base: position 29,815,981 of record OY365783.1, on the reverse strand, counting down.
ATTATATTTTGCTTACTCATATCCCAATAAACAAGTTCTTGATCTAATATTATTAATTTTTTATAAATATTTTTAAACATTTTCTTAAATAAGTTACATAAAAGGTAATAGTTTATTTATGAAAAAGAATATCTAGTTTCCATATTAGTTTCGACATTGTTACCTTTGAATTGCAAACCTCGTCATCAAATTATGTGAAGTATGTAAATGTAGTAATTAATTTGAATTATTATTTTTTTCATTAATTTTTTAAATGATTCCTGAAAATATTATATCTCAAAACGATAGAATTGTTATTTTTTAGGGTTCTTTAGACAAAATTCTGAGCCTTTCCTAGTAGTTGTTGGCAGGTGTTCATCGGAACCCTTGAAAGTAAATGCTAGATTCTTATCCTCTACCATTTGGAAACTGCCTTGTCTTTATAGAATTTAGCGTTCTATATATTATTATCTTTATCTGTGCGCTGGTAATGCCTATAAGGCTTCTTTCTAAAATCCTCAACAATGTTTTTTACTCAGCAGTATATAGATTGAACATTAAAATATGTATGTATATATGTATGTATTTTTTAAATTATTTTATTTATAATACAAACAGGATATACCGATAGTGTAACAACCATATAAATCTACGAATAATAATTTTACAGAGCAATTTTAAAAACGAGCTGTTTGAAACATTTGAATAATATCATGACCACCGCCCTGATGAGACACTGATGAGGCCCGTTCATTTTTTTAATCAGCATGGTGATACAAATTAATCAAATTCAAAAAATAAAAAGTTATTGCGAATTTTTTGGACGAGATGTATGATGAATGCTGCTTTTATTGCAACTAATATTCTCAGATTTATGATAAAAAAAACTAGTTCAAGAAGTGTCAAATCTACTTGTTCATTGTAACTTCTAAACTTCACACTTAAATATTTCTAAAACAATACTAATTACATTAACCTTAATAATACTAAGCTCAAGACCTACTTTATTTATAATTAATTATTTTAAATATTGTATTACCTTATGTAATTTAAAAATGATTAGACATATGGGAAAAAATCACTGTGATAAAGAAAACTAAGGACAATCAACAAAAAATCAGTACTGGAAGTCACATATCAGTATGCATATCCGTCGCGGGAGTAACACCAGCGAACTGCATCAGTACCAACTCATACGTGACTATAGTCCCCGCAATCTGAAAAATAAAATTATTATAATTAATGAACGAAGTTATATCTCTCATTATCTGATTGCTACACTCTAACTCACTGCTAACGCTATTCCGCGTTTAACTTTAAAAAATTGAAGCCCAGTTAGTGCCACGGTGTCACCGTGAATCTGTTCTATAAATCGTTGCACCTGTTGTATAATAATGGAATTAAATAAGAGCAAAGATTTGTCTTCAACAGACTCCAACCTTAGCATACTTTTATATAAACTACCTCGATACCATAGTCTGCTGACGATACTTCATATAACGCATGCACTGGTTTTTGGCTGGCTGTATGTACTTGGGCTGCTATCAGAGACACAGCCAATGATCGTACAATAAGAAATATCAAGGAGTATAAGAAATATATTCCTTGCTCGTAACCGTGAAATATCCTAAAAGTAATGGCAATAAGTAATTTAATATTAAGTCGTGTTAAATTAATTTCATGTTACCTTCGGTCTGGACTTTGGCAAGATGGTGTAGGTCTCACGCCATCCCTTAAACATAAATAACATGATTTATAAAATAAAATACCAAAAAAAAAACAAATTTAATTAGCTTGACTAACTAAAAAAATGTTTGAAATAACTTACGCAAGCGTATGGAGCAATTGAAAACATATAAAAAAAAGATTATTAGCGAAGGATATAAATATAATGCCACCGATAACTTTGTCTACTTTCCGGACTAGACTCGAAGCACGATTATAATCCTCTCGCATGTGGCGCCAAAACGAAGAAGGTACAGACTAAAAGATATGGTTATATCAAAATAAAGGTGCTCTACATTTGTTCTGATGAAAAGATAAAGTTTTTTTAAACTTAATGATTTATTAAGGTCACAATATTAATAAAAAAGTGATGCGAAATTGTCAAATAAAATTTTGTAATATGTAGTTATAATGAAAATACTAAAAATCTTTACTACGACTACTCAGTGATCGCGCCATTGCAGCCCCGCATCTATGGTTTTTGTGTATTTCTTACTTGTTTCATAAATGTGTGTTTTTCATTAATGAAGTATTTTGTTTCTATTAAATTATTTGATTCATCAACTTTTTAGTGGGTTTAACATTAGCATTACATTATAACATGATATTAAATTCCCGATATTACATTATAATAAAAAAACAACATGTTAATAATTTTACTGCTTAGTATGCATGATATTAAAAAATATTATTATCTTATATGAGAACAAGGTTCTTTAATATTTGAGTATACAATTCTACTAATTTGTTGTGAAAATGAGTTAGGAGTTTAAGTATATATAGGTTGAAACTGGATTTAGTAACATTCTTACCGTATATTTAAAAAAGAAAATTGTTATTCTTTGCAAAGTCAAAACGTACCTTTCCTTTGACTGCCGATATTTTTTTGTTTATTTGTTCAAGTCTTGAAGTGAGATACAAACTTATATTAATAACAAACAAGTTAGAGAAATTCCAGTTGAATGTACATTGAAGGTTGAGGAACTGAAACAAAGTTTGTTGAGGTAATTAAAAATATATAGTTAATGTACTTATTACTTTTTGTAAACATTCAAGTAAATGACAGTTAGTTGACGATTAGTAACCATGACTAGTTTTTACTTATAAATAAAAAGTCAAACTTTGACCTATTATAATTATACCTGTGTCAGAACGCCCAAACTAATGCTGTAATTCACGAGGTCGTTGATCCAAGGAAAGCCCTGCACAGTGAGCGCTTCATATATCATGCCTTCAGGGTTACAGTCTGCAGCAAAGACTAGTCCCGATAGCTCAGATAAACCATGTTCCACTATAGTATTTGGTATGTTATAAATAGTTATGTACATGCATTTTCGAGTATACGTGGATAGGTACATACAAAAACGTATGTACTGATATTTATTTACCAGCCTACACACAACTTCTGCACTCTCAGGTTAGCTTAATAATGTTTTAATAGTAAGATAATGTTTTGAGTTAAGCCCACCTTTTGTACATTTTTTTTTGTGTGCAATAAATTATATTAAAAAAAAATAATCAATACTTTTTTAAAACATCAAACATGTCTATATGAATAATTTGGTATTTAAATACTTTAAGTGAATTGCAGTATAAGAGATGGAAAATATTAAGATTGAGGTGTGTATCTGTGAAATCGTAGCTTCAAAATGAATAAAACGAATTTAAATATTTTTATTTGTTTTAAAGGTGGCTTGATATAAAACTTATTCAACTATCGTTCAAGAAAATTTGTGCAGCTGTTTGATATCTAAGCTCTTTCCAAATGAATAAGAGTACTTTTTTTTTTTTTTTTTAATTATTGTAATAAACGAAAAATATAATATTAAATATTATTACATTAAATATATATAACATTATAACGCACCAAAAGCTAAAGAAAGCACTAGTAGACAGGAAATATTGCATTTCTTCACTAACGCGTTATCCATTACGGGATCAGCGGCTTCCGTCCATGAAATATAACGGCATAGCTTGGGCCACTTAGTTGCTATTTGCAGAAATAGAATTGTTATAATTGTATTGGAGATGTAAAACACCAGTGATGCTGAAAATATTACAAGGTATTATTGACCAAATCGACAACGTTGTCTAAAAAATATATTGAATATTTTTTTCGAATTCGATTTTCTAGATAGTATGCAAAATTCATAGCAACCAAGTTTTATTTCCAAAAATGAAGTACAGGTTGTACTTCATTGGATACGATGTCAAAAAATCGTAGACTGTCTTTGAGAATACAATGAAAGAGATTCTCTTGGTGCAATGTTTTTCTATAACTCATCTAATGAACTGAGGCATATCTCACAATTATTCATAAAATATAATATAATTAAAAAAATAAAAGTCAAAAATAAGCTTATTTTTTTTATTATTATAAAACCTACTGCGTCACCCAAGCTCAGGGTATCACAAGTGTAACGGTATTATTATGACAATATGTAAAAGGGAAAACAAGCAGATTTAAGGCACAAACTTTTGTCTAAATTTAATATTAAATGATGACATGTGAAACAAAATAATTAAAATAAATGAAACTAATGTTATAAATAAATGATGCTACTTACTATTTCCAGCAATTGAAGTTTCAGAATCTTTGAAATATTTTAACAAAAATAGCATGTTTAGAAAAATAGTTTGTAAAATTATTGTGATAATAGTATAAGCACATCGCCCAGAGAAATAAGTAAACCTGTAATCAGTTATCACATTTATTTTGAAAAATATTTAAATTCACTAAGTTAATGAGGCTAACACATCATTTTCCTGTCCTTATCCCTTTCTCGATGGGAATATCTTTTGTGGAACAAAGGGAACGGAACAAACTGGAACAAACAAGACGGCACAACAAAGTTTTAATCTTCTACGTATTTTTGTTACGTCAATACTGTCTTAACTCTTTTCATCCGCATGTCATCAATCACTCATCTTATTTATTCCTTTTTTTAGGGCTCCTGTAGGACATTTATTCACATTGACATTCATAGTCCATTTTATTACATTGTTTTCATCCTTTCTATTAATATAATAAAATATGGACATATTTAACTACTATGCCATTTCCATCTTTTTTATAACGGGCAAACTATACAACTTCTCTTAATATATATTTTTTTTGAAATATATGAACAGACTCATTTCGATCAAATACAACCTTCTTACGTTTGTTTTTTTTTTTCAAACCTCCTTTTCAAAAAACCTTCCAAACCTCTGATCTATACATTATTGTAGATTTAATTTAATAATAATCATTTTGTCAATTTTACCCTTAAGAATAAGTGAGTTACGTTGTCAATTAAAAATATATATATGTACTACTGTTGATCATAATATATTAATGCTTAGGCTATCCCTATATAATTTAGTGTCGAAATTTTTACATTTAGAAACAAAACAGAAATTAAGAACTTTGTTTATTATTTCATTACCTGAGCTTTGTCGTATCCACATCGCCAATACCGAGCACTGGATTGAGTCCCACAAACTGTCCTAAGATTATTGTAAGTTTCATGACGGCTTGAAAAGTAACGCGCTGCTCTCTGTATCGTCCAGGTACAGCAACCGCTTTATTATCTTTTACTGAAACTTAAATTATATATATTATTGATATACATAAACACAGTTTTGTCTATATAGAGAAAAAATGTTAATTTCCTTATCACAGAGCCTTCTACCTAATCTATTAATTTTAGTTAAATTATTTTAGTTTTTAATAACTTAACTACACCAAAGTACACGATTATTAAATGATAAACCAACATCGCTTATACAAATATAGTAAAATATTAATTAAAATTACTTACTGATATCATACTTCGATCTCGCAGGATTATGGATGACTGGATAATCCATAATTCTTAATATCCATAAATACAATTTCTATTGTAATTTATTGAATTCGACCCTTCGATGCAGAACCGGTTATGTTGTAGACTTTATGCACGTTTGACTCTATATGGGTCACAAAGACATCAAAATCAATTGATACTCCGTAGAATTACAGCTCCCTAGCAATGATATAGTTCAACAACTAATTTTTTTAGCAAGTAATAATTTGAGTCCAACTTACACGATATAAATCCTTTAGATGATGGAACAAAACCATTTAAATGTTCAAGTATTTACACGTCACAACAGAAATAAATTGTAATTTAAAAGATATTGGGATTTTGATGAATGATGCTTTTACCGCCACATAAATAAAACCTCGATAAATAAAGCCTCGCCGCGATCGCGGCGTTAATGTTTTTAGAATGTTCAGTTTTAAACTGTTAATTGACAATTTATATGTTATTGAGTTTCATTTTCAACTTTAACATATTAGTGTAGTTTAAACTATAATTAAAAATGAAACAAGACCCTATCTAATCAAATTAAGTAACTAATTTAGATATATGTGGACTCCAGATTTTTATTTTTTAATTCGATACTAACAGTCTTAACAACAATAGAAGACTTAAGTTTTGATTTAGAATTCCGCAATTCCAATTTCGCCATAAAATTAATTCCAATTATTACATTTTGTTATTTATTAAAACCTTAAAAAAATATGTTACCCTAGATTAATTAAAATGATCACTTCAAAACTGATAATAAACCAGACCAATTATAACCAACTATTGTAATTATAGTTGTTTTTCTATCATTCTACAGACAATTAGAATATTTTGATGTGACATTAGTTTCACTAATTGTATTTTTTTTAATAATATTAACATGACAATGAATTACGGATTTTTTTTTATACAGATAAAATAACAATAACTGATAAATTTCAAACTAGGAACTAGTTGAGTGTTCTTTACAAACTTGTAGATAACATAGAACTAACAGTAAATTTATTCAAAATAACCTAAAATATTCAACTATTTACCTTGAAATTTTGCTTACAGCGTTGTAAATGCAGAATTGTGACATGTTTTCCTTACCAGTTCAAAAAGTCATATCATACTACAGTACTAAAAATCCCTGACATGAACTCATGCATGTGATATTTGTTTGCTTAAAATGACTAAGAATTTTAGTAACCTTATATTTTATGATAATGATTAATCCTCTTTGAAAATATAATTATAGAAACGATTAAATTTGATATCAAAAAATAAGTTCGAATAAATTACTGTAATTGCTATATGTATTTTCATCTTCTAGTAACTCTGAAAAGAAAATACTAAAAAGAAAAAGCAATTATACTTCAATAAGAAAATTATAAATATAATACTACAATATTCAAAACAGGAGCACCGATTATCGAGCGATAGGACAGTTATTGTCTCGATATTGTGGTACGTCTATCTTAAAGCGAATTACCCAACAAGTAGCTAAGGCCATTATTGAGGAATCAATTAAATCGTTATTGGGTTCCTAGAGCTCTAAAAAATATGTCCACGTGTCATTATAACAATAAAAATAACGATGTAATTTAAAAAAAAAAAGTCGAGTTTTTTATATCATTTTGCACTTATACTCTTAGAACATATATTTAAGCTTACTCATGTAAGCTCATTACCATATGATTATTATATTATAATGAAAATTTATTGAGCCCCAGAACATATACGAGATAATAATTGTTCAAAATGTTAAACTTTTGTCGCATCGTTATAATTAAATTAAATGAAGTCGTATTTAACTTTATCCTTAAAGCTTCTGAAAGCTTTTGAAATTCGAGTGAAGTGTTAATAAGGCACATTACAAGTAACAAGAGTTATTAACAACTTTGAAATGAATCTACCTACATTGTTAATTGTATGTTCATTGTATTATTTTATGTATAACAAATGTAATGTTTATATTTTTCCATATGTAATATGAATTTTAAATAAAGATGAATTATTGTTGTTACATTATAGGGTATTTTCAACTCCGGAAAACATTCTTATTTTTAAGGACTATGTTTATAATTGTGATAAAACTAAATTGAAATACATTTATGACAGAAAAAAACTGTTTACAAGACTTGTTAAATAAAATAAAAAAACTGAAGACTGCTGAGAAAGTTATGCTAATAATTAGAAAACAATTACTCTAATAATTAAATAACTCGTACAATAGAAAACAAAACCCAGTTTTAATTAATATAGGTAACTATGAATAAACAAATCAAATAGCCTTTTTCCATTTCTCACACGTCTTATCATTTCTGCTTTTATCGCTTTTCTATAACTGAGCCTATTCCTCCCATTTTTACAAACTATTTGTTTATATGCTAGAATGGTTTGTTAAGATCTATATGAGGACTACTAAATAAAAATTAGCACTGTATGTTGTTATATACAGTATATATATAGGGTAGTACAGGGAAAGATATAGCACTTTAAAAATTATATTAAAATTAAACTTACTGCTTCATAAAAGTAACCATAAAACCAAATTGAGATAAGCTTGTCTTCATATTTAAATTTATTACCTTTCATTAAAATAATACTCACAACTCTCTTATTCGAAGCAATTACAAAATACTCTCGGTAAGTCAAACAATTTATTTTATTTAAATTATGTATTAATCATTACCATAACATACATACATAAATTTCCTAAAAATATTATTTTGCGTTTACTTTTTATTTTTTTTTACAGACTTTAACGTACTACAGACATAATTAGAAAAAAAATACTCTATTCACGATAAGTAAACATAAATCGGGAAAATAAAAATATATAGAAATAGAAAGGTTCATTCGTCTTTATCATCGATTTATTCGCCGCCTAAAGAATATTGGCGTGAAATAGATACTTCAACGACAATTATGCTGAGTTAGAAAAAGGGATTCTCTAAGCCCTTCATTCTTCTTATTTCCTTTTAATTCAAAGGTGACCAATGTTTTTAATACTTTGTCTTTTTAATATTTAAGATATTTGTTACTTAATAAAAATTTAATAAAATGTGTGTTTGACATTATATCTACTATAAATAGACCATGTTTTAATAAAAAAGTTCTGTTAGTTTATTAATTCTACATTTCTGCATTTTACCTTATTGACTACATTTTATAAACGCGAAACCTTTGCATCGACTACGTGCAGCAGCTCTCTGCGTGTGTGGGTGGGGAGGAAGTGTATAACAATATTGATATGTTTTACGTGTATTTGATTTTCCATATTGAAATTCGTTCGATACTTGATTTCAATATCTTTAAGTATCTAAAATCCGAATTGTCGTTATCTATGAATATTAATTATATAAGAGAACGAGGCTTGTCTATGTATACCGTTCTTTATTTAGAAATTTGCTTATTGCAATTGGGTTATATCTAATATGTAAACTATAGTAATTGTAATTTGAATATTAAACGCAATCTTTAAAATATGTAAAGATTAAGTTTTTAAAGGTGTCAAAATAGTATTATCGATTGTATTGTATTATGTGTATTGTTGGATTTTAATAATTATTGTATAATAAGTATTGTGTTGTTTCTTATTTCCATATCCATAAGGGTTTATTCCTATCTGTCTATTATATTATGAGACGAAGTATTTGATAAGCAAATAAGTGAAGCAGTGTGTCGGTGTCAACTGTCATTTACTTCGGGTGACAGTTGTCACTGTCACTAACTCAGAAGTAACAATGAGCGCAACAAGAGCCGTTAATTACATCTTGGAGCGGCATTCGGTTCACATCGACTTACCGTGCTACGTGTTTTGGTGAAGTGTCGTTTAGTGTCTAGGATTATTGTACAATCGAACCTTAGATATATTTTTTGGTGCGTAATTGTTGCATAGTCAATTAGATAGTAAATATTACACCCAACTACAAATTGTTTTTTATCCCACCCGCCTGAATACCTACGGCTGAAGATGGAAATGGACTACGGACAAAGGAGCTCCATCTGATTTCCCCTTAATCAAAAATGGGATACAACGGACTAGCACCGGAATTAAACAATGTAAATCAATCCACCTACTAATAAGTCCAACTACTCTAACAAAAACAGTATGCTATATTTTGAGTAACTTAGGTATATGTAGTAGGTTACAATATAATGGGTTGTAATTTAATGTTATAATAATTACTAAAATGTTACGAAATACATTTGTTTTTCTTATATTGTCAATTGACAATATTATCTTTTTCGAGTTTATCAAATTATTTTCTTGGCATTTTCTTGCTGTTAATATAATGTAGTAAATAAATTATAAATTAAAGTAAATTTAATGTTCGTTATCACAGAGATTTCAAAATATCACGTAGAGATAAGCCTTTATAACGGGGCTTTCACCTCTGCTTTGTACCTTTACGTTATCATATTGCTTGCTCCGGCAGCTTTACTTAATATTGATTTTTATTAAATTATACGAGATTCATAAAAACTACTACTATTTCCGGTAAGTAAATTATCTTATATTTTTTAAAACAAAATGTATATAACCATTTTGAAATTGATGAAATTTGATGTCAGATAAATAGCGGATAAATTTACTAATTTTAAACAACATTTTATAGACATTTTACACAAAAATGTTGTTCTGATATTCTTTTAAAAATTTTGCTACAAAAATGTTATTAAACTTACAAAATAATTTTAAATATATATGGATTGAAATAGTCTTTAATGTCTGATTTGATTAAAAAGTTTGTAATTATTAATGCTCATAACAGAGTTATTACATAATTTGTTAGTTCATGTTCATCCACTCCTGGTTGTTAAAAGCTAACTTGAGATCAGGTATTTCGATGTCGTTTCCATTTTCCCGTAACAAAGCCGCTTTGAGTCGGTAACTAGAATCCTGGGGCATTCAAATATATGTTAATTCAACATTAACATCTTCAATTATAATAAAGATTGCAAAAAAATATTTGTCAGTCACATGATACTGGGGCCTTTTTGACATGTTGTTTCATTATTTTTTTTGTAAAGTTTGATATTATTTATGTATATTATGTATGTATATCCAAGTTATTTAGAAAGACCATAAGAACCCATAATTCTACTCAGTATTAAAGAGTATTTTTAAAATACTATATCAAATATTAGTTTTAAAAGTTACAAATTCGCATGTATAATAAAAATCAAAAAAATAAAATAAAAATCAAATGGAAATTCAGAGGCATTCTGTTTACTGAGTAACTTCATACATACATCGATTCTTTTCTCTTCAACACTATCGCGTATATCTTTCGTCCTGCGGTAGTTTCCGTCATATACAATTCCGCTACGTCTGCTGATTTCATGCAACGGTATTGTGTCTCTCCTTCTCAATGTATTGATAAACGAATCCATGTTTCGTTCGTAACAATTGCATAATAATATGAATTGTAATATAAATATTTTATACATTATGTAAACGTGGTAACCCCAAAGTTATGCTCATACTATATTTATCTGATACTGAATTTTTGTTTTAAATATTTTATTATATCGTAAAATACGATAACACTTCACTTAAAAATACAAAGAAAATTCATTTTATTTATATAAATAAAATTAAATTTCATTGCGATTATTATAATCTACTAGTTAATGGATGAAAACAAAAAAAAAAAGGATAAAAAATATTCTTTATATATGTATATTTTATGAGGCATAAAATATACATAAAGCTTGAGCCTAAGAATAACATTTTTTTAATAATTTACATTCGTTTGCAACATTCGAAGAATCGAAGACATGTATCCAATTAAATACAAAAAAATATGCTTAAATGGCTGTTTCTTTAAATTTCATAGAAGTTTGATTTTGTTACGGCTTAAAGGCATTCATAGACCTGAGTATTTAATATAAATTTCAATTTAATACTTTTACGCGTTTGATATTGTTATATTGCTGAGTATATTTTTTTATTAGATAGTAATTTCGTATGTAGGTAAAATAAAGATAACAGTATTTATGTAACTACATAATTTCGTTGACAATAAATATGTGAAATATTGTTGTTGGCATTGGATTTAAGAATTTAGAATTATGTAGTCACTATAAATTATTGTTAGTATTGGTAAAAAAACTTAAATAACTCAGAAATAATCATCGTAATTGCTCACCTACTCTTCTACTAGACCTTATGATCGTTTCTTCTCCCAAATATATTTCCCGTCACGGTCAGTGTGCCGCTGATGGTTTCTTCCACTATGATTTAATTTACCTTTCATACATGCTACGTCCTCCTAAATCTAAGAATAAAATACTTTTGCAGTATAATTTTGGGGGAATGGACCTTATTCGGCTATGTGACGATGCACGCAATATAAACTAGTCTTATGTTTATACTGATGGAAATTTGGCCTCTAAGGTTAAAACACTTAACACACTTTTAATCCAGCTGAATGACATTCATGCTCCAATAAAACCAGTTAAGAATAAACACTTGCCTGTGCCGTGGCTTACAAAAGATTTAAAAGAGCTAATTCTCAAGAAATGTCTTGGAAAATCGAAATACAAGGCAAATAGGTCCGATACAAATCTCTTTAAGTATAAGAACCTGAGAAATCCCTGTAATACTCTGTGTAGGGATGCACAACGACGCCATATTCATAAACATGTCGAGAACGGTGTCGAAGTACGTACATGTAATTTTCTTAAATCTCTAGGATATAATAATATCGATCTAGAAGGTCTCAAGACTTCATTCTCGGCGACAGGTAATACTTTGGACAATATTTTAAATACTAATACTCTAAATTCCATCGCAGCACTTCCTATTTCTGATTCTCTACCGGTTACTTTTGATCAATTTACTGAATGTGATGTTAGAGGAGGCATATTGTCCGTTTCTTCTAATGCCGTTGGTAGCGATTCTATCAGTCGTAATATGATTGTCCCTATTATAGATACCTTGATCCCCGTGATAACCCATATCCTTAATCATTCCATATTAACTGGTGAGTTTCCTACTTTATGGAAAGATGCCCACATTATACCCCTTTCTGAAAAACCTCACCCCTCCTCTTTCTCCGACTACCGATCCTTTTTCTATTTGACCCCTCCTTCCAAAAATTTTGGGAAAATTTGTATTTTAACAATTCAACTCCTTTACCGATCAAATTAAGTTGTTAAATACATCTCAATCTGGGTTTCAAAGAGGCCACAGTTGCATTAATCAAAGTTTCTGACCACATTAGAATGGGAATGGATAATAAACAACTCACAGTATTGATCTTTCTCGATTTTAGTAATTATTGCATAAGAAACCTCTCCCCCGCACGAATAAAACGTCATTATCTTGGAGACGATTATTTCGACCAAACATAGATAAGAACAATCTCGACGAGCATAGCTTTCGATAAAAAAAACCGCATTCAAATCCGTCCACGCGTTTGGCCGCAAATTTGCCACAGACAGATACACAGACACACAGATCGACAGGTCAAACTTATAACACCCCTCTTTTTAGTCGGGGGTTAAAAAAAAAATGGCAAAATATTGACATCAGAATCTTTTTGGATTGTTATAAATTTCCTTATAAAGAGGAAGTGACCCGTAATATTTCATGCCTTTAGATAACAGAGCTTCATTCATAAGATCTATTTTGGTGGGGTATTTGTCAAATCAGACATTTATTTACTTTTTACGTTCATTCTTCGCACACAGAATGTCGTTACAATGACGGATGGGTTTTTTGGCAAACTTTCGTCGTGTCATGTTAAGGATAAACTATCCACACATTATGAGCGAATGAACCCATATCTATATTATTGTAAAAATAGCTACCTTATAATACTGTAACCCATATAAATAAAATAACTGATATAAAAAAGTTTTTTGTTGTTTGGTTGTCGAGTGGTTAGCGCGCAGACTAGACGCCTAAAGTATCGCAGCTCAAGGAGGTTCGGATTCCCAACAGGGAACAGACATGTGATCAGTATTGATGTCTGTATTTCTAGGTTTGGTCGTTTATTAAATATATTCAAACTATTTATAACGTTTATTTCTAAGTATGTTTGTTTTAGTCTAAAACCCTTAACACAAGCAAATAACTAGCTTACTTGAGGGTTAGATCAATTTGTGTTATTTGTCCTGTAATATTATTGTTATTATAATAATATTATGACTGCACCATTGAGAGTTGCAATATTTTGCGAAGATTAAAGATGAAGATATTATTATTCTATTTATATTTTAAATAGCATTTAGATGTTATTGCATTTTAAAATAGCAAAGATATTAAATATAGAATGAAAAATAAACCGATACGGACAAGAATTCGAATCCGCAACCAGTGAGAAACTGTCCCATTTAAATTAAACACTCTATATATGATCGTCTTTATCGAGACTTTGTGACATCTGCTAGCCTTTTTTTTTTAATATTCTAAACAATGTTTCTAACTTTGCAGTATCGATAAATATTGCAAAGATGCCACAACCGAAATTAATGTTTGAAAATATCTTTTTTGTTACTCATGCGGGGAAAGTACTATCTTTGCGCATGCTTTTTGGGTCGAAAATACACTAATTGCCCACTTGTCGATTTGAGTGCGATAAATAAACTTTTCGCACCCAAATTTTCATTGTCACACGCTAATTCGCAAATTTGCGTGTGCCAATGAAAATTTGGCATACTTTTATTATCCCCGCATTTGTAATAAGAAATAGTATGTGCAACTAGTGCGAGGTTGTCTGAACTTTTGTGAACTACTCGCACTAGTTGCATAATATACTATAAAAATGTGTTACTTAAAATGTAGTTTTTTAGTAAAATGAAAAGTATCTTAGACGAAGCTTCTTAGCAATCCATGGATTCAACGTGCGGGTGCCGGGCCCATCGCGTTGCAAGGAGAGGAGTGCAAGCAGTGCCTGGGACTTGCGACCCAGGAGTAGGTTTAAGGGGCCCCTTTATTATGCGCAAAAACGCTCACCTTCACCCTCCACACTCCTCTCCCTACCTAACCAAATTTGGAAAGAACCTAGTAATGCCGCCTTTGAAGTACGTTCTAGAAATGAACCGATGCTTGTTCTAGAAAGGCCAAGATCTTTAAGTAGGTTATAGAGAGATTTTGCTGTTATACCTCTCGCTCCCACTTCTACCACGTACAAACTAACTATAAATTTATTCCTGATCAGTTCGTTGGTTAGTTCGTAATACTTATTGAGCTTCAATGTGTGATCCCTTGGGATGTTTGTTTCCCAAGGAACAGTAAGCTCCACAAGTATCACGCGCCTCAGATGTTTCGAATACAGGAATAAGTCCGGTCTGGATGACGAAACACCAACATCCCCAGGGATTTTGTAATGCTTTTCATACGTGTCCATCATGAGAATCCAATCAGGAGCCGCGCCTAATATTGAATAAGGCTTCGCTTTTGATTTTTTGGAGGAGCCTTCTTTTACGAATTCTACAGATCGTTCGGTGGTTGTTATACCCTTCCGCGCTCTTGCTACTGAAAGACTAACCGCTTCCCGTATAATTTCTAATACCTTGTCGTGGCGACGCGAGTATTGACCTTTATCTAGAAGTACCCTACACCCTACTAATAGGTGTTTCGCGGTTCCTATTGCCTCCCCACAGATGTTGCAAGACTTTTCGGTGGCTTTGCCCCATCTTACTAAATTACTTTGATCTGGGAGAGTCATTTGGAATGCATTAAGATAGAATTTTAATAATGCTGGGGACCAATCATAAATTAAGGTGCGCCACTTCAAAGCTAGTGGAATACAAAAATCTCCTATGGTCACCCATTCGTTTTGAATTTCTAGGCTCATCGCGTGGAGTCGGTAATTATCGTTTTCGTCTTGTCGAATAAAAGATTTTGTTATGTCTATGTCTTGAACTTTCGTACTTGATCCTAGCCCTACTTTATTTGTTTGAGCACCTATCATAAACTTTTTATGGAATTGAAGTCGTGACTCGAGCTCTGAGGCAACTTTGTCTTTTGGGAGAGAAGTTACAGTATCATCTTTAGATTTTCCGATGATATGTCTTTTGGTGACTCTTAGATGTTTGTAGAGCTCCGATGGTTTCTTTAATTTTAATCCAAAGTTGTTACGGTCTCTAAATAAGGTTGAAGAGTCCGCTGAGTGCGCTAACCCGAGCCATAACTTCAATGTCTTTATGACGCTTGCATCTAACTTTGACAAAAGGGTTTTATTTATATCATACACGAGGAAAGGCCAATTTAGACGTGATGTTAAATAATTATCGTAAATCCAAGCTTTTTTGACGTTACTTATTGGTTGGTTGTCTACCTTTTTGAGATCGTTTAAAAAGCTATCGACTATTACATCCAACGATGGAGTACGGCCTTGGTAATCGATTTTTTTACCTAAAAATTTAAACGGAGCTGCTTCCGTAACCGTACTAACGCACTGACCGCTCATTATAAGACCCGGATCGTAAGAGGTATATTTGGTATTCCGTCTACCCAGACACAGACTAAAACATTTACTTGGTTTTGTCCTCAATCCGCCCGTCCACGTACAGAAATCCTCAACTACATTTAAAAGTACCTGACATTGTTTCGGATTACGTGTCAGTATCGCGAGATCATCTGCAAAAGCTAGTATGGATTCTGTGTATTTGTTGTTGAACTTAAACCGATAGCCCCACTTTTTTTCATTTCTAATTAATTTGTCTATTAAAATATTAATAACTATATTAAATATAATAGGAGAAATACAACAGCCCTGAAATAAACCAACGTTATAATTAAGGGGTTTTGAATGGTTTTCATTAAAAATTATTGAGAATTTTAATTTTGAATAATATGATGCAATAATGTCGCGAACTACCATAGGAAAGTTATACCATTTAAGCGCGAACATCATTAGTTCATGTCGTACCGACCCAAAGGCGTTTTCTAAGTCTAAGCTATTAATAAGCAGATTATTATGTAGAGATCCCGAGCAGAGTATTATGTAGAGATGCGACGACCTAAATTATGATTAAGATGTCTGTAAAAAGGACTCGCTATGTTTATTATGGGAAAAAATAGTGAAATTTGATAACTGATTAATTATTAATATAATAAATGCCTAAATGGCTGCTTTGCTTAATAGTAGTAATCTACTATTAAGCAAAGCAGCCATTTAGGCTCACAGATTTTGCTATGATTATAATAGCAGGCGCGTGATGAGTTATCGATGAAATATATCGCCATCGTAGTTAATATATAACTGTTGTTGCATTGACAACCACGTTAATTTATTTGATTGATTTTTATTCTGATCTGTTCGAGAAGTATAGTAATAAGAAAAACAACAAGAAAAGGCGATATGAGCAATAAATAAAAATAAAAAAATAAAAATCTAGAGTAATTTACGACGAAAATCAGATCAAAATACGTGCACCTGTAATATAATTATCTGTTCCATTAAATTCTTATCATTGCTTTGCCGAACTCCATCGTGTCATGTTGCTAATAAAAAAAGGTACGTCATGATAGAACTCATTCAACTAGTGATTGAATTGCACAGTCTATGTATTAGTATATTTTACAATACTAAGTATTTGAAGTGCGAGAACGAATGGTGATCATTTCACTAAGTGCTGGCACAGTGAAAAAAAGCAACTAACTAATTACTTAGGTTGTTTCTAGAAGACTATTTAAATTATATTAAAAAGTTTCGATGCCGAAAATAAAAAGAAGATTAATTTGGAAAAGACGAATATTGTTTACGAAAAATCTGTCTCCTAAATAACAATTCGGATATTTTGAAAACCTAGACCTAAACCAAAAATTTTAATAATCTAGTTACCGGCAATGTATAGTATTTTTTTATATAATTGTGTATTTACTGCGTGCTATAAAATATACATAAAGTATGAGCTGATCAAAAAACATTTTAGATTATGGCAAGTCCATACGTTATTCAATATTGCACTACATAGTGTTTTGAGTATAGTAAATGTTTTTGAATATTATTCAAAATGAAGTAAAAAATGGTTTAAAATGTTCGCTAATTGTATTATTTTTTTCTGTAAGTTTGAACTCAGTTTATAAGTTTTTTTTAATCAACAGCTAGAATATCGTCTTTAACAACATCTTCCTTATTCAAAAAGCGCCGAAATCGTTTTTAAACTATGTTATAAATCATTACCACCCACTCACCCTTACTCTAAATGTTTAGGATTAGACCAAACTCTCAATCTCTTTCACGCTCTTTTATAACACGTCAACTTAGTGGAAAATTGCTTCTCTGTCAAATCAATTCAATCAATCAGTCAAATCAATCAATTTCACGGCTTCCATCAATGTCTTTGTCAAAAGCCCTTTTCTAATTAATAATAATATAGTAATCTTTATTGGACACATTAAATTCATACAGTCAACAGATTACCGGGACTCCTGCACTAGCAGTGCTGTTTTGCAAAAGCCAATATCCTCCCCTTGATAATAAGTTACAACAATTTAGACCGTTAGGAATTGGTTATTACTAATCTAATTATAAAAAAAATATATAAAGAAGATTAACAATGTGATATTTAAACCAAAATTAAACATTACATTTAGTGTTCAGTTGTTCACTGTTTTGTTTTCATCTATTTTATCATTTACGTGTGTAGTGTGTTAGTGTATGTGTGGGTGTATGTATGTGTGAGTTTGTGTATGTGTAAGTATTTACGTTTGTGTATGTAAATGTTACGTCTGCTTATGATTATTATTTGACTGACATTAAAAGATTTTCTGTATCATTTTAATCTAAGCATTTTAACCAGGCAAGTATTTTTTTCTTTGGTGCATAATAATATTTTTCTTTAGAGTTTTAATATTAAAAAATGTGTTAGTTTTATTTATAAATAATTAAAGCATGCTAATTGTAGTGTTTTCGCCCAAAAGCCGTTTTGGTAAGATTCATGGGACATATTTTTAACCTTTGATTTATTATAGATAATTAAAAAGGTACACACTTTTTGTTTTAAATTTTGACAACTTCATTTCTACACGTATGTCTTACCAAGTCGGAACAAATCTTATAACAATCCATAATCATGCTTAGATATCTCCGCGTTACATCCTTTTCGACTGTCCGAATTACATGACCAATCTACAACACACAATTACTTCTCATATTTTCTTTCACCGCGGAAACTTTTTAACTATTTGTACTTTTTACATAAATATTACGATATCTTGTATCGTCACACTATCAGAACACCATCGAAAAAAAAATGGTAATATTGAAGAACATAATATTAAAAAATAAACACTTAGTGTAAAGTGAACATATGGGAGAACAAACAATTACGAAGTTTATCAATTACGATATAACAGACTAAACTAATATTGAATGATTTTTAATTGTCATATTTTAGTTACTAAATACAAAGTTGTTCTAGTGTTGCTTGAAATATCAAAAGGCCAGAATTTATATAGTAATGTCTGTGAAGGTATATGCGACGGCTTGCCTGCAGATGATATTCAACCAATCTGCATGATGCTGAGCAGGTACAAACGAGGATATGAGTTCTTTCTCAACCTTTGCCATGCGAGACGGACAATTTGTAGAGAAAAATTGGGTATATTGTTATTATTTATTTTTATATAAATACGCTTATAAATTTCATAAAAATATATTTATTTCAGTTATGGAAATGGTTCATCCAGCGAGATGCATGAAAAGCAACCAATTTTTTAGGTCTATCAATAAGTAACTTAAATATTAAAATATAAAATGTATCTGTTATTTAAAGTCTTCTAAGACCCAAATATTATTTAATTTATTTATTTAGGACAACTTACAAAACATACGCAATTTATAAGTTTAACAATAAACAAAATTACATTTTTTGCTGAGTGTTGTTTCATTTAAAAGTGGAAAAGGCATGGCAAGGGACAGTTTCATCTAATAACTACTAACATCTAACGCTACTTTTCTTACTATTAAAAACAAAAAAAATATATATACAATTGCAACAAAAACCAAAACAATTACAAATCTCTCACAAATTACCAGGCATACTGCTACCAGAAAAAAAAATGAACATTTAAAATATTTTAACATATAAACAACAAAGTAACAAGAGTAACACATTATAATGCTTACTAAACGTGATCAATATTTCAGAACATAGTGATTCATCTTTATTTTTAAAATTTATGGTTTATATAAGGACGATGTAAAGCTGGCGATGTAAAGATTTTCTATTGAATATTAAAAATGAATCAAAAAACATCAACAATGAATAATAAAACAAGAAGTTTTACAAAAAAATAAGTAAGTTAAGACGTTTTTTATATAAATATAGAATGAAAAATAAACAAACACAGGTAGGTTCGAATCCGCGACCTCTGGGAAACGGTTTCGTCGCTCTACCAATTGAGCTACCGTATCCGCTGCCGGTCTCGATGAATTATCCATCTATATGTGTCGGTTTGTTTTTCATTTCATATTTAAGGCCTAACATGCCGATAAACATGTTTATAGACATTTTCAAATATTTTAAGACGTATATATAAAAAATTGCTGTCAGTTCGTAATCGTAATAGGTTTACGAGGTGTGATCAAAATGTACGGTGAACGAATTTTTATACCGGTAATAGCTGATGCTACAGCCATATGTTGTAATTTGTTAAGTAGCGTGATCCGCTGACACAGGCAGGGACAAGTTGTATCACGTTTGAACATGTCAGTCAGCTGTCAGAGCCGCTAGAGTGAGGTTGTGTTTATCGTGTCTGTCGCGCAACATGGATTTCGAACAACGCATTTCGACTTTATGGCAAAAATTGTGACTGGAGATGAGAGTTGGGTCTATGGCTATGACCCAGAGACCAAAATGCAGAGTTCCCAATGGAAAACCAGTTCATCTCCTCGCCCTAAAAAGGCACGTCTGTCAAAATCAAACATCAAGGTCATGCTCATTGTTTTCTTCGATAGTGAGGGCATAGTGCGATCAGAGTTCGTTCCAAGAGGAACAACTGTAAACTCGGAATTTTATAAGGGCGTACTGCAACGCTTGCGAAACGACATACGAAGAAAACGGCCAGAAAAATGGGCCAATGGCTTCCTTCTTCACCACGACAATGCGCCGTGTCACTCCTCGCTTCTCATCCGTGAGTTTTTGGCAGAAAAAAATGTTCCTGTCTGTCCACATCCGCCATACTCACCGGATTTAGCACCGTGCGACTTCTGGCTCTTCCCAAAAATTAAAAGTGTGCTTAAAGGAAAACGTTTTGATACCATTGCTGACATTGAAAGGCCACGACCGAGCAGCTGAAAGATGCCTTCCAGAAATGCATCCAGTCATGGAGTCAACGTTGGAATAAATGCATTGCTAGCCAAGGAGAGTACTTTGAAGGAGATTAAATCAGATTCTATGTAAGCGTGATACTTTTTATAATATAATTATAATATAGTCTGTATATCAGTCAGTCTGTTTATTCCGGCTCATCTATAGTTGACCGAATATAATTTAACAGAACTTTTACTGTTACTTGAGAGTTGAGACAATAATAATAATTATAATAATAATAATATCAGGACAAATTACACACATTGACCTAACCTAAGTAAGCAAATTATTTGCTTGTGATAAGGGTGTTAGACAACGATACAAATACATAGAAATACACATATAAATAATTAGAATATATTTAATAAACGACCAAACCTAGTAACACAGACATTTATGCTCTTCACATAAATGCCTGTCCCTGCCTGGAATCGAACCCGAGGCCCATTGCGCCGTGACACGTTAAGCGTCTACGCTAACCACTCGACCAACGGGGTGGTTAAACAATGTGTAATGCCTATTTAATATACACAAACACTGCATCCCTTTCTGAATAAAAGGTTTTTTATTAATTTACTACACTTATCAAAATATCGTTTTAAATCACCACGTATCACCAGGGGGAAGAGGAGGTTTAAAAAATGTTAAAAAAAATCACGTGATTAATGGACGGCCCTGTGAAAATATACATGATTCAATACTCATAAAGATGTCAAAAAGCAAAGTAAGGTACTTACATATTTACATTTCTATAGACTACGCTTATGTTATGCTACGCCATTTTAATGTCTCAAAAGCCAATCTAAACAAATATCACCTCGTCAGTAGTTACTAACATTTCAGAACATCATTCATAGCATTTTTCTTTTGCTGGTAGTGCTATCTCCACTAATCGTACAAAATATGATACATCACATTTTTTAAATATATATATTAAACTTTGATAATAATATAATAGAAAAATATATATAATATATATATATTAGTACTGCTGTAAATGATGATAAATAGGATAGGAAATCAATATTGAGGATGTTTTTTAAACCAAAATGTCTCATCCTATCGGTTAAAACCAAAACAGCTAACAATTTACGAAAATAAGAAGTAGTTTACACTTAGTTACATGTACCACATGTCTCTGATTAAAAGAAGTTTGTCAGGCTTCTAATCTAAGTAGCTTCTAATCGCTTTATTAAATAGGTATTATTTTTTGTAGAATGTGAGAATAATCCTCGCTGCTGTAATTGACATAGTTACTAAAATAAAGACAAATATTGATCGAAAACAAGTTTGCTTAGGTATATTTATTGATTTAAAAAAAGCTTTCGATACTGTCAGCCACTCAAAGCTATTACATAAACTAAATAACATAGGAATCGAAGAAACAGCTTTAAAAATGTTAACTTCTTACCTTACCAACCGTAAACAAATAGTTCAAATTTCCAATTATAAAAGTGACACTCAATTAGTAACCTGTGGTATACCACAGGGTTCTATCTTAGGACCATTACTCTTTTTGATATACGTCAATAATATTATAAATTTAAACCTATCCGGTCAAATAACTCTCTATGCAGATGATACTTGCCTTTTCTATTTTGCACAGTCGATTCATGAAGCTATAGCACAAGCACAAAAAGACCTTGATATCGTAAATCAATGGTTTCTTTATAACCTTCTTACAGTAAATGAAGCAAAAACTTCATATATGATTTTTAAAGCGAAAAATAAGAAATTACCTGATTACACCCCACTTAATATAAATAACTCTATTTTGAATAAGGTTGAAAAAGAAAAATATTTAGGTCTAGTTTTAGATGAAAAGCTTACATGGTATCCTTATTGATCAAATAATGTTAAAATTATCATCACTCACTGGAGCATTGCGAAAAGTTTCTAATTGCATTCCTCACAAACTCCGGACTACTATTTACAATGCCTTAGCTAAGCCACATTTTGAGTATCTAATTGAAATTTGGGGGTCAGCTGCTCAACTACATCTTAAAAAATTACAACGAATACAAAACAAACTAATAAAGGCACTATTTAAATTTAAACACTTTAAACCATCTAAAGACCTATATCGAGAAACGAAACTGCTAAACATAAATCAAATTTACACATACAACACTTGCAACCTTATTAAAAAAATTACTACTAATAATATACATTCGAATATAACATTTACACCAAAAGTAATAAAACATAACCTAAGAAACAAAAACAAAATACATGTCTGGCAGCCTCGTACAAAAACTTATGGTAATAAAAATATAAAGTGTGCGGGTGCCATATTATATAATAATTTACCTGATGTCATTAAAAATTGTAACAATATTAGGCAGTTTAAAAATAGTCTCAGATTATACATTAGAGATAATATTTTAGAAAACAGATAAAGTATTGTATAGCTACCTTAGCTTTGTATTTTGTATATGTTTTAGATAAGTTCCTTAATTGTTAAATTCGTTTTTATTGTCCTTATTGTGTTTTAATTGAATTGAATAATAGGTTTAGTTACATTTAAATAATTTCCTAGTTAAAATAAGATTGTAATTGTGTATGCACGCATGCACATGCAAGCTTGCATAGATGCACGTATATGTGTGTTTGTATGTGTATGCATGTATAAACATAACGGCGGAATAAATGTAATGCATGCGTCAACAAGTTTGCTAAATTGTATTTACTTAATCTCTGTATAAGTGAACAGTGTGTTCTTCATGAGAAATAAATATCTTTAAACATCATCCTAAGGTAACCCCATTTTAATGATAACCAACAATTACTTGTAAAACGCCAAAAGTGTAGAGTAAACCACTTACATTATTAAATTACTGTGAAGAAACCACATTTCATTAATAATAAAATATTATTTGACAATAAATTACTATAATTGAATTACATACTTTGTAACGATAACATACATATTCTTATTTTTTACCTGTACCAGTGTGACGAGCGTTGGTACAACCAATAATAAATTGTAAGATATAAAAAAATACGGACGGTCAATATATAGATTGAATATATAATATATGATAGAATTGCCTTTAGAAAATATTTTACAACATTCATATGTTGTAAGATATATATCAAATAGTTTTACTTTTAGATGAAAAGATGCATAAAACCGACAGAATTGTGAAAAAAGAAATTTACCAACAAAATATCACAGATTCGAAGATAAATCTATTATGCCTACAGAAATCTTGTAAGTATGAATATTGTAAATTAATAATAATAAATAAAATAAAATCTTTCAATCACCAGCAAAATAACTCAAGGTTCCCCTTTATTTCCTTATCTCTCATTGTGCGAATAATAATAATAAAATATATAAAATATTATTTTAGTTTCACGGGTGCTACAGCAGAAACCATCTACCAATAAGACACAATTAGAGTCATTTCAAAGAAGTATGAAATACTTTATCCTTTTAGGTCAATATATTTGTATGCTCCCAATCTTTCGAACGAATCAAATGAAAAAGTAATTATTTTCTTACGTACTTTCTTTAAGTCTTTATATATAGATTTAATGTTGCTTATACACATGTATGCTATATTATTTTTATTAAAATAAAAATAAATATAAAATGCATCAACACTAGTCGGACTCAAACATATGATCTCTGGGAATCCATCATTGTTGCTCTGTAAGAATGGCGCTAGCATCTATATGTTTAGACAAACACAGATGTATACATTTATTAACATTTTAAGAAGTTGCATTCAATTGAATTCTTAATACTGACTTGGCTAGGCTTAGAAATGTTTGAATTATGAATAACAGGTACTCGTTTTTCTCCTGGAGGTATATACCTACACTTGTAGCGTGCGTATCACAGCTAGTAGCTGCTATTTTATGTTTCGACGCAATGATCAAAACCTCGGTTAACATTGGCAAATTTGGTGAGTGTTTTCTTATATAAACAAAAATTGCACATCATTTTGATGAACAAACTTGTGATAGAAATAATACGTCTTTTTATATTTAATAGGACGCGTAATATTTTACAGCAAAAGTTGTATCTGCAGCATTCTCACTATTCGACTTGCAGCAAAGTGGCATTATCTGATGAAGCAACTTACTGCCGCAGATCTGAATGAATACATCGATCCCTCTATCCAATTCAAATGCAATCTAGCTACTATTGCCTTTTTAGGCCTTGCATTGTGTGAGATATTTCATGTAATTTAACAATATATGGAGAACATTAAGGACATAAATTAGTTAATACTCCTTTATCTTTTTCAGTAAATTATTTGCTTTCTAGAATCTCAAAATTTGCTACTATATTAGACTGCACACATAACAATGGTACCTTGTATGAGCAATACATTTTAAATTCCTATAACTGGTTTTTTGGAATGGGTGTTCCATTTTCTCTACTGTCTGGAATTCTATTGCACGTAAGTAAAGGTTACGTTTTTGGAACTGTATAAAGTATGAAAGATACAGTTGTTTTATAAAATATAGAGTTTAAAAACCCAAAGTAAAATTAGTTAAAAATAATTTTAATTTAAAACAAATTTTATTCACAGCACAATATCCATCAAATCTTATATTTATTCATCTCTTTAGGATTAATATTATAATATTCTTATGTGGCCGTACATAAAATATTTGCATTTTAGATTCTCACTATGGTCTCCTCTTTAAGTCTTACTTACTGTCAAGTATTTGTGATTTGTATAAGTTTATATTTGAGCTCAATACTACAGCAGCTGAATAAGAAAATTAGTACCCTGGAGTGCAAAGTAAGTTGTAATTATTTTTGTACATAATTATGTGAATTATAGTAAAAATCAAAACCAATTCTTTTATTTACTTTTATATTAGTATACAGGGCCCGGGCACCTTACCTACTGAGGACTGCAATGCCAGTTCAGAGGCAACAAATAAATTTTGTATGGGAAAACTTAAATTTTAAAAACTATTGATTTTAAAAAGTCGTAGAACAAATGATGTTGATATTGATGTAGAGAGGCTGCCTGCAAGAGGTGGCCAATTAATTGCGAATAACGCTGTGTAATATACTTTTATATTATATTTAGTATGTAGCGTCATCATATTGGCGAGCATTGCGTCAAGATTACAATCGAGTTACACGATTGATTCATACCTTCGATGACGTCATTAATAACATTGTGCTTGCTTCATTCGCTGGCAGCCTGTACGATGTTTGCCTACAAGTGTTTTATGTTTTACGGTATGTCAAAAGTACAGTACACTAATGTCATGATTTAAGCTTTGATATTCTTATCAGAAGATGGTTCAAGTTTTTTTAAAACAAGATTTTATGTAAGTGTAAATAAGTAACAACAAAAAAATATATTAAAATAAAATAACATACTTTTACTTAAAAAAAAAAAAAATACAAAATGTTGCTTATTTTGTTTTCTAGCTATAACTTATTTAAATTAGTTATTAGCTAGAACTTATTTAGAGAATTCTTGTCTTAAGATTATTTAAAGAGCTACGTTACTTTATATAATGATAAATATTTATGCATACATTATTTGAATACAGAAATGATATCACAGTAAAGCACGGGACAGAGTTATGCGATCATAATGATAACAGGGGGTATGTACTATAATTTTATAAAAAATATCGTTATAATCAGAGACGGCTGTTTAATATATTTTTTATCTACTATTATAATTATTTTCAGACTTCTCCATGGGTACGACCATGTTATCACGAACATATACTTTATCTACTCCACAATATTAGTCATTATTAGGTCTTTAAGTGTTTCTATCATTGCTACGAAGGTTCACTCGACATCTTTGGAAATAGTTCCCATACTTTATAGTGTACCTGCACCAACATATTGTATCGAGGTTAGTTGTTATATAGTACTTTTATCCATTAAAATATTTAATGTTAGAAACATACCCTATGACCCTTAAACCTACACCTGTGTTGCAAGTCCCAGTCATTGTTTGCACTCCTCTCCTTGCAACGTGATGGGCCCGGCACCTGCACGGTGAATCCATAGAATGCTAAGAAACATCGTCTTGTCGTCTATTTTTATTAGTTCTTTGATTAATTACCCTAATTAGCCAATGTATTAAATAATATGTTATTTTCTGTTATTTATAAGTATAATTAGTTACTGATCAGGCTGTAACTTTACAGATTCAAAGGTTTATCGATCAAATTCACGGAAACACAGTGGCTTTGACTGGACAGAATTATTTTTATGTTACTAAAAAAGTCATCTTGTCAGTAAGTACTGGTAAATATTAAACAAAATAATTAACTTGCATAACAATAAAAGTGTTATTATTTTCAGATGATCGGTACAATTGTTACCTACGAACTAGTTCTACTCCAACTCAAATGAAGCGTTTAATGTATATTTTAATGAATTTATATATAATCTTTAATATATAATGTACTTAATTATATAATTATGTCTTTATTTTAGTTTATTAATATATAAATTATATATTACACCGGTACAACATTTACAAACTGTAGTACCTTCAATTACAGACTAAGAACGTAATATAATCTGATATGTTATGCTAACTTTGATATTATTTATAAATAAATAAATTTTATAATTATAACCAGATTCGTGTTTTATTTTATAGTAAAAACACTCTGACATACGTTTAATAACATGTAACAAAGGTTCGAGTACTTTTTTTAATAAGTTATTTTTTTAATTTTTTTTTTATTAATCTCCTAAAAAAACCACTATTGTTCAGTTTTATTTGTAAAACTACAATGAAGAACACTTCATTCTCTAAACACTTGTAACTATCAATGAGTTTTTAGAAGTTTATTGAATAAAAGGTAACTTAACCCAACCGATCTTTAAATGATTAAGACGATAGAAACAGATATGAGGTCAGTCGTGATTTTCTGTTGACGATATATTTCTACTAAGGTAGGAGGTAACTTATTTAAAAATAAAGCAATATAAGCCACCTTATTGTTTTGCAAAAATAAACAACCAAAAAATATTCCCGGCGTCATCCGTAAGGACTGTTTTTCAAATCCAAATTTATTAACCATCTTCTAACCTATAATAAAAAAGAAACCAGGGGAAGGTTATTATGTTATATCATTCAATAGTTCAGTGTATATTATCAATGAGCCGTGCCGAAAAGAAATAATTACTCATTCACCATTGTTCAATATTATTCAGAAAAAAACACTTTTGTATAGTTAAAGCATCACATTTTTTTTATCGACCCTATACTAATATGCTAAAGTGATAAACAGAAAACAGGAACTAAAAACTTTTCCAAAAACCACCTGGGAGTAGCTAATTGATAAAGCTTAAAACAGAGGACAACCAAGAACTCTCGTCCTTTTTCCAGATCCTAGACGAAGTGGAGTGGTTTTATGTACGACTTTCCTTATCAAGTGCACATTAGCCGCTGACAGAATACACCGATGATCCACGTGTACTGATACCACACCATTATACATAAGATATGCCCAATGTTGACTTTGGCGAGATAAAATCGGCACTAGGGCACCTAAGTAACGGCAAGACCTTGGGTGCTGACGACATTACAACCGAGTTTCTTAAAGGCAATGGACTTCCCACCAGGAGGTTTTAGTTGAGGTATTTAATGCCATCATCCACCAGGAAATAAATGAATTTCTTATCTTTATTTTGCAATTTCCATGGGTACACCACCCAGAACAGAAACAGAAAGATCAACAGGGTATGTTGTTGTTGTTAATAGGTAGTCGCATTTCAAAAATAAGCCTGTGATCGGACTACCCTATAAAATCGGAGTGAATGCAGAAATGTCGAAGTTGTGATAGATTTTTTCATTATTATCACGGTTGATTTAATATTACATCTTTAAACAGATTAAATAGTGTTACACGAACACACAAGTTTAATAAAAAACTTACACAAACCATAATTACAGTTTGTTCACTGAAAAGAAAAAGCGATAAAATCATTAATCTGATTTTAATAGACCAGTCTTTGAAAAAAATGTTGCTGCTAAGTCTTGAATGATAGCTATAAAGTCACCCCTTCGGATAGGTATTTAGTAGATGTCACCAACGTCCCAATAAAAACGATCAAATATCCAATTCACAGAAGCGAGTATCGCCAAGGTAGCTCAATTAATATAGCGACGTGACCGTTTCCTAAAGGTTTTGGTCACGAATCACTGACCGTATCGATTTATTTTCATTCAACGA
Source organism: Napeogenes sylphis (assembly GCA_959347405.1). Taxonomy (NCBI): domain Eukaryota; kingdom Metazoa; phylum Arthropoda; class Insecta; order Lepidoptera; family Nymphalidae; genus Napeogenes; species Napeogenes sylphis. Next base: position 29,786,981 of record OY365783.1, on the reverse strand, counting down.
GTATGTTTATTTAAAAAAATCAATAGACTGAACTTGGCTATACGTTTAAAGATTTAAAAGTTTACATAGAATTACTGCTCGTCATATAACTAATGGCTGAACTAAGTTGGACATAATCTAAGGTTTAACATTTTATTATTATTACAAAATTTTTTAGTCGCTTATTAAATTTGTCACGGACTTGGAACATGAAATGTGTATTCTTACTTTTATAATTCACTGTTTAGAATGTCTAAAATATTCAGCGTGTTTGGAGCATTAGAATTAAAAGCTACTATCTGAAAGCTTTTAGAGAATATTATATTTTGACAATAAAATATAATAAATAATCGAAAATAATGATCCATATTCTAAATAGTATTCAGATTTAAGAGTGTTGTATAATTTTAATCACTAAATTCATATGTTAATTTTATATGCATAAGTTTGATTATTATTTTTTGCTACCAGTTATAGAATGTCTTTGTATTCGTTCATTTTGCCTATTTCCTCGTTTGTTAGTGAACGGATAGTGAATCCCAGTGACTACTTCCATGAGTCGTGGAGTGGCTCCTCCATCCAGTAATACGGTCGACGACATACCCAACTACTCTAAGGTGAAGCAGGGCTCCATGTTTTCTCCTGCATTGCTGAAACTTCAACGGCCCTCACGCCCCTTCCACATCCCTATTTCAAAGATGGCGCGAAATGAGAATGCAGGTCATACAGCTGCAAAAAATGATTCCACTCAATCACCTTTTGATGTGGATTTAGCTAATATTGGCGGCAACGTTGCATAGTAGCGATAGATTCTTTGGTGAGCGTTTTGGTTATTGCTGTCAAAATCAATCTGGGTATGGAATACTACATTTCATTCACTGACGTCACCAGCAAAAGCAAGACACGTCTTTTGTTCAGTCGCGAATGCGCTTCAGCTGGTGCTCGCAAGAAGACAGCGTATCATGATTTGAACAGAGCATGGTCTCTCCAGGATCCTAACAAAGCCAAACCAAATCTAAATTCAGCAGGCAGGCTCTCTCCAGGGTAAACTCTCAGCGCATTTCATGTGTTATTCCAGAACTCCATTCGCACACGATGAATAGCCGAAATTAGTAAACTGGCCAAGATAGTGCAATACAACCCTCACTGGTTGGCAGAAGCCAACTAACATATCCTGAATGAACTTTCATCCACTAGCCGTGAGAAAAAGCTGACCTTCTTGCTAATATCATTGCAACTAACTTTCTGGTGGACGACTTTGAGGCGCAACCGCCTGTAATTCCACACTAGGACCTCTCCATGCCTGATATTTCTATCAGGCAATGTGAAGTATTGTTACGATAGTATGGCATCGTTCGCTTCTTTCCAAACTTCCTGATAAAAATTTGCCACTACGGCTATGCGACTGGATTACCGACTTTCTTCGCGAGCGCAGCATTCCTGTACTGTGCGACGGACTTGATTCAAATTTTCACCTTATAAATGACGGCGTCTCCTAGGATTCTGCGTTGTCGCCCATCCTCTTTCTGCTGCACATCAAAGATATGCTATCACTTGGTAACTACCTAGCTAAGAATTCAATGCTATGCAGACGACAGTACGGTCCTTGGTCGATATTCCGGGTGAACTGGAATAACGCAGTCCGAAATAGCTAGCAAAATACAGGAACTTGTCATTGAGCAGGACGGTGTTCTGGACGGCATTTTTGCGACGGGTTTCAGAGAAACGAGTCAGGTTTAATGCCAAGCAATCACCTATACGCATTTTAGCAAAAGTGACACCCAGTTCCATGTAAAAATAAAATTTTCTGAAAAAAATAAGCAAACCCTAGAAAATTGCTTAGTTTCTTTACAATTATAACAGCTCTCTAATATGACTTAACTTTTCCTCACTTAAGAAACAAGACGTCTAAAGTAAAAATGTTTAATGTGAGGCAGATTATTAAATCATTGAAATAATGTCTCATATTAAACGTTTTCACTTCAAACTTTTTCTTATTACAATATAAAGTATTTCGGTAAAGGTTTTACAAATTATCGTACAAGCTTTTATTCTGTATAATAAATGTTATTAATTTTAAGTGATTCTTTTTTAAACTGTCATTAACTTCTAAACAAAAAAAAACAAAAACCAAACCAAATTCATTTATTCTTTAATAAAATTATTTCTAAATGCACAGAAATTATTTTATAAATTTCGCTTTTTTTTTTTATTTTTTTTTTATATATGATCTAGGGCAATGCTTGACTACATTCCACCTGATGGTAAGTGGAATGTAGTCTTAGATGGTAAGTCGCATTGCCCTAGCAGCCTATTCACTCTTCTCTTGAAGACACCCACTTTATATTTGGCCGGAAATACCGACGCAGGCAAATTGTTCCAGTCCTTCGCTGTACGCACTAAAAATGAGGAAGCAAAGCGCTTCGTTCGGACAGGTGGAATGTCCACAACAAAAGGATGGATACCTGCCGTGCGTCGGGACGTCCGGTGATGGAAGGGGGACGGAGGAATTAACTCGTGTAATTCCTGCGCACACTCACCAAAATGTATTCTATAGAATACTGAGAGGCTAGCAATTCTACGCCTGTGCTCAAGGCTTTGGAGGTCGGCTCCGACCAATTCGGGATCGCCTATAAGCCTCTTTGCTCGCCTCTCAATTGAGTCCAGAACCGCAAGATGAGACTTTGCGGCACCAGCAAATATGTGACCACAGTACTCTACACACGACCGGATCTGTGCTTTGTATAAAACAAGAAGCTGTCCCGGTGTAAAGTACTGCCGAACCTTCGCAAGAACGGCAAGCTTTGCTGCTGCTGCTCTTGTTTTGGACTCAATGAACCGACCAAAGTTGAGGTTCGAGGAAATCTCTAAGCCTAACAACTGAAGCCGGTCACTGTATTCCAAGGATACATTCTGGAAAGTAGGAGCCAAGGTGAAAGGGCTCCTTTTGGCGGTGAAAAGACACGTCTGCGTTTTGGTGGCATTGAACTTGACAAGATTGGCATTGCTCCATGCGGAGACTGCCTGAAGTTTGTCATTCAAACGTTGCACCATGGCTTCTCTTTCAGACTGTACTTGATCTCGACTAGCCCGAGTACTCGGCAGATATCTTTCTACAACTGTGCTGTCGTCTGCATACCCATAGATACCGGGCTTCAACAGATCATTAATGTGCAGCAGAAACAGAGTTGCAGAAAGAACGGACCCCTGAGGCACTCCGGCTTTTATTGTCAAGGGTTCCGAAGAACACCCGTCGACAACTACTCGGAGAGATCTGTGGCTCAGAAAGTCAGACCAGATTATACCAGACCAGATTACGATCAGACCAGGAGATATACCGTACGCTGAAAGCTTGCTTATAAGGCTCGCATGCCAGACCCTGTCAAATGCCCTCGAGACGTCCAGAGAGACGGCGACCGCTTCTCCGTTCTTCTCGATGGCCTCGCCTAAAATGTGAGTAGCATACACTAGGAGGTCCCCAGTAGACCTATTACGGCGAAACCCGTACTGTCGGTCACTGAGGAGATCGTTACCTTCTAGGTATGCTAGTAGGCGCGAGTTCAATACACGCTCCATAATCTTGCAGAGTATGGAGGTGATTGAAATCGGTCTGTAATTGACAGGGTCGGCACGGCTGCCTTTTTTGGGCACGGGTTGCACATTAGCAAGCTTCCAGGATTTCGGCACTATTCCAGTCATGAAAGAGAGGCGATACAGACGTGTCAGTACAGGAGACAACTCAGCTGCGCATGTCTTGAGCAGAATGGCTGGTATACCATCAGGACCACTGGCTTTATTCACATCTAAACGACACAATGTTCTCCATACCTCTTTGTTAGTGATGCGGATTTCAGGCATCGAAATACCGCAGTGAGGAAGATGTGCTGGAGAAGCATTGCCAGTGTCTAGATGCGAATTATCAGCAAACAGAGAAGCAAGTACATTCGCTTTCTCTGTTGCTGTGTGGGCCAGGGATCCATCCGGCTTCAGCAGAGCAGGCAGTGAGGGTTGGCAGAAATTCGACTCGATCGCTTTCGCAAGAGACCAGAAAGCTCGACTGCCAGTTGGTTTGACAGAAAGCTTTTCGCCATTCTTAGCGATTCGATCGAGACGAGCCTTCCGCAATGCCTTTTGTAGGACTCGGCAGCTAAGTTAAAGGCTCTCTTCTTTGTACTTACATCCGTAGTTTTGCGGCTTCGAGCATCAGCCCAAATGAGGTATGCCGAATGTTTTCGGTCTTGAGCTCATGCTCACGTACCACATTCGGCATTAAACCATGGGCGAGCTTTGCCACCGATGGGTACGTCAGCAAAAGGAATAAAATACTCCATTGCCTGATGCACCACATCGGTTATAGCATCCGCGCAACTCGACGGATCCAAAGAAGAGAAGCAGACCTGCCGCCAAGGATAAGACGCAAAAAAGTGTCGCATCTCATCCCAATCTGCTGACTTGTATTTCCATACTCGCCTAACACCATGAGGTTCGAAAGCTGGTGGGGAATATGTAAACACAGATTTCACCAGACAGTGATCGGAGGTTCCCAAGGGGGAGGTGACTTCTACACGATACCTGTCCGGATCACTTGTCAGCAGAAGGTCCAGGCAATTGGCTGTATGGCCTACCACATCTGGTACCCTTGTCACTTGCTTCACCAGCTGAAAGAGGTCCAAGGACAACGCAAATTTCCGCGCTGCTCTTCCAGCATGGTCGGTCTTCTGGTACGGGAACAGCCAGTCCTGATGACAGGCATTAAAGTCCCCCAGAAAGACGAGCTGCGCCGAAGGGTACTGATACAGAGCCATATCTGCAGCCTCACTGAGATACTCAAATAAACGAGTTGTCTCCTGGTCACCGCTGTGCGAACGGTAGACACAGGAATACAGGATTTTTTCGTTTCCTGTGTCCACTAAAACCCATAGGGAAGAAAAAGTGGGGTCTTCAAGGTGACGGAGACGCTGAATACAGAGGTCGTTCCGCGCGTACATACTGACTCCGGCCCGTGAGCGAAAGTTGTGCTCCAACGAGTAACCGGGATAATCCAAGTATGTAGCGCTCAAAGGACATTGTATCTGCGTCTCCGTCAAAAAGAGCAAGTGCGGCTGCTCTGTCTCCAGGTGGTGGTGGACAGCTAAAAGATTTGAGTGCAAACCCCTTATATTAGTGAGGTGCACTTTGTATGAGGAGGAGTGCAACCGCTGTGTCAACTTGTTTCTTTTTTTTACCTTTTTCATAATAAAAAATAAATAAAAGTGAATAGGGATGGGAAATGGCAGTTGAACGAGGCGGTACGTATCAAACCCGACTTCGAAATTGGTGATGTCTTGTCGCTGGGAGGCTAGCCTGGAGACTGCGGGGACGCTCGAACCCCCCCAGGGATCGCCATCGGGCCTCCTCGCCTGGTCGCCAACCAGCACGATGGAGCCACCCTGGGATTTTTCGCAGCTGGCGGGGCAGCCTTTCGTGGGTGGCTAACCCACTAATTGGGCCCCCAACTATCTGCGGGCGGCCAGCGGAAAGCCGTCGCTTCGGATCCCGCTACCCTCCTTGACTAGACATCCGACAAAACAAACACCAACTCGACGTCAACCGGTTCGCCAACGTACCGCAGCTGTTCAGACCCATTTCCCATAAACGGCTTCATCGAGCAACGTGCCGAAACACGACTATGTCGCTCTGCGGCACGACTTTGCCCGATGGGTGGTAACTTTGCCGGCGACCCGATGTTATGGTCTACCACCACTAAATTAATGTAGCATTAAATTAAAGCAACTCGTTCAACTAATGGCTAAAAACTACATAATACATTTCACTTCGAAGCTGGGATAAATCGATAGTATTAAGTATGTTGCTTATACCATTTTATGATTATTGATCCTTTAAAATTATAGCTCTCATGTCTAATGTACATTAGTATACCAGACATGAAACTTATAATCATCGGACGTCGACATATTTGTAGTTCTACAATAATAATTTTGTACCTTTATAATTTATAGTTCACGTGTTGCTAAAACAAAGTTCTTCATTGGTTGATGAGCTCAATCATTCTATATTTACCCAAAAATAAAAAAAGCATTCAAATTTAGTAAGGATTACCTACAAAAATTTGCCGCCTGTTACGAATTACGATTAAGGTTTTCTTTAGCCTCCTAGGATGGTTTTAACATTCATCTGTGTAAGAGATACTTCCGAAACTCGTTTTAAATAAATTCAAACAATTAAAAGTCGAGATTTAGAGTAATGAATATTAATTCAAAATGGGTAAAGTAATGAATATTGTAAAATAGTTAAGATTATGTTTTTATAGAAATGTATATTTTAAAATAAGTATTAATCGCTTATTATACAGAGGTAAGTAATTTAAGACTTAAGTCGCTATTTTTCTCCTAAGGTTAGGAAAAATATTTTGTTAAAATAATAATATTTAAATTTGTTGAAAATTCCATCAATGCTCTCAGATCCCGCACTTAATTGAGAAAAAATCAATGTATATTAAAATGTAATGTTAGTCTCAGCTAATAATACTACTGGGAATATAAGAATAATATGTTTCTTTCTAGCATGTTATAATGTACGCACTTTTGATTCGTAAAGCACACATTCTGATGTTAAATGTACTTGTATCATATTAAACGGTTCCGTTGCTCGAGTGGTTAGAGCATACGCCTAACGTAAAGCGTAATGGGACTCGGGTTTGATTCCCAACAGGGATAGGCATGTATGTGATGAGTATAGATGGCTGTATTTCTGGGTTTGGTCGTTTATTAAATATATTCGCAGTATTATAATGTGTATTTCTATATATTTGTATCGTTGTATCTTTAGCAAAGATATTTCTGGTATATCAAATCTGATTTAACTAGTAACTATTTTTTCTTTTGCTAAATCATCGTTGATAATTCTTCTATCAAATATAAATACCCGATGACAATCAATTCAGTAGTTCAAGAGAAGAAGCAATAGGGAGATCGATTTGAAGCCAACTCAATGGCTGGGCTTGTCTATGGTAGGTTCACACACTGTTGACTTCAATGTACGCCTGGTCTTAATATCCGAGATGTGTTCCCTAACTCTTTAACCGATGCTCCTCTTTGTTTGACCTATGTATGACAAGCCAAAATCGTAGTGAAATTTATATACTTAACTGCGATAGAAATTGTATTATTTTTGATTAGTCTCAATAATTTATTTACTTTCCCTTGAGGTTTGTAGATAGTTCTTACAGAAACCTTTTTTAAGATGTTGCCGATTCTGGCAGTAACTCCTTTCACATATGGTAGTACGGCCGGTTGACGTTCAACTGTGGGTGGCTTGATGTGGTGGTTTCTGCGACGCTGGAGAGGTACGGACAGTTGGTTCTTGAGCAAGACGTGCTTGACATGCCGCAGCTCGCCCTCTAGTTCAGCGTCACAGATGTGTTGTGCTCTTTAAAATAAAGATTTGCCACCAGTAGCTGACTAGCTAGGGTGGTGGTGAGTTTTACAATTGAAGTGCGTATCAGTATGTATGGGTTTCCTATATACATCCTAATGTATTTGCAGAATTCTTAATACCGGTAAAGCTGAACAATTATTTGACTCTAGAATCATTGCAACTCTTACTAATATCAACCTAAAGTATTTAAATAAAAACGGTAACCATTCTTCAACATCATATACATACTGCCTAATATAAAATTTAAAAAGTTTTTAAGATTTTAAATTATTTTTAATTAAAAAAAAACATATTAAAATTAATAATACTAATAAGTACAATTCTTAAATAATATTTTTTATATATTATATAGTTTCACAGAAAAAATATCTGTATAAAGTTACTTTATAGGCACTTGTAAAATTTTACTTTATAAGCATTTGTAGAATTTTATTAAAACTTATTTTATTGATTGTTTAAGTAACTACTTCCCTTAAGCGATAAATTACAACGTTCCGACCTTCGAGAACTTGGCGTCTGCGTTAAAGTTACCTAGTTCGATGGATGAGTTATGTCGGACCTATTATTATTTGTTTACTCTTATCCCAAATAAACAAGTGATCCAATGTTATATATACTTTTATAGATATTTATAAATATTTTGTTAAGTAATTGACATAAAAGGTAATAATTTAATTATGAAAAACAATACCTGTCATTTTTTGAGACTAGTACAACATTAGATAATTTATGATGCTTGGAGAGCAGCTGCGATATTGGAAGAACATGTAAGTAATTTGTTTAAATAAATAATTTCATTATTACATATACAGGCATTCTTTATGCATACTAAAAAAAAATTGAATGATGGTTTCTTAATAATTCGTGTCATCCTCGTCCTATCCTAGTCTACTTAGAATTATTAAAACCATATAATATATTTAAAATATTGTTAGTAGTAGAGAGTATTTCTAAGCAATTGGCGGGGATCTATTGCTATAAATTGTACAACAAGTGTCAAGTTTATGAATTATTGTGTCATACTGATTTGAGAGCGGAAGCTATGGGGTGTAAATAGTGATTGATAATGTAATCTTTCAACACCTTATCTAGTTTTTTATAACTATGTTAGGTTTATCCTTTTGTGTCACAGTTTTATGATTAAACTAGCTGTGCCTGCAACTTCGTATGCGTATATTTCGATTTTGATCAAACGTACCCTTTTGTTAACTTACCAATATATGTAAAAACTAAAAACCTTCGAACTGGTAAGCAGCAATGGAACGACAATAAGAGATTATTAACTTCTTTATTTGTTAACAGATTTAAAAAAATAAAACAAAACATAAAGTGAATCCGAAGACAATATCCCTGAAAACTGCATCCAATCGATTAAATCGTTGAAATAAAACTATTTTTGTGGATTTAACTCGCGTATATTGAATTAAATTTCAAATTTACATTTTAAATCTAACCCGACGTTTCGAATGCTTTGCAGCAATCGTGTTCACGGTAAGACGAGATGAAGGTGACGATAAAATCGTTTCTGAGATTAGCGTGCACAAACATACAGACATACAGACGAACAGACTTAATCAAAAAAAAATGATTTGGGTTGCCTTGCTTATATAAAGGTCCCCTTGTATGAGTTTAAATAGGTTAAATATATTAAATAGGTTATACATATCTATATTTTAAATCTGATTCAATCAAATATTTTTTTTAAAATGAGCATACTTATTTAATTATATCTTTATTTTTCTGGCTTTCACTTTAACTTTATTAAATATATTGATTACGTTATTCATATTAACATTTTAAATATAATTCAATAAACTGTTTGTTAAAATGACCATAACTTGTTGAATTATAACTTTATTTTTCTGGCTTTCACTAACTTTACAAAAATATATTGATTAGTTTGATTTTCTTTTAATCAGTTATTTCTCTACAGTGTTAGTCCAAAACCATTTATTTATTACTTCACTTCATACTACTTTAATGATCGGATTTAATATTCTGTTAAACATAGGTTATATCTTTATTTTTTTCTTATTTTGGTGTTTTTTTTTAATTCAATTTTTTTTACTGAAGTTTTGGAAGTTTGTTAATGAATTTTACTGAAGTTTTATTTGATAAAAATATAACTAACATCATTCGCTATCAGAGACACATTATGGATTAATCGTTTTTTTATTTATTTTATATCAAAATTACTATAGTCAACCTAAATGTCAGTGCCTTGTGTTGTAACAATCTAGAATATATTATAGATATACATATATTTGACACACATTAAACACATTTTTAAAGTTATTGCGATATAAAGTTATCAGGATTAATTTATGAACAAGTCTGTTGTATTGAACGAAAAATTAGAGGGTTGAAGAGTTGTGGTGGTGGCAGACTGCGGTGGTAAGTTGAACTGAAACATGACAAGCTCATAGGTCACTATTGTTCCAGCAACCTGAAAGAAATATAACAACCTAGAAGATCTTAAAGTTACCAGAACAAAAATTATGAAATTAGCTAGTAATAGTTCTTTAATAGACTTTGTAACAAAATGCTAAGAACCTACGTAACTTAGTATTTTATTTAGCGGCTTAGTACCTAGTATTTTGTAACGTATATTGTAATAAAAATTACGATTTTCTATTTATAAAGTACTAACAGTAAGGAGTAAGCCACGAGTGATGCTGAAGAATTGCAAGCCGCTTAATGCAATTTTATCTCCATTCACTTGATCTAGGAATCTTTGTACCTATAATTATAATCCTTATATAATTTTTACATACTTATATAACATTTTAAGTATATATTCCTAATTATAACTAAGTGTTTTATATAAATATGTATGCAACCGATTTTAATTTTATTTATTTAGGACGATAGAGTCCATTAATTAAAATAGTATTTGAAATATTGAAGTATGGGGATATAAACCTCGACACAGTAGACTGGAGACGGTACATCATACAAAACATTTGCCGGCGTATTGGATGCTGTATTCCTTGAGACGCTATAAGGGATACAGCCACCGATCGAGTTATGAGATAAATAAGAGAGAACACGAAATACGTGGCAGCTTCATAATAATAATATAATAATAAGTTTATTTGCTCTCACAATATTCCAAAATTACACAACATATTAATAAAGAACAAATGTAATAACTAAGACACAATATAATAATGGCTGTGAGAGCCTGGTGTCAGTACTAGGAACCCTGTATGACAGATCACCAGGCCCCTCCCCCAAGTAATTTTACATGATTTACCTTAGTTGCTAAGAAAAACAACAAACATAATAATTTAGTGTTAGTGAGTAGGTGTGTGTGTACATGAGTGTGTGTGTGTGTGTTGTGTGTGTATATGAGTATGTGTGAGAGTATAAGTATGTATATAGAGGTATGTATATATGTACATATATAAATATATATATATGTATGTATATATATGTATATATTTTTATATATTCGTATTTATAAATATTATATGATTATTCGATCCAGCATTATGTACTTGGTATTTGACACAATGGTAACAGTAAATTTTCTGTTGTTTTATAGTCTAGCCCTTGAAGCCATGTAGAAACTATGGTTTTGCAGGAATGTTTAGTTAAAGGATAAATAGTTTGTGATTTATTGATTCTGTTGTAAAGTAGGGGACCGAGGTAGCAAAAGAATTTATGAGAAAGGAAGGAGTTAAATTTTTTACTAGGGCATAAGTATTGTTTGTTTCGCTTATTTTGATTTTGCAATGGGATATATGTTAAATAGGAATGTTGTTTGAGAATGATTTGTAAAATAAAAAGTTGTCTTACCGTCAGTACTTTAAATTGATTGTAAAGTTCCTCTGTTGAAAATCTGAATGGGAGGCAGAAGCTAACTTTTAATAATGATCTTTGTGCACGTTCTAATTTCAATAAGTTTGATTTGGAGGCACCTCCCCAAGAAGTAATACAATAAGTGATAATGGATTGGCCTAAAGATAAATATATGTTTTTAATCAGATTTCGATCCGAAACTTGGTTCAATTTTTTAAAAACACATATGAGTTTTCGCAATCTAGAGGATATACATTCAATATGAGGGAGAAATGATAATTTGTAGTCAATAATTATACCAAGATATTTCAATTGGTCAGTCTTTCGAATTCTAGGACAAAAGCAAACACCTGAATTTTTAGAGCAAGCATGAGCTACCAACTCATAGTGCTCCAAATTTTGCAGTTCCTTTACTCTAGAAGTAAATGCAATAAATTTGGTTTTTTCAGTATTCAGCGTTAGTTTATTAGTATTTAGCCATTGAACTACTAAATTAAGACCGACTTGAGCATATTTTAGGACTTCAGGCCACGAATCTGCACTAAATAGTAGAACTGTATCATCTGCAAAAGTGATAATAGTCCCATTTTGAAGTTTTAGATTGCAGAGTTCGTTTATATAACACAAGAAAAGTGTTGGTCCCAAGATACTGCCCTGTGGGACACCAAAAGTTACGGGAGCCTCTTCACTAACATGATCACCAACTTTTACGCATTGTTTTCTGTTTAGAAGATAATCTTCGAAAAGTTTTAATTGCTCTCCACGAATTCCTAGAGCATCAAGTTTGTTTAATAAAATCTGGATGGACACAGTGTCAAACGCTTTTGCTAGGTCAAGAAATATTGCTAGAGATTTTTTTTTTGCATCAATGTTAGAAACTATACAATCCGTCAATTTATGGACAGCCTGATCAGTACACCTACCAGTTCTAAAGCCATATTGATTTGGAGATAAGATATTATTACGTTCTAAATATTTTGTAAGCCTAAAGTTTATCAGACGCTCAAGTATTTTGGAAAGTGCTGGTAGAATTGAGATTGGTCTATAGCTATATATATTAGATCGGTCACCAGATTTGAAAATTGGGACTATGATAGACTTTTTAAAAGATGTCGGGAATTCACAAGTAGAAAGCGCCAAGTTACATATGTGAGCGATAGGTCGTAATAAAGATTTTTTATAAGTTTTCAAAAAGGCTGAACTTATACCATCGATCCCTACAGCACAATCACTTTTAAGGTTCATTAATTGCGTTTCAACTTCAGACTCAGTAGCTGGTAACAAAACTAAAGAAGAGGAATTAATTCCTAAACTAGAAATCGATTGGTCTATTTGTTGATTCAAGGGTGTTATCGATTCAGCTAATTTTTTTCCCACTTCTGAAAAATACAAGTTAATCTGGTTAACTTTATCTTTTGGATTTTCCATGTATAACAATTCTTTAGAGATGCCATTATTACTTTTTTGAGTATTTGTTATCGCCTTTATAGTTTCCCATAGTTTCTTGTTGCTAAATTTAGATTTTTGTAATTCAAGTATCTCATAATTCTTTTTAAGTTTTTTAAGTAAGCTGTTGCAGTGATTCCTATATCGCTTATAAATAATTTCAAAGCTTTTATTATCAGGTTGTTTTCTGTATTTTATATGTAGTTTGTCTCTGTTTTTAATGCATTTTAGGAGACCAGGAGTAATCCACGGTTTAATAATCTTTACGTCTGTAGACGAGTCAGAGATGTCAAGATTAATATCTCCAGTAACTATAACTGTTTTAAAAGACGAACAACGTTCGAGGCACTGATTTAATGATAGAATAAAGTCATCAATACTATATTTTGCAGGTGGGCGATATATTGACAATAAAGCAATATCGTTATTTACAATGGAAAATAAACAATTAGCATCCGTAAAAACTGGCTCGTCTGTTATAACCTGAATATTATCTTTATAGTATAGCACTACTCCCTCGTTTTGTGAAGAAGTTTTAGTAGTAAAACAGTAGTTATAACCCGCTAATTCAGGGATATTTGGAGTCTGAAAGAGCCAACATTCAGAGAGAATTATAATATCCCAGTCTATTTTGCTTCTTTTTAAATATGTTGTAAAGTCCGCCATGTTACAATGAATACTTCTGATGTTTTGATGTATTATTTTGAAAGGATATTTAAAATTATTCGCTAAAATGTCTGTCATACTTTCAATTTCTTCTAAGAATGCAGAATAAGCAACTGACATAGAATCTAGTTCGTCGTTGATTTTAATAATAGTATCCATTTAAAGTATAAATTATACGTAAACGTAGTAATAATGTCAAAAAGAAAGCAGAAGAGACCAAGAAGAATATTATTTGCCAGCTTACAGATACAGTATTAATATTTGAGAAGCCCATTTTAAAAGTAGCATATTGTTGAATAAATAATATAATATATAAGACATGTGTTGGTATGTATGTATATATATTTCGTATATCATAAGTAGTATATGTTATGGTGTGTGATAGAATATATAAAATAAAATGTTTAGTGTAAAGTATATTGTGTGTGAGTGTTAAGTGGTTAAATCTAAAACAACAAAAGACAAATATTAAACAATAACTTATGTAAAATAGTGGTAATACAAATTTAACATAAAGAGTATAATGTGAAAATATAATTTGCAAAGTGAAAGGTTTACATACTACTAGTCATATCTTAATCCCGTCTTTAATGCTGCGTATGTCTTCTTCAGAATTTATTTGGATCCGTTGCGTGCCATCGTCTTGTCGGAGATAAATATTCCCGTAGGCGGTCCAACAGTGTTTGTACTTATGTGAATTACTAAAATAGCCATAGCCACCAAAGGCAATTGATCTGCAAAAAAAATGTTTGATATTATAGCAAGCTCTCCGTAAAAGAAACTTTAGTTATATTTTACTTCGGCTGTCATTCAATTAATAGGTATTATTATAAAAAGATGTAAGAAATGGAAACTTTATTTACCCCTTACTACGACCGCTGTTACATTCACCGTTACCTTTGATACCATCTCTAACAAAACAAAAAAAAAACACATATAATTTACTTGTTATACAAATATATGCCATTTTTATTATATATTTATAGTACTCTGTCTTACTCCAACGTATTAAATAATTGCAGACAGATGAAAAAGAGGTTGTTAGCGAATGAAATGAAAATGATCCCGCTAATGACGTCATCAACTCTTCGCACGAGCTGCACTGCTCGGCTGTAGTCTTCGCGGGTTGATCTCCAAAAGGTCTCAGGCAGATACTAAAATCATAGGATATCATTTGAATTTAGAAATATTAATACTGTAGATAAAAGATTAACTACATAAATTATTTAACTTTTCCTACAAATAAAATAAATGACATTTGTTCAGTGAATTACGATAATTCTTAAACTATATCAAGAAAGCTTACTTTTCCTTGGGCTGATAATAACTTTACATTAATATGCTGCAGTCTCGATGTCAAATAATAGCTTATACATATTGTGAAGAGATCTGAGAAGTTCCAAATAAATGTAGATTGAAAATGGAGAAACTGAAATAGTTTAATATTTTTTATAAGTTTACCAATATTTGAAAATATCTATAAACATGTATAGCATGGCTATAAAAGCTTATTTAAATTTATAAAAATATAGACTACAAATAAATGCGACGGTTTCCCAGAGATTGCGGGTTTGAATCCCTGTCCGCATCGGTTTATTTTTTATTCTATTTCATATACATTTAAGTTAATCTATAGTTTATAACAAAAATATATTTTGTTTATATTTTCTTATAATGTTTACCTGCGTTATTGCTCCTAAGAGAGGAAAATATGGTATATAATTAAAAACCCACGGATAGAAGTGGTTTACAAAGTCCTCGTAACTAATATTCTTTGCACCACATACTGTTGCGGTCGCAAGTCCAGACAGTAATGACAAAATGTGCTCCACTAAAATTATAATAAATGTTTCGATGCAGAAGTAGATAATAACACAATGTTTTAAAATAATATTTTAGAATATAGAAATATCGTTATATTTCTGTGGTAAATTCACTCAACATCAGGAGTATTACTTCCATTTCTAAAAAATAATAATTAACTTACGCAAAGCCATTGATAAAACTATAGCACATGTAAGATTACATTTAGAGATCAAAGATTTATCATTGTTTGGATCTAATGCCTCGGTCTTTGCAATATGGCGGACGAGACCTGGCCATAAAATGGCGACACGGAGAAACATCACCATTGTCATACATGTCGTGAAGTAGAAAATAATCGGAGCTAAAATATGAAACATTATTTTATATTTACGTTATTTATTTTTAATGTTCGTTCGTACCTTTATAACCTATAAAGCGACACATTAGTTTTTTTATACACTTTAGCCAAGTATTTCCTTTAACTAAGTAAATATATTTACCTGTGACACTTAAAGATGACTTCGAGTTTAAAACCTTATAAATACACATTATTGTTAGAAAAATCTGTCCAATCAGCGACAATAGTAAATAAACACATTTCCAGGATGACCACATAAATCTAAAAGAATAAAAACAAAAGATTGTAAAAAAATTTACAATATTTAAATGTGACATTTATTAAAAGTGACTCTTTACAACAATTTAGATTATACATGGTCGTAATTATGATAAATAGAAAAATAATTTTATTTTTATATTAACAAAATGAATTCCGATATTTTAGATAACTAAGGATACTGAAGAGGGTTTTTATAAAAAGTATTAATAAAATAGAAAAAATATAATAATAAATATTTTATATTATGTAAAAATATAGTTTGAATTTTAGTGGAGGTGGTAGGGTAAGTATCATACTAATAAACATAATAACATGCATAAATTCAAATACCAAAGACCAAGTTATCCGTTCTGGGATATATAAAAAATATTGTCATGTGCCTAGTTACTTACTTCACTTTGGAAGGACTATCACTGCATATACCACTCACTGGTAGAAGTGAAAAAACCTGTCCAACTATTAAAGTTGCTCGCAATGACTTATGAAATGTCGCTTGTTCGTGCTTTGGTTTTAATTTTGTAATTCCTATTTTGTTTTCTGCCATAAATATAATTGTTGCATTAAATTATAATCGTATTAAAAACTTACATTATACATATATAATATAACCATATTTATATACAGAAATATAACATTTTATAAGATAAATAATAAATACATACTAACTTTTAGTAGGAATCCAAAATAAATAATGTCTTCTCATTTTTTGTGGCCTGTCGTTACTGATTATTTGTATAACGGTGTTATATGTTTTCTTTAACATAACCATCGACGTCTTTCGATTCACTTTGAATTCAACATTCGAATTTCTTACAAATTATTAGATTTTTCCCGTGACTTCCTGTAGAAAATTATTTATAACTAAAAGCACTATAAAAATTATCAAAACAAATTCAAATAAAAACAAAGAGACCAGTCAAATATTTAGAAAATAACACCCAAAATTTAAAACACAACATGTAACATTTTTATATAAATAAATAAATTTAAATGAGCTTAACATGGCTATACATATTTATAGATATTTTCAAACATTAACATGTAACATGTTTTGTGAATTTTGTGAAATTAAGGTAAAACTTGCACACAGACTTATACAGACAGTAACTAACATAACATGACATTTAAAAATATAACATGCTAAAATACAAAATCAATTCGATAGATATCAGTAAAATGTACGCTTTTGTAATAGCTTAAGCAAACATATAGTATCTACGTATTCTGTTAACGACTACTCGACGAGAATGGTTAAACAGTTGTTGGCGTGTTCTGTTAAACGCTAACCCTTTAATTACTCGATATTAATCATTTATGGATTGTTGTCATTATTTGCCAATTTAAGTAGGTATTTAAAAAAAAAAGTATGCTTTTAAAGATATTTTTTTTTTTGTATGTCTATACTGTTAGCCCCGTTGGCTATTACATCGTCACCGGGGGAGCGGGTAACTTTTAAAGATATCTTACTTGTTTCTGTACTAAATGATAATAGTTCGTAGATTACGAACACACAAATGAAAATATGGTACTAAAATAATCTACGAACACACAAATATTCACTTGTTAAGGTTATCAATATTATAATTCACCAGCACCAATAAAAGCTCCATATCTTAGAGTCGCCTGCTTTGATTTCAACCAAACCTAGCTAAGATCCATCTCAACGGACCAGCCTTTCGATTAAAAAAACCGCATTTAAATTCATCCACTCGTTTGGCTGCTACGAGGCCACAGACATGCACACAGACACACCGGTCAAAATTATAATGACCCTCTTTTTGGGCCGGGGTTTAAAAAAAGATAAACAATCATTAATGATAATTCTTATAATAGATTTGATTTGTACTGATATGATTTGTACTAATGTTTTATATTTTATTAATTATATGATAGTAAAAATTATGTGGATATTAAAATTATCATTAGTATTTGTTATAAGAAATAAATTGTTCGAGTTTAATATTATTAAATTAAAAATCTATTTAATTTGAACACCCACGGCGAACATAATTTTTTCTCACTTTTAGTTAAACTTCGATCTCAAGTAATTCTAAGTTAATAAATAAAATATATATATTAATCTAAATTAGTAAAGTCAGATTAGTGCCTAGCTGTATAATCTCTTTTCTAATATGGTTAAGAGCGTTAAATTAAAATTATTGAGTATTCAAAAAGTTTTCTTTATAATCTAAATGCCAAAATAATACTTACCTTAAAAAGCCCCTTATAACATATTAAACAATATATAGAACTGTCGGTCCAAATAAATTTATGAATTTACTTTTGTTTAATGTTAAGTAAAAACTAAGGTTCAAAATATATGTCATCAATATATAAATGATACTTTGACTATTAAATATTGACTTGAAGATAGCTTTAAGTTTTTTGAAACAAAGTAATGTAAGATTTATATTAATATTAAAAGTAATGCGGTATGAGGAATGCGTAATTTGATCTATACTAACTGTGTGTGTTATGCCGAACCTGCATATTAAATGACAAATTAATTGGAGATTTAAGCATTAAGAGTGAAATAAATAATTAAAACAATTCTTAGTAGATATAATTTTATTTATTGAATTTTAGAGTAACGCCTGTAGAGAATACAAAGTCGGTTAAGTTTTGAACTATATTGAGATTTATGATCTTATTTCCTTAGATAGAAAATATATCTCTGGTATGGCTGTTTTGAAGGCGCTTCCATTTATTTTGACATCTTTGTTTAGATCTGAGTTGTAAAATATCCACAAATTAACGATGGTTATAAACAAAGTCTACACTTGAAAGACATTAGATTCTATAAACCCGTTATATTTATAAAGTACCAGTGCTTTAAGGTTCACCTTAAAAATCTAACTGAGCCAGTTAGTTTTAGAGGCCCATTTTATTCTATAGATCATATATATAGAATATAGAATCTATTTAGAATCAATCAATATCAATCTATATACTTAACAGTATTAGTTCAACTCAACGGAATAAGAATTCCAATATTAGTGATTGGTGAAGTATTGACGCCATTTATTTTAACTATAAACCTTAACTGACTTTTAGCTGGATTCAATGAATTACAGTACTAAGATAACTTTTTAGTTAAAATTAGTCTCAATTACCATTAATAAGTTCTCAGATTTGAGATTTACTTTTACTCCTTTTATCACTACTAACATTCTATGAGTTAATTGATATGACATTGTATTTTACTCTTTCTGTTTAACAGTAGACAACTAAAAGTCTAGGATATTTAACATAAGAATGAAAGCAATGGAGCTATTACTAGAAACTCGGATTAAGAGGTCTTTGATGAGAGATAAAGGAAAAATAGTCATTCAGGTATATCAAAATAAGAGAAGAACCATAATATCCTTAATTGGGTTTGCTAATGTTAAGATTTTTTCAGAGAGAAATGAGAGTAGAAGAGTTTAATGTATTACTATGGATATAACAGTATTCCTAACTCATTCTCGTCAGTTTTTATCAGTCTGGTTGTGTTAAAACTTTGTAAAGGATCGATTAAGAAGAAATAAAGAACTGGTGTATTTATATAGAAAAATAGTAGGCGTCTTGTTCTGACATTAAGAACTGAGTTAGGACAATATTTTCTTCTCATCAATACGTATATTGACAATTGAATTACGTTTGCGACAGACAGAGGATTGAAAAAAAACCGAAATGATTTAAGAAATTAACTTTAATTAAATTTAAACTTATTACAAATTAACCATATGAACGATGATTCCACCTCGATGTGGGAATATGGAATGATCGTTCTTACAAATAATATTAATTATTAAAACTCATGGGAATACAATGCAAATGCTTTATCGACAAATTACTTTATTAAATATAATATTACAGAAACTCAACGTAGGCGGTTTCCATATAGTAGTTCTATGTAACTCCTCCCCCCTAAGAAAGGCGACTATTTCAGTACGTTCAGTGAAAATGTTGCCGGAATGGTTTCAGGGTTGCCAGATGTTTTCAGGATCTCGAGCGATGGCTGCTTCTCTTTTTGTACATTTTTGTTATTTTTATATAGATAACGTCGAGTTGCTAAGGTAATACCAAGTATGGCTGTACCTAATAGTATAGTATAAAATGGTATTGTGGTATGGTACAAGGCATCTTTTTGAACTTTGTCGATTCGGATAGGAGTCTGGTGGGACATTCTGTTTATGTATTTTGGGTAACCCATACAATTTTGGTGGTTTTGCACATGATGGTACGAGTGATTTTATGTCTAAATTTAACACTGTTTAACACTGTTTATAGGAAACCCACACATACAGATAGGTATCTCAATGGTAAATCACACCACCACCCTAGCCAGTTAGCTACCGTTGGCAAATCTTTGTTTCAGAGAGCACAACACATCTGTGACGCTGAACACCTAGAGGACGAGCTGCAGCATGTCAAGCATGCCTTGTTCAACAACCACCTGCCCGTACCTCGCCAGCGTCGCAGAAACCACATCAAGCCACCCACAGTTGAGCGTCAACCGGCCCTACTACCATATGTGAAAGGAGTTACTGACAGAATCGGCAACATCTTAAAAAAGGTTTCTATTAAAACTATCTACAAACCTCAAAGGAAAGTGAGCCAATTCTTGAGACCTATCAAGAGTAATATTCCTTTACAATGTGCTGGAGTATATAAACTTGACTGCGATTGTGGCTTGTCATACATAGGTCAAACAAAGAGGAGCATCGGTAAAAGAGTTAAGGAACATATATCGGATATCAAGCATAGGCGTACATCGAAGTCTGCAGTGTGTGAACATACCATAGACAAGCCCAATCATTATATAAGATTTGATAAACCTAAAATCCTCGCTAAAGAACAACGTTACATTCCAAGAATGGTTCGTGAGGCTATTGAAATTAAAAAACATCCTAATTTTAATAGAGAAGATGGTTGGGGATTATCTAACACCTGGGACCCATTTTTGAAAAATATAAAATCCCATGTCTATGACCGCACTGTAAGACCTCAAGATACTGTTAGTGCGTTTTGTGTGAATCCTGAACTGTATGCCCGGAAGCTTAGAAACCGTTGGAGGTAGATGACTAATTAACTGACTTACTGACAGACACCTCCATCTCGTCTTTCCGTGAACACGATTGCTGCAAAGCATTCGAAACGTCGGGTTAGATTTAAAATGTAAATTTAAAATTTATTTCAATATACGCGAGTTAAATCCGTAAAAATAGTTTTATTTCAATGTGTAGTACTCGTGAAAACCTTAGAAAACACTATTTGTTTATTCATAAAGTACGACCCTGGTTTGATAATATTATAATATTCCCTAAGTTCTAAATCTAATATTTGCTCTTCTGAGTAAATTGTTTTTAATTTTAAGATCATAGATTCTAATACCTCAATGTCTATAATAGAATGATGTGTACTAGAAGCCTGGATAAAAGCTAAATTATTTTCTATTCTAAGTAATTCTTAAGATAAATATTCTATGTTTTCACTAATTAATTCTAGAAGTTGAGCAAAATTTGCGTATTTTGTTAAGCTGTCGTCACTTATAGTCTTATTCTGTAATAATAATTCTAAAGTACTATTTAACATGATTTGGTTATCTACTATTTGTCTAATAACGTTTCCATGTTTTAACATGCACTCCTTGCTTAGACTGATATGACTGTTAAATTCATATAATAATTTTATTTGATTATTTTCTAATATTCTAATTGCCTCATTATATTTTATCGCATCATCGTGATCTAAGTTACCGGTTAAACTTTTTATCATAGTACCTAAACTATCTATAAGACCTCTTTTTATTCTATTAGGCTCTAAAGAATGTAGTTGTTTTAAAATATTGCCAAGCTTATTAGTAAGGTAATTAATTTGAATTTCATATAGGTTATAGGTTATATTACTCATGCGATTTTTACAGTCAAGCAGTTGAGTCTCTAATGAATGAATATTAGTCTCAATGTTATCTAATTTTATATATTGTATGAATGTATGATAATGCGTAGTCAGTTTCATGGGTCCGAGTTTGAAAGGTAGTATTCCTGGTCCGTCGTTAAGATTCTCGAGTTTTATCTCCTGAGGGTGAGTCATTGAGAGGGTTGTTACTTGGAGGATTCTGTAACAAATTAGCTATTTTAGGGACTCGTTTTAGTCGTGATTTGGCTATGGGGCCACGTTTTTTAGAGGTATAAATATGAATTGGTAAGTCGGCTAGTACAGTGTCATGAGTGTATCGTGGAGCAGTCTTTTATCGGCTAGCAGTTGGATTTTTTATAAAAACTGATTGTTGGGGTGCATATTTCTTTTCAGGTTCGCGATCTTTATTTCTTTTTTCTATTAATGCGGTCCGATTTTCAAGTGATGATGAATTAATAATATCGTATACTTGTTTCATTTTATCTTTATGAATTTGAGTGTATTGTTGCAAGAGCTTTTGCGTTATATCTATATCCGTCCAATCCCTAGGGTCAAAATGTCCAGTCAACAAATCAAAAGGGCGACATCGTGTGAAACTATGTATGGAGCTATTATAGGCTATTATAGCATAGGGCACAAGGTTTATTATTGGTTCGTCTTTATGTTTCAGTTTAAGAAGTCTTAGGTGTTCTAAAAGAGTTAAATGAAATCGTTCTATGTTACCATTGTCATTAGGTGAATGAGCTAGTATTCGATGGTGGTTAATTTTATGAAGTCTGGTAAATTCCATAAATAATTGATTAGTAAATTCGGTTCCATTGTCAGTAATAAGAGTCATAGGTGTACCATGATGGGTACTGTATTGTAATAGAGATTGTAATACACTTAAAGCTGTGCCGTCACGAAGATAAGCTTGACCATACTTCGTGAAAACGTCAATGAAAGTTACATATTTTTCATTTTGAACTGTGAACAAATCCATATGAACTATTTCAAATAGTTTAGTGGCAGGTGGAACGATGTTGAATTGTGGTCTAACTGGGTTTCTGTCGTATTTGGCTTGACCGCAAGTGGTACATTCATTAATAAATTTTGTTATTTGTTCTCTCATTTTAGGCCAATAATACTTGTATGACAAAGCTGAATAACATTCGTTGATACCACGATGATTTGTTTTACCGTCATGGTAGTGTCGGATGATATATTGTTGACGCAAGTATTCTTTAACATTCTCTAATTCTTTCTTAACTAAAACAAGGTTATAGGAGGAGCACTTAAACTTATCTTGTAGGATCGGTATTATTGAATACATAGCTAAAGGAGGGTTTATTAACATAGCTGTTTTAATTTTAGGACTAATATATTCCTTAACAGCATTTATCACATCCTCTTCTAAATTTGGTTGAGATAATTGGATACTAATAAGTGTATGAGTGTCGAACGGCTTAGTCACTACAGGTCGTTTCTTAACGTCAGTCACAAGGTCAAAATAAATTTGTCTATTAAATTTATTAAGTGGTTCATCAATTATCGGGATTTCTAAGTTGGGTTTTCTAAGCTAGTATGAACTGTTTCCGTAGAAGAACTAGCTGGGGCAGGAATAGTTTCTGATGGATTACCGAGTAAAGAGTTAAGCTCATCTATCTCTTCTATCAAAGATAGTGCTTCTTTTGTATGGATTTCGATATGGGAAAGAGCATCTGCATTTAAGTTTAATTTTCCTTTTTTATAAATTACTGTAAAGTTATATTCGCTCAGTTTCAGTCGCCGACGTGTAAGTCGGGAATTTGGTTCCTTCATGCTCATTAACCACTGTAAAGGCTTATGGTCAGTATAAATTTTGAATTTTCTTCCGAATAAATAAGGTCTAAAATATTTTGTTGCCCAAACTATGGCTAAAAGTTCCTTTTCAGTAGTACTATAGTTTAATTCGCTGTCATTTAAAGTTCTAGAAGCTTAATAGATAGGCTTATCGGAACCTATGGGTCCTTGAGAAAGAACCGCGCCTAGAGCTACGTTCGAAGCGTCAGTCGTTAAAACAAAGTCTTTTGTAAAATCAGGGTACTGCAATATGGGGTCATTTGTCAATAGGTTTTTACATTTTTTAAAACAATTAGTATACTCAGAATCTAATGTAATTTTATTGTTTAGCATTTAGTCATGGGCTTCGTTAAGCGAGCAAAATCGTGGATGAACTTTCTATAATATCCTAAGAGTCCTAAAAATTGTTTAATTTCTTTACTGTTTTTAGGTAATGATTAATTTTCAATAGCCTTGATCATATCTGGGTTTGGTTTAATACCATCCCTGCTTATTATATGACCAAGGTAAGCAGTTTCAAATTTTAAAAACTCCGATTTATCCATTTGGATTTTAAAGTTGGATTCTCGTAATCTGTTAAAAACTTTTTCGAGGTTAACGATATGTTCCTGAAGGGATGTACTAAATACTATAATGTCATCAAGATAAATTAAACATATTTCGTTCTGAAGGCCGAGGAGTACGTTATCCATTACTCGCTGGAAGGTTGAAGGAGAATTTTTTAAACCCATGGGCATACGAAGAAATTCGAAATGCCCATGTTCGACATTAAATGCTGTTTTAGGTATATCCTGGGGTTCCATCTCAACTTGATAGAATCCACTAGCTAAATCCAGGGTGGTGAAATATTGACATTTTCCTAATTTGTCAAAAACATCAGTAATATTCGGGATAGGATATTTGTCATCTAATGTTTTTTCATTAAGTTTTCTAAAATCCACCACTATACGCCATTTTTGCTTGCCAGAGGCATCTATTTTCTTTGGCACCACCCAAATAGGTGAGCTCCAAGCGGACTCAGAAGGTCTTATTATTCGTTGATCTAACATTTTATTTAATTGGGATTTTACTTCTTCTCTGTGTACAAAGGGGTATCGATAGTTTTTAGAATGTACTGGTATTTCGTCGGTGGTTCGTATCCTATGTTCGTAAAAGTTAATTTTTCGCCATCTATGTAAAATACGTCAGAATACCGGGAGCAAAGAGCTACGAGGTTAGCCGCGAGGAAGCAATTTCATTGGGCAGCTGTGATTTAGCTTGGTTAAACATATGTTGAAGTTCTTTATCCAGGTTTAAATGGTCCGTACGTAAACGTGAAATAACGTCTTGTGTGCGAGTCTTTAATTGTTGAGTACTCGTGCACTCAGCGTTAAATAAATCCGCGTGAGCCGGACGATCGAGTGAGAATATAATATCATTCGGTGTCGGGTTTTCAATTTCTAAATAGCAACGATTATTCTTTACAGAAGTAATGCACTCATGGATAGTGCAATTGCACAGTATTTGTTCTTTAATAAGAGCATTACCTTCTAAAATATCGACGGGAACACGAATAATTTTAGAAGTTTCCGCGGGGATAACGTCTTCGTATAGGTTTACATTACACGAGTTATACATTTTAATCGGGTTCGACGCGTTTCTTGTAAGCAATTTTCGGTCCTTTAAATCAATACGAGCTTCCCATTTACTTAATAAATCTAAACCTATTAATCCGTCAAAGTATTCATGAAAATTATATACGAATAACTTGATATTGCTGGCGTCATTGAATTCCGCGAAGCATGGCAACGTAATAGAATAATTGTTCCTACTCGTCGCGTGTATGTTAGTTACTTCAAAAGGATCAAATTGTAACGGGAACTGAGCGAAGTACTTCTCGACGGCTTCGGGACTAATAAAAGATTGATTAGCACCGGTATCTATTAAAAATTTTAAATGAGGATTTTTTAATTGTATGTACGGAAGTTGTCTCTGTGTTTGAAGATTTAATTCTATTTTTGTTTTTGTGATTTCGAAGTCTCCCGAAAATCCTGCTGATCTTGTTCAGTTTCAGTTATTTGAATTTCAGAGTCAAAAGAATTATTGTCAGAAGTCATGTTTAATTCATGAGAAAATCCGGGCGTTAAATCAGTATTGTAGTAATCAGTATAGTAATTGTACTCCGGCTCATAACAATGATTGTAATATGAATCGTCATATGCCGCACATTCATTTACATTCATTTCCCGTGATTTAAAATAATTTATGGGATTATTCAAGGGTAAAGGTTTTGGTGTAAAATGTTGGACACCACTCATAGGTTGAGGACCTTGAGGTGGGTTATTTCGGGGTGGTAATCTAAAAATGTTACTACGAGGTCTATAATTTGGTGGAGGTGCAGCGAACATCCTTTGTGTATTAGTAAGCATGCGTGGTTGATTATATCCGGTTACCGGGAATTTAAAGGGTTGCGGTGGAGGTCCCATAGGGCGCTGATTTAACGGAGCCGGCCAGTTAGGTACTGGGTTATTATGAGGTTTTGTATGAGTGAATGTTGCTGGTTGTAACGAATTAGTTGGTTTAGGGGTCGTCTGAATTTTATGGGAGTCGCGTTGTTGTAAATACATTACGTTAAGCTACTCTTGAACGAACTCGAGAGCTTTCTCTATCGTATCTGGGCCCATGCATCGTATGCGCGACCCTAACGGTTCTTTTAAACCCCGTACATATGCTTGCATGGTAACTTTTTTGTAAAGCTCTCGTTTCGCTTGGACTGGTGGGCAAACTTTCATGCAAAGTTACGTACGTCATAATGGTGCTAAATAAAGTTTGTCAATGATTGTAAAACTCTTGCGGGGTACGATTACCTTGACTTGCTATAGAAAGGTCATTATATAATGCGGTCTCATCACGTTGATCCGAGAAGTTATTTATGAGGGCTGTTCTTATACCTAGCCAGTTTTCTGGTATACCGTTTGCATTTATAGTGCATGCGGCTGTCCCTGTTATTTTATTTAAAATTCCATTTAACAAACATAAATTGGAAAACTAGCTACTAGGATTATCATTAAGGTATTGTGTAGCCAACGAATCGCATATTTTTATAAAACGAGTAAGGATATTTGGATTTCCGTCAAATTCCGGGATTAAGCGGAGGACTTTGAAAATATCGTCTGGGCTATATGGTGTCATTATTACTGGCTTTGATTTAATTTCTACTCCTAAATTATTTAATTTTAAATTGCCTTATCCTATAATATCTCTATTACTATCCGTTAACTGTCTGCGGGCCTGGCGCGATTCAGGCTCCCGCGAACTAAAGGCTCTGGGGTGATAAATCTTGAAGTTTAAGATTCAAAGGAGCAACACGAGAATAATTCAAGTGTACTTACATATACAGCATTTCTGGTTTTCTCTTCGAATCGATTTTCAGATTCCTCCCCTGGTCTGCTGCAGGTTCGTAGATTCAGGATATCCGGAACGGTGCTTGATAGCCAACCCGGGTGACTCGCGACGCGATTATCGATGTAAGATATGGCCTTGAAGTCTCCCGCGAATATCCTACCGACTGCGCCAATTACGTTTGCGACAGACAGAGGATTGAAAAAAAACCGAAATGATTTAAGAAATTAATTTTAATTAAAATTAAACTTATTACAAATTAACCCTATGAACGATGATTCCACCTCGATGTGGGAATATGGAATGATCGTTCTTACAAATAATATTAATTATTAAAACTCATGGGAATACAATGCAAATGCTTTATCGACAAATTACTTTATTAAATATAATATTACAGAAACTCAACGTAGGCGGTTTCCATATAGTAGTTCTATGTAACTATTGTCATCAATTTGTCAATATACGTATCGAGTTCTCAGAACAATAACTAAAGCATAGAAGTAGCATAAATTTGAAGACTTAAATTGTGCGTAATAGTTGTCCTCTTTTTTCATACTGTAAAAATATATAGTAATGAGTGAAACAAATGTAACGCTGTCAAAACAGGAAAATTTACACTTTTGAATGTCACTTTGGTGTCCATTTTCACCATTATGATGGTAAATTGGAAAGTACAATTCATATTTGACTTATTGGGTATGGACAATTTTTACACATTTTGGTTGTGTTTGATGTCGGCTGTCAGTGGTGTGTTCATGTTTAGTTTTATTAACGAATTCATCTAGTTATTCACATATTTTCTCCGTTTCGCTGAGAGAAAACATAAGTTAATCGTATAAAGAATGTCGTGTGTTATAAGGGAATGTAAATCCCATTCATCTCGTAAAGAAAATCAAGTTGAAACGGTATCTGTTCACCGGTTAGTGATCTAACATATTTTACGTTTTGCTTAGTTACAAAATAACTATTTGTGCTTTTTTAACTGGTTTATATATTCTTAAGAAAGTGTTGTCCTATAGTGCAATTATAAGACTGCTATATGCAATATTGAATATGATATTTGAACATTTTTAAGTTTTCTATAAATTATTGTAATAGTGTTGCAAAAACTATTGTTATCGATAATTTAATCCAGTGTTATTCTAGTAAATTCTGCAACATCTATGTAATATATCCATGGATTATTGTACCAGATTTCCCACGGATGTCAACAGACGACAGTTATGGATTAACAAAATTGCACAAAAAACTTTAAATGGAAGAAGCATCACAGAATTTGTTCCAAACACTTTAGTTCTCAATGCTTTAAAAACATCGATTGCAAATGGCGTAGATTGAAAATAGTTGCAGTACCTTCACTATATTTTCACAACGAAAGACCTACTATCGTAAGACAGTTTGATTTTTAAATATTGTGTGATGTATGTATGTAAGCGCAAAATATGTTTTTGTAATTGCCCCCCTTCCGATTGATTGTTGCAGTGCTATAATGAAGTTCCATCAACTAGTGATCCTACAACAAGTACACCATCAACAAGTGCTCCAATAACCAGTTTTCTAACAATCAGTGCTACATCAGCAAAGAATTTTTAACAACTCGTATCCATTACAGTACGAAAAAACTGTGTAATCATGCAGAAAAAATTAGGTCTTTTTTTACTAAAACTGTAATATTCAAAGGACAATAAATGTCAATCCACGACTGACGTGGGCGAGAATGTAATAAGTAAATTTTTTGTTGCCTGGGATCAAAAGAGCTAATTGTTATCGCACGTGAAATCATCGGTTAGGTGATAGCACTTTTCGGTGTATCTCGTTCTAGCAAATGATAGAGAAAACCTAACCAGCCTTTTAAAACCGGTAGGTACTACCATAGAGATAAGGATCAGTATCGATATCGCGGATAAGTTTACACAATTTCACATCACTAGAAAAAATTCTGTTGTCTACGGCAGTGTACTCTTTAAAAATCTGAAGCTCCTTCTATGCTTTAGTTATTATTCTGAGATCGAGTTACTTATTTACTTGTTATTTAATGATGAATTGACAAACACTAAAACCTTAATACTATTATCATTTTATTTTATAAATATATTAACTTAAAAATTTGAGATTTTATTGTAGCATTTTAATGTAGTTAGCTATAATTGCTGACAATTACACAGATATATAACACCCACAAAAAAAATCTACTGTCTTCTTTAATAAAACATATTCTCTGAGTAAGTTAAAGTTTTAAAGAGGCAAGCACTCTTTTGAGAAAGGTTTACAAGGCGTAAAACATTTTGAAGGATGTTGAATAATACTGCTTCGTCAAACTTTTAAAGTTAGCTCATTAAACTAATTTGTCTTTTCAAAATTAAAGTGCTGCCGAGTTATAATAGTTAGACGCTCCGCGTAAATTATAATTATCTCGCCTCTCGTGAGAACATTATAATTTTAATGTAATTTACTATTCTACACCAAAATGTAATAATCGTTGTACAGAACCAAGAACAGACGAAAAACCACTTAAATTATACTTAAATCGGAATTTGTAAAACAAAGTTGTATTAAATATTTTTTTAAGTAGTTTACATAAGCGTTAATTTTTCGTACTATCAGTGATGTAACTCATATTTCTAATCAGTGCTGCCAATTTCAACGGCATATTGCGCTGTCCCGAAGTAATTGGGATAGGGGCAGGTTGATGATATGGTGAACTCGTAAACACCGAAAAATTTGTAATTAAAAGTTCAGTTCTTTTTTTACAAATATTTGTATAGATATTTTTATTAAAATGATTGTTGCATTATTTATTGCTTCAATTCCTTTATTGCATTCAACAACGTAGTCGTGATGGAAATATATTACTAGGATATATTATTATTTCAAAATAAGACAGATCATTCATCAAAACTTATACGAGCATCTTACACCAAGAACAAGAAATTCTAATAATATAGAACGTACAACTCTTATATAAATATAATAAAGGAGTGGATAATATGTTACAAAATTGGTTTCTCGCAAACAGCTGAAAAAATCGATAAAATTAAACGAAATAGGTTTGTATCAAGAATTGAATATATATCATACTACTAGCTGTTCACGGCTCCCACGTGTACTACAATATACAGGTCTTTATTTTATATTTGTTTGTCTATTTACTTATTCGAACATCGGAGAAATTCTAGAGGTAATATTTTTAGTAAATTTTGCTATTACGTGCCTCTATCCTATCGTATACGATTCTTTCACGAAAAACAAAAACAATATATTTGGGCTATAATTACAATACAAAAAATCTACTTTTTTATTTTCAACATGTCTATTTTCCAAGTGTTTTTACTTAGCAGTTTGTTTATATAAGGCATAAATTATATAATTTAATTTACTGGTTGACGTTTCACTGTAATTTTAAAATGGTACTAAGTATTTTATGTTTATAGAGTTATTTATACTTTACTCTTATGGAAATTACAGAGAATGGAGGAAGCTAAGACCCTAATTATCATGTGATACCAGAATTTATTGCAAAGAAATATTATCATTGGTTTTACTTTTTCAATAATTACGAAATCTGCCAAGGATGTATCTAATATCAATCAATCATTTCTTTGTAGTAGAATGGAAAAATATAATCTTCTTTGTCTTGACTCTTGTTTTTCTAAAATTTTTAAATTATTATTAAACTTTGATAGCTACTATAATGACTAAATACGTTTTAGATAACAGACAAAACAACTAGTTTCAATACAAAAGTCTTCTTTATTTAATGTGCTTTCATAAGAAGACGCGAAGGATGATTCATGTTTATTCTATATTCATTACAATTTGTGCTAAATTCATCGAAGTGGGTAGCGATGGAACAGTTTTCCAGAGGTCGCGGGTTCGAATTTTTGCCCCTATCGGTTTATCTCTCTATTCAATTTATTCAATTCAATCTATTATATTTTTTCAAGAAACTAATTAAACAGTGCAATACAAGGCAGAGCTGTGCATTGCAGTACAGAAGAGCACAGTACAGCACAGCAAAAGCATAGCACAGTGCAGTACAGGACAGTCAGTAGGTACAGTATAGAGTACAGTACAACACAACATTCAAATAAGGATTATAACTCCTCCTTACCGTAGCAGGGGTATCGTTGCATTTAACGCAGTAAAATAATGTTTAAAAATAACAGGTGATATTTCGTTATAGTATCAGATTCAACACAAACAAGTAAATTTTACACAAATTTTCGTTTATCTTTTTTTTATTTTGTACAAGAAAATTTCGAATTTTGCCATTTGTAAATGAAGAAAAATATTTCGAAGGAATTTTCCCATCTACGCGTATAATAATAAAAAATAAAAATTCAATAAAAAATAAATCGCGATATTATGAGCCTAAAATCTTTAGAACCATCTTTGTACAGACAAAACATTTTTAATGATGTCATAAAAACCCAACGTTTTCATAGTTTTTATAGATTCTATATATTTTACGATCTTGTATTTTATTATCACATTATTTCGCAAAATATTAAGATTATAATAATATTTTATCAATATGCTTCTTAAGGAATTATTAAAAATAACACTCATACTTGTATTTTATACAACGTAACAATTAACTCGCAAATAGGTTTATATATCTTTTGTTATTCAATGGAATCTAAAACTAACGATGTCAATCTTCTAAGCTTTAGACATTAAAGCCTGAAACAATGATTTTGTAAATAATCTCTCAATTAGGTCTTTTAATATTGAAAACTTTAAACACAAAAGGTAGATATTTGCTATTCAATTAGCCACAAAATATAAACAAGAGTAAGGGAAAAGCTTAGCAAAAGCTTCAGCCAAAGTCAAAGCGGCGCGGCGGTAAGGATATGGCGGTGGTATCGATATACAAGGTTATTAGTAAATAGTTGA
The DNA here is from genome assembly GCA_959347405.1 of Napeogenes sylphis. Classification (NCBI taxonomy): domain Eukaryota; kingdom Metazoa; phylum Arthropoda; class Insecta; order Lepidoptera; family Nymphalidae; genus Napeogenes; species Napeogenes sylphis. The sequence goes on along the minus strand of OY365783.1, from coordinate 29,755,219 downwards.
CCACCTTTCGCAGGCAGCCTACTTACATCAATCTTAACAACATTTGTTCTACGACTTTTGAAAATAAATAGTTTTCAAGATTTAAATTTTCCCAACAAATTTTATTCGTTGAATTGGCATTAACTCTGAGCGTCAGTATAGCGCCCGAGCGTTGACCTTTTAAGTACTTCTTACAAAATACAAAGTAATAAGTAAAAGAGAGACCAAAAAAAATTTTGTTTCGTTTTTTTTTGTGTTGTTTATCAAGATTTATATAAAGTTGTAGAACAAATGTTGTTGAGACTGATCTAGAGAGGTTGCCTGCAAGAGGTGGTCAACTATTTAAAAATTACCTTGTATATAACAAAAGCTTTTGCATCAATCGTCAGTAATTTATGATGTAATAAAAAATATTGAGAATGAAATTTGTTGCAAAGTAAAAATAAACTAAATAAGCCAGGATAAGGCAGTATCACTTTGCAGTAGTGGGTCTCTTTTTAGATGAAGAAAAAGTTAACACTATTTATCATTGATGGTCTGAAATAAAATTAAGAAATTTCTAATTGCGATTGCAATTTAATATTAATATAATAATTAGGTTCTGTTTAATTGTATATTCCAATGTACACCAAATTACATTATAAACTGTATTAAAAAAGCCAATTCAAACTCTAAAATCTATTTTTTATCAAACTGTTATCTAAAACTATTAATATAATTTTACTAAGAATAGAAGGATAATTAAATAATTTTAGGTTTTACATAATTTTTGCATGTTAATACTGCATCGAAGTTCTCTATGAAAAGAATTCTTAATGTATTGTTAATCGCAACCTCTTATTACATATGCATTTTTCTATTTATTTTAGGATTTCTTTCACAAAACATTTAAAGCTATGAAAATCATTTAAAAATTTGCTTGGCACAGAGAAGATTTAAGTATTTTTAAAGATTTTAATAATTTACTATTTTAAAAAGGAGTATAGTTCACATGTTTACAGAGATGATAGATATTGGCTTTTGAATTTAAATGTGGCGGTAAATTAATGTCAACGATTTCATTCAGCAAACTTGGATTTTACTATAATAATATTCGTCTTTCCTATATATTTCATATTTAGTTATGTATATTTTTAAATAGTAGCTATAAGCTACTATTTAAAAATATACATATATTTGTATAAACAACGAAGATGAATAATGAGTAATAAACTAACAATACATATTTTATAAATATTATTTTATAAATATTCTTTTATTAAATATTAGTTAGTTTTCATTGATAGCAGCGTATTGGCGGAGAGCGAATTGTAGCAATACCAGCTCATACTTTACGATAGTGGCAATAACCTGTAAAATAAACATTTTTGTTAATGAACGTTAAATTATAATAAATCAATTAATATAATTTTAATTACATCGAGCATCATTTCTCTAGTGATGTAAAAGAATACACCACTTAAAGCAGCAGGGGTGTAACGAATTTGACGAATCATTCTTTGTACCTGTAAGACGATATTATATTAATACACAACTATACGATAAACAATAGATACCGTAAAATATTAAAAGTCTAAAATAGAGAATGGGTATTCTAGGGTCTAACTTTTTTGAAGTAGATATTACAAAGATATTTTTCAAAATACGTGTAATTGAAATAATAATTAATGATCATTTTGCGATTCTCACCTGTTACATTTTTTTCTGCGCACTCATTACTTCATACTTTAACGATACTTACAGAATGATAGTCTTCCCTTAATAAATAAATAATTGAAAAATGAAGTCCTTTATTTCTAGCAAAATACGTATTTCTTAATCTTTATGACGTTCTTTAATTGAAATAAGAGATAATTTTAATTATCTTGATCCTAGTGTTATTTTTTTTATTTAATTCTTTTTTTAAGAGCTCTTTCTTTACAGATGAAGGCCTCCACCAAAATTATCCAATTGTCAAGGTTTTGGGCTTCTTCTGACCAGTGTGGACCGGCTATCTTCTTATATCTCAGGCTATTATCTCGTTCTCCTATCTTGTGAAGGGTCTTCCTTTTCCTAAATACCCTAGCTGACCTTTCCATATCATTACTTTTGCAGTCCAACGGTACATAGCCGGCCTCTCTCGGGCCGGTAATTCTCCAAAACATGGAACTGTCCATTTTAATATTTTGGAGAATTGTAGAACATGCATATTTATTGTTATTTTTTTAATTTATAAACTTTATTTTCTGTATTTTTCTAAGACTCAGAATGGTCGCTCTAACCTAATTGGCAAGTTCTCATTTTATACTGTATGCCATACAGGAAAAAAAAAAATTGCCTTTAAACTTTCATTTTGAGCAGTCGTATGTAAGACAGGGTAGTATGCATGAGTTTGTAACTTAGGTTTTAGATAAGCAGGCATGTTATTCTTGAAGATTTCTCTCATTTTCTCAAATATTTGTTCTAGGTGTTTATGTTCCTCTTTCAATCTCTTTCTCGTTGTTCTTCTTATTAAAACTTATTTGAGGCCCAAGTCGATGCCTATATCTATTTCAGAGGTTTTTCTTTTACGGTTAGGTTTCTGTATGCTATTTGACATCATCATTGTTTCCGCCAAATACATTTAGGGGCCAATTTTTAAACATGTTATTCGATACGTTATTCTTTAGTATACAAATATGAAAAAACTAAATAGATAGATAAAATTTCTTGGTCTACAACATCAGGTAATAGTTATTGTTGCTCATCACTTTGATTTTTAATAGGCTTCTAATATGCGTTCATGCGACACCGTATAGTGTTAGTATCTTTTTGATTTTGATTGACAAAAATTAATTGTAGATAATTAAAAACTGATTGTTCTGTAGTTTGAGACGTCTTTGGTATCCGCTTACTTATATAGATCAAGATGGTGTTTTGATTTAGTGCATTGAGTATGTACTCCGGTTAATCTTAATATGTGATTCAACAAATTTAATAAAGAGTAGAGGTAGTACCGTAGGGTTTCTCTTTAATTATACGATATTTTTATAGTCTGATCAGAGATCTTGTCTTACTTTAGATGGTTTATTGCCTCAAGTACCTCTAACTCACTTATTTCTATTTTGTTTGTTTAACCATTTATTCCCATGTAATTATGGATGGCTTTTTATTTTATAATAGTTTCCTGAAGAAATTATAACTAAATGTTATCTCTTGGCGAATGGGTTTCTTATTCTTCTGTCAATGGTTTATTTGTTACTTAGTTCCTTGTAAGTTTTCTCTGTTTTTTTCTGACTGTTTCAATTGTTTTTGAAATACATTTTGTCTATGTTTACCGCAGTGATCTTTGATGTACGTTTTTATAAATTTATACAGAGCGCTCGAATAGTTTTTTTTTAATATACTCCTTTTGTCCAATCAGCTGTAATATGCGCGGTAATAGTATTCCATGAACTTTGAAGTAGCCACTGGTTACATGGACTTACTTGTAGGCTTTGATTGTAAGTATTAGTTAACGTGGCATTTCTTTTTTTGCCAACTCGGTAGCATTGCTATGTGGTGGTCCAGTTGCTCTTTAAATTGGTGTATTTCCTTCATGTCTTTATGTAATTTAATATAATTAACACGATTACATTGTTTTTGTAATGGGCACTACTATTCCTTAAGTTTGTTAGAAGTGTTTTTATATTTTGAAATACATCTGGACGATTTGAAAAAAATATAATCTATTTTATTTTTGTGTTTATGTCTATGTGCTCTTTGTGCTATGTCTATCCATGGTTAGATTTTTTCTTGGAAAAGTGTTTAATAATGAGATTTTATTTACACATCTAGGGACGAAAAATAAGAAATGTCTCAAATCACATGTAATTGTCGACCGAGGTCGACTAACATGTGCTCTGAGGCGTTCTTATTTTACTTCCTGAGGTGTGTATGCTATTTTTCTGTCCGACGAAGGCGGAAAGCAGCAACTTCCATTAAAGAAAAATCCATTAATTTTGCAGAAAAATCCATTAACTTTGGGCCTCTGCCTTTGTCATCCTTTACTTCATATTCATGATTTAAAAGTTATTCAAAGTAGTGTGTTAATTTCTTTTTTTGCTGTATCCGTGGATGTATATAACTGTATAAGTGTTTTTTTTTCCAAAAGTGAATTTTGGCAGTGATACTCAGTTTACTTGTTAAGTATTTTTTTAGTTGTCAAAACTTACTTCAATATTGTATTCTGTTGCTGGCACGCGTTGAAGAACGAACAGTGGTCGTTCAGAAACACTTTTAATATTGGCTGCCATCAAAGAAGTGACGCCGGCTCGTATGAATAAAAATGAAAACGAGTAAAAGTAATAAAGAAAATGTTCAATACCTTGAACTGAACTGAAAAAGAAAATATTTAATTAATTTTAAGAATTGCACATAATATACACGATTTCATTTTTGTAATGTATTTTATACAAATATGCCTGTTATAAAAAATATTATAAAAAAAATAACAGATAAAAACACATATTTTTGAAATAGTTTCTAGCCTATCAACATTTATAAAATATATTTTAGTAAACTTACTCGGATTAGGAAGATATAAATATTTGTAAATATCTATAAACATGTTAAGCGTATGTTAAGCATATTTAAATTTATATAAATATAGAATGAAAAATAAACCGATAAACGAACATAATCGATAAATAAACATTAAAGACGATCACATATAGAATGCTTAATTCACCGAGCTCGAATACTTGCCGTATCGGTTTATCTTTCATTCTATATTTATATAAATTTAAAATATAAACATATAAATATATATTTTATCAGTTCACATGAATGTTGTAAATTACATAAAATTGGTTACTAACTCTTATTAAAAACTTTTTTGATATTTATTTAATTAAACAATGTACACTTACCTCATAAGTAAAAAGAGCTGGGCACATATAAAAAAGAGATTCGTGAAAAAGGACAGCAATATTAAATAACACATGTTGGCATCCACCAACTTCACTAACTTCACCAAATGAGAGTGCAAATTACGAATTTCGGACCATTTATTAATTTTCTGTAAAATAAACCTTTATAGATAAAGTATAAAAAAATTTGCAATTTAAAAATTAAAAATACTTTTATTTAAACATACGGTACGGTACTAAACAATTGATAAAATACACCTAATTTATTTTATTCGTAAACACACACATATAAACTAAATGGCTACATAAAAGTCGTTTGCAGGTTATCATGCAGATATGTTGAAAAAAATGTATAGCTGGACCAAAATGGATGAATGATAATAATAAGATACATTATGAAATGAGTATATTAGAGGTAATTTAAAAGAAAAGTCAAAGCAACAGTTATAGACAAGATAAGAAATAACAGTTTATCGTGGTATTGTTAGGTAATAATAATAGGATGAAGTTTGTACAAACTAAAACACCAATCAATCATCAATATCCCAACATTTAATTTTTAAAAAAGACTAAAGTGTTATTGCTTCTCTGTATTCTAAGATACACACAAGTAGATAAAAACGTTGGGACTCCAACCCAGATGTAAAAAGTATTAAAAAACCCACTTGTTTCTCTTGTTTGTCGATAAGATCATTTAATTGTTTAAAATATCCTGTAAGATATATGCTGACACATATAGTCATTACATCCGTGAATGACCAGAGAAATGTAGCCTGCAGTATAACCACCTGTGTACAAAATAAATTATAAGTATCTCATATAATATTATTACATGCGTAAAGTGCGTTTTTTTTTGTTAATAACAAAATTTCTAATGCATTCTAGAACTTATAAATATTATACGTTCTATACTTCTTATACTTTCTAGAATTAGTAAAAAATTTAAATACCTCGTAAATCAAAGTGCCGTATAATGATAGGTGAGAAATGCAATAGGAAGTGTTATTAAAATGTTTTTGTAAGAGATCCAGAATTGAAATAAATTGATCATTGCTCTCCATTGACACCGATATTTTATAAATCCCTGATAATAAGTGTTCCACTGAAAATAAAGAGAGTATTTGATGCCTAAAGTATTTATAATTATTCCTATTTAATATTCAACAGACAACAAGCTAGTAAATTGAGATTGGTGAATGAAACATTTCCACTTGACAATGCACATTATTTATAGGAGTAGTAAGGTATTTTCACCAAATAGCTTAAGTTTTCTAGATTTATAAACAATGTTTTAAAAGATATAAATTTATAAGATGGTCCCCATGACGTCATCACATCAGTTCATACTACTAGTAGTAGTCACTACTGATTAGACCCGGGTAGGAAACAGCAATAGAATGAATATTCGTACAATTCTTTACTATATTTTGCTAAGCGGCAATTTTGTTATTAATTGGTCATTTGTAATATGATATTGCTTATGACCTTAGTAAATTGATTAACAACTGAAAAAAGTTTTAAAATGTTACTTGTAGTTTCAGAGATTAAATAGATTACACAAATAGATAACTCTAGGTTTCTAACATTAACACCTCTACTACAATATTACTGAGATTATTCTTACACAAAGCTAATACCATCACGATATATGTCGTCCAGTAATACTTCTTGGTACTGATGGTTTCTGAGCATAACATATCAGTGGCAAAGTGCTCAATGTCAGCTACTTTTCTCATTAGCTTGGGCCAATTCCGTGCCAGTATTAATATCAGCAATGTGGAAAATAATCCAGTTAAGTGAAATATAACATCTTCTGTAACAGTAAGGAAAGAAAAAAGTACCGATTAAAAGCGATCTTAAATATAATATATATAAGATCGCTATATGTATATATATACATATATATATATTATTATTATTATATACACGCAAAACACGCAAAAACGACTTGCCGAAATATATATTAAAATATATATTAATACGTAAATATATATTATTACGTACTATCAATATTAAAATATATATTCCGGCAAGTATATATATAATAATATACATATTTTAATATATATTTTAAAATATTTAAATCATACATATCTTTTTCGTGAGTAGATCTGTTTAAGAACTGAGTACTGAGTCGTTCAATTATGTATTTTTTTATTGAAAAGTATATTATTATTCCCTGACGGGAGGACTATGAGTATGGACTATTAATATGTACTATCAATACGTACTATCAATACGTACTATCAATACGTACTATCAATATGTACTATCAATATGTACTATCAATACGTACTATCAATACATACTATCAATAAATACTATCAATATATACTATCAATACGTACTATCAATACGTACTATCAATATGTACTATCAATACGTACTTTTAATATGTATTATCAATATGTACTATCAATATAAACTATTAATATGTACTATCAATATAAACTATCAATATTTACTATCAATACGTACTATCAATATTTACTATCAATACGTACTATCAATACCTACTATCACTATGTACTATCAATATGAACTATCAATATTAACTATCAATATTTACTATCTATACGTACTATCAATATGTACTATCAATATAAACTATCAACACGTACTATCAATATAAACTATCAATATGTACTTTCAAATCGATTAATCCATTTCTGAGATTACCGTGCATAAACATACAGACATACAGATAAAATGAAAAACCATTGTTTCGGGTTCTCTTGCTCTTTTAAATCATGATTTTTTAAATATTTTCCATGTATAGTTTTCGATCAGTGACCATTTTACTATATGTACATATTAAGTAATATTTGACTCTAAGTGTTCAAAGTATACGTCAACGAAACATCCATGTAACAGAAAGTTTTTGAATTTGAAAGTTGCAAAAATTGAGGATGTTTCTCTGCATTTAAAGGTTTTTTATCCTTTAATAGACTTTCGAAGTTGTTACTCTACAAGCATACTCACTTGCCTTTATTTTAAACTACTTACGAATTTATTTAATTTAAGAAGCGCTATTACATTTCATGTAATACTCTATTTTAAGTAGTAGACTTTAAAGGTTTAATATTTTTTTAATCCATGCCTCTTTTCTAATTTACTTCTATTGTAAGTTTCAGATAAACCAACAAGCTAAGTAATTATATTAGTTAGTTAGATAAATTAAAATATTATTAAAGATGTTCATGTAAGTTAGACAATTTGTGTATTTTTAAGCTATTGCATAGCTTCTATCGCGTTCCTTGAGCTTGGAGACCAAATCCAGAACTTCCGTTACGAATAAAAACTAACACCCCCCACTCCGCATACTACGAAGCTTGGCCGAGTATTGTGTACATATCATTTCAAAATAGAGTAAGCGCCAAGTTGTTAATATGCTTACTGGTTAAGGTTGAGTTTAAGATAAATGTTTTACTTGTACAGAGGTATTTTTTTCAACAAGCCTTTTCATTTAAAAGACTTTCTGTTATGTTGTTACAAAGGCCCTAACTTACTTAACAATAGTAAATTAACCATATTTGTGTAAGGTTGAGAATATTTTTAGCTGTTGATATTATTAACCTTTATTTATATATATAACAAGCGGACCCGACAGACGTAGTCTTGTAAACGCGTCTTTAATTAAAAAAAATCAAACTTATAAAAAAATATATTAAATCAAAAAGTCACAATATCTAACGTCATTACATGTACATTTATCATAATTCAACCAATCGATACCGTATGAATATGTATATAAAGATTTTTTGTTTGAATAGATAAATTTGATGTTCTAATATATTTTATTAAATTTCACTTTTTACGTAGCAAAATTAATAGCAGATCGTAGACAAAAAACAAGAAATAATGATAAAAAAATAAAAGAAATAAGTATACTTACTTCGATCCGTAATAAATTCGCAAAATGTATTATAGTTGTTTATGCACACTTCAAAGAAACTCAGCACTCAGTACCTCTTGATTTAATTTAATTTAGCACGTGGATGAAAATAACACAATAATAAAATATTTTTCTCAGTTCTATTGCAACGCTACTGTCAGGGCAGACTATAATTAAAATATAAGATTATTTAATATTTGACCTTGCCATGGTAACGCAGTCCGTCGGAACCAATGTGAAACATTCCAAAATCACCACCTACTTACACATTAAAAATTAATGAAAAAACCATTTTCCAGTTGACCAAATTGTGAATCTAAACAATTCTCAAGTCCCCTTGAACACACACAAAGAATTTCATAAAAATCGGTCCAGTCGTTTGGGATGAGTTCAATGACAAACACACGCACACAAGAAATATATATATAAAGATATACAGAGCTACGGTATCTACTAATTTCCACTTACTAAAGTTACTAAAATCCGGTCCATTTGCTGAAAAACAATAAATATTTACAACAGCTAGAAAAGTCTGTGAGATAAATGTTGCAAAATAGAACACTGCATAAAATGATTTTATGTTGAACCTGAAACAATTTATGTTAACCATGACTCTCAAACTAAAAGGTTTTAAATATTATGTTCTAAGATACTTTTTTGTAGAGTTTGTACTAGTATATATGTGTATTATAATATACATAAATTGATTATGTAATTTGTCATAATATGTATTGATTTATTATTAAAAGTTGTACATACTTTAAATTGGAAACATTTAGTTTGTCTAGTCCTTCCACGGGGAAAAAGCCGGCCCAGCGACAGAGACGCATCGGAGCGCGGAGACAGACATGCATATAACACGTGTCATTTGTCTTCATTATAGATCTGTATATTATAACTGTTATTAGATAAACAAACGATTACATAATATATATCGCAATAGGTTACGTACTACGTACGCAGAAGAATTACTGGTATTCAAATTGCACCCATGTCAATAAAATGTATTGTGTCCTGACGAAATAGATAGTTACACTGAAGTTATAATATATTTTTTTAATGTTACATTGCCTATAGACTCTTCGTCTGCAGACGTAACGGTCGCAGTCAGTATGATATTAGAATAGGGAGTCTTAGAGCATTGTTAGTGTTAGTATCTTGAACCCACGGACCAGCGCGTCGAGAGATGAATTCAAACTTTGATTCAAGAGGCGAAACGGTAAAATTCTTAGGATCATGTCTTTATTTGATGGGAACCCTAATGTAATTAGTAGATTTATAAATTTAGATCCGGTTATTACATTATTATTAAGGTTAAATAATGAAATAAAATGGAAAAAAATAAGAAAGCATCCGAGTTTAATAATCATATAAAATTAAGTAAGGAATGGATGTAAAAACATAGTAAAGTAATCAATTAATTCAATCAGTTGGAAATCAAGTTATAAGTAATTTAATTATTATTCAAAATTCAAATGCATACAAAGATATTATTGTATTGAAATATACTTAATTTGCCTAACTTTTAGTAATAATAGGGGAAAATATAGAAGACCTAACAGCTGATTTTATTAGGATACAAAATATATAGGCTTTTATTAATAATTCAAGTATGCATAATTCTATGATAGAAGTAAGTGTCTTAAAGTAAATGATATATAAATTAATGAAAGTGTGTAATATAGAGTGAAAATGATGACATATAATATAATAATATATTATATATATATAATTTAATAATATATTTTTTATTATTGAAAACAAGAGTGCCAGTTGTAAATATATGTAACAAGATGGTTAATAATCACCGCTGCCTATTGTATTGCAACACTGAATGAAAAGAAAAACCAGAGGATCAACCTTTGGTGATATAATTAATATAAAGGCTTTTATTAATAATTCAAGTATGCATAATTCTATGATAGAAGTAAGTGTCTTAAAGTAAATGATATATAAATTAATGAAAGTGTGTAATATAGAGTGAAAATGATGATGTTATAAATCCGGAATTATATACTTATACAGAAAAGCCAAAAGGATAATTTTTAAGCTTCCAATAATCGTTGCGGAATATTTATATCTATAATTCTTCTATAATCCCTAATAAAATATACTTATAGAATTGTATATTTTATTAATTTATATAATTATATTAATAAATTATAATATAATTTATTATTTATTTATCATTTTATAGCACATAACAAATTGTTCTTGTATATGGAAAGAGAATGTTCGGAGCTTAAATACCTGGTACAGGTACCAGGTACCTGGTAAAGGTACCTGGTACCTTTGTAAAACGGAAGTAAATCAACGTATTCGTAAAAAAATAATACTGCGTCTAAAAGCGCATTTTTCATAAATTTACAAAAGAATACTGTAAATATACAACAGTTTAGCAAAAGAATCAGTGGAAATACTAGATGATCAACATTATGTTCTTTTCTTTTATCATATTATCAAAGTACCTATAGCTAATTTATAAAAGAGAAGTATTTACATAACTCCAGTGTGGCTATTTATTTATCATCCCTGTGAAATGCTTCATAAAACACTGAATTCACTATTGTGCCTGATAGTGATGAAACTAATGTTCAGTGGATAAAATTGATGCAAATACTATCTGGCGCAGTAAATATATCGAGGTTCAATTCCAACTCCAACTCAATAAATTTACAAGGACTCTATCCGTAGAGAGAGAATTTGTTTACTTAGGGATTAGATCAATGTGTGTAATTTGTCGGGTGATATTATATTATTATTATTCATTTATTTTATTTTAATCTTATTATTTACATTTATACATATAACATTAAAAAAACAACATTTTAAATATAGATATAAAAAACAGTATCCCACCGACGTGGGCGTCACGACCAGTCCGTCGGTGGTTAGGGCGACAGCGAAAGAAACTTCCTCACATAGTGTGCCGCTCTCTGCATCCGACCCTTGATTCAGTTGTTTAGTGAGAGCCTCTTGAGATGATGATCGAGACTCTTCGCTATAAGACCATTGACGGAAACTACCATCGGGACAATTATTGTTGAGTCAACATCCCACATGTCGGTAATCTCGTGAGCTAAGTCCAAGTATTTTGACAGTTTGTCCTTCTCAGCTTTCACAAGATTAGCGTCACACGGGACGCTGATATCAACAAGAAATGCACGGTGCTCTAACCGATCTACCAGCACGATATGAGGCTTATTGGCTACAATAGTCCTGTCCGTTATGATAGATCGGTCCCAATAGAGCTTAGCATGACCATTTTCCAAAACTGGCTCCGGTGAGTACTTATAATATGGCATTATTATTATTATTCGTTGAAGATTTTCTCCTACTCGACCTTAGGTCATTAGGCATTATTATTATTATTATTATTATTATTATTATTATTATTATTATTTATTGTTTGTCACGGACTGGTAAGTCCGGTATTTCTAAAGTCCCGCCTTGAAACCTTCAAGGATAAAGAGCTTCAGCTTCCCTTTCTGTATAAATATCATTTCCTAAAACCTTAACTACTATTGTATTTGTGTTGATTGCTGCTTGTTTTTGAATAATTGTTATGTCAATGTTACTATTTAGTAATTTTATATAATTTTCTAAACTTTTTGCTATAATTCCGGTGGCACCTACTATAATTGGGACTATTGTTGTTTGTGTGTTCCACATTCGATTAACTTCTTTCTTCAATAAATTGTATTTGCTTAATTTTTCTACCTCTTTTGCACCTATGTTATAATCTGACGGTACTGAAACATCAATTAAATATGTTTTATTTTGTAACTTATCAAAATAGATTAAATCTGGCCTATTGTGTGTAATTGTCACATCTGTTTGCACCGGTATCTCCCACATTATTTTAGCAGTATTATTTTCTATTATTTTAGGTTCATTTAAATGTTCTTGCCACCAGAGCTTATTAATATTAAAATTATGTTTTTTTGCCAGTGTCCAATACACATATTGAACAATATTGTTGTGGCGCCTTGTGTAGTACTTTCCCGCTAGTTGTTCACAACCTGATATTATATGATGTATCGTCTCATCTTTACTGCCACAAAGTCGGCACTTACCATCAACAGTTTTATTCAAAATGTCGCGTTCATGTTGTCTAGTAACTATTGCTTGGTCCTGTATTGCGAAAATTGAAGCTTCTAATGCCGGAGATACCTGTTGAGTTTTTAACCATTTAAATGAGTTGGATGTCTGTATATTTGTTCTGTCTAGTACTACATTCGGAAATTGTCCATGAAGTGGTTTGTTTCGCCAAATCGTGTTCTTCTTTTTTATAGAGGCATTTTTTATTTCTGTGTCTAAATATTTCTGTTGTTTTTGTAGACCCCATTCTTTTCTGTTTTCTCTAGCTATTTTATTTATTGAGTGTGTATCCTTATTTTTGTCACGTTTGCCTATTGCTTCTATTAAATAATCGGACTTATTTTCAAGATATTGATCATATTTAATTATTTGTATTTTATAAATTATTTCTATACTTATCAGTCCCCTACCCCCTTCTTCAAGAGGTAAGTAAAGTCTTTCTATATCTGCTTTACTATGATGTATTTTGTTGATGGCTAAAATTTTTCTTGTTTTGATATCTATCTTTTTTAAATCACTGGTTTTGTAATTAATGATTCCAAATGTGTAAAGTAAAACTGGAATTGCATATGTATTAATGGCTCTGAAGATGTTTCTTGAGTGTAAATGTGAGTTTGCTAAGCATTTTAATCTTTTGAAGTATTCTTTCTGAGTCTGTTGTCTAGCTTCGTTATGATCTATATATCCTGATTCATTAATACCTAAGTATTTGTAATTTTCATGTTTTTGTAAGTGTTCAAATCTATTTCCATTCAATAAAATGTGACCCTCTCCTTCGAACTCTGTTCGCCTTCCTGCAATTAAGTGAAGAATATTGCATTTATTTAACCCAAAAGTCATACCAATATCTCTTGTAAAAATTTCTGTACTGTCTAGCAAGACCTGCAAATTCTGTTTATTATTAGTGTAAATTTTTAAGTCATCCATATAGATTAAGTGATTGATATTTATGCTGTCTTTCAATTTGTATCCTTTTGAGTTGTATTTGTTTAGTATGTGAGACAATGGGTTAATAGTTAGACAAAAAAGAAGAGGGGAAAGTGAGTCCCCTTGAAAAATTCCTCGTCGGATGTATATTGGATCAGTAGTAACGGAAGCATCATTGCCTTTAGCTGTCATGATTACTCTCCAATGGGGCATCACAATTCCAAGAAAGCTCTTAATAATAGTCGGACATTTGTAGAGATCTAAGATTCTCAAAAGCCACTCGTGTGACATACTATCAAAAGCTTTCTGGTAATCTATCCAAGCCATACTAAGGTTTTTTTGGCCTTGTTGCGCATCTTCTAAAATTACTTTATTTAACATAAGATGGTCTTTACATCCTCTAACCTCTCTTCTGCAGCCTCTCTGTTCATAAAATATTATTTTGTTTCTACTACAGTGGTTATATAATTCATTGCTCAGTATCGAAGTCAAAAGTTTGTACATATTTGGTAAACATGCTATGGGTCTCCAATTTTTAGGTTCTAAAGTGTTTTCATTTTTTGGTATTAGAAAAACATTACCGGTTGTAAACCACGGTTCTAATGATTCCGTCCCATTTATGATTCTACTATATATTGCTGCTAAAAATGTATGTGTATTGGTGAGGTATTTGATGTAATAATTTTGGATTTTGTCTAAACCCGGTGTTTTCCAGTTATGTAATCTTTTTATAGCACTTTTAACTTGTTCTGTTGTTATCTCACTAAGTTCAGATTCTTCTATTTTGTTACCAGTTTCTTCTATTTCATTTATCCATGTGGCTTCCTTATTATAAGATTTTGATTGTGACATAATCGCTTTCCAGAACTCTTCTGTATCACCTTTTGTTGGGATCTGGGATGGTCTTGGTGTTTTAGTGTTAAGATGGCGATAGAATTTATTCTGATTTTCTTGAAACATTTTGTTTTGTGTTTTTGTGTTATTAATTGTATCATATCTTTTTATTCTAGCAGCTAAAGCTTTTACTTTCTGTTTAAGAGTCTCTATTATTAAATCATGTTTAGTTTCATTATATATGTTGTATTTCTCGAAAAGAGTCCGTTTTATGTTGTTAAGTTTTCTTGATTGTGATCCTGTCCGAATTTCAGTTAAACGTCCTAAGTCTTTTCTTATTGCTTCTAGTCTAGTTTTGATTCTCCTCTTCCAAGGCGGATCGCTTAATGGTTTAAATGTATTATTACTATCGTAAGGTTTTTGGTTATTGTCTTTAATTAATGTGATGGCCACTGCATAAATAACGTTATTGAGTTCTCGCATTGATTGATTTTCATTTACAATTAATGGTATAAAGTTATTGAGTTTGTTAAATTTTACAAGGAATTGCTTATTAAATTTTGGCTTTGGTAACATTAGTCTGTTTTCTATATCTATCTCTGTAACTTCAGCTAGGTTTTCTAAGAACTGTAATATAATAGGATCTTGTTTTTCATTAACATTGATATCTAACGGTAACTCTTCTCTCTCTTCCTCAGTTTCAGGTGCTAAGTGTACATTAAATTCTTGTGTATGTGTATATATATCAGTATCTGTATTTAACAGTGTGTTTTCAGTGGTAGCTAATGTATTTGTATTAATAGTAAGTGATTGTGAATTATTTAAGATTTGTACAGGTTGTTGATGACTTGAATGAATTGCTTGGGTCTTTGTTATTGATGATTCATGTTCAGCTTTTCTTCGTATTTCGTTTAACAATTCCGTAGATATTACTTTTCTCGTTATGATACTGCGTGCCTGATTAGCTAAGGTGTTCCCACAAAACTTATTTATTTTTGAATTAACTGGATTACGTTCTTTAAATGTTTTTTCTAATCGTCTTATGTATCCTGCTCCTTCATATTTAACTTTATAATAGCAATACATTAGTTCTTTCTGTTCTTCAAGTGTCCATTTTAGTCTGCCGTCCTGTTTTGATTTAACATCTGTTTGAGTTTGTGTTTCATAATGCTCATTTAGGTTTTGTTCTTGTATTATGTCTCGTCTTCGAAGCGGTGGAAATTCTATATCAGAAGAAATAAGCGGCAATGAGGTGTGAGTTTCTTCAGATTCCTGTGTTTGTGTTGTGTGTTGGTTAATACTATTTTCGGCTCTAGTTTGTATATCGTTCAGCTTATCGAGTGCTACTAACTTACGTGCAAGAATACTACGTGCTTGTGTTGCGAGTTTGTTACCATCAAGTTTTTTAATTTTTGTGTTACCTGGGTTTCTATCTTTAAATAAAGTAAACAATCTTTTCATATAGCCTTTTCCTAATGACTTTGCTCTAAAATAACAAAAAATTAACTCTTCCATTTCAATTTGCGACCACTTT
This sequence comes from Napeogenes sylphis, assembly GCA_959347405.1. NCBI lineage: Eukaryota > Metazoa > Arthropoda > Insecta > Lepidoptera > Nymphalidae > Napeogenes > Napeogenes sylphis. The sequence goes on along the minus strand of OY365783.1, from coordinate 29,739,081 downwards.
TCCCTATCTGTAGTTTTATCTCTATTTTCTCCTTCAGTGGTCGTAACCGACGTACCGATCGAACTGGTGGGCGATGCCCTGTCCAACAAGGTATGGTCAGTATGTGATGAATTTTCGGCTGTGACATTTTCGGTTTCCCCGACTCCCGCCCGCCTGCTCAACGTGGAGTCACTGACGGTCCACATGCTGTCACGTCCAGCGTCAGCTCCAGACGTGCCCCGACGATTGCCCCCGGGTAGCGGCAGTAAACGTACATTTCTCTTTTGTCTCTCCATTTTGAAGGTTGAAGAGTGGTAATTCCTTCACTCAGGGTCCACTCAGGTCCCTTGAGGAGGCTGTTTAGAAGGTCAGCTGCCTTGAATTGGGGGAGCAAAGATTGTGATTAGCTCCCCACGCCCTTAGTCGCCTCGTACGACACCCACGGGCTAGAAAGGGGTGGCACTATTCTACTCTGCCGGTGCCACACGGCTATTATTATTATTATTATTATTATTATTATTATTATTATTATTATTATTATTATTATTATTATTATTGTCATTTATTTCATATTAATCTTATTATTTACATTTATACATATAACATTAAAAAAAAAAAACAACATTATAAATATAAATATAAAAAACATTTTATATTTTGTAGGTGGTAGAGCCTAGCTGTAGTTATCTGGCTGCAGCTCGTATTGGGCTGGCTCGACCGGGGAAGGACCACCCTCTCACAGAAGACCGACGTGTAGTAACCAAATTCATTTGGTTATGTTTCGTCGGTGAGTGAGAGAATCCGGAAGCCCAACCCCCCCCCCCCACGCCAAACATGAAAGCGATGCCTAAAAGAAAAATACCCCAGGAGGGTACCGGCTTTGATGAAGCCGGGGACCCCCTCCCCGAGCAAAATCGGGGAAATGATTCTCGGATTTTGCTCGGGCTGCCCGTCGTATCTGGGGCGGGCAAAGTATCGCCTTTTGTGTTTTTAGAGGGCAAACGACGAGTCAACGCAGCGGCACCCCGACCCACTTTAACTGTGGACTTTTGCAACATCCGGGGACTTCATTCCAACTTGAACGCCGTCCACCATCATCTAGAGACGGCGCAGCCGGCCTTGTTGTTTCTGACGGAGACGCAGATATCTCAACCTAGCGACACAGCGTACCTATCATACCCCGGGTATAAACTAGAACATCATTTTATACCACACGCCGGGGTATCTGTGTTCGTAAGGGACGATATCTGCTACCGTCGCCTTCAGGTTTTTGAAGGTCGGGACCGGTCTATACTCTGGCTGCGCGTGGACATGGACGACCATGTCAGAGTCTACGCGTGCCTCTACAGGTCCCATAGTGGTAATGCAGAAACGGATCAACTCTTAGGCCATGTTCAGGCGAAGATTGACGATCTGCTTTCACAGACTCCCTCCGCCGAAGTCGTAGTCCTCGGGGACTTCAATGCGCACCATACCGATTGGCTAGGGTCACGTGCCACCGACTACGCTGGGAGATCTGTGTTTGACTTTGCTCTGGCAAATGGTCTGTCCCAATTGGTAAATACGCACACTCGTCTACCGGACGTGGACAGCCATATACCCTCTTTGTTGGATCTTCTGCTGACTACACATCCCGGAAAGTACCAAGTCACTGTCGAGGCTCCCTTAGGGTCCTCTGATCATTGCTTGGTACGGAGTGTAGTGCCCATGGAACGCCCAGCTCGCACAAGACCTGCGACTCGACGCGTTTGGCACTACAAGTCAGCGGATTGGGATGGAATGCGATCCTTTTTTGCATCCTACCCATGGGGGCCGATTTGTTTCCCTTCCAATGATCCTAGTGACTGCGCTGCGGCTGTAGCTGATGTGATACTTCAGGGCATGGAACTATTTGTACCAAGCTCTGTGGTACCACTTGGTGGCAGATCGCGGCCTTGGTTTGATGCGTCTGTCAGGGCTGCAGCAGCTGACAAACGGCAGGCTTATCAGGCTTGGGCTAATGCGTTAGTCACTAAGGATCCGAACTCTAAAGTTCTGAAGAGGAAATATAATCGTGCCTCCAGATTCTTCAAACGGAAAATCGCTAGAGCAAAGTTCAAGCATGTCGTCAAAATCGGGGATCAGTTGGCAAAGTACCCACCTGGCACGCGCAAGTTCTGGGCGCTTTCCAAAGCTAGTCTGGGAAACTTCTGTCGCCCGTCCCTACCGCCATTGCACACTGGGAACGACTCTTTGGCCCACACGGCAAAAGAGAAAGCCGATCTCTTGGGCACTCTTTTTGCCTCAAACTCGACTTTGGACGACCAGGGGAGGGCACCGCCTATCATCCCGCGGTGTCCGAGCTTTATGCCGGAAATAGTTTTTCGGCAAAAACTCATCCGAAAAACCCTCCTTTCCTTGGAAGTTCATAAGTCGAGTGGGCCAGATGGTATCTCTCCAGTTGTGCTACGAACATGTGCCCCTGAGTTGACACCAGTGCTAACGCGTCTATTTCGGTACTCTTACTTGAAAGGCGTAGTCCCGGTCTCATGGAAGCGTGCCCTTGTCCATCCGATCCCTAAAAAAGGCGATAGCTCGGACCCAGCTAACTACAGACCCATCGCCATTACCTCTCTTCTCTCCAAAGTAATGGAGAGCATCATCAATAAACAGCTCCTAACCTACCTCGAGGATCACCAGTTGGTCAATGACCGGCAATATGGCTTTCGCCATGGTCGATCGGCTGGTGATCTTCTGTTGTATCTTACACACCGTTGGGGAGCTGTTATTGAAAGCAAGGGAGAAGGTCTGGCAGTTAGTCTGGATATGGCGAAAGCCTTCGATCGTGTATGGCACAGGGGGCTTCTTTCGAAGCTACCTTCCTATGGGCTTCCCGAAAGTTTATGCAAGTGGATCACCAGCTTCCTCACTGGGCGGAGCATACAGGTCGTTATCGACGGTTTTTGCTCGGACCCTAAGCCCGTGAACGCTGGTGTACCCCAAGGCTGCGTGCTATCCCCAACTCTGTTCCTCCTGCACATCAATGATATGCTGGATATCTCCAACATACATTGTTATGCGGATGACAGCACTGGGGATGCGGTATATTCCGGCCGTGCAGGTCTCTCTCGGGAAAACGTCGACGAGTGCCGAAAGAAACTTGTGTCTTCTATAGAGACTTCCTTGGGGTTGATCTCTGAGTGGGGTGAACTGAACCACGTACAGTTCAATCCCCTGAAGACACAAGTTTGCGCGTTTACCACTAAGAAAACCCCATTCGTCGTATCACCGCTCTTCGAGAGCACTCCCCTCATTGCCTCGCCAAGTATCAGAATACTGGGTCTCGACATTTCGAGCGATTGTCAGTTTCGCGGTCATCTGGAGAGCAAGGCCAAGTTGGCCTCGAAGAAATTGGGAGTGATTAATAGAGCGAGGCAGTATTTCAAACCTGGCCAAAGACTTGCGCTCTATAAGGCGCAGGTCCGGCCACACATGGAGTACTGTTCTCATCTCTGGTCAGGATCACCCCAATATCAGCTTCTACCATTTGACCGCGTACAACGGAGAGCCGTTCGGATTGTCGGGGACCCGGTGCTCTGCGAACGGCTAGACTCTTTGGCATTGCGTAGAGACGTGGCTTCCTTGTGCGTCTTCTACCGCATTTACCACGGGGAATGTTCCGAAGAACTTTTCGATCTGATGCCTGCCGCCGAATTTCATCACCGCGCAGCGCGCCATCGCCTCCAATATCATCCTTACCACCTGGATGCGTGGCGATCCTCTACTGTGCGGTTTTCAAGGACATTTTTCCCACGTTCCACTCGCTTGTGGAACGAACTCCCTTCGGTGGTATTTCCAGATCGATACGACATGGGTACCTTCAAAAAAGGCGTTTACTCCTTCCTACATGGCCGGCAACACTCTTGTAAATCCTCGGATGTTGCAAGAGTTCATGGGCGGCGGTGATCACAAGCCATCTGTGACCCGCCAGCTCGTTTGCCCTCCTCTAACATAAAAAAAAAAAAAAAAAAAAACAGTATCCCGCCGACGTGGGCCTTACAACCAGTCCGTCGGTGGTTAGGGCGACAGCGAAAGAAACTTCCTCACAATGCGTGCCGTACCCAAAACTGCTGCTCTTTGCATCCGACCCTTGATCCAGTTTTTTAGTGAGAGCCTCTTGAGATGATGATCGAGACTCTTCGCTATAAGACCATTGACGGAAACTACCATCGGGACAATTATTGTTGAGTCAACATCCCACATGTCGGTAATCTCGTGAGCTAAGTCCAAGTATTTTGACAGTTTGTCCTTCTCAGCTTTCACAAGATTAGCGTCACACGGGACACTGATATCAACAAGAAGTGCCCGGCGCTCTAACCGATCTACCAGCACGATATCAGGCTTATTGGCTACAATAGTCCTGTCCGTTATGATAGATCGGTCCCAATAGAGCTTAGCATGACCATTTTCCAAAACTGGCTCCGGTGAGTACTTATAATATGGCACTTCAAAAGGTACCAGACCGTATCGAAGAGCAAGTTCTTGGTGGATAATCTTGGCTACTTGGTTGTGCCTGTGCAAATACTCTCCATTGGCAAGACGACAACAACCGGAAATAACATGTCTGATGGATTTCCCAGGTTGGTGGCACGCACGACATATATCAACAGTGCCATCCTTTATTATGTATTTCCGATAGTTGTTCGTCTTGACAACTTCGTCAGCAATTGCACAAGCAAAACCTTCGGTTTCTCCAAAGAGATCACCGAATCGTAGCCAAGCCACGGACGCCAGAAGGTCTACATCAGGCCCATAGAGTGCCTGGTGGAACCGTCCATGAAGCCTTACTCTTCCATATATTTATACGGTCGTCAGTGCTAAGTACTACCGGTTTATGCCAGTTGTCTTTGGCTAAGGAGAGCGGTGTGAGGCCTTTATCTACTGCAACAATGTCCCGATGCATTCCACACTCAGCATGAAGGAAATATTCTCTAAGATTGCATACCTCACGGTTGTGTAAGTTTTTGGCATTAAGGAAGCCGCGACCCCCACACTTCCGTGGAATATACAATCTCATCACTGATGAGCGCGGATGATGCATGCGATACATTGTCAATAGTTTTCGGGCCTTTCGGTCCAGGGCATCTAATTCGGTCTGAGTCCACCTTAATATGCCGAAAGTATACATCAGCAGGGGCATTACCCAACTGTTGAATGCACGCACTTTGTTACCTCCTGACAAAAGACTTTTTAGGACTTTTGTCAAGCGGTCAAAGAAGCGTTCCTTCACTAGCTGTTTAATGTCCCCACTTAGTATGCCTAAGCATTCCGACATACCAAGGTATTTGTAGGATTCGGTTTCAGAGAGGGATCTGAGGGACATTGTCTCCGAGAGTTGTAAATATTCGCTATTTACAACTCGGCCATTCTGCACATGTGCAACCACACATTTATCTACACCAAACTCCATCCTAATGTGATTACTAAACGTTTGCGTAACGCTTAGTAATGATACCAGATCTGCTTTATTTGGTGCAAATAATTTGAGATCGTCCATGTACAAAAGATGGGAAATGATCTCACCCCCTCTGCGAAAGCAAAATCCCAGTTTTGAATCCCTAAGCAACGTGCTTAAGGGGTTCAAAGCCATGCAAAACCACAAAGGACTCAAGCTATCACCCTGGAAAATACCTCGCTCAATCCTTACAGGTTCGGAAGTAAGAAGACTTCCTCCGCCCCCTGGAAGACAAAGGACCGTTGTCCATTGCCTCATACATGAATCAAGAAAAGCGCATAGATCTGTGTCAATCTTATATACTTCTAGTACTTTTCGCAACCATGTATGAGGCACCGAATCATAGGCCTTTTTATAATCAATCCAGGCGGCGGAGAGACCCCTTCTTATCTCGGCGAACCTTTTCATTAATGGCTATGTCAATAAGGAGGAGCTCCTTAGTACCACGAGACCCAATCTTACATCCATTTTGAGCGGGATCTAAAATGCTGTTTGCATACAAATGTGTGTTTAATTTTGAAGTCAAAATGGATGTAAGAAGCTTATAAATTGTTGGTAAGCACGTGATAGGTCGAAAGTTCTTTGGATCCGTGATACTACCAGACTTGTGGAGCAGAAAGGTGATTCCTGTTGACATAAAAGATGGTAGGGATCCGGACACGATGGCTTCCTGGAATTGCCCAGCCAAACGTTCGTGTGAAGACCGCAGCCATTTGAGCCAAAAGTTATGTAATCCGTCCGGCCCAGGACTTTTCCAGTTATGGGTCGAACGGATCGCATCCCTGACATTGTCTGGGCTTATAAATATAGCCTCCATTGGCTGCAGGTGTTCACACGCGCGCTCAACAACACGCATCCAGCCACCATCGTTGTGATTAATAGGCACCGACCAAATATTTTTCCAAAATGTGAACATTTCTTCCATATTTGGTAACTGCCCATCAATCACACTCGTAGCAGATTCCTCCCAGCTTCTATAAACCTTTCTTTGGTCACTTTGGAATATGCGATTCTGCTTATACCTATTTACACGTTGTTTATAACGACGGATACGATTTGCCCACGCACAAACTTTCTGCTTCAGGTAGTCTATACGTTCTGTTACATAGACCATGTAATCCTGAGGTCTAATGCCAGTACCGGCAAAGGCCTGTGTAACATAACGCATGACACTCGGCCGGATGTTTCCCGATCTGAAGCAGATTAACTTGCCAATAATGACCCTAGCTGCGCTGATACGCCGTTCAATCCTCATCTGCCATGCGGGTGTGTCCTCAGTGGACCGCACCACCTTATCAGGCTCAGGAAATCTGACACGGGCGGAGCGGCACGCTGCAACAGCTGCACAATAAAGAATTGAATGGGTATCAGTGAGACTATTGCTAGAACGAAGATAAGAGTCTAGCATGCAGTCTAGAGCCATTACTAGCGACATATTACGTCTACGCGTGGGAAAACGGGGTAACCGTGGCCTGTCGCGGGCTGGTATGTCTTTAAATTCCAAAATCGCATCCTCCAAAGTCCTCCTTAATTGCTCATTATCTTGGGTACTTACGGTTGTAATCTCAACGCCCCCCACATCAGCATCTCCAACCACTAACCCTTCCACCGAAGGAGCGGACGATAACTGGGCTCGCGAATGGATGCTTTCGGTGGTGGATGCAGAGACTGTCACCTCGGAGCGAAGCCGGTCAAGTGCGGAGTCATCCAACGCACGATTACGTTGAATAAACCGCACCTGATCCGATAGTCGTTGGGCCGAAACGGTCAACTCTGGTTCAAGGGCCTGAAACAAAGACAGCAAACGGGTTCGCCACGCAGTGAGGTTAGTGCCACCCTCTGTCGCCCTATAGTACGCTCGCATGACATTTTCGTTCATATTTTGCGTCCATTTCATGCGGCGCACTGCACCACCGACGGCGGGGGCCGAACGCGGGGCGGATGCCCCAGTAGGCCCCAAGCGCGGCAGCGGTGGCCTCCCACGGCGCGGCGCTGGTGCTCGGCGCGGCGCTGGAGGCGGCAGCTCGTCGTCACTGCTCGACACGATTTCCTCAGGAGGAGTTGCGTACTCCTCCTCTGATGACGTGGAGCTGTTGGGTGCGACGGGCTGCGGTGATGGGCGTGCGTTTATGTTTCTACTCCTTGTGATCATTATTATAGTATCTATTTTCACATTGTCAACAGTTCACTTTTTTCAGGTACTTTTAGTATGTTGTTCACAGTTGTGTATATAGTATTCTTTTTTTTTTCGTTTATTTTGCATTTTGTAAACGGAATGAAATTATTTAAATATGATTAAAACTGGATTTTGAAAATAAATATTTTAAACAAAAATTGACATTTAAAAACGTGACCATTCCGTGTCACTTACCAAGGAGTATTTATTATTATTATTATTATTATTATTATTATTATTATTATTATTATTATTATTATTATTATTATTATTATTATTATTATTATTATTATTATTATTATCATCATCGTGGTGGAACTATGAGAATTGTCTTTGATTTATAATATAAGTTTAAAATATTATAATTACTAAATCATCATTGTTTGAACGTACATCAAGTAGGTCATATATTTCTGTGTTGTCTAATAGGTTCATAATTGTAATTCTTTAAATAAAAATAGTTCTATAGGAGTTTTGCTTTTTTTCAACTCTCAAATGTTTATTCTGTGAGTAATTTTCTATAAGCCTACATTATACATATACATAATCTCCTAACTTTGACACTATCATGTATTGTTAAAAACATAAATTTAAATCTTCACTCGTGTGTTTCTACGATATTTTTTTTAATTAATTTAATCTGAATTTGTCACTTCAACATTTTTCTATTAAAAACTCTTATCATATTTATAATACTCTTGTTTTAATAAATAAAAAATGAATAATAAACTTGTTTTTTTTTCATAACAATTTGTTTAAATCCATATTTAAATAAAAACTTACCGATCCTTGGCTCGCTTAGATGAAGAATAACTCACATGCATAATTGATTTGTAGGTAAGTGATTGACTTACTTTTTCCTTTATAAATATAAAATTTTATCTTTTATATACAAATCACACACATGTCACACAAAAGTTATTTGTCGTCTTGACATCAGTAAATATGATTTACGTTCAATATTTTTGTCACAAATAATCTGTAACAAAAATATTGAACATAAAAATCATAACTTTAATTTATAGAATATTACTATCAAACTTTCATAGTAAAATCAAATTCAATTTAATTTAATAATACGGAAACTAGAAACATAACTTTAAAAAACAGAAAAGGAAAATAATTCAACATTAAAAATCCCTTTATACAAAAATACCTCATAAAAGGATAAAATAATATTAATATGTACTTTATAAAGTCGTTGCGTCTGGGAACCACTAAATAATGAAAAAAATCGAAACGCAACCAAGTTACTAATTAAAATAACAATATCATTTCTTAGAAAATTTTGCTAAATAGACATTACATATAACAGTACCCCGACGCTACGACTTCAATAAGTACATAATTATTATTTTTATCCTTTTTATCCCGATACAAAAGACCTCTAAGAAGGATAAAAAATATTAATATGTAAATATTGAAATTCGTTGCGTCAAAAATCCCAATTAAAGGTTTTTTTTAAGAATTCATGTACCTTATTGTGAAAAAGTCAAAGATGAGGGTATAAAACTAGACTGTCATCTTTCTTGGACTCACAAATAAGCACAGTGAGCAGAACCAATATTTTTTTGTAAGATCTTTACAAAGATTGCGCTAATGCAAGCTGTCTTTTTTCTCATCTCAAAGAGAAGCAACTTAATAAACTTAAGCTTCTCCAAAATTTTAGCTTTCGATTATTATTTGAGCTACAAAAATGAATTTCGTAAAAACCTTAAGTGACTCCCGATTTGCATTCGCAGGACTACTCATATATATTTAATATTTTGTTCTACATGGTGCTCAACCTGTCCTTTCCTCCCTATATATGCAAAAAATCGATTTTAGTTCCTTGGTTAATCTCAGAACGGCAACCTTCGCTATGAAAACAACCTTTCACTAGAAACTCTCTCTCACTTTACTTTCTTCTACTCTAATTTCGTGCCTGGTTCCTGTCCAAGCTGATCAATTTTAGAATAGTTTTCTTTTAAAACTAATACGTAGTCCATCACTGGCTATTTTCAAAAAACATGTCATTGCAATCTTACTTAGTGTCAAATACCTGTAATTTTATTTATTTAAGTTTACATAACACCACAATGTTGTGTTTTTTATAATTTATTATCATTTCTTTGTATTTTCTATTTATTAATGTGCAATAAAAAATATTTATTATTACTATCACTTGAAACGTAAATAAACCTTATTACTACTATATTTGTCTTATATCTAATATTATTACAATATTTTTGTACATTTCCGTAGATAATGTTTACTTAGAGGGAAGTATGGTTTAATTTCTATAATGGCCCTTATCCAATTATGTGAGACGACAGAAAGAACTCTCTTATTTCAAATATTTGTATAATTTAATGAGCAAGTTGTGCGTTTAAAAAAAATGTGGTTTATTTTTATTATAATTTTGTTGTTAAATATTTATAAAATCAAATTTAATAATTCATTAATAAATAAAAAAATATTTCAAGTACAGTTTGTATTATATTCACACAAAGGACATACTATAAATTTATTTTACTCATGTTATAACTAAAACTCTTACATGTCTTAGAAATCTTACTAACCCCTTTTAGGTTGTATGTTAAAGATATGTCAAATAATTAAATATATTATCAACAAATCTATACTTATAAAATAGATAGTATGGATAATATATTCCTTATAGACTCCGAAACGAGAATCTTCCGAGAATCAAGCCTGACCCAGCGGATACTCTTGTAAAGTTTGGCGATAATCGGATTTGTTTATTGAACTACCAGTGACAGTTTTTTTACTACTGATATACTATTTTTGTATTCAGGGTCCATTATAACGCCTTATCCGTGTACCCTAAAGAGAAAACAGTAAAATGCAGAAATAATCATGAGGATATTCTATAATCGTAGAATTGCATTCGTCACAACCTAAGAAAACCTTTTTAAAAACCGAGAAAGTCTTTAATTTTATATAAGTGTTATTTATACTCATTTTTCCGGTAAATATGATATGATTATTGATTCCTTTACAATAAAAAAGAATGCCACTGAAGTTTCGTGATTCTAATATTAATAAACATCGATTAATATTGTAACATCAAAAATATGATTGTTTAAAAAAATATTAATTTACAGTTGGCGTGATACTGATACGATACAAGGTTTAAAGGTTTGTTCTGTGAAATAATCTATTGGTTTTCTATTATACTTACAATAGATAGTTTCTCCGATAGAAATACTATCTTGTAATAAAATAATCTAATTTAATTGTCTATTTATAAAGTCTTACGTAAAAATGTTAAATACAAATCAAGATGGAAGTAATATAATTCATACACGTTTTAACAACGTGAGTGCTTAATATATTTTACTAGGTGTCGCCCGCGACTCCGTCCGCGCGGTTTTTAGTGTTTCCTCAGCGCACGCGAGGAAAGCTCTCAAAAAAGAAATCTTTTCCCGTTTTTGCAGCATTTTTCATTGCTGCTCGACTTCTATAAGTCACAGTGAGATGATATATACCCTATAGCCTTCCTCAATAAACAGACTATTCAACACAAAAAGAATTTTTCAATTCGGGCCAGTAGTTCCACAGATTAGTGCGTTCAAACAAACAAACTCTTCAGCTTTATAATATTAGTATAGATAGTATAGATTAAAATTTGAAATAAATTTAGAATGAAACATAATCAGATACAGGCATAGATTTGAACCTGCGACCTTTGGGAAGCGGTCCCGGCCTCTATCACTTTAGTTACCGTATCGCTTCACACTTCGATGAACTTAGTATTACGTTTTTATTATTATCTCTCTTATCAGGACGGAGGCGAAATCTTTTAGTCTTCTTTCAGAAAAAGTGTTTCTAAAGTTGCAGTACATTGAAAAGATGAAAAAAACCGAAATCAATGGTTTTAATCTTTTGAAAATATCTATAAATATACATGATAGCCATGTTAAGCTTATTTATATAAATTTAAATGGTTTTAAATTTTTTAAATCTGTTGGGCTATTTTCAACTATTTATAGCTAAATTTTTTAATAAGGATAAAAATGTTGAATATTATTATTATAGTTACTTGTTAAGCTGTCCTATTAGTATAGTTATTGTAAAGAATGTTACTAATCCCCCCTTCACAGGAATTCATTGGTACGATATCCAATGTATTCAGATGGGCTCGTTGGATTGGTATCGTTGGATTAGACTGGTTTGTATGGAAAATATATGGACTCTTCCTCTTATGTCTTTTGCTGGCTATTGAGGCTCAAGCTATTTGGAAAGTAGTAAAAGCACTGGCTGGATGGGCTATCGATACAACTGGGCATAGTAGGTAACATATTTTAATTAGGTAATTTTTTATAAATCGTTTGATAATGTATATGTTTTTCATGAATACAGGAAGTATAACCGCAAGATTATCAGGTACAGTATATTACACTGCAGTGCTACTATGTATGATTCAGTGTAACCGTCTATCTAACTCGTGGAGCGAAATGTCCGAGTACTGGACCTCAATAGAATACACCCTTAACATTAAATACGTTCCTGCGGACAAAATGTTGAAAAAACAGATGTATAGAGCCACTGGTGTTTTATTATTCAGTGCTTTAGGTATCGTTGTTAAAATATTTATCGTTTTTTATATACCGTTAATATCTTATGCCTATTAGCAGCTCCCCCCTTATATAAAGTAATGTTGTCTATACTTGCTTATAATTTATAGGCTTGCTGATTTTTAAGTGTATTAGAAACTCATCAGAAATCTAAGTATAAATATTATGCCTATAGCTATATTGACAGAATATACTCTGTTGATGTTATATTTATAAATTAAGATATAATGATATTATTATAGTCGTGTACTTGATGAATGCGGTATTAGCTATAGAATATCATTGTGAATTATCAAACTGTTTGCAAAAATTTATTCTAAAAACCCACGGATTTATGCTTCGTGAATGTAAGTAAAATTTGTATGTTTCATATAAATTACATTATAAAAAAACTAAATTTGAATTTGACACTTTGGAACAGCCGAATATTCGAATGGTATCGGCGTCGTCATTCTATTCATGAATTGGATCGCAATCTTCGTGAGAAACTTTCATGATATACTCATTATTTTAATTAGCATGGGATTGACATCAAGATACAAGAGACTAAATGCGTGCGTAGCGACTGTCGCAGGGAGAAATAATATAAATAATAAATGGTGTAAGGTATTTATTTAATTTATTATTTTTTATACCATGCACTGCTGAGCCCACTTTTTAAATGTTAAGATAATTGATTTAAATATCATGAGCCAGTTAATAGTATTTAGTTTATATAGTAAATCGGTTTAAGGATCAGGAAATATTACAAGTTCAAACTTGGAGAAAGATACGAGAGGCGTATATGAAGCAGGCGAACTTGGTTCGACACGTTGACAACTCCTTGGGAAGTCTCATTCTTGTGTCCACCTTTTTTAACTTCTACTTCATTTGCTTTCAATTATTTATGGGCCTCGTGTAAGTTAAAATAGAATTTTATGTGATTTTATATTTTTATGTTAAATTGAGTATTATTTATTTAAACAAAAAAATGTTTGTGACATCTTCACAATGTCATTTTATACGAAATTATTGGAGACATTACTTAGGAAGACATTACTTAGGAAGTGGAATAAGATATGAAAAGTACATTTTATATATTGACATAAAATCATTTTTATTAAAAAAATATAGACTACTAAATTGTTTACGAGTACCGATACGATAGCTCAGCTAGCAGAACGCTGGTCACGGAAGATCGCAAGTTTGAGGCTTGTGTTGATAATTTATGGTATATGAATTGTATTTAAGTGTTTCTTACAGCCAAGGAATTTCAAACGACATTCTGAAAAATATATATTATTTAATTCAACTTGTATGGTTCTGTGGTCGTACTACCTACACAGTACTATCAGCTGCCGATGTTAATAAATATTCAAAACTCGCACTTCCTTACCTGTATGATTGTAATACTGCGTTTTATAACATAGAGGTGAACATTTTTTTTTAAATTAATTGTTTAATTTTCGTTTGCCATTAATTGAATTGTCACTGTCATTGTCATTAAATCTACAGATTGAAAGACTTCAAAAACATCTCAGTAGAGACAACGTAGCTTTGACTGGAATGGGTTTCTTCTATTTAAATAGAAGTATTGTTTTACAGGTATTTATGAAATGTACTTAAGCACTTAATATAATGTTATTAAGAATATTTTAATATATTTTATTTTAGATGGTAGGAACTGTTGTGACATATGTTCTTATGCTGGTACAGTATGATGGACCTGACGACCAAACCTTAAGGAATACTACAGAACCATCATTTGAGTGAATATTCAATCGTCATTGTTTCCCCGAGAGACTCCTGCGAGACCGAAACATACAGCATCCCCAGTGCTGTCACCCGAATAACAATGAATGATGGATGTATCCAACATATCATAACATATATATTAAGATAATTAATCTAATGATTTCACTATTTACTTATGTATTAATAAATAAATTGGCTAGCGTTTCCATTTGAGTTGTAAGAGTTTTGGTTTGAAAATGGTATCATTTGAAAGGGGTTGGTCTCCCCTTTCTTTTAATACTATTCCCAGCCTGAGAAAATGCGTAGTTTCTTTTTTATATGTTTTTTTGTGTGAAATAAACTTACCGTGTTTTCACCAATATTAGCACAAAAACACAATGTTTAACACAAGAACACTTCACATCTATGCAATATGTTTATCAATTATTTATATGATATTATCAATTTTTCATTTTAATTTAACAAGAAAAACACAATTCGTAACAACTTTGTTGTTTTAAATTCCCTAATGTTAAATGGCGGCAACTTGACATATGACGTTTGTGATTTAAAATGCTTTTTGAAATAATTAATATTTATATTACTTTTTTTGTCAAAACTGACTCTGTTAACCCCGAATCCACGTAGTCTTGTCTGTCCTACCTCTTGAGTGTTTTTGTAAATCCGGAGGCGCGGAAGGAGGGCAGCCCCCACCCGCCGTAACACTGAGTTGAATCCCAATCGAGCCGTAGCTACTGAGGCTGGCCGCCGAAGGCGACCAACAAGCCGAAGTGGCGAAGGCGAGCTTGGGTTTCAGTTCAGTGTTACGGAAGGGTGAAGGGGCTGGCCATCCTGAAGCGCCGGAGACGTCACAGAAGTCTTGATTACTTACATTTGAGGTTAGTTTTTACGAAACTTCAAATCGAAATATCTCCAAAACTAAACATTTTCTCACAATAAAAATGGTGTCAGGGGATAGGGCTTCGACCCCTCTTTCCTCCCTATCCCCCTCTCCCTTCTTTTCTTACAACTCAATTGGAAAGTGTTACCAATAAATTTAACATAGATTATTATTTTTTATTTTATTTTTTTAACTGAAATGAAGTAGAAAATTTTATTGTAAATTTTTTTATTTAATTTTTTTAATACATTGGTCATAAGTTTGAAAATTAAAGCATTATTATTAATTCTGATAAGACTGATTATGGCTTAAACTTTGATTTTATGTGACAGTTAATTAAAACAAGTTGTTGTTATTTATTTTGAACAAATAATATTTAATTCAAAGCCATAAATAAAATATTTATCTTCTGTCTGTATAATTCGTTTAAAATTACGGAATATTTAGACGCAGTCTTTACCTCTTACCTCTTTGGCTACGATGGCCATTGCATTTTAAATCTAAAGACTGTTGCTGTTTATGGTATTACAAAGTGAAAAAAGTTATCAATACAAAATATGTGTTAGGAGATTCTACATATGAACCATTTTCTTTTTTTACCTTTTTATACATAGATCGAATAACTTCGTTACGTTTTTTGTTTCAAACTTTCAACAACGCCATCTTTCCTTAAACAAAAACACTCTTCCAAAAGTGAAACAACTCTGTATTCCACTACAGAGTACTATAAAGTCAGTACGGCATACCGCCGCTAGGTTGCGCACGGTGCGACAAAGATTCCAATCGTACTATTTATTTGACTACTTCATTAGAAGATTACCTTTCGAGTTTCGGTGTAACAATGAAAGTCTGACTTTTTCGTCTGTTTTCCATCCTGTGAGACTGTTATCTCATCCTCACTGAACAATCTCTTCCGTGTGTACTCCACTTTACGTGACATAGGCGGCATCAACCGTGCTTTACTGGCACAACTAAAAGCCATTAAATCAATCAATCAATCAAAGATTACCTTTCAAATTGTAATATTTTAAATATTATAATAAAATATATGCAATATGCTGCATCTGTCATAGTTATTAGCTTACTTAATATATTTGTTAAAATTAAATTTAAAATAAGTTCAAGTATCACCCTTGAAAACCAATTAGAAATGAAACAGTACCTACTTGTTTGAACTGAATCTAAAGTAAATATCTGTTTTATTTTCACTTTTATGGTAGAAATAGGCCTTGAAAACCATATTTTTTTCGTTTTCAAGTCGTCTTACACGAAAAGTTTGGCAAGTAGGTATAAATTAATACTTAGAATATTATTCGTGTTACTTCAAGACTAATAGCTATATTATCTGTAATTCCTACGTGTTTTATTAACATTTTGGTTAACGGTTGGTTAAAAAAACAAATAAAAATAATTACTTGGGATAAAAAGATTCCTTAAAGATACTACAACATCAAGCCTTAACAATTATTGAATATGTCATATACAAATTAAATATAGAAGTTTCAAAGCAGGTTGGTATTCAGCTGGGTAAAAAGAAGTTTTTGTATTTAAATGGTCGTAAGAAATTTATCAAGTTGCTACACAGTTGAATGTAAGCCAAAAAAAAAATACACTGATATCATTTTCACACTTCAAAGCCATAATAATCACTACCGCGTCGTCACCACTGTCAGCATCTATCGTTATTCGCGATAGTTTAAAATTATTTTTTTTTAGTCATACATTATTTTAAGTCACAATTAGGAAACGACTTGACTTTCGGTACGTTTTGATTATTCCTGACTAGGGGTCGCTCGCGACTTCGTCCGCGTGGTTTTTAATGTTGCCGCCGAGTTCCATACAAAATTGATATTTAAAACCCTTAATTGTGGAATTTAAAAATCTTTTCTTAGTACACCACTACGTAGAAAAACAAATGTATCCTCCAATTTTACTATCTCTACGACCTGCGGTTTAGACTGTATGCTATAACTAAGTCAGTCAGAACCTATTAGATTATATTAAATTTGCAGCATTTTTCATTGCTGCTTAACTTCTATTAGTCACAGCGAAATGATATATACCCTATAGCCTTCCTCAATAAACGGACTATTCAACCAAAAAAAGATTTTTTCAATTCGGGCAAGTAGTCCCAGAGATTAGTGCGTTCAAACAAACAAACTCTTCAGCTTTATAATATTAGTATAGATTCTTATTGAATTTGATTTGTCTTGATTCGATATTTGTTTTCGTATATTATATTTATTTTGTTTCGTTTCGTCTCCATCCGATATTTAAGATCGATTATAAACCATCCTCTTTTATATTTCGTTGCAACAATCCGTTACATATATCCGCCGGATAATAAGGTGATGACCGGGGTGTTATTTGGGACTACCCGGCAGCATAGATGACGATGATGATGTAATTTAAGGCCACACACTAAAAAACCAACGGTTGCCCTCATCGCCTTAGTGGGACGACATGGGATAGCTTTCACCTTGACGCCGTCAATAGATTTTGATTCATAGAGTACCTATATAATAATTTTCCGTTTTGATTTTGAGACTTGGCTAACTGTTATTGTTTTGGTAACGTCAAAATTCGTACTAGGGTTACTGGATATTTTTTAACTTCTACCGACTTGTACTATGTAAAATCTCATGACTGACAGCACGGTGAGACCTCTTGATACTTTTATTACGTTCTGCAACACAGAACGTAATTAGGTAATAAGGTAATAGTTTTGGTAATTAGGTAATTTAAAGTTTTGGTAATTAGGTAATTTAATGTTTGTTCATAAAATGTTTGTATGAACAGTTTAATATTCGAAATAATCAGAAATACAAATATTTCACACTTACTAATAACTATATAAACATTTATTAAGTTTAATGAATAGTCAATGTTTTTTAGATAATCCGTTTAAAATAAAACTTGAAATATTTTTTCCAATAATAATTTATTACAAAAACCCTTTATTGTATTATATTTTCCAATATTAACATCTAATATCGTAAAAATATTAAGTAGGTAAACCATGCACAGATAAAATATTAAATAACCAAACATATATTTGAAAACATCTATAAGCATGTATGTTCAGCTTATTTTACACCAATCATAAAACTTTTAATTTGTTGCTTGAATCATAACAATCAGGTAGGAAATTGACAATCCAATGAAACCATTAATCAACTATTAATCAACGACAAAGTTTCTCCTATAGTTTCATAGATAGCAGCTAGAGATGCTATTTTGGTGTTTTGTGGAGAGATATTTCCTGTAAAACCTCCACAATCTGATGTTTCAAGTCTGAGGAGAAAATGAGAGACTTGCTTTATATTTTTATTGTTTAGAAATTCTTTTAAGTGTGCGTTAAGAATATCTAGTCTATCAGATAATATTTTAATATAAACGTAAAACGCTAGAGCTTCTAGGTCAAATTTATAGCCAGGTAAAGAGTCTATGACATTGTACATTACTATAAATCTATACATATAATAAAATTGTCACTGATCCATTTCTGTACATAAAAAATATTAAAAAAAAACATCATAGGGAGCCTATATAAAAGCAAAAGAATCCAAAACAATGGTTTTTCAGTTTGTCTGTTTGTCTGTATGTCTGTTTGATGGTACACGCTAATCTCAGAAACGGCTTAACCAATTTGAATGCGGTTTTTAGGAATATATTATCACAGTCCTCACTTAACATTTAGTGTTCATCTAAATCAGTTAAGAAATAAAAAAGTTATGTCAATTTATGTCAATCAGGTAATAGTTACCATGCAAATCTTATTCTACATACATACATATCTGTAGAGAAGTAGTCTTCGTACATTGACAATATAAAAAAAATATACCAGGATATGAACCAACAGAATCCATTTTCAGCCTTTTTATAACCATTATTTATCTCTTTGTGCTTAAGTTGTACACAACACGAAAAAAACATATTTTCAAAAATTCATACCTTTATATACGCAAGAAAATCTAAAAGAATGTTTTTTTCATGTTGTCTGTTCGTCTGTATGTCTGTATATATGTATGTTTGTGCATGCTAATCTCAGAAACGAATTAATCGATTTGGATGCAGTTTTCGGGAATATATTTTCACGGAATGCACTTTACATTTTATTTTTTTTTAACAATCGGTTAGCAAATAAAGAAGCTAATAATCTCTTGTTATCGTACCATAGCTGCTTACCAGTTTGAGGGTTTATAGTTTTTACATACATTGGTACGAACAAAGGGTACGAAGTCGCAGGCACAGCTAGTATTGTAATAGAATCATTTTGTATGAAATGTTTAAGAATATAATTTACAACAAAATAAAAAGTATATACGTAACAATTTGATTGTATTTCCGACTTTTCTTATAAAAAACTTTGTTATTCAAAACATTTAATGAACAATCAATATGTGCCAATGAGATTATTATTTTAATATTTTCTTTGACTTACGAAAAAACTTTGCGAGTCCTATGCCGTATTGAAAAATGTACACTCCGATCAGCGTTTCGAGCGATGATATTCGGTTGGCAATGGATAATAAACGGCTTACAATTTTGAACCTTCTAGATTTTAGCAATGCTTTTAATACCATTACGATTACGATTACGATACTTTACTGGCCTTATTAGGTTCAATTAAAATATCTCCATCGGTAACGGACTGTTTTCGGAGTTACCTCACTGGCCATTGACAGCGCATTGGAAACGATAAGACTTTCTCGTCCTGGTGTAACGTCTCGATAGGGGTATCTTAGCTCCTTTATTATTTGCAATTTTCATAAATTCTATCACTCAATATATATCTTCTCTCTGTCACATGTATGCAGACGACTTACAAATCTATAAACATTCAAAAGTTGAAGATCTTATCTCCTCCATATCTGCCTCCATATTTGAAAAACCTCGGCATTCATCTGGATCAGACATTGTCTTGGTCTAGTCACACTTAAGAACTTAGCAAGAAAATCTTTGTTGCAATGAGATCTTTATGCCGACTGCATTATTTTCTTCCGATTCCTACCAAAATTAACTAAGCACACTCTCTTCCTCTTTCTATTCTCGATTATGCCGATGCAAGCTATCTTAATTTAACTTAGGACCAACTTAACAAACTTGAGCGACTCCAAAACGTTGTTGTACGGTTCATATTTGCCTTAAGAAAATATAACCACGTTTCTGAATTTCGTCAAAAACTCAAATGGCTTCCAATACGCCGCCGCCGGTATTTACACATTCTTCTGTACTGTGTATTATTTACCAGAAAACTCCCTCATATCTGAAGGAGAGATTTAAGTCCATTGGGCTACAGGCTGATGTACGATCGGCACAATTTTTGATTATACGAATGCCAGTTTATGATAAAAAAAAATTCAAACACTCTTTCACGGTTCGTGCAACAAAATTATGGAACGTACTGCTCTTTTTATAAGACATTTGAAAATTTGCTAATATTTAAAAAATCTATTAAAAAACTTTATTTATCAGAAAAAAACTGAGATGATTTATTTTTAACACGCTTTTATTAGCTTGGGTTGTATGTATGAATGTATGTATGAATGTAACGGAATCTTCGAGCTTAATTTTCACCAGGTTCCAGCGATCCGATTAAATTGAAACTTTGCACACGTATCAAGGACCGATGACAATGCAATAATTTGATAAAAGTTTCCCATTATCCTTATTAGGACTAGAAAAGCGTGGGGTGCTCGATATTTAAGGTATTACAATCATTCTATTAGCAACTATCTATGAGAGGATAGTTATGAATCACAGTAAAATGCACCCCACGATTTTTACTCAGAATTGAATTATTCTGTTAATAACTTAAATTTTATTATAATTTTATATTAAGGCGATTCACTATGATTAATTGTTCGATCTTCTACTACTGTAATTTTATACTCTTTGTCATTAAAAATTATTTTCTAGTTTTTAGTTCGGTTAGCAATAAAAGCGTGTTTTTTTAGTTTTTTAAACTATTGTTTATTAATGTTATCATAATGTGTTTAATTCATGTTTTATAAAGTATTGTCAACGTATTTATTTTTATTCGTATTGTTTAATTTATTATTTAATATCTATTATATAAAATTATTTGTGTATTATTTTTATATATTAATGTGTAAACGTTGGTATCTATGATTACAGTGTTTATAACTTTTTACCACCTATATGCACTATTTTTTTTAATTTCCTAACAATATGATTGTCTTGAAGAAGTCGCCTTTAAACGATAAGACCGCCCTTTGTATTTTCCCTGTATTTTTTTTGTTTTAACTGTAGTATGTCTATCTATGTGGTATGTGATAAAGTATATAAATCAGTACATAAGTAGATCGTACTTGGAATACTGTTAGCATCTTTGGGATGGATCAGCATAATATCAGTAAGAGATGTTGGAATCAACTGAGAAACGTACCAAGAAGCTTGTTGGAGAAACTCCTTACTAAGATAAATTAGTTAAATTAGTTTAAATTAACTAGAAAAAAAAAATAAAAACGCTGGAAATGGATTCTGTTAGTTATTACTTCACATCCTGGTATATTTTTTTTATATATTTCCAATGTACAAAAACTACTCCTCTACAGATTTATTACATGTATAGAATAAGTTTTTCATGGTACCTATTACGTCATTGACATAAATTGTCATATTTTTTTTATTTCTTAACCGATTTAGATAAAATAAACACTAAATGTTAAGTGAAGACTGTGAAAATATATTCCTGAAAACCGCATTCAAATTGGTAAAGCCGTTTCTGAGATAAGCGTGCACAAACATACAGACATACAGACATACAGACATACAGACATACAGACATACAGACATACAGACATACAGACAAACAGACAAACTGGAAAACCATTGTTTTTGGTTCTCTTGCTCTTATAAAGCCCCTCCTAACATTTTTTTTTTAATTCCATGTACATGAATGAATCAGTGACAATTTTATTATATGTATAGATATATGTTGATATTATTTTTGTATTAATTCAGACTTTTTGTGAATAAGTGTCATGTTCTTTAGATATAAGCACTTTCATATTGCCTTACTCTTCAAAATATGCGTAAATGCAAATAGCTAAGGTCATCCAATAATAATAATGTACAGATAAATAGATTTTACCTGTTATTTTTATTTTCGAATGAAATTTTGTAATTTATTAATTAAATAGCTTCTGGTATATTTATATTAGAAATAAAACAACATATATGAAATATTTATTTACAGTATTAATTTATTACGAAAATACTTCATTATATTATCTATATGAATGTCTAAACTCTTAATAAAATATTAAAATACATCTACCTTTTAATTGTTGCTTGAATCATAACAATCAGGTAGGAAGTTGACAATCCGAAGAAGTTAACAAGTAGTTGTATGTTGAGACATATCATGTTACAGGCGTATACTTGCAGTGGCCACGCGTCTATCAGGTCTGTAAATACTTTCGCTTCCATTCTCATCTCCTTTGGTAGCTTGTAATTCATAACTATCTCGTTAAGTAAAACCTTAGTGGATTGTCGTTTTGAAGTCAATTTCTCACAGATGTAACACATGATTACCACAACATATATTACCTCAACACATTCAAATATAACACCGAATAAGAACGTAAAATGTTTATTTGAGCGGGTGAATCTTACAAAAGACCATAATGTTACAATGATATAAATAAAAATAGAAGTCAGGTACAAAAACATATTTATAGTAAATAAATTTACAATAATCGTTAAAGTTTCTCCTATAGCTTCGTAGATAGCCGCTAGAGATGTTAATTTTGTGTTTTGTCGATATGTATACTTTATGATACTTCCGCGATCTAATGTATTCAAGTCTTGGTAAACAGTTAGAGGTCTGCTTTTATCTTTATTATTTACAATTTGTTTTAATTGTAAATTTAGTTCATCTAATCTCTCAGATAATATTTTAATATAAACGAAAAACGCTAGAGCTTCTAAATCAAATTTATAGTCAGCTAATGCTTCTATCAGATTATAGAATACTATATATATTACAGTAGAATTGTTTTGTAAGAAACGTTTAACGACGGCAAATATCAACAGTATCAAAAAAACATATATTACAATGTTATTATATTTCCGACTCTTCTCATAAAAAACCTTGTTGTTCAAAACATTTAATGAGCGATCAATATGCGCTAGTGCGATTATTATCTTAATATTTTCTTTGTCGTAACGAAGAAACATTGCGAGGGCCATGATGTATTGAAAGGTGAATACTGCCATCAATAATTCTTTTTCAAACATAGAATTGTCAGTATCGAAATAAAATATTACAAGTTTTTTATCAAACCAAGAACATAATATTATGTACAAATATCCAATAATAATGAGTATCGCTGACAAAATTCCATAAATCTTCATTCCTCTACTAGGTTCCACCAACTGCCCACTAACAATATGAAATCTTATATCGCCGTAACACTTTTCCACGTTGGTAAGGATATGTAAAGTGTCCAAAATATTTGCAATCGCTCCATCTATTTCGTTTTCACCCATTTTCATCTAATTGTTAAAGATAAAGAAAAATATCTACTGACTGACAGCTCTGTAATATCAAGACAAGCATTTTAAATAAAATTCAAATAAATAAATATCTAATAGCGAACTCCATTATTTCAATGAATTAACAAAACACTTCTATAAATTATAAAGTATAAAATTATAATGGAATAAATTAACTTAATGTTCACAATATAAGGAGAATTATCATCACTCTATATGTATGGATATTGTTCAAAGTTTAAATAGGTTGAGAATTGTATCTGCCACAGACCTGGATAGCACTAGTCTTAAAGGAGGTTTTACTTACATTTTAATGTACATCTGTCAGTCAGAGATGTATCAAATGTACACTTGCAATTTTTATTTTATTAAAATCTTGACGTTAAAAGTAAGCCATGAAGATTTACCTGCCAGTATAAAAATGTTGATCTTATATGATGCGAAAAGCCCGGCAAATTGAATTTTGTACAGCTAAAAGGCAGCAAAATTATAAAACCCAAAAAAAATTTTTTAAAAAGATAAGACGGTTATTTCCTGTCCGAAACAGTTTATTTTTAATCCTTTGCTTATGTACAATTTAATAAAGCTTAACATTCGTTAACTATATGGCCAGATCGCTAATCTTGTAGCTTCGTAGACTCGTAGACATAGATCGTGTAGACTAATCAACAAGGAAATGGGCGTTTCTCAAGGATCGTTTCCTGTTCCTTTTTTATTTTTTAATTATATTAGCGATTTACCCTATTTTATAACCAATAAATGTAATATAATCTTGTTCACCAATTATTGGCTTCTTTTTAAAATACACAAAAAAGACATAGAAGTTTTACATGTAAATTATGGTCCTTTCCAAATGGTGCGACACATAAATGTTAAAGTAAATTTCCAGAAAATCATTCTAGTGTTTAATGTAAAAAGCGATTTGCATAACATAAATACTAAATAGGACACTGTCATCATCGGGACACGGGAGCGCTAAGACGTTAAACAGTAACTTTAAAAATATTAAAAATTCTTATAAGTCACAACCACAAGTAGACATTTAAAAAATAAATATATAAAATATTGAAGTAAATGTCTCGGTTTATGTATCTTTATAAGGCATAAAGGTAATGCAAATATGATTATCGTTATAGTATATTCATATTCCTAATTATTAAAAGTGGTGATTCCTAGAAACGCACAAGCAATTAGATATTAACGGTGTGACAATTTGGTACGTTACTAATAAGTGTGTAATTTTGATATTGCTTATCTACATTTATTGAAGTAATAGAACAGTAAATATATATTTAAGACTTTTAAAGTAAATATGTATAGTAATAAATGTGCTCCATGTCAGAGTGTTTTTCACCATCAATATGGTGGTTTATCAAATTATTATTAGGAAGGTTTATATGTATAATAACATGCTTAATATATTAGAGAACCACAGGTAATTTCAAGATTTCTAATGCGAAGTCGTAAACAAGTGCATTGTTTTGCGCTTACATTGCAAACGCTGGCTAAACTCTATATACCTTATGTATATGTATACCTTAAAAAGTTCTATAAGAAAGTCTGCGATTATATATATTTAAATCTTAGGGATAACCCACAATAGCCAATTTTTATCCTTTACTTTTTACGAGAAATAAGGGCTTATTTAGCGTCACGAGCAACAGCTATCTCTGATAAGGTACTTTACCTAAATAAATAAGTGTAAAAACCTTTTTGCCTACATAACAAAGCTTTTTTCCCCATATAGCGAGGGAAAACCGCTGAGAACAGCTATTTATTGCCTTTCACCAATAAAACGTCTTGGAGACGAATGTTTCTATTTCAACCAATCACCAATGCAAGTAAGTTACTAACGCAAATAACCAATTAACAATATCAAATCGTATATTCTGAGCCATCATTCATTAGCTCCTAGCTCCCAAAACTTCGTAAAATAGTCGTAGTAGTGAAATATTCCCACGACGCAACGACTTCAATAAGTGCGTAATAATATTATTCTTATCTTTTTTAGAGGTCTTTTTGTTTAAGAGGTTTTTTAATTTTTTATTGAATTTTAAGTTAACTAATATTGTCATACAAGTTTTTCCAAATGAGATTTAGAAACGTAATTAATATCCGTAGCTTATGTCCATCCGCCATGACCTTACATATTTTTACCAAAATATCCTCGGTTTGCGGAGTGAACCTTATCAGTTAAATTTGAATGTTTCAATTAAGAATTATCAAAGTTTATGCTTAACAAAAATAGGGCTATTAGCGGATATAATTAATGAGGAAGTTTGAATTTTTGTAATTGAATGAAGGATATAGTGTATATTGTAATGACCGTAATCAGAAGTCTCAGTACGATTAAGGGTGGAGGTACCTGCGCTGTAGCAATTCGTTGGGATATTTGTTTAGTTAAATGGGAGTATAAGGTGTTGCTATGTGATTGCCGGTTTGACCAATGTAGATATATCTTTTTTTTAAATATTAGCCTAAATCACAATATAGGATGAAAACCTGTTACTTTTTTATTAAAAAAATTCCCAAAAGTCTAAATAATCACAATCGTAATAAAAAATTTTTTTGAATACTTTCTATTTGATTACTAAATTTTTATTAATAATTGATTTTAACAAACTGGTTAGGGATAACAACACATCGCTATCCATTTCGATACACTTCTGAAGACAATCTCATATGTCAGTTATATGAAATTATGCGTTTTACAGGTTTAATTCATTTTAACCGGGTCTTAAATCATTATAACAGACTGTTAGATCTTATATTTTCTAACTTATACTGCCTTATTTTGTGTACTTTCCTACATGGTCATCATTCTCCTTATACAAATAACTAGAAATTTATTTTATTAAACATCAACTTAGACCGAGTAGTCATATTATTCAACAATTTCACAAAGTTAACTATTGAATTTAATATCATTAATTAGGAAAATTAACTAATTGATAAAGGTATAATCAAACCGTTGCTTACAAACCATCCACTAGATTTATCAATAAGCAATCAACTAATTCAAATCTTTGTAAATTCGTAGATATCTTGCAAAGGGCCGTGCAGAAAAGTTACCAGTTATATAATATATAGTGTACACCTATTTTTCAGAAGCTTTTGATCAAATTGTTCACTGTCTACTACAAAGAAAATATCATACATCGGTGTTCACAGTAAATAACCTGCTTCGATGACGCACAATTTAACTCACTTTTGTACCGATAACTTCAGGAGTACCCCAGGACTCTCACCTCTGTTCCTTACTATTTAATTTATATGGTAATGATGTAACGACATGTTTTTTTTAATTCAAATATAAATATCTATGCTGACAAATAAACTGTCCCAAATTATAGCAGTTTA
The DNA here is from genome assembly GCA_959347405.1 of Napeogenes sylphis. Taxonomy (NCBI): domain Eukaryota; kingdom Metazoa; phylum Arthropoda; class Insecta; order Lepidoptera; family Nymphalidae; genus Napeogenes; species Napeogenes sylphis. Next base: position 29,712,352 of record OY365783.1, on the reverse strand, counting down.
AGATGTGAAGCAAAATCGCATCACCTGACATTCCTTATCCTGTGTGAACAGAACTATAAAGGATAGAACATTTAATCTCTCTCTATATTATCTATTACAGTGATGTTGTTTTAGGACGTCTTATTGGCTAAGTCTAATGTTGACACATTTATTATCCTTTAATTTTTGTAAACCGGAACCTTATTTTCTTACATTTTGAAATGTTTTGAAATGGAAGATTGATTTATAACCCAGCACCAACCGAAGACTTTTTGAATATTTTATAGTCCTTTTTCGTCAAGAAAAAGGACTATAAAATATATAAACGAGCGGCCTACTTTTATATTATAAGCCGAAGTAAAAATACAGTAGAAATTAACTAAGAGGTGTCAAAGAACACCCGGAAGGAACGAAGTTCTTTTCGTTTAATTATTGAAGGAATTGTAATAAAAAAATATTTAAATATTAATATAAGCTAATATGCTTATGAATAATATTTGTATACTATTTTTGTATGATATTTCTTAACTTAACTTACTTAAAGACTTAACTTACTTAAAGACCTTGTTCTTTCTAGAACTATCATCGGTTCATTACTAGCACGTATTTCAAAAGCGGAATTAGTAGGTTCTTTCCAAATTTGGTTAGGTAGGGAGAGGAGTGTAGACAGTGAAGGCGAGCGTGTTTGCGTATCATAAAGGGGCCCCTTAAACCTACCCCTGGGTCACAAGTCCCAGGCATTGTTTGCACCTCTCTCCTTGCAACGCGATGGGCCCGGCACCCGCACGAATCCATGGAATGCTAAGAAGCATCGTCTCTATTGTAGTACACTAAGAAAAACATTTTGAATTTTATTAAGACTTTGACTTAAACATAGTCTATTAATGAAAAATAAAATGTGGATAAGTTAATATAAGGAATTTTAAACTATGAAATAACTATCTCGGAGCGTGTAAAATTCTTATTCCATATAGTATAATACCTTATCAATAACTAATAGTATTCCTACATATATAAACAAATAAAGGAAATTGATTATTGGACAGCTAGAAATTATGATTCGCTAAAAGGAAGTTGCTGAATGGTTCAACTGTCAAGTCTCCCAGCTGAGCGGACTTGCGCCTGTTGTATCGACCGCCTAGCCTTAGACATGGACTCCCTTAACATATCGATGTAAATTTCTAACTGTAACATAAAAGTCATAAAGTAATAGGAATACAAAACAATTTATGTACAATTGCTGATGTCAATTCAAATTATGATCTACTTGCATCAATAGCGAATTTTACATATGTTGCACAAGGTGTAATATTTCAATTGACTGTGCAGTATCAAATAAACAATAAAGTGCTGTTATCATTCACAGATAAAATGAATCTAGGTATATAATTTCTTTTGTTATATTATTTGGTAAAAAAACTTATCCTTATAATTCCTATGTCTATGTAGTTTAAGTCTAAATTTATTGAGTCGTTTATTAATGACAATTAACTAACTCATTTCGCAAAAACTTTTACTAAAGTTGTACAATTATTTTTTTTTACACAAATTAAAACATTTCTTTATCGACCATATCTAGTATCCTTATAGTTTCGTATTACAAATTACTATCAAATAGTACATTTGATTCGCAAGTCAATCCAAATTGTCCTGAATAGAAAAACCCATCCATTAATATTTTAAGCTGCGTATCGATGTTAAGGGTTAATCCCTATTCCACGAGACTTGTGTAAGCACAACGGCGAGGCATCGGTCGCGCGACGGACGCGCGGCGGCTTGCGGCCACGCGCCGCGTTTAGCCAACCTAGTAATAAACTCATATCTAGCAACAAACATGGGTCAAATTGCTGGTGCCGAATGTTCGCCTGATGATGATGAAGAACCTCGTATACATGTGAATCCCACTGAACGATCGCTGGTAAGTCTTTGTTTTGGCAAACCATGTAAAGATGTCATCCTGTTTCTTTTTATCAATGTGTTTTTTTCGATATTTTTTTTTTATTTTTAGCTTTTAACTATTAAATATAAGTAGCTTTTAACTATTAAATTTAGTGGATTACAGTGTTGTTGTTCTAAACGCCTGCAAAAAAATGAGAGCAAATGAATTCCGCTGACGAGGAAGGACCTAATAGGAAACGTTTATTAAATATAAAAAAAATGATTCCTTTCCCTTATATTAATTACTAACACAACTTAATAGTAAATCAGGTAAACGTTATTACAACTAATGTACCTACTTATAATAAAGGTTTTTTTTTCTGATAGATATGTCAGATTACTTAATAATCGAATATTGGTGGCTTAAACTTGATGATTACGTAAAAGTCCATGCGCAAGCTTAAAATCCATGATCCTGATTTGCAATATCACATTTTATATTCTTCATAAATTTTCTTATTAGAAATAGAATCGCAAACTTCGGACAAATAATTAACATGGCTATTCATTAACAGATGATCACCAATCTAACTAGGTAGGTATTAAGTAAGGGTTTATTTTGGCTATAATGCTGTCAGTGGTCTAAGCCTTCGGTATGTTGCATAATAAAGGCTATGTGTAATCAAAAACTGAGAAATCCCGTTCACAAGCCATTAAAATTATATTAAAAAAATGTATTTAAGTAGTATATTGTTTTCGATTAAACGTTTAAAAACCAATTTAAAATTTTCTTTCTCCTGACTCATTCATACGCATTTGGCGCGAGTTTTGTTATCGTCAGTTTGTAGTTTGTACTCCAATTTTGACAGTTGTCGGTACGACGGCGCAACGAGTGGTGTGCGTAATGCGTGCTGCTGCATGTAAAACGAAACGTTAACTCTGTTTAGTCTATCTGTCATTAATATAATACAATATTGTTATAAAATATATTGTTTTAGTGATACTTTTATTACAGACTATTATTTCTTTTAACATACCCTAATTTGTTTATACTGTAAGATTGACGTTATGGGGTGGTGCAATTGATTAGTGCTGTCAAAATAAAACTGAAATACTTTGTGTTTCTTTTTCAAATGTTTTTAATCGAACGGTGTGCTGAATTCAAATCTGTGTGATTTGTTTCGTTTACTGCAGTGCAGTATTTGACTCGGAACAGTTTAAATAGCAGAGAAGCTAAGATGTCAAAGATTTCTCTTAGTAATATACCATCGAACCCCCGGATAAATCGTCTAAGAACATTTTCAAGGGTAAGTTATAAATCATTAGTTTTCCTTGTTAATGTTTACACCGCTGGTTAATTGGTAATTTTCCACTATATGTTAACGTTCAGAGTTGAGGTTAGGTTTCAAATATATTTATACATTTTGATGCAAAACTGTTTTTATGATTTTATTTTTAACATAAGAATCTTAATATAGCAAAGACCTAAGTATGCTTATTCTTTTAAAAGATCTTAAGATATACTTTTTACATTCAAATAAGAAATTATACAACATTTATTAAAAGTTTCTATCATTTTACTCAAATTGAAGTCCATCATAATTCAAACTCATTCTATTTTTGAAAAGTTGTTAGTCATTCTCATATGCCCATTTGATCTTAAATGTTAATTATTGTGACTGACAATACAACAGTATTTAATAATTTTAATCTAAAGCTTTATTTGTTTGTCCTTGATAGACTTTAGCAGATGATTTTTTTTATAAATTGTAAAGGGTTTCATGAATCATTATTATACTTATCTAAAAATATAAGTGACAAAGAAGTGTGTATATTATGTGTCCATTACTACATTACACATATATAACCCCTTTGTTTTTATTTAGTAGTATTCAAATAATATACATGGGTGTGTGTGAGTGTGTGCTTCTGTTATCAAATTCATAGTCATTGATACAATTTAATACTTTAGTAACTCTGTGATGGTCCCTAATTTATTAATAAAACATTAATGGCGTAGTATGGAAACTTTTATAAAATCTCATATAATAACAATTACTTACATTAATAATTCTTACAAATGTTACTTCTACAATTTTCAATTGACATAATAAGATCATGTTTATAAAATACACATTAAGTACATAAAGGTATTTACTAATTAAAATCACATATTTATATTTTAAATTTAAACCCATCAATAAATTTATAATGTTTTGCAACAGTTCTGTTGATTCAACACACCTCGTATCTTCTTTTCCTGTTAACAATTAATTATTAATGGAAATAATTATTTCAAAAAATAAATTGGTCTAATAGTTTCTTAAGAAAAATATATAAATACATTCTTGGATGTTACTTACACAGTTAGCCAATTTGAAACTGATAAATGTTTTTTTTTTTTGACAACACAATGATATTCATACACAATATATCAAAAAAGTATTGTTGAGCGAGGTATAATATACATATCCAAGTAGAAACTGTTGTCATATAGTCATCCTAGTATGGTAAAAAACTAAGCCAACATAACCAAATATCAGTTATAAAAAAGTATTTTTAGTGACATATAAATCCTAGGGGACTGCATCTCAAAAATTGTGGATTAAAGGCAATAATGAAATTTTATTTAAGGATTGCTATGTACTTTCTACCATCTTAATTTAACCAGCTACTTGTCATGACCTTTTATAACTTTTATAATAAATGTATGATCACAAATATCATTACTAAGATTGAAAATAATGATTAAATAATCAAATGCAATTGGATTACAGAAGCTAAGTAATTTTGATTTTGGTTAAGCAATACATTTGAATGGAGTTTGATGAATTGTTGTTTTATTAATATGTGGCAGTATTGGTTGTTCCTTACTATATTAATGCCCTTCAAATTATTTTATGGCATCAGCAACAATTTTTATTACATTCATTGTAACCTTTATTTCCTAGGAACATATCACACATACAGACATTTTATTTATCCATTATTTATATATCTATCAAGAAAAATTAATGAAGAAAATAATTATATTTTTTTGATTTTGTTTTGATTTGGATTTTTGTTTTATCTTATTTAGTATTTTTATTTATTTCAATGTTCAGATTAGTTTAATTAATAAGTAAATATACCTGCTACAGAATATAGATAGTGCTGTTTTAGTAATGAACATTATAATATTAAGTATTTAAAGTACTTTAATAATACAGTGTTTACATTTTTAATAAATAGCTATTTCTCAGCACTTAAAATAGTTGAACTTAAGACCTCTTCAATTCTGTTTCCTTTGTTCTGTCATCTAACATATTGTCCTGCTGATGTTGATGAATTTATCATACTGCATGTTTTAGTAGATATGTATGTATCGAAGTAAGCATTAGGCATGGCATTAAGAAGCCATAGATGGACTGTGTGAAAAATTTTATGGCAAAAAAGCAAGCCTCCACTGAGACCGATTGACATAAGACGCTGACTCCAAATAATTGAGTTTAATGGATGGTTCTAGAAATCTATGTAAGTCTTGGAAGTAGTTTATTTTGTCCAAATATTTGAAGATGAACGTGTTGTTGTCATTAATGTATTTTTAAATTCCGACATGATTAGATATTGATGGCGCAGTTAAAAAAGTGTTTGTCGATAGCAGGTTCGTGTGTTATTTAAGTTATTTATACATATATTTACGCCGTTGTATTCACGTTAATCAAATCGGAACTTTTCCGACTAGTTTCGAATCTATTCGCAATTTTTATTCATGAGCTCGAGTCGAGTAATATTATTTAATTCTTTGCAAATGAATATAAAATATTAATATTAAGAACCAGTAACATATATAAGAAAAAGTGTATTTTTAATAAATTCTAACTTACACAAGATTTGTGTCAAAAGTATTTTTTTTTATTACACTGACCGTAATTATTGAAATATCCATTTCTAAAATGCGCAACAACTTTGTAGTCTTGATATGAGGGTAGTTGAGGGTTAACAGTTTAATATGTTTGTGTTATTTTAAGTAATTTTGTGTAATTCACTATGTTACTTGTGATAATATAAGATTTTGTAAAGTTTATTAAGAAATGAAGTGTTCGGTATTTAGAACTATTGTTTACTATTTCGAGAACTGCTGCAGAGAGAAGAAGAAATTTTATTTATCAGAGGTAGGATTTTTAATAAATGTTTTGATTATTAATATATTTTTAATCATGAGGTAACATTCCATTTAAATTTATTTCTTGTTAGATAATACCTCCTTAACAAAAAGAGTATTTGTCATAAAATTTAATGGTTTCTAATAGCTTTGTTATTCTTTGTTCTCGTGTTAATTCTAAGACATAATTAAATAATTTTATGTTGACAAACATTTAACGTTATTTAATTGCCTAATTGTACTTAAATTAAGTAAGTGATTATAATAGTCAATTATTCTTGAACAATTTTACATAGAAATGTTAAAACTATTGATAACTCGCTCAAAATAAACTAGTAATACTAACCTATTTAATATATTTTATATATTTTATGTCAGATAGGAACGCTGCTCAATTGTGTAACTCTGGGATGAAAGCCAAGACGATGATTGCAATTGCAACGATTTTTAGATGATTTTAATAAGATAAATTAAAAAATACTATAAACGACAACTTTATATTAAAAAAAATAATATACCATTTCTCATTATATACGATATACTTTTGTTTTCTTAATTTTTATATTAATACTTCAATACTAATTTAAATTAAACTCGTGTATAAATCACGTTGAATATATTGAAAATACGTGTGTAAGGTATATTATTATGAGTATCTCTCTTTATCTAAATCAAATACCTATTATCCGATCTCGTGTTTTATTATAATGTTGTTAATGTACTAGGTAGGTACAGTCAGCAGGAACTTAGTAACATTATCTCGAATGTCACATTCTGTTCTAGTAAGATCACTGATGATTCTATTGTTCTAGAAAAAATACTATATAATACATATACTTAAAATTTAAAATATATTTTTTCTTTATGTATATATTTTGGCAAAAGCAACAACTGGACCATTGAACTATAATGGTTATTATATTTAAGTATAACATTGATTTTTTACATTTGATAAAATATTTCCATACAAAAAGCTTAAATATTATCATTAAAGTTGTTTATTTTTGCTAATCGTTAATATTAAGGATAAATGCAGTGTAAATATTTAAACTTTAACTCATTAGTTGATAATAATTATCTTCAAGCTTGTACTACAACTTATTTTAACTTATTTAGTACTAGTATCGCCTCGCCAACGGACAGTGTACCACATATTGATAATTATAATTTTCACTATGTAAATTTTATAATTTTATAAACCAGCGATAAATGTGGGTTTCATTGTTTTATCAAGATAACTTGATTAGGATATAATTTATCGAATCTATATAGGTCTTGATAATTGTTATCATTTCTTGTCGAATTGCTGCTACAGTGAGTGAAGTGTTAATTTCGTGCGAATTTTGAAGTGTAATTAGAAAGAGATACATATAATGGTATGTACACTTTATGTAACATAGTAATATTTTTTTTAATTAAGCTTTCGTGAACCGTGATAATTATTAAATATATATTTACCTGGCTTTGTTCATAATTTAATCGGAATTTTGCTCGACTAGTTTAGAACCCATTCGGGTTCATATTCATTAATTCACTTGATCATAACTGGATAAATATATATTTAATATTTATATTGATTTCGAAAAGTTCTTACCTTTGTTTAATTACGAATACTCGCTTCATAATTCGGTTCGAGGTTTCTAGGTCACGTGTTCGATAAATGCTTAAACAGTAAACACCATTTTCCGTTTCATTATTACCCATATCCTTAGGTATTACAGATCTTCGTTTAGGAAGTACGACAAAGTACAATACTAACCAATTATTAACATTCCACTTCGCAATTAATGTAATTGCATATTGCATTAATTGCATTTTTATTCTTGCAAGATAGCTGAAAGAATATTCTTGCAAGATGGATTTTAAAACTGTGAGTAGATATATCCAGTACACTAGATGACGAATACAATTTTATTGTTATTAATTCTAGTATTATGTAATGGTTATGAACATTTTATTTGACACGATACATATTTCAATTATATATTACCTGCCATGAATAATTTTATAACTCATTTGTAGTCTTCTTATGTTATCTCCTAATAATAGAAAAAGTAGAATCATTGTTAATTTCATTTGAATTTAGAAATAATTATTTTCGAAGTAAAAAGTGGATGTATTTTATTTCATTTACTTGTTAAATTGAAAATAACACATTGTGTTTGTATAAAGGTGCCAGCGGTTCATTTAACTTATGAATCCTTTGTTCTTTTATTTAGATTTGCCTCGTCATGAGACCTCATTTATATAAGAAAATAAAGTACGTTGAACTGATTTCAAGTAACACCCGATTCAATAAAAATTAAATCACCAAAGTATATATTTCGTCAATATACTAAATCTAATTTATTTTGTATGTAAGCCTGTCGGAGCCTTGCACTGGCGGCAATGGTAGCAAAGAAATACTATGAGAAAATTATTAAGTTATTAGGAATTTAAACATTTATTAGCAAATAAAACTTCCTTAATAGATTTTCCGCGTTCATAAGAATGAAGGAAGAAATTTATTAATATGTTATTTACTGTTTTAATTATTACAAATAAAATATCTAACAAATGTGTTGTGGTTTTTGTTGTTTATTGTGGAATGTTGGCTGAGTAATAATATAAGTTTGTATTACTATCTGTATGTCTTTATTTCTGTATCGTATTTCTTCTCTTAGAATATAATCGCACTATCAAATAGAAAGGCTTACACGAAATTATCGGACGAGTAGCCAGTATCAACTCTTATTATCTTTAGGTAGATAAGAATAAAAGACGCAACAAAATATTAAACTATATATAATATATATTTATATATATAATGTGTATATTTGCGACACAACGCAATCCAAGCAAAGCCAGTACTATGGGTACTAGACCAACAAACATATATTACCATTTTTTTTCCAATTATACCTACAGTATACAATATAACTAACTGTTATGTATATGACATCATTCATGTATATTATATTTACTGTATATATAAAATGTATGAACACACGAAGCATTATGATTTGATCAATGAATCGTTGCCTCGTGTTATATCAACTAGGTACTTAATAATCCTGCGCTGTTAAGTAACCAGTGTCTACAGATCTACAGCTAGTGTAAACATTGCCAAGGATTGAGACTTTATTAGTTTTCTGATAATAAAGATAAACACTAACGAAAACCACATTTTTTTAAATAAACATTTGCTTTAGAGAATATAAAATGCTGTCGCGGGGGTTTCATAAATAGAAATAACTTGCTGGAATTGAACCCCACTACCTTTAGTGAACTCACAAGGTCACACACACCTACAGGTTACCAAAATAAATCAATAAAATTTGTAAAATCACTAGGACGTTTAAATTTTTAAATAATTACGAGTAAGGATACTTTTATAACAGTTTTCACGTTTAAATATTTATTTGTTTATTCTTAAGACGTGACCGCAATAAATATAATTGAATTATTATTCAATTATCATTATATTATTTTGAAAATATTTCTTGTTAATCCTTACAATTAATGTATGTAGTATTTAGTATTTCTAAACAATTATTAAGAGGCTACCAAATTTAATAATATAAAAAAAACAAATTGTTACCTCGTTAACAGATAACAAAGATTAGATTGTCTGTTGTAAGACATAATTTAACAATAGAGGTAGGTATCGACAACATATTAAATGATTTAATAAGTACATATCTTTTACATACTTTATAACTTGAGACTTAGTGTGAAATAAATTATTATTTATACATAAGGATCTGTTTTTATTTAATAAAATTAACTACATCATCTGCTAAAATGATTTCCTTAAAATATTACGAGTGTAATATCATGTACCAAGAATTATCAGACTTGTATATTACTCGTGATTACAGCGTAATATTTAAACCCGTATTAGGCTTTTTATTATGTATTTGTTTACTTTGATTTTCAGTTGAAAATAGGTTTGTACGTTGATTTTATCTTATTTGTTCAGCTTCAAGTGGTTAACAGGTAGAAAATTCGAACAATTCTTACAAGCATATGCCAACCCGTGTTTTTTATTTATATCTAGAGATTATTCTGTTGTATATAACTTATAGTGATTCTAAAAACATTAATATATTTGTTGTTTATTGCAATTAACTTTTACTATTTATAATTTACTGAATTTACAAGCGTGATACTAATAGGTAAATATTTAGTAAATTAAATAAGTTAAGGACAGTTTAAGAGCAAACAAAGGACTGATAAACTAATATGTCCTCTCCTATTGGTATTGCATTCCTAGTAAGTTAAATTCGCTCACTGATATCATATCAATATAATAAATCAATCCACATAATGTGATAATACTATACATAAATAGCTTATTGATTGTACATAGAATAGATAGTATGAAGGTAAATTATAGATTGGAAAGTAATTCTGAAATAGTTTTGTGTCTTATTTTAATTAATTGTTGTAGTAGTAGTAATGTTATTGTTCGTAAACATATACATACATATTGTTTATATATACGTCTATAAACGTAGGACATAAATACATATTATAATACACACCATGTGTGTGACCTTACAACTTGTGATATCCTTTGCTGGCTTTGACAGTGACCATGATTGATCACGAGACTAAAATACATAAAAGATTTGCCTTAACCAAAATTGGTTTACGGAAAATGCATATTATTTATGCCAAAAATAACAAAAGTTTATGGACAATTCAGTTATCTTTGGTACATTTGTCATAATGTTTTTAAATTTAGTAATGTATTCATAAGTTTCATGATTTCTTTACGAGACATTAATTTAATGCATAAATATAAAATACTAAAATACAAGGCAATGGCCGTAAAGTGAGTTGAAGGTTTGCAATAAAATCCGTACAATTTCTTGCTAAATAAACAAGAAATTTGGGGAAGATTATGATTATATGCTAACACATCGCTAAGGAAAATCAGTATAACGCCTTTTATGATAACATTGTTTGATTTTGTGACTCAAATTATTGTCTTTTCTGGCTTTTGATGAATTGGCAAAAATCCTAAATATAGCTATATGTTTGCTTTTGCACTTGCGGTACTCAAGGTCTCATTAAAAAGCATAGGAAAGTAGAACCAATTGTCGTTAAAAAATTTTATAACGTTTGTATTGTGTATTGTATGATTTAGAAACTCTAAATATATTTGAAGTCATGTCATAAGACACCATTGACAGAACAAAAAAAAATGCTATTATAAACTAACATTCTGTATTTGGTTCTAGACTGAAAGCGAAACATCATGTGAAGAGGCAGCGCGTTTGACGGCGGAGGGCGCAGCAGATGACGAAGATGAGGCCTACGACTATGGGGAGCTCCCACCACCACCAGACGGCGGATACGGCTGGGTGGTGGTGTTCGCTTCCTTCATGTGTAATCTGGTGGTAGACGGGATTGCCTATACCTTTGGAATATTCCTTCCTGAGCTGGTCACGTACTTTGGAGAAGGAAAAGGAACTGTGGCCTGGGTGGGCAGTTTGCTCTCTGGAGTGTACCTCGCTGCTGGTAAGAGAAAATTGTATTATTATTAAATATCTATTTCTTATACCTCCAAATCGTTTATTTCATCTAAAATAGAACTAACCTAATTTACTCCTTATAACATTATCTATCCGCCAGTGAAAATGCTATTAAAACCGGTCCAGCTTTTCGAGATAAATCGGAACAAACAGATAAAACGAAATAGATAGGTAAAATTTAAAAAAGTTTTTTTTTGTAAGTGTAAGTAGGTAATACAATTTTATTTATATGTATAGACAATAAATTCTAAATTGCCCCATATCTGGTAAAAACTAATACTGATACAATTCTATTTTAGTGAATTAATATCGTAAATCATAACCTCAATTCTTTATTATTACACTGGTCACGATATAGCTATATGTATATCTCTATCAATTGATTCCGGTCATTTATATCCTTTGAATTCCAGTCACGTTGTTTTTGCTCTTGTCTGATTGTTTACTAATCTATATGTGGTTAAGATAAGAACTTAGTATGAAATACGTATGTATAAAGAAATGGGTTTAAATTTAAAAATCGTGTTAAAATTGAAGACTATCTAAAGAATTTAACCAATAAACCAATTTTTCATTTTAATTTAATTCAAATTTAATTTATAGATCTTATCAGCTGTCACCATGACAATGGATTATCTGATTACAGACCTTCAACACTTTATAAATACATTTATAAGTTATTGAAACTTATTACAGTATTTATAATAATGTAGATGTAAATTCTATTTGTACATAAAAGCTATAACGAATCCAAATCTTTATCCTAGATATTTTCTTAAGTAATCTTAAGAATCCAAACCTTTATCCTAAATATTTTCTTAAGTAATCTTTGTCTGTTTGTTATCGCATTACAAAAAACCACTGGATTTAAATGAAATTGGTAATATCAAATTCAAAACTATAGTATCAATTTTATTGCGGAAAACATACAAACTAATTTGAGCTAGAATAATGATAATAAAACTAGAATTGATATAATTTATGTGGTAAATTTAACGGCTAAAAACATGTGCATTCATGTTAAGTTTTTTAAATCGATATAAAATAAGAGCAAGACTCAAACCTGGGACAATAAGCGAGCCGTCGGGTTCAGCAGGCAAATAAAATCCCAGCCAACAAATAATTATAATGCTTACATTATCCAACTATTGTGAAATATTTGAAGATAATCTCAAATGATAGCTGTGTCTACTTTATGTTATCTGTTTAAATAGTTATTGACCTCTTTATTATGTTGTTAATCTTACAATATATATTGATAAGAGATTTGATTTTTTTTTAGTTTAATCATTAATTAAACATTTTATCAGAAAATAGGGAAAATATGATTCTAAGCATTAATTCGTTATAATCAATTTTTTTTATATTTTTTAATTCTTCATAAAATTCATAATTTTTTTTGGTTTAATAATAGTTAATTTACTAAGTATTTACCTAGTAGTTTCGTAGTATTTATAGTGTATTAAAATTTTTGATTTTATGATGCACTCGTGATTTTTACGTAGGTACCTACTATCTGGTAGGTACTAACCTGTATTTGATTGTTTATAAATATAGAAGTGAATAATATCAGAATTATTTTACATACTTCATATACTATTTACGTTTTATAATGTTATGAAACTTTTAAAGTTATAAGATTCATACCTACTCTTCGACTTGCTTTCTGAGTTAGGATTTTTATTATTGATTTTGCCAATCTTTTAAAATATTAATTTTAAATAAACTTATGCTAGTGGCTGAAGTTAAATAACATTCATATATATCTTCACACTGATACTTCACATTTCAAACCTCTCAGTCTGTCCTTGATTCAGGCTCTCAATGAACTACAGTCGATACTATTGAAATTATTTGATCTCTTTCCAAGTGGTTTCTTTTTGTTAAATATTCGAAGCGAAGCCAAATAGCCAACTCGATCTTCTTTCTTTCACCTACTCCTACACCCTTAGAGCTACATTAGTACAATTTTAACAGCATCATTAATTTTCAAACGAATCCTAATTGTAGTTGTTTGAAAGTATCTTTAAACATGTATAGCCATGTTAAGCTTATTTAAATTTATATAAATATAGAATGATCCGTACCGTTGATACGTTAGCTCAGTTGCTAGAGCGACGGGACGGTTTCCCAGTAGTCGCAGGTTCGTATCCCTGCCCGTATCGATTTATTTTTCATTCTATATTTATATAAATCTAATTGGAGTTTTTAAGACAGAGATAAGAATGTGTCCCATAAAACATGTGGAACGTTTTAAAATCGCACGTGCAGCTCTTGTTAGGCTTGAGAGAATAGACACAATTTACTACGCTAACTTCACTTTACAATGCTGTAAGGCTGGAAATTGCAAATAAGTTGCACTAACTAGTCTTAATTTGATATAAAAAGGGGGTTAGTTCAACATCCGAGCAGAGGCGGCCCTAGTATTTGATGTATGGTTGTAAGTTAGCAAGGGAATCCAAATTATTGATTAATATATAATCATAGTCAATGATATAATATACAAAACAAGTTTATACTACTAAGTACATTTACAGACGCTCCTTGAACTGGATAGCAAGTATTCAAATGTTAAACGATGTTATAATCAAACGACCTGGTTATTTATGTTTTAGTACAAGGATTATATGGTAATGGTGATATTGGTGTTAATGGGTGAATTATATTGAACGAAAATCATAAAATAATGAATTACAATTATATACGAATAAACATTATTATGGCATTCGTTGATATTTTATTAATAACTTGGTATCTGTTGATTTCAATCTCTTATATATACCTCACACAATGGAATATCAATAAACTTAACACATCAATTTATAAGGAAGTGAGCTTATTACAATTTAGTTCCAACTTTTATAGATATAAAAGAAGCCTATTAACTCATTATATAATTAAAATAATAAAAATTATAAAAAAAATATATAAATCAACCGAAAGATCGTCAACGAAAATATAAAAAAAATAAATATTTAACTTTAGTTATTTAGGATCATTCTATAAATCATTCTAAATAATATATTTTTAAAAGATTTTTTATAATATGTCAATAGATTTTGATTCAGAGTGTATAATAATAATTCTGTGTTTTACTTTTACTGTTTCACTTTTGAGTGCAGAAAGTTAAATAGTATGCGAATTAAGTTGAGAACTATGTAGGTATATATATTCCGTTTACAGTTGATGATTGTATTAAAGTACTTGTCTATATAAATATATTTATATTTATAAGCACTACCAAATTACGTAACTCATTGGCGACCATATACGAGTGCTTTCGGTTTCTACAACGTATCAATAATATATTTATTATTGTCTTTTTAATTATTGCAATATCTAATTTTATCAAACAACTACTGCATTTATAAGTGTATGTGCAATGTATGAATTGTTTCTATATTATTATTTAATAGGTAACTGACAACTCATTGAAATATGATATTAGCTGTGTATATATTAATTCCATTATATCAATTATTAATAAAACATTAATTCAAAATTATCAATTATGAAATAGGCGACATGGGTAGCCTTTGATTAAACAGGGTTTTGTTAGTATTACACTTTAAATATTACGTTATAAATAGGATAAATTAATTCTTTACGAACCCTTAAATCTGTTAATAAAAGTAGTGTAACCATCAACGATATCGCAGATTTGCTAGTATGTATATTAAAAATCTGTCATAAATTTAGAAACAGTCCACCTTGTTCAGATTTTATGCAAATTACGACCCAATTCTTATTTTAGTCATATTTAATATCAGAAATACATTATATATTTTTCCCTAGGTCCGGTAGTATCTGCGCTATGCAACAAGTATGGTTGTCGGGCGGTGTGTGTTGCTGGTTCCTTGGTTGCTGCCAGTGCTTTCGTCCTCTCAACCTTTAGCAAGAGCGTCACCATGATGATGATCACCTATGGCCTCATTGGGGGTAAGTCTCACTTATCAACTTGGTATTTTATGTGACTAGTTCAATCTCTAAAGGTCTAGCTCAGTTCTAGGTCTAATTCGTGACTAGCGACGATGTTTAGAATATGTATTTTTTACCCATTGCATACCTAACTAGCACGTGTGTGTCTGCAATGCACCATTCGCGCTTAATTCATTAGAATTTACGATACTTTGTAACTCAGTTTACTTAGTTTTCTGTTTTTTTTATCCTTCATAGATTATTCTAGTTGTAATTTATTTCTGTCATATAGCTGTTCAATTTCTCGGTAATTTATTTCATCTTTAGCAAGGCTATAAGTTATGAAACATAGGTAAGTAGGTATATTTGTTGAAGTGCAAAATGCAAGATACGTCATACATATCGATAAATCGATAAGTTATACACGTGTTTAAATCTGAGTTAATTGATTATGATGTATGAACACACTTCGTAGTTTAGGTTATACATTAAACATACAAGCAACGACAGACATATAGCAGCTACTAAAGCAAATACGACTTTATTTACTAAATAACTCAATCGCCTTATAAATAAACTCAAATAATTTATTTTCTCTAAGAAAGTTTCTATATTCAAGGCGAATTCTAAAGATGGCGTGGGCGAATCCTGAAATAGACGTCAGCGAAGTAATTAAATTCCATTATGGAACTAAATTCATGACATTTCATCACAGTACTAAAATGACAAACTATCTCATAAAAATATTATGTAAGGAAATCATAGGAGCGTAGACAAATTAGGTATTCGTTATTGAGGCGATAAAATGTATTTGTATAGACGTTAATGACTAAAACAGATAGAAACAGACAGACATTGAATATTCCAAATGATTTACCACATATTATTTTTAGTGATTCCTGTAAATAGCCAAGTGGCATCATCGATATCCTAAAAATAAATTTACCTTACGTAATATTCTAACAACATAAACCAAAAATAAACCAAGAAACGAAACCTTGGAATGTTTGATATAATTTTCTCGTCATTCAGTGCTTTTCAGATTCACCAATCAGGCCAGTTTAAGTTTAACTGTATGGCAAAAGCAATTTCCCTTTCAATATATGTCTGTAGGATAAACGTTATAAATCCTACAGTAATAGACGAAGGGCTAGTCAAGAGTGAAAACGATCATTTATATGAATGTCCGATGCCAGCAACCTTGGCACGTTGGCACAGTTAGTACTCTCTTTGGTGACATCCTTCCTAGCTTTTGAAGAACTTTAACAAATGAATCGCTTTTGAAGAACTTTAACAAATGAAAAGAAAGTATGAATAGACACTCCAAACAAATTATAAGATTTACAAAGTCTATTTGTGTAAGACTCTTGTTAAAAATGTTGAGTTATTTTGAGAATTTTATTTATATTTCCTGTAATGTATTTCAGTTGAGTTACCAGTTTTGTTAGGGATTATTCATATACAAGTGTTCAGAGATTAAAAAGTTTTAACGTCCTTTGTTCTGCAATGAATCTGATGGCAACCGTCTTGTGTGAAATTGGTCAAGTGCCAACTTACTGACAAACAAATAGCATGAGCAGTACTCGTGAGCGTTTATAAGCCCTTTGAGAATTAACGTACTATGGGTAACGGAATTTCCAAGAATGCAACCCTAGTATGTAAATTGTTAATATTGAAAACATGCAAATGTGTATTTAGGTTTTTCCAAACTAAATTGCACACTTTGGAGTCATTTAATGATGTTCAGTATCGATTAGCAACTATTCCTTTGTTCAAGTAAAGTCCTTTATAATGTATTATATTATATTGTCCATCAATTTATTCATAACTGTTGTAAAAGAAACGTATCCCAACTTTGTCGGATTTTTTTTATCTATTCCCAACTATTTCAAGGTCTTTGGCTGTGTGCCAATTATCGTAGACTATAAGGCGCCTTTCCGATTATGGGACTAGACTTATCTGATAACATTATCTTATCTTTTAATAAACCTTGTCACACTTAAAAAAATACATTTTCATGGCAAAGACTGTCTATAAAATTACTTAATCTATGTAAAGTACTCAAATTGATTTTAGGTTGTTTAAATTTAGCCTGGCAACCTCATATTTACTTGAGCCCATAAAACAATATTTTTTTTGTAACACTTATCTTATCGCTTAAAGAGAGAGATTATTGTGATAATACTGATATAAAGTATTTCGAGGGTTATGCAATAGATAAGATTAGGATTATTTCTATTACTACTGAATCCCACTCCCGTTAACATCTCGTAGAAAACAAACTATGTTTGACCTAATTTCGTCTTGCGCAATCACTGCCCTGCAATTCAAAATGGAGGACAATGAATAAGTAACAACAGTTTTAAATGCTGCAGCTCAGTTTCTTTGTGATTTCAATGAAAAAAAAATAGAAATAAATTAATCCTTTACAGGCAGTGATTAGAACTGATACGGTAGCTTAATTGGTAGATGATTGCATGTTTCCTAGAGGTCGCGAGTTCGAATCTCGTATCGGAATATTTTTTATTCTATACTTATTGCAAAAAAGCTTAACATGTATATTTTCACACAATTAAAAAAATATATATTTTACTAAATCTTTGTGTTGTATTTTGAAAATGTTCAAAAAGGTTTCGAATTATATTTCATACAAATGTGTCACTAACAAAGAACAGACCAAATAAAGAAAATTTGTATTGACATAAACAATTTGTGTCTTACCGAATTCTCGTATAAGGATATTAGAATTTCAGATTACATCGAAACGAAATTACGTATATTTGTTATTGTATATTGGAGTTTTTAAATAATTCCCATATGAATAGTTTAATCTAGTTTTATAAATAGAAATAAGATATTTTCCTAGTTACTTTAATAACCCTTATCGATGTCCTGAGTTCTTTTGTAAGTTTCAAAATCATCATTGCTTAGTAATTAATTCAAAAACTGTAGATGCAATGCTACATCTACAATGCAATATTTATCATTTATTTAAATTTTATGATATTGTTAACATTTAACAGTTTTCATATTATTATATTTATTCCATTTAGATTTGATTAATTACAATAATCATGACAACCATATTATATCATTTGTCGTGCGAATTAAAATAGGAATGTCTCATATCTTCCCCTAGGAATCATAAGCTATACACGAATTACCCGAAAAGTGTTGGGAAATCCAACAAACACGCGTTCCTAAAGCGGCATGACGTAACGGCATTCGGTCCTGAAAACGTTTGCTAATTCAATTAGACATATTACGCCAATTTCAAATAATTGGAATGGCAGTTGAATGATGAATGAATGTTAAAAAAAATATATATATAATTTTCAAAATAGGTATGTTGGACTTTTTTAATAATATCAACACAATGCAAGTCGGGTGCATGTATTTGAGTTGTTTCCCGGAAACTGACACATTCGATGTTGATGACCCCTTTCATTTTGTTTCATTTCGTGCTGTGGACTGCTATGATTCATTCGTTATCATACCCCAGATATGTGTATGTTCAATTACATCTGTTTATAATGGAACAATAAATATTAGATTAACTTTAATTCAAATGTATTGTTATTAATGTTTGTACTACTTCAGACATTCCTATAGGTGTTAAATGACCCCAAAAGTGTATTTATAATTAAGACAATCACAATATACCTAGTCTTGCCATAAATATTGTAACAAAGAAAAAAATAATTGCAAATAACATTTATTACTTTTACAGTGTGTTAGTTTAATACACAAATATAAATCAATTTAAAATATAAAAAGCTTATTCGGAGTGGTGTCCATTGTCTGCAATACAGTCCTTTAAACGTTGAGCCCAGTTATCAATAGAAGCACGAACTCCTTCCATGGGGAAATTCTTCACTGCCAATCGTATGGATTGTTTTAGGGACTCCAAATTATCATGACGTTAAGAGAAAGCTGTACTCTCTAAAACTGACCATAAATCACAATCTAGCGGATTAAGATCGGGACTAGACGACGGCCAGTCTTCAGTTCTGATGAAGTCCGAGACGTTCGCTTCCAACCAAGACTGCGTGGACCGAGCTTTATGACCCGGCGCCGAGTTTTGCTGGAAGGACCATACTTGGTTATTTAAGATGGTGTTATTAAGGGGCTTAATTACCTTCCCAAGAATGGTATCTTGATACGCTCGTGCCGATGTTTTGATACCCTTTTCACAAAAATATGACTCAGTCACTCATCAGTAGCCAATACCCCACCTAACTATCACTGAAGTCGGATAATGCCCACGTTGCACTCTGTCGACTTGGGAAGCTTCCTTAGGTCTAAAGCTTTGAGCATAAATACGGTCATTTTGTTTAAAATGTTGCTCAATTTTAAAAATGTTGTCTTCCGTAAACAATTTTTTTCTGTGACCTCCCTTTGCGTACCGCTTCAGTAATTGTTTCAATTTTACCACCCTATTCATCTTTAATTTATCAGTTAAGAATTGACCAGTGCGTCTCCTATAGACTTCAAGTTCTAAGTCAACTCTTAAAATACGCAACATGGTTCTAGGTGCTATCAGTTAAGAATTGACCAGTGCGTCTCCTATAGACTTCAAGTTCTAAGTCAACTCTTAAAATACGCAACATGGTTCTAGGTGCTGTCTTCGTTTCCTGAGATAAAATCATGTGCATTCGGACAGAATTTCTTACAATTCTTTCCCTTACAGCTTTGACCACTTTTTTCGTACGAACACTAAGTGGACGGCGAGATCTCTCTCTGTCACAAACAGAAGAAGTATCTTTGTACCTATTAATAGCTCGGTACACAAACATTTGACTAATACCAATTGTATGGAGAATTTTGAAAATTGCATTTGGCTCCATATTTACTTTGTGTAATGCAATCACAGCGATTCTGTTCTCTTTATAACCCCACTCCATTTTCATATCACAAAATATTGTACAATGTATTGGCGCCGAAATGAGAAAACACAATGAACAATCGTATAAAAATGACAGATTCCAAATTCAAATGTAATATTTTTTTTATTTTTAACTGTAACAGTATTTATGATCAGACTAAGTCTATGTAAATTCCAATTTATAACAAGTATATTTTATAATAACGACTGTCCTAATATCTGTATTACATTTTTCCGTCATAACAAACTACCTCCCTAACTACGCAAACAAAATGTCCCAAATTACATATCCTTTATACCATGATCACCCACTTAACTAACAAGGAATGTTCCACATATTAATGATTTCGTCCGAAACATCTGATTGATGTCGAGGTCATGTAATTGAAATGAGATCAAATAGTAACTGTCTAACTCATCAAGCCTCACTTGACAAAAGTATGTTATCAGTACTCAATTGTACTACGGATATTTTTATATACTGTGTAGAATCAATTATCACCTTGGTATATTGGGTGAGTTGCCAACAAAGTTAAATCCACCCATTTGATATCGTGATACGTAATACGAGATAAAATTTATATATCATATTCGATTAATCAGGATTTTCCTTCTATTATATGATTTAATCTTCAATTACGAAATAGAATCAGTTATTTAGAATTAATTTTATTGTTATTAATATGAATTAACTATGATAACAATTCAATGTTAAAAATTTATATTTAATCTTACTTTTCAGGTATGGGTTTCGGTATGATCTACCTGCCGTCAGTAGTAGCGGTGGGGTATTACTTTGAGACCCGCAGATCTCTAGCCACGGGTATTGCGGTATGTGGCTCCGGGGTCGGAACCTTCAGTTTCGCTCCTCTTGCCGCCATTTTGTTAAATTATTTCGGATCGTGGCAGAATGCTAATTTACTGCTGGCTGGCTTGATTCTGAACTGCGCTGTATTTGGAGCGCTGATGAGACCGCTGGTCTATCCAAAAGTAAGTATAATTATTAATTTTGAGAATTAAGGTTTTCGAAAAGAATTTCGGGAAAGAAAAAATATGTCTGTTTCTCATTAATTCGGATTAACCTTTTTTTGAAATTGTTGGTATGTTAACTTATGTAACAGTAGGGTTTTGGCTGGTTTCCTAACCAAAAAAAAATTCTAAATTAAATGCAGTTTCCCTTAAATTGAGGTTGACGACTTACAATTAACGAAAACTTGAATTTAGGACTGCAATGAACGTGAAGAATGACTTGCAAGACCTAAAAATAATCGCTTGAATATAGAATTCGTTCAGTGTGGGAGTGATCTATATTTCGGATGTTCTCATTACCGCCTCAATTACCTGCAATTAAACGAATAGCATCCTTTATTCAGGGTCACATCACAAATGGATAGATCTAAACGGAATGACCTATAAATGATGTCATGTTTACGTCACAAAAAATATATAACCCGACTAAATTATGTTTGTTAAATTAAATTGCAATGTCTAAATTTTTCCAGACAATATAATGATAATAAAATGTTAACCAGCTGATGGTGAACAAAGCATTTCATGTTAATTGGTTATTCTTTAAACGTTTTACAGCTCGACTTCCTACTGATGCATTGATAAGAAGCGATTTATTTAAATTCTTTTGTTCTAATATTCCGTGTAAATATGAGAATGGTATAAAACCTTTTTAAACAAAATGTTTTCAGACATCTGAGTACTTATATTTATGTATGATATATCATGACAAATAAATAAAAAGTAATATTTAATTTAATTTATTTTAGACGTCTGGAGAAAAGCCTCTACTCCAGAGAATGGCAGAAGAAAAGAGGTTACAAATGGAAAGAGGTTCAATAGGTGGTTCCTACTTCGTAGTTCAATTACCTGATGGGACTATGGAGAAGCGATTGAAAGTAATTATATATTCAGCTTATTCCCTACTTATTTATTTTTTTAAATAGGTTTGAATAGAATGTATAAATAATAAATTTCCAATTAACATTATCTTTTATCTTTTTTGAGGCGCCACTTAATATAGATCCTGGTGTACACTCCTCTCTTAACCTGGAAGCATTAGCGCGAGTACCCACCATCCCTAACATGCCGGGAGTGCCTACTGTGCCCACACTGCCCACCATCACCGAGGCTAGAGTTGTCGATGACAATGGAGAAAAGAAAAAGGTAATATTTAATAACAACAATACATATTTTAATATTTACTTATAATTTATCGCATACCAATTTACCAATAATGTATTAATGCTTGCTTATAAATTAATAGGTGCGAGGTTTAAGTACCGGCTCTCAAAAAAAAATATTGTCAGAAGTCAAGGTTGGTAATGAAAACCTTTCAGAGAATATCCACATACATTAATCTGCTGTGCAAATAGGAAGTCGGTTCTTGACTAATGTGATACATATACCTTTACAAATATATAAAAGAAAATATACAACATAAAAAAATATAGACAGTTATAAAAACATAAAATATAAAGTGAAAAATTATATTCCATTAAAAAAAACTGCTTCTTCAAAAGTTTTTTTTTGTTAGCAGCAACACTAACAACAACTTGTAGATAACACAGAGAAACACATGGCTAAGCGGGTGACCCCGCTACACCATTTATATATATATATATATTAACCTCTACACCATCATCATCAACATCTAAACACACACACACATAACAGAATCAAAATACACACACACATAACAGAATCAAAACACACACACACATAAAAGAATCAAAACACACACACACATAACAGAATCAAAACACACATCTAACAAATAAAAACATACACGTAACAGAATCAACATATATGCGGCTATTAATCATCACCCCATACATTGCAGAACGAGAACGGCGCGGCGCTGAGTCCCCAGGAGGCGCAGGCCATGTCCCGCAACGTGTCATCTCCCGCCTTCAGCGTGACCGCGCCCGGCCTGCCCAAGAACGGCTCCGTGCCCTTCTTCGACCGACAGAGGAAGCACAGCGCCGCCGACAGGTCAGACACGGATAGGTACTACCCTTCTTTACTACTTGGGGCACGCGGGATACTGCTTGGGTGTGGGAAAGGTGCATTCCGGGGGGGATGTGGAGGGGGGCATCACTGGTCACGAATCTTTACTGTTTGTGTTTTTTTTTATTGTCATACATTCTACTTGGGTATTTATTGTCTATGTATTGAGAGGAGGAGAAGGTAATTGTAACCAGTCTGGTTACAGTTTCAGTGTTGTGTATTGTCTATGGCAAGAAAGAGGAAGGATAGAATTGGTTTGGTATTAGTATGTGCTTGACATTTTAATTGGATGTGCACGCAATTTTTATATGCATATATTTTATAATATTTTGTAAAATACACTTTTGATACTAGAATAAAATTAGTATAGTGCTTATTCATTATATGGCTTTTTTTAATGCATGCAAAAAATATATATTTTTGTTTTGAAAATATCTATAAACATGTATAGCCATGTTAAGCTTATTTAAATTTATATATAAATATAAAATGGGAAATAAACCGATACGGGAAGGCATTCGTAGCGACGGGACGTATTCGAGAGGTAGCGGGTTCGAATCCCTGAAATAAAAATATATATTTCTGTTTAATGATTTTTAAATTTATATGAAGTATAATATAATCGAATATTTATATAATTCTTATTATTATTACAGATTCAAACCGTCCCTAGCTGCTATTAAAGCTACGTCCAAAACTTCTATGAATAGTCACCGCGGCGATGTGAGTACTTCTTAGACATAAATATAGTACTATGGTACATTTAACTTTTATATATAACAAAAAAATAATGAACCTATTCACAAGTATAATTCAACTAAATTTCAATTTTATTTTATGAATGTTTTAACATAATTTAAACCTATATTTTTTATCATCTTCACACTATAGAGTAAAAGAGCATAATGATTTTTATAATCCAAAATCCATTTTAATAATAAATCTTACAGTATTATCGCACTGTGTCTGACCAATTTTCAATATCAGTATTATAACCCAGGGTGATGCCGAGAGCGCCATGTACACGTCCAAGCTGTCGGTGAGTGGTCGTGAGCCCTCCCGCATGGTGCGTCCTCTCTCTCGTAAGGACATCTTCTACTCCGGGTCAGTGGTGAACCTGCCGCAGTACGCCAGCCAGAAGTCGCTCCAGGGCTACAGGAACTCCGTGCTCAGTCTGCCCGCCTCCAGGCAGGCCGGGGACCTCGACAGACAAGAACGTGAGTTATATAAGAACTGGTCGCGAGCATCTTGGGACTGGAGAGACTGGAGTTTTATGTGGTCTCCCTGAGGCCTTTGATTACGCTGTCCATAATACCTCTTAGTGTAGTGTCTAGTAACCCTGACTGCTGAACTGAAAGTTGTGTGTTCGATTTCCAAACGGGATAATTCTTTGTGTGATCAACAAATTGTTTATCCGAATTTAGGTATACTTTATATCCGTTATTAATATGTTTGTGAATCCCCTCGCGAAATAAGGATATTATATTCAAAACAACATTAATCCGTAAAATTCATCATTATTCGTGGTCGGACTGTAACCTACTTATTACTAATCGGGCTGTAACTTACTTATCTAATAGACAACAGATTAGTCGTTAGTCTAATTAGTGTCGTTTCTAAGGTACATTAGTAAAAATAGGTGTTTCTTAAGGGTCAATTCTTGGTCCTTTTTTATTTCTAACTCATATTGAAGAATTGCTATATTTGATGACCAATCAATATAATATTATTATTTTCACTGATGACACTTCACTTATTTTCAAATTATATGAAAAAGACATAGACATTTTACAAATAAATGAACGATTAATGGTCATTTCGAAATTGTTAGCCAATAACCTTTTGCTTAATAGTAATAAAACAAAACATCTGAGTGATTTGTTTAGGTATATATTCATTAATATTTAGATTAATATTACAATAAATTCTAGAAAAACATAAGGTTTAGCGGCATATGCAGTTAGAAAAATTAGAAATATAATTGTCGTCACTAATATAAAACTACGCTGATTTACTTTGCATACTGCAATAGCTCCTAAATTCACGAAAACAAAACAATCTTTTTTTGGGCCATTGAATTCGTTTTTACAATAATTTGTCATCGACCTGTCGAATAAATATAATATAAAACGGACATTAAATGCGTTGCGTTTTATAAAAAAAAACCTTCTATAGGAATCCTTATTCTAGTTACCTAAGGCTTATTACAATAATAAGGAATATGCTGACGATAGGGACGTTTAGCAATTAATTACATATTTATATAAATAAATAAATTGTAAATAAATACAACAAATAAATTGTAGTTTCTTTTCAGTTTTTATTAAATTCTAATTTATTCCCACATGTTAGTTATGACTGACTCTATTAATAATTATAATTTTATAAATAACTTAAAAAAATATGCTTCGAGTTTCTTGCCAGTTCTTCTCGAATTCGCCTTTGAAATCGTGCAACTAGAGTTCAAAGTTTCATAAGTACAATGTAATATCTATTTGCATAAAAAAAATATTTGAATATGGGAAATACACCACCAAACCTGCAAACCTGGAAAGGTTTCATCCTCAAAGAATAGTGATTTCAGGGACAGGCGGAGAATACTAGACTGTGTGCACCCATCGCTCAATAATTTTACGAAATATAATATAACATTAACTTTACGCAGATAATAATGCACTTAAGATTGATTAATTGATAAAAAACCTAATAAATAACAAATATTGTATTTTCTCAGAGTACGACCTGTGTCCATGTCTGTCTCTACCCGAGTCATTCAAGTCGGCTCTATCGTCGATGTTGGACATGAGCCTGCTCCGAGACCCCGCCTTCATGCTCATCGGAGTGTCCAACGTGTTCGGGATGGCCGGCCTCTATGTGCCCTTCGTGTATATTGTGGATGCTGCGCAGATGAGTGTGAGATCACATATATGGATTACAAATTTCATTAAGTACCTTACTTTTGAGTACCAGTTAATATGATTTACGGTATTCTTTCTTGAATAATGATCCACATGTCTAATCTACACAAGTAATATATTCACCAAATGACATCATCGTAAAATGTTAAAAATGTCCCAATCACTTCCAACGTTCAATGATAGCGCTGTGTACTGAAATATATTGTCTGCTTATTTGATTCAAATTAATTTTAAATTTTGATAAATTTTTAAATTGAATTAAATAAAATTTAATGTTGTAGTTTAATATACAGTTACAGAATCTATTGAACAAGCTATTATTTTAATGATTCTACCAAAGCTGCCAGGTATACTTAATTTATAAAAAAGAAAATTTTCATTTTATTATAAACAGGGTGTAGAACAATCTCAAGCATCTTTCCTGTTATCTATCATCGGTATCACGAACACGATAGGTCGTATCGCCTGTGGCTGGGTCGCTGACTTCCCTTGGATGGACTCGCTCCTGTTGAACAACATCTGCCTCGTTATTGCTACAGTGAGTTCTATTCACTATATACGAGGGTAGTTTAATATTTTGTCACTTTTAAATAATAATTTTATTCCTTAGATTTCAGTGGCCGTAACGCCCTTCTGCACTACATACGGCGCATATGTCGCAGTTGCTATTGCGTTTGGAATTGCTATTTGTAAGTATTTAATTGTTTGTATGTTTTCTTTAGTGAATTTAAACTTATCAATTTTATAACATTTCCAGCTGGATACATATCTTTAACCTCCATCATCTTGGTGGATCTTCTGGGACTGGACAAGTTGACCAACGCCTTCGGTCTGCTCATACTGTTCCGTGGCGCGGCCGCGATAGTGGGGTCCCCGCTGGCCGGCGCTGTGTACGACGCCACCAAGAATTACGACGCCTCCTTCTACATGGCGGCCGCGTTCTTCTTGGCGTCCACGCTTACCTCGTTCGCTGCACCCATGTTCCGCAGGTAATTATTATTCAGGTCTAGATTATTCTATTTCTTAATCTGTGGTAAAGAAAATTCCGCTTAGTTTAGCCGGAGCTGTTATACAAAAAAATATATATTTACTATTTATATAAAAAGAGATATTGAACAACTTCATTAATCTTATATGTACCCAAAAATTACAGAAAACCTGAAGAAGTCCAACAACCGCTGGACGTCCTCACCCCCATAGACGAGGATCTAGAGGAGGGCGACGAGGAGGATCCCGAGGACACGCCCATCACCATGGGAGCGCACCTCGCGTCCCGCCCGCCCGCCATCACTCGCACCGCCGCCTCGCCCTCCGACCCGCCCTCACCGGACACGCACGAACGACCGCAGCGGGAGAGCGTGCTGTGAGACGGACCACGCACTACTGACCGGAAACAGCGACCACAGGCCTTATATACCCGCAACACTACCACCACCACACCATCACGACCATGGGAATAGGAACTCGCGTCTCGCTGATACAAGTCAATAGACTTGGACACGGCGACGCGACAGACTATACATATTCGCGTCTTCTCGCTGATACTGGTTTTGAGACTGATACTCGTTAACTGACCCGGAATAATAAGAGAAATATACTCATCCCCCACTCCCTCCCCTCAATTTAACTCCGAAGATGGCGCTCAAAATACACACCCCACTCGTAACAATAGATAATGCGCTTTATGTAGACCCCTTAAGGTATGGATTTGAATGGCTTTCACACCGACCGTATGGTTGAGAGATCTCAGATTTACCCTTTGTATTATGTTCTAAGATATATGTATGTGGAACTTGAAGCGCCATTGATTCATCGATTGTCCTTTTCCTATCATTTAATAATTATCATTATCATTATATTTAATAAATGAGTTATATTTGAAAAATATCAAATATAAAGTTACATTGTCACACCAATATTCTGTTCTGATTT
Organism: Napeogenes sylphis; assembly: GCA_959347405.1. NCBI lineage: Eukaryota > Metazoa > Arthropoda > Insecta > Lepidoptera > Nymphalidae > Napeogenes > Napeogenes sylphis. The sequence continues at coordinate 29,684,158 of OY365783.1, read as the reverse complement.
TCCAAAGAAATAAATCGAAAATAATGTATTACGATTTATACGAATAAATATAAAATCAATCTATATTTTCAATATTTATGTCCAATCCATAAAATATATTATTTCAATAGTTATATTTTGTAAATAAATTATAATACTGTTTGATACAAATACAAGAACTAAAGAGAAATTAGATAGGTTTTAAATTATTTGTATACCATGTATTAATATAGTTATTATATATACATATTGGTTTATTTATTTTATTATTTATGCTGCTCTAATTTAAGTACAGGTTTCGTCGTGTATAATTATATATTTGATTTTAATCCATTTTTAATATCTGTAGATTTTATTAATTTTTGCTTTTCATCTCTAATGTTTGTATAAAATTTATATTTTATAGGAGAATTTAATGTATATTTACATATATATACAGAACAAATAAAAAATCGTTATAAACAATAAAAAAGCAAAAAATCTATATGTAAGGTCCTTGCTTTGTACTTTTATAATTCGACCTTTGAGTTCGTGTATTGAATTTAAATTTGTCAATATTATGGTATTACCGTAGTTAGTTTTTAAGTAAATAAAAAATGTAAGGAATTGTCTATTTTGCACATTAAATTTATTAAGAGGAGCTCTTCTGTGCCATATAAATATAAAAATCCTAAAACATTAATTTATATGAAACAACAAATAAAAATTCAAACAGGAGCCTATAAAGAGTATTCATAATATTGTAAATACAGATAACCTGTAAATTATATTAGTATTAAATAGATATTAAGTTATTTGTATAAAAATAAGAAAATAAAGAAAAAATTAATATATTAGATTTTTATGCCAGCGCTGCGCAAGAATAGTACTTAGAATGTACTTATATCCCCCATTTTGTTTCGAAATGAACAATAAATTGAATTTTAATAATATATTTAATGCAATAACTATTTGATACTCAATTGCACTTTGTACAGTTATCTAGGTAATGCCTCAAAACTCACTACAGCTATCTGAGATAACTATCAATTTATCTTTCATTATTTGCTATCTTATATCATTACAAAGAAAACATACTTTAATTACTAAATCTTGGAAAAAAATGAAGAGGATATAAAACGCTAGAAAAAACATTTTCAATTCATTTATATTTACTTGCTTTGATGTTTAGAATAATCACTTCTATGCTTAAACTTGTCGAGCTTGCTTTTACAATCAACGTAAAATACAATTTCACTAAACTAGTTCTTATTATAACGCCATAAAGTAGTTTATTGTAATACAAATTCGTCCTCTTCTCAATTCTGAATAAGGTTTCAATTTAGCACGTGCCATTGAAATGAACAATGTAAATAATTAGTTTTAAAACAAAACAAAGTCAATTCTATTAAATACCAAATATTTTTAATTTCGTGGCTTTACAGTTATTATAATGTATATCTGTTTGTTGCTTTGTTAACGCTAGGCCTCTATGTGCGGTTTAGGTTATCTAGAATAAACTAATTTTGTATGCAGACGTCATTTGCTATCAAACATAAAATATTCAAGTTTTTTTTTATAATTAACAGTATAAAAGGTCAACATTTCTTTTCATGTAAACGTATATATATTAATAAATAGTTTTTTATAAATATATATATTTTTAGTTCATGCTGTATAACCGATAATATTGAATTGTTATATTAAAAACATGAAGTTATGCATCAATGAACAGACCTAAATTCCCACAACCGGTATAATATTAATAACGGTGGAATTACTTATATAAATTGTGTATTCATTTTTATGTGCCAGATGTTTAGTTTCGGTGATCAAAACAGTTTTTATACAGGTTGTTTATTATTTTTTTTTTTTAATAATAATCTTGGTTTAAATTCTTCTTAATGTTACTGCAATATTAGTTTATTAAAAATTTGTTACTTTTGAAAACTTGAATATCACCTGATAAACATTTTGACTTTAAATTCATTAATAATTGTTTTAATTAATAATATTTTTGTAAAATAATTATTATAAATACCATTGTTATTTTTACAGTAGACTTATAATCAGATGTATTATTGTAGTTTCAAGACAAATAGTGGTTGAATTGATATTATATGGTGAATATATTCTAATTAATTAATTAATTATTTGATTTTATTTTTTTCGGAAAAGTATATTTTATATTTCCATTTTAAACTTAATTGATAAAAATTACAAAATAGTTTTATTTAAATCAACACTCTTCTATTATCGATCTTGAATTGAGACAGTAAGATAGAGTGAGGGAGACAAAGTTATTTGTCATTGTTCCATCATCCATCTTTTTATAATTCTACTATAATAATGATAACTTTACTATCACTTATTTTCATGTAATAAATATATTTTTGTGAGTATATTGCATAATGTAGCTTTAAGTGTACTTAGATGATATGAAACCTAGGCACTAGACATAGTAAACAAATTATGTGATAAAAAGCTAATAGAAACGAAAAAATATTTCTTGTAACAAACGTGTATGATTTAAATATGTAATTGTATAAATTGTATGAACTAGGTACGTTACTGTTGTTAAAGCTGTTTGTGAAAGTGTTATTATATTATAAGAAAGAATGAATTGTAATTACTCAATTATACGAAATGTTTGTTACATATTTAATATTGTTGAACTTAATTTTGTGTTGATGAAGTTGTCTTACATTGACGCTAGCTGGCGCTAGTGGTATCGGCTCAAAGCTATTTTTTATTCAGTATTGGCTCAAGTATTGTTTAAAAATACATATTCAAAATAAAATGAAGTTCTTTGATTTTACTGCAACATATAGGTATCGTTTGTGTCTTTTTTTATAACGCTTTTCAATCGGTACAAGTTCAGGCTGTTGTGAATTATAATGTCCACCGAAATGTATTGTAAATACCAGATTCATTAAATGACAATGATGACTGATTTATGTTTTATTTCTAATACCTTTTTACTTTCTAACCCGTATTTAGGTTCTCGATTATTGAATTGAATTAAATATATATCAAATAATAATCAAACCTGTTGATGTAGTGGTTAGAGATCCTGATTGTTAAAGCAAAGGAAGCGGCTTCTATTCCCACACGTGACAATAGGCAATATGCATAAAAATTTGAATGGTTTCAAATATTTTTTCTAGGATACTTATTATCATATTATTATAATAAAAATATATATTTTTTATTTACTAATTATTTAAGGCCATAAAATAATTTGTGAAAAGTATAAATAAAGGGAGCAATTTCCAAAACGCGCCACTATTGGTCGAAAGGAAATGTGACGTCATCTGACATACCATTCAAACTATTGGCGTCGAAGTTCATACTGTGTGGTATTAGTGTTTCTAAGAATTTTTTATTTTATTTTTTTTTTTTCTGTCTATGCTGTTAGCCCTGTTGGCTATTACAGCGTCACCGGGGGAGCGGGTGGGTCAGGAGACCCACCCTTAAAAAGGGGGGGCCAGATGGGCCCCCATGGGGAACGACGTCCCGAGGGCGTCTCAGATTGAGACACGGACCTCGGCTCGGGGCGTCGTTAGTCAGGAGGGAAGCTAAGGAAATTTGGACACTAGCGTCCTCCGACGGCAGAACGCCGGAGCAACGGAGCACTTACTCAGTTGGGACCTCGTCTATACCGGTATAGACGGTGTGTGTCTGTATGTTGTGTGGTGTCACTTATGCCTACGCGTACACGTTATTACCTACTGTGAACGCGTCGTCGGGGTCAACGAGTACCGACTTGGGTCTTCTTTTTCTGACTAAAGTAGTCTTACGTGGTCTATACTCTGCGGCGTCAGCCACCAGTGGGTTCGGGTGTCGCTCAGCACGTTCAAAGTACTTTTGGGAAAGCCCCTCGAAGTACTGAGCGATGGTCGGAAGGTTCAAGTCTCTATGGAGATCGATGTTGCGTACGAACCACGGCGCCCCGGTTGCAATCCGTGTAAACCTGTTCTGAATCACCAGGGGTTTCAGATTAGCGTGCGCAAAAGCGGGACTCGCATAGGACATGTCGGAACGTATGCAAGCTTTGTAAAGTGTCACCTTATTGCGAAGGGACATTTTACTCCGCTTGCCTAACAGCGGATATAAACGACCTAATATGTAGGCCGCTCTGCTACGAACGGTCCTAATATGCGCAGTGAAAACTAACTTTCTATCTAACGTTACTCCTAGGTATTTTGCCTCGTATTTCCAAGGTATCGGTTTATCAAAGAGTTTGATTCGCGGGAGGATCCTTGGGGGGCCCCGTTCGAAGAGCACCGAAACGCTCTTCTCAGGGTTTACCTCGATCCGCCATTTCCGCAGCCAACTCTCAAGAGAGTCGACTGCGGATTGGAGACGTTGGTATATCTCCCAGTGATCCTTAGAGGACGTGTAAAGCGCGGTATCGTCCGCGTACATGGCAAGGTGCACTTTAGATCGCGGCCTAGGAATATCGCTAGCGTAGATGGAGTAGAGGATGGGCGAGAGAACTGAACCCTGGGGGACACCCGCCCTGATGGGGCGGGGGGTTGACAAAACGCCTTCCACTCTGTAGCGAAAGGAGCGATTCGACAGGTAGTCCCGTATGATGAGTACGAGTCTGTCCGACACCTTGAACTGGTATAGCTTGTACACCAGTCCATTGTGCCAGACCCTGTCGAACGCCTTAGCTACATCGAGGAAGAGCGCTCCTGTCCTATGCTTCTTGGCCCTCACAGTGGCCCCTATCAGTATGTGCTCCGTGAGGCGTTGCACCTGATGGGAACATGAATGGTTGGCTCTAAAGCCGAACTGCTCATTTGGGATGATTTTGAGTCTCTCGACTTCCGATCTAAGTCTACAGAGGATGATTCTCTCATATACTAAGGAACTAAGAAGGCTAATGGGACGGTAACTACTAGGCAGATGCCGGGGTTTGCCCGACTTATGGAACCCTATCACTATGGCCTCTTTCCACTGGGCCGGAAACGAGCAACCGGCCAGTAGAGCGTTAAAAATGGTAACCAATAGGTAAATTAAAGGAGGCGGAAGAAGCTTTATCACTTTGTTAGTGATCCTATCGGGACCTGGCGATTTCTTGACGTGAAGCGCCCTAACTATGGACGTCACCTCGTCTAGGTTCGTTTCCTTGATTGGCGGACCGGCCGGTGGCTGAGAACACATTATATTGACCGATTTGTCGACTATTTCGACATGATCGCGATCAACCGATTGAGCAGACAGACGGCACTGGCTCTCTAGACTGTCGGCTAAGCACTCAGCTTTGTCAGGGTCGTCAAACGCGATGGCGGAGTTAGGTCCAACCAAGGGAGGCATATCTGAGACAGTGTCCGCCTTCAACGCTCTCTGCAACCGCCAGAATGCCTGGTGTGTTGGAGAGAGCGTCGCAAGCGTCCTATCCCAGCCGCTATCTCTGAAGTCGTCGAGAGCTTGTCTCGACTCCCTCTGGAGACGGCGCAGCCTCCGTCGGTTGTCATCTGTCGGGTATCGGTCATGGGCTCTAATCGCGGCGTTTTTACGGGTGATGAGAAGTCTAATGTCCGGAGGGAGTGCTCGGTAACCCTCGAAGTTCACTCGGACCTCCCTCGAGGACTTTCCTATGCTGTCTACCAAATGTTCTGTGAAGTTAGTCGCGGCTGAGACAGCGTCCTCGACCGATGTAAGCTGGTCAGGAATTTTGTCGAGGTGCGCTGGTACGGGGGAATGGAGTTGCTCTCGAAGCTTCGTCCAGTTAATAATTGTTTTGGTCGCGGGTTCCCTAAGGGGAGGAAGTCCTAGCTGAAATAGGACCGGTCGATGGTCAGAGTCTAGCTCGGATAGCGTCTCGATAGAACGTAACTGGAGTGTCACGCCCTTCAAGAGTACTATGTCGAGCACGTCGGGTCTGTCATGTCGGAAGTCTGTGTCGCAGTATCGCGTGGGACTCAAAGGCGCGGTGATCTCGAAGTCGAGACCAGCCTTGTAACTTAGCCTATCAAGGAGATTTCCTCTACTGTTTGCGACAGTGGAGTTCCAGCGGGGATGTTTGCAATTTAGGTCGCCGGCCAGAATGGTTGCGTTACCTAATTGGAGTAAGGACTTAAGGTCCCTCTCAAGTAAGGCTTTATTGGGAGAAAGATAGACGGATGCTAGTACGATCGACTGATGGCCGGTCATACCCACCTGACATAATGACGCTTCTACGTTGACTAGTTGGGGCGGATCGAGCGGAGTGCAATGAAGAGACCTTCTGTAGTAGATGATGGTTCCCCCCTTCGCGGTTGCCCTATCGTTCCTAACGAGACGGTAATTCGCGATGCGCGGATCACGATTACACGGCTTCAGAAAGGTCTCTTGTACTAACAGGACGTCTATCTGGTGCGTGACCACGAAGTCGCGCACTAGATCTATCTGCTTAAGTAGCCCGTTCGCGTTGAATGTAGCGACAGTCAGAGAGCGAGGTTTTACCCTTCCACGCGATGTCATCATGTTGACATCGTGTGTTCGTATATCGATTTGATTAGGACGGCGTGCTTGAGGAGCACTTCCATCCTCGCGGGAGGGTTCCGCGCGGAATCCCTCATTTCATTCGAAAAGACTAGGAGCTCTTCGATGTCTATTACACCGAAGAGGCTCGTGACGCACGCGAGCGAACTCGCAACTCCATCGGTGGAGTTACGAACCGGCGGCGGCGGCAACGACTGGGGGACGGGTTGTGGGATAATCCTCGGAGGCTTCACCCAAGCGTTCGCGATCGCGTTCGCGGGTGCCTGAGGGGCCTGGGATGCCTGAGGGGCCGCGGGCCTCCTAGGGGCTAGAGGAGCCCATGGAGGCTGTGCGAACCGAGGAGGATGCCTTGCCGGCTGTGTCCTGCGCGGCGCTTTGGGGCACCCGCGATAATTCGCGGGATGGCCCTTCTGTCCGCACAGGACGCAGCTGGGAGGATCCTCAGGGACCGGTCCCTTCCGCGAGCAGTCGGCTGTTGCGTGGTCGTCCAGGCACTTGACGCACCTTGGACGCGCGTGACAAAAACGTTGGGAATGCCCATAGAGCTGGCAGCGATGACACTGACCAGGAAAACCGCGACCGCGTGGAGGTTCGACCCTAAGGCCGGAGAGTTGGCAGACTGCCTTGACGTTAAAAATTTGCTTTCCTTCCGGGGAAAGCTCGAGATGGACGAGAACGAGATCGAACGGGACCCTAGTGGTCGCTCGGTACATGCGGTGCACCGAGATGACGGGGAAGGATTGGGACTTAAGGTCCTCGAAAATCCGCTCAGTAGTGAGCTCCACGGGGAGCCCTCGGATGACCACCGTTAAGCGGCGTTCATCCTCTAGCGCGTAGGTGTGGTATCCGTAACCACGTTCGCGGAGGAGACGAGTCGGACCACGGTGGTCCGACGAAGACGCGGTTTGAACGCGGATACCGTCGGCGGTATTTCGGGCGGACGTGAAAGGAAGGAAAGGACGGGCGGGCGGACGTAAAGCGGCGGCGGCGCGGGGGACTTCCGTGGCGCTGAAGGCGCAGGCGCTGAAGACGCCTCCGCGGGCGCTGAAGGCGCGGACGACGGCGACGCGGACGCGGGCGCTTCAGGCGCGATCGGCGCGCGTTCGCGAGTCGGGCCCGGGCCCGAAGAACGGTCGGGCGACGCGGGTTCGCTACTAGCGGGTTTTGAGGCCCGTTTTCGCGGGACGTTCGAGGAGAGCGCTTCCGTCGCCTTCCTCTTGGCCGATTTGGTCTGCACGGTCGTGAAACCGTCGTCCTCGTCAGCGTCCGAGGAAGGGGACGAACTCCCCGACTCGGAATCCGAGGCCGTCTTCTCCGTAGGAGTGGCGGCCTCGACCTCCATGTCGGAGGTGCTCTCGGTCGCGATCGCGGCGCGCGAGGTCGAGGGCGGAGACTCGATGCCTAACAAGACAGAGTAGCGCAGGCATAATTCAGGCGCAATTCCGTAGACCCAACCAAAGAACTGCGACTTGGACAGATCTTCGGGTTCCGCCGCGGATTTGGGGTCCATTGTGGAGCCCGGAGATATGAGCCGTCCTCCCTGCGTGAGCAGGGAGGCGAGTGCCTAACGTGACCCTATCGAATCTCTGTCAGTAGGTGACAGAGGTGTGCCTAATACCCTAACGACTGTGTACTTACACGACGCAGGCTATTACGACGAAGTCTTTGAATTCCGTTTCGTACCCTAACTAGGGCGACGTCGGACTTGTTGGACCCCTATGCAGGCTCGCCGGCCCGCAGGTGTGCTTGCGGCGATGACTCACACACAAACACAATCACACCGCTGGCTTGCACACAATGGAGGTCGTTATCTTGACTGGCGCAGGTGTACGAACGGTCGGTGCAGGTGGTCGGTGCAGGTGGCTGGGCGGTCAGCGTGACGGCCCAGGTAGGTGGCGCGAATAGGCGGAGCAGGTAAAAGGGACATGTGTCCCGGTCGACTGCTCAACGGTGAATGCTTTTACTTTTACTTATGCGGTCCCACTTTTACTCACTCTTTTTATATTGACAATCTTAGGTCACGCATTTACAATATTATTTTATCTATATCTATACATATAATAAAATCGTCACTGATCCATTCATGTACATGGAATTAAAAAAAAAGAAACATCATAGGGGGGCTTTGTAAGTGCAAGAGAACCCAAAACAATGGTTTTTCAATTTGTCTGTATGTCTGTATGTTTGTGCACGCTAATCTGAGAAACGGCTTAACCAATTTGAATGCGGTTTTCAGTAATATATTATCACAATCGTGTTTATTTGATCTAAATCGGTTAAGAAATAAAAAAGTTATGACAAATTATGTCAATGACATAATAGGTACCATGAAAATCTTATTCTATACATGTAGTAAATTTTTAGAGGAGTAGTCTTTGCACATTGAAAATATTTTTAAAAAATATATCAGGATGTGAAGTAATAACTAACAGAATTCATTTTCAGCATTTTTGAATTCTGTTTATCTGTTTTTCTTTTAATTGTGCACACAACGGCGCACTCTCTTATGGAACCGTGCAAACGGTCTCAAAAATGGCTTTTGTGAATGTTCTGTATTGAAAATTTTGTTAATGCATATAGCTAACTGAATGTTTATCATTTAAAATAGATTTTATGGTTTAATAAAACTGGACCTGCAAGTTGATGGTGAAAATAACGTTGATTGTGTAGCTCAGAATTCCTCAAGTTTACATGGTAATATTTTGATTATGTTCAATGAAAATCTATAAGTGATATATATGGTTAGAATAGTTATTAAGTACTCTGTTTAAGAAGTATTTAAATGGACGTTTAAGTAAAAACAAGAAAGGTATAAAAATAATTACAGTACCTAATATTGTATCCTTATTTATAACTTTAAATATACTTTTGACAGTGAGCGATGTCTGCCAATGTCGTAATTTTGATTGTATCACTTAAAATAAGTCATATAGAAGCCAATATAAAAAAGGGAAGTGGTAATTGTTTTACTACTTTTTTAAGGTGTGCTAAGCCGCGGGTAAAAGCTAGTTATATAATATTTTTATGCATTAGTTTTCTACCTATCTTTTTTGTTTATTTACGTTTCTCTGTATTTGTCATTGGTGTTTGTCGCTATTTTCGTGCAATATTGTATAAAGTGTTTCCTTTGCTTTTTATCTTCCATTATATCTTTTATCTTTTCTTTTACCAGTTTGTTTCCTAAGTTACATTCCAATTCTTGTTTTGGTTTCTATTATATGTAGGACTTTCTCCTCTGATTTGCCATCACAATCACAGGAGGAACTTGTCCTCAGCTTGAGTCTGCATAGGTACTGTCGAAATCCTCCATACCCTGTTATGATCTGTACCATCTTCAGTGGTATTTTGCAAACGCAAAAAAAAAAGATTATATTTGGTTAGGTTATGTTAGCTACTTTGATAGCCCACTCTGAAAGGGCATCATTAACAACTGTCAATTTTTGCCTTTTGACTACGCACATTCTCATTTACTCAGCTAGTGTTTTTTGGAGGCTCTTTTCTCTCTTTTCTTCAAACTTAGATTACATTTTTTTCCTTGCTGTTAAGGTATATTATATTCAATACAATTTACTGTATCTTCCTTAACCTGAAATAAATCGACAACCATAAAAATTTCGTAAAACCAAAAAAAGAATAGGGTTTTTATACAAAGTTATACTAAATTTTGTAAACTAGGTTAGGTTAATTTTAAACCAAATTTTCTAATGATGATATATGAGATAAATAAAATACATTTACGTTAAATTGATCTTCACAACAATATAAACACAATTTAATACCATACGCCATTGTTTTTGTATTTTCGCATATGTTGGAATATAAAAAAACATTTTGATGGGTGTTTTTCTAATACTATTTTTACACTACGGAACTATACAATACTTGTAGGATGATTTTTGTCTTCTTTTATGATTTGTATAGCAATTACAACTTAAAATATGTATGAACTATGAAGTAACATTGACTGAAACTTGGCTTTATAGTACTCTGTGAACTTGGCAGTGTCATTTGACGTCACGCAAAGCGCGCGCAAAATGACGGCGGTTGAACGGATCAATTTATTATTTACTCAATGTTTTAATTTTCACTTTACAAATTACTAGAATATTTCAAAACGTATTTATATTTTTTTTTATGATATAAAGAAGTAAATGATTAATTAAAAAAAAAAACATGAATATTCCCTATTCTTTGTCCACAAAATGCTTTTCCGTCTGGGTGTACTTTATGTCCGTTATTTATGTTAGGGTTTCCCCGAGACAGGATTAATATAATCTCTAATGCGGGAGTTGTCTTTAAACGAAATAAAAAAATTTACAGCTTCTAAAGTTTAAGGTTATTTTATTGTGCTTTAAGATACTATCTTACACAACGCTTTACACAACATAATACATAAATAACATTCTTGTTATAAAATGTTATTATAATAGGTTTAACATTGTATTAAGTGTAATGAGATTTGTTTAAGTCTTAATAAAAATATGCAGAATTTAATTAATTTATCCTCATAAAATACTAACAATGTTTATATAGCTAGTATATATTATGCTATAAATCAAGTTATTCTAAACTGAGTGCAGTGATATGGATTTACCATTTACGTGTATAAAACATAATTATATGTCTTGACGAATGGCGTACTCATAATTATAAGCCCCTACATAATTCGTTAGGAATCCGTCTGGCGCCGCTATGGCACAGGAAAAACCGCACTTAATTAGCTTTCACGTGTATGAATTAGCGCTTGCGTCTATATCTGACTTAACATTGCCTTACTAGTAAAAAAGTAGGCTTTACTTGTTTGAACAAGTTTTATAAAAATAACTTGAGACTAGTAATCTTTGGTGTACTCGTAGGTACAGTAACTACAGTAAAGTAACTAGAGTGATTGATTGCGAATACCGAGATTGCAAATAGTTTTAAGATAACATACACATAATAATAAAAACTTTTTTCATTACTAAGTTTTTATTAAAACTCAGATCTATATTATGTGTATTATCTATGATTTAAACCTTGCTAAGATGCTTAACCCGATACTTACTTATGGCCTCTATCAAGATTTTACATCATATGGGATCGTATTAATTTAAAATCATTATTTGTTATATTATCTAAAATCATTAATTAAAAGGTTATCAATAAAACTTAACTATAAATGTATCAATCTAGTTTACTTTGTAAATATAAACCTAATAATGAGAATGATTCATCATCATTCATTCAGCATATTTTTGACACGACGTAGTGTTGGGTACCTATTACCTACTCTAGAAACAGGGATGTAGTGTACTGAGAGACTAAGACTGTTATAAAAACAGATAGGTACCTAGTTGTAATATTAGTTAATAATTATGATTTAAATGGTTTTTTTTTTGTTTAAGTTTTGTCAAACCCTTACAAAAAATGTTGTTCGAGATATAAGTAAATACATGTAATTACTTAATGTTATTTTCTTAGGGAATAGAGTGGTACAATAGTTCTTATGACTGAGTCTTATCAGAAGACTTCGTACCGCTGGTAATTGAATGATATTGTTTATCCGTTACTTACCAATTATACATATATATCTAAGTAAGATTAGTAAGCTGAATGATCAGATCAACTCACGAGGTCAGCACTCAGGCCTCAGCTGTATTTAACTGTCAAGTGTCATGGTAAATTAAATATATATTTTGTCAATTGACCAAACGATGTGAAAAAAATTTATAAATTAGCATCGGTTTAAAACATGCTATCTTGTAAACATATTATATATATATATATTATTTACTACATTACTACATGGTTACCCTAAAGTTAATTACGTACTTTATAGGGAAGTCATTTTAGATGAAATATCATCAAGCTCGTATCAAAAGCCATTAGGAATACGTAATTAATAATAGCTTTACTAGAAACATCGCTCTAACGTTTACGAGTCCAAATAATTATGTCAGCGAACTGAATGTTTGACAACAATCTGATTGTCGTTCAAGTACAATTGACCCAACTAAACCAATGTCTAATTTTCTGCTGTAACAGGTTAACTTATTACGTCAGTAGTTCACTTTCAATTATTCTATCCAAGTAAGGACAGTTTATACACGGATTGTTTAGATACTTTGTTTTTTCCTCTTATATTACCTTGTGAATTGTCATCTCGTCAATACAGTTTGTAAAAATATGTCTGAAGGCAACATTCCGTGACCATTTTGTGACGATAATATTTTTGAAATCTGATAGAAACTGATAGTAGAATTAATACATTTCACATAGTAATAATATATACATAGGTAATTACTTACTGTATTACTAACAGTTTATTCAATGCAAAATTCTAGATTACTCTGAGAATGATTATTTCAATCGTTAAGCTTTATTTACCTATATGCCTAGAAAGCCTAGTTATTTATACTTCTATATCTATATTAGGTATAAATAACAGACACTGATAGCTTATCATTAAATTTTAATGAGATATTTTGCATGTCCTCAGGGTGTAAGTGCAGTAAATTCTAAATGCGTGTACACGAGGTCAGTAGTGATGTTAGCTACTAGTACACTTATCAATAGTATGGACAAGGTCATTGACCGCAGTGGTGCAAACGGTTCTAAAGTTACATCAGCCGGCCTTGTCCGACACGGAACAATGCCTGCTTCAGGCTAATTCGCCTGTAAAATTAAAACCCATTTTTTCTTATTAACTAACCTATTGCGATTATTTAAAACTACGACAGAGAAATCAAATTATGAACCTTTTCAAAAAAATTATACCTTTATATATTCGGTGTATATAATTTAATTAAAATAAATAGTACACAATTGAGATGTTATTGTAAATTGGTAAGTCAAATAAAAAAAGTCTTTTTTTTTATTATTAAATCACAACTTATGGTCACCCCAAGCTCTAGCGCTACGTCCAGTAATGTTATATAAAAATGTTGACTATAACATATATACAGCGACAATTTTTTTTTTTATAACCGTAAGAGCAAAATCAGTCCTCCAAAAAGCACCTTACCTATATTGAAAGCAAAATATTGCATTTTGCACATTTTTTTGGCCCATCAATTTCTTTAATATTCAAGTTGATATAAGTTTAAAATAATATCTTAAATCTGGCAGATTTACAGATTAGGAATGTTCCAGTCAATAAAAAGAAAAGTTAACATTTTTAACTATTGATAACTACGTCATATACGTATTGTTTTGACGTAAATTAAAATGAATTATGAAACAAAATTGAAACTATCATAGTCATAACTGTGATTTTGTAAACCTTTTGATACAAATCATCTCAATCTTCAAAATATATTTTTTGTAAAAATGATAGCAATAAGAACAAATTATAATACAAAACAAAAAACTTATATTACCCTCATAAAGACAGGAGACAGATGATATCATACTTTGTTAATGACATCTGTCAGTTAATGTTTATGATTAGTTTCTTGTAAAGTTATAACTGGCTAGTTATATTAATATACTGCAAGCCTAAGCTGGGTACCGTCTGTCGATAAAGTTCAAGACAAACGTGGTTATACATTATGGTATACCTAGTAACAATTAAAAATATTACATATATTGGATTTATTATTTCTCATTTAATGTTCGATTTAAAAAAGAAATTAGTTTTATTTTATTTATTATAGGTTATATAAAATGAATAATAAATTGTTTTGGCTTTTTTAAATAACTCCATACATTAAATACTTAAACAAATAAATAATAAGTAAATTTAATGTACTAGGTATATTTATTTTGTGTTATTTTGTTATAGAAAACATAAAGAAATATAGTTATAGACTATAGAATAATTAAAATACCTCCAAAATGCCAGTTTGACAAAATATATTCCCTTTTATAATCTCAACATTTTTTAATGGCATAAGAGACAAAAAGACAGTTCAGTGATCATTACATTTTAATTTATTTTATAGTGATTTATGACGATCAACATTTATATGCAAGAATGTATATAAATTATACATAGGTTGAATCAATCATAAATTTAAAAAAGAAGCAAAGTAAAATAAAAAAAAATAAGTAAAACAGAAGTGCAAGTTAAGTATTAATTGAACACTTTGAACTAAAAAAAAATATTGACCCTATTATGTAGAAATATTATAAAAAAAACAAATTAGTTATATAAAAAAAACTCTATTGTTATACATTTTTTTTCAAAAAATAAAACTGCATCCGGTTTTCGGATTATTAAAACAGCGAAGATACATTCCGTATGCAAGTTAAAAATACACGCAGAGACGAAGTTATTATAAAACCAAGACAGTGGCACAAAGTAGATGCCGTTCAAGACCAATAAAACGCATTCCATTAAACCTCTTCAATACACTTTTACGTGAAGTCGTTAATTTAACCAGCAATGTACCAACAATTCCATTCGATCAATATCTTCATGTATTTATTGGATGATGTAACAATCCACAGACTTACACCAGACAAATTCTTGAAAATGAAACATTTTTTATGATATATCGAGATATTATCGCACATATTTTTTTACCATAACTTATTCCACAGATAAAATGAAATATTATTCCTGTCTGTAGTAGATATTTCAAATAGATCTATACGCTCTATAAAATTTAACTATCATCGTCTGAAGCGTAGCCAGGATCCTTGTGGGTAAATTAATACTAAATTTAAGTTGGAGCGCCAGTTCTAGTCTTGCCTGAGCTCTAAAAACATATATTTCTATTGACATGGGCTGTATTCCGTATAAAAAAAGCCTATTGCTACCTGAAAATCCGGCAATGCTCTTGTAATTCTTCAGACTTTTGCAAGAAATCGTGGGCGGTGGTAATCACTTATTTTCTTGTATACAGGATACTCATTTGCCCTCTTTGATATTAAAAAAGAATATTATTTTTTACTGACCGAATGTAAATTGTTGTGTTTTTAATAGTAACAGTTATCCAATCCCATGAAAATGTCAAGTTTTTGCTAGTTTTTGGAACACGAATTCCTATATTCTTCTGTATATTTCACATTTAAAATAATCTTATTATAAACCAGGGTAGGGTAACAGTCTAAATTTGACCATCATGTTGTACCACAGCTACGTATTTGATGATCATCACCGTCAGCATTCTTCTAATTAGAATAAATAATAAGATTTATATTTTGTAAGAAAACTAATTAGTTCAAATGTGTTTAATAGATTTCTATGAAAATATCTATAAACATGTATAACCATGTTAGGCATATTAAATTTTAGATAAAAGTGAAACACGGATCCGTTTCCCAGTGGTCGTGAGTTCGAATTGCTGCCCGAATTGTTTTATTTTTATACTATATTTATTTATAAGAGTTATTACACTATTTTAATATATTACAGCGGTTATTGGTAAACTACATAAATCTTTGTAAAAATAACTCATCCTCCAATAGTTTGATAACAAATAAATTCCTGAACACAGTTATTATTGAGGTATCTGGATCAAAGACAATACAGAGTTTGCATAAAATGAGTTTAAAAATAGTTACTGCGTGAAAACTAAATCGTTAAAAACATGACGATATTAAAGTTATCTGTTTCTCACTAAATCTAGTTCTGACAATAGGAAGACTTCACGTTAGATTGATTTATGAGGCCAAGGCGTCTGATCCGTCCCCTGAGGCCGGATTTAATTAAAATAATTACTTAGGCTGTTCTAAGATACAATTAAAACTCATTAGCCGGAATCGTTAACCAATTCATTATTTGACTGAAAACTAATTAACTAACTAAATGACTCACTGACCCCATTCTGTCTGAAAACTATTGTACAGAGTTTTCAGATCTATTACACTATTATTAGTTTCAAGAAAAAAAAATATTAATTTGTATGTGAAAATGGTCAATTCATTTTAAATACCGTTTTAAAACTAGATCAATTATTTAACTCCCTCACATGAATCCAAGAGGATAAAACTTACTGCCAAAAATTGAAATAATCTTCCGAACTTAATATTTCTTTCTTATCATAATAATAATTATTCAAATTGTCAGCGGTATATTTAATATAATTTGTTTAAAAAACATAGATTGAACTATTGGCACGGTCTATCAGAGATCGTAGTTTCAAGTGACTATGAATTTTTCATATTATTCACATTGTGTTTACCGACAAATTAAAACATTTTTTTTATTTTAAATAGTTTTAGAATTATGTTGGTAACAGATTATGAATAAATAAACAAGTTTTCATTCTATATTTATTAAAAAAATATAACAATTGTTTGTTGACAAAACAACTTTAAATATTTCATATTCTGAATAAAGTGTGACTTATATAACTTCCTGATTATAATAGGTTCATTAAACATTTGTATCTCAACTAATTGTGTTTTCGGTTTTGTTTCCGCTTATGACTATAGCAATTTAAGATGTATAACTGATAATATTGTGAACACTAGGGGCCAAAATTTAACCTGTAAGTAGACTAATTAAAAGCTTGAATTCAAATATAATACATATAGTTCATAATTAAAAAAAAAAAGTCATGTCTGCCAACTCCTCAGAGGTCTCAGGTTCAAATAGTGTTTTCAATAAATATAAATGTACATTTTATATTCATTATATTCTTATAATATTATCTATATTTAATGAACTTCATTGCTTATCATATTTTTAAACAATTTCAAACATTAATCTTATAAACTCAAATCACTTTTAGGTTCAATTTGCGACAGATAATAAATACTTAATAAACTTGAAGATATGCTTGTGTATAATCCTGAAAGGCATAATTCTGAAATATGATTTAATGATTAATAATATGAAATAATAAAATTTTATTTTCCAAAACTAAAACCACATATAAACTCCAGAATAAATACGATAATTAAACCTAAATACAAATAAAAATTGAATAACAAAATAATATATTTATACAGCGTTTACTGCTTTAAAAATACTATACACTAACAACTCTGAATGTTGCTATACGCAGGGAATGCGTGTGTAATTGGATTGCTTTACAAGGTTTCTTTTTCTCCCCGATACCAACACCAGATTACTTCTCGTAAGAACTGGTATCAACTGTCACAGAAATAATGTAGTGACATTGACTATGCTATCTGGTTTAAACTTCATAGCATTAGTTAAAAGACTTATTTATTATCTTTATTATTATCACTTCAACAACCTTTTTGGATCCGAACCTCTATTATATTTTTCAAAGATGGCAGTTGTTCATTGATAAATTTACTAATCAACTGGAAGTAAATGACGTATTGTCCTGAGAGTTTTAAAAAAGTTTTTCTGATCTCTGATAAGTAAAGGTTTTTTATTATATAAAATCCGATGAGAAATATAACTTTTTTTTTGTAATTATCTATAACTACAATATAATATCAATTATGGTACGGCAGTTGTTATTATAAGATCCGAGATATATATTTTTATTATAGGTATTAGATGATAAAGAACAACCCTGAGAATTCAAACGCTTCGACGCAGATAGAGGCAGCAGTTAGGGAAATACCGCAAAAGCCTTTGAGGAAAACGTATACTGAAATGTAGTTATTGCGTCTAAAATGCTAATATTTTGCCTACGAATTTGCCTGCGTCATAGTATTTACCGTGTCCATGAACCAAATGAGATAAAATTATTTTTAATATAAGTATTAATTACTTTATAATTATAACCAAAACTGCTTATGTTTATATGTTAATGTATAGTTTTTCAAAATATTATATAAGGGTTTTTTTAACAGAATATTGACTTGAAATAAAGCAGATGTAAAATGTATTTAATAACTATTATTCATGATATATATTTTTTATTTTCTTTGGATATCTATTGATTTTTATATTCAAACAATGATTTATGAAGAAAATTGGCCTTGATTTTCTTGGGAAGGAAAGAACACAATATATGTTTTTGAATACAAATTTAATATTCCTTGACATTGTTTTAGTGCCAAATAATATTTCCGCGTAATTGAAAACAATTTGAGAGGAAAGAATGGTAATAAAACATTATAATAAACGATTACATTCAAGGTTGCTATTACAAAAGAATTTAAATGTTTTTATTGATGGCCGAAACATTTGTAAATGAGCTGGTTTTTAAATAAATATATTGAATTCAAATTATAAATAGCATTCGATCCTTATAATAACTTCAAGTAATCATACGGTGTTTCTTGATTAGGTATGTTTATTTGACCTCATTTTATAATATGCAAAACAAGTATTATTTCTCTGATAAACTAAATTTATTATTATGTTACTCTAATTAAACCGATATGTAAGTCTTACTTATTGAATCATCTAATTGCAATTTATTTATCAGTCCTAGATAAACTTATTTTATTTATATTCTTGAAGGCAAAAGTTATCTAACGAGGCAATTTAGAAATATAAAAAAGAAAAAATATAAGGATATAACATTTCCAACATATTATAGGATTACTTATAGGAAGGTATATTACTTATTGGTAACAAATGTAAGGGTATTTTGTTTTGAATTTGATTTAAATGATTTTTTTTCAAAAATGTTATTCCATAAAGGTATCAATGAATTTTACACGGAAACCGAGAAACCCTTAAAAGAGCAAACCCTTCTAAAAACCACGCCAAGGGATCGCTTTCAGAATCAGCGTAGCTCCACCACGGAACCCCATACTAGGGTGTTCCGTAAAAAATAAAAACCCATACTAAATGGTGTTATTAACTTTAGTAATTTAGATATACACTTCACCTGAATTTAATGTACCTATCCCATAAAGTTGCGAGTAAGACATAATGCGTTTTATTTGTATACATTTTAAGTATGTTAGGGTTTCTTTTGCAGTGGACACACTACTAAATATACTACCAGTAAATAGTAAGTACTAGTCCATACACAATTTAATACTGGTACAATGACAGTCAAAGTTTGAGAAAAAAAAATCCGTACATAGAGGTGCTATATGAAGTGCTTTTATTAATTAGCTCTAATTTTAGGTATTTCGGATTGCTTGTACAAAGCAAATACCTAATCCAACTGCTGTTGAGTAAAGAATGAACGTAGCAAGAATGAAATGTCAGCAGGTCTCTTGGAAGAAACTATTTTCGCAAGGGCCTGTTTTACTAGGCTGCTTCCTTTCCGCAGACGATGGGTGTGAAGTATCTATTATTATTTGGCCACATCTAGTACTTCTTCTGTGTTTAAGTCTTCTTCATTTATGTACAAAATGTCCATGTTTGTAGATGTTCATTATCTTCATCATCACATGTCAGTTTTTTTGCCATTTATACAAAAAATAACATATTTTAATACTTAATAAATTGATCCATTACATAAATATATAAGTATCAGTTGGATTGTAAAATCAAAAATCATCTCAGATATTAATTTAGCGATTAAATTTCTAACTTAGATAGTCAGGACGATCACACAGTCAGGATAATCTTTTATAAATAGCATATTCTTGTAATTGGCAAGATGCTAAAATGTTTAACGCGTACTTAAGTCCACATCCAGTGATGTAGTGATGTACCGCATACTGATCAGTGACGAGTACCTTACAGCATGCTTGATGATAATACTGTGGGAAATTAAACAATTATATTATAATTGCTTTCACCTTTTCTATACTTAAAGCATTTTAATGAAGCATTGATATTAATTCGATAAAAAATTAAAATTATATACTTTCGTATTCTTAACAATGCTTTATATGGCTTTTTAATTTAAGCAACAGTCAAACAAAAATAAAAGTTCCATCAAATTAAATTTGGCGTAAAGCTAATGTACCGTTAGTAAGGTATGGACTTGAACAAAATCCAATTAATATTTTGATAAATTGCATTTCGACTGCATATTTTAACGGTATAAAAACAAGTTTACCTTTAATGAAATATGACAAATATTTTGAAAGCTTCACAAACTAAAAAAAAGAATAGCTATACTATTGACAATGTAAATTAAAAACTAAAATATTAAGTGTAATAGTTATTATTTATTTCCTTCCAGCACATTATTTTCCTGACATAATAATGAACTGATTAGTTACTAAAATATAAATAAAAGTAAAATCACTATCATTCATTTCTAGTTTTTTTTTTAAATAAATAGATCATTTCAACAATGTATCTTTTTTTACCACAATTAATATTAAGTATTATTATATCAGCGTTTTAAGATCTTTACATTTAAATATATTTTTTAAAAAATAGCTATTAGTTCTAAAAATATATTTTAATTATATAGGTTGCCATCTGTATGAATATTGTATTAGGAAATTGTTTGTCCTTTTGTAGATATCGTATAAAATCGGTAAATCCTTTGGTGTCTGTGTACATGATAAGATTGTTTACTCATTTTTGATACGTGAAACTGACATAGATTTTTTTTAGTCGAGTATTTGGTGCACAGAGATAAGGATACCAGGATATGTATACCTGTGTAGTTTAGCTTTACTTAAATATTAGTTTATTTCAAGTTCGTACAGTCATATACACCAACAAGGAAGTCTTCTTTTAAGGATAAATAAAATTATCCCGAAGACTTCGATTTTCCATAACATAACCAAATCAAAACAATTTAGATTAGTGTGGGTAAGCGTGTGCATGTCTATGTGAATGTGTCTGTTTGCATGTGTGTGTGAGTGAGTCTGTGTCAGTTGTATATGATATAGATATGTGTATAAGATTTTTATGTGTGTCTGTATAAGTTCGTATATGCATATACGTGTGTAAATAAATTCAAATCGTAAAACGTAAAAGCAACTCCACTTCCTCATATATTGGGGAACAACATATATGTCTTAAAATAAACATAAATCATTTGAAACGCAATAATTAATTAATTATAGTATGTAATTGTTGATACTATATAGTCTTTTAAATAAATATTTTTTAAAATAGGTGAATATACAGAAAGACATACACAAACCCCTCATAGACTTTATATTTCACTACGATTCATCATATAGTGACTTATGAGAATTATTAATCAAGTGGAGTAAAATCCCTTTTTCGTTTTTGAGGTCTTTTTGTCCTTTATGTCATAGTAAAGAACTCTTATTTCTGACTAAGTTAAGAAACTAGAAAATATATTATTATGAAAATAATATTATTAGTAGTTTTTTTTTTAATAATTTAATAGTTTATGTTGTGGTAACGTCTTAATTACAAGTTTATGCAGTTTTTCCTTGAACAATTGCGTTTTAAATAATGACCTTCAAGTCTTAATTAATAGAATATATCAACATTTACTAAACTTATCATATAGTATGTCTTATCATAATTATGTGAGTATATTTATTTTATGCTGAATTTTTTATCGTAATGGCGACATTGCAGCCACCTCTACCAGTCAACTGTAACTAAGTATGTCCATACAACTGTAAGTCTATTGTAAACTTAAATAATAAATGAGAGATCTTAAATAAAAACAATGAAAAAACATATCGAATAACTATCGTTATAACTACACACACAAACAAATAACAAACTAATACATAAAATAATTATTTTAAAGGTACATAAAAGCTATATATTGCAAAAAGAATAATACTTAAGTCTTTAAATTTATACAAGTAATAGACACACATGTATAAATAAAATATATATTTATTTATGCTAATAAAGATAACTAAAAATAACTAAAATGATAACCTTTAAAAGGTATTTGAGGAGATAGTCCCTTATTCTTTAAAACTCACTAAAATCATGATAGTATTTGAATAAAAAAAATAGAGAACTTAGTAATTCAATAATAATAATACATAAATTATCTTATCTCTCTTTTTTATAGAGATGGAATAGACAGAACTATTATTATTTTTAAGCAAACCATCTCTATAAAAAGTTTTAACTCCTGTGTATAGTTAGAGCTTCTAGAGAAACATAAACACTAATTTTGTTTGTAATAATGAGTAAATAATGTTTAATAAATATTATCAACAACATTATATCTTATCAGGAAGTGGTTTTTGTTATTTCCGACAGACACCGTCATTAATGACCTAGAAGTAGTTTTCAGAATTATATTAGGATATGTTATATTGAACACTAGGGGTCGCCCGCGACTCCGTCCGCGCGTTTTTAGTGTTTCCTTCCTTTCATTGCTGCTTGAATTCTATAAGTCACAGCGAGATGACATATACCCTATAGCCTTTCTCAATAAGCGGACTATTCAACACAAAAAGATTTTTTTAATTCGGGCCAGTAGTTCCAGAGATTAGTGCGGTCAAACAAACAAACTCTTCAGCTTTATAATATTAGTATAGATTCAGTTTCTCCGAAATTATTTGGTATCTCCAAAGTATTTTTTTTTATGTACATATATTACAAATATATTAAAATAGTTAAAATTCTGTCGTTTCGTACAGTGTCAGACTTTTAAATTATTCTAAGAAAAATTTGATTACGTTTAAACTGGTTTAAATATTCATACCCATAAAACTACTAATGTATGGATTTTATGTGGCCAAAATATTTATTACTTAGTAGGGAAACAGGTGAAGTGACTTACTTAACATAGTTAAAATTAACATAATATTTAACTGGGCCTTCTTAAATACATATATAAAAAAGTAATTCATTGTTGTCTTGTCCAATTGTAGAGTTTACAGAATATAAAATAAGTAATTATTATAATAATTTAAAATAAATATATATTATGTATTACTTATTATCATTTTTCTCATACAATACATAATGTATATTTATTTTATTTATATTTGAATGTACGTCATTATATTTTAGATGGGTGTCTGTTCTACTTCATGCGGTAAAGAAAAACAAATAGTAAATACTGTTTGTTCTGCACCAAATAAAAATTAATTCGTTTAAGCTTCATAACAGATTAGAAATGTCAAGAACGAAATTAAAATTTAATTAAAATGACAGTTGTTACTTTTTACTACTGTAACCAGTGTGTCGTATATGATCTACTTGTCAATATTAACAGGTGACTTGAAAAATTACTGTTACTTTTATACCAAACTAGCTTTTTGGTGCTTATTTGCTCGTGTATTTTATAAAATATTTTTCGGTACGTTTGTTTATTTAAATCAAAAGTTGCCTCCTTAATCCAAGAATGCTTTATTTTATTAATGAATACTTTATTATATAAGTATAAAAAATGGGAAGAAAAAACTTCTTGTTTTATATATATCAATGAATAATCGACAATCTATTAGGTAAATTGATTTTAATTTATATTTAAGTATGATCAATCAACCAATATACCAAACGAACAAACAACTTAATATTTTTGGTATGTAAATAATGTTTAACTTGTGATATCATCGCAAACTAAAAGGATTTTTAGAATGCGTTGATGTCTAACATATAGATGAATAGTTTTATATATAAGAAATAATAAACCCTTAAATACATTACCGAAATACAATGATAAAAGCAATTCTTGCTCTTACACCAGGATAAATAGTATAATATCTGAGAAAAAAGTAATATATCTAGACGAAAGATACAATAACCATGGCAGAGAAAAGAAAGCTGTAAACATTGAAAAATCGTCACCGTTATCTTGATAATAATAATAATAATATAATAATATCGGAATAAATTACACACATTGATCTAACCCCTAAGTAAGCAAATTATTTGCTTGTGTTAAGGGTGTTAGACAACGATACTAATACATAGAAATACACATATAAATACTGAGATATATTTAATAAACGACCAAACTCAGAAACACAGACATCTATGCTCATCACATAAATGCCTGTGCTCTGCCGGGAATCGAACCCGAGCCCCGTTGCGCCGTGACACGTTAGGCGTCTGCGCTAACCACTCGACCAACCAATCATAGTTTATTGTACGGTACGGTACATAGGGCAAGTATTTTGCTAAATACCACTTGGAATCAATAAATGACTGTAAGCTGTCGATCAGTTGAGAGCGGTATTCTAGAGAACTGGGATTTGAAAAAGTTTTACACTAGAATGAACCTTTAATAACTGGATTGAACGGTATAGTAGACAAATATTATGAGTATTTCTGGTGTAGCCAGTTGATTTTCTCTCAATTCTGATATATTCTCATATGTAGCGACCTTAATGTAAATAATATTGATTATTCTATTGATAGTAGTAAGTCACAGCACTAATACAGCTATTGCAGGTTGCATCTAGATTTTTCTATGCTTGAGCTTACCTATTATTGAGCATTTTTGTTGGAAGCTCTCGCGAAGGTTATCTGAGTGCTCTGTGCCCTTGCGCTTGATTTTAACAAACTTGTATAAGACTAGTTCATTGAACTCGATAACCTTTAAACTTGTCTTCTTATCTATTGAACTTCCAAAATATGCGAATTCTTTATATTCACAATTGAAAAGCTTTTGGAATTTTGGTAGTCGATGATAAAGTCAGTTACTATATCAGCTATCTCGCTCTTTCTCATTGTTTTATGTATTTGAAAGAGCAGATAAATCTGTTATGCATGAGCTGGTTGTTAATGATTGATATTATAAAAAATATGTCCAATAGCAAATAAAATAGAAGTCAAAACACTTTTTGCATTTGCTGTCAAGACACGTTGTTCATCCTTAAGTCAAATATTACTATCAAATTATGGAGTATACTTTGATAATTGATTGCTTTTCTTATAAAAAAAACACATTTGCTTAAAAATATTAGTCAACCAATCACCGACCGACTTTTTGTGTGAGAAAAAAATAACAAACGTGTTTATTTAGTTTTAAAAATAAAAAAGGAGAAAGGTTTAATTAAAATAAATTAAGGTCCAAGTTTTAAATAAGAACATGATTACAAAAAATGTTGACACTTGTTACAAAAAATGTTGACATTCAAGGTCAAATAATTGACATATGAAAATTAGTCAAGTGCAAATAGAAGCTTAAACATGGGCTTAAAAATGTTGAGAAACAGGTTTTAATACGTTTTAGAAGATAATAGAATTTGTACAAAAAATCAGACATATGCCATTATTCAGAATATAATAGAGACTGTAATAGCGTAATATGTATAATAAGTATCACAAAATTACGATATAATTATTAATAATAAACAATATTATGTATTATTTTTCTATTGAAAAACCGTTATCGTTTCAACTGTGTCAAAAATACATTATAAAAATCTAAAGCTACTACTCTACATTTTTATAATGTATTTTAGATATATATATAGAGCATGTATTTAGAATTCTCGATTTAAATACAATAGGATTTAAATCGAGATAAGTATATTATTTTTCAAAAAAGTTGCGATCTATATTTAAAATAATAATTTCCACGTTTATTATACACATAACCAAACTATGTATTTGAATATTTAAACAGTTTGGCGAATTGTTTTACGCCTCGTTATAAACATTCAGTGGAACAAAAACCGTTTTCAGACTCATTAACATACAAACACACACACATACACATTACAGTAGCGGAGATTCTACTTAAACAATATGTTTAAAACGAAATACAGAATATTTTTTACCAAGCTAACTTCAGCGTGTATTAAACATGGTCGTTGCTCGGCGCCAGTCAGTACTCTCCCAACCACGGGCGCAGACACGCGACACTACGTTACACTAAATTTATGACGATAAATAAACTTTCAGTACAGTTACATTGCAGTGTAAATAGTGATTTCAATAGTTTCGTATGTAAGAAACCTTGACGTGATAAATTTATTGAAAGCGCGGGAGTGAAACTGACGCCGCGTGTATGCTAATAAGCCGGAATTCGGAATTGATATTTGTGAAGGTTCAAGAAAATTGCGGATTTCGGTACAAGCTAGTGCTCTCACATAGAAGTGCATAAGGGTGAGTGACATTTGAAGGAATCTAGGCGCAGTTTTATTTTTAAACCACCAAGGCACAGGCTGCGCAGACGCAACTATTTTTGGTACACGAGACCTAAATCTAAACCCAATCTCGTGTTTCAAAATATTTTTTATAAATTTTATATTCGGTTTCGTCTTTATTTATTATTTATATAAAAATATTTTTATAAAAAACACTCATAAGTTTTTTGAAATTTAGACGAATAAAACATACCGTATTTATCATAAGTTATAATTTGGACTTTATAAATAATTAAATAAGCAAGTTGTAAATTCTTATCACGTTAACAAGTTAAATAGAACATAACAAAATAAACTGAATTTTACTTGATAACAAACCGCTGTAACGTCAAAATTATTATCAACTTTGAGTTAACAATTCTTACTTAATTTGACAGATAACAGAATCAATTGGTTAGTTTGGACTCTTCATTATCAAACTCGTTAAAATAGTTTTGACGGTAATCTAAATTAATCATAGCTGGTTACACTAAATTTATAATCTATACGAATTACTTATCACAATTTATTTTTTTCATTCATTCATTTTCATTCATTTCAGGCATTCATTTTCTTAACATATATATTATGTATAAATAATAATCCTAATAAATAAGCTACAGCATCTTGACTGATTGATTGAAATATATCTTAATATGTACAAAGACCATCTGTTATGAAACCTTGAGACAAAAAACTAGTTTCCACTGAACGTGAACACTAACATATAGAGCTTTGAACGACCTTTCAGTTATTTATAATTATTGTCTCCTGATAACAACCCGCAATAATATCAATAATTAATTTGTTTAGTATTTTCATAGACAATAATAGAAAACACCTAATGCCACATTTCAATGACCTATGGCCTTGGATTATTGAAATAAGGTCTTTAAATTATTTACAGAAAAACATATAAAGCTCTGTTTCCTTTTAAAAAATCATCAATTGGTAACTATAATACAAATTACTATTGTATTGTAGTTAAAAGTTGTTAAAATGACTAACGCACCGTAGGTCAAATCCATTAAATCGAATCATAATAATAACTCTTAATTTAATATTACATATATCTGTATAAAAAACCGGAAACTTAGGTATCAAATTCGTCGTAATATAATAATATAAATATTTGTCTCTTCATTATTTATGTCATATTATACATATCTATTTTATATATATTTTTGATATGTAATTTAAAATGACTTATATAAGATATTGGTGAGATACCAATAATATGAACAAACAGACAGTTAATACAAACAGCCTACAGTCGTGACTCTCGGCCCCTGTGAGGTTAATGATCGGATAATTGAACTGCATTTGTTGGTAAGTGATCCATTAGTCATGAGATTACGTGTATTAGATGCTATTGATTGTGTTTTAGGCTAAATCTCTAAATAATATGCAGTTACTTATTCATTTATGTATTAATCTTAAATATATTAATATCATTATGAAAATTTACCAGCCCGATACAAATGCGTTATAGAATAGAATGTCAATTCAAACATTTAAGAATATTATTTTAACCAGGAAGTAGATTTTAAATAGAAGAATAATTTATCGAGACGACATAATTTAATATAATATGTCAGTTTTATTTAATTTTCAAATATTTATTTTATTTAACCCAATAATATATTAATATATTAGATCTAAATAATTAACCTTTTAATTTACTCGAACATATACCGCAAATTTTATTATACAAGAAAGGAGGCTAAATAAATAAACTCAAAGAAGGTTACGGTTTAAAAAATACATTTAAAACAAATCTGGCCAATTTATCTAAACCTGGCATTATAATAAAAAATTAAAGACTTATGATAAAGATTGCAGTGGAATATTTTGAGCCTGCATATCTATCTTTTCTAAATAACAAATAGATAGATACATTCACTAATTTCTCAGAAGTTTCGACCCTCGTATGGGATTAAAGTGATTTTGCCGCTTTAAAAGAAATGGTTTCACATTTGGCGCCAAGTTGAGAGTGAATGAACCATTCATTCTTTGTTATAGTGAAATATTTATGTGTTTATTATGATTAGTTTTGTTGCGATCATGACGTTTTTAAAACCGTAAATTACTGAAGTAATATTATATATTTTTTTTCCACAATCGTTTTTTCCAGGTCGTTAAATATCAATAATAAGATCTTGGTAAATACACACGTAAGCTAAGTTACTTAGTTTTTTTATTTAAATATACTATGGATAAATTTAACAATTCATAAATGATCCTGTGGATCATATATGGCCAATAGTTTCTATTCGAAGACTATTAATTTATGTAGGTAATTGGAAAATTAATGTTGAATCTCATAAATTTAATAAATATTTATATATAAATGACAGTATAATATATTTAAGTTTTATTGAAAATATATGTCAACTTCTTGTCTTCTTGTGGTTAGATGTTAATCTACTATATATTATTTTAAAGTTATTGTTTTCCCAGAATAACTGATTATGATTTTTCTATTTTTTTAAATTATTATAAAAACTGGTGAAAAAAAAACTATTATATACATAAAAAAGATATACATACACATAAACTTATAGTATTTGTAGTAATGTTAGTAATAGAGTTCCGTTTTTACCTTACAGGTACAGAACCCTAAAAAGTGATAAATTTACAAACATTCACATTTATTTATTACATTACGACATAAACCTATCGTGTATTAACTATTACTAGTCAGTTAATTCCATATCTGTATACGATTTCAATGCTTCAATCCAAAATATTTTATGTTATTATATTTTTTTATCACTAAAGAACAAACATTTTGGTACTTTTAAAAACATATGAACAGATAAAAGTAATTGGTTTTTTCATCGTATTATACTGTTTGGACATTCTTAGAAGTAAGCACTAAATATTTACTGATAATGTTTGAAGTACTACGTAATACATAAAGTATGTACGTTAAGCTTTATATTTGTAAATTATCTCATCGAGACCAAAAAATCCGTATCACTGCCGTTAACCACTATTAAGCTAGTTATAAGAAATAAAATATTTTAACTTTTAAACTGTTATAAATTAGAATAGGTTTGTCAATATTCATCTTTATAATCTTTTGTATAAAAATGTTTATTAGGTACGTAAATATTTCATTCATATAATATGATATTTTAAATAACTTACTTTATTAACTTTATTAATTACAAATAATAAATAATACTGTGTTTTATACCTTTTTTACACCACGAATGTATTGCTTTATTGTTGTTTTATTAATGTCTAATATATATATATTTATTTATTACGCACGTGTTTAATAAACACGTGCGTTTCATATTATTAATTCTAACTAATTTGATTGAGAATGCTTAAAAGCATTAAGTCCGCCTGTTGTACCAGTTTTTAATAAAATTTTATATGTAAAATAAAAAAATTGCGTCAAAAATAACGCACAATAATCATATAGATCGATATATCGATAATATATATAGATCGATACGTAATTATTAAGATAGAATAAAGACTTTATTTAAATATTTTACTTAAAAGGACGTAAACCAATTTCACATACTATTAACTTTGTATTGTTCTCATATATTTTAAACATGTGTTTAAATGTCAAGCTGGTAATGGAAAATTTTGTATCTGCAATGGAATATTCTAGAACTATCCGAAATTAATAAAAAAAAAATAAACCTGCATTAATAACGAGCATGGGTTTTATTTCACAGAGGATCGAATACAATAAAACAAAATAAATAAAACCTTTTTCGACCTACGTTACATTTCGCAGTATATAAAAATAAAACTATAAAAACATCGCACTCACTTAAGTTTTTTTATACAAAAACATTATATAAAAAAACTTAATATAATAGAGTATAATAATTAAATAACTTAATTAACAATCATAGTATAGAGTATTAAATCCAGCATATACCTAATATGATATATTTTCATTATAAATTTTAATATATAATTAATGTTACATAGAACCTCATGAGATCTCACGCCAGCTTTCCCCCCAGATAACTATTTATGGATTTGTAGAAAGAAAAACAACTTAAAAAAGGAAATAAATAAAAAGCAGTCTTTTCAAACACATGTATAAAGACCACGTTTTTCACATAACATAATTTTATAACTTGTTTAAAATACGACCGTAATTATAACATTATTTGCATATTACACAAGATTATAAATTGTCTTATTGATGATAAACATTTTAATTGGATAGTTTGTTTTTGTTTTACATCAACATCAAACAATGTATGATCAATAAATTAAAATAAAAAATAAATAAAAAATATATAATCAATGTATATTTTTTTAATTTATACTTATAACGTATATATCATTTATATACTTCGCTCTACCAACCGATACGGTAGGTCAGTTGGTAGAGTGACGGGACGGTTTCCCAGTAGTCGCGGGTTTGAATCCCTGCCCGTATCGGTTTATTTTTCATTCTAAATTTATATAAATTTAAATAAGCTTAACATGGCTATACACGTTTATAAATATTTTCAAACATATTTTTTTATTTAATTTTTTTATGTATCTTATAAGAATATATTTTATATGGGAAGGTGACCTTTAGAAGTCATATAAGCTGGGTTTGAGTTGTCGGACTTTTTAGGAGTTTAGAAATAAATAAAAAACCTTAGATTGCTATTAAGTTCCAGTTGTGTATATCTAAAAAAGAAAAAAAATTGGATTGCTATTTAGTTTCATGCGAAACTGTTTACTAAGTTATGAAACTATTTTTATTGAAACACATTATCGTTAAGGCTTTTCCATCTCTAGACATGTTTTGGTAATACATGTTACTTATAGCTGTAAGAAGTATCATTAAGTCAAATATAGTAATAGCTAGAACTGATGCAGTCAGTTGATCGCTTAGTTTTATAAAAAGTATTACTATAGCAACAACTTTTTCCCGCCACAAAGTTATTATTTCCCGCTCCCTGATGACGCTGTCATAGCGATTACAGCTAACAGCATAGACACAAATAAGAAAAATAAATAGCTGCAACCTTTTTCAAAACCGAATATATCACAAATTAATAATTAATAAAATTCAATAAATATTTTAAACCATAATAATAAACTTCATATATAAAACCAGATCTAGTCTCACTGGTGTTTAAATGACATAGAACTTGAACATTTACATAACATTTATATACACAAGCTTTTTCGCATAAGTATTTAGTATTTTACTAACATTGTTATGGTGTGTTAGTTGTTGTATTTATTTATGATAAGATAATCAGATAAAGTGGTTTCATATTGTAAGTAACACAGTTTATTTAATTCTTCTAATGTTTCTAATATATGGTTTAATATCTTTTGGGTTTCACATGTCATTGTAAATTAATTATTTAATTTTATATTTAGAATGTTTAGTTCGTGAAGGCGAGCAATGATAGGAGAGTTTAGTAGGCAAAAGCAAATCTTCTGAAACACACTAAGAATCCGTAGTCTCTCAATTTGAATCTTTCAAAACACGCTAAGCAAAATCTATAGTAGAATCATCCTTCTCAGGCTAAAACATGAACTATAACACAAAAGATCAATGGTCCATGAGAACATTACCATTGCAATTTAAAGTTTTTAGACAATAATTCTTAAACAAAATTAAAAAAAAACTATCTCTGTAATGTTACGGATATCGTGTTCTAGAATTTGTATGAAAAAAAAATATGAACCACTGAGAGAATATTTCTTCGATAAAAAGAGAAAAAAATATATCAAAACCGTCACAAATGAGGTGCTATTCAGATTTATTTGTTATTTATTGTTTATTATTCAGTGCAGCTGTATCAGTCCTTGTCTTATCATAGGACGCTATATTGAGATAAATGACATGTCAAATAATTTCTTCTGTTTCAATCTCACTCCTTATAATTTCACGAGTTTTCCATGCTCAATTACGACGTTTATATTTCACCAATATATACTAGCAATCATTATAAATAAAATTACAGGTACATTACTGCAGATTTCACAAATGATTCTGTAATCCATAATACCACTAATAAATTTTGTATCCACCTGGAGAAAAGTATTCTTCTCCAAAGTTCCAACGTTCTTCTCTAACGTTCCATCATGGACCATGAGTACATAAGGAGTCTTCGCATTTTCATAGCTATCTGAAGATCCTTCAGGTACTTCAATATTAATTCATAACTGTTGAACTTATTTAATTCCCAGGAATGAAGATCTTTGTATAAACATAGATATAGCGAGAATAATTACCCATGTTTTCTAAACTTTTCAAAGAGGCTTTTGCACTAAATCTAAAAAGCACAGTAATGACCGAAAAAAGTCTAAAAACATTTGATGCTAGAAATGACACTACCTTCAATTTTGTTCTGTTGAATTTGCTCGTTTTCATGATCTTACATTCTAACTTTTTTTATTTTAATAAAAATTAAATGAATAATATTTTTTTATATAATTTTTATGTGTGCTATTCACGTGTTTATTGCAACGTGAGTACTCTTCTTTTTTTTAAAAAAAGATTGTTTGTTTTAAGTTCAAGCGGTCATCGCTATCTCTAAATGGCGCCGATAGAGGGCATGACCGAAGCATATGACAACATTTTTACGTAACATAATATTCTTTTGATGAAGACGAAGAAAATAATTGAAACACATACATCATCTTTAAGTTTATACAAAAATCCCTAATTGATTTAGGTGACATTAAAATGTCGCTTCCAGATAAATTGGATTTTGAGAATGGATCGCAAATAGATCTGGGTTTTTTCCAAGAATTTCATGGTTTGTATCTTATAATTATATCTTATAATTAATGAATTAATTATCAGAATATTATAATATTTACTTCAATATAATGTATGCAATATTGTAATTATGAATTTTAATATTCTAGTTGCATAGTTTTAAGAGTTTAAGACTGTAGAAGAACCTGTAAGAAACTTCACTGATTCTCTTTTATTATACCGAAAATGTTATATGTTATATTTTATATAAGGCGAATATAGAGTAGGTACTTGGTAAATAAAACAGATAAATATAAGTAAATATATTATTTCCCTTGGTGTACTTAATGTCTTTGCTCTCTCACCCAATGATAAGATAATGTACCTCCCTCACACGAACTCTACTTCGACAAACAAGCTATATATAACCCTCATATAACTTGTAACCGGAACCTAAGTAAGTAAACTTATATACATATTATAACTCGTTACAATTCAAAAGGTCTTCATGATATGTATATAAATATCTGCTGTTATCAAATATTTGTATAAATTAAAGGTAATTAAAGATAAGTAACCTTGTGGAATGATAAAACATCGACCTTTATTTAAGAAGATTATCTCAATATGTTATATGAATATTGACCCCTATTGGGTAACACAAACCATATAAATATAGGTATATATATATATATATATAAAGAAAAAAATCATTGCGCTATAGTTATCTACATCCTAAGAATTGTAAGGTCCTTGTCACAATGACATATGTCACATGTCACAGTCATAAATATTTTCAAGGACAGGACATATGCATAATCAAATTATATAATATATTATTCCATCTAGCAATAATATTACATATTTCATAACGTAACATCCTCAAAGCTTTTGATTAGATATATTTTGGGTAACCACTTGATATGTTATCTCTCGGTTATCGTGTTTTATCACCAACTCTACAATCGCGCGAGCTTCAATACGCAATTTAGCTTTTAGTAACAAACAACACGACTAATAACTTTGTTATACATGTCTTTATGTGTTTTAATTAATAATAAATATGTTATTTGTTGTTTATTTATGTGCATTCGCTATAAATTATATTACCATACAACAACTATGTACGCAGTTCTTGTTAACTATGTAGATATACTACTTAGTTTGATTTGGTTAAAAACCAAATTAAAACCACGTATTTTTAATATACACTAAGGATAACTTTCTGTAATTAATCAAGATTATTAAATAGTGGCATAAATAATTAAATAAGCTGTACAGATACAAAATAGCCGTAGCTTAGTAAGTAAAATAACTACTTATTGTTAGAATAATAGGTATCTTCAAATGTCTAGTATTGTTTTAGAACTTCAGGCTTGACTAAACACTAACTCAGATCAGAGCCAACTTGTCACTTTAACGATATATAAATAAATAATAATATCGTATGAATAAATAAATAAAACAAGTCTTATGTTAACTTGTCGATTTAAATATAACGATGACTCTAGAAATAAATTAACATTTTAAGTTATTATTGTTGTTACCCTCTTTTCCGAATCTAATAGCAACTATATTTAACAAATGAAAAAATATGAATAACATTTTGATTACTTATTACTTGTCACAAATAAAACCTTCTAAAATATAAAGTTAAATTCGCAAGCTTCATGACGTAGGATATTTAATACTTTACATCGAATATTGTTCGAAACAAATTAACGACGTAGATAAACCGGTTCCAGGCGGTTTAGTCGACTTTTTTAGTTAATTTTGGACCGTGAAAATGTACTCACTGTTGCGTCACAATTTAACGAATATATTGTGGGCCTCTTATTTATACAGATGGCGGTTTTGCGTTTTAACCTTATAAAATAAATATTTATTAAAGATTTTAATAATAATGCTTATTGTCTTCTTTTTTTGATAACAACATTCTGTTCTATTCTGTTCTGTTTATTTAATGTCTGAAGTATTTATAATATTTGTTTTTGTTTATTATTACAGGATACACGATGGTACAGAGGGTAGCCACAGATGAGCGCCCCTTCGAGACGCCTTCATCAGATGAAAGCGGTCTAGGAAGGAGCGACTCTCCCAGCGATGAGTGTGAACCAGAGGCAGCATTGGTAGGTTGATTGACATATATATTTATTAATAATAAAATATTCATTTTATTAACATACAGCCTCTTTGGACAATGAACTTAAAACTGGCTACTAACTAGTAGAATTTAAAAAGTTGCAACAGCCATGGCCAATTGACGTTCAAAATCAAACGCAGCCTATTTTTTTATAAAAGGTAATTTACGATAAAACAATATGCCACCCTTATCCTCTTCTATTTTGCTATGTCTTTAGCACTCCATAGCCATGTTATCAATGCCATAGTCGTTCTGATAGTTACTTATCATATTTACGCAGTTGTTTTGGGATTCGAAGCAATTGCTCTACTAAAGAAAAAAACAGTTTCAATATCGGAGAGAGTGGAAATAAACACGGAATGCATAGAAAATTGTGGTTGTGAACCTTGATCAAAAAATAAAAGAACCAATGACGTTTAGGAAGCAACAGAATGTTTTAAATATATATTAAAGAAACATATTTTAACCAAATATGACTGCACTCGGAAAAAAGATGAAAAGGAGAGAAAGAATCCGCAAGTTTTCGGAGAAGTTAATCAACACTTGTCTCTTGGCAACTATTTCTTTGGCATTTATTGAAATAAGTTTAACTATTCTACTGCTTGCATTCTGAAGGGAATAATAATTTAACAAAGAATGTGGCGAAAAAAAAGACAAATATTCAAGAGAGTTCTCACTTTTGTGGGAGACATGCTTCTATGGGCTACATTTATTTTTGGAACATATTTTTTCATAGCATTATAATTTATGTCATAACAGAATGAAATAAATTATTATATAAAAGTAAAAGCATGTCATATTAATAAACGACAGTAATACGTACTTAACCCTATATAATTTTTGTAGAAAGCTTTTGTACAATAAAATTGACCTAGAGACAAAAATTATGATCCCTTCAGTGTCTAAGGGCGTTAACGAAAAGCCACGATATTAATTGGTACAATAGTAGTTCTTGATAACAAGGTAGAGTCAACATATCAAGTGGCGAGGATAAATGATGTCACGATATGACCTTTGAAGGTTTGATGCTTAATAATTTAGTTACATAACAGTTTATAAATTCAAATAAAAGTACATACAAGTATTAAACCATGATTTGATCTTCAAATCCAGATTTGATCTTCAAATCCAGATTTGATCGTCAAATCCAGATTTGATGAGAAAGATATGTTATGCAAATTGAGTAATTTTCTAGACTCGAATTACACTATGTATGTGCTTAACTCATTAACGTGAAACTCGTTAGTAGTCTGGAATGTTTAATGTTTATGATCACAGGTTTAATACTGTATAATCTAGACTGGAGAGATTTTATTGATGTAAATAACAGTCAGGTGAACGTGTTTTGTAGCCATTCCGGTCTCTCATTTATAATCTATAACAATCTGTCACCTGTCTTAACACAAAACAATAATAAATACAGTCGTTCCTACGTCACATTGGCAAAATATAATTCATATAATTAAAATATTCAGTTGGTTCTGCGTTATATATATTACCAAAACAATATGACCAGTCACAGAGACACGATGTTAAGGAATGCTCTGGGTGATGTGAAAACAGCAATCGAAGAAGATTGTGTGATGTATCCTAGATTTTATTAAAATGTTATTTATTTCGTGGTTACGTGGTTACATGGTATTCACTATTGCAATAATCTTCTAATACCAGGTTATCTAAATTATTCCTTTGTTTATCTATTTCTGTATTTTCAATAAACATATAATGAAAAAAAACCCTATGGGCTGGCATTTGAACTCGCGAACTCTAGTAAACCGTCTAGTCGCTAGCCGTCTAAAACTATAGTAATACAGGTACAGGTTCGAATCTGTGCTAATATTGAT
This sequence comes from Napeogenes sylphis, assembly GCA_959347405.1. Taxonomy (NCBI): domain Eukaryota; kingdom Metazoa; phylum Arthropoda; class Insecta; order Lepidoptera; family Nymphalidae; genus Napeogenes; species Napeogenes sylphis. Next base: position 29,647,263 of record OY365783.1, on the reverse strand, counting down.
TTGTTTAACAATTTATATCTATTTGAAATTTCAATAAGCTTATAAAGCTATATTTGTTTATTTATATTTACAAACAACTCTGTATGTTAGAAAAAAAAATCATAAATTGCAATAAATATTGTAAAAAGCCTTTTGAAGTGGTGTTTTCAAATATCCCTAATATTTTTTAAAAAAACTTTTGGTATATTTTGGAATTAAAGTGTTGGTGGTGTCAACATGGGCACCGAAGATCAGTCTTCGAATGAAATATAGAAATACTTGAGATTGATAGAAAAATAGTATCGTGATTAGCTAAATCTACATCTTGCTAAACAAAAATTGGTACAAAAGCGGTAACTAGACATTTTATGCAGGTGGTACCACCAGATGGCGGCTGGGGCTGGGTGGTGGTGGCCGCCTCCTTCATGTGCAACTTCGTTGTCGACGGTATCATATTCTCTGGGGGAATTCTCTTGCCTCCCATACAAAAAGAGTTCCAAGTAAGTATCTAATAGAGTATGAATTTATTTCTAATAATATTGATAGTAAAACATCTTACATGTGACATTTTAAAGTAAAATAAAAAAAATGGACCTGATTTATTAAAATTAACCAAATTATCTTAAGGTGATCTGGTTTCTCTAATTTATTAAGAAATGGAAAAATACAGAATACCGCATGATCTTTCTATCAGAGACCAACTCCCACACTTTGTCTGTCTACGTCACGACCCCGCCTCCAAATAATTTACAAAGATGTTTCTTACAATATTCAACTCAGTAGAATAGCAACCAATTTTTAAAAGCTCTTAATCTATCAAGTGTGTGCTCTTAAACTATCAAAGCAACATTCAATAAAATATGTATGTATATCGTATTAGCCAAGAATTAGTTTAAGTGTAATTTCTTTAAATACTTATAACAATAATATATTTAATATAAAATATTTAATATTATTTTTAGATTAAAAGCCAAGTAAGAAAGCATTTTGATAAAAGCAAAACATATATTCTGAAGTTCATTCAATTTTGACTGATAACAGTACATTCATAACCAAAGATAAATTTTGTAAGATCATATTCAAAATCCAAGGTTACTTAGAAGTGGGTCATAATGTGTTCGACTAATTATCAAGTCGTACATTGACAGATGAAGTGACGAAAATCGTGGGGCGTTGATCTACTGTTCGATATTTGCTTTGTCAGAAATCACTGTTTTAACTAAAAATATATATATATCTATAGATCTATTTTTAAGTTTTAAAAGTTGAATGATCTATAATACATTTATACATTATTTTCTTGATAATAAATTTCGAATAAACTTATTATAGTTGATTCGATACACGAACAATTTTCAAACAGTCAAATATGTCTCGACTTGTTGGTCGCTATAACCGTCCGTCATAACAATGTCGAGTCTGGTATTACCATATTCTTAAGGCCAAGGCCCCACTGTTTGCGCCGGCGCTATAAGACACGAATTCATTCATGTTTCAAGATAATTCAACCTAGATTCAATTGATAATAGTTACACAAAACATTGAAATACATTTTAGATATAAAAGACGAAAACTTGTTGTAATTTGAATATAATTTCTCTATAAATACTTAAATAACTTAGTGTTTGAATAATAACTTATCTGTCCGGCGACTAAAATTGATTACGAGTGACATCATTTCAATAGTAAGTTATCGGACCGGCGTCTAAAAATTAATACCGAAGTCGGACGACTTACGTCAAGGGCTGCGGCGACAGCGGTGATGTCGGTCAATTAATTACACAATATAATATCCGATACCATGTGGCGAAAATATATCGCTGTAAGGGTTGTCAACTAAAAAGTAAGAATTACTAATGACACTTTCTGATATTTATATAGTTATACAGCTTTAGGTGTTTAATTATTTTAGTATACTAAACCATAATTCTTATATATTTTGTAATAGTATACATCAAAATAGAGCGAATAACCTAATTTTATAAGACAGAAATATATAAATTATAAAACACTTTTCAAAACCACTATTAGAAAATATTTATTCGAGTAATATCGTCCATATCGCGTAAAAGACCAGCGAGTTCTTGTGACCTCTGATATCACTGGAAAATTACAACAATTATATATGCATATAAAATCGAAAACTCACGTGTGTTCACATCAAGCTTTCGATTGGCGAAAGTGCAGTAAACCCTACTAACCATCAGAGGGCAATGTACTGAATCGGCCTCTAGACACCATTCTTGCATTTTTTATCTTAACCAATATCGATGATCAACTTTAATCGCTTTTGAAGTGATATTCAATATTTCAAATCATATCGATTTTATACAAGGATGACCTAAATGTTTATGAATATTTATTTGGTATAGTTATTTTAAGTTATTCTATTCTCGTAACTGTTTGACTTAACCTTAGTATTATGCTTGTAATTCTTTACTTGGTTTGCTGTAATCATGAATGTCAGTTATGTTAATTTATTATATATCCCCAACGTCGCTAAAGTTATAATCCTAATCTTCCATTGCAATAATATATATGAAATAATATAAAAAAGAACTAAAAAGATACATTGACACTAAATAGTCTATCACGATAACACCAGATTATTCATAGGCAGATTATTAAAAATATGGAGATTAGAGGTAAGGAGAACGATCTCTCTGTATAAAAGTTTTAGTCAAGACACAAAAAAAAATACAAATAAAAAAAACGCATTTTAGGATATTTGTAAACGAAGAATAGCCTTTTTTGTTACCTATACTAAATCGTAAGGGTTTTCTAGTCATAAAAAGTTTAACATTTTTGAAAACATCCAACTTCACTCAGTATAAAATTCAATATCGTAGTATTTGTGCGCGCTATTTTAATAATTGCACAACATTATTTTCAGCAAATTGCTAGACACTTCTTTATAACTTCCTGCTCATATAAGATAGTTCTCCTTACTTTAAAAACAATTATTTTGCTGTCAAATATGTTTTTTTTTTAGTTTTTTCTTTCATTCCCTTGCATAGAGATATTATACATAATTCTATGCTCCCTTGTCTTTGCACGGTTTGTGAATTTAGCCAATGTCAGCTGTTGATGGGTTTATAAACAGCCAATTACACATTTTGACTGTGCTGTCAAATTAACTCTAATCGTCCAAAAATCAGACAGGCAGGTGTAGTTTTGAATGTTTTAATAGTATTGTTTTTCACGAGTAGATAATTGATGTCGCGACTTCAATTATTGATACACCAATTACTTAAATATATTTCAACTGTCCAAATTGTTGAGCAATATGTTATTGTAAAAAGTTTTTATTTATATACACCAAGCAGGTTTTGCAAAAGACAATTGCCGTAACCTCTTTAGAAAAAATAGTCCATCAAATGCGTTCGTTTTAAATATAAGCATTTTCTGGATATATGCCAAAATTATAAACAAAAAAATTAGTCACTACTTGGTATCTGTGTGTGGGTGTTTGTATTGCATCTACTTTATTTCGGTCAGACTCATAGTATATAGATAGAAATAACAGATAAAAAATAATTAAAACACTACTTTTATAATCAATATCCAATTAAAGTTGTAATTATTTATAAGTAGAATATTGTTTTGAAAATGTAACTAATGTTTGTCAACAAATTTAAACCCTTTTCCTGCTTGAGTATAAACATCATGATAATTATTAAAATATTAATACACAACATAGATTCAATGAAATTATTTAATTTATTACTTCCTAGGAAATATTAAAGTTGCTCTTAAGTTATACATTTATTTTAAACAGAATTGTAAGTATAAACGACCTTTTAATAATAATTTTCCAGGTAAGTATTTTAATGGTTTTTATTCTATAATTTACAATACAAATTGTATTTTAGTTGAAAAAAATCGTTATAAGTATTAAAATATTTCTTATTACACCAGCTGTTCTGTAAAACCCTTCTGTTTTTATTTCCGTTAAAACCCCACATGTGGCAAAACCCTATCGAGATATAATCACCAAGCAACATAATAACGAAAATATCATGAAAAAAATAACAACGCCAATTTAAATTTCGACATTTGCAAAAAAACATCTGCTATTAACATTTTCCGGTTCGACAATAATGTTACACTTATGAACTCATATTATAATGCTTTAAAAATACTCAGTATTGTATGCATAAGGAATAAAAGCATTAAAAACCGATTATAGATATAGATAAGCTTCTATTAAAAATATCAGATAGATGTCATGCACTTCACCGCACCTTGTGGCTAAAGACCGGTACATCGTCAGTACGTGTAAACAGTACTGCACGAGCGGACTCGTTATTATGCAGAAGCTATTACCTAAGTTGGTTCCGTTATGCCAACAGATTACCAATGACCTACCAAGAAGCAAACACCATTTCAAGCAAATACATAAACTCTATTCGTTTTCAATGTTACAACTTTTATTTATTCAACTTAAATAAGAGTTATAGGTGAACTTTCTCACGGCTAATAGAAATAAATGAAACAAGTCTAGACAAGCTTACGGTAGAGTCGACTATAGTCATGCCCTTGTTAGACTCAATGCCAGTAACACCATTCATTATTACATATCTCCTAAAGTCTAAACAGGCTGTAGTTACGGAGGTCTTGTGTAGTGTTGTGAAATGTCGATAACATTTAAATGCTTTCCGCTTCCGAGGTATCGGTTTTTGCGAATAAATTAGAATTAGCAATAAAATATAACGATTATGTAGCATAATACATTTCCGATTTTTAATCAACTATTACCAGGAATCATGAATATTTTATAATGTATTATTTATATTTAATAATTATCAATAAGCTTTAAGTAAGAAATTCAAACGTAAATGTGACTAACGAGTAACAGGGGCACTAGGTCAGTGAGAGATCATAAAAATCGGAAACGCATTGTGAAGTACTTACAGTAGTTATGCTTACTTCCACGTGCACATTTAACGGATTTACACAATTTTTAGAGTAGTCGAACCAATCGACTTTATTTTGTAAGGGTTGGCGGGTCAGGAATAATATCACAGGAGTGTAAAGTAGCTGTTATGACTGACATCCGGAAGAATTAACAGGCCACCTTCTCCTTAATGGATTTATAACAAAAAGTTAATTGAGTAAATTATTGACTTGATTGGTCATACCTACCAAAAATATATATATATGTATATATATTCGAAACAAAAATAATTTTAACGGAAATGTTACGAAATGTACACTTGTACTTATTGTACAGAAAAATATATACATATACTATTTTAATGTGTGTGTCATTCACTAGTAATGTAATATTATTTCTTTTTGGTAAAGCTGGTTGATTTCACGGATAAATTGATTCTACTTTTCTTATCATAATAAACTTATTATTACAATATAAGAATTTCGAATTAACACCAATTAAATGGGTACGTACCTAATTAAGAATTAAATCGATATAACACGATCACATCTCTAACATTAGAGATTTCAAAAGTTTTTACTAAAATAAACCTTGCCAAAACATTCTCTAATCCGGTTTTTTGGTAATATCAGTTATTGCTTTTATTAATTATATTTTACTTTCAGGTAACTGGCGGGCAGGTGGCGCCAGTGAACTCATTACTCGCCGGATTTTATCTTTTAGCTGGACCTTTCGTATCCGCCTTAGCTAATAGGTAAATTGCATTCTATTTGCTCTAATTGTATAAAATTATAATATCTTTCTTTTCTTATATTTTAAGTGAAACCCCCCACTAGACACTTAAAGATAAATATAGAATATCGCTCTGCCAACTAGACGACCGTGTTAAATAATAATACAAAAAGAGAACTAATTCTAAAAACCAAACTATTATATACAAGGAAAACATTCTATAATGATTATTATTGTTAAATAAAATTATTCCAGGTACGGTTTCCGAATGGTGACAATTATGGGTGCCACGATATCAAGCGCCGCATTCGGTCTATCGTATTTCGCGGGAAGCGTCGAGTATCTCTATCTCGTGTACGGCATCGTGGGAGGTTGGTATTCTATTCACACTTACATTATTTTGATGGGTAATAAAATCAATACAATAACTACAGTCAATCACTCTTGTATTCTTTGCTATTACAGAATACAATGTGCTATTTAAATATGTAAACCATATCTACGTGTTGTGTACTTTAATGGTGAAGAAAAATCACCAATCATATACGTTATAAGTACAACAAAAAGCTGAGATCTGTAGAGTATTGTACAAATGTTACATCTCCACACGTTATCGCGTGCATAGTAGGTACAGGACGTATTGTTTATAATATAATTATATAACTTCCAGATTAAGAAAAAGTTTCGGCGGTAAATATATACATACACATCAACTTTCAACACACCCTTAAGCTTCCTTAATCCCGGTGCTGTCCTCAGGGTTGGGTTTCTGCATGATCTACATGCCGGCGGTGCTGACGGTGGGTTTCTACTTCGAGCGGTGGCGGGCGCTGGCCACTGGGCTGGCTCTGTGCGGCTCCGGCGTCGGCACCTTCGTGTTCGCGCCACTCACAGAACTACTGCATCAGCGATACGGCTGGAGGATTACCCTAGTCATACATGCAGGTCGGTCTAGCACGACCACTCATTAAATATAGCTATAACGAGGCAAATATATCCAAGCTTTTTATTATCTTCAAAGTCATTCTAAAGCCTTGTAACCATTGTTAAATGAACGTACATATCTAATATGCATTGTTTTGATTATAGGACTCATTCTTCTATGCATCGCCTTCGGAGCTATGTTCCGACCGATCAATCCGGTTCGGGTGACGTTAGCCGATAAACAGGAGGAGGAAGATGATTCGCGACGACACGAGGAGGCCGTCGAAAAGTTGAATTCGATGTTGAAACTCCACAGCAAACTCGATTCTGGTATTTCGATGACACCAGAAATGAGATTTACGAACAAAGTTAGCCCGCACACGTGGATGGGGGTGGCAAATAACACTCGATACCCGACTGCAGAGGAAGTTTTCAAAGGAAGCAATTCACATATTAGTAGACGGTCATCGGCTACCGCCACAACTATAAAAAATGCTCTCGGGAATAAGCCAATGTTCATCGCCGTCCCTGTCGCCGAAAAAGACGAACAGGAGGATTCAAATAGCAACATCGATAATGTCGAACCTCTAATTTCGAATACTATTAAAGTCATCACGAGAGACGCGAGACCCCGACGATCACACATCGATCTGGTTGCGCGACCCTTCTACCGTGATGACATTTTCTTTGAAGGAAGCTTGGCTAGATTACCACAGTATACGTCACGTACGTCATTGGGTTACCACTTGGCCATGACACACGTGCCAACACAGGAAGACACACAGGAAGAGGTTTCAGGACAATGTCGTCTCTGCCCGGAAGCAATCAAACGCGCATTGGCCACAATGTTGGACGTTAGTCTATTTCGATCGCCCACATTTATCCTCCTCGCAATCAGCGGTTTCTTTACAATGTTGGGTTTCTTCGTGCCTTATATGTACGTCAAGCAAAGGGCGGAATCCAATGGAGTAGGCACATCGAGCAGCGTCATGTTGGTATCAGCTATCGGGATAGCTAATATAGTCGGTCGTATTGCCGTCGGTCTTGTATCGTCTGTACCGAAGATGTCTCCGCTATGGGTCAATAATATCGCCCTGTCAGCAGGAGGTATCGCCACTATGCTGAGTGGACTTTGCTATGATGAAGTTTACCAGTTCGGATACTGCGCCGTGTTTGGACTCGCTATTGGTTAGTAGTATTTAAATGATAAATATAACAACTATACTGTCATATTTATTAGACATAAACCTTACCATCATTTTTTTCATCAAATATGCTATCATTAAACTAGTTTATAGAAACCACGGATTAGTTCGATACTTAACTGTTTAGCTAAATATCGGTTACGTGAATTATGCAACTGATAATCCCGCATCTTAATATAATCTATTTATTGACACACCTGAAACAAAAGGCTTCCTCACGAAATAATATGTATAAATTAATCATATCCAAATGTTACCTATCCTGCAGCGTGCTTCGCGTCGTTGCGCTCAATCCTGGTAGTGGAGTACATCGGCCTCGAGCAACTCACCAACTGCTTTGGACTCTTCCTGCTATTCCAGGGCTGTGGAGCGCTCCTTGGCGCACCCATCGCAGGTATTTATATTGCTAACTTTAAAATAATAATTAAGAATTGTTATCTCATAGAGAAAGTCATTAAAAGCAACTAATGGATCTTACGTCATAATAAAATATTATTAATCTTATAATAAGATAGATTTCAACATGCCACGCATTTGACATGCAGAACAAGTAATAAATGCCTGTTTAACACATTTTTGCAAAGTATAGCCAAGTTATTCTATGACATTAAAATGTATAATACAGGCAACGAGCCAGCTGGACGTCAACGGTCCACGCCAGAATCGTAATCTAATAAGCGTTCGTTGACTTTGAATCTTTGTTATTTACATTTTCTAAGAAAATTAGGTCTCAATGTTACTAAATCTAATTTTGTGTTTAATTATATATTTTGTTGTCTACAGGCGCCCTTATGGATATGACTAATAGCTTTGATATAGCATTCTACGTTTCTGGCGGTTTCCTTCTTTTCTCTGCGGTGATTTGCTATCCCGTGGACTACGTCAGCCGATGGGAAAAGTCGAGAAATAAACTTGCTTCTGAACCAAAAGCGTAAAAATTGTCCCGAAGTTGATAAAGTTGATGTGAATATTTTGATTGAACAAATTCCGTTTTAACCTGTGCGGAATAAAATTTGACAGAAATATTTTTTCTTAAACTATGGTCCGTTTTAGGACGTTTTTTACGGCTTTTGTTTTTTTTTTACCTTATCACTGCCCGTGACTTTCCATTTTTTAATAACTTATACAGTGAAATATACATAGTAATTTTTGTATGCCTCGAGATTTATATAAACAGAATTTGTTTTTATATTCATAAATAGGAAGTTTACATCCTTAGTATACATTTAAAATATTGTACATCATTGTACTTATTGATTACTATTGTTACTTATTTAAATCAATAATTCAATCTGTCTAACGATATCTTTTTACAAATACATATCCATTTGTACTTAAATATGAAACATCACATACTTGCCATATCGGTTCGCATATATTTAGCATAATGTTAAAATGTTTAAAATTATATTAGTGCCTACATATGTAATTGTATTTATGAAATACTAACAGATTTTTAGATGTAGATAATATTTTTAAAATATGTCCCTAATATTATTGATAATATATAATTAAAAACATTCCTTACAGTGTAATTGGCAATACTGTAAAGGGATTATTTTGAAAACCCATTTGGGTCTAATAAATGCATTTAAAATAGGTTTAGTAATAAAGTATAAAGACTCGAAATATTTGTATTTACCCTCTTATACTCGGAAATTGCTTGGTAGATCTGAGCCCCAATAAAGCTGTCATTAGAATAAGTAAAATGTTGTCTAGATATGTCTATACTCTATGGTAAAGTATATAAGACGTTTACAATTTTATGAACAATTTACGAATTACGAATAATTTATGTACTACATTTCATCAATATTATTAAATAAATATATAGTTTAGCGGTTGTTCAAAAGTCAGTTATCGTTATGATAAATTAAATAGAAATTCAAAGGTGAACGGCTCATGATTACTTGGTATCCACTTTTGTTATAAAACTACAATACGTCTATTGTGACATCGTTTCCGCCCTATGGTGCTATATTGGCCTATAAAACATTATTGAATACATGTGTATGATGTATCCTTTATCGGTAAGCGCGATGGTGCTTAATATAAGACTTGTTGTAACTTTTACGTATTGCATATGTGCAAAGTGAGTGATTTATACTATTCGTAGGTTAGTATAATTATAAATGTTTGTGCCTTAATGTATGAAGTGATACTTATATTTAGATATCAAATTAATAGCGATAAATGTCGATGTAGAATCAAATTTGGAGTAAGACAATGATGTTCCAATTTTGCGCATTATATTATAATTATATTTTTATTGTAGTTTCCTTTATTGTAATTGAAACTAAGTTATGTATGCGGCTGTGGCTGTCTATACTCTATAGTTATAAAGCTTATATAAAATAATCATAGTCATTGTTATATGGTAATATTTTTGTATAAATTGTGGACACTATAGAATCATTCAAAATTAATTATATATTTAACCAACAATGTTAGTTTCAAACATACTTCAGTTTTTTCTAAATTTGAATACCTATTATATTTGTCGCACATTCATATTTTTAAATAAATTGATTTATTCATCCATTTCTTATATATCGCTAAAATTATAAGGTGTTTTTATCCAAGTGACTATGGTGTTAACCTGAAGATTATTTAAGGGACAGTTTCAGTCTTGCTTGCTTTATAAATTATTTAACGAAATAATATTGCAATATATAATAAGTAACGCAAGCAGGTCTTGTTACAGTAATAAGGGTGAATGCATCCGCATTGAATTCGTATTGAATTATTAATAACACATTTGTTGTTAGTTATTGTTTTTTATTTACCTTTTCCTTCCTTCTTAGAATGCATTAAATTTACCATTCTACGTGTGATCGCCATAATTACATACCCATAAAAAAGCTGTGGTTGTTTTGATTTTATGACAATAATAAAATACACATACAAGTGATCGATGTCTTTCACGTGGGTCAATAATTGCTAGTCGTAACAACCATTTCTTGCGGTAACACGTACTTCAATCATAAAATGTTTTATTTTAAACATCTCTTACTAATAACAGGAAAAGCGTCTTTAAAATGATTTTATTATACGAGATTTCAATGCTATATAATATTGTATATTAAATGGATGGGCGAAATCTTGGACGCTGGCAGGATGTACCAGCAAGGGCATTAGAGAATGCGTCGAGTTTTTAGGTCAATTATAACTGAATGTTTATATTAGGTAGATATTTACTGAGCAAGTTATTATCGATTTTGAAAGTAATACACAATTATTTTTTAAGAATATATGCCGTTATAAAACTTTCTTCTTATGGCAGAATAATTGACTGGTACACCACATCTGGTACAAAAGAGACTTGCTGCTGCTATCGCTAATAATAGATATTTTACAAAACTTTGTATGCCCAAACCGTCTTGATTCCTCTTCGTGTACCCTAGCAGGTATTCTTCATATACCTATGTATTCGTTTCGCCGATGTTATTGGGTAAAAGAACCATTTAATTATTACTTATACTGTGACCTCAAAATAGATACTTCAGTGACTGTTACTTATCAACGTGTAATTATATATTTAACAAAGATTTTTAATAACATATCATTTACAGACTAAAATATTTAATTATAGAGATAGGTACCTAATATGCTAAGAGTTCTACTAGTTTATTGGCCAAACGATAACGATATCTATTGTCCATAGATTTTCATACTATTATAAAATGATAACTATTGTAGAAAGGCAACCTGACTAAACACTGAGCAGAAACTCAACAGTTGCTCTTTTTAATTAAAACCTAACCATGTTTGACTAGAAATAAAACTATTACTACGGTTGTAACTCCCTTATAATTACGTTTTACATTTATCCCGACGTATGGAATGATTTGCAGCAATCGTGGTAACAGGAGATGGAGGTTTCTATCTGTAAGTCATCTACCTCCAACGGTTCCTAAGTCTCTGAGCGTACTCCGATGGGGCTGTCCAAATTGCCTTTAAAGATTTAATTGATTCCCGTTCGACTGTTTTTTTTTTGTACAGGGATCAATGAACTACCCATAAGATGGCAAAAGTGCATAGAAAACAATGGTTCGTACTTTAATTAAACACATTATATTAAAAAATATTTGAATTTTTGTTCCTTCCATACCAAACGCTAATTTCATTTTTAAGGACCTAATACTTTTGTGGCATTTTTAGTCATTGCACTGATTGAATAATTTCAAAATATTTTTTTTTAATAAAATTGACTCTATTTTTAAAAATGAATATAATTTTTAATTTCAAATTAATAGCTTCTTCATGATATACGGACATTTACCGATACGGTATGCTTTCTTAGACCGCAAACGTGTCTAATTTGTTTTAATCTCACTAAAAGAATCTGTAAAAAATATTAATTCTGGTGATATTAACGAAGATAATGAATTTATCTTACTTAGTTTTTGTACTGTCCATTGTCTTTTAAAATTTTTGAATGTTCCAATGGGACCTGTCCACCTAAAGTAAGTCAAAACTGAGTTTGAAAATGAAACTAAAATAAGTATCGATACTTAGCGGTGCTCGATAATTTTATTTCGATATCAAGTACTTTTGGCATCGATACTTTCCAAGCATCGATTCTTTTAAAACCAATATTGATTATTCATGATGGTTTGAATTTGTCACAAAAGACCTTTGCGGAAAAAAATATATACCGTCCAGTAAAATAATCCCCACTGTAAATTGTCTTAGCTTTAAAATTAGAAAGGTCATGACGAAGAAAGATAATAAAACCATTAAGTGTGCTTTAACATTAATTCAGGAGAGATTTGGCAAAAACGAACATAATGATATTTTAGCCTTCAGCACCTTACTGGATCCTACATTTAATAGCATTTACTTCTCTGACCCCCCAATTGTTAGCTCTCTCAATTGCGTGCTCCGATTTCCTCTATCAGACGTACGACCAAAGCAAATGACAGTCGAACAACCAAGTCGTCTGAGTCAGAAAGCGGTGCCTACGACTTTAGGAATGTTCATGAAAACCTCATTCATAAGCGTAAAAGATTTGATGAAGTATACAAGGATAAAGTTGGATGATATTTTTCAAATCCAGTTTTTTCTCTTATATTAGATCCTTTGCAAAACAAGGGAAGATATGAAAGCAGCCTTCCCCAGACTTTACAGCTTTACCCTAAAAATACTTGATTGAACCAGCTACGTCAGTACTATCTAAATGGCTTTTCTCCAGTGGTAGGGCCATCACAATAGAGAGTCGAAATTTATGTCTGACAGCGCTGAAGTATATTGACGATTCTGAATTGTTTTGAGACATGACTTAGATCAGTACAGTATTAGTACATACCTGATATGATTTTAATATTCTATTCTAACACTAATTATAATTCAATGTTTTGATATTTAATTTACTTAATCATAAAAGTAAAATGTTTCATTCCAATTACCATTAGTAACTTTTGTTCCAATACTTTTTCCGTGAAAAACAGAAATGTATAAGATTAGGAGGGAAGTGGTGATTGAGTTGGTTTAAATATATAATAAATAAGTAAACACAAATGAACCAATTAGATGTTATATTTGCCGCATTTTATTTACATTAATAAATCTACGAGTTGGAGTTGGGTCCACGACGACGGCCGAATGTCTGGACAACGTTAACAAACCTGGAACAAGGTTTATTATATAAATATCAAAACTAAGAAAACTAACTGGATATGTTTTAAATAACAAATAATATAATACAGTTTATGGGCATAAAAATATTATAGAGTAATTACCATTAACATATTTATTTACGAATATAAAGTAGAGTTGGTTTATTTCTATAATTATTTTAGGGTCATAGCACAATACTTTAAGTGTTGATTCAATAGATCTTAATATAAGTCTACCATTACTCCAGATTCTGATATTAATAAAGCATTCTTGAATAAGGAATGTTAGTTCTTTAGACCTTTAAAACTTTTAATTTTTGTTTCAAGATTGCAGTACAATTTTCTATATCTTTAATAAGATAATTAATGATGGTGAATATAGGAAGGTATCTTGTACTATATCCCTAAATTATCTAAAATAGAGGAACATTTATTTTAAAAATATGAGATCTTTGTAGAAACAATGAAATATTGCAATAGAACATCATGATGAAAAAGTAAATATTTTATATGAATGTAACACAATAGCAATATTCTTACCAATGCTGTTTTAACTCCTTAATATTTGGATGTTTGTAAAATTATTTGTTAAAACTAGCACCTGCACTTGTTAAATATTTTAAAATTATACTTAATTTAAGGACTTTCATTGTTAATGTTGATTATCATTCATATAAAGAGCAAGAAACTTGTAATTGTTTTGTATTTTCTCAAATACAACTTTCTGTAACTGCTACTACAGATAGTTCAAGAATGTTTTTTCTTAGAGTTGAAAAATTTATGATCAAGATATGCTTAAACCTACCGTCTGTTATATTGGATCCTACGCTTGGCACGGCCGGTCTTCTTCTTCTTCTTTTGCTGCTTCTCAACCTTGGGGGTTTGTCCCTTTACCTTACCTAAAAAAATATAACTATGTTAATAATAAAAAATATACATATATTTAAATAAATAAGTATTAATTTTAAATAACCATGAAATGTCATTGCACATCCTTTCTATGCAAAATATTTATTAGGAACTTTAAGAACTTAACTAAAAGTTAGAACATATTACCAAAAATAATATTCAACATTTTAACTTACTAAATATTTCAAATTATTTGATCAAAAAACGTTATACTTACCAGCACGAGCTAAGGATCCGTGCACTTTACCACCAAGCAGTGGCACGGTGAGGTCAAGCTCAGATGAGGCCAAATCAGACACCAAGACTCCATCCTCGAGGGGAGCTCCGCATACTGACAGAGTCAAGTCCTCAGCCCCAATGTCAGAGAGTGCACGGATGCGCTCCTAAAATCAATACGAAAGGAAATAAAATAATTCAAGAGAAAAAGGTTATGCCGTGTTTAAATTTTGTTAAAAAATTGAAATATTATAATACCTTGATTTGGGCAATTGATTCTTCTCCATTGACATCGAGAATGTGCGTAGACTGTCCTCTTATGTGTAATTGCATTTTGAAAATTCTGAAAGAGCATAAAAATTCACTAAACCATGTATTGTGGCGGCATGGCCGTAACAAAAATAGAGATTATAACACTTTGAAGTAATACATTTCGGTATATACTACTGCATTATGATACACACAATTTATTTATTTAATTAATACTTATTGAATACCTATTAACCAAATCTCTTAAAAATAATCTCTTGAAAACACAAATTTACTAACCTATCAGCCAGGTCTGACAATCGAAAGAAACAATCATGGCGCCGCCGGAAACGGATATTATAGACTCTGATACTCTTACAAAAATAAAATATTTAAATACCGACAAAAAACATTTTAAATAGAAATCAATAAAATAATAATGTAGTTTAACATTTTATTGAATACAGTGTGAACATTGTGTTTAATAATTAGTACATTATAATAAAGCATCTGGTAATCGCTTTCGGTATTGAATTCGCTGTGATAATGTTGTTAACAGATGCAAAGATTCATTAGGTCGCATCAGCTGTCGGGGGTCGGTTGGATATCTCATACATCACTGGTATAGAACCGATTTTGTGGAAAGTAGCAATTGTCCACCCTATTTCCAAGAAGGGTGACAGAACTGATCCATCCAATTACCGGCCTATTGTGATCATCTCCTTGATTTATCAAAGTGATGGAATTAGAGCGGATTATTAATACTCAGCTCCTTGGCTACCTGGAGGATCCCCAGTTAATAAGCGACTGACAATACGGTTTTCGTCGTGGTCGCAGCGCTGAAAATCTTTTAGTGTACCTAACACACCGCTGGGCAACCGCCATTGAAAGCAAGAGAGAAGCAATGGCACTCAGCCTGGATATCGCGAAAGCCTTCTATCTTACGGTCTCCTTAAGGGATGAAGCCATTGGATAACCAATTTTCTTGCTGGGAGTAGTGTCATGGTCGCTGAAGACGGAGTAAGCTCGAAACCATGCCTATTAATGCTGGAGTTCTCCAAGGTTTACTTTACTTTACTTTACAAGGGTTACTCTCACCCATGCTGTTTATTCTGCATGTTGACGACATATTGCAAACGTGAAACATTCGTTGTTATGCGGATGACAGTACGGTTGATGCATTTTATATTGGCCGTGCTGATATCCCTCGGGCGGAAGTGAAGAGAAGAGATCACAGCTTGTGTCCGATATAGAGATTTCCTTAGAGTAAGTGTCCAAATGGGATGGGCGAAAGCTCGTCTTAAATTGGACGACACAAGTCTGTGTCTTCGAAGACACAAGTCTGCGCGTTCACCACTAAGAAGACCCCGTTCACTGTAGCGCCGAGCTTTCAGAACACCACCCTTAACATGAATAAGAGTATTGAGATCCTTGGAGTTGACATTACGAATGAGGTCCAATTCCAGGGTCACTTGGAGAGCAAAGCCAAATTAGCTCCAAAAAAGCACAAGGCTCTGAACAGGGCAGCCCGGACCTTCACATCAGGACATAGGCTTTTGCTTTATAAAGCTCAGATTCGTCCCCATGTGGGGTATTGTTCGCACCTTTGGCAGGCTCCCCGCAATACCTACTCCACCCATTTGACTCCATTTAACACCGGGCAGTTAGCATTGTCAACGATCCCTAACTCACAGACGGCTTAGAACCTTGAAGTATCAGGCGAGCTTCACGCCTATTCTTTCCCCGCACATGTAAACAGTGGAATGATCTTTCTCGAGAGGTTTTGCCTGAGCGCTATAATTTGGAGGTTTTTAAGCGTCGAGTATGTTTGACTTCTTTTCCCTAAAGGCCGGCAACGCACCTTCAACTCCCCTTGTGTTGCAGTCGTCCATGGGCGATGGAAGTCATTTAAGATCAGATGGCTTCGTCCGCTAGTTTGCCCGCCTCATTATATAAAAAAAAATACCAGCCTAAGGCGTCGGGCAGTTGAGGTCTTCCACTTCCAGTCTTGGCATAGCCCTTGAACAGAGATCCTGTCCACACCTTGAACTGAGGCCTCACCGCCTGTCAGGAAGTGAGCGCGATTTACAGCTCCGGCGCCAACTGGAAGCCGGTAGATATTTATTTATATTACTTATAATTACAGGTTACAGTTGAAATAAAAAATATATTATATATTAAAATTATTTCACTTATAAATTATTCCAGTACTATACATGCATATTATGTTAGGGTATTAATATTTTGTCAGTGTTTTGGAAACGTTTTAAATTAGATATTATAGTCTTCCTTGATAAGATGCGAACATTAGATAGGTGATAAAGTCATTGATTGATAAAAGCGAAGATGAGATGTGTGTAATGTTCACAAATTATTCAAATACTGCCTTACTTTAAATTAAGTTATAATTTACTATTTAATTTACGAGGTCCAAAGGATAGTATACGTTTTGACAATAATTGTAATATAAGTAATTAATTTATCATTAATTACTTATAACATTATTTAAGCCTATCCTTTTATCATTTTAGCCTTGATATTTTTTTCAGTATTTTAAAGTTTCTTTATTATTAATTTGGTAACACTATTATTACTGATTACACATATAAGCTCGTGATTGGCACAGTATGTTGTAATTGGTGATTGGATATCTTTTCAAAAGCAGTTGTCAAATGTCGAGTTATGATTATACGAGGCAGTCGCCGATATGATTACGTTAATAAATTCGGTGAAATGATGGTTATAGTGTATTTTTGAAATAAGTTTACATTGGTTAAAATAATAAAAATTGCCACCTCATAACCATGTTGTCGAGATTACTTCGAGAGATTCTGTATGTCATCGTACATTTCATTGTAAATGTACTTGTTGCTTTAAAAAATGTTTATTGCGGCTTAAATATTAGAAAATACTATTTATCTCAAAAGCAGGTGACTAAAACAGATGTCTTGTTGTTATTGGAAAAAGTGCCAAAATTTAAGAAAACCTTAAAACATTTAGTTGTGTTAGCGAACACTAAGGTGCACTCTACGAGTGACCTGGCAAAGCTGGTCATTTGGAGTCTAATTGTTGGAATTCCGTACGTTAGTTTCTACGATATTACAGGTACAGCATGTGAAAGTATACTCATGATATGAAACCCAAAAACTTTCTGGTACTTTAAATGTTTTTGGAATATGATGCAATATGATTCACTCTGCTATTATTCCAGTAGTATCTTTTTCAGGATAAATGTTTATTCTATGTCATTCTCTACTTACTTTAATGAGCTTGGCCTATTTATTAGTTACATTAAAAAAATAATTATTTATTTAGTTACATTAAAAAAAGTATGTTCCTTAACTGTCACCATGGTGTGTTTTTGGGCAATTTAAATTAAAAATGATTTTTTGTGTTACAGGACATTTAAAGAAAAAAGAAGGGGATCTATTTAATGAAGTAGAAAAAAACAAGAAAGGAATTCCGGGTTGTATTAATTGGTCTGATAAAAGACCTTTAAATGGGTACACTTATGGTGTACAGGCAAATATTGTACATGTTAATATATTTTCATATAGTGATGGCAAACCAAAAATAGTGCAATGTGTAAAAGATATTTCTGAAGGGAAATTGCTATGTGAAAGAAGTTCAAATGAGTTTACTGCATCAGAGTTTAATGATGCTGTTATGAAAATGTACCCCAACATTCCCAATCCTGATTTAGTATTATATATGGGACCCTTATGCTGTACTTATGGTCTTCTACCATGGCAAATTAGACTTAGTGAATTCGTCCAGTTATCTTACAATAATTATATTAATATACACAATTTTGTAGGTGCTTTGAACAAATTTAGTAAATCCGATCAGAGGTTTGGAACATAACACCTAGATAATTGTCACAAAACTGATTTTATTTTGTTATAAATCTAGGTGGATACATAAAAATGTTTATATTTTGCATTTATTTTTCTGGCATAATTACATACACATTACCGGTGATATAATAATTTTTAAATGCAAATTAGTGCAAAGTTATATAGTAAATAATCCTGTGTACAATTACTATTTATTGTAATAATGTATAAATACTTGTAGATATATTTGTAAAGAATATGAAGGATAAGTTACATTTGAGTTTTTTATTTTTATCCTTGAACATCCAGTTATCTGCTTTATAATGAAATAATTACATTAAATTCATTCGGTCAGATAATGTTTTCACTCATTAATTCTTATCAAACATGCAATAACACTTATCAATTAATTTATTCTTGGCTAGTTTTGCCAGTGTTTTCTTCTGCGCCTTATAAGTAACTTGCTTTAAGCTGTATTAAAATATAAAGAATAACTTACATTTCAATTTTTATGTTAGCCTTCAACACACTTCCATTTTCTGCATTTACTAATTTTGTCTTCTATTTATAATTAATAAATACATTCGCTAAATTTACATAACAGTTCAGATATGGTTTAGAGTCATTAACTAATTAAGATGATCTTATCAATATTAAATAACAACACTTGCTTTATTAATTTATTCTTAACTAATTTTACAAGCAGCTTATCCCTATCTGTATAACCGGCATTATGATTCATTGAAATATGAAGGTATATTCAAATTTTCATTTTAAGCTTCTAATTTTAGATCTGCATTTTTATTAGTCGATGGTTTATAATTATCAAATTATTAATTGTATTTGCTGTATCTCTATAACAGGTCAGATAAAAATTATGTTCATTAATATGATCTTGTCAAAAGTACTATTACACTTGTTTTATTAATTTGTTCTTGATTAGCTTTACCAGCGACTTGAACCGCATTATTAGTAAATAAGTGCCGTTTTGCTGTTGGAAGAACGTGAAAATATTTTTTTCTATCCTTGGGAAACACTACTTTTTTCTATCTTGATGATCAGTTAAGTAATTATGAATTAAAAAAGTAATAAATAAACGAACTATCATTCTCATTTATTATTAGAAAGCAAGTAAGTAAACTGTATATTTTAATCATGTAAAAAATCATAGTTTCAAAGATTCAATTTGTACTTCATAGTCATGAACAAGAAAATATCAAATCAATAAATTTCATAAAGGTTTAGTGGCATAGTAAATGTATTTATATTCATTTAATTAAATATATGTATTGTAAGAAGTACTTTTTTTACTACTACATATTGTTCAATAAATGCAAACTAGATAGGTAATTCAGAAATGCTGTGATGCTGCAGTGGAAAAGCATTTTCATTAGACATTCGAATAAATTTGATTATGTAGATAATTTCAAAATATTTCCAACGAATATAAATTGATTATTATGTGATATGTAAATATACTTATTCCCTACGTAAAAAAACCAATAACCATGACCATTTGTTTAATAGAATATTAACTAGATAAACGAGTTTTTTATGACCAACAAATTAACACAACATATTGAGTAATCAAGTTTATTTGAATATTACACACTAGAGCAAATTAAATAATGTACATAGAACTATTTACACCCGAAGCGAACACAGCATCAGAACCTGCAAGGAAAAATTTACATGATATATCAGCCTTCCATAGTTCATAGTTTCAAAAAAGATACTGAAACATTTAACAAGATAGACTTAATATACACTAGGAATAATTATAAAGACGGACAGTTGTCACTTGTGAGTCTGGTACACTAATCTATAGGAAGTAAAAAATACCACCTGTGCAATTTGTAACCTGGAGTTCATCTGCGATGGCGGGAATAGGTGTCGTGGCGTTCATACCTATCGTACTTCTCGTAGTCTCTGGACCTATCGTAAGACCTATCCCTCTTCGAACTATCCCTATCGTATGATCGCTTATCCCTCCTACGAGATCTATCTTCGGATCGATCTCTACTTTTTCGTCGCCCGGACCGTGATTCGTAACTAACGGATCGCTTAGAACGCTTCCTCGTCCTATCTTCGTCAGACTCGTCTCTATACTTGTCTTTGTGAGACCTCTCGTCCCGGCTTCTACTCTTGTGCTTTTCGTATTCGTCCTTCTTTTTTGATTTAGATTTTTCTGCCTTTTCGTATTCATCTTGATGTTTCTTGGAATAATTTTTATCGCTTGATTTGTGTGATTTCTCTTTTTTATGCTTCTTTGATTTCTTATTAGTTTCGCTTGAACTCGAGCTTCTACGTTTACGCTTCTTAGTCCTATGGTTTTCCACTTTCACTTCCAGTTCACTTTCTGATGATGATTTACTAGAACTAGATGAATCGTCTTCAGAATCACTGGAACTGGAATTTGAACTAGATTTATTAGCTTTTTGCAGAGTCGGGGTGGTTTCATATTTGTTAGATTTCTTTGGTTTCTCTTCATGAATTGTCTCCATTTTTCTACCGTCAACTTTATCAGCACCCTTATGATTGTTCCTTTTATCTTTAGAAAGGCGACGTTCGGGTTTCTTCTCTGGTGTTTCACTTTCTACCGGTGGCGGCGTAGCGGAGGATCCTAAAAAGATTTAATAATTATCATTTTCAAAATATTATCAATATATTAACATTTTCGACCAAATCTTTGATTCATTTGTATTGGAAACGAAATTGAAGTCAATTTTAATAAATATCTGTACATCAGATTAATATCTGGTTGAGTTAAAATTCTGTTTCTACGAGTTACTTAAACAGTGCTATATATTCCTCATAAGTAATAGCGACAATCATCTCTGTGTGATGTTCTCCTGGTAGTGAGTAGTCAGTACTCACGAGGTCGTCGCGGTCTCTCGGGCGTGTCGTGATGCGTGACGGCGTCGTCCTCGTTCTCCCTGAGCTCGGCGCGACGCACCTCCGCCTCGATCTCCCGCGACGTTCGCTCGAATTCCTGCCTCTTGCGTCTTATGATCTCCTGGTACACGGAACATGAACACTTAGTAAATTTAAATATTTCATTAAATTATTATAATTAATTAATAATAATAACACTAAAATGTTTATTTATTTTTTATATCGAAATAATATTGATGAAAAATAAATCATTTAAATAGCTCGGTTTTTTTAGATGGATTAAAATATGAAATATTTTTTATAAATACGATAGCGTCTAGTTACCTGTAACTGCTGGTCGGACATATCATTCTGTTCTTCGTCAGCGCTGTCGTCGCTGCTCTCGTACGCTCCCAGCCCTGTGCATATAATATCGTGCAATGTGGGCGATGGTGGCATCATAATAAAGCTCGTCAGATTTTATTTATTTCTCTAAGAGATAAATCCGTATACCGATTATTATAAACCAAAAAAAAATCCAATTTAATTAATTTCAGCGACTTTAAGTGGTCTGAATTATGCAGTTATTGATTTCATTGGTATTCATATATCTCATAGTATATGGTACAATTAGTTGTACCATAAAAGTTAAACTTAAGGATTTAAGACAACAATATTAATCTACTTTTAATTTGTCTTGACTATTAAAAAAATGGACGCAAAAATAATAACAGTACCTATCACTAAACATAATTAAAATTGAATAACTTTAAAACTTTACATTATTTAAGTAAAATAATTAATAGACTAAAAATATATAATACATATCCTATATAAAAAAAACTTACTGTATCTAACTTGACGAGGTTATCAATTCTAATATAATGATACTAATAATAATATTAGCAACGATTTTGGACTATAGAACACTTAACCCTATATTGTTTAGTTCGCGGTTGGTAGGTATTCCCACGCCCATAAAATAGTGGGCAAAAGCTAATATGTAACAAGTTAAATCTTACCACAAACATTCCACTAAAGTTGTTAACATGACCATTACGGTGAAAACAAAAACGATACGAACGAGTTGATGCAATGCTGAAATAAAGGCTTACAAATGTACAGGGTGGTCCGTATATGCAATTATGCATAATAATTATAAAACTTTATGCAAAATGCATAATTATGCAAGTATGTACTTATAGAACCACTCTGTACATTTATAACAAGTCTCTGGCACATTCGATGTTGTCCTTGTTAAATGTATGTCGGTGGAATATAAATTTGATTTTGGTTATTAGTACACTTAATTAGGATATTATTCACATTTAGTAAATAGCTTTAGAATGTTTTTTTTTGTGTCTGTTATTTATTAATTTCAGTTTGCATTTGATTTATTTGTATTAGATATTGTAATAGTAAAAATGGAATATGTACCAATATTAAGACGATATTTTATTAAATAAGATAATAAATAAGATTTAAGAACAAAGTTCCTAATTTTCAGATTTAGGAATGATGAAGATTTAAAATACGTTTGTAAATTAATATTTTAAGTTTACAACTATGCGTTTTTGGTTTTTTACATTGTTTGTATTAATTTTAAATGAATTTTATATTTATATCCGATAAGCTTGTTCAAAAAGCCATCGACTGAACAGTTAAAACGTTTATTTAATTTGAAACACCAGAGCAGTAATGACGGCAGTGGTCGGAAGTGCGAGAGACTTGTCGCGGGAGGCGCGGGACACTCACCGAGACCGCTGGCGATGGACGCGAGCGCCTTGGACTTGCTCGCCTTCATAGCGTTGAGTCGCGACGCTTTTACCATATAAATAAAACCAACATTAATAACACACAATATATTCACTCAACGGACGACATCTGAAATGAGACTTTAGGTTATAGTACGCGTCGCGTCCTCGCACACTTTACACAGTTTAGAGTCAGTAGGCCAATGTTTCTGTAGAGAGCAATGTCTTGACGTCTGCTTGGTAAAGCCTAGTAATACCTTGTGCGGCGGTATACCGCGCCAGTTCTTCCTGGCTCACCGTATGTATCTCGCTGTCGGTCACTTCCAGCAGGATCTCTGTTAGCGACCGACGGACAGCTAACATCTGACGACAAATGAATTGCGGGGAATAATATTACTTAATAATGTTAGTAACATTTTTCTAATGTAAACCAGTAGAAAAATTGATAAGGAGTTAAACCAAGTAGTATATCATTAACTCAGCTTTAAACTATACTTATTGAGAATATTATTTTAATGGTACAAAGAAACTTGTAGCGTGATATCTCGATTGTCTATAGTGTAGACCATTCTCTATGTTTACTATACGCTCATATAGTGTAAGTACTCTAAGAGCACCGACCACATCCTGCAGAGCCTCCTCCCGGGTGCGTCGCCCCAGTGTAGTTCCGACGTGTGCCCCGGCTGGTGTAGTAGCGGGGGGCGCGGCAGGCGGAGCGCTCGGCGGCGGGGCTTCGCCCTCCGAGTCTGAATCCTAGAACAGCATGTGAATTAGTGTTTCAATATTCATTACATCATATTTTTCAAGTGATTGACAAAAAAATAACATTATTAATAAGAAAAGTCCTGTAATATTTTAGAATAAAACACAGCTTTTGCATTAGCATAGCAAATGTGGCTTCACTGTGACCGGTGAAGAGAAAAGATAACACACAAATTTGCTCTTAGCCGGCAGCATTGGTTGTCCAGCATCCTTTAACCTCTGCAGCTCTTCTTCTTCCCTTTTTTTCTTCTCTATCTCCGCTTCCTCTCTTGCTTTCTTTTCCTGCTCCCGTTCTATCGCCTTTTGCTTCTCACGTTCCATTTTTTCTAAACCTATAAATAGAAATAAAAAAGTATTAACTATATACAAATTGTATGTTAGTAGTAATGTAATTGTATAAATGAAAAACAATAATAATAATAGGTTTTGGTCACGTTTTCGTCAAGCATTTTGCCTGAAAAAAGAGGGAGTTTTTAAGATTTTTGACCCTTTCTCCCCCTCAGATAACGCGCCGTAACGTTTTTTGTACCTTCTCGTCCCTCGCCGTTACGAATAACTATTTTTACCTAAAAGTCACAAAAATAAGTTGCACAAATAAAGGACTCCCCGTAAAACATAAATGAAAATGGTTGTCAACTTGAGAGAACAAAATATAAATGACGTCCAATCAAGGTAGTCCTCGATAACAAACAAAAACTGTTGCCATTTTGCCGACTTAGAAATTTATATTTTCTTTAGTAATAAACGTTACAAAACTACTTAACACGTTCCATTCCACCTCCGGCCTATGTAACGCATCATTACATTTCACAAAACCTCCCTTCCCCCCAAACTCCGTTAAGTAATACTTGAACGCCCTCACTAGACTAATTACCGGAGGTTCAAACTGTCTCTGTAGTAGAGTTTCAATAAGAATTTAAATTTCCGTTTATAATTTGGCAAATATAACTTACTATATTTCAACATTTACCTTCTCTTATCCAAGCGGGTAGCTGCCGTCTCTTAGCTGCATCAATAGTAGACATACCTGTGGGTATCACTAATGTCTCCATTACTGGTGGTAGAAGCGGTACCTTTTCTCTGGAACAGTATGACAGAATTTCTTACTAGTTAGTTAATAATTGCCATAAGCTTTTGTTAGACAAATAAGCCCAATATATATTGGCCCTTATATAACTGTGACACATAAATAACTTGCCATAAATTTATGTCACATGTATTATGATATTATTGATTCTAATTCAAAATTTCATTAATGTTAAAGAGAAGTAGATATCCTTCACTATAATTAATTTATTATCTAAGTGAAACTAGTGTTTCACAGGGAATGATAACCATGAGCTATGGATATTTTATCTACAAGTTTTATTATACTTGTTGTGAACATATTGCAATGTCAAGTAATATATTTGATATTAGATGACTCAGGAGATCTTATCCTTGTTTAATATACCATATTTCATAAGTACACATACATAGGGACCTGAATGTTAATACCATCAGTCAAGACATTGGTACATCCATATGTACCATTGCGGTACATATGGATGGTAAATGGTCTAAAATACCCAAAAAAGGTTGTCTTTGTATGTTAATGAATTTGCAGCACAGTTTGCAGGCTCAGGAGGACTAAAATTCACCAGATTAAGGAGACACAGTGTCCATGCCTCAGAAACCAGATTTTATATCCACCAAAAAATAGAGAAAGTGCCACAAGGCACCCTAACCACTAAATTACACTTACCTGATTAGATTCACTCAAAAATAGCTCATTGTTAAAAAAACAGATTGCAATGAAGCAGACATATCAAAACAAAAAAAAAGGAGATCATAGAATAAGATTTAACTAAATACCTATGTGATCTACTCCTACTGGACTTGCTGTCTCTGTTCTTGCTCTTGGATCGTCTTTCACGACTCCGACTATTGCTTGACTGCTCTGAATTTGGTGCTGTCCAATAGCCATGTTGAAAGGTTGGAGTTGTTACGGTACCACTTGTATAACTGTAAAATGTGATAACATTTATAAATTGATAAAATTTATGGTTATTCTACAATCATACTACTAGTAGTTTAACAGTGTTAAGTACAACACTGTCCTTTATGATATTCCAGTATGGTATCAAAATATACCCTCCTAAAACTTTCTTTTTTACAAGTGATCTTTAGTATGGATTCCAAGTAGAAAAGATATAAATACATACAAGGAAGAATATTCTTAAACAAAATAAAGAAAAATATATAATAATTATTGCAATTACAATAATGACAGATAAAATATAATAAGAATTATTTAAAATATAAAAATGTAATACCTAATTTGTATCTTCTTATAGAAGATTTTTTTTTATTGTTATACATACTTGTTAATTCTATTAGATGTAAAAAAGTGAGTTAATTTAAAAGTAATAACTAATCTTTAAGTAAAATATGAGATACTGAATAATATTTACTTAATTATAGTAACTAAATCCATAATAATTAATTATCTTTAAACCTACAAAATAATGTGTGTCTAATTAGGTAATTTTGAGCAGTTCTACTCATTAATGTATATGTTATATATTACAAATTATTTTGTTATTAAGTGTTTGTGGATAAAGTAAATGAAGCAAACTTGAGAATTATCACTGATATCTGATTATCTGATTGGAGTAATTTGTTATAGAAAAGTATACATAACATTGATGTTATGTTTATACATTAAGCATATTATACTTTTATAATTAATAAGCTATGTAACTGGATTTCAACTGTCTACATGAAACAATGAAGTTTTATAAACAGTTAATCCAATTACAATGTAAGATGTTTTATTATTATAAATGTAATTTTCATTTAATTTATGAATGCATTTTGTTGGTAATAGGGACATTGCATCTTTATTTATTTATTTTTAGATAAAATGAAATTTTAACTAAAAACATTATATACATCTCAAATTATAATATTTCAATTATCTGGTACAAATGTTAAATGTAGTTTGAATTTTCAAGTATAATAATCTTACCCAGGCATAGATGAACTATTATCTGAAACAGGATAGCTGTCTATCATTGGTGCCATGGCCAGAGAAGGGTCTGACGTCATTTTGGGGTCCACCGGTCCGGTACCACTCCAACCCCATCCTGTATATTATTATAAGTTAATAAATTGTAATGTTATATCTTTACTGTATTGTGTTAAGTGTATTTGTTGTTTATTACAAATTATATTTTATAGTTTAAAAAAGATACATTAGGTAATTATTACAGTGAACGTAAACTTGGTTTGCACATAAAAAAAATAGAATAGAATGAGATGAAAATAAATATTCTATTTTAAAATATACTTTAAAAAAACTAAACAAATATATGTTATGTTAATATGGATAATTATTATGCTGTATAGCAATATATATCTGTCTCAAGGCCAATTCTGAAATATTTTGTATAAGTGTATGGTGAATTGTGTTAAATATAAAAAAAGTATGATTCCTTTTGAGTTTTCCTGCAGTGTGAAAGATAAAAGGATATCTTGTTTTCATTTCTTAAACTTATGTTCATGGTATAAGTAAAATCATCAATGACATTGGTTTAAAATATAGTTAAAAGGAGCTGATACAGAAAGGATTATTTCTGCTTACCCCATTGATTCCAAGTACCTCCCCATGAGTTTGTAGAGGCGTTCCATTCAGGACCGGAGCCGATGGGTGCATCGCCGGCGTCTGGATTTTCTACTTCCATCGGTGCTTCGCCCTCTTCCACATCGGCTTTTGATTGTGGCGTTGACACAATCACTGCGGCTTCTTTCATAGCAATCCATTGTTGTGCTAAAGCTGCCCAATCTACTTGACTCGAGTCTATGTTTTGGTAAGCAGTTGGATTTAAGGCCCACTGCGTGGGATATCCAGGATTTATGGCATCTTTGCCAGAGAACATGTTTAATGCTTATTCCTAATTGATTGTAATATACTATTTATAGGGTTATTATACACACTTAATTTTGTAAACATTAGCTTAAGGTTAAATAGATGATTATAACATAACTTTATAATAAATAAATGAAAAAGATTAACAAGCAGAACTCAGTATTCACCACACTCTCTTGCGGTTTGCGGAGCTTTTTAATTTTAGACCACAGACAAAAAAAAAGGTTATGATGATTTTTGTTACAGATTACTAAAATTATTATTTTAGTTAAGAAATATTTTTTAAAAAGTGGATTTAAATCTAGAATTATATAAAAATAGTAATATATCGTTATAAGATTAGGATATATTAATAAAATATTTTAGTGTATAATTGTGTGGTACATAAATTGCAAATTATCGATAGATGTCACTAACGTAAGTTCTGTCCTCGGTTTTTCTATTTGGTAACAGATGGCGCAGCATTGGCTTTTTTAAAAATAGACTAATCTTCATATAAAAATGGGATAATTTAGTTAGAAGTTATAACGGATAACCATAAAGTGTTTTAAGGATATGTATAACTATATGTCCAAGACTCCGTTCATGATTAATTCTAAAGATCATTATTCATTACTCTTTCCGAATATTAGTTACATATTGTTAAAAACCGTGACTTAGCTCAAACCTTCATGTCTATGTATATATATCTATATTAGGTATTACATATTGAAATTCCAGTTCTAAAATAATTATTGTGAAAACAAATATTTTAAATCAGTTGTTCTTGAGTTCAAATAAAAATACCACAGAAAATTACGTAGATTTAAGTAAATAGTATAAATAAATAAATAGTCAAAAATGGTTTCAGTTTCATCATAAGAATGTATGTACGACTAATAAAAAACATAATAAATTAGATTTCTTATATTATAAGCAAATATTTTGAAAATTTTGAGGTTAATGTACAAATCAATAGTTAAAATAAAATAAACTTTTATATCTTACCTTTATTGAAGGTAACATTTGTTTCTATTGGTTTACACTCCATTTTTTATTAATTTGTTGTAGGGTACTTAAAATTTGTGCGTAATGAGAATTAGTTGAGAAAATATAAACATTGTCACACAAAGGAGAAACTCACTCTTTTCTTTATTACTTGTATTAGTTATTACCTATGCTGATAGCTATAAAGCTATCTTTGATAAAATTGGCATTATTTATAAACATATTAATATTCTAGAAGTAGAACTGACAAGCGATCGTGAATAAATTCCTTTGAGGAAAATATATCTTGACGAAAAGATCTCAAAAGTCCAAATTATAGATTGCATGGATACCTCTCTTCTGTAAAAAACTTATTAACTTATATTCCACCGTTACCTTAGAGTACGGTAGCGTGTACCTACTATTTTTGTAGGAAATCGCAGTAGTCAGAAAATAGTCAATTTTGAACATTATGTGTTATAATTAGCTAGTAAACTTATCTAACGCGTTTTATATTATATTTATATAAGGGACACTGTAATTTCGCGTCTCCAACGAACCCAAGGTTCTCTATTGCTTTCTCGTCTAACATATGATACCTATATTATTCCAATAATGTAGCACTAATTCTACTATTCTACTATTTATGCATTTAATATTATTATATTAATCTTACTTATTGCAGGCGTTGCTTCGAAGGATCGTCAAATAAAGAAAGAATTCGAGATGCTATTAAGTTACCAAGCAAATGACGAAGTCACAACATCAAATCGTATAGTGTCAAGCCCTCATTAATTAGTTCTGAAAACTTCGTAAAATAGACACCTCACTATTGATACCGATCAATAGTAAGAGTTTTGACGTTACGAAAACTTTGACAGTTTACCAAATTATTATACACAATAGGAAATAAGATTCATATTAATCTTTAAGATGATTTGTTTAAAAATATATTTATCTTTAGTTATTTAGGATCATTCGTAAATAATTTTAAATAATACAATTTTTAATAGATTTTATAATTATTTTAATATATTTTGATGCAAAGAGTGTTTTCGTAATGTCAAATAGATTTCGTAATGTCAAAACTCGTGCTAGGGGTACGTTACGTAAGCTGTGACAGTTTACCAAAAAGTAAAATCGAAACATAGAATTATTATATTTTTATACATAGAGATGTATAAAAATATATTGCAACATGAAAAAAAAACTTTTATAGTATCTTATTATGCATCGCAATCCTACTGATTAATTTAGGAAATGTATATATTTAATGAAAACAATTTAAATTAAAAACAAGAGGACCTTCATAAGTTAAAATATTAAGTAACTTTAGTGTATAAAAACAAAATATTCCTTGATTACCAAAAAAAAAAACAATTTATTTTCTTTTAATATTAATTTATTATACAGTTTCACACATTAGCTGTCATTCTAATAAACATAAATTCATCTTCACTGCTCACACACACTCTTAAATATAATTAATTTAGACAGTGAGCTTCTATCACATCTTTTAAGTGATAAACACTATTACCTATCATTTTAAACGTACAAGTCTTTTAACACTAACACTGAATTTAACTTAAAGCTAGTAAAGGTTCTTCTGGATCATGTTTTTGGCTGAGGTATTTCGAATTACTCTTCTTCCACTGTTCCTTTTTGTTGATCGTCTTTTGCTTTGTTGCTGCCAGCTTGGCTTTTGACTTAGATATCTTCGGCACAGTCGGGGTGTCAAGCTGCTCTAATGTTTCAATTATGTTTTTAGGTTTGCTTGCAATGTTTCTTGTTTCTTCACTGATTTCGTCCATAGTTGCGTTCTTATTAGCATAAACAACAACGTAATGCGAATATTCAGTGCCGGCGGGAGCGTTAATATCTGCGAAATCTCTGAAGTTGGCAAATTGATCTTGGTTATAATTGGGTCGTGGATTCGCAATGTATCCTACGTTTGAAGATGGCCTTCCATGTCCATTGTTGTAATAAGAACTTAAATGATCATTGTAATCTGCATCTTCATCATTTTGTGCAAAGAAGGTGCCTCCACGGATTATACCGAAGTTACCAGAACCAAGAATGGCGGAACTGGCATCTACCAATTGTTCAGACGCTGCAGGTGTGCTTTGTATTCCAAAACCTTCAAGACCTCTGTATCCTCCAAAGAGCGGAGAATTTAAAAGCGATCTATACGAATTTGGTCTTTGACTGTACGCTGCTTCTTGGCTGCCAAAACTTAATCGATAGTTATTTGGTTGGCGAGGTTCAAATAAATTTGCAAACGATGGGAAGAATGTTTGTGAGTCACCAAAGACTTCTATGGAATGATCTCTTTGGTCAGCAGCTGTATCTAAATCTGGTTCGACTTGTTTGTGTAAGTGAGAAGGAGGCAAGACTGCTTCTGATATGATTTCTGACGATTCCGCCTTTAGGTCTCCCATGTCATCTGTAACATACAAAAGTTAGATATTATTAACTGAACATTTCAATGGTAATAACTAAATGTTTCACAATTTGAAGTATACATTAAGAAGGATAGATTTGTCGATATATATTTAATAAGATAATCAGTGTATCCGTTATTGCATATTCTATCTTTAAATGATGCAATAACCCATATTCCGTCTATTATACTTTGAAATAGTTTTACGGTCCGTAGGCGTAAGAGATGTCAATCATGATGCTTAAATTGTCGTATACTGTGTATAGAAATCGCTACTCAAGTAGTTCTAAGTACGTGTGTGCACAAGTATCTTGAATTCTTCCTGTTCGAATAAGTAATGTGCTGTGAGGTAATAGAGGAAAGCTAGTGTTCGAGATAATTTCCGTATTCTCAGTGTCGTTGAAACATTTGTTGTCTCGAATATGTGGTTTGGATATAATGTAATGATGGTGTAGTTTTTTATAAAATTCCAGATATATATATATATATATATATATATATATATATATATATATATATATATATATATATATATATATATATATATATATATATATATATATATATATATATATATATATATATATATATATATATATATATATATATATATATATATATATATATATATATATATATATATATAAATTTAACATAACTTTTAAGTTTTACAATATTGTTACAGATTGATAAAAACAAATACAATTTAGAAATAATATTTATAAAATTTTATGGCTAATATTTTCTATATTTTGAAACAACCATACAGAATAAAAAGTAAACTTATTAATTATTACCGCTTATATATTAAAGATTAAATGTAATTAGTTCAAAATATTTCACAAAATACTTACATACATATGGTGATATGTTTTTTAACTGAATTAAAAAAGCATAATCAGTGGACCTTATTTGTGATTTAGATATTTTTTTTTTGTGAATACTCTAAAAAGAATATTAGAAAATATATTTTGCAAATATAACTTGGCCTTATTTTTCTTAATTAGGCTACCGAGAAAACATTTATAATATGTATGTTATTTATGTTCTAGAAAACCTAGTTCACGTAATTAGGATGATATTAAAATTCTTGTTACTATTACGTACATTTAGTTACGTGGGTGGAATTGTCACTTTAAGAACTTGTAAGACCAAAACTATATGTCGTGGATATATTATATCATAGACATAGGTAACTGTGGTACAATTATGTAATGCGGAGGGATGAAAAGCATGTAACAAGAAGATTTTAATGTTTAAAAATAATATGTCAAATAAGCCTAAGATGACATATGATAGAAGAGCGTGGATCATATTGACATAATCCCTGTCTTGTATAATTGGAATAAAGAAATTGTATGATGGTACTTCTGTTTGACACATCCGTCAAATATAAATATATATTTTTTTATTAATATACATTTTGGTAAGGACCTGTCCTTGGTAAACTTGTGCTAATTACCGAGGCATGCAGAGCTTACGAAAAAAACTATGGATTAAGTAATACAAGATCATATACACATTTATTTAACCAAACGTTGCGAAGATTGATTTGTCCCAAAAAGCATATATTGCAAATATTTTGTAAACGGAAGCAATAATTGAATAACTGGAACAAATATCAGGACCAAAGGTCATAGTGCTACATTAGATTGCATTCAGATATAAATAATAAATAACAAAATTGCGTATTAGTGTCACCAAAGACAGTATCCTAATAACCCCCGACCCAGTGTTATAATCACTGTCAAATATTTAAATTTTTTAAGTCTCCAATTACGAAATTATGGCAAAGGTCAGGAGAAAGTCAGGTTGGCTGAATAATGATGAGTCCAATGCTTGAAACGTGATGTGAGATTTATAATTGTGTATTGTGGTCACGTAGCCAATGAATTATTTTGACTTTTGAGGTTAATTGGATTAGGTTATCAGATTTTCGTATTTGTCCATCTATATCTTAATGATGCAATTTCGTATGCTTTTTAGAACGCTGTTGACGAAATAATATCAAAATATAAGCACGTAAGATGGTTAAGAACAATATATTAAAACATGATAGGTATCTTGTCAATACCTAGATATTACAGACCTAGAGCTAAAGAACAAAGGCCAAGATTATAATGAAGGGTGAGGGTTAAAGGTTTTAATCAAATTGTATAGTTACATTCAAATGTCATTGACTGTCTACTTGCAAATTTAAAGTTATTATTTAATAATTGCTTAATGTATTATATGCAATTTATTTAACATATAACGACATATATAAATAGTCTTAGACTGCAATAAGTTAATACCTATTATCAACCGTTTATGCTCGTCTCGGATGAAGGAAGATGTTTTCATCTGATATTCTAATTATTAAAAAAATTAAGAAACTTTCTAACAAAGAGAGAAAAATAATTTTAGTATACTAAATTGTCGAACACTCTTTATGTTTAATAATAAAAAAAAATATATTTTTTTAAAATCAAATCAAAGTGGAAAATTCATCGACACGGAAAGCACTCGAAACTGGGACCTCTGGGAAAACGTACTATCGCAGCGCAAATTGAGCTGTCGTTCATTAAGGTCATGTCATTATATAGGTCATGTCATATATTAAGGTCATGTTATTTATTGAAAAATGTAAATAAGTTAAACATGTCTACACATGTTTATCGGAAATTTCAAACATTTTAAGAATTGCCAGCTATTTTGTATGCGTAAAAGTGAAACATTTTTTATTATTTGTTTTTGTTTACTTGTCAAGATATGTAATCTGTTTCACGCTAGATTTTGACCGTAAAAGCTCGACCTAGATATAACATAATGCTAGAGCAAATTATTATCTGATGATGTTACACAATTTTTGTAATATATTTTCTTTCTATCTTGAATTTTGATATTAAAGTATTGTCTTAACTTTTACCTGAAACATTCTCCATAAAGTAAGAAAAATAATTATCATTACCATCAATAATTGACAGTATTTATATATTTCGAAATTTGTGATTTGTCTTCAAGACGAAAAATTATCTTTCGTCACAATAATATACGATTTATTTCCGTTTGAAAATAGGTTAATATAAATGTATATTATTAAAAAAAACCACTAATATTCTTTTAATGTAGTGTAATAATACACATATCCGTATCCGGAAAGAGAACGTTGCATAGATTAGCTAATCTAAATTACGAAATTTGTGGTATGTGGTTTACCGATTTGATAAAACGGTATATTATAATTTGTTATGGGTAATATAAGGTTACATCACTATTACGTCTGCTTCGTGCTGTTTTGTCATTTTATAACATTAGTAGACTTAAGGCAATAAAAATACAATGTCAACCTAAAATATTTTTAATTTCAACACAAAGACGGTTTCACTCACTAGTCTAACGATTATATAAAACTAGCTTTTGACAGCGGCTTCGAAGTGCTGTAAAAGGCTTATTGATTCTATATAACATCTATTAGTTGCGCAAGCACATGTTACTTTGTACTATTTATTTATTTTTCATTAGAATCAGTCATCCCGCTTTTGAGGCATATAAGAATTATCAGAGATAAAAACAAACATGAAAAACAAAAAGACAGCGATTCTTTTCAGTGATATTAAAACGAATATTTATTACAATATGTTGCGATAAACTTAATGTTACTACTAATTTATAGAATATTATGAATGAACTTAATAAATTATGATTATTTTAACTCCTTTGAAGTTAGTATCTTTGGTTATAGTTTGATTGCTTAGTTTGAAACCTCCTTTATTCCGTAATTTTATATCTGGCCATGATGTAAGGATGTTAATGATACCATCAAAATTGTTATTTCAGTATTTTAATCCCACCAAAGTCATAAAAGGGTATAATAAAAACCTGCATAAAAATAAAACGTATTAAAGGAAATTGTTAAACAGTATCGTGCAATTAAAATAAGCCCGTTAAGGTTGAAAGCCCTTTTATCAGACGTGAACTAAAACCCCAAACGAAAAAACACAAAAGGAAACATTACTTAACAACTCATTTCTAAAATAGCCTATTGATGAAATGTAGAGCACGCTTCAGTTGCGTATGTGTCAATTGAAATGGTTCCTTGTGTGCGAAAGCTTTGACATAATGATGATTTGCAAACATCTTCACATATGTTTTCGTCATTCAAATATTTGTCGTTAATCGGTCATGGGATAAACACCCTTAAGGTAATTGATTGCTAATATAAATAATTAATTTATCGTGTCAGGAAGTCAAAATGTTTATGTTAGCTGCCAGATATGATAAATTGTTTTATAATTAGATCTAAGATTTTGTAGCAGATAATTATGACAATTTAAAGTGCAACATGGCGTATTTTTTAATATTTAAAATATTGAGATTCAATAAAATTAGCCAAGTGGATGAAAAACGTGATCATAATTGGAATTTAGTATTGAGATTCGTCGTCATATTATAGAATATATAATAAACAAGAGATTTCTTCCAAAATTAAAAAGGTTAAGTTATATTACTAGGACGTTTCTTCTCAAATATAAATAATACACACAAACACATAAATGGTCTTGTTCTGAGTAATTGGTCCTTGAATAAATAATATAAAATAAAGGATTACTTAGAAAAGGTAAATAATGTCATTGTATTATTTTAGTCCCTTAAAAAATTAACAGTTTCAATTATCCGACCTGGCTGGTTGCCTAACGAGATTGACAAAGATGTTGTTGAAAAAATGACTCTAAAACATTAATACTAATAATTAAATAAATATGAAAACAACATTTTTGTTATAGTCATTTTAATTATTTTTTGTTAGAATATATTTTTTATATATATCAATAAACATTTTTGAAGTAACTAGGAACTATTATATTCATAATGACAGAGTTAATAACGCAATTATTTTTAATGTAGGAAATAGAACCCACTATACATAATGCCTACTCGAACTATTAATAACAATGCGTCTGTTTTACTTTGACAATATGCCGTGTTTTTATTATGATATGAAATGGTTTTAAGGCACGCTATGTCCATGAACTGTCAAGTGGATAATAATTTTAAATAAATTTATTTAATTTATTGAAAAAAACCCGATACGGACAGGAATTCGAACCCGTGACCTCTGGGAAACCATCCCGTCGCTATGCCAATTGAGCTACTGTATCGTTAACCGATTCAGTGAAATTGGTATTTATGATCTATTCTATCTTTTATCAGGAGTGTGGTGACATTTATTAGATTTCATTCGATCGGTTTATCTTTAGTCTATATTAATTAGAAAAGTGATATATGCTGATTTGATTAATTTGGCTTTGGCTAATAATTAAGACGAATCTAACGACGAATAATTTGTAAAAAAAAAGTATTAAGTATTTGGAAGAGATTATAATGACTAACATACTGATTAAACAGTAACTCTCAATGAGCTTTACAAATATAAAGTTTATTAAAATAAGAAGATATTAGTAACGATTTAGTCAAAGTTAGTGAATTGTCAGTTTTTTGAACTGTCAACGGGTTCTGGCTGCCGATTGAGATACAGTTCTACATCACGAAAGATTTGTGTAATCACGACAATAATAATGTAAGTTTTGTTCAAACTATTTGCATTCGAGAGGTGCTTCAAGGTTCTTAGATAATAGGCATAGCGTTTCAAATATTGTCTTGAAGTTGAAGTTTATTAGAAACTTAATAAATATATTGTTTATTCAGTGAGTCATGTTTAGTTTAGGGAGTTATTATAATTAGTTATTATAATTTTGTTGATATGTTTGTTTAGATACTTATATACATATTATATAATATTTGCTTTTCATCAATTAATAGGGTAATAAATAAACTCTAAATTTATATAAATATAGAATGTAAAAAACCGATACGGGCAGGGATTCGAACCCGCGACTACTGGGAAACCGTCCCGTCGCTCTACCAACTGAGCTACCGTATCGCTGTCCGTCTCGGTGAATTAAGCATTCTATATGTGATCGTCTTTATCGGGACGGTGGTGACATCTATTAGGTTTCTTTCGAAAATCCTAACCAATGTTTCTAACTTTGCAGTATAGATAAACATTGAAAAGATGCCCCTACCGAAATCAATTTTTGAAAATATCTTTAAACATGTATAGCCATGTTAAGCTTATTTAAATTTATATAAATATAGAATGTAAAACCTAATAGATGTCACCACCGTCCCGATAAAGACGATCACATATAGAATGCTTAATTCACCGAGACGGACAGCGATACGGTAGCTCAGTTGGTAGAGCGACGGGACGGTTTCCCAGTAGTCGCGGGTTCGAATCCCTGCCCGTATCGGTTTTTTACATTCTATATTTATATAAATTTAAATAAGCTTAACATGGCTATACATGTTTAAAGATATTTTCAAAAATAAACTCTATCTATAAAATTATGTTTTTTTTTTATTTGAAATTTTATCAGATGATTTCAATACATTTCCAGTCTTTTTTTTATAAGAATGATTGCTCCTATGAAACGACGAACTTTAGGTGCACGGTTCTAAGGGTTAGGTAGATCGAAGGAGAAGAAGTCTAGATACTGTTTTAATTTATTAATTTATTAAGAAATAAATTACAGCATTACGTCTGAGTTATAGAAATAAAATCAAAGCTGATTTCGAATTACATAAATAAGTCCAAGTAAAAAATAGATTCTAACACAGTTAAGTAAACTTGTCGTTCTAGTGTGACACTAATTTCATCACTGTCATAAAACACAACCATATTTTGTTCTAAGATCATTATCTTAAAGACGTGTTAACATGATGTCTTCTCATTTCGTCACTGAACTAGCTCTCACATTCTATTGTGTTATCTATTCACACCTCAAGTAGGCGTGGACTGCATTATGCATGAATGTGTTAGGAAATGCTAGATTACTAGGTTTTATTTGTGTTGCTTTTCTGATATAATAGTCCTATTGCATTTTACAAATTTTCACTCGGGAAATTCATGATGAAAATTGGTCGCTGGCTCCCGGACTATAACAGAAGTAGTATTATATAGCATGTTATTTTTTAGGTGCAATGTAAGTATACTCGCTTTTTGTATTTTTAAAAGGTGAATTTCTGGACTCATTTAATATACGAGTCTAATTAAATATACTACATTAATTCTTTACAAATGTAGAAAAAAATATTGATGTACCAAGACAGAAATGTAGATGTCATTTTTCTACATGATTATAAAATATATTACATGCTTTATTATTATTATTTTAATTGGAATAGTCTTGTATGATTCGTCCATTTACACAGATAAATAAGGTTAAAATCATGATGTTTAATTTGAAAAAAAATCGGTAATCGGTACTTTAATAAAATTATAGTTATAGTGTGGTAGAATACAGTTACTTAATATATATTGTATAATCTATTGCATGTTATAAGTGTAGTTAAGATTTCTTTACACAAAAAACTAGCACTGCCAAACAAATTGGCCGGATAAAAGGTTTGTGTATTTCACATGTTTGTCAAAAGGTCAACACACTCTACATAAAACAAACTTTAATTATAAACTATTAACGATAAACACAATAAAACACACTTTCTTTGCCTCGAGGCAGGTTATATAAAAACTTCAATTTAACCTTTTAATATTCTCTTCATATACATACATGGAATGTCAAACACCTTGTGTTATATTAATATACTTATTATATTCCAAATACAATTTTATAAATGTGAAAACAATTTATATTACTTGTTCACAAATGACATAAGAGTTTTTTAATTATAGTAATATAAAAAATATTTACAGCTCCATGATTTATGAACTTATAATATTAATTATTTGTTACTTACACATGACGTAGACTAACAAAAACCAGCCAAGTGCGAGTCGAACTCGCGAACAAAGGGTTCCGTACAACATATAAAAATATAACGATGTAACTAACAATGTAAGGTTTTCGGATTTTTCCTTTATGTATACGGTTTTACGCGAATTGCGGAAATTTGCGGCATGAACGACTGTATTTTTGAGTGCGTTGGCTTAGAATTTTGTTGTTTCACAGCTCCAAGGGAGAGACGAGATGGATAACAAAGTGATCCAATAAGTGTTCCATTTTACCTTTCAAGGCACGGAACCCTAAAAAATTACGTTAATTTTTATATATTATGACAAGTATATTAATACACTAACCAGGATATGTTACACTTATAATTATAGAAAAACGTGATAAACATCGTGACATGCCTGTACAAAATAGTACACTTAACATAGTTGAGTTTCTTCTCTTAATACATATATATAATCATAATATCCTTGAAAGTGACCGTAGTAAAATGATTTCCGTGCGGCCATTACTAGCATAAACTTAATTTGTAGGTCACATTACAATGCTAAACTTTGCCTAGAACCTAAGTATATAGCGAGGCTGGAACGAGTTTAAAACAAGATCTAGACTAGTGCACTAAATATTAATACCCAGTAATTATTGTTTTGATAACTGAAATTTATCAGGCCTAGAAACTTAAGTATACATAATATAGAAGTAATTTTGTGATAGTGTTCTTTATCTAAAATAAATTTTGAATTACGTTGAAATATTGAATTGACAACCTTTTGTTACGTATACTTAATAGAAATTGTGATTTATTTTTGTCAAAATACCAAATAAGTTTTGTGATCAAATCATAAAAGAAAATGATAAAGATTTTTTTCTATTTTAGGAAGTCTCGCGGAAGGTGGAATAGGAAGTGAGTGCCTCCCACGTTTTTACTGATTTGTTTGAATGTTGGTTGACTTTTACTTTATGGAAAGCATAATATATGTATTTTAATTTTTAGGATTAAATTAATTTAGCAATATATATGAACGAGATGTGTTATTGATAATAACTTTTTATTTTTGTACCTAGTAGGAAGAAAAGATTTTTCTTTTATTTTATTCTTATATTTTAAGAGAATTATGTCTATCTTAGATAGATTTAGGTAATATCTAAGGCTTTCTAGCAATAAATAAAAATTCTTGATTATATATTTCTATAAATAATAATTTTCAAAAATGTTTGTTTTTTCAGTGCCAACCATAATAAGTTTGTGTGTTAGGAACAAGTAGGAAGACAATATTTTATATTTTTCTTTTGCTACGCCATTTTTTTCAACTTCTTGGTTGTCAGCTAATTTTAATGAGATACAGAAGACAATAACTAGCTTATATTAAAACATGAATGTCCACACAAGATAATGATATCTTAACTTTATTACTTAATTATGTATATGCAAATGATGTTTCATTTTATTATTTTGCATTTTCTAGAAACAAATATATAATATGTTCATTTTCTTGATGCATATATATTTTTAAAAAATACAAAAATAGGCTAATTGGGTTTTAAATATTATATTAGGATGGAGTTTAACAACAAAAGATTTTTTTTTTGTATGGTAAGCCTTTCTTAAAGACATAAGAACATACATCAATACATCGTTAATGAAGAACACTCATCCATCATTTATTCCACACCTTTGAATCAAAAAACATTATTTGAATGCGACATGTGTAATCGAGAAAGTGTAGTGTCTGTAGGAAGTGATTTGACTATTTGTTTCCAACATTAGTATATTATGTAATTTTAATCTATTGAATTCAATGGTAATAGATTCGTATGGAATTTATGTATGTGATGTATAATTTATATATCCTAAACTGTTGAAGTTACAAATATTTTGTTTATTTATATGTATATTGTACATATTTGTAAGTGTAATTCATAGTTACAGCATAGACGTTTAAGTTGTTTGTTTTTTGAAGTCGTTTCAGTTCAGAATAGCAGAGTAATAATTGAAATGTTGAAACCGTTCTATGAAAAAATCTTCTCCTGATCTTAAAGATATGTCTAAAAGATATATAATTATCTTATATAATTTTCATAAATCAAATTCTTTTTTAAATTCAAAATGTTACTAGATGTTGTTGCTAGGAAATTATTTATTGGGTTACGTGATATGTATTATACGATAATTTTATATAAATTCAAGACAAAATTCATTGTAAAAATTAATAATACGATTTGTAAATTTTGAATATGTAAGTAATTGATTACAAGACGTGCTACTAATGCATTCAATTAAGTATATATAAGTAATCGAATTTAAACATATTAGTGCGGGGAGCAACTTGTATGAAGACCACATTCCATATATTATTAAATATTAATTCGCAATTAATCAATTGTTAACTAAAATAACAATAATTGTATTTATCTTTTATATCCTAATATATATGTGTAAATTGTGGCTACCGTTTTATTAACATACAGAATACTATTATTCATAATTATGCTTATACGAGATAAACTTAATAATTTATGAGCAACCCGTTGTTCATCGTCGCGTGTCGTTTCAATTGCAATTATGGTACAAAATAGCCAACATCGTCTAAACGGAAATATTTTACATTCCATAATATGGAGATATGTTTAAAGTATTTGTACTATGAATCATAATAAAAAAATAAGAAAATTATTCTTACTACTTCACCAATTATTCTTACTACTTCATATCACGATTGACACAATGAAGTAGAACAATATTATTTTAGATAGTTGACACTCGTCAAGACTATTTTGTGCAATAATCATTTATTTATTATATATAGCGTCTCCATTTTGAATCAATATCATTGATCACTTGTGTGCGTCGAAATGGGCCTAAAGAGCCTAATTTGCCTAACGCCTATTTTGATACCAGATTTATCGTAATAAGTCTTTCTGTAAAGCCACTTTTCAATTTAATGTTAAGTCTATGAGGGTTTCATAATCGTCCTGGTCTGGGAAAAACTACACAACAACCTCAGTCGATTTTTTTTTATTATGATCACTGTTTCACAAACTTCATTATTAAGAGCAATTTTCGAATAACTAGGAAATCCATCGGAAATGAAACCTATTGATTTCAGGCACTAAATAACCACCGCTTAAGGCTACCAAATATGTTGTTATATAAAATAATAAATCTATGAGACTGTCAATTTGAAATATTTTTGATACCAAGTATTAATGAAATGAATAGAAATAATTATAGAAAAAATTAAATCAAATATGACATAAGCTAGTTCATTGAACTTCAAAATGTAGTTAAAAAAGTAAAAAAGTAAGTAAGAAAATATACATTTTGTTTTGTGTAACAATACTTCTTAGTGTTTTTATGTTAAATACATATTTGATATTACCTATTGCCGTTATTAAAAACGAGCAAAAAATCTCATTTTTTGTTTGGAGTTACTTTTAAATTTTTATTTTTTTCTAGTTTATTTATTTTGTATGACTATACTTTCTGTGAATATTTCAAACGTCTTTATAAATACTAATCTCGAGGAAAAAAAATAAGTTTATTGTATGGGAGTCGCCCTTAAATATTTATTTTAATTTGGTTTTAGTATTTGATGTCATAGCGGCTATAGAAATACATCATCTTTGAAACTTTCCATTAACTAGCTACTACGATACAAGAGATACAACCTAGAGATAGACAGATAGACAGAGATACAGCGAAGTATTAGTAACAGGATTCGTTTTTTACTCTACTTAAAAATAACGTATATAATGGAATTATAAACACTATTTTAATAATTAATAAGTATTTTAAAAACTATAATTTTGATAACAAGCTATTATAGTTTTTATAATCTATTTATTGTTCTCAAACATGATGACTTAAGAAATCGATCAAGGCTGTTCCACGAAATTATTTTCAACACTTCACGCTTTGTCGGTCCGCGATAACTGCAACTATATGAACAACTTTAATTATAAATAAATACCAGCTGTAAATTGATCTACATTAAATTTATAATGAGCGCGTATTTGTAAGTTTTATTTTGCATGTGGAGTAATCTCTGGAACTACTGAATCATTTTTTTTTCTTTACTTAAGGACCGTATTTTATATGGATATGGGGTGTAAATATATATAATTACTTAGAGTTAGATATTGATATCTACATAACAAAGTCGGTTACTAGTTATTTAATATAATTTAACATTATTATTCTATTACAGCAGTGTAGAAATATAACTTACGTGAATATTTGTTAACAATGAACATTAAGTAAATTAAATATTTTTACATAATAATTTGTTTAACAAGAACTGTATTTAATAAAATATTATTAATATTCTGAAACTGTTAAGATAATTTCTATTTATATTAGAATATTATGAATCAATTAATTATAATTACATACTTACACTTGGCGGATACAAACGTTCATAGAAAAGAGTTCAACGAAATATAGTTACTTGTTTTCTGTTAATTTAAAAATGACTAACTAAGTGTTAAATAAATCACTAATTTTTGAATAGTTTAATAGAATATTTTTTATAACAAAAGGTACCCATTGCAACTGCAGTATTTCGCACTAAATGTAATATGAATGTACATTAGAATAGTATGAAACACCTTTACCTAAACTAAAGACGCAGTCAATTCGCTAATGACTAATTGTATCTGATATATTATAACATTCTTAAATATTCAATTTCCCAACAATGCAAAAATACGTACATATAGACTCTGGAATCTATAAAAGAAAAATCAGATCTGTTATAAAAGAAATATGCCTCAAAAGTTTTATTACGAATATTATTATTCGATTTCGAATCCATATATTCAAAAGTAAATTGATTGGTCGGAAAATATAATCAAACGAACATAATAAATCATGGAAGCTAATAAATCCCTAATCTATCATTGATTGTTATAATCAAACATAAATTATAAAATAACAATGTTCATCTATTGCATAATACGATCAATTGATTATGTGTTGTGTGTTCATCAAAATATACAGAAACTTCAAGAAGAAATGCTTTATAACTTGTAACTGCATTTGAATGCATAATTTGAAAATTTGCTCCGGTCTGTCTTACTACTGGTATTACGTTTCGATCACAAATCTTAATAGCAACTATAAAAGATTCTCTCCTATTAATCTGTTACGTACTCTATTACTTCCGGATGTTAATGGA
Organism: Napeogenes sylphis; assembly: GCA_959347405.1. Lineage (NCBI taxonomy): Eukaryota > Metazoa > Arthropoda > Insecta > Lepidoptera > Nymphalidae > Napeogenes > Napeogenes sylphis. The sequence continues at coordinate 29,603,022 of OY365783.1, read as the reverse complement.
AACATTAAATGCTCATTAAAAGCATAAACATTTTCATTTTAATAGTAGTGTGAACTAGCACATTTTATGGCTACGGAAGTGCGAAATACTTATTGTAACTAATCTACCAATATATTATATAAAAATATACAGGAGTTTAATTTGATTATTTAACAATCATTGTTTTTTTTTCATTATAACAAAAAAATCATTTACATGTCTAAATTTAGTTCAAAAACATTTATAATAGGCACATGTTTTACAAATTGACGAGGAATTTAAAACGGATATAGACCCATTTTGTATTAGGATAGAATTTAGTTTAATTTGAATCCAATAATATGTACCAATATTTATTTTTAACTGTTAAATAAAACAAATGTTCAAAATGTAGGTTATTGTGCTAATAAAACATCCTGTTGAAGAACGAGATCAATAAACTGTATAGTACCAGTTATAACTAAACAGAGTGACTGACTTACTGACTCATTGTTTATTAAGACGTGGTGTAGTACTGGCTAAATGTTGTGAATAACTGTACGTAAAACGGCTTATATTAAAACGAATGAATTTGTTGGGTGAACAATTAATTTAGTAGGTACTTCTAATAGATTCAAATGTCACTAGATTTGTTATAGATGGTTATGACATGACGAATAAATTTAGATAGATTTACGGTACATTAATAATCCAATCATAAAATAATATTATTATTCTGATAATATTGCGATTTAATGTGTTATTAATATTGATTTAACAACTTAAGTAATCAATAATCAAATTTAATAATAAATCATTGTGGATAAAGTTGTATTCTTATGGATATTCTTTGATAATTAGCATTGTTAAAGCTTTTAACGCATCTGCAATACTGTACTAATTCCCACGCAGAGTACCGACTGCACAGTAGGTGTTTGACACAAGTATATTAAATCTGCGCCTGCGCACGCTACTATTGTTCTCATGGGTCAAGGCTACGCATGCTTTTACTTATTATCTTCCATAAAACTCGCTTTCTATTTAACAAAGAATTAATCCTCATTAAAATAAATTTAATATTAGCTTAAACTGTTTGCTTTTAAAGTGATGTACGGTAATGACCGAAGACATTAACGTAGTACCTTCGACTTTTGTATTTCTGAGTACAATAGTTCAGATAGTTTAACCTCTGAATTTCTGACGAGTCTCACGGTCGATGATGTATGACTTATAATATTGTATGGTAAGTGCTTACCCGTTATAACGGACTTCCATACACGGTTATTCTATTGAAAAAATTGAAAATAAATTGTTTTGATTTATTTTATTCTATCCATTAATTACAGTTTTATATGAAGATTGGTTATTAAATTAATAAATATAGTTTGAGGGTGTTGGTTTTGATTAGTGGTGTAGTTTTGTCATTCTTAAACAAACCATAAGGATGTTATTTTTTAGTGTGTTGACGGAACCTCGGTGATTATAAATAACGGATATATAAAAATAGAATAAAGTAAAATAAAAGAATAAAAATATTGTACTTATATATGTAATATTTTTTTTTACGGATAGTTCTTCACAAAATATATTTAACCTCTGAGCTTAGACACGTGAAGTCAATTACCAAGAACCTTCGCTGGATAATTGTTAAAATGACATAATTATTATGAAAATAATATGTACATAACATAATAGCCAAAGTTTCTTACAAACGAATATAATAATGAAGTCTGAAGTTAAAAGACATCACGAAGTATTTGTTACCGCAGGCGACATTTGAAATATGGCATATGATATTATAATAATTCATTTTCTTATTACAAAATATTATCAGTTTGCTTTAAATATATATGATATTAATTTAACTATTGCATGTCTGTCCACACCTCATAACTCATGAACGGACGTAATTGTCAAAATATAATTGCAAGCCACGCTATGCAATGTAATATTGCAATTCTCAACAATCTATGGGTTTACCAACAATTCATTAAAAGCGATTCGTTTTATTTAGTAATTAGAAAGCCTTAAATCAGTTCAAGGTTCGAGAGAGCGAAAAATGTCGTGTCAATTTGAGTGCATGTGAATGTAATTGACCACAGAGTAGAAAAAAATTACTGGTTTTCTTGTTTTTATTATGCTGTGGTTTTATTATTATGATATAAAATAGCTGGTTGTATGTTCACAAATTTAAGATGGGCTTAAAAAAATAAGGTGTTTGAAAAATAAAAGCAATAATAAAAAAATATATTTTTTTATTATTTTATTTTATTTTATTTATAATAATAATGGTCATCAAACCCATATTCATAACATCCATCAATAAATCATACAAAAAATTGTCTCGTGTGGGAATCGAATCCACAACCCTTGCCCCAATAGACCATACATATTTTTTAAAAATAAAATAAATATCCCAAACTACCTTTTAATAGAATGGAAGTTCAACAAAAACGAGATAAGTAAGCATTTAGCATTCCATTTTCAGCTCAAGGATGAAACCCAGACAATAGGATACCTAATTAGATATTTAGAGATATGGAAGATTAACTAGTTAGAACCTATTAGTTTATTGTAAATGCCAAACCATTTAAATTTAGATTTAGACATAACTAAAATATTTTAAAAGCAAAATCTTAACTATTATTTAAGTTTAAGAATAAAACTTTGTAACCAGCTTAAAGAAATCTAATCATTAAAACATACTAATTAGTACATTCATAGAAACAGGAAGATCAAATTACAATGGTGTCAAGATAAGTAGATAATGACAAATCTTATAATATTGTTAATTTCTGCATGAACAATATAGTAGTCTCCATGTGTGGAAACTTTAAGTACGTGTAATAATTAACCTTATTTTATATTTATTTATGCTGTTATGAAAACTCGAGGTGAAGCCAATTGTGGTAATTATTTTTCCTTCATGTGGCAGTTAAAAAGCGTAGATTATCTAAACCACGAGGTAATAATAATAATATGACATGCATTTTGGGGTCTTGATAAACTGGCTGGTTCTATAAATTCGTACATTTTTAGGCTTTCAAGTATAATCTTCTAAAATAAAGGATTTTACATTATTTATGTAATATTAAATGGTAAATGATCGATATCTGTGTAAGAGATTTAAGACAAAAAGGAAGGGTAAGATACACAAAAGCCATTTTTTTTTATATTTTCTGTCTGCATGTATCTTTGTGTGCTCTTTACTCTTAAACCTCTGTGTCAAAATTGTTTTGCGGTTTTTACAGATTCTTTACTGGAGAGCGAACTTAAAAATCGAATGTTTTATCTTGATACGCTTTTAAGCAAAAGTTATGAATTTATTTAGATATCAACACTTGCTGATAGAATAATGTCTCGGAATAACAATATTCAAGTGAAACCAAACTTTATTCGCAGGTGAAAATCCAGTAACAACAAAAATGATTTTAATTCTTATGAATTAATCTGTCTGTCTTGGTGTACATAGTAAAATATGTAATATAAACGTACAATTCTAACAACGGTAACAATACTAATTTATGTCCATACAACCTGGAGGCCAAATCCTGTCATCTGGAAATGGATAACGACCTTTGACCGAACGTGATACTTAAGAATTTGTTGGAGAACAGATCACGAACTCTGAGGCGTGATGTTAGCGGCATTCAGTTCATATAACCTATGTACCATCACATAACATCCAGCTCTTCTAGCCTATTATTATAATGCCATAAATAATAGCAAATTGTTATAAAGCGCTGAAAATAATTGAGATGCACGATGTGCTGTATTTCAACGTAGAACATAAATCGACAACTTCCGATCTTATGGCTCTCACGCTATTTTCTTTGTCTTCCGCTTTCGGCAATGATTGATTTATTAAAAAAGGTTTTTTTGATTCATAACAAACAATTAATATAATATTTGCATTAGTGCAAGTACTAGTTTTCTCATTAATACATAATGAGGAAACAAGTTCAACTAAAGTTACAGCACGTGCTGTTGATAATACTATATAAAATATAAAATTAATGACTGCTATTGAAAAACTAATCAAACTACGTTAAGTAATAAAACTGTATATTTAACTATGTAATAGACGATGGAATCATGTTTTCTATATAGTTAAATAAGTATGGTCAAGTTAAATATATATTTTTTTTATACATAGAGGACTCCCTACCTTTTGTTTATAACTCGATACTTTAGTCAGGCCTGTGAGTAAGAGTGTCGAACAAATAATAAAAGAGGGGAGATGAGATTGTCTAATCACACATGTTAAAAAGAGAGACAAATAGGTAGCCACACTTGCTTTCTCTTTTTTGTTGATTTACACATTTTAGGTTGGCTCTCCTACTTTATGTATAATAACTCTATGGTTGAATTACTTCGAGCTAAAGCAATGTCTTGTTAAAGTAAGTTCTTTAATAAATTAACTTCATCTCAAAGAATATCCGGCTTTTATGAAATTCCATACGCAAGTTGATTGGTAAATAAATGCTTGGATTTCGTATATTTATTATTGTATTCTTGTTTTTATTATTGTTTTGGAAATAAGCTCCTTAAATTTATCTTTTATCCTTTATTTAGAATTATACAATGCTTGATATAAAATCTATTGCAATAAGTTTCGAGTATTTGTGTTTTGTTATAAAGAAATTGTTGATGTTATTTTATTTGGCTTTTTAATTATAGATGACTGATAAATAATCTTTTGAATTATAATACTTCCTTGTAGTTATATAATATTATTATCTGAAAAGGAAAAGATATGACATCTCATTTGTATTTATATCTTTGTTAGGTATTATAAGGCAATACGGCCTTGATGTTTTATCACCGATTTTAAGATATACTTTGTTACAATCTATTTTTAAACCTGGGACAGTAACCAAATGACTATTTGGATACAAACTAGGTTTATTATATTTTTATATTATCATGTTTACTTAAACATTATTATCTTTATACAAATGAGGGTAACTTATTTTTTATATATCTCTAAAGATTTATATGACTCACAAGATTTTATTACAAGATTTATAGCGATGAAGATTTTCTTTAAATTACCTAACATTTAAATTTATACACCAAATATATTTAAAACGTGACTGACAGCTTTGAAAATTAAGGCACGAACTTCCAATGAAGAATGAAAGGATTATTATTAACAACAATATATTCTTTAGTCTTGATCTTTGGATAACGGTTTTTGTAAGTACTGTTGGATAATTAGATTCTTAATTTTGAATGTATACAAAAATACTGAATGATTTAACAAATATTGGGTATATAAATAGTTATTTTAGCAGATAGTATCTATATATTGTATTATGTAGTGAAATGAGATTAAATTAAGGCATAAATATAAAAAATCTGTTATAAATTATTTCCGCTCCTAAAATGTAAAATACTATACGAGAACGACGACTTAACTACATAAAATATGTTAAATGATAAGAGAAAAGCGGAAATATTCAAAAAGTAGGAAGACTTAACATGAATCTGTGAGAAATAGCAATTATAAATTATGTAAGCAATGAAGGAGATAGTTGCGTGCCTTGAGGTATGATCAAGATTTATTCTTTAAGCGATCGCAGTACAAAAGGTGAACTAGTTCAATCTATTTGTTTAATTAACAAAAGATGTACTTATAAAAAGATAACTGGGACGCAGTTTCCCTCTATTCTTGTATAACTTTTAAAGATAAGATTTAGAATTATTTCTGAAGGCTGAGAGGCAGAGGTAATAAGTAATTAAAAGCATTATGTGTTGTTGCAAGGTAAGATTTAAAAGATAGATATATAAACATTTACATTTTAAATATATGTGCTTATAATGTATATATTATATATTTAGTTTATTCAAATTCAGTTTTATTTTAAGCGATGTTTATTGTTAAAATGTTAAGTGTGGGTGACATCAGCCATAAATGGGTTCTGATAAAGTAATTCCACAGTTCAGTTATTGGCACCGATAACTTAAGAAGCAGATTACAATTGCAATCTTTACTAGGACTAGTAGTTTGTTAGGAGCCTTAAGTGTCATGTAAAATGTAATCTGTCCAGGCACAATTTACTAGAAAACGATCTGTCAATCAATGATCTGTCATCATCGTATTGATCAATGAGTTTTGATTGATAGTGTTTATCTTCCTTAATATGCATATTGTATTCAGTATTTAAATACAAATTAAATGGTTGTCAGTTTTTACGAAATTTAGATATGTTTTTAAAGTTACCTTTAGGCGACTTTAACCGCATTATACGGATTTGTATTAACATTTTGTACACTAGTTGACAACTTTCTAACATCATATAAAAAATTATTGATGAAATCTAAAATGGTAGATATCAATCAATTATATGGATTGCATTTATATTTATATATAATTTCATCTTAATATATTACAATATATATATAAATTACTAAATTGGTATTAAGATCACTCAATACAAACCGTGGGGCTAAAACGACAATTTGTGTAATAGTGTATTACATGCTACCATTATTACATATTAACTATTAAGCAATTTAAGCCAAATGTGTCGTTAAATGAGTGCGCATTTCTTCATGTACATGTCATTGAATGTAAAAGTTAAGCGCTTTGAGAATAATAATTGAAGCGCTTTGTGTGTTATAATGCTTTATGAATTTCAATCGAATATCGGAATCGAATCATGTAGCGCATCTTGGATGTTGAATCGATATTTGATTACGTAACTCGCGACATCGATTCGTGTTCAACGGCCATTATATATTCCAAGTTTCACTTTCATGTAAGCTACGGTTTCGTTGTGGCTTAAGGTTTTTTTCAAGGTATTTTCTTAATGCAACTTTGTGATCCTCCAGACATTAAGATGTATGTACATATATGTTTTACCCTTCCTTATAGATCATCCAAGGCGTGACTTAAATTGGTGGGCATGGGAATTTGATATTAGGTCTATATTTTTTTTATGACAGAAGCACTGGTTTGGATAAGATTTTTTAAAACTCATTTTCTATTTTTACTTTATAAAAGATCTAAAAATTATTGATCTATTATTAAATAAATAATTATTCTCTTTAACAAAATATACTTACTTGTACAAGGTTACTTGATGAGGACATTAATTTATTTTTTTAATAACATCAATTATTAAAAAGAGTCTGTTACAAGTTAACTATTATAATATTATCCTTCGAACTCAGTGAATATTAAACTCACCCGGTGAAAACCCGGTAAATACAATAGGGCTAAGAGATTTAGACATTAAAAAAGAGGTTTAGGTTATTTCAAAACAAGATTATCCACCCAAAAAGAAGCCCCAATGAAAATAACAATTACGTTATAAAATAACATTACTATACTGATTAAATGTCATATAATGTACGCTGAATTTCAGTTATCTAGTAATCATCGGCTGATCTCCATTGCGTGTAAATATAACATACCTCATTACTGATCATCGGATTAGAATAACGCATTAAAGCCGTTTAGTATGTAAGAAAAGGTTTACGTATTTTTATTACTTTCTATAAAATAGCTACATTTTGCACGCGGCTTATTTTATGTATACCATTATTTGTGAGACTTTATTTTCAACAAAAGTTACTTGTAACAAAATATATGTATAAAATATAATTTAAGTTTCACCTCGAACATTAGAAATCTGATATAAAGTTAATAAAATTTAACAATCACAATCTATTAATAAACAAACCGTTTACCAAAGTTAACATCGCAGTGATGAAAAGGTTATAAGATACACAGACCTTGAACTAGTTCCATATTTACATCAATTCATCAATACCATTCAATCAATTATATTGATCTTCAATCTCAATATTGATAAGCGAAAGCTCACTGGCATTCCATCAACAATAATAATACATACCAAATTGTATCGTATTATTTATAATGTAGGTGTTATTGTTCTATATAATATTTATGCTAATGTCAGTGGGTGGTTCGGGTGACTGACATGGGGTAAATGCCATTGGCTCAAGGTTTATATTATGTACAATTAGGATGAAAGGATTTGAATAACTGCTTAGATATATTGTAATAGGTTAAGTGTTAACTTCCCTTTTTATGAACGGCCTTATGTTGAAGGATGCTTAATACTTTTAGGAAAGAGATTTTCGATATCCATTATAAAGATATATATTTTTTTATAATTCATATGGATCTACAAATAGGATATAAATGGCAGATGAAGTGTTATTTTACCAATCAATTATTTCTTCATCTTTATAAATGTATCAAAAGTCAAGGGTCAATGACAGATGACCTCGACTCTTGAACTCTTTAGATTGGGTTAAATATTGAATATTAAATTTATTGGATTTTTGTGTGGAATGTTACATAAACATTAGTAATTCTTGCTATAAATTATTTTTACTTATTTGCTATAACATATAATTAATTTTACACTGAGGTGTAAAATTATAAATGAAATTAACCAATTTTCTGTAATGAAAGTTATTATTTTGTGTTAATAATAGTTCAGAGTGAGTCTGCATCCCCTGAACTAAAAAGTCATGAGTTTCCGATGAAATAGACGCAAGTACAGCCACGTAAATATGTTTGTTTAAAATTCCGATTTTATTCACTAATATATATTTATAAAAATCTCTAATAATTATGATAACAGCGCTTTAAAATTATTTGCATTATCCACTTTTTATAATAATAACATCTAATACAGTGATTGCAAGTTTTTATGCTCTTTGTGTTTTCGCAAATACCTCCATTTTGAATTATCTGTCAGATTCAGATTTAATACATACCATAACTTGTGTGACATTAAATCTTTTATCAATGAATAAATATGTTTTATAAAAAAAATACTTAGTGTATCTGATTTGACCATCAGTTGCAATAGTTATTAATTTATAATTTTTTAATGTACATAATATATATTACAAAATGTAATGTATTAATAAGACATTCTTGGTAAAATTTGGTACTATAAATATGGAGTATAATAAATTTTTTTTCCCCCGGTGACGCTGTAATAGCCAACAGGGCTAACAGCATAGACAGACAACAAAAAAAAAAAAAAAAAATAATAATAATAATAAAATACGAGTTTAAATATAAATATTGTTTTTATACAGTATGGCTTTCGTGCATGAATGTGAATGAATACTGTCTTAGAAAATTATCGGAAACATCATGTCTATATTAAAGTAAGTAATTATATAGTCAGTTGAAAGTAACTTAATCTCATATCATTTCATATTCTGATAAATAATGCAATGACTCGTTCAGTAACAAGATATTAAGACTTCTGTGTTTAAAAAAAAAAAACTTTTTTTACCTAGATATTATATTTTACATAAATATAGAATAAAAGTAAAAACGATGTATCGACTTTTTTTATTTTTCATTTATTTAACATTTAATTAAGTTTAACATGGCTATACATGTTTATAGATATTTTCAAACATGGATGTTAATGTATGTTACATAGTTATTAGTATCACTTTATATTTAAATAAACTTTTAGTTTTATTTGAAATAAAATGTTTATTTTTCAAATCCTAAAGTATTTGAAGTCGTAATATTTATAATTATAATAACGGTCATGCTGCAAGTCTGTTGCGAGATGACTGTTGCAAGGGTTGCGGCGTCTTTGTAATAGTTCTGGGATTTTTGTTAGAAATTATAACTATGTACCTTGCTAAATAATATATAATCTTAGTACAAGAGCTCGATACATCTATATATACATATATTTATTAATTAGATCTAAATTAGAATTTATTGTTTATATTTTTCTTGGGTATCTTAATTAATAAAATTTAAGCAATAAATACATTATCTAATAATAGTTAAGGGAATTAAGAAGAAAATTATCCATTTAGTTTCTTGACATCAAAGTATGTCGATTTTTAATAAAAAAAAACTTATAATTTTAGATTTTTTTAAAAGAATTTGCATATGAAAAGTGATATTGTTATTCTCATAAAATTATTATATTTTATTCTTATTCAAAAATCAATATTTTTAGTCTATGTTTTAAGCGATTGTTAAATTTGATGTGTGTTTAATGTAATGTATACCAAGAAATTTTAAATGATATAAATTAAAATATTTATTGCAATCACACAGCAAATTATTTCAAAATCAAAGACAATCAAAACTTACAAAGATAATAATAAGCAAGGCCTCACGTTTTGACTCCTCATCAAAATTGAATGCCACGAAATTGGTCACTTCGATTATTCAACAATAATTAGTATTTACCAAATCATAGTGATTCAAGTTAAAACACTAGAGTCACGATTTGTCTCTACCCGCAAATTTGTAGAGTTGACGAAACAGAGTAAAATTGTGCAATAAATTTGAATTAAAATTCATATTCGAATTTTAATATCATCATTATTTCCTTTTACAATCGTGTCATAGTTGCATAATGCAACTGTAAAGACAAAGAAATTGTAATAATATATGAAGTTATTTAATTTATTACTAATGAAAACATATTACCGTGCGGGTAAAATAATATTGATGATGCAGTTGAAAAAACTGCAGTTTGTAACCAGTGACAGTTTAATGATTACTGAGAGCGTATCGTAAATAAGTGATAAATACCGGTTAAGCGAGAAACGATTTACTTGTAAGGAACCGTATTCATACAAATTACTATGCCTATGGTATTGGTAATGTTTTGTTAATTGTCACGGAACCCTAAAATGGTATGAGTCACATATATCATATTTTGAATAAGCTATTGTATGAACAAAGATGGAAGTCCCGGTTGTATACCGGTTCAAGAAGCTCCTGACAGAAATAATGTTGCATTTTAGCATTTTACCTACTTTTAAGCTTTCACCTAAATCTGTTTTTGGTATCTTACGTCATAATTAATAACAGACTAGCAACATGTTAATGGATTTCATATAAAATTGATCACATCGTGCATAATAATGGTATGAAATATACTTTAAAAATATATTACATAAGTAGTCAATTGAAACCCACGAAAATTTACGAAAAATCTACGAAAAATTATTGTATTGAATCCAAAAATAATAGCATGGCATCGATTTCAAAACGTTAATAATTTTGGACTAAACAAAGAATGTTTAAAAACAAATTTTGACATTATAACGTGAAGTAAACTCGAATCACGACAAATCGATTTTTATAACGAAATGAGATATTGCAATAGAGTAATATTTCATTGTCAAAAATATATTGGTTACTTCATAATCCAGTTTATATCAAGTTGTCTCGACGTGTTTTACTTAGCTTGTGAAATGCACATGGGTAAATACATGCATTGTACTGTTTTGCAATCGAATCCATTCATTCGTTCCGACATAACTTTGATGACATTCGCGGTGATTGCTCCTGAGTTATGATTGTCCTTAATATACATTGTTTTAGTTACGGTGGAAAATATATTCTTGAATAACATGTCAATATGTATGAACTGTTTTTTTTTGTATTTTTTTTTCTTTTTATAAATATGGCCACTCGCCCGATGGAAACCGAAAAGTGCATTCCCTTAAATGTAGGGAAACGTCACGACAAACTCCTGTCCAGCCGTTCGTCATCATCATGGCGGCCTAAACAAATGCTTTTTCAAGCTTGCTTATAACATTTGTAGTTTATTATTTTAAATTATATATAAACATGTAAGTTCACACACTACTACAAAATAAACCTGGATTCATTCAATACATGATAGCTTTGCTGTCAAACTGACTAAAAAATATATTTATAGGTCCCAGGTTCGAGTCATGCTTGTGTTGATCATTTTTTAATAATATTTATCTCATACCTTTATGTAACAAATATAAAAGTGTATAGTATTATTTGATTGCATGATGTTTTTTAATTCAATATATAAGCGCACATGTAAACAATAATAAGAATTTGTCAAAACATAACATAGACCTTTTAAACAACAAAGTGACGACAATGTCCAGACACAGACAAACGCACAAAGAATAATAAATATATATATAGGCTTTGGCAAGATAACTAAACTCCATACCTGCCAAGAAAGGAGTCGTTTTAGATAGATGACAAACTCTCTAACTTACCGACAAAATTTAAATTTAATCTTTCCGTTTAGAATTATGAACAGTAACACTCAAATAATTAATTTAAATTATAGTTTTATTCAATAGTCGTGATAATCAATATAGTTCAAGCTTTTATTACTTTCTCTTTCATATACTTTCACTGTATACCCTGGGTTTGAAGGCATTGAACTCAATAGCAGTGCCCTGTATGGAATATGAATGAAAAAATCCAATATTTCGATTTAAATAAAATTTGGTGTACTAACACTTACCAACTATTTTTACCATCACCAAATCCTTTCGTTCTACCTACGAATGCTTTTAATGATTTTTTTTCATAAACTCAATCGAACCTACGACCCGTAGCTCGGCAACAGGATCACTAATCACTCAACCTACAGACCGTCAAATTCAATCAATCAATAATTGAAATATTTAAAAATTTTAAATCATATTTCATTCTGTTAAATGTTAGTTTAGACATAGAAATAATATTAATAACCGTCATATTTTATAAAGTAATTACTTATTTATCGTTCGAAGCATCGCAATTACATGCCTAATTATTTACATAATTAGTATAGAGATGGTCATTACTTACTTTCAAGGAATATACTTTTCTTTATCTACAATTAAGCAAAAATGTATATAATGTAAATAATACGAATCTCAAGTACAAGTAAACCATCTCAATTATATCTACATCATTTACTAAGATAATGATAGACACAAAATAAAAAATAAAACTATAAGAGTCAAGAATTGACCAAACAATAAAGGTCTTGTTTTCAATTAAGTTCATTGACTTGTAAAATAAAATGCATAATAAATATATGTCTTCGCTTGCAAATTAACATGACGCATTTTGAATCTGTCTGCTTTTGACTATGTGATTAATATATGTTCTGTCGTACACTCAACTGTCTCTACATGTAAGTATTTACAAACACACATTACAATATATCAGTAACTTATCATATTTTAGTATATACCTAATTTATATTATATTGATTTATATTTATAATATATACTTAATTTATTTATATAAATTAAGTTATAAAATCCGATTATATTAAGATATTTCATTTGTCAACATAATGTATTCTAGAAATTTTATTGCCAACATTTCGTTATTTTTATTATTATCTGTGGTTATTATGAATAAAAATATTTATAACATTTACGTAAGAATTACATAAGTAATAATAAATTACATACATATGATAAAAATAACGAAATCGCTAATAATTATAAATAATGACGTATTAGTAACATGTCGCAGGAAATAATTAAATAAACATAACACTATCATATCATTTCATCAAAGGTTTCATGAATGTGTGAGTAATTTGATAATATATGAACGTGATTAATCACACTAGTAAATGATCTCGTTTCTTAATAAATCACCTGTTCAGTGAATCAGTAATCTATACATATAATAAAATTGTCACTGATCCATTTCTGTATCCATATCTGTTTTTTTTAACAATCAGTTAAAAAAAAAAAAGAATTTAATAATCTCTTATTGTAATACCATTGCTGCTTACCAGTTGGTAGGTTTATTGTTTTTACATACTTTAGTAAGTACAAAGGGTACGTTTTATTAATCAAAATCTACGCGTACGAAGTCGCAGGCACAGCTAGTATAAAAATATTTTTGTTTAAGGTGTTGTCTGTGATTCGGTTCGATAGCGTTAAAATCGATACCTGACTGAAAATCGGTAATTTTTCAGCCAAATTTTAGTCAAAACCGTTACTATTCTTGGTATTATTTGTGAAAATTTAAATAAAAACGTACTTAAGGAAAAAATTGCAAAAATGATACACATTATTTTAAATCATGCCCTTATAATATAAGAGTCCGCAAGAAGTCTAAGAGTCATAAAAGTTGAAGTATATAGTCAATATTTGTGGTAAGTTCCTAAGGGTAATGACCTGGAATGACTCCTTATATTTTGTATGACTCAAGTTCTGACAGCTTGCGGTTTATTATTGTACCATATATTCTTCGTCAAGTATATACATGTGTAAAAATCAAATTAAAATTCCTATCAAAATCAAACTCAAACTTGTGAAAACTTAAAACAATATAAATCAATGTAATAATTTCACGAATCCTCATACTTCAACAAAATTAAATTTTCGCAAGAAATTCTTCATGTCTGTTTATTTTTATGACATGATAAATTTTTGATTAATAGCATTTAAAACGACGAAAACAGAGATTGAGAATTTTTACGTAATTTTTAATAACAATGTATTCATGGGTAATAAATTTTGTGTAGATCACGTAATCGGTTGAATTTTCAACTTTGCCCATATACTGTTATAAAATATGTTATCATTATAAATCATTATAAGGGCTTACGGTATGACCCTTTGAATTCCGACCTAATTACGCAAGTCGCCTGTACTGAAGATTGATTTCTCTTAAGTAATTTACTTGTATTATTTTTTCTCATATTTTTTATTTAATAGATGTACAATATTTTACATGTACAAGTCATAAAGCATTAAGTCAGAAAAAATAAGTTATTTCAATTTGAATATAACAATTAATATATTATTTTATAAGTATACATTTTAAGTTATTATATAGAACAGACTAAAAATTAGAATAATTGAAATATGTAAAAAAAAATTAATGAAAAAATTTTTTTTTTATTAACAAGATTTATAGATGATTGGGTTGTATAGATTTATTTCTCTTCACCCAAAACTAAAACAATCCGTATAATATTATATTTTTTCTTACATTCAAGATTAACAAAGAATTTTAACGTCGGAAGCGACAATTTCCGTTCTAAAATGACAATGCTGAAACCTAACCAATTCTGAGCATTACCCTAGAAGCCTTGACTACTGCTAAACCACGGCTAAAGCAATTAAGCAATTGAGGAATTATAAACCTTGGCAAGAGAAAATCCAACATCTAATCTGACTTAGAATAATTGCGAAGGCTTTGTTAGTTGTTATTTTTATTACATTATATATACGTTTGAAGATTTTAATGTCGTATAATAAAAACGTGTGGTTGATTGTAATTAACATATATAAAAACAAATATATATTACTTTATATTTTTATACATATGGAATGAAAAATAAACCGATATGGGAAATCGTTCCGTTGTTCTATCAAATGAATCGCTCTATATTATTTTTTTTATTTATTTATTAAATATTTAAATAAGCTTAACATGGCTAAACATGTTGATAGTTTTTTTTGTTTAGGAAATCATTATTTCGCACAAATCCCGTATAGATTCAGTAGGTCATTGTCATCCAAAGCGAAGATAATTTGGTTCGCTTCTCTATACAATTATCCGTAAAACTTTTATCGCAACGCCGAACTGTGAACTCGATTGCATAATTTTTTTGCAACACAGTTTAAGTAAATTTCCTTTCTTTTTCATAGTATTAGTTCAAGTTCATATTACGGTCTATTTCAGCGTAATGTGCGCGATGTGTAACGATAATTAATACCAACTACTTATTTTTTACCCGATTAAGCAATTTTGTTATAATGTTGGTAGATAGTTGTTTTCATTAAAATTTTTAATTATAATAAATTAAAAAAAATATACACATACCATCGATCTTCGGAGTCCACTTGTCTCCTGTAGGAACGGCAATTGTTGCGGAAACCAAGAGAAACAGGACAGCAATCCTTACACAAACACCCATTTTTTTTTTATAAATTTTAATTAATTATAATTTTAAACGTTAGACGCAACTATTTCCCGCGTGCAGTCGGTTACATTTACGTCAGCACGTTCGATGCCCGCCGCTGTATGTCAACAACTGAATTCAACGGATCCGCCGGCAGACTTTCTATCAGCTGTATGCGCAAGCGCATACATATGAACAATATGGTCGTGCATGCGCTTTGTGCTTTACTTATTTTCTTATCTGGTTGCTTACTTAAAAGTAACAATGATTAATCAATTGTGACTAATGTATTGAAATAAAGGCTTATCTTTTCAACGTTATGTATTTTTCATTATAATACTGATAACTTAACATATTTGGATTTCTGACAACATATAAATTCAAATGTTACAAAATAATGAAAGGTTATTTATTTTATTGTTTATCTTCTAAGCCTTCTTAAAATATTATACTCGAAGGCCATCTAAAAACTTTTTATATAAAATATTTTTTAGCTATAACTATGAAAGTGTTAGTACATTTTAATTAGAACTACAATACCTAGACCACGTAAGACTACTTTAGTCAGAAAAAGAAGACCCAAGTCGGTACTCGTTGACCCCGACGACGCGTTCACAGTAGGTAATAACGTGTACGCGTAGGCATAATTGACACCACACAACATACAGACACACACCGTCTGTACCGGTATAGACGAGGTCCCAACTGAGTAAGTGCTCCGTTGCTCCGGCGTTCTGCCGTCGGAGGACGCTAGTGTCCAAATTTCCTTAGCTTCCCTCCTGACTAACGACGCCCCGAGCCGAGGTCCGTGTCTCAATCTGAGACGCCCTCGGGACGTCGTTCCCCATGGGGGCCCATCTGGCCCCCCCTTTTTAAGGGTGGGTCTCCTGACCCACCCATTCCCCCGGTGACGCTGTAATAGCCAACAGGGCTAACAGCATAGACAGACAAAAAAAAAAAAAAAAAAAAAAAAAAAATACAATACCTACTTTGAATGTAACAGTCGCTTGAGTTGATTCTATTAATATTACATTGGTAAATAACATAAAGCAAAAACGTATTCATTCAATAGTTCATAGATTATAAATCAATCTTTAGAAAACCATTCAATAAATTTAACAAGGACATGGTTTTCAGTTGGCACACTATAAAGTAAGAAATTTGAATATAAACCCATGCTATCACATTAATCTTAATAACCTGTAAGTGTGAGAGACTGGTGCCTAAAAAAGGCATAAAATCACCATTCACCAGGTCACCAGGACCCACCACACCGGGAAAGTCAGCTAGATATGCGCACAAGGAGTAAGAAAATTATAGTCTGATTTAATTATTCTCAAAAATTGAGGATTTTTTTTGGAATAAAAGTAATAAATAATAATAAATTTAAAACATAAATTATATATTTTAAGATGTGCACTAAACTTGATAAACTTTTACGTAGGTATATTCAGTAGATTTTCTGTTTCGCTATAAGTAAAAGATTTTGGCCAATTCGTTATTGTCGTTTTAGGTTGATGATAGATATTATGTAATTGAAGGTTAATTTTATTGCATAAATAGTTAGCTAAGAAATGATAATGTTTCTTAGCTAAAGCAGTAGTAACTGCGATATTTGGACAAATCTTATGCTTCCTTCATTTGTTAGTATTAGTGATGCGCCGAATAGTGGTTTCACCGAATAACTGAATACCGAATACTATTCGGTTTATCTTTTAGCAAACCGAATATTCGGTCGAATTATTCGGTTGACCGTTTCATTGTTTGTTTCTCATATATAGGTTCTAACAATTATGTTACATGTAGCTTCTGGCTAAATGAATAAATATATATAATATTCTGGTTAACAAAAATTGAGGTTTAAAAATAAATGCTGATTTAAGGTTCCAAATAAATGTCGACTATACTAAATACTAATTGTAGGTTAGGAATAATAAAATAAATATGTTGACCTGATATTTTTCGAAATAAATGTTGATTTGAAGCTTAATTGCTTTATATTAATAAACTTCATTCAATACAATATTTATGTTTTTAGTTTTGTGTTTTAATTCTTTGCCGTGTCGTGCAGCTAAGAAAATAGAAATAGGTACTCGAACATCCCATATCTTGTACAAATCTATGTTAGTAACAAAACTATTTATTTTTTGTTCCAGTTAAATATTATTATTGTAGCAAATTATTTTGAACAGTTTATTGAAAGATAAATATTAATCAATTTTGAATAAATATAAATTCTTGTAAACAATTTCAAACATTAAAATCAATGGTTGTGTCCTCCAATGTTATTCTATTTTGCATTTGATACATTGGTTGGCTCCATTCGGATGAAGACGATTATATATATAATGCTTAAGTCATCAAGGGGGTTTCGACACGCTAGCTCAATTAGCAAGAAGACGGGACGGTATCCCCAGAGGTCGCAGATTGGAGTCCTACCTGTAGATGATTTTTTCATAATATTTAATCTAGTTTAATAAAAAGAATTACATTTGATTGTACAATAATTGTTATAAAATAGAAAATTGATTGTAGTCATATTTATTTCTAACGCATTTTGCAGGCACCTTTCAATGCTTCTACTGGGTACAACTGAGAATTCACATATCAAAATTAAAAATAAATATTGTTAATATTCATATTTTACATATTTAGTAACCATACCACCTCCTTCGGTTATGTACCAACATCATCAAAAGACTCCCCGTGGCGTCTTATGATCTCTTGCTAAGTACTGCCTACTTGATTTTATTTCTTCCGGTGTGATAGTCACTCCTGCATTTAAAAGTTTTTATTAATAATATTAAAACATATATTTGTGCAATGCCTTCTTCCGTAATAAAAGTTTTATTTATCACAGCGTAGGTTATTTTTTTTCAACTTGACCAATTATTAACGAAATATGGACAATATTTATAAAATATTTTTTAATATATCTGCTAATATCTAATAATAGCAGACATAATTAATATACAAATAATCATATATGATACTTTTTGGTTTTGCGTTTTTGTTTGATCTTAATAGTGCGTAAGTATTTGTAAAATGTATTTTTCTACTGGATATACCTTGTATTTATGTAGTGTCAGATTCGAGACGCACGGATTCAAGAAGTTTCAAGTCCATTGACGAGAACCCGGAAAGACCTTATAATAATAAATAAATAAGTAATGCCCTACAAAGATCACTAATACTTCCTCTTGAAGTTTTATTCATATTCAATAAACATAGTATGAAAAAATTATCTATACGTGCAGGACTCGTACCTAAGACCGTATGGAATATCGTAATGTCGTTGTGCCAATTGAGCTACCGTGTCGCTACCCGATTTCATTAATCTTGCATTCTATGACTAATAGTAATTATCGAAGGAGAGAGTGTATCTACATTATAGACTTCTTTCAGAAATACTAACCAATGTTTCTAATGTTACATTGAAAAGATGTCAAAGCCGATATTAATATTTAAATTGTAGATCCATTCATTCATTAATTATTCATTCATTCATTAATATTTTAATTGTAGATATTTTAATTGTAGATATTTTAATTGTAGAGTTTTGCTAAACTTCTAAACCGTTTCTCAAAATAGTTGTTCCAACCTTTATATATAGATATATTTTTAATGTGGTACCACCATCCATCCATCCATCATATGGGAAGTTATATATAAGAACGGCCTTATATCTTGTGTATTTCTAAACGTACAAAAATATTTTTGGTTCGAATACAAATCGGGTGGTATATAATAATAAAGGCCGCTAACAGACCGTGTATTCTAACAAAAAAGATGTCCTTAACACTATTTTTATGGATAATTAAACTCAAAAGTACCTACACAAAACCACAAACTCACTAATTATGGTAAAGTATATTAAGACAAATATATATTTTGATTATTTCATCATCACAGATGTAAGTCTGTAAGTGGCCTATCTTATGTATTTTTTTTTGAGACGGTATGAGACGGTTACCCTGCAGGGAGGTAATTTCACGTTGGCAACGGAAGAGGTTGTATATGAACTGATAGCATTATAGAAACATGCATATAACACTTGAAAAGACCCATAATATAGTTCCAGGGAAAATATCGGTATAATTTTACACATCAGTCGTTCTTTAGAAAAGTAAGCAGACTAAAAACAATTAAATGTATTATATGTTATATTATTTAATTAAGTATTTTTTTTACCTTCTAATTATAAATTTAAAGCGATCGAACCTAGAACATGCTCCGGCGCAGTGCAATTTGCAACACTTATTGTCGACGGAAGCCACTTGTCGAAACGCAACGCGTGAAGTGTGAAGGCCGCTAGACGATCCGGTTTTCATTGTTCCATGTTCTTTATTTTAGATATGGATTTTGGGCTATTTGTGTTAGATTATAGTGCTGTATTATTGTACTTAAACAAGAATATATAACCATTACATATATTTACCCGGGTATACTATATTATATTATTATTATATTATTTTTATGATTTTATAACCAAAATCACGTTTCTTTTGTTTTTTTGTGAAAATTGTATTTCTTCGAAAAAATAGCACTAATTTCTGCAATAAAAACATCCAATACTTACGTTACAACTCTGATAATAAACCATATAACCAAATTTTAAAACCAAAAAGTATTTGTTTGGTTAAAAAATATTTATATAAAATGATGAAATTTTAAACGTGCAAAGATAAATGGACAGTATTTAAAATAAAAATGAATGTCTGTTGTATCAAATGTGTGTATCAATGTGTGTATCAAAAACGTACATGTTACAATTAATTTAAAAATATATATTGAAATCGGCTGAGATGGAAAATACATTTGTCTAGGAAAAAAAAGAACGAAGTCTTTGTTTTTAGTAAATACTACTTACATATTTGAAAATATATTTTCATTCTATATTTATATAAATTTACTACTTACATACCTAAATTAATTATAACGTTAATTTTTTTAAGAGCGCCCTCTCTTACGAATACGAAAAAGTTATGACATTGTAATAAGTCTACTATTCTGATCTAGATGGCAGTTATTATTTTAAGTATAGTGCCATCAATAGTAAAACATATTATAAAACTAGGGACTCTTTTACCTAACATACAAACTAGTTCGTCTACTGAATAATAGATGTCGTTGTAACCTTGTCTCATAACTTACATACTAGATGGCGCTCTCCTGATTTGAGTTTGAATATTTGTATTATATTATTTGACATATTATTTTCATAATAAGGTAACAATTCGTGTAAATATTAGAGTTTCCGTTTATCTTCTTATGCATTTAACACGTAAAAACTGTTGTTGTTATTCATCTTTTAAATTAATCATTTAAAAGTATTCTTTTTAGAAAATGTGTAAAAGGTGTTATCGGTAACCGTTGGTATCAATTAAAGCGTGAGGAGCGTAAAAATTAAACAATACATATCGTCGAACAAGGTTAAGATTATTTTCTATATCTTGCTTTACGACGTTCAAGTTTTTCTATCTGCTATTGCACAATACTATGGATTTCATACTTTAAATTTGCCCTGGCTTTGCAAGCGAAGTGCCGACATCAATAAGCCTGAACTATAAATGAATTACCTATTATGAATAGTTTTTTCTATGTAAACCAAAAATGATTTGAAAATACAACAATTGCCATAACCTACTTAGTGATTTTAATAGTAAGGAACATAAAGATGTTCATTTAGTTATGTGGATAGGGCTATATAATTTGTACACTTCAATACCTATATACTCGTGGATCACAAACTTTTTTACATGTTGTTTTTAATTACAAGTCCGTCGATTCGCAGTGTGTTATGTTCGTTGTATTTTCAATAATACCTGTGTCAATTCGAACTTTTTTATGTTCGATGTGCTTTCAATAAAACGAATCTGTCGCTTCGCAGTATGTTGTTTGCGCTTTCAATAAAACGATTGTGTTTCTTCGCAGTGTGTTATGTTCACTGTGATTTGTTGAATGTGCCCTAACTGAAAACTTTAACACGCTGTATTTAGATGCAATGGTCTCATAAAGTTTTAGTAGTTTTTAAATGATTCACGATTATATGAGTACATACATAGTATAGTGTAGTATAGACACTATACTATACTATACACATATACTAATGGCAGACAGAATATCTAGAGCTTTTGTATGGTCTATTTCTATAGTTATCTTAAAAGTTTGTTTTCTAACATAAGCCTTATTAAACTCGTTTAGATTGAATGTGTAGTAAAAAATAAGGACTTTGAAAAGTAGCACATTGGTTATGTAATAATTATTGAACTGAAAACTATTTTTAAATTTGGAACTTCTCCGATATTAACATACAAAAGAAAATTAAATGGTATAATAATAATAAAAATAAGAAAATGGAATAAAATAATAGGGCCATATATTTTTATACAATTTATTGTATTATTATTAAGTCTGTATTTAAATTAATTCGTTGTAACAATTTTTTAAAAATACTGTAAAGCTATATACAAAATGTCGTTGACATTTACATGGTATCAGTTCGTTTATTAAAAATATCGGCACAGTTTAAGTAAAACTAAGTTATAAATAAGCACCTTAAATAAATAAGCTAAAAGTCTTTCGTTTATAAAACGGCGGTAAAGCCCACTAGTAATACTTACTGAGATTAAATAAAGAAAGTATTATACAACAGATCACGAAGCAAACGAAATAAATATTAGAATTCGAAATAAATATTCAGAAGATATAAAACAGCAACTTAAGTACAAAGAGAGGTGCGGAGGAACTTATGAAATATATTCAATAAATTAATATTTACCAACTACAGAATACTAAATATCACAGAAATAATACCCATTACTTATTCAACATAACGTATCGTCAAGAAATTATAATTTTCAACGTCTCACGTGTTAGAGAGCGAATTAAATAGTCTAATAATAAATAAGTACAGCTGACAACACAGGGGCACGTAATAAATACTTAAACAAATTTAAATACAAAATAATTTTCATCTCATTAGAGATACAATATTACGATTATTCTTAACTCTTTTGTTTCCTAACTTCTGTCTCATTTTGGCGTTGAAGGCAGCACATTTTCTATCACCCTTTTTACTAAGAGGACATCTAAATTCAGAATACCAATTGTTTAAAAAGTTTCCGTAGCCTCTGAACGCGATGTAATCGTTTTTGATGCACTGCGTCGCCTCCACTTTTCGATCCAACGTATCCAATTTCATACGATTCTTATCGAAGACTGGTACTGGTAAATGGACGTCAAACATGCTCTCTTCTATTTCAGCGATGGTACTGGCTAACTTATTCAGTGTAGTTGTAAGTAACTTTGTCCGAATTACTATGTAGTTTGTGAACGGCTCATCGTAGAAGTATAGCTGGACGTTCAACAATATTTTGAAGATCACTTCGTATTCCTTCAGCGTCTTGTACAGTTTCGGCATCAAGTAGGTAAACTGTAACAAACAGAAACATCTATAAGTATAATCGCGTACGTAAATCTTAACAATATTTTACAAATCTTAATAAAATTTCGATTAACTGATTGCTTGAAGAGGTGTATGTTAGAATTAATGTAGCATTTATATTGCGAATATTTAGCGACGCAGCCAATTTGTGTCGAGGCTGCACAAGTTATATGTAAGTATTTGTGTCTGTGTAACTCATATAATTGTGACATTATAGAACTATGTTTACATCTCGGAATATTCCGATATTATAATATTGATATATTAGGATAGGTTTCAAAGAAATTGTTCTTATATGGAGGAAAATTCTTGTATTTTTCTATGAACGTGTTATTTATATTCCAGTTCGATGAAGAATGTGGATATTTATAATAGAATTTCTTTGTACGTTGGTGACGTTAATAAATATTGATTAAATTATTTATTTTTATCATAAATACAATCGTAGTTCTAGTTAATTAAATATACTATTCTATTGTTACGATTTATCATAAAAGTAGTTTAACCTACGACAACAGAATACTGATGGTAAGTAAGTAAGTATAAGTAACAAATCACATACCAGAAAAGCCGGTTTATCTACAACTCAATCTTTATTTAACATTGTCTTTTAAACAATGTTTTAAGTAAAGGCAATAAATAAATCTTAATCCATGAAAGTAAGTATAAAAATATTTAAAATATGAATACAAAGTTATGATCAAATATTAGTTTACAAGGAAAATTGTTTCACGAAATATAATTTCCGTTTCAATTCCATTGTTATTGGAAATTACACTCGTAAGTTATAGGAAGTAAGTCTTATCGTGAAATTATGTCATCCGCTGAAAACTAGCGCCGTATGATGAGTAATTCAGGAAAACAGTCCGTATCAATTCATTCATTCGAATTATGAATGAACGAATGAATCGTAATTCCCAGAAAGAGATACTATTGAGTGTCTCTTGTAATTAACGTAAATCATATTCGAGTTATTCGCCTGAAACACTTGTGAATGATCTGACTCATTGTGTATTACTAATAATACTTCCGAATGACTTATGTTTCATTTAGAATATAATATGTATGAATTGAAAGGATGTAATAAGATGTTTGGAGGATCAAAATCATTCGTTCTGATTATCAAATCACTACTAGAACTGCTTACTCAAGAAAGCTGACATTTGGAACATAACCTATGTTTTATTTTATTTCATAATGTGAGCATTCGCTAAGAAACAGATTTTGGTAATAACATCTTTAAGAATAAGAAAAGGGAGGAGAAAATTAGTTTAAGTCTTTGTTCTTAAAAGGATGAAGTCGCGGGGAACAGCTGGTTAATTATATAAATTTTAGTCAAACAGAGCAAGGAAATGAGGTAGTAATACCGTAGTAACGTACACATAGTAGTACCGTAGATTTTGTAGTGGAACAGACTGGTGCAGATACATAAAACAATTTAGCTTAAAGTTAATAGTAAATACTTTACAGTGTCATAAAATCACTTCTCTTAGGCATCCTTCATCCATTGTGAGGGAGCGACTATGAAATCGTCGACGATAATAAAAGCGACTGGCTCTGTTAGCAAATATGGCGGAATATTAAAGCTCAGAGCCGACAATAAGCCATACATTAGCCTTAAAGAGCTAAGTCTAACCGAGAAACGTGTTGGAGACAAACGCTGTGCGCCGGAATCATAAGTTCACATTCGTCTCACTTGGACAAATAATGTGTTTTTAACATTTCATGTTGTTTTGTTAAATCGTAAATACTGAGCAAACACTATCGCCACAGCGCGGGCTGTCAGCGTGAAAGCGTCCAACTTAACACCTGTGGAATGCTAGCTTTAGTGTCTTCATGCATATAAGCTATTATGTATTAAAGACTGTATCACAGCTGTTGAGTAAACTATTTTATTTTGAACTAACTTATATATATTATTATAATAAAAATCTCAATAATTGTACGTGAATCATCTTTTACTTGGAATTGGAATCTTATTAATCCAACTGGTATTCGCAATGTTACTTTTAAAAAAGCTTTGACTCCTAATCACCAGATCTATCTCTACGGATATTGATTTGAAATAAAAAAAAACTAATATTTAAATAACTATGAAACAATTTTATATTAGAATGTCTACACTATGCTTTAGTTTCTGTTTTAACATCTCATTCAAGGTGTATTTAATTTTTAAATTGTTCATAAGTCAACTAAGCCCAAGCGTAGCTGAGATCACTTGAATTCTAACGCTTTCTTTGCCCAAAGTTCAATATTTGAATTTCTTAAGTGGATATGCATTGACGAACTGTTGAAACATACACAAGAAATATTTAATATTTAATATTCATTGACATGGATACTGGTCGACTCTACACTAGTATGCCAGAATATAAGTAAGTGACCAAGGGCTCACAAATGTAAGGACATCAGACACTTCATGTACACACTCATTGTCCCGAACACATTAACTTTTGTGTACTAATTAGTGGGTGTCCAATATGAATACTTAATAGATATTCTCGCTCCAAATGTGTGTTCGGCAAATAATAAAAGCTTAGAAGATCCGTTATGATGCTGGATATTTTGTATCGGTAAAGCGGCGGTGATCAAACAATTGTATTAGTAGTCAATAAAAGCATAAGTATAGTATGCAAAAACAAAAATAACAAGATTATTTTAAAAAGATATGTTTGAACTTAAATTACAATAATAATAATAATACTCCAAAAGAGTTAAGAAATAAAATATACGAATGAAACAAAGCATAATTTTTGTAAGGCTAGTTGGCGGTGTATGCGTCCTAACCGTTCGTCGAGATTGCGTGCGCAAAACGGAATCTGTCGGTGTCCATCTATGCAAATTTCCTCGAAACATTTAACTGGATCCTTGGTTTGCTTCGCTCCCACTGCGACTAAAACAAAGCCAGCCTCTCTAAAGATTTTTAAATTACTCTTTTTCTTATTAATATTTACACTGAGACTGGACACGTTTGAGACTCCGTCTTGCTTACACGCTCATTTGTATTGAGTTTTAGTATTGGTATTGTTAATGTTATGAATAATATTATATTTGTTACATTGTAACCTTTGTTATTGTTCCACATATTTGTTGCGTTTGATTATAAATATGGCGTTTTAAACCGCCTAAATAAAGGTATATTGATCGTTCAGGGCTAATAACTGTGTGCCAAATGTTTAATACTATACTAATTTGAAAACAAAATGCGGCTCTGAAAATTAAGGGTTTGCAAGCCTAGTTATTGCCCTTAAGTACAATGTGAAGTAAATAAACGGGGTACAAAGACCGGCCACGTGTAATTTGGCCCGATGAAAACTCATTTAAGCTGCTATAGTCAAGTCTCGAGCATGGCTAATGTACACGAAGATTCTTTGTCTCAAATAAAGCAAAAATAAATTAAAATAACGTAAAAACACTATGGTAACAAAAAGAATGATGGGTTGGGCCACCACACCCTCGAGACGCGAAATGATCGGCCACGGTAATTACACTGTCAGTCTGTTTAAAGCAAACCTCAAATATAAAAGGCGCCTACGTATCATAAAACTTCCTAAACGATGTCGAAAAAATATGAACACTTCAGAAGTTAATCGAAATATAGGTTGGTTAGATATATCTAGATTTTAACTGACCTTTCGTTCTGCGATCGACCTTCCTTTAGCCGAAATTTTGTAATCATGGAAGTGGATGTCGACGAAGTTAACCGCTGGCAACCAGCTGGGCATTCCGTCGTTATATTCTCTCGTTTCGTTCAAAACCTTCTTGCCGTGATCGAAAATCCTTTTCGTATTCCTTAATTTGTGTTTGATCTTTCTTGTGACAGTTTTATAGTTTTCAGTGTTAGGGTTTTTTGACCGTTTCACTGATATTTCTTTGGTTAGTTGTGCCATGCCTTCCGGTCTTCTTTGGTGCCGTCTCTTGTGTTCAACCGCTCGTGCGTCAACCGGCGTCATACACATGGCGATTATTATAACTACGGACACAGCTACCAATAGCCTTTTAGGAAAACCTGGAACAATAGAAATATTTTTTAAAATAAGGAATTTGGTTAGAATATCATTGAATTACTGAACATTTTTCTGAATTATCTGTGTCTAATATAACAATAAATTATTAAAATTCAACGCGAGTGCATTCCTATTAAGCGAGCATTGTTGAAGAATGACATAAAAAATAATAAGCTACGTAATCATCGTAAACCCGGTACGATGTACATATTGTTCTTCTACAATCTCCATCATCAGACTACTTTCTGTGAGACCATTAGGCCCGAGTGAACGCACGTGATTTTTTAAACGAATCCGTCTTGACTGAACGAGTTTTTTAAAGAATAATATTGAGTGACTTTTTATATAAAGTATTAAGTTTTAAAAATTTTATTGTTAAAAAATCATACACGTTTCCACTTAAAGTTAACGTTTGGCTTTTATTAAAGTTTTGATGTTTGCGCCTGAGCCATAAAATATGTTTTATGTTCGAACAGAGACTCGGCAATTCTGTAGAGCGCCTCTGTCGAACTTCACAAGAGAAACACCACCAACTTGGAATTGCTTTGTACTTAAGTGCTAAAATGTAGAAGGTTATCCTTGTAAATACAGCGAAGAATTATTGTGCATGTAACGCTAAACAAATTTGAATCAAATAAATTGCAAAAAAGAATTTACTTTTAAACCAAATAAACAAACGTAAAATTATCTAACGTAATATATGATATAATGTATAACAGGAACTTCTATCTGCGTTACGTCGAACGAGGATAAGCCGAGGTTTATGGTAAGTGAATCATTAGGTCAATTTGTGACGTTGTCAATCGAATGTGTGCTAAGTAAATATACTGTAGATAAAATAATGATAAAAGAGAATTATTAGTAAACTGCGGTGCACGTAGGTTTTACGGTGTGCTTTTTTTACTCTGTAACCATTGTTTGTGATCACTGACTTCTATATCTATGTAGAATGCATTGTTGAGATCTACAACGCTAATATATTACCACGAAAACGTGTACTGTAGGCTATATTTTTCGCATTGGGATTTCCCGACTATTTATCGTTACACGGAATAATGATTTTGCGTCACTTTAATCCAACGTTTAAATGATACAGCGTTAATTTATATCTATTAACATACAAGACCAAAGCGAATCGGATATACGTTTAAAATAATTAGCTTCCAAAAAAGCATTGTAATCGATCGAGTTTGGGACGGTTTGGTATCGGATGTCATTCGATGAGTTTCAGCGAAGTTCCTTTGATTGAACGCCGACGTTGTTGGACATTCACTCACGAATTGCTGGCTAAGCTGTATAGCCTTAAGTATTGTTCGATTCCAAAAACGTTCATGAAACGATAATTGCAGCGATATTAAATATATCGTTATTATATGTCATATATCCTTATATATAATTTATTCAAGATTTTGTATAATTATTTTTTATTTGGAAGTATTTATTTATTTTAAATCACCAATATTATAAGTTTGTTTAGCACTTTTGTATTGTTTATATTCGTTTTATCTTTTGTTTGTTTACAAGATATAATATTTACATCTACCTTCAAGTGTCAAACAGTTAAGTTATTCGCACGGTACTTGAATAGCGTTAATTAATTTATAAATCAAATGTCAAACACATAACAATTAAAAAAAAATTAAATCACACACCAGTTAAAATGACATCCATGAACAACGCATTGATGTAGCTCCTCTGTCAAGTTCATATTAATTTGGAAATATCCAAATATCGTTCCAAATTATTAACAAAAAACTGAATCAAACACTATATAAAAACTGTCGCACAAGTCACAAATGTATCCTGGACGCGAGTGATAATTTCGCACGACAAAATGTCACCGCACCGAGTGCGAGACCGGCGCGCGGGCAGTCGACGCTCGTAGAATGAGCGCCGAAATGAGGCACCGTACGTCAAATAGCCGGTCAACCTCTGCGAAAAACCCTTACAACCGACTCCGACCCTCGGAGACTGCCTTTCGTTGCTGAATTTTTCATATATTTTATCAAAGTGAAAGTTGTGTAATTTTATGAAATTGTTTTATCTATTTGCGATTTGGTGTAATCCGTTTTTTATCTTATATCGGCAATGTATTTTATGATATGTTAATTTATTTCATAATATTTATGAATGTTGAATTAATTAATCATTTTTATTAGATCATCGATAGTGTATAGATTAAATTTATTAAGTTAGTAAAAGTTTTCTCAGATGACGTCTCCATACCATTCGCTTTCTACATCTTGCACAAGTAAACTATTATTCGGTTAGACTTCGTGAATCATCGATGAGTCTATCCTAAAGTGACTTTTATCGGGCGTTAGTTTAGTTTCACGAGCACGTGAATGCGGATTTAATATTTAGATACAATAGTGATTATGTGTTAATTTTTTAAGCATTCATAATTTCATAATATGACATACATTTAATATATTTGTAGTGTAAATATTGTTAATATAAGGCTCCGTTCACTATTTACAACTGTTTATTAATGGTTCTTATGATTAAATTATTATCAAATGTCAATTGAACGTGTATCGTTTTGTTATATCGCTAAATGATGACAGTTATTGAGTTTAATCGGTGATCTCATCCACCAGGAATACTTGCTGATTTATGCATGAGAAGAAATACCTTAGTACCTTTTCATTATAATAAAACAAATATTTAGCTTTTACATTACAATAAAAGTTTGTTCGTTTTCTTTTTAACATACGTTGTTAGCAAACACGACGCGAAAAAGAATCCAAGGACTAAACTGGAAGGTAAACTAAGTTAAAAAATAAAAACATATCCTTGTATGGGAAAGACTTGTACCCGACACAGATAAAGTCACATAGATGCAATGTTTATGCAAAACTTGTATATTGTAAGTGAAATATTAAAAAATTATTTGACCTACTGTCGTTTTCAAGCTGGCCTACACTTCATAAATCTAGACTGTGGTTTGTGGTGTAAGCATTTGAGCGTCCACTTGAATATTTACTTTGACACGTTTTTTGTCCCGTGGTTAACAAGGCAACGCTATTGTACTCCACCGCGTATTGATAGAGTCAATAGAAGATTATTATGCATAAGATTAATAACACTTCTAAAGTTAGCTTTTTATTTTTACCATGAGAATGTAGTTCATTGTGTCAGATAAATAAAGAATATTATTTTACGTTTTTATCCAAGTAATTGTAAATTTGATCATTATTGAAAGATAATGGGACATGGAATTCATAATAGGATAAATTATTATGACAAATTGATTAATAATGAGTGAGTACAATTATTTTTTGCTCAGTAATAGGAGATTCCTCGCGATTCCTTCTTGTGACACAACTTTCGTCAATTAACTGTTTTTATGAGTGAATGAGGTTGTAATTAGTTTAAGTAGAGACTTTTCCGGTCGGCAATTGTGCTGCGGTTCGCACAAATTAATTTTATTGTTTTTGTATTTTCGATGTGTTTTTGTTTTAATACTGTTCAGGTTTATTATGACAGTTCAGTTCAGGTTTATTATGACAGTAATCGCCGTTTCATCTATAATTTAATTAACACAGAATTGATAATAATATAATATTTTTTTATTTTAACAGGAATCTACATACAGATAATACAGCAATTGTGCGTAGGCTCAATAATATTATATAATCATATATAATTTTCTGTTTATGTCTGAAAAGATTGTCTTTAGTATGAGTCAGGGATTTTCCATTTTTTGGGAAGACACGTCACGCGAAATGTCTCTGAAAGCCTACAAGAGCGGTGTCGAGTCTCTGATGAATTTTCTATTACTCATGCTTGGAGGTTTATTAAGTTTGAATATCAATATTTATAATTAATTTTCATTCATACATTTAAATGATTACATACAATTCATTTTTATTCATACAATACATAAAATAATTAATTATTATAAATATCAAATTATAATTCATGTGTTGTTTTATATTTTTTCAGTCAAGTATTCTATTAGTTAAAGGGCCTCGAATATTCGAGTATGTAGTTTCTGTTAATTTAGGTTTACCGTAAACTGAGTTCGGCTTCCGCACCTGCCATTGGTATTGTTCCCGCCACAAAATAAATCATACTGAGCCGTACATAATTCTAACTTATTTACCCTTAATGCCACAGACTATGAAACTGTCAGCAAATACCTCAGAAATATTGCAGTGTCCTAGTACTTTAGACTTTTGACATGGGTCAAGTGTGTTGTGGTGAAGAATACAGAGGTATAGCTTGGATTTACTTTATGAATAACAAATTAGTTAACCGATGTAACAGCTTTTCTATAGATATATATATATATTTTTAAAAGATATTAAATCTTATCTTTTTAATATTAACTATTTATTTCGTTAAATGATTTTCTTCAGTCCACTTATTGTAACATTTTTTATTATCCTCATTAAGAATGATATAATAATTATATTTCCTCCATTGTTTGATCAGCTTAGGAAGATATAGAGGATATTCTTTATTACGGACATAATAAGGAATATAATGTCTTCCTAAAGTTTATTTTATATAAATAATAAAAATCTACCTTTATAAAAAGATGAAGGTACTCTTCCAGAGGAACATCCACAGGATTCATTTGAGGAGGTCATGGTGGATTTTTATTATCACAGATAAAAATATCTTTGGTTTAAATCACTTGATCACTTAGTGCAACAAATAATTTCACTGACACTAAACAGCTGTTATATCCAATTAAATATCTTCTGTTCCGGACACGCGGCGGTTAGGTTCAGTTGGCCGCGGTAAGTGTAATGTGTGTCCTGTACAGATTTCTACGGCTTTTATGTAGTTCGCGGACCGTCCCGTGATAAAGGGTGCAAAAAACAGATTGTTTGCAGGAGGGCCTGCCATTACGTCACAGATTTGACGTCGCGCGCGTTCAGCACGTAAATGGACACATGCTTCTACGCAATGGCTTGTTCAAATAAACAGCATGTGTTCCCTAGCCGGATCTTGGAGCGGTGTGAAAAACTGTTTGTATGTCACCCGTAGCACGTATAACGTAGTGTGCCTTATGTGGTGAGGCTGTAGACGTTGCTTTATTGTTATACATTTTTTTATATTTTTTTTTTATTTCATTTTTAATAAATCGTAATTTTATTTTTATCTTCGATTTATAAATGAAATCGAAGGTCGTGTAATGTTACCTTGTATTACGATGCTGTCTTGAACGCCATTAGCGGTGTAATAAAAACTATAGAACTTTCTTTACTCAAATTTGTGTTTTAATTTACAGAAATAAGGGTTAATTTGAAGTAACGTGGATTCGCAGGTGTTATAGATTAAGCGGTGTGTTTTAAACTTCAAACGATGTTCAAAATAAAATGAGTATGGCTGAAAAAAATGTTAAATTAGACGATACGCAGAGCTATGACGCCATGATACTTTGTTTGTTTTTAATAATTCTGGCAGTAGTTGCTAATTAATAAAGAAATTCACCAATTACAAGTTCTGAAGCTATTCAAAAATAACAGTGGGGTGTTCCTTCCATCAGCATCCCGCCTCCCAGCGAGCCGCCTCTCAATGTGAATCCCGAAATAGTCCCATGTGATTGGTTGCTTAAAATAAGCCCTTTGCCTATTACATATAACAAGTGTTCATGGATTACTTCGCTCTAACTAGAGCACTGTTTGTATGAACTCAATAAAAAATAACAAGATTCACAGCTTTATTTATATCGATATATCTGTATCTACGGTCGTATCTTAGCTATGATTTATCTTTTTCATACAAATGTTCAATGTTTTGTACAATTAAAATCCAAATATTAATATTTATTAATAAAATATTCTGAAACGTAAAAATTATATATTTTTACATGTGTACATGGATTAGAATTATTATAATTTGAAAAAAAAGTTACTTTACCTAAATTACATTCAAGTAATATAGAAAACCTCAAATTATATACAAAATACTAAGTATGTCCAATTTAAATGTCAAAACTTAGGCAGACTTTATTTTGACGGTTACAATATAAAATAAAATAAGACCCAAAAATAGTATAATAAAAAATAAAATAATACACAAAAAATAATAAAATAAAAGCATTTTTATGCTCATTCTTCCTATTACTTAACATTATTGTTATAAGTAAATAAATAGTTTCATTTTATAATTTTTTTCTATTTATATTTCATCACAGAAAGTTAACAGAAATGAAATTATAATCGGATTCTAGCCTGATGGAAAAAATATTTTAATATTTTCCATATTTATAAACATT
This sequence comes from Napeogenes sylphis, assembly GCA_959347405.1. Taxonomy (NCBI): domain Eukaryota; kingdom Metazoa; phylum Arthropoda; class Insecta; order Lepidoptera; family Nymphalidae; genus Napeogenes; species Napeogenes sylphis. The sequence continues at coordinate 29,569,689 of OY365783.1, read as the reverse complement.
AGTGACATGAATAGAAACAAAATAAATATATTTTTAGTTATTTATTTTATTCTTGTTGTAATTAAAGTATTTAAAAATATGGTAAACATCAATTACAATATTAATTAAATTATATTATCAGAAGAAAATGACATATGAGCTATAATGATATTAAATATAGAAAAAACCTATATTTTACACTTAGAAGGCTTTTTCCGTCATATTATTACTTTTCCCACATTAATTAACTTAACAAAAGTATATTATCTATAATTACGAATAAAATTATTAATTGTAACGCAAGATTTTTCATTTTGCGGTATCTTTTTAATATAAGAAAAAAAAATTACAATAAATGTCTCTATGATATATGGAAAAACATTAAATATCTACAAATCCGGTTTTTAACCTACTACTAATTAATTATCTCAAGTTAATGAAAATATAAATAATTTATTATATGACAAAAAGGATATCAATGCCTATAATAATAATTAATTAAAAAGTAGATCGGTTTCTGTTTAAAAAAAAAATATTATAATTGATAAAAATCAAAACATCCTTTAAAAGAAAAACTATATCTTAACGATTCATCTCACGCAATGTGAATAATTAGTTTGGAAATTTGAACTGATATCATGGTACTAGGTGTCTTGACGTTACATTTCAGCGAACTACAGGTCGGTGAAAACCCTAAGATGTGTCGACTCATGCAAATCCGCTATTTGTGATATTTTTTTGCTGTATTTTAATTTATGCACGGAAAAAAATATAGTTATTTGTTTTGTTAAATGACTATAAAAATAAGTATAATTAGAAATTATACTGTTTATCGTACATGGATAATAACATATTCAATTTTCCTTATTGAACGTACCGAGAAATGTAAAATTTGAGAATCTTTCGCATGAACAAAAAAATTCAAAAGAGGCCGAAAAAAATCATTCATGAATAAGGAATTCAGACGGACTATAACAAAACGTCCGGAACCTTCTATTTTGAATTGGAATTTGATTTATGTTATGAGTTCAAAAATTACATACGAACTGACATAACTTAGATGACTAACCGTTATTCACAGAATGAGGGTCAGGTATTTGAATTTGAGAAAATGAAAGGCCAAACTGTGGCTAATATACGTCATACATTGCTAATTTTAGCTATCCTTAATTTTTGTTACGTACGAGGGTCTATGAATAGAATTATATCCTTGTTTAAATGCATACAACATATCGAATCAAGCTTAACTTATTACGTATATAATTGACTTATTTATTGAAATTGTTTTTTTTTTAAATTGCACAATAATAAAGACAAAGACTCATTTGAATATAGCAATTATTCTAATCTTGTTCAATTTAAATCACAATACTAGAATCTGGTAATGCTACCGGAAAAACTGGAAAGTTTTCTGTGAAACAGTTTTTTGTTCTTGTGGAAGCTATTTGAATACGGTGCGTCGGTCCCACGGTTCCTTGCCGGCCTTGCGCAGGCGCATCTTGACATTATAATCGATTTTTATTACAGGGTATTTACACATACAACTGTACCTTTTAATTTGTGACTATTCTAACTAACGTTTTTATTTTTATAGATACTTAACTTATAACTAACCAAGTATTTAACAAAAATGCATTTTCCTTGCATAAATTAAATAAATGCACACAGAGGTTTTTTCCGGTTAATATTAAAAGCCCCTCGGATATAAAATATAATTATCTTAATATAATTTACCTATTCAAAGGATTTATTTGTAAAACAATAGGGGATACCCGTGTTCTAACAATAGTTTATACCGCTTAATTGATATGAAATTAACAAGTCAGTATTCATAATTAACTTCTATGATTTAACTAAATATTTGCTTATAAAATATTATTTATTATTCATTATATACTATCCCAGTAACGTCATATAATAATTGTATATTGTATTTAATTATTATACTGATATATTATTATTTTTTTTACGTTTTAAATCTTTTTCACAACGAATAATTTCTTTACCGGTACCACATTAAAACACATTGAAATAACGATGTTTACTAAACTAGATTTAAGATAAGATATGGAAGGTAAAATGTATATTTTTTGTAAAATTATCTTTACAAGGTTATACCTATTTAATTATTTCTAATACTTAAACTGAAAAAATAAAATCATATCATTTTCAAAATGTTGACATAGCGATATCTCCAAAAATAAAGCAATAATTATAAATTATAATCTGAAACGTTACCTCCTTTTTTTCCTCGTCAAAAGTATTTTTTTTTAACTATGAGTAAGAAAAAAAACGGTGATATAACTAAATGCAATCTTTCTTAGAAGTCGGTTAAAATGACATTAAAATGTATAATGTATATATCTTCGTTACATAAATCCAACATCCATAATGTAAAAAAGGCTGTCTTCACACGGCAAGACGCTAATGATGGTGGTTTATACCCAACTTACCTGTATTTCCTGTTTCCTAGTCGTTACGTGAAATTGCACGACTCAAATTCCATTGCTTTTGTCGCACGATATCATTGTAATCGATAAATTGATTCTTAGACTTCTTTTTTCTTTCATATCCACGTTATGTAGATAATTATTTAGCGTAATACTTATATGTACACACATATACATACACACATACATAGTTTTACTAATATTTAGTTGCAGCGATATACGAAAATCTAAAAAATGTATATCTTTTTCATGAAACTTAAATCAAGTCCAAATAAATGTAAAAAAATTTCGTGAAATAAAGAATTTTTGCTTTAACTTTGAGTCGTAAATATTTATAACAAAATTTCGTTACAAAGTTAGTTTACTTTTTTTTACTTTGTAAGAATATAAACTACTAACGATTATAATCATAATAATATCCGTTGTATTGTTATAATATAAATAATACAAACAACAGATAAGACTTTACTTAGATGGCTAATTGACAGCTCTTTGTTGGGTAAATGAAGATCAGTGAGAAAGTATATCTTGTATTATTATGTTGGCAGCGAAATCAGTACATGCTGTTGGATGGTTGGTATTACCGTCCTTTGTTGACTAGTCTATGGTAAGATCTTGATAAATTAAAAAAAAATAAATAAAATAAAATATATATATAATTATACGATTTTTAATAATTGCAAAATAGTTCGAAAAAAATTTCATTTCAAATTTGAAAGTTCAATTAGGTTTTAAGTTCATTGATAGTTATAATGTATTTCATCATAGTTTAAATTAAATATAAAAACTTTTTTGTCGGTTTGCTTAATTATTAACAAATTAAAATATAATAATGCTAAATACATGCATGCTAAATTATATAGGTAAGATAGGTATTAAAAATATATTAAGTTTTTGTTCAGTGAATACGATTTTAATTAAATGAATATAAAGTTATACAATAATTCATACAAATGATACATGTTTAATGCCTAAATAATTACCGTAATTAAAAATATGTATATAACAAACATACATACATACATACAGAAAATACTGTGTCTTGTGTCCAGTTTGAGCATCCGTGGGCGGAGGGCGGTGTAGCCATCATACAAATTTGTTGCGCACCATACAAGATATAATTTACATATTCATTATAACTTTACTAATGTTATGTGATGGATGGATGGATGGATGGATCAGATTTAACACCATTGTGAATAGGGTTTTATATTTTTCCTTGACTGAGGTTTGAGGCAAAAACGTAATTTGTTCATTTGATAGCAAATATGATTGATATAGGAAAAATGTTTTTTTTTACTAGTTAGGTACAAATTACAATATGGCATAGGGTCTTTCATATCAAACATATTGTTTTTATAACATCTTGTCCTCGATTCCATCCGTCTGGATCACAGAAACCCTGTAAATATTCGATATATGACTTTTTACAAACCTACATTAATCACAAACTTAGAAACTAGCAAGAGGTCAACTCTTTATAATACTAATATATATAATATTAGAAGAAAAAATATAACGCATGAATAATATTTTTTTTATTTTGAACAATTAAAACAAGTCTTCTATTTTTTTTTTATATTTTTTTTTATTTATCTCTATTTTTCAAGAAGTATGTTTCATTTTTTCTGCTATTGAAATCAAATCAAATTTGATACTTATATGTAGACGTTATGTAATGATTCATTGTATTAGATCACAGCTTAAAAATGTATTGATCGTAATAAAAAATATTCCAGGTTAATGAACTTTAATTAAAACAATACGTGCCTCGGAAAGTTTTGAGAGATCGACTTTTAATTTATTATCATTATACTCATTACATTTTAATATTTGTATTTAGTTCATCTTTAATAGTTATCTAAGGTTTGGTGAAATTTATTTTGTGTACAATGTATTTCAAAAATGTCTTTTTTTTGGAAATTATTGTTGTTTTCTATTAAATATAGCTTTAAACTTTATAAATTTAAGAAGTTTTGTATCTAAATCTTTTACATTTATATTGTTTTTCTATTGTCCTGGGATCATAACTTGGTGATATTTAGTGACGTGAGGCAACTCAAGTTATAGCATGTAATAAATGTTTACGACTCGTTTAGCTTATATTGCTTTATTGAATTAAGCAATGATATTAAGAATTAAACTTTACGTTGACAGGTGGGTACACATTACGTCATTGTACTAATCAAGCTGAGCTAACCAAAGACAACATACGTAATTGGTGAAAAAAAAAACTTAATTGGACCAGCTGTTTAAGATTTCAGCGACAAAAATACGTAAGGCAGAATTATTTAATTAGTATGTCCATAATATCGTGTCTATTTAAAAAGTTCTGTTTTTTTTCTGAATAAAAATTTGGATCTCGTTTTATTATGTAAAAAAATCTATAGGAATTCTGTAACTACATTTTGTTTGGGTTAGTATTCCATTACAAAAATGGGATATTATTAAGAAATATACATTTAAAGTGATGCCCTTAGGTATATAAATAGTTTGGTATTAGCAGTAAATGTTGAATACTCGGACTATCAAGAGAAATACCAATAACATCTACTTAGTCTGTCGAAGACACATGAAAGACCGGGATTTTATTAAAACTTCAATGCCTGTCCGTGCTTTTAAAGTTGTGGAAACTAAAACTTTTATAGGGAAAAGTTTTAATTTCAATTAGGACTCTGTCTATAATAAAACAAATAACTGAAGCTCGGTGCTATTCATCGATAAAAAAGATTTGCCTTTAATCGATCCCCACACTTAAAGAGAGGAAATCAATCCGAGCGCGCTCAGTTTTAATAATTTGGTGAAAGGTTTAGATAATTCGATGATTTAAAAAAATACGATTAAACAACACTACGACAAACAAAATAAATGTTCCCAGATAGCTATAAGGCTGCGCAAGAGGTGGAAAGGTGCTGCATGGGTATCAAACCGAGTCAGTCATGTTTCGGTCATGGATACCTTACTGAGGAACCTAAGCTTTATTCTTATAAAATGGCATTGAAGTTACACCGTGTTGAGTAAAACTATCTCATTAATATAGTAAAATATAAAGTGGACTTTCTAACAAGATTCTGCACCTGGTCGAAAGACACGAGCTTTTTCAGCTTTAAGATATTGAGACCTTTAAGAAAATTTTAAAGCCTATCGCAGTGGTGAATTATGGTATTTTCCAAAGATTTATGTTCAGACAAACTAAAGACCTGTATGAAAATCTAAATTGGCCATTACGTATCAATATGTAAATATAAGGCTTATTAAAGCTACATAGCCGGGCAAAAAAAAAATGCTTTTTTATTTCAGTTCCAAAATTGAATTTCCGATTTTCATTTTTAGTATTTAAATTACTGGCATACGTCCATAAAGTAGTTAAGTAGTTCTGTTTTCTTTGACATAATTTACAAACGTCAAGACGTTCGGACTGATTCTTTTTTTATAGAAAATAGAACATGTTAATTCGGAATAATGTGGATCTATTGTGACATTTTAAAGAATTTTACAAAATTACGTCTTAGATATACTAAAAAAAAAAAAATCTCTTTATAATTAAATATTTGAACGATTTTTTATAACGGTTATTCGCTGTTCTTCTCTTGGATATATTTGTTTATAATGTAAAATTGTATAATATTACTATACCTAAAAAAAAGAAAAACATTAGGGCTGTTTTGGAAAGTTGGTTTTCTGAACTTTACTTAATAAAGTCTTCTATAGAGTGGTCTTTTATTTTTATGATAGTAGTGTGAACACAGGTTTCTATGTTGCATGATGTCACTAACATTATATTGCATTGAAAGTTTCGAGCTGCAACTATAAATGATTTAGCAAACATTACAAGTCGTGCATTTAGAATATGTTTTGATTTAAGTTTCGTTGCTAAATATGTGGCCTTAAGAAAATAAGTTCTAATAGCCCTAAAAAAAACGATACTAAGCAAGCTTCGAGTGTTGAGTTTTTGATGTTTGTCCAATCCCGAAAATCTTTGCCGTTATTTTGGTGTCGAGGTAATTTTATGGAGACAAGACAATTGTTCAACTGGAGATAACACAATTGGTAATCAATTTAGGAATAAGATTAGATTACAATCGGTAATCAATTAACAAGTTATGAGTTGAAAAATCACTGAACAAATCATTATTATTCAACCCTCATCACCTGCACCAGACGTTGAAGACATGTAGGTCGTTGAAAACCGTCAAGTCAATATTCCAATCCCACCTACGTATTTTATGGAAATCACTAGGTCACTAGGAGCTACTATACCGATATCTGTTACGATAGTTTTGCTCTTTGATTCATACACTGTGGGCGACATACACGCAAGGTCGATGTACTCTTTGCGGTACCTATATTTGCATATCTGTCAGTTCGATGAAAAAAATGACACGAATAGACCGACTTATGTTGTGCGAAACGATAACAAGGCCATACTCTCTCCTTTACTAGGTAAGTGTAACGCCTAAAATCAACTTTATGATAAATTATATATTGTAACTCAGATAAGTGTCGTCTTCGAGTGGTTTCCTGTGTTGGCGGAGTGAAAGCTAATTTGTTAAATTGTTTATCTCAAAGGATTAAGGATTAATTGTTTAGTTTTCTAACCTGACCTTAAATAAAAGTGAAATTAAATTACATTATTAATTTACTATAACTCTGTTTTGATTGAATAAATTGGTTTGTTATTTTTCAGTTTTCATTTTATATTCATTTCATTATAATGATTTCAATTATAAATATGGAAAAGTATTTTGTACGTTTCGTACAATAATATTAATTATTTGAAACATTATTACCAAAAGGGGTCAGAAAAAAGTAATGATAGTCTTCTCGTTCTCGTAGCACTGGTTGGTAATAAGCTTGTTACCAAATTCCGTGAAAATAATTAAACTAATTAGAAAACGCAGTTTATTTCCCTTAAAAAAGAAATTTGTGAACAATCTTATGTTGAACAAATCACATGCTAAGTTAAGCCGTCTCTTTAAATATACTAATGTAGTTCTTATTTTATATGGTTTAAAATAAGGTATTTTTTGTCTGACATATCTACTAAAAATACATAACACCTTTTAATACCAATTGCATCCTAAAGACTAGGTATCATTTACAACTAAAGTTTTTAGGAGTCACAAAAAGGGTTTTTTGTGGGTTTATATATTAGAAGGATAAAGACAAGCACAAGCAACCACTTCAAGAAGAAAGCTACCTGCTTTCTTCTTCTTTTTTGTTCTTCTTGCTTAAATAATAAATTTCCTATCATGTCCCCTCTTTTATTTATTCATTACCGCAGCAACATTCCACTGTAAACGTACACACAACATTTGTATTAAAACACTTCGTTGAATATTTTTATACCTACAAATATACCAGAAATATAACAATCGGAATTTATTTACATATTTTGATTTCCAGTAGATTAAAAATAAAAAAAAATAAAAAATACATGCTTGTTTAATAAAAAAACTTAGACAAGTCTACGAATCTAACAAAACGGTTCATAATATATTAAACAAACATCGTAACACGTCCATTCACACAATTTTATTCATTCACCGGGTCACAACCTAGTTATCACATTTAAATTTAGCCTCGCAGATGATTTTGGGATGACTGTACGGAATACAAACGCCATCATTCAAAATTAATGTGTATTGTTATAGATAAAGAGACTATAATATATTATGCAGCAATCTTCATGTATTAGTGCGTTACCGGTTGTACCAGTCAATCAGTTAGACATACTTTCACGGAAACAGCCCACGCGGTATTGTGTCACTGTTGCAACATTATTAATAAGGGGTTGCTAACAAAAAGGTTTGCTTCGATACATATAATAATATTACATTTTCACGTGATATAAAAAAAATATATTATATAAATTTATTAGTATGGTAGTTCAGAGAATTGTATGTACTTAAAATATTTTTATGAAAATTTCATAATAAAACAAAAAGCTTGTTTTACTTTCAAATTGTTTGTTAACATTCACAAATATATATAATTGAAATACAGGATATCAAAAATTTGTTAACCAAAAATGTCAAGTACCTATTGTACAGTTTGTTCCGGAAATAATTAATTAAATATTCTCGTTGTGTTCCAATTAAAAAAGTCAAATAAAGTCATAACTAAGTGACTTCGTCGTGAGAATCAGATCGGAGATCGCTTATGCCCATACAAACAATATGGGTTTTGACTTTGTTAATGTGAGTCAGATTTTGCTAAATTTGGTTCTCTAATAGATTTGAATTAACTTATATTACACAGTCATTATTTTAATATAAATAATGAAGGGTTAATTAAAGGCTAGACATACGTTGAAAATTATGATTTCGTTTAAGTTTAGTCACGTCTGCGGATATTATATAGATATATGAATTGACTCCGAAGTCGGAGGTCATGCGAGTCTGTCACTGACAATATTTATTTCATGAATCATATAGCTATGAAATTGTGAATGACTAGTCTCATAGTCGAGTGGCGCCTGCGCATAGCAATCAAGATATATTGGTTAGGTGACGTTAAACGCTAATCGACCTGATGACAAGTTAGTCATAACATAAAATACCAGGTAAATTTGTTATAAGCAAAAAATTAAAATACATAAAGATTTCATACATTTTCTTTTTAATTTAAAATTTTCGAATACTAACAAACGTAATTCCTGACTAAAAAAGAAAATAGTATCATTTTAACTAGCACAATTTCTAAATAAAAAAAAATAAAGTTTAAATTTATATGAAAAACATGGCTTAACATGGCAATACATGTTCATAGATATTTTCAAATATTAAAGTTTAATCTGATTAGCCGAACTTACTATTGACGTTGTACTTCTGTGTAGGCGAAGTTTGACCCGCAGTACATATAAGGTAGTAATGATAACTTTCGGTAAGTCAGTGAGAAAATCACGGCTAAAATATTTTAATTGTCCTTGTCACGAGATGACGCTTATTATGACGTTACGTTGAGAAACGCCGCCCGCCTACTGTTTTTCTATGAGTAACTTTTTGGGCGCTACAAAAGGTCATATGGCAATACCCTACTAATATATCAGCATAGAATACTGACAACAGATTAAAATATTATGCAATAAAGATATATAATTTTTTTATTATTATAAAGTGCTTTTTGAGAAATTAATGAGCCAGGAGTTACTACTTACTAGTAAAATATTATTTCGTAGCGAATACCTAGATTATCTTTATTTTTATTAAAATCTAGCAACACTCTGCACACTTTGTTGTAGTTGGTTCAATAATGTAAAAGCAGTATAAAATGTAACATTATCTACTATAAGATACAGAAAAATGGATAATGAGGAAGAACTCTTTATATTCAAATACTTATGTGTGAATGTGAGAGGGTGGGTGTGAATCTGTCAACATAGACCAAAAAGATATGGATGGATGTCGTGAAATATTATTTAGATTACGATCGGTAGACTGTTGTAACTGAACTGAATTGTCGAATTGAAGAAAAGAAATTATTGTCAAAAATTATATTTTTTTTAGATATTACAAACCTTTAACGAAAATAGAACGTACTAGAACAATTCTATTTTAACCTTCTTAGAGTAATAAATATAACATAGATGTGACGATCGATTTTATAATAAAAATAAAAGTGACTTAGAAAAGAAATAATATACAAACTATATAAAAACAGCACTACCAACTTTACAAGCATGTCCTACGAACGCCATTGTAAACTTTCACTATTAATAATGAAAATAATTATACCCAGAGGGCAGTTTAATAACATCTTAAACAAGGCTGTCCATAGCGTTGCAGACATCTTATTAGATACTGTGACATGTCATTATGTAAATAACATATTTACATAACTAATACATATTATTGCAGTAAAATAGTGCACAGAATAGTCGCTTTTGACTTTTAGTAAGACTGTTTGTCATTTCTAACCGATCACAACTTTCTCGCTCAGTGTGCTGTTACAGCGCAAACTGTCTTTAAATTACCCTGATACTTGGACGGAATTTACTTTAATTGGTTTATAAATAATGTTTCCTAATGGAGTATTAACCAAGGAATAAAATATAAGTCAATATTAGATTGTTTTCATTTATTTGTAATATACTGCTTCAATGTTGGTACTGCAGTGAGCTTTTTAAGAATTTTCCTTTTTTTAATTATAGTTTCATATTTATTTAATGCAATGATAATATTTTAAAAATGTATTAATGATTATTAAAATGTATTAACGAATAGTTTCAGTTAAATGTTTTTAGGGATTTAATGTTTTCTTGAAAGGAGATTTTTATTCATTAGTTAATGACAAATAGAAAATATATAAGTTTTAGTTTTCTTGTATATTCAATTTTAGTTGTTATTTTTAGAGCTTACGCTTTGTTTATTTATTCTTTTATAGTTTAACACACTGAGAGTTAAACATGATAATAAAATATTGAAAGCATGTTACTAAAATGTAAATATTTTAATTACTTCAAATGATAATACTGACCTTACCATTAATCCGATATAATAGTACGTGTGTGTGTGTGGGTGTGTGTGTGTGATTGTCAGCTCGTGACCGCGGTCTAGGCAACTCCGTTTAAACGTCAAACGAATTAAAATTATGATAGCAACATGACCTGCACTTATAACTAAAAGCGTTATTATAATAAATATACAAAATTAATATTATAAAATAAAATAAGCAATAAAATATATAATACAAATATAACACGCACACAAATACAAGGAGGTAAGAATCCTATTTATTTTCATTGCTGTACCCACATTAAATGCTCGATTGTCCGCGTAACAAAGTGAATATTCCAACTTGGAGGCTGGAGCTTTCGATTTGTCCACTAGATGAATGGACCATAACTCGACACTGCAATATACTCAGTTATTGCCTTTTAATATGAAAATATGAATCTTGAACTGCCCTTCTAAAATGGGATGGTAGAATTTATTTTTTAAATGCTTATGCTTATCGTTATTACAAAAATGATTATTTTGTCATGATATTTTGGTAGTATTCAGTAATAATTTTTTTCTCTTTATTTTTTTTAATGAGTAGTATGTACATCATAGCATGCAATTTCATTTGAATATAGACGATATATAAAATAAAAATAATCCAGTCTTCATATTTTTAATCAATTATCTCAATTACTATAATGGAATAAATTAAATGAACAATATAATATAAAGATGAATAGGGGGATTTATAAAACAATTTATGAAGTGCTTTGTCTAATTCTAAGCTATTCAGCTGAGCTTTCAATGCAAACGAGTTAGTTATCGTATAATTCAGGGGTGGCCAACTCTATCAGAATTAACTTTGACTTATTACCATGTGGTATCAAAATTATTTATTTTTAGGAATTATATAATTATTTATAAAAAAAAATTGACTTGCCTTACCGCAAACAATTCGTCTAACAGATGTGATCGAGCAGTCGATATCGACCGACCGGTTGGCCACCCCTGGTATAAGTAATGTGAAGTCGTCAGTAAGTAATGTAAAGTCTTTATAATAACCTTTAAATCTTGGTATGAAGTATCAAGCTCACTAAGTTAAAACTATATTATAGTTTACTGTTTTTTCGGACAAAAAGAACTAATTAAAAACATGAAACTTATTATAAAAAAAATATATATAGGGAAATATTAGTGTTTGTTTATATAGTTGAAGATATTTTCTCACCTAGTAGTAGACAGTAGTTGTAGAGTAGTGACAGTTATTTTACCTTCTTCAATACTTGATCACTTTTTAAATATACTACCAGGTTTTTTTATATGAAATAAAAGTTTCGTAGTACTATAAAGTTGGTATTTTATATATCTTCGGAACTACTTATTTCATACAGACAGACAGAATATGTTAATGTATTATTAAGATGATGGTACATAACTATGCTTGGATCTGATTGGTTAATATATAAATAATTATTTTCCTTATATTATAACATTATACATCATAAAGTTTTGCGCCTCCAATAACAGCGTGGGTGAAGCTTGTACCAACTTACGTATATAATAAAACAATATAGTTCAAATCATTGTTTGTCTACAAATAAACAATATATAAGAATGTTGTATATGTAGCCATTATTATTTGTTTTTTAAATTGTTCTCTTAGACAGGTACTAATCGTATGTAGTGTGAGAAAGTTCAAAGCACGCGATAAAACGCCAACGCTAGGTTCCATAAAGGAATTTATTTGAATTAATAGTTTGTATGTACTGAAACGCATGTATGTACACATACATACATAGATCTTTTGCATTTTTTGTGCTTATTAATAAACATATATATGGGTGATAATTTCATATGGTAATAGTGCTTTGTAAGTGATGACAGCTTTAATTAATGATATCTATATCTATCTTATATGTAATAGTTTTAATATAATTTATATTGGAAATCTTAAAAGATAATTCTCAAACCTTTAAGGAACAGCTCCCTGAGTAGGCTGCAACCCACATAAGATAAATATCTTGATGCTGCCACCGGTTACATTTCACAATCCTTAAAATTCACTACAATATTGTACCAGATGACTTATTCTTACAGAATTGTGGGATTGAGTTGGTTGTTGTGTAACGAAATATATATTAAAATATGATTTTGATTCTTATGTTTTAGGTTTTTTAAGTATTAATTTTATCCAGTCCGAAATGTTTCTACATATTACTTTTATTGTAATCTTGTATTAAAAAAAAAAAATTACAGATAAGATTTTTAAGAATTTTGTTAAATATATACAAAGACTCATTATGCAATACATAAATAGTGACATACAACTATGAATGCGGCTAACATCCTCAAATTACTCATTTTTTTACTATTTACATTACTTACTTTCATATATTCTTAGTATTCACATATAACCAACTAACCTTCTTAGAGCAAGAACCGTTCAACATAAATTACCAAAACGGCGAACGAACTTGAACGCGATCTCATTAATGAAACTTATCTAAACCAGTGATACCATAACCATACCATATATTCTTGGTACTTGGTATCAATTGCTACGGCCCTACATGTGGACTCTAGACGTAGTTGCGTCACACATAGCAGTTTGACGCATGCGTGAAGTGCAAACAATCTGCCACAAACATGCAACCGGTACTTTTTGCGATAATTCTGCGAAACATACAGACTGGAACTGTTTCTTTATGTTGTAATAGTGAATAATAGATTAATAGAAATTACTTGTTCTTAGGTATAGTCGATGATGTGTCCGATAATTGAAATGACAGGACATGCTTCCTCATGAGAGTTTATCTTCCAGTGGTGTGGTGTAGAATGAGTGGTCTTTTACTATTTGATCTTTTACTCTTTTATCGGAGAATCAAAATTCATTTTTTAACGAGATATTAAAAGAACGAAAGACTGACTATATATTTAATTTATAGTGTAGCTTTACAATTTCGATAGAGATGGAATTCATGAAGTTTTTTCTATTTTTGTTTTTTTTTAAATATTAAAAAATAAATTTTGTCGTTATTCTCAACCAAAAGAGAGAAAATAAATAGATAATTAAAATGACAAAATATATTATTATTTTTTCAACATATAATATGTAAATAATCCTAAAGTAGTTATGTTTCTGGAATGTTGATACATATCAATACATAATTAAGTATAATTTGTTAATCCTTAAGATTCTTTAAAAGATATGTGTAGACGGATTTCTTGAAGGCCATTCTGTTTGGAGAACATGTAATATGTTTTGGCAAGACGTTCCAGAGATTAATTGCGTAAACTGTGAAAGAACACTCGAAGATCCAAAATGGCGTAAAGGAACGAAAACTTAGCGTTAAGTGGAGAGGAATTGTTAATTATATTTTTACATAGAGAAAAACTACATCCTAAGAATAAATAAATATATTAAGAGTACGACCGCATACGGGTTGCCATTTCCAGTCGAAATGTTAAATCTAGAAGGACATTAAACTTATTAAGAATATATAAACTATATAATCAAGATAATATAGTTTGTTAAGGCTACGAAAATAGAGTAACAGATATCCATATTGTTTATACGAAAGAGATTTTAAGGTACATTTGAATGACACGTACTGAATGACTAATTTTAGATTTCACTATATTTGAACAATTTTACAAATATATGTCATTGAAAATAAATAAATATGAAAGACGTTAGTGATTTTTTAAATTGCAAAAATTATGTGCTGACGTAGCGTTATCTAAATATTGTTATCTATTGACAGGCAATGACTTAACTGTGTGTACTTTTCTTATCAATTAGAAATGACGGAAGTACACATGTAGTCATAGTCAATTTTTTTTGACGTCATCCCTAAATATAACATACTTAATACTATCTTAGTTATATTAATATTAATATATATTAATATTTTCTATTGTACAATAATAGTAAGTCATAGTTTAGATACTGTTTTTGTAGTGAACTATGTTTTTTTAATAATGAATCAGTTTAGGTTTTATATGATGTTTAAATTGTTGACAATTTCTTTCAAGGAAAAGGAAATAGCCACCTTTATGGTAATATATTTCAGACGTAAGCTAGATAAAGAGAAATACGTTATAATTGTTCTTGATTCGAAGTTAAATCATAGTTCCGAAGATTTTTATCTCCTCCTCTCTTGGGAAAGGTATATCTTCTTACAAACCACTTCACTTCCTGAGCGAATAAACCAGTCCAGAAGAAACTCTTTGGATTATATAATTCCTGTAATTATTTATAAGGTAACATATTTTTATATAAAACTAATGTATTTATTATCAACGTTTAATTCTAATTAAGTAATAATGCGTTTCCAATACAATTAAATGTAATAACAATGGTATTAGATTAATGTATTACACAAATATTGTATTTAATATTATACAGTCAATCAGGCATAATTAGTTCGACAGGCGATTAAAATATATTTACACAAATAGACTGTTGAAATCATAGATTTTTTTTTTTTTGTGTTTGTCTATACTGTTAGCCCTGTTGGCTATTACAGCGTCACCGGGGGAGCGGGTGGGTCTGGAGACCCACCCTTAACAAGGGGGGGCCAGATGGGCCCCCATGGGGGACGACGTCCCGAGGGCGTCTCAGATTGAGACACGGACCTCGGCTCGGGGCGTCGTTAGTCAGGAGGGAAGCTAAGGAAATTTGGACACTAGCGTCCTCTGACGGCAGAACGCCGGAGCAACGGAGCACTTACTCAGTTGGGACCTCGTCTATACCGGTACAGACGGTGTGTGTCTGTATGTTGTGTGGTGTCAATTATGCCTACGCGTACACGTTATTACCTACTGTGAACGCGTCGTCGGGGTCAACGAGTACCGACTTGGGTCTTCTTTTTCTGACTAAAGTAGTCTTACGTGGTCTATACTCTGCGGCGTCAGCCACCAGTGGGTTCGGGTGTCGCTCAGCACGTTCAAAGTACTTTTGGGAAAGCCCCTTGAAGTACTGAGCGATGGTGATTGAAATCATAGAATTATTAAACAAAGAGTAGGGATGCCAGTCTCAAATGTGTCCATAGAAAAAAAAAGAGAAAGCAAATGAGACTATCTAGTTGTTTCTCTTTCTTGCATGTATGATTGGACAAAGATAAGTATCAGTTTTTCGTCTGCCTCTTTTATAATTTGTCCGACACTCATAGGTATGACTAGGTCTCTCCTTTCTTATGAGTAATCATAATGATAATAAAAAAATTACTGATGACTCTAAATATAAGAGAATAAATCTATGTGACAGTTTGGGTTATAAAACAATTTAACAGAGGCCTTACTCCTGAATGACAACCTCTTTCGTGTTTTCTCCATAATTCTTATAAGAAAAAAAAAGTTATCTTGTAAATAAAAACTTGACATCGGCTTAATATTTAATGCGTCCAAAGCGTTCACTTATAAAAAAATACTTATTTTAATTATATAAAATAATATATGTCATTGCAATATACAGTAATATTCGTTTATATATTTACATATTATTTAGTAAAACATCGTTTACGGACATGTTTTATAACCTCACCATCTATTTACACGGAACAAATATTGAGAACTCTTCCGTGACTATAGACAATCTATTAAGGGCCGAAGATTATATCGACGTAAATATAATTATTATTTAAATATAATTCATATTTTGATATATTTATTCAATAAAAAGAATATATAAATAATATTGCTAAACAGTTATTTTATGCCAAGTACTTTAATGATGTGTTAAAAAAAAAAAACAAAAAGTTATTTATATATTTTTTTAATTTAACCCTGGTTGACCCACAGCGAAAGCAATCATTCCGTTATAGATAAAGTTTTATTACTAATCGGTAAATAGGATTTTTTTTAATTTTTACCGATTCATGATGTAGTTGGAAAATGATTTTCCTAGAATGTTTTTTATAAAGCTAAACATTTATATCCTCATGATTTAAAACAGAATATGCATACACTTAAATACCTTTGCGTCGTACTGAAGTTCTTCAGATTCGTAAATAATTTCGTTTTAGCCAAGCCCTGTCAAGGCAATGTTTGACTTTTACTCAAAGGGACATGCGACACCGGGTCTTTAGGCCACGTTCTAAGAGACACTTCATATAAACCATTATATGAGAAAATAGGTAAAATAAATTAATACTATATAAAAAGATAAATTTATTTTAAATTATCACGTTTAATGATATTTAAAAACGGGAAATAACGCGTACGAAATAGACATTACATAACTGTTATTTGCCTGATGTTTCCGACCATGTTGCACCGCACAGCCACAGTGACCAGGGCCGGTGCAACCTGGTGTCGTACGAGTTAATTCCCGGTTTTTAAATAATTATATAAAATATATGAAATATATATTTCATTTTAAAATCCCCATAACTATTTCTTAATTAATCCGAGGGTAAATCAAACGTTATTTTGGGATTATCTTAAAGAAATATACTACAGTCTTTAAGAAGAGACCTTCTATCTAGTTTTATTTTGCAGCCAGTCATTTAGACGGATGGGCTGAGAGTATACAGTAATTTGTACAACTTGCTAACAAGTATTACGAGACACTGACACAGCAATACGTTATCGTTGCAAATTCAATATGAGCTTTTATTTTATTCGCACTCTCTTACTAACTATTAATTAGCTGTAGACAGTTGTTAGAAGCATAGAGGCGAGAGAATGATTAGAGAAATTAATAACAATCATAATATGTTACCATGATAGTGTTTATATATTTTGTAACATATTTGTATATTAATAATAATAATAATAATATCAGGACAAATTACACACATTGATCTAACCCCTAAGTAAGCAAATTATTTGCTTGTGTTAAGGGTGTTAGACAACGATACAAATACATAGAAATACACATATAAATACTGAGAATATGTATAATAAACGACCGAACCCAGAAGCACAGACATCTATGCTCATCACATTAATGCCTGTCTCCGCCGGGAATCGAACCCGAGCCCCCTTGCGCCGTGACACGTTAGGCGTCTGTGCTAACCACTCGACCAACGGTGCGGTAAATATTACAATTGAAACTAGATGAATAGAGTCCCTCTATGTTTAATGAGTATTTATTTAGTTAGTATAACGAATACAGTTATTTCTTCCTTTTATTAAGATATATAATATTATTGAAAGTAAATACGTTGGTCTATTTCATAGTTATATATAAATTAAATATGACTCAAGACGCCATTAGAACGTTTTTGCAAAACTAATAGAAAACCACAAGATGACGTGAGTAAAAACATTCCATATCTGCATCGCTTTTATTGTTAATAATATTCCTATTTGTAAATTATAAATTAAATAAAATATTTTATACAACGCAATAAAATATATACATATATATATGAACTATTTTTAAACGATTAACTGAAGATCGTTTAAGGATTAGCTGGAATTCTCAAATGTACAACACTCTCATAGAAGTCGATCCAATTAATATTACCCTCTAATAGAAACCTAGTTAGGTCATATACCACCCTCTCATAGAAACCAAGCGAGTCCGTATTACTCTCTTAGAGAAACCAAACCAGTACTTATCAATCTCTCAGAGAAACCAAGCATGTAGATAACACTCTCTCATAGGAACCGTTGCGGTCCGAATCATTGTGACAGAAAAGCCCAGACAGTATAAACTTGTTTAAAACCTCCACAGAAGCCGACTGAATTCGTATAACCGCTTTATAGAAGATTGGTGGCCGTTTTGACATATTAGAATTGTGATGTGAAATGTCAATTTTAGATCGAAAAAAAAAACACGAGTCTATAAGTTTTGTTGCAAGTAGTACTAGATTAAAAAGGTTTATGTTTATTTATTTATTATATAATAGCCCGTTGAATTGGCCACCGATCCTATGTGATGATCGTAAGAGATTTCATTATTTAAAATTTTAAATTTATAAAACCAAATGCCGAGTTTTGTGGTAAATAAGTACACCAATAATCTTATAAAAATAATAAAAATAAACTTTCGCGAGACCTTAATACATGTAGTATAGAAATCATTTTAATAAATATATTTTGGGTTCTGAAATTACTTTCGATAAAATTTATGAGTCTCTCATCACTATCGTCAATAAATTACCACAATTCTTCCCTTCAAAGTCGTTATCAATTAATACGGAACTTCATGAGCGTATAAACGTCAAAACGACTATCATAGCGTGCCGCTACTTTAGTAATAATTGAAGAATTATTATCATGTAATAATTCGGAAAAGTTCCGTCATAACAGGAACACTTTATAGATCAAGTATGTTACTATTATGACGCAGTAAAACTATTGGTCATATTGATTAACTATAAATATCCATTCATATTATTATATAAATATAGAAGACTTGTCAATAGTTACTTGAATTACAACATGACAAATATTATTTATACTACGAATATGTCATGATTTAATATAATTTAAATTGTGTGATAATGTATGACGTAAGGAAAAATGTAAAATTTTCAAGAAAATATATCAGGAAACGAAAATTTTAAATGTAATTATTTTTTCACCTTGGCCTTTTGTATGCGGATTTAGGTTAAAACTACAATCCAATTACATATAAAAATAGAATATATAATGCAATAATTGTGGGGAATCCCTCGATGTACGTATGCATTTAAAATATTTTTGCCATAAAAGACAATTGAGTTCTTATCTCGTCTAATCAGTGATATGCAGAGATTATCCGGACTGTCATATTTCAGAGTTATTATCTGACGGTAATGTCCCGATCTAATATATTTGTACCTTACTTATTAATGGTACAAATAGTAAATCCTTTAATCTTATATCATTGGTACCTTTGATGATCATTTCTCTATTACGAGATAATCTGTATATACATAACAAAATAGTTATATATATTGATATCACAATAACATGATGATAAAATCTAATCTCTAATAATAAAATCAATTACATTGTATTTAAGTGTGAATATTTTTATTTACTTTGTAGCATTGCGAATTGTAGTAAGTCTTTCGTGAGCAGGTTACCGACCTGACGCGAATGGTCTACCGGATCTAGACGTTTGGTTATAGCTTAACGAATGTAGAACAATACAATTAAACAGCTGCTAAATATTGTATCGTGTTCCCTTGAGTTTTATCTTCTGTGACTATCTTTGAATAATTAAGGGGTTGGATTTTGAGTATAA
The DNA here is from genome assembly GCA_959347405.1 of Napeogenes sylphis. Classification (NCBI taxonomy): domain Eukaryota; kingdom Metazoa; phylum Arthropoda; class Insecta; order Lepidoptera; family Nymphalidae; genus Napeogenes; species Napeogenes sylphis. Next base: position 29,549,632 of record OY365783.1, on the reverse strand, counting down.
ATATTATTATTGATAAATAATATCATTTGAATTTCTTAATGTTATTATTGATGTATATTGAATATTCAAATCAATAAAATTAATTTAATGAACTCGCTAAAAATAAATACTCTAAGACTTTATTAAATTAACAACTATGGTTCAATAGTAGGTTACTGCTGATTACCAATAATTACCATAAAATTTGTCTTGTAACAGAATGAGTAGTGACAGCCGGGTGCAATAAGTATACACCCGGGGATAATAAGACACCGCGAGACTATCGTGGCTGTAGTGATGTACTTAACTAGTAAGACGAATACGAATACATTACTTCTTGTGTTGTATTCGTTATGGTTTAGTAGTAAGTTGGAACAGAATAAAAATATGTGATCAAAAGTAGTTGTGTTTATCATACTAGTTTTTATCGAGTTAATACACAAGATAAAATAAAATTTAAAAATTAAACCACTGAATAAATGATAAAGGTGTATGATGTAAAGATTAATTAATAAACATTTTTTTTTTGAATATCTAGCTGTAAGAATAAGTTGTTTAAGATTGATTTGTTATCCTCATTGTTATTGTTCGATATTTGTATTCGAATTGGTAGCCATTGCATTCGTTACATAAATTTATTGCGAAATATTTGGATTCGAAGTATTTTTACCAATTGTATCCGTTACATATTTTTTTTGTTAGATATTTGTATTCATATTTGTAGCAATTGTATCCGTTACATATTTTTTTTGTTAGATATTTGTATTCATATTTGTAGCAATTGTATCCGTTACATAATTGTGTTGTGAGATATTTGTATTCGTATGAGTATCAGTTGTATTCGTTACACCACTGGTAACTGCTAACTACTAATAAATGGTAATTTGACACGACAAGTCAATTATGAACAGACATAATCACGTCGCTTTGGAGGAATTTTGCTCTCAATACCAGTCATTATAAATATTTTTTTTACAAAACTGCATTTGTTTCTGGATTTATATTTATTTCGGTTTACATTATTTATTCACTTGAATATTTTTCTGTGCGTATTATAATAGGCCGGATATTTTGAATTTCGAATCTCTTCTTTTTTTTTAGTCTATGCGTATTTTTCTGTCTTCGATATATTAAAAATAATTGATTTTAAAATAATATATTTGAATATATCTCACTTATCATTGCTTTAGATAATATCTCAATTAGAACTGTTCTAAATACAGTAATTAAAATTAATTTCTGAATAATCCGTTGCAATATGTTGAATATTTTCTTCTGTAAAGATATATTTAACGGAATGGAACGAAAAGAGCGAAACGAAATTGTCATTCAACAAGTAGAGCTCGGCTTATTAGCTCAATATCAACACGTTATTCCGTTAATAGATATGTAATTATGGATATTATTCAAATTGCCCGACAGATTACATGACCGCGGTGGCTCAGTTGTCGATTCCTTGCGTTTCTTGTACATTCGCCGGTATTAATGATTTCTTGTTAAATTATTACAAGATGTTATTACCTACTTACTCGTTTTTTTTTAAATTGATTTATTATTTTTATTTTATTTTTGTTTCGTTGATTAAGCTACCATATTAGTTTTTAGATTTTTTTTTTAATTTTTCATATAATTTTTATTACATTTAAATTATCCATCTCACATATATTTGTCGTAAAACAATTAACACTTAAAAAAAAGAATCTTTGTATTAAAAATAATAATTCACTAATTGGTACAAACATAAGATACACATGGACGAAATTAAACTCTGTGGAGATATCCATTATTGACGTAATAATAGACGTAAAGATAATATTATTTATATTGTTTTGTATTTATATATGAATATATGAAAGATATCTTTGTACATTTCTCTTATTCGGTTTTTACCCGGACACGAGTCGTCAATTAGCAGCGGGTACTATAGGAAAACGTGGCCTTCGGGTAAAATTGTAAACCTATGTCACGCACTGTATTCATATCTACACAAACAATTAAACAACAATATATTTTATGTCATTCACATAAATGTCAAAATAGAATAACAGAATAATATTAAGAATATCAGTGATATACTGTACAGTTTGTAAATGCCTCTCCGATCTCAGTGCATACTTAAAGAAACGTGCGTCTTGTAAATGAATGTCCTTAATTTATTTAAAAGTGAGCATTTCTCGATGGAGATATTATGTTCCATATCATTATTGAAATTATCCCTCGTGGGAGATAATGGTTGGAACTTTTCATATAAAGTAGGTTTTTAGGTTACCATAACCAATGGTTGAATATTCAACTTTCCTTAAAATTCGAGTTATTTAATAATATTTAATTTGTAAAATACTTAACTTTTTATAGAATAAAAGTGGTCTACTGAGTCACCCAGTAGCTTTAATTTCGTATGCTTAAAGTTTGAATTCACTGAGTGATCGCTGGCTAATTGATTAGATATCGATGTTTTACCGTTTAATAGCATAGTTAGCGTGTACTGTGGGCGGGTAGAGTGTACTGAATAATCGATTATTTAGCGACAATGATGAAGATTAACAGTTTTTCTATTGTTAAGATAACATATTAGAGGTTCATCTAAATTTGGATTGAAGAATAATTTAAATAATGACCAATACATATATAATATAATAGAAACGGTGTGACTACGTGTGGTGACGTCACAACTCAGTAATGTAACAATCATTAGAGCTAATCAGATACCATGTTATCAGTTTTTGTTGAATTCAATTTGATTTGATTAAAATTCTATTACGTATTGCTTTGACATAAGTTTTGTGAAAGATTGTTAGACTATTCAAACTAAAAAAATAACTACGTTAAAAAAAACCGACTTTAAAACTAAAAAGTAATAAATAATGAAGATTTAATATTTATTATATACTACCTATTATTTATATGTCCTATTTCCTAAAAGGTTTGAAGTCAAAACAAAAGGTTTGAAGCTTCACATATACAAAACAACAGATGTCCTTGATTTGATTTCCTTCCGGAGGAGTTAGTTCAAAACTTGGACTAAAATGCTCATAAAATAAAAACTAATGGGCCTACCTGAATTAAATTTCTATGGGACCAATCCGAAACTATTCCGCATCAAACAAAAAAAGGATTACGTAAATCGGTTCAGAAATCGCGGAGAAATCGGTGTACATACATAAAAAAAAACCGACCAAATTGAGAACCTCCTCCTTTTTGAAGAAGTCGGTTAAAAACGAATGAAAAAAGAACATACTTCAATGGTGTTTATTGTATGTATAAATGATTAATAATTATAAATGTAATGTCATCTTCGGGTAATAAAATATTCATATTTCTTGTTGACATTTAAATAATAAAAACCTTAGTAAACCGTCTTGCTATTACTATTGATGATCTAATTTATATCGCGGTTACAATGCAAATACAAATGGAGGCAAGATAATTTTTCTACCCACTTCCGTTAAGTAATTTAAAGATAAGATTTCAACAATATCTTTAATTATATTTTGAATAATGAACCGTATTAAAAATGTATAAATATATAAGATAAATGTAAATTTAATTTTATATACAGAATGTATAATAACGGAAGTATATTTTCAAATAAAGATACTTATACATAAAATAATGATTTGTCTCTCTGACACATCGTTGTCTGATTTACGTCACAGGAAAGGTGCCTGTACTAACAAATATGCGGATTGCCAGCAAGTTAGGTATTAACTAGTCTTGATAGTAGCAAATAAACTGATAACGATTGCAGACTATCTTTTACAAATGTTTCAGAATATTGACGGTTTTTTTCCAAGGATCTCTTTAGTGATTCATAAAGCGCAATGTATGTATTAAAAAAAAAACTTGACTTTAAATAATCTTGAACTTAGATAACTTGTTTAATTAATTTTTTATTACTGATTAATAGTGTAGTTAAACTGAACCAATCTTAATGTTTAGTACTAGACTTAATATATTTAATTGTTGTATTTATCCTTATAAAAACCGGATATATGTCAGATAAAGTATCAAGTGTGTTACATCTCACTATAAGTCTAGTCAGCCACATCGTTAGGTAAACCTACACTGTGCAGAGCGAATGATATATATTGCAAAGTGAAAATTTACCAGCTATAGCTAACGAAATGTCAACTCAAAGTTTAAATCAATAGGTCAAATGTCGAGTAAATAGTTAATACGCCCTATTCTCGATTGGTTGATGTTTTAATATCAATAATATTGTTGTATTTTATGTTAACAATAATATTTAAAATATTGTGATGCGAAAATTTGATTAAAATTTTAATTATTTGCCTCTGGATATTCAGGTGCTACAAGGAAATATAAGAACATATTAGTACAGAACTAAAAGTGAACCACTTTTTGTAGTTCAGCGGGCCTACCATGAACTCTTATTGCGATCCAATTTACGACCTACATTGAATCGTTTTGATATTTCGTACCATGAGGCTGATAAGACGATCAGTTTTGGTCGCGACTTTAACAAGTCCCAAAATAAACCGCTAACGTTAATTCGTTCATTCAATTCGTACCATGAGCTATCTTTTCGACCTAAACTGAACCGCTTAACTAACAAAATAGCGATTCAATAAAAGTTGCTATTATCGTAGCCTAAACAGAATTGTTACGAATTATATACTGTAGATACTTGATGTTAATCCTTATTTATTAGTGTTAAAGATAATTATATTATTAGTTTTAAAGATAAGTATGAGTATAAACTATACATTGTTTTAAATAAGTATAAACTATAAAATTATAAACCAACGAAGATCTTTTTTCGAAGCTGTGACTATGACTATGAAGAAAATGTTTCACAACATTTTGTGACCATCTTACAATTGTACTTTTGTTTTTAATACATACCTGTATTTTTTTAATTAATGAGGTACCTTCCTTAGTATACTAATGGGATTTTATACTCGCTGCAACTAACTTTTTAAATTCGATTTGTGGTTATTCCAATAATAAAAATAGTGCAGTGGTTATTTATTGTTATATTTAATGTATATAAAGCTGACAACATTTCTAAATCTCTTTAGTTTAAGGTTCATATTAAAGACGATTAATTAATACTTCCTTTTCATCATTATTTTCAATCTTTTTATGATTTATATGAGGAAAAATAAATATTGTATATTTGTGAACATTCTTAACAATATCAAATTACTATATCTACTTATAATATGCTTAACATAATATGCTAATAATATTTATAACATTTAAAATAGAAATCAATCCTTTAAAACATCACACACGCCATTATAAATGTTTGTATATTCCCTATTGACCTTCAGCTAACACTATTAAAACTTATTCATAATCATAACAACCGCTCTTAAAGTGCGATGTAAACGTTAATTTGCTGCGAGCTGTCAACGACAACTGAAATAAAAGCGGACCAGCGACAATTTCGTTCATTCTTAGCGATTCATTTTCGACCCAGCTAGTAATAGGTGATGGTACGAAAAAAAGCGATTCAGTTTTTGAACCTAAAGTGAACTGCATCGGAACAGAATCGCTCGCTAAAAGTTGATGGTAAGGCCCCAGTTTAGCTTATAACAAAACGTTATACGATGTTCTTCGTTTAAGTTGTCAATTTAATTATTCCAAGCTTTATATCATTTACTCTTACTCTTGTAAGTTTCATGCAAAAAAATATTGTATCCAAATCAGTTTTAAAAATTTGAAGTGTTCATTTATATTTATTCATTGCACGTCTATGATCTTTATCGATAACCAGAATGGCTTAACCAATAACTAAATACTGACGCAATTCTCAAATCACACTGTTATTATTATATTAACAATGTATCCTGTTATATTTGGGTTCACTTTGTATAAATCCTTTAATTATTTTAAGCTTTGTGTGTATAACTTATAATTAAGTCTTGCATACTAGTCTTGTATATTTTGTCAATTTAATTAGAGAACCTAAACAGAGAACCCAAAACAGAGAAAGGAGTTGGATAAAGAATGATGGATATAAATACAAAGTTATTCAATATTAATAACTAACCAATTAAACTAATATAACTCCCATTCTGGAAATATTAGCTAAAGGGATCCGTTCCAGTTCATTTACCAATACTAAATACTATTGATGTGAATGGGATTGCGTCATAGGTGACGTCACTGAGTAGGCACGCTGATATTCGGATGTAAAATAGGACCATGACTACAAACTCAAATGCCTTTCGTAGTTAGTGACGTCATTTTAATAAAATTATGAAAAAATTGGAGAATAGAAAAAGGGGAACAGGTAAGAACAGATTCAGAATTTATATAAAATTTTGCTGTCAGAAGAAAAGGAAAAGAGGAATCAAATTCTGAATAAATATAAAAAAAACACGTTAATTAAAATAAAATTAAAAAAATGAAGGATTCATTTATATCGTTAAAATATAAACATAATATTACGATAATTTTATAACCAAACTGGAAACACTTTATACAAAATATAGAGAAATATAAGGCTGTGCCTATTTTATTGACAGGACTATAAATTATAATGATAATTAGTTATCTTTACATTCCAGTCAAATAGGCATATAATTGAGTTTAGATTCGATGTTGTCTTATTTACTTTATTGAATTATAGCTGTATTGTTATTAATATCTTCGGTGATGTCACTTAGAATAAATGTACTCATTAAAAGCTTATTAATTTGTATTGACATTTAACATTCTATTAAATATTTTATCTGAATCAAAATTTATTCCATTGTTTATAAATAGTTTTTTAATAATTTATAAGAGTTATTAAACCCTTTTCTTACAGTTCCGGTTCTAGATTTTAACTGCTGCATAATTTTATCTAAAGATAAATAAAATGGTTATAATAATAAACAAAACAGACTTATTTAAAAATACACAATGATTTATTTAAAAGATCTATTTGAAAATAAACATGATTAATGTAACACAATTAATAATTATATAAGGAAATTCAAACCACTTAGCGTCTAAATGATATATTGGATTGAATATTGGTTTTCATTGATATTGTTGTTACCATGTGTTGCAATCCATAATTGTACAGGGATTGTGCTTCGAGTTATCTCAGTGCCAGCTGGTAATTAAGACTGTTGTTCCCGACAATGTACTATTAATTGTGTCGAAATGATTTATTGCCCACTGTGCTATATTTGACGTAGGTTTGGTTAAATGACATGTTCAACTCCTGTCAGAGTCTGACGCCATTTGTAATTTCCAGTAAAAGTAAAAAGTGAAGTAACCGGACGTGTACAATAAATATATATAATAACATATTAATGTTGAGACAAATCTAACAGCTCGGAGACGGCCAAGGCCATTCTAGTAGGCTTATCGTAACGGGATTCATTGAGTGCAATACAATTGTTTGAACATTACTTATTTAGTAAGTATCAAGTACACTTTCCATACCCGTACTTGAGATGGTTAATTAAATGTAGAGAAGGGTCATTGACGTGTTTTGAGAATGTGAAGTATCTTGTAGCGTAATTATTATTTATTTTTGTCCCTAAACCTATTATTCTAAAAACTGTTTGTACATTGTAGCATTGTAGGTAAATGCTACGTCATTAGTTCTTAAACACAGGTAGAAAACAATTTAGTTATAATAAAAAATGTCGCTGACGTAAAGTGGAAAACACATTGTTTTTCTTAGCATTCGATTTTAAGGTTTTTTAATAATATGTTATTCCCCAGTCCACAGATCACATCTTGTTAAATTGCCTTTACAAATGTAAGTAATGGTTACCTTGATGACATTATTAAGACAATGACTGCGAGATTGATTTGTTTTTTTAATTGCGAGGTTGGCTTGAATCGCTGAATCGAATTAAACTCTGAATATCAGAATACAAATTTAGGAACATAGTCAATAAAACTTATTTATATGGACATATAAACAAAAACAAATATTAACATTGCCAAAGATTTTTTTTGTTTTTAACGTAGAGATAATCTTGGAAATCTATAATATTACTTATAATATTTTTCATTATTATTTTCCACAATTATGAAAGATATAGCTTAGACATTTTCTTATTTGTCAATCAATAAAATCACCAAATCTGAACTCTACGTCTCCTCGGACCATTAAGACCCATTATTTAAATACAAGAAAAGGCGAGTATTTAATAAATGGGAATTAATATGCAATAATATATGTGAATCAAATAAAATCAACAAATCAGAACGCTATGTGTTGATGTCTTTGAATGATTAAGACCAATTATTTGTCAGAGAGCTACAAGAAAAAATGCGAAAAGATATGTTAATGAATATATATTTGTCTTATATATCAATAAATAAAATCATCAAATCGAACTTTACATGTGTTCATGTCTTATTTGAACTTAACAAAACTTTTGTCTGAGAGCCACAAGAACTCTAGTATATATGAGAAAATATAATGTAATAATTTCACCATCCGAAATATGATACCATAATAAGTCCAATAAACAGACTATACAGACCACCCATATCCGTTTATATGTTATCGGGATGAACAACTGCAGTCACAAATAGATGTCGTTTATTTGAAGAAATGAACTAACAATTTCATTACAAAACAAAGGTATACCTAAAACGCGTGGGTTGCTATCCTATATCGATTTATTTGTTCCCGAAACTGAGCTTTAAATTGTACACCGTAAATGTCAAATTTGTATATACCTAAATCGAATTTGATCTACATGCCAAAATGCTCTGTATCTTGTAGTAATTAAATACGTTATTGCTTTAAAGGTATACATAAAGGAAATTATTAATAATAGTGAGAACAGGTGGCAAGACTTTAGTTTGGCTCAATGTAATTGCTTACTACTGGGACACTGTCACGATAGCAGGAGCGACGTATATGAGTTATGAGCCTTCAAAGGAAACTGTAGGCACCAATTGTATTTTACTATTATATCTATCAAAATTATACCGTATCTTCTAATCCATAGGGTTAATATTACAACGATGGGTGAATAGAGAAAATGTTGGTGATTTTATGTTTCTATTCGCCTTATTTGTATGTGGGATTTGTTATTGTTGTGTGCTTTACTCAAAATAGTTTCTAATACGCGTTAAACTTTGTGCTTGAACAGTGCAGTGTAGCGAGAACGATTGCGGTTACAAGGAAGAGAGCTCAACGCGCTTCGTTCTAACAAATATTAATGTTTATTATGTTACTGTAATTTACTTGTATACAAATTGACTGAATTTAATTTATACATATATCGACTACATAAATTAAATTTATAAAAAAGTTATTTCTAATTTTAAACTAAGGATTCTTTGTTTTTATTGTCTGTGTACTATTATGGTCCTTATAAAGTAATACTGCAATAAGTGACCTATAATGGAATACTTATAAAAGTACGAAGACAGCGGAAGACGCCCACACGTTCCGCTGTAGTTTCCGCTGGAAATCACTATTTCAAAAATAGAAACATTATAAATGGCATTATATATAATGACCTTTTGCTTTAAAAAAAATTAAACGAACCAAATCATTTAACAAACACTTAGGAATTGAAGTTTACATACTCGTAATATATCATATTATAATAGTAAAATAACGATGAAGGCAATTTTTTTTACCTTTTTATCTTGGAATAAATTCAACTTCAAAACTGTACGATGTTAAAGAAACAATAATTATACAGATTTATATTATACTTTGAAAATGGCTGCAATCAAATGAACAGTTTAAAATCGAAAGCTTACTTTCTACCAATAAATATAAAACCTCATTAAATATGATAGAAATAAGAAAATAATGTGTTAAGGACTCTAATAAAAAAAAAGTAATCTTATAGGTTCGTGTTATATCGCATTATATCATTGTAGCTTACTTATCTTTATAAAGGATTACAATTAAATACATGAAATAAATTAAAATAAAATTGATTTATTTAAATATTTTTAATGTTCCATTATATGAAACTGCATAGTATGTATATTATAATTACTGTGTACAAAATGTTCTCATAGCAGCAGAAGGGCTCAAATCTGTGCATACATCTTGTAGCCGCTATCTCCGGACGTGTATCACTACTCGTGTTATTCATGTTTGTCTGCACCATGCGTTTATCTAGGCAACTGCTACCACGTATCATATGCAATAAAAATTACCATTCATTAATGCCAAGACAGTTTTATTACAGGAAAAACAAGAATGAGCAATGTATGAGAAAAAACTAAAATTACAGCTTTATTGTGTTCGACTTCATAAACAACATTCGATTAGTCATACAACAATATACATTTTATTACGAGATGTGTGCATTAAAATTAATACAGACGGGACCACCTCTAGCATTTGCAACAAAGAATATAAAGAAATATATAAAATTATTAAACTTCATAAAGAAGTGAAGTTTAACAGCCAGTAACAAAATCTGTCGTTATAGGTATACGCTAATGTAATATTATCTGTGCGAAAATTTATATGCACTAGTTGAGATGTAGTTAAAGTAAGGTATTGTGAGACAAATATTTATGATCTCCTCGATACTATTAATTTTATACCGATCTTGGTCATATAAAAATACGGAAACTTAAGGTAATAAAGTTATGAAATAATAATAATAATATTTATATATGACCATTTAATTATATAGACTTATGTGATTATGTATGTCTATTTCGCAATCTTACTGCTACTTGATATTCCATAACTTAAGCCAAACGTAAGTCATAAAGCGTCAGGTGAGTTAAGATTCATATGAATGGAAAGGAGTGAATGAAACCAGTTGCGACTAGCCTTTTCACTAGCTACCTCACTAGTTCAAAATTGTAATATATTCGTTCATAAAGTACAGTGACTTACGAAATAGTTACGTTATATTTACAATCGTTACTGTATGGTATTGCATTGATTACAAAATCAATTTATGTTATTTTATAATCTGTTACATTTATGGGTGATAAGACTACACTAGTTGTTTTCTACTACTTTGTTTTGTAGAAGGCTGCTTTCTGACGTTGACGTTCGGAAGATCGAACCCGAAAATCAAAATTCTGTATATTTGTTATATCCCAATAAGGCTCTTAAAATGTAATAATATTTATAATATGATGCATCCTTTTTAATAAATACTCCATGAAAAACCTTTCAAACTTCTAACTTCTCCATAACAACTTTCAAATAACAGTGCCAGAGGTTCTCAAGCTCTTCAGCCTTATTATATTAGTATAGATAATGACAAATAAGTGAACGTCGGCGGTAAGTCAGTTCAAATGTCAACGAGATACCCTGTCGGTACGATTACAAAGTCAACTTCACAATGAACATTAATACTGTGAAATATTTGTTATAACATTATATACTTTGCCTAACATCCTGCGAGTGGCGAATGATTTAAATTAATTGAACGAGCCTTCAGGTATTACTCAATAAACCTTATTTATCATGTATGTATTACCAAGGGTCAGATTAATTAGTTGTGCATCGTATATTCGATGGTATTTAATGTAATTATACATTCCAAATTCAAATATAATAATAAATCATTTTACGTATATCTAATAACTAAGAACAGCGGGACTAAAGTTGAAAATATGTTTATAGAGTCGTACAAAGGCTTTGCGTTGTCCAATGGAATGAAGTTCCCTCCGTATCAGACAGTTATACTTATTTATAACTCTTCGCGATTGTACTCTCACACTCGTACGATCGTTATGGAAGCGAGGGTTAGCTTCATTGTAAAGCATAAAGCAACGAGAAATATCTTGTGGTTCCTGCAAACATAAAGTTCTTTGCTGACTTTATATCTCCGTCTTATCAAGGGGAATGTTTTGGTGTGAATGCGTAGTACAAATTAGTTAATTTTGTCTATGTGTGTGTGTTTAGTTTGTAGTTGTTTCTGTTTATTATATAACTTTTATACAATAACATACTTTTTTTATGAATTAATCCCGAGCATATTTTTACTTCAAATATTGTTATCATGTATAATATTTTGTATTTAATGAAACTATGTATAATTTTTACAATCAAAACTATTTTTTTTTACTGAACGTTTTAATTAAACAAACATTTTTAATTGAAAAAAAAAGTCAAAATACCAAAACCATTAAAATAAGTGTATTCGCACCAAATCTCGTCAACGTAATCTTAATGGCTGTATGAGACAAACCAAGAAGATCAAACAGCCTCTGTGTAAGCAAATAAAAAATAACCGGAACATTATCTGTGAATCCAATTACGTCATAATTAAGGGGCCCGACACACCGAGAACAGAACGCATGACTCAGAGGTGTCGTGAGAATATTGTCTGCAAGCAAAGAGTAAAAGTGCTTTCTTTGTACAGGAGCAAGAAATTTAAGTTCGATTAAATGAACCTTTTTTATACATGATTCATTTTGGAAAGGCTTGAAATTTAAGATAGCATGTTGTGAATTTTCGATTAGCGAGAATGATGTAACCGTTGACGTTGTAACGGTAATATTTAAAACGCGATCATCCTCGTTTTATTATTATGAAACACTCTTTTTAGATAGTTTTAGGGCTTTTAATTAGTACTTAAATTAATTTATAGTTTTTACGACCACTTAATGTCAAGTATAAAGATATATATGAATATTAAAATCAAAATCAAAGTATAAAAAATATCAGCCAAGTGCGAGTCAGCTGTATTTTTTGATGAACTCCCAAACCCCAACCAAAAAAAGCCAACGGCTTTGATAATTAGATTTTTTCCCAGTTCCAAGGGACTGTAGGCTTGTATTTGATATAAATTTCAGTTTGATTTCACCACGTGTTCATTAGAAAAGGGTCTTGACAGACAGACAGACTGAAAACAGAGTGATAATATAAGAGTTTCGTTTTTTCTTTCGGGGTACGGAACCCTAAAATTGAATCCTCAAAGTTCTCATGACCCAGTAACCGTTGATGAGCCTTAAATTATTTCAAATATATAAAAATAATGCAACTTTGACGTTACAAACCGATATCGCTTATAAGGTGTTCCGTGATTCGGTCACCCATATTCTTCATTATCAATGCATCGATGCGTCAGTTAACTGTCGGGACCGTTATTGCAATCGAATAAGATTCTATAATTAACGGTAAAGGTAACGGGTGAGAGGGCAAATGGTGCTAACGTGATAAAACCAGGGCTATTGTTTGTCTCTTAATAAGGAGTTTGTGATTAATTGTTTTGTTTTAAGACTGACAAGTGGGTTAAAGTTTAGTTTACTTGTTTTTATTCATATAATTATGCATGATTATAATAAAGTCTTCTTTCAACAGACATTATATTGAATATTAGAGGTTGGAAAGCTTAGCGTTTAGCTTGGGAGGTTTTTTTTATATTTACATAGATTAATTAATTAGTAAAAAAATATTTCTTCCTAATCTATATCTAAAAGGATAATACAACCATAGTAGGAAATTTAAATACAAGGTGTTAATAGATTCATAATTGCTATACTATAAATGGTTATCAGTCCCGTTGCATTGATAACAGCTCCGCGGATGTCATTATCAAACATATGAATTCAACCGTCAAGGGATCTGAGCTACAATGTGATAGCCAATAACCGGTGAACGCGGGCGTGGCTTTGAATCAATTGGGGCATAAAGAAAGTATATAATAAATAAATCATCATATATAAAAGATATCAGGGGCAGTATAATGTTATATGTTCTTGTTTGATGTTTGATATATAAATAATACATTTTGAAAAATCTTTCACATCCATATAAAGAATCTATTTTGTGTATTTGTAATTGTATATAAACGTGTTTGGCTTTTTTTGGATAATTTAAATTGGTATTCTTAATAATATATATGTGCGAAAGTTTGGATGTTTGGATAGATGTATGATGATGCTCAATCACGCCAATATTACTGAACGAATTTTGATGAAACTTGGCAATGTTGTAGCTTATGTACCAGAATAACACATAGGTTATAGAAATACTAACTTTTGCACGTGGTTTTGTTGGTGACATAACATTAGTTTCAGCACGATCACGTAATTGCCGCGGAAACTTCTGTTTTTAATCGTTTGGTTCACTGAATTTTACAAAAATAAAAATGAATACTTTATCCACCAACTAAAATGCTTTGTTTGGTGTGTAGAAACTAGGGAAAACAATCATCATTTTCGTCAAGACATTTTAATAATATACATATTATACGGGACATGTTTGCTCTTTTTTTTGGTCACCTCTACGCCGCCATATAATTTTGATGCGGACTTTTGCAACAATTCATATTCATATTCAGCAATTTAGATAAATCTGCAGTTTTGTGCAATTCAAAATTTGACTTCAAAAACAGTTTAAAAGAAATTACGGGTCACAGGTAAGGTAATATAAATGCCATATAAATGTTTTTTTTATAGTGCATGGATGGAGTTGCGGACACCAGTTAATAATTAATAATTACACAATTAAAAATGACATAAATTCGAGTTAAAATCGATTTCCCGACCTTTAGGACACCGTCCAGTTGACCTACCAATTAAGATATTGTGTCACTACTATTTGCTTAACATTGTTTTATGTAACCGACTTTATTGAAACGAAGGTAACTTTTATGAGGCATCTCTCGAAATTCATATCAGAAAAGATGCCACAACTATATCAAATATTTCACCTATTTCAAATATAAATCTTTGAAAATAGTATATAAGCATTTAGTCATCATTATTTTAGTTAAACATTTACCACACAATCATTAAAAAATGTGTTAAACATACATATAAAATTTCAAATTGTATCTGACGCAATCAAAGTAATAATCATTGCAGTTACAATAATGATTTTCTTTTATTAAAATATACCCTACGTGTCTTGTATATCAATTATTATTTTCTTCTGTATTTACACATCACGACATCCAAATAATATGAAATTAACGGGACATGAGGATTATTAGCGACAAGCAAAACGCAGGCCTTCTGTATCATTATGGATACTGATGATATTTCTTGTAAGAAAACTATATATAATAATTCATATTTTTTTACAGGTTATTATACGCGCATTGGAATTTGGAATTTCAGGAGTTGCATTGATATATAATACTGTAATTCGATACATTTTTTTTATATATATCTTGTCATTAAATATTATTGTTTAAGTAAATGATGATGAGAGTAATATTGAATATTTACTGCGATATCGCATTCGTTGTTATGTCATCTGTATTGTGTTATTCATTTGTGTGCGTGTGTTTTTGTGTGTGTGTGTGTGTTTGTGTGTGTTTAAGTATTCTATTTCCTATATTATTGTTTATATATTTTTTTACTAATAATTGATTTGAATTTTACATGGATCCCTATTTTATTAACATATACTTATTTTTTATTTAAAAGAAAATTGATCATCTCTTTTCTTTTGATATTATTTTATAATTTTATAAACTTTGTGATATTTATGTTAACCAGCTTAATTGTTTGTCAACAAAGTATTTCAATCTATTTCCTTGTCGGACGAAACATAATTAACTTTCATCGCAATCTATTGATAGGACTGTTTGGTATTAATTAGAGAACAGTTATTTAGTTAGTTAGTATTTCCTTACATCATCTGATATTTCTAATCGACTTTCTCTGTTTCTCTTGTGATGTCATTCGACTTATTTGGTTCCTTTACAGGATCGTTAATTCTTAATGCGGCTAAGAGTTTTAATTAAGTTTTATAATATAATAAAAATTGAATTAATTATTTGATATCCTTATAATATTATGTGAGACATCCGGTATCCATAAAAAGATATTACAGTATGTCATGTTTAATTATTAATACCATTTGTTTCGGATTTGGATTTTTTTTGAGGATTTTGAGGATATCAGAAAAAGTAAAGTTTGGCAAATGTGTTGTCTGTTATGAAGAATGAGGAAATTAAAAGGAGTCTAGGACATATGAAGGAGGTATTGGGCATCCAGAGCCTTAATTACCGCAAAAAATCTTGTTATATGAGCTACGTTATACTGATTCTCCTGTAGACATTTTAGAATGACTTATATATACTGCAATATGCTGCAATAAAACAAACTTTAGCTTAATATTATAATTTATTCAAGTTACCGTCTGGAAGCTCTAATTAATTAATATAACTTGTTAAGGGTAAGTAACCAATTTATTACATTAATAAAATTATTTACTCATAACATATATCATCTCTTTAATATTATCATTATTAAAACAATCTCATTATCCAAATACGAAATCATCGGGTCCATCACAAAGACCGTATTTCAAAAATATCCAAAGCTAAATCAGCGCTCAACAGTATAAATCTTACATTGGCACACATCGACCCACCCATAAATTTCACACTCGTTTTGTTTTCTACCAACATTTTTATGTGGACAACTTCAAAAAATACTTCCCAAATAACTCTGGACACGAATAAATAAAGCGGTTTGGTAGTAAATGTCAATAATATGCAAAATAATGGATTTTAATCTCTGTAAGATTTGTGATTTGCGAGCGCGCACACATCAAAGCTTAGCCCGCAGTTATAATGCTTAAGTTTTTTGTAGTCGCTACGATTTGTTCAAGGATAATTATCATATCCACAGTTCATGAGAGGTTAAGTTGTATTATGACATTTGGTTATTTATACTATGTCTTATATGGTGTCTTCAAAGGATTTGAAGACTTTACAACCAGTTTAATATGTATTTTTATCATAGCACATTAAAATCCAATATCATCATACTTATACGTCATTTATACTTAATAATAAGTAAGATTCTAATCTAAGCCTCGGTTAATATCTATATGAAGTATATGTCTATATTTCAAGTAACCATAATTAAAATATCAAACATTTAAAAAGTCACATCGCAATAACCGCCCACATATGAAGAGTTGATTATTTTTGTTATTGCTCTTTGCGAAGTGTAAATAGTAATTAATTCCCACTCACTTTCACATTTGCACTCGCTAAGTTGTAATTTCGGTCACTGGCCCGTCTGCCTACTTTGAACAATTAATAAAGGATATAATCATAATAATATTAAGAACATTCGTGATAGACTAAACATAACCAGAATCATTTACAAGAACAAAACATATTTGTTTAATTAATATTTGATTAAAGTTAAGTTCAATGATAGGAAGTAAATGATGTTCAGATCCATTCTGTTTTGTAAGAGTATTAAAATCGTAAAAGATTTTTTATTCTCAGTTATCCTTGTATAAATGTTTTGAAAGTTCTATAGAATATCTGTGAGCATTTAAAACTACTTGAGAATTGTAACTTTAATTGTAATAGACACTGTCTAAGTAAGTCTAATACTTCACATACTTTGCACCCACTCTTTCAGACAGGATATGTATTTCGTCTGTAGTCGACCTAATTGTTACCTTCCCCCCTAATTTGGCACTCCCTGATGTAGGCGGCCATTACCATCTCATTGACAGTTCTTTTGTTACTCGTAATGTATATTGCGTGTGCGCAAGTGCATTGGAAGTGATTGATATTAATTAGATTTATGGATTAAGTATTTTACAATAATTAAATATATTGTCTAAATTTTGTCATTTTTAAATTGTTCAATGAAGGCAGTGAATTGATATCGATTTTTATACAATAAAATTTTACTGAAATTAAAATTTTCAGTTTGCAGGAAAAATTTCGAAAAAGTTTCATTTTTTGTTGTATAGAAAATGTAAGCTACTTTCGGAAGATAAAAAAATATTCGCTTTACTATTAATTTACTTATTTAATTTACATATTTATATTATCTACTATAGCCATTAGCCATCTCTTCTAGCGACAGCTATCCCATTCTTTTTTTTTAAACCAGGGATTGTTTTATCCTAGGATAACTATAAACAAGTTTGTCATAAAAATACATCAATCGATTCCGAAGTTATATGATCAAAGAATAATACTAACAAATAATTATAAAATACTATTCCTCGGTATAGTCAATCAATAATAACGAACCTTGGAATAACGATTATTCGCTGTTATAATCTGTTACTAGGTAAATAAATAATCAACAATATAAAGACGTTTTATATTATTTTTGTACATAATATATATTCTTGCAACAAAGACAATAAATCCATATCTTTACAATTACTTGCTTTTATTTTTATTTTATCTTTCATAATACATATATCTTTATTTATATGAATTTTTCTCTGGAATTATATATAACAACCAATAAAATCATTTTATCAATACAATGAGTATTACAAATCACAAACCTTTAATCAAATTTACGAAATATCATTTGTATATAAGAAATAACCTTATTTAGTAATTCTAGTTTTTACAACTTTAAAAAAATATCCATGATTTAAAATATATATTCACATCTTGTTAGTATACTTTACATATCATTAGCAGTGCTAATTGAAAATGATAATGGATTAAAAGAGAAGTTGGAGATAACAGAGTTGTTAAAACACTCTGATCATTTTCTGTATATCTAACCTTTAGCAAAAACCTTTTTATATTTTAGAGTGGTAAGGAAGCAGGGATATTTGCGAAAGCTGAAGATGTTGCATAAATGGGGTGTTACCCTTAAGGAAGAGGGATTAAAGGGTACACCCTTTAAGGGGTGCTGTTGAATTAGTATTAGGTATAACACCCCCATTGGCTTCCCACACTCCAGGGAGATTTCTCAAGGTAGGTATATTTTCCTTTCGGTCTTTCTGGTATAAGTACATACACTTATTTATTTGTATGCTTAGTATATATGAATAACGTATTTTACTAAAAATTTAATTTTTAAACTTCTCACACTTTTTGTATGGCAAAATATGTTTAACAAAAACTGTTTACGAGTTATATTAAGAAATAAATAGTATACCGGTATACATTTGTTCGTTTGTTTGTTATAATTAATATTTATTGGTAATCAGTCAAATATGTGATTGGTAACCGAGCAAACTAAATGTCTTTTATGAACCCGACACAAATAAGACAAGGGAATTCTTCGAATGATACTAAATAACTGTCCAATCTTTAAAATACGTTTAACTCTGGTATTTTGTGTTCGTTATTATGGCATGCATACATTAAAACGTATAACCTACAGCGGAGATACAGTTCATCAAATTACATTTAAGGATTCCAGTCTTTAAACGTATAACAATAAGTATAATAAAAGCTTACACATAAGGGTACTTTTAATACAGCATAAAAAGCGATCATGCTAACAAAATTACCAACATTGAAGACACATTCAGAGACGTAAATGGAGAAATAATTGATTCTAATGATAAACAAGATGGACAAAGTCATTTTAAACTGCATTCAATATATGTGCGTACGATGATGTGTTATGATGACACAAAAAATGACAACCATCCAGTTTTCCTATATAATTTTATGTGCAAACATTCGAGTGAAGAGCAGCGCTTGAGGTGTTTATTTTACGTTTAAAATAGGTTTACATTAGATTACCATTTGTCTATTTATTAATTATTATACAATGAGTTTATTTGCATTTCTGTACTCAATGTATATCGCCTCAAAATATATACCGTCCCTTTGGTCGAGTTAGCGCAGACGCCTAACGTATAGCGGAGAACCGGGGCTCGGGTTCAATTCCCGACAGGGACAGGCTTAAATGTTAAACATGCTGCAAAACATTGATGTCTATATTTTTAGGTTTGATCATTTATTAAATATATTCTCAGTATTTATTTGTGTATTTCTATGTATTTGTATCGTTGTTTAACACCCTTAACACAAGCAAATAATTTGCTTATTTTGGAATTAGATCAATTTGTGTAATTTGTCCTGATATTATTATTATTAATGTTCAGAACAACTTCATTTAGTATCCCAAATTCTATCTCCGTTGAGGCCATGCCTATTAGCGATGACCTATCTCCAATCTCGGTTCATTCATACTCCGAAAGATGATTATCTCAATCCTTGCATTCCAGACCAGGACTCATCATATAATGTTAACACAAGACAATGTTTTATATCCGAAGCTTTGAAGAGGGCGCTACGTGTAAACATGCTACCTTCAGTCACGTTTGTTATTGGCTTGATTAAATAGTTTGATTACATCAATTAAAATAATTTAAAATTTAATTTAATTTAAAAGTTTCAACAGCGAATGAATGGATAAGCCTCGTTTGAGTCTAATAATAGCTCTTATATTGCTTAACTTAATAACAAAAATTAAATTTAATATTTGACATATAGTTTATATATGTATATGTTTTTTTATTAAACACCACGATGAATATTCATGTTTTATAATTATGACTAAATATTAAGATGGTAAATATATTTTTAACTATCCAGTGGTAAAAACATGTAAAAATAATTTCATTCATTGTATTCTTGGACAAAGAAATATTTACAGAATTTAGGGAACGTCTAATTAATCACGCTAAATCACTGAAGCTAGAATAGTTACGATAGCAAAGAGATGTTAAAATTTATTTTTGTACAAGAAATAATGAAAAAGTTTTTATATTTTTTATAATGTATAACAATATAAGTTATGCTAGATATGTATAGTCAATATGAGAACGCGACGAAGTCAACGCGTATAAATTAGGCGCGAGCATCCAGGATCAACAAAACTACACCCGACATATATCGGTTATAAGATCTAAGATTTACACTATACGACCTCACGACTTTTCCTTACTTTACATTTTTTATGACACAAAAATTAATTGTTAATTATTTATAAGTTTCTATAAAATTATAAATAAATGGCGCTTTTGAAAGCGGTTTTCATTTTACTATATTCTTGTTAAATAAGCTAGTTAAAATAACAAATTGTATGAAGTTTTTAGCATTTATTGTGCACGAATAACTTAATTAAGTATATTATGATTCTTATAGCTTACCGAGTGCGGTTATTTAAATAATCGTATCATGTAAATCGCCTCGCATTCACAGACGCCGCCGCGGCACCCGCTAGGCGCCGCTCGGTTACCAAAATGTAATCTTTTTGGACCTCCTCTCGTCTTTTTTCAGTCTTTTGGGGGTCTACAAGCATCCTTTTTTAATGAATCGGTGTTAACCTTCACGTGGAACGAGTAACAGGGTGCCGATTGAAGATAAACAAGCCGTTCTCTTAAAAAAAGTAAAATGGTAGAAATGACAGGATATTGGTGCGGTCTTTTGCTCTGACTCCATTGATAGCCATCTATGGAAGTGATTCTCTTATTAAAGGCTTTATAAATTGAGTTTTCGGAATGCAGACATAGATTGTATAAGACGTATTATGAATGGGACTTATGCGATAGTGACATATGCGATTAATTTACGAGAACGCCTACTTTAGACTCGGTCACGCATTACCACTAATGTTATGTTACTAAAGGAGTTTAATTTACTGCACATAACGTTTAAAAACTTGTAACCTCTAGGACCACGGTCTATAAATAATCAGGAATAATCATACCACAGTTTATAAATAATCAGGAGCTTTTATTTTCTATGATTTAACTAAATGTAAGTTTCTAATAAAGAATTGTTATATACATTTAGTTTAAAAATGTAGTTATAATTATGACTGATTAATATCCCAAATATGTAAATATGAATAGCTTCTTTATCAATAAAGTAGCGCCATCTAGAGACATGATTTTGAACATTAACAAAAGAACATAATATTACAAACAATTATTGCTTAAAATTAAGTATTATTTAAAAGTTATGTTTTATTTCTAGGCCGAAGAAGACGGCTAGTAATATGATAACATCATAGACGGTCTCTGTAACTACAATAAATCAATATTTGTAAACCAATCTCGCTACTCCCCGCTAGATGGCGAAGGCTACACAATTTAAATATATATTTTTCCCTATCTTATTTATGTTTGTATGACATAATGTATGTAAATGTATATGTTATGTTATTTTATTCTATCGCTAAGTTTAAAAGTTTTAAATGAGAATGATATTTTTATGCAGGTATATAAAAAGCTCAATGTACTCTATATTTTTTTTTATTAAGGCCTTGACGAAAGCTCCTATTTGTCATTCAAGTTATTTTAATGTATTAATAAAAAAACTGGAACACTTTATTATTTTACGATTCTCGGCACTTTAATACACAAAAATTATATGTTTATTAGAATCACCGCGGTGTGTTTAATGTTATGGTATCAGCCATTCAGCTTATTAGGTAGGCGTCAACGGATGTGGGTGTGTTAACAAAATATTATTAAGACTTTGTATCACCCGATATTTCAGTTCTCAATAAAATATAGCAAATTTTTCCTTCCCCATCGGCCACACATTCATTGACTAGAAGTGAAACTGTAAATAAATTAATTCTATAGTTTTTTTAACCACAATAGCTTTTCGTCTATTCGAATGATTTGTAGGCAATTCTGTTCTACATTTCTGTATTTACTGTTTGTAGGTATTGGTTTAAGAATAAAATCTTTAACACTTACTTTCTAAATTCAAAATTGGTGATTGAATTGTTTTCCACAACGCAGCGGTATCGTTCAGACAGTCTACTATATTATCTAGTGTCATTAAAGTTGCATTCAAACTGTATAAAATACTGTATAAAATACTGTATAATATACTGTATAAAATACTGTATAATAATATTAGCACTAAAAAAACATATTCCATTTTTCTACTTTTTTTTGAAAATTTGCGAAACTTTTGATTCGTATGGATAAAAAATATTTAAAAGAAAGAAAAAAACAATTTTATTCGTGACAAAAAATAAACATTAAATAAAAAAAAGACAAAAAAACTCCATGATCGATTAACAACTCCTAATGTTTTGTGGTCTGTATGATATTATATAATATTCATATTTTATTAATCATATAAACTAACACAATTTCATAATATTTTAAGACTATAGTCGTATTTAAAACTAACATATAATTTGATATTTAAGAATAACATGAAAAAATGTATAGTCTACATAATATGACAAAATATTCAATATTAACATCATATAGTCAATATAAATAACAACTATTTTTAAACCAAAAAAGGTAGATATGTAAATTGATTATAATATCTCGAATAATCTCACCCCGATAGAGATAACTGTAAATCTTATACAAAACTCTTAATCTCACCTAAACATAAATGGCCAGTGTGAACAAATCTTTCATAAAATGCGGTCACTCAAAGCCATAATCCACACAAGATCTCATCCGATAAGCTATCACAAAAACTGGTAGTTTGCAAAACTAACCACTTTGTTTTACAGATTAGAATCTGTGCTAAACGCTCAATGGATGTAACTGTACCTGACTAGTAATAAATAAACTGTTTCCGAACGTACCTTGTTACAAAGCGTGTTAATCTGTTAAAGTAGCCGACTGAGAATAATCATTTTTACAATTGTTGGACCAAACAAAGTACTGGTCCTTCTTTTATTTGGAACACAAAGGGTTTTCGAACATACGCTGTATATTGTACCAAAGTAAATGACATTACTGAAGACTTGTAACGCCCTGACGCTTCTGTGTCGGTCACATAATGTGCGCGGTGATGCAAATAAAGAATTAGATGATTCATTGATGTCTTTCTTATATTCAAAACTGTTACGTCCGGTTGACTGGATTTAACATTTAAATTAAGTTACGATTGTATTTTTTAAATAAGTAATAATTGTAATTACTGTTTCTATATGTTCTAAAATATAGTATGAAATAGGTCTTATATGTTTTTAAATTAAATATATTCCGACAAGTAGTGTATTCTAAAAAGCATCTAAAATACAGTTTTAACAAATAATATATATTATATTAAAGAATTTAATTGCTCATGATTTAGCATGACAACAGGGCGACCAATATGAAAGGTAGCGGAGTATATAACAACAACGAAACACGTCCAACATTCCGCACGCGAAGTAATACCATATCCTTGGGAATGTAGCGCTCTCCCATCGAAATATTTCAAAATTCGATCACTATCTCGGCGACTACGCAGCGAGTTATTGAATAAGACGTGAAAAATGATGAGCGCGGCCCAAAGGCTCCGCCGACGATTGCTCCTCTCATTTTTCGAGTGTATTTTCAGCCGGCGAAAAGGGATAGCAAATTTGGGTGAACAAAGGCGGTTTGATGTGACAGAAGTGTTCGATATACCCTCAGCCGCTCGGTGAGGTCTGACCCAGCGGGGGTTACTCGGGCTCCAAGTCCGTCTCACCCACGGCGTGATCTCTCACGGTTTTGTTGTCACGTAATTACCTAATTTATTGCACTGCAACTGTATGCGACTGATAATTCTTCTAGCACCTATACACACAATGGGATTCTGTTAGAGGGCGGTATGTTTTGCTGCCACTTGGAGGTCTTCCCGAAATGAAGATATTAGCGGCGACTGCTTTTATTATTTTGCTTTAAATAAACCAGAGCGGAACACTTTATTAGTCATGGCTAGAAAATTTATGATATTTTTTATAACTTCTTTAATTTACATGCAAAGATCGGATTGCGTGAAGTAATTTATAATGACAGACTAAAAATTAATTTTAACAATGTTAGAGGTGACCATAATAAGGTCGATTTGTGAACAGACAACAAAAGCGAGTCGCTCATTTGTGAAATAAGGTTTCGCTAAAAGGTAATGTTAATGAGCTAAAAGCTGGCAGTAAAACAAATTTATTTCATTTTAAATTTAAATGACCGTATTATTTCTTGTAAAGTTTTAATATATGCAGTGTTATTTAATAAATTTATATTTGAAAACATAGTTGTATTTTGAATTAATTAATGTATTAGTAATCTTCAATTATACATTTTCTTTTTATAAATTTGTAGTTAATATGTAACATTTATTGTAATAGGTACGTTGAGAAGTTGGTAATTATTCATGTTGTTAAAAAGCACAAGTTCTTACTTTCTAAATAAAACAACAAAAAAACTAAACCATACTTTAATTATTCCAAAAAAAAACTTCTTGTTGTCGAACTGAACTTAAATTTCGAACAACATATCTTTTAGAATACCTGAGGTAGGTTTTTTGGAATAGGCATTCTAAAATTAAAATACTAAAATCGGAAGAAGCGTTTGATCTTAAAAGCTGCAACTCATTTCTTACTTTTACATACAAAATGGGAAAAAGCTATAAACCTGAGGCAGATATTTCCATAAAAATATCGACATACGCCACACAAAACACCGCTAAAACTAAATCTCGAGTTATGTCCCTCAGAAATGCGAGTCTCGGATGTGAAAGGCTTACTAATTTGCCATATTATTCTTTAGTGCCCATAAAATGAACATAGGGTGTACGTATCGTAAATAAGGATGTTTATATGACGATAATAGATCGAATAATTGGGCGTAAAAATTAAGTGTTGGGGTGTAAAGTCCAACTTGTGTTGTGATTGGTTCGTTCTGAAGCTTTGTAGTTGATTTGTTACGTTCAGGATTTCTATGTCATTGTTGTTTAATAGGGCGTCTAATTGAGCTTATTTTAAAATCAACTTAAATTTTATGATCTTGAGGTGAAATACTTTATAATTATGTATCTCACATTAATATAAAAATAACTATAAATAACAAAATATAGTATTTTCTTCTATAATTCATCTTATAACTTTTTTTTAATCTAATAAATACCTTAATGAACTTAATATATTTACAGCGTTATTAATAATAACTTATAATGAACTTAATAGATTTACAGCGTCATTAATAATAACTCTTAATGAATAAAACACATTAAAATTAAAAAACCAAAATCGTTAAAATTATATTTATTAAAAGTTCTAAATTTGACATAACTGGGTGAATAAACCTCAAAAGAATTTCGCCTCGAGTGCGAGACTCCGCTCCCGATGATTATCGCCTGTGATATATGGACCGTGTCAGAATTTATTGTGCCTTCTAACTCCACTATTGTCTCAATAAATACTTTTTTATTGTCATAATATTATAAAGATTGCTTTGACAAGTGGCGTTAGGATTATGATGACTCCAATGACTTGTATTATGACTTATTACACTATTAAATGTGCTCGTAAATTGATTTTGATGTCTTTGAGTTGAAATCGATTTAATTTTTATTGACTACCACGTTTTATATGGTAATATTTAAATTATTTATTTATAGTGAATTATATAAATAGAATTATTTGTCTATTTAAAAAGTTTTGTTTTTTTTTGTCAAGTTATTAAAACGACAAAACGTTTAGGAGATTAGTTTGTAATTTATTGACGGCACAAACTATAGCGTGTTTCTACGTGACGGTTGTCGTAAGCGGCACTGAGCTTTTTAATTTCTAACAAAAAGATGTTAAAATGACGAACATCGTCTTTTACAACCTTTATACCATGTGAATACAAATTGAGTGTTCTGATTGTGCTATATATTATGTTTAAATTGGTTTTATGATACTAAATATTTGGACAAGGGTTTTATCGGCGGGGTAATTTGATATTTTTGTTGAGATTCGTTTTGTATTTTTATTGGTTTACATCTATGCGGAACGACTGCTAAAACATGTTATTGACTGTAAATTGGTAATTTTAAGCATTTATGACAAGGATATAAACTTATTAAATTTTATAGTAGAGGAGTTTATGATAAAATTATATTAAAATAATAGCTTAATTTGTCAATTGTTATATCTTATTGATTGTAGTTAATATTTATAATAAATCTACGTATTAGTATGAAGCTATTTGTATGTATGTTTATTATTGTAAATTTATACCAACTGCCTACGTATATCAATCTGTCTTTTTAGGTCTACTCTAGCCCTAAGGTTGCCTGGAAGGAATAAGGCCATCTGTGTACAAAATAGTAATTGTCTATGTAATTTTTTTATTGATTTTTTTTTGTGGTGTACAATAAAGAATAAAGAATTGCAGAATTGTCTTTAAATTATTTGGCTTAACTTGAACGAAATTATTCAGAGTCTAGTATAGTTTCAATATAACTTAAAGATGAAGACCTAAAATTAAAAAACTCTGTAAGTACTACCCTTTGTATATATTACCTTTCTATATGTTATATATTGTTAAAATGAAAGCTAAATAAACTTATTTCAGGATGATTTCTGGAAAAAAAATACAATCCTTACCAGATGTTTTCGTATATCAAATCGATAGTACACGTCAACAGGACATCGATTTAATCGCTCTCAATCATAGCAATTGCAAATGGCGAAACCGGCAGCTGAGTGCGCACGCGCATACAGGTGTGCCTTCAGGCCACAATAACTATAAAAGAAACGAATCAATGAAACATCCTTTGAATTCTGGTGTGGTCGTCAACTTTCTTATTACACAATCATCATTAAAAGTGCAATTACTATAATTGTTATATATTTTTTAAGTTTAAAGTTTTCGGTAAGTATGGATTTAATAATTTTATTCAGTATAACTTCATAATAAATAAAATTAATAAATTATTTCAATTATTTAAGTGACTTAATTTATATATTATTTTAATATTCTTTTACTATTTCAGAAATTGATTTTAAATATCAAGATTACTATATTAATAATAATTATTTTATCATTTCATCAAATCAAAATTAAAAAGAAGTAAAATAAACAGTACTTATAAAATTCAAATAAATATCTCACTAAATGTTAGTACCTATATTCTTAAATTTCACTACAATTTATAAATAGTCTGATCGTTGATGTCTTTAGTACGAGACCGTGTAGACGGCGGGAAAATCTTCTGTTGCTACGAAATATGATATTTCATTATCTTATACATTCATATGATAATACATCATTATATAAAGTATTTATAAATATTTATTGTTTAATTTACACATCACAATTCTTTCTTGATACATTATTATTTTCATCATTATATGAAATATATCATTACTGTTAATTAATATAATGTCTATAGTCTCAACAAAATGGACGTATGACTGGATGATTACATGAAAACATGTAACTTCACGCATTGTCCCTGCTGGATACATGGTGCTTGCAAAAAAACCTTATGTAGTTCCATCAACGGAAATGCCACCAACGAGTCTCAGTGGCCGATCAAAGCCGCCGCAAATTCCTTCACACAACACGCTAAAGCCTGTCAAAGTCATAAATAATGCTGAAATAATCTGTACGTCACCAAAAAACTTTACTATTTGACATCTAAATTATTGCAAGAAGGAGGCAGTTTTAGACAACCCTCTACACCAACAAATCGCCCCCCGATTTAGGCAGATGAACAGCCGTAACAAAGAAAACAGCAAATAATGCATCAAATAAAAGAATTTTCAAAACAAACTCAAAATACTAAAGCGTTTGACACGAGCATCCGCTCGCCCGCAAAAAAGGTGAGCGAGTGTGACCGTATCGAATCCAAAATTAGACCTTATAATAATATTTTGAAGGGCTACTTCGTCATGGCACCGCATCTTCTTTGATCCCGCGATAGATCTCAATAGCGGTGATTAAAGGCGCCTGTGATTTTGGTTGAATGCTTTTTTTCTCCCGTTGGTGCCTTCATCGGCTATAGAAAATAAACGGCACACTACTGTAAAAGAATATACAATTATTGAGCTTTGAATGGTTACAGCGGGGGTGAAGTGCTCATAAATTGTTACTTTTTTTTCGTTTTTGAAATCTTTTAAAAATCATAAACGACTCTTTGGCAGTGGATTTATTGATGAAGTGTCAGGGGAGGTGTTGGAGATGCATTTTGTAACCGAACTGGCTATTTACTAATTATACGCTTATATTATATTTTTTTTATGACATTTTTTAACAAAAACATAAATATATTTATGAGTTGATCATGAATATATTTCCGTATATTATTACCTAAAAAAAACACAACGACACTAAAAAAAATCTAAAAGTACAAATATATATTATCAAATAAAACTATGTAATACATAAGCATAATAATCTGTAACAGAAAAATAAAAAGTTATTAATTATATACCTACCATGATTTTGTCAAACCTTCTGAGACAATAAACTTACTAAATCAGCAATCCTCATCGGTTCCATTCATTGTCTTTGGCAGTTAACACATTTCTCGGTTCAGTGAACATCTTCATTGAGTTCAAGGTGTTAATAGTAGTGCTGACTCTCATTATGTGAGTCGAAGGTGCGCTCGTAAATTCAGTCTCCCAAGGACACCTAACAAAAGAACCAAGTGACGTTCAAACCCAAAGTCGACTTTACAAGAGGCTTCTTAAACCGCGTGTGGGCTCCACTATCATAATGTGGATTAACATAAATTTAAATGATTTTACAACTTGACAAATATATTATATCGCCAATTTTGTAGTTTATGTGTACAACATAAAAATGTGACGTTTGAGGTTTATAGGTTTTTAAAGATATTTTATTATTTTAAGTAGTTCACCCGCTTAAAATAAAATTTGTGGGTTAATGATTTTGACTCTTTATAATAAATAAAATAAGTATCTTTAAAAGTTTATTGGTTGTGTTGTGCGAAATAAAATAAATTACAATTATTGTTGAATATTATTAAAAGCATGTCCATGTTAACATGTTATTAATGATCATTCTCAATAGGTCACCACTGTTCTTATGAATGGGTGGTACGTCGGGGGCTCTTTACAAATCGCGTTTTGTCCGGAATGTTGTAACAAAAAAGCTTTAGATACACACCACGATAAAATACCCATTTTCGGTCAAACAATAAAATGCCACTCAATTAAAGTGCGTATCCTAAAGCGATAAGGTCTTATTATATTTGATGATAGGGAATATATCTTTGTAAATCTAAGGTATAACAAATAAAACAATTCAACACAAGATCGGTCGGGAGCTGGGTGGAGTTTGTTTTAGACGCTTTATTAATTATGTCCAATTAATCGTGAAACGGCCTGACGCGTTCTCTTGCCATTTTCATTTTGATAGCCTATTTGTTTCCAATTAAGTGGGTGATAACAACTCAATTAGAAGGCTTAGTCAATAAGTTGTAGAAATTAAGTTATAGGAATTTTATACTTACTACTTACAATTTTATTATTTAGGAGTTTTTAAAGGAATTGCATTATTGTAAGTTGATAGCTTTTTTTAAATACTAAATTCGAAACGCTACAATAATTATGAGCATTCATACAGTTTTGTTTTTCTAAACACAATAATATAATTGTATTGAATATAACAGTGCTACTTAAAATAAGATTTATCTATTTTGTCTATCGGTTTCACCCCTGATTTCACACATAAAAGGTGTTTAAATCTCGAATCAGGGATGCCTTGGTAAATCAAAAAACCTTTAAATTTAGAATATTTGCAAACAATAATATTGATAAAATGTAATTGGATGGTAAAACAAATGTAACACATATTAGCTTACTATTTTGAATTAATGGTAAAATTTTTATAATCTATACAAAGTCAGTGTGAATGAGTACTATATGCAGATCCCATCCAAAATCAGGGTTTACCCTTGACCGATTTTATATAATATTTCTCTCATTGTGGCAAGCGGTCGCCGCAGCGGCGCCGGCGCATCCGATTATGTTATTGTTAAGGACCGAATTCTTTTATTGGACTTACACGACATGTTAAAGATTTTGTGTTTTGCGATGTTATGTTTGGGAATGTGTGTAGATCATAGATGAGATATAAGTTGGAATCGCTGACCAATTTACAAAATAAATGTAATGGCTTTTGTATAATATTCTGGTTTATATAAGATGCATTTTTTTGGTATATAATATTTACTTAGTATCTTATCATTTACATATAAGTATAAAATACCCTTAACCTAATATGTTAATATTTCCAAATCAGTATCTTAATGTAAACATAATTTTATTCTATACTACATAATATTACTTGTTTTTTCTATAACCATGCTAAGTAATATGACACTAAGCGCAGACAAAGATCATTAAATTGTCGACCTGTATTATCTTCTAAAATAAGAACACCATTGTTATAGTATCAGTTTACCTTCCGGCGGCTTTACTTTACGAGATTATTTTGAATCATTAGATATCATTACATAAGATTTATTCTAAAACTGGTCAGGCATTAGATATTTTTTAAATAACACAACATTTTACATTGTGTTTCTTCATATTTATCTCAAATTAAAATTATTATATTTAACAAGAAAAAAAATACTGATCACGTATATTATTATTTGAACAAAAAAAAATATGTGAACATTATAAGACCACCAAGCAGAGGCAAACAAAGAAAATAAAATAGGACACGGCAGCCTAACAAAACAACCAATCTGTAATTTGTCCCGCAAACTAAAATAAACAGCGAAAGAGAAAACGAGGTGTCATGAAACATACATTCACACGATCAAAGATTACGAAACAATTAACGCGGCCAAAACAAACTCAGTCTCTGGGAACATCCTTAGGAATTTATTTATCTACGGACCCACTTTTGACCGTGACACTTTAGAAATGTTATCTATACGCTTACGAACAATATGTTTGTTTAAAGAAATAGCCACTAATCTCCTACTTAAAAAGTAATTCTTGCTTCTGTGTATAAAAAAGACCTCACACCTTTTTAGCTCGCTTATCTTTGTACAAGTGATTTCGGACAAAACATATTTTTTTAGTTCCACTGATAAAGAAGTATCATGTTGAATGGGAGGCCAATTAAGATTGCTAATATATTGTAGCACTTAAGATAGGACAGGTATCCTTGTAAAGACAATAAACAAGACTCTAATCTCTGTAACTATTTTTTTTTCTATTTGTCAGAAACACAAAAAGAAACAGATGGAATTGTGACTTGAATCGTATTCATAATAGATTTGTTAAACTATTCTACTTTGAATCACATTCATAGTAATAAATATATTGTGAAATAAATCAATATTTAAATATAGGATAACGTCAATCGTTGCGCTATGTCAAAGTCATCAAACACGACTACCGTGTTTGTATACACTGAATCATTATCCGTGTGAGGTCTATTTAATATGAGCCTAATTGCAAATTTTATGGTGAAAATCTACAAAGGACAGGTGAATACTCCACCGATGAATCAGTGGCGTAGCTTCCCATGAATCATATGATCATTACATCTTTTAATGTTTTGCTCTCATTAACGCTACAGCAGCATTATTTTTTTATCATAATTGTGGGCTCAATTATGCCGATATTATATATCTGGTTTGATATTACTGAATCGCTTTATAATATGATAAATTATTCTTTAAACGTATATTTTTTATATATTCTGATGTATATACGAAAACTCTAAGATATATTTATGTCGTATAAATATATATTTGAGACGTTATCTTTACGGAAGTTATGAATATTTATTACTTTCTTTAAAATAAAACTATAGATTAGATTAGATTATTTTTATTATATATATACATATTTTAATAAATTAAGGAAATTAAGAATCAATATAAAATAGATAATACGTGACACGTATATATGTATATATATTTAAAAAGTATTTAGATATGTTGGATAAGTTTAACGAACTAAAATTTTATCACGATATATGATTACATTATGCTGTTAGCATAACCGGAATTGTTTAAATAAAGTTTATAATCACAAAAATGATCCTTATATATAGAGTACGAAAATATTAAATCAAATAAATTAGTTTTGGGAGATATTTCACATAATATTTGCATAGGTACAATAAAAATTAGTCATACGAGTTGTATGAACCATAATATTGTATGAATCACTTTCATAGTGTTTAGATGATGACCTTGAAGATGTTTCGTCTGTTAATGTTACGTGACGGAGATGGCGTCTTACTACCAAAGTAGGTTTTTAACCTTTTCTCCGGATGTTGATCTAAGGAAAGGAAAAGTTAATGATATTGTTAGTTCTGTTTAGTAATTATAAAAGTATATAAAACAAAGATAATAATAAGAAAGATGTAATAACTAATTCAATAATTAGATATTAAAAATTTAGCACATTCGGTTAGAAGGTAGGTACTTATGTTATTTAATAGTAGTTTACAATTACATTTTTTTTTTGATATCCATGCTACTTTTTTAAATTATCATGACATTTCAATACACGAATGTGAACTTTTATATTTTGTCCTGGCATCACTATTGAACACAATAGTGATGTAACATTCATAGTTACATATTACTTTACCTAGTAATTTTCTATTGAAAAGTTTTCATGAACAGTAAATAAAATATGTTATTTTCATCATTAGTAAAATTATCTTTGTCGCTGTTGTTTTAACAATTAGTTTCTCTCGTTAAAGATTTATCTCGTGAAATATTAATCGAAATTCGAAACACGAAGCCCATTTCGATTATGCCTCATTAGCGAGAATCAATATATAATTACTGTTTTTCGGTACCAATTGAATAGTGGTTATTACATATATTATATTAGAATCCATATATGCATAAATGATATTGGAAAACTTACATACACATATGATATTGGAAAATACATATACATATATTATATTGAATAACTTCCTTTTTCCTTTATGCTAAGAAAAATTGTTTTAGAAAATACAACATTAAATGTGTTATGCAAAAGGTAAAAGAGCAGATGGTTCATCTGGTGCAAAAAACCGTTATCCATGGAAATCTGTATATATGGGTAACTTGCATATGCGCTGCGACCCAGGAAAAGAAGGAGGTAAGAGGAAAAGCGTTGGGTTTGGAATACATAGAGTTATTTTTTTTTTTTACTACAAACTACTTCGATTGTAGACGGCGGTATTGCGCTAGAGGCACCATGCCTACGTGATAGCAGTCACTGCTTTATATTAAGTATTTATAATCAGATTCTGGTTTCACAGATGATCTACAAATTTAAAAGCAAATTTTGGTGGAGGATTTAATTATATTTTCTTACATGAGGAATATATTTTTTTACTTTATTTTGTTTTGTAAAATATTCACTTATGTTTTTCATATGCTTTAAAAATTTAAAATTCAATGTTTTTGTATTTACTACATAATTTACAAATCAAAAATTTTAATTAAAATTATTATTAATAAATGTGTTTATATTATTTTATAAAAAAATAATTGTTTAATTGAAATTATTTTTATTGATATACGACCTCATTAATCTGTACTCTTTATCAAAATATAAGAGTGGAGAATAATTATATTCTGTGTCAGGAAAATAAGCATGCCACAACCGTTCGCTCTTCCGCTGTCCACAAAGCGCCGCCAAATCATTAGTCCAAATATGTACGTCTGTTGCGATTCTATATATTTGCAAAGTTATTGATCACTAATATTGGAATATGTACTTTTTTATGTGTATATATTACTTATAATAACATCACTATTCATAATAATACCGACTTTAAATAAAGCTTTATAAAATTGACTTACAAAAATATTAAGTCCCACACTTACAAGGACTGTTAAGTTATTAATTCATTCCCCAAGAGAACTAATTGGACTTGATATAATTCCTCATCTTATTACTTATTACTAAAGTAAGTAATAATTAATTTATAAATTATAATGTTCATGAATGGAAGAAAGTTCTCAATCGGAAGACACGGGCAAGCGCCACTACGTGACGGGAATTGTAAATAAGTCAGTGACGTGAGAGATTTCGAGTGATGTAACTATATACTTACCTTATTTATATAAACGGTTAATTACTGCCATCCCGTGATTTAAACATCCGATTACCTATTTAAGGTAACAATTTATAGTTAAAAATTATTCGTTACATTTTATACGCGTGTTACATTTTATTTTGCCATTTTGAGCGATTAAAATAATTGTTTCAACGGGAAGATATAACCTCCTTTAATGAGCAACCTTCTTAAATAAGCATAAACTAAACAAAAAAGATATATAAGTAAAACATTGCAACAGAACGACAAAAATGTTAACATCAATATAAAATACTGAATTAATAAAGTCTTATCCGATCTGCATATCTGCAATCCAAACACTTTTAAGGTACACGTGATAACAAATTTTACCGTTGTGAATGATTTATTAATTTCTTTGTTCTAACTTGATTTCTTTAAATTATTTGTATGAGTCAGTTAAGTGTGAATGCAAAGCGTAACGAATTAGCGAGGATAGCATGTGTTTATGAGAGTAAAATTACTTTTTTACTGGATTGTGAATCATAGTACCTACATCAGGTCATGTGCCGTGAGAAAGGTTCCATCGGTCTCTTGAGAATGCATATATATCCGGCGCTTGACCTAAATAAAAATTATGCATGTTAAATACCATTGTATGTTTATTATTATTGGATATTATTTACGTAATCTTAATGTCAAATAAAGACGGTTTTCGCAAGTAATCTTTAAGCCTTATTGATAATCTATAAAACAAACAAATGATACCGAACAATCATGGTTACTTTGACATATTAAATTTCATTCCAAATTCATAAACAGCAAGATAATGTTTGAGGTTGTCTTCAAATATGTTTAGCCATGTATAATCTACTTAAAAATGTTTACGACCTGCAATCTCTGATATAAACATGAAATGTTATATCAGAGGATTGAATCCTGCCACTATTTATGACTTCTATATTATTATAAGTACAAAAAAATAATATGACTTGTCTACGATATAAAAAAAAATGTTTTAGTGAAATTGTTTTTATAAGCGTGGTTCGAAATTTAAAACATTTATAAATGCAATTAGAGGCCAGTAACATTTATAATGTCTGGGCTTTTTATTTGCTATATTTCATTACGGTAATGTAATTGACTGCGTCACAGCCAGAAGTTCGCAATCATCGGTAAAACTAGCAACGTTTTAGATTCATATATACAAGAATTTCTACAGGGTTTCATTGAAATAGAACATATATATATAAACTAGAAATAAAAATATTTGGCGTGAAAAGATGCTATTATAGTTGCGCTTCGATATTACGATCGTACTGAAAGAGCCTGAAGCCCAAATCTAATCAAATCCACTCCTTTTAACCTAATATCCTATACCGCTATTATTCTTCGTCAAGGGCAGCAACTCATTTCCATGTTTTATATTTGCAGGTTGAATAATTGAGTTACTGCACGTCCTTCAATTTAAGCACAAAATAATGGGTGTCCTAAAAAAATCTGCCATTTTGAAAAATCTTAAAAATGTCATATTTTTTTTATAACCTTATTTGTCCGAGGTACTATTTCATGCCATAAACTAAATAGAAAAAAATGTATTGGAGGCAAACTGATACAAAGAATGTTTTATATATTATATACTTTTCAATATTTTTTTAAGGAAGTTTGTGAGACCTGTATGAGGTTTTACATTTCGGAACCAATTTTCGAAGCATATTTTCTAGTCTGCAACGAGTATTTCCTCGATTGCTGTGTACGAATTTGAGGAAACAAGAAGAAGTTCGATGGTGACCCACAAATTTTTAATGGTGTTGTGTAGGAAGTCCTCGTCTAGAACACTAGAGCATAGAGCGGGCGCTTAATCTGTAAAAGTCCTCCGAGCTTTGTATTTGATCGCTGGTTGCTCACAACAGCAATAACTTCTGATAAACATTTGGCATTGATTTTATTGATTTCTTAAGAGAATCGACACTTTTACATTTTTACATTTTTTTTCAGCCATTCTAGATTGTTTATCTTTCGTCGATTTTGTTTCACTTTAAAACAGCTATAGGTACCGCTGACTGGCGTATCGTTTCTGGACCTAATAGATAATTCCAAGATTACCGTTATCGTAAACAAGGCGGGAGCAATCGGTTTATAGTTTGTCCATCATGTCATGGGACCATTCAATGCGCACCTGATTCCGACCATCAGTAAGACTGTAAGGAATCCAACGCCAACAATCCTCTTTACTAATCTAAAACTAAAACTTAATCTAAGTTACTATAGAAAGTGCTTGGTCATTAAAAGCTTATTGAAATTTACTAAATGAGTCTTCAGGTTTTGAGTACCTACTTAAAAATTATTACTTGTTTTTTTTTCTTTAATATATCATAGTTTCAAAATGTAGATTTTTTTAGAGATATTTTTAAATTCTGAACTGAATATTTCAAAATAGAGTTTACATAACGCTATATTATAACTAGCCTACGTTAACCGAATAGTTATTTTTTTACAATAGTTATAAATGACCAGCTTTTTATGTTATAATAATTCTTCTTTGGATTTTTTTATTTAAACAGGTTATTATAAGATTATTTAAATTACTTTTGTACAGTATAAAATTGTGTTTATATAAAATCAAATTATATATATATATATATATATATATATATATATATATATATATATATATATATATATTTTAATAATAATAAATTTAAATATACGATATATGTTAACAAATAATTAAGAATTTAAAAATAAAGTATTGCCAAACAACTTTATTATTAACTTAACCAAAATTGGTAGCCCCTGCGCTTAGGTATTCGCTGTATTTCCTGTCATAGATTTGTGTGCGTTTCAGAAATGACATAAGTCACACGCAAAACTATATTTCTTACGTCGTTTAGGTTTCCCAGATTAACAAGGACATACCGTTTACTGTATGACCTTTATAGACTTAAATATAATTGCAGTCTAAATTTATTGATGTCTAATGTAATATTTTTATGGCTTGTTGAAAATATCTAAACACTTGTAAAAGGTACTTCCTAGCAACCTTCAGGCGGTAAATAATGAAAAGTTTAATATTGTTTGATGACTAAGAATATGATGCTAAGTTTTCCTTGTTTCGTGCAAAATGCATTTTTTCTTTTAAGTTTTTTTTTATATACTTGAAAATTTCTTGTATTACTTGAATGACATAATTATGAAAGAACTGAATAGTACATGAGCGCTTTGAACAAAACGGAATGTTATTAAGTTAGCAAAAAACTGAGTCGCTGACACCAACGGAATTTATTTAATTATTAAGACAAGAAACGTCGGTGTCTGTAACAAGTAATTATTATAAAGTAAAACTAAATGAAGTGAGAGTCTGAGATAGAGCTAATTGTGAGATAAACGCTTGTAATGTAGCGACGATTATAAGTGATGTTACCGCTTCTTTACACGGTAGCTTTTATACATATTAATTATTTGTGTACATGTTATCTGTATGTTGAACAAAAAAATATTTTAGTTTGTGTCATTAGTTTAAAAACATACAAAAGAAATTTTAAAATCATTAGAAATTTAAAAAAAACTAGAGAACTGTTGACTTGTTATACACATTTGTACTAGTTTAATATTGTTTAATACAAACCTTAAATAATTATTTCAAAAAAGTGAATTATTATTTTAATAAAATTATAAAAAATATATATCAATAATCAGGTAAGATTTTGTTAGGCTCCGAATATTGAATTAGGTACAAATTACTTTTTATAAGAATAGCTCATAGACAAAGTTGCAGTATGTTATAAGTGTGAATGTCATAGGAAGTTGCTTGATACTCAAGTTGAAACGCTGTTAATCACAGATGGTTTAAAGATAATTTATCTTCTGCTATTAGAATTCTGGTATGTTGTATTCCAACAAAATTTCCCGGGAAAGTATTAAAAATGCGAATAAAAGTGAGTTAACTGCTAGTTAAAATCTTACAATTTAATAACTTATAAATCATATCATCAACAATTTTTGAAATAAAATTAGGAGTAGGTAATTCGTTTTTAATAATTATATAATCGAATCTAATTATATTTTTCAGATAGCGCCATGCAAGGACTTGTCTTAAATTTATTCTCATTCCTTTTTCAACTTATCGTTTAAGAAATGTTGAACTAATAATATTTAAACTATAATTCAATAAAACTGTATCATCAATTATTAAATTGGTTGAAAAATTACAACCTCATATATAAGCGTGGTTATTGTCGCCGCTTTATTTACTTAGTGGGCTCGTAAAGTACACAGATAATGTCAAACAACGAATGTCGTCTGTTTGTGTGTATGTTTGTCTACTCGGTCATGGCAGACGTGTGGTTTTGCGCAGGTCAAGTATGATTTCAATCAGTTTATTTGTCCTTTTTAAATAATGCGTAAGTGTCGTGGGATATCCAGTTTTAAACCTTAGTTTTATTTTTGCGTCATATACATTTATGATGTACCTATTTTATTGGAATATATGTTCATCACTTGAAGGTAAAAGCAGTGGGTATTAATATTATATGTAATTATTTAATAAGATAAAAAAAAATACGTTATATATTATTAAGAGCAGAAACATCCAATGAATAATTAATAATAGACCAGGGACTCATTAAGACCAACCAAGCCAAATTCTATGAACTTATTGTATTAAATGTTTTAGTAGAATCAGAAGGAAATAGAAATTTCTAAGCCAAATCAAAGCTAAGCTACTTACTTATTCCAACCCATTTTTAAGCCTACTTAAGTTATTATGTGATACATTTTGTTATAAACTTGTTCAATAAGTTGAGCCACCCCGCTGGTCGAGTGGTTAGCGCAGACGCCTGACGTATAGCGGCGCAATGGGGCTCAAGTTCGATTCTGGATAGGGACAGGGAAGTATTTAATGAACATAGATGTCTGTGTTTCTGGGTTTGATTGTTTATTAAATATATTTGCAGTATTTATATGTGTATTTCTATGTATTCGTTTCGTTGTCTAACACCCTTAACACATGCAAATAATTTGCTTACTTAGGGTTATAACAATGTGTGTAATTTATCCTGTAATATTATTATATTATTAATATATTATTAACGTTATATACATTCTCCGTACATATTCATTAAAAATATAGGAAGTAACTTTCAGCAAAAAGAATAGAACGATCGAATATAAAAAAAAATATAGTCACGTGCGAGCGGGTCGCGCATTACCATATCCACTTTTTTTCGTTCCAGATTCGTGACACATCGTGTGTGAGCCCCGTGGTAAATAATAAATCTTTCTAATAAATAAAACAAGGGAACGTGAGCGAGATAAAGCGTGCATGTTCGTTGGTGAGCCCTAAATGTCATTGTGGATCGCCGACGGATCGTTAAACGAATGTGAAAATATTTTGACCCTTTACAGAATATTTAGCTGAGGGGGTTACGGAGGGGCGAAGGGGGGGGTGTAGCTTTAATGTGTTATGTATTAGGTTAAACAAGTTACAATGATTATATATTCATATATTCTGTATTTTGTGTGCAAGCCAAGTCAAAAAATAGGTTCATTTGAAAAACTTTTAAAATTATATATTTTTTTAATAGTTTAATTCAAATTGTATTGATTTTATGAATATCAATTTAGTTGCTCACATGTGCAAGAATGTATAAATATATAATATGTAATTATTATTATATATGTATAATATATATGTTCTTTGGACCAGTTACTGAGGACTAAGCTGATCTAAGCTAGGCATTTAGAAAGGAAAAGAAAAAAAAATGACTTTGACTTTGACTTTAACTTTGATAAGCCAAGTAGTGACATTTCATGAGTTTACATAGTTAGTGACATTTCAATTTTTATTACAAATCCTAATATTATACAACAAGCTAGGAGGTCATGCTTAAATTGTTATACATATAAATGTATAATAAGTGTATAATTGGTTTAGGGATTCCTAAAC
Organism: Napeogenes sylphis; assembly: GCA_959347405.1. Taxonomy (NCBI): domain Eukaryota; kingdom Metazoa; phylum Arthropoda; class Insecta; order Lepidoptera; family Nymphalidae; genus Napeogenes; species Napeogenes sylphis. The sequence continues at coordinate 29,509,331 of OY365783.1, read as the reverse complement.
AAATTTTACACCTAGCGGACTCCCGGCGACATCTACCATCACTAACTCATTAAATAAATATCGGCTTTTTGATCGGCGGACTTTCAGAAGCCGGTTTTAATGCTACGCAATTTTTGCTCTTATTACATAAGGATAAAGGTGATTGGTATGAAAATTCCTGGGTATGTTTTTTTTTATTTTCAGTGTGCCGGCTCTAATTCGTCGGGGCGACAGTCAATGCAAATACGTCGGTTCGTGAATGGGTTGTGTAAAGATATGAAATTGTTTCGAGTCCCAAGTCATGGGAATATTGGAATATTATCGTTAAAATATAAATATTTTATGTTTTCTATTTTTTTGCCCAAAAAAATATAGATTTTTGAAAATTGGTTTCAGCCTTTTTTTCAGCCTGTACCATTTTGTATGCGGAGTTTTATAACTGAACTAAAATTGATATCAAACTTAACATCCCATTTTAAAAATATGATTTTGATACAAAATATCATCAAAATTTTCACTTTGTTAGGCAGATCCAAAAATATCATACAAACCTTGTCCGGACAAATGCGAACATAGCAGAAAAAAATGGCAATCTTGAGTCTTTCCAGTGATAATCTTTAAAGACAGTCAATTATTCATATATTAAAAAGGGGTGAATAAACAAAAGACAACATTTAAATGTAATAATAATTTAATATCACAAACATGGAGTTTGCGGAATCATAAATACTATTTGAACTGTACAAATCATGATTAATTCATAAATACACTGGCTCTGTACTTTACAATAATATAATTAACAGCTCTATTAAAGCTATTATTTCATTGGATTTCTGTAACAGGAATATAAATAGTTAACAAAGAATCAATTAAACCAATGAAAGTAATAATAAGTTCAATAATTATTTATCGCTGCCACATTTATAAGTCGAAGAAATTGTCTAAAATAATGAACCAGCATCTGACACGATATTCAACTAAATAATTTACTAAAACATCAACATCAACCAAATTTGGTGGAATGAAATATAATACTAATCTAATAATATCATAAACAAAGAAATAAATTTGATGATTAATCAAGAAATAAATAAGTTACCTTTGATTAATCAAGAAATAAATAAGTTACCTTGACTAGGATATCGGAAAATTTCGAATGTAGTTGTCTGTTAATAAATAATACATATTAAATTCGTTACTATTTACAAAAAAATATATAAAAGGAACTAATTCGCTCTAGACCAAAATGGCAATATAATGGCAAATACTTCTATTTTATCAACAGCCAAAGGTGCAAACAATTGAACTATAAGAGAATCATTGTACTGAGACTATATACGAGATTAATCTCATCTCCAAGACTGTCTTGAGACACAAATATAATCAAGTTATAATTAAAACAATCATCGCTTAAATGTTCTTAAAAACGATGGATGAATTTACTAATAATAAAAGTATTTTTTTATATAAATATACATTGATATTCTTTCAAGACAGTCCTGCCGATAGAAATTCTCTAACAAATGAACGGCGTTAATAACGCAACGTGTAAGGTCATGCACAGAAGCACCAATAATTAAGTAGATACAACCCTATTGGGGATAGAATTGAATAATTTCCGCAGATTTAGCGGATTAGTTAACTCAACCGATGTAGTAGCCTTATTAGGTTTTAATAGATTCAACATCATATATTCTTTTAAACACTTGATTCAGGTACTCCAAATAGTTCAAAGTATCCCGATACACGAGAAGAGCGTATATAACTCCATCAGCCTCCTTGTAACTTTGCACCTCAGAGTCCGATAATGGCAAAATTTCTAAGCCCCGGGAACTCATAAAATCCTGTAAAAAAAACAAGTTGTTGAAAACCAAACAAAACACAAAAAATATTTTTCAAACTTAGTAAAAAAATATTTTATTTTAATTGCTTTAATTTTCCAAATTACGATTTTACTTACATTACATAACTGTGTAGATTTTTCTACTGATAATAATACTTACATTAAAATAACAAAGGACCGCCCGTACTTCGTGCGTGCTTTTCAAAATGTTTCGATCTAAGTTTTCATCCAGCCCTATGTCGGATTTATTCTTTAAGTCTTTTCGGGCCGAATGCAAGCCTGCTACCACCATCTTCAGTGCCATATACATAGATGGTAAAACTTGATCAATTTCTTTCTGTAAACAATAGAAAAAAAGGATTAAGAAAATTTTGTATCTTACATCTTATTAAACATCTGTCCAATATCGTTGATTGCGATTGAGATTAAACTGTCCACATTGCAGAACCTTTGTATTCTCACGTAAACGACAGTCGGCTGACAACAATAAGTGCCACCGACGATGTCGATTCTTTGAAATCGATTGAAAAACTTATACGGATGCACGTTTTTGGCATCAGCGAATTCGCCGCCCTTCGATTATAAAACAATCAGATCGACTCTGTTAAGAAACCGTCATTATCTTAACGAGACAAGAGTTTCAAATAACATTTTTTTTTCTTAAAAAGTAAATATATACAATTTAAGATATGTTGACAGTATAATGATAAATGTACAAATAAATAGAAAAAAAACAAAAGATAAAAATATTTAATTTTCAACTCACCATCAGTTCATTCATGTAATCATCTGGCATTGGCTTATAGAGGACTTTCTTTTTAGGCAGCCCGCTGTCAGAGAATTTTCGCAGCCATTCGCTAGTATTCCACATACCCAACAGGTCATCAAAAAGATCAAAGCTGTGTAGCTTATGTGCCTGCAACCAAAGAAATAAATTATTATAATTTTATTCACAACATTTAAAAACAAATTAAAGTAAGACAAAAAAAATAATTTGACAGTTTGTTTTTAATACCATTATTTATATATTCTTTTCCTTTTTTAAAATATAAGTATCACTTAACGTATCAACTATAATCCCTATTCTCTAACAAGTATGAATCAGCTCTATCACGCTACGGGTCCCGTTGATTTCTTTGAATGATAAAAATAGATACTAGTTAGTTCGTAGTGTTGATTGACTTTCATGGAAAAAGACGATTGAACGGAAGATGTGATGTGTCGTTGTTTCCTTCATTAAAGCCCGTATAAATAACAATGCAAGAACAAACTCTCGCAGTGACAGTCTTGATACCATACACATCTTCCATATTCAGCTGACCGAGGTACGTATATTGTATACATTTCATATACTATAAGATTACAAAATTGAAACCATAGAAATTAAAGTAGGAAGTCTTGGTGTTCTTTATATTGTCAGTGCACTCGACTACCAATTTTATGGATCAGCTAAGGTCGTGTGAAAGATGAGATCCAACTCGAAAACCGACGACTGCTATCATGTAATGTAACTAAACCGTTTGGACATAAAAATTCGACCCAGTCCAGAATATAAGTGACCAATTGTATAGCACAAAAACTTTAATTATTGGATTCCAAATTGGAAATGCAACGCAACTTTTGACAATGTGCAGCAGATGCAACTTATTTTATAGAATTTGGTCATCCCTCCTGATAGGTTCGTTGATTTGGTTGAAATATTGTTGCTTAACAATACTGCTGATTAAATGCTTACAAATCGTGACAAAAACCCGAAAAATAAAATTATACAATGTTCTTATCGGCAATCGCGGCAATAATTTAATTCGAAGATTTGTACACATTGATATTGAAAATTAATTATTATGAAATGTTGGAATCACTGTAAGTTATTATTTTATTACTATAGAAAATAAATCGTAAATAAAACTTGCAAATTAGAGCATTTATCCTTACAATTGAAGATTAAATTAAAGAAATGATATTGTTGTTTCGAGATGGAATGTGCTGTCACGTAGGTACCGATGTAATAACATAACGCAGGTGTTCGTCCGGTCTATTGTGCCATAACCAAAATCTGCTTAAGCACTAAATTAAGTACCACGCTGGGTACAGATAAATTATTTTATCTCAAACCCAACATGTCATTTAATTATATTTGTTAAAACACGTTATTGAAATATTGTAGCTTACACAAAAACAATACAATAAAGCAGTGTCAACGGAAAAAAAGATAATTCCTTCTATAAATAATATTGAAATATCTACGTTTAATAAAGAAAACAAACTAAGGATTCGCAATTATATCTCCTAAGTTCGTATTCAGAGATCTCGTGGGTGGGCATTAGCTATGAAATTTGACGACATAGCATCCGGATACCTAGCTCGAAACATCGGAAGCTTATCAAATAAACATGCACCCACACATACTCAACATGATATATTGACGGCACACGTTCTCAAAGCCATCCAACGCCGCAGACAGCCTGTCGCCTGTGTGAACAACGCTATCGCACTAAGTATGTACATATTGTATATTGTAATGTCATGTATAATTCAATGTTTATATATCAGACGACTTTACAACGCGATAAGCCTTCCAGGTGGACACGACTTGAGACTGCGTGGGGACCGAGACACCGATCATGTTACACGTTGCATTTTTTAAGAATGTAGACGTTTCTTGATGGATATCTAAATTATTTCAGAGTTAAAATGTGGTGCGATAATTTGAAACCGGCGCAGACCAAAAGCAAGTATTGTAGCGCATTCACACGGTTGCCGGTGCAGAGTCACACAGTACCGGTAGGGTTCGTTGAATTTGTTATTGCGTTCTTGGTACAGCGCGGCCAGTTATTTATAAGGAATGGGTTGACGACAGATATGATAGCGCGAGTAATTTGGATATTGCGTTCCGTATGTCACACGGTTTCATTTTCTGCTACCTGTTTTTGTTTTCATTGTATAAAAATTTTCAAGTGTGATTAGTCGTCTGAAAATGTAATATATCATATGCAATATATAATATATGTAATAATAAATTTGACGTCCTTGAATAACTAGCTCTAGCATTTTATGGCCAGTGTTCATCTAAATCACAATAAGTATGATCCATTAGTAACGAATGACCGACATTAAGGGGAGAGACGAAAAAAAATCATCGGGCAGGTGTGTCGCGCAATATTAATACGCAATCAGTATTCGATGCGTATGCGCACCGTCCTGTACTTCGTTCCGGCTACTGTGCGTCGATAATGTCATTTTACGACGGGGAGGCAGCAGCAAGCGGACAGGACGTCGCCGTCGTTACGACCGACGAGCCTATTACAAATGCTTCCATACTTCATATGCCAACACCACACAAAACTCTTCAATGAATGGATTCGTAACCAACCTATTGTTTCATATCCATTGACTGCCAGATACTCTTTTCGTTTAAGGTATTGTCAATTATAATAGAAATGTACTTGTGGAGCTTTTTGTTCGATGTGAACAGTAATTAGGTTAGTACCTGGTCATCCATAAATGATTCGAGGCGCGACATCTACATCACATTATTGCTGGTAGATCGGCCACCTTACTTCCGATTCGGAGATATAATAGTTTTAGGATTGAAATGACAAATTGTCTTATAATGTTTCTAGTAACTCGGGTTTGTTTCACATTTAAATGCAAATGTGGACTTTGCACGTAACAATTGCACCAACAGTAATATAAACGTTAATATATAGATTTGGAACTTGATGCCATTTAAATTTGTCAATCTCTGTTAAATATCGCAAATTTATATTTTAAGGAAGCGAAGCTGGCGGCGCTAAAGTTGATGCAATCTTTTCCAGGCCATCCGATGAGGTGATAAAAATTTGGTTTCAAATATTTTTTTAAGGAAAATTTAACAAAAAAAATTTACAAATATATTAAATACAAAACTTATAATCTTTCGACTTTTTAAGGAATATAAGCACTGTCAAAATACCTAAACTTTCATTCATGAAGTGATAAAATCATATTAAGCCCTAAAGGTATGCACTGATGTCCTTAGTTTAAAATTTTATTGGTATTGACCGGTGGCAACGTGCGTCCGTTCATTTATAACGACGCGGCGGGCATATCGATGCGGGCGCGAATACTACGTTGCGATTGTCTCGCTGCTGCCTTGGAACCATCAATGAAAGCGAAGAATTATAATTTGATATAGAAAATAACACTTACGAATTCGTCTTTGTACTTCGCCGTTAAATCGTATGCGCTTTTTGCTTGTCTCGCGACTTTACTAGCGAGATTTGATGTGTAGTTAAGTTTTGATTGTGGCTGAAAACAAATAATACTAAATTAGTAAACAAAAAAATATATAACAAGTCAAAAAATTTAGGTGTAAAAAATAGAGTATTACTATTGTTTTATAATCGCAGGGGTTTTCCCAAAATTGTTTATCTTCTGAAGAATCCATTGATCTTTTATGTGGTGCAGCTGCTGATTGTGGTGAGAGACCGCCAACAAGTAGCACAAGACACACTGTGGCGCAGACGTTGACGTATCCTGGTAAAAACAGTTCAATTAATATCAACTGCTACACAAACTAATAAAACAGTATTGAATATAATAGTTAGAATATAAACACAGACTTATATTTAAAAATTCAGGATATTTATTGAAACGGTCATTACAATTCTCATTGATGCAAATCGGGTAAGTATTTCAGTTAAGAAATCTAGTGGATGTAATTATTTTTACAATTAACATTTTTCTGATGCATCTCGTCAATGAAAACGTTAGTCCGTGGTTCCGTATGCAGCACGTGCGATGCTGTCTATTATGGTTATCGATGGACATCCGATGAATAAATACAACGCGCCCCAGAGGTGGACAGCCTTTGCTAATTGTCCGGTGAACTTGCGTGAATCACTAATGCGGTACAGTTTAACGGTGGCTGCCAAATGAAGGTACCTACCTACATTCTTTGATGTTTTTAAATTTAATTTTCGAATTATTTTATCATATCATTTTTTTATTTTCATTTACTAATTAAGATAAATAAATAAAATATTTTTTTATTATCTACAAATTAACTTTTCACGCATTGATTAAATAATCTACACACATTTCGTTCTTACTCACTGATGGCTTCTTATTTACTCTTCATGTGTTTTGACTCAATGTGTGAATCATGAGTGTTATGTCTATTACAAGTGACTAATGTTACAAATCTTTATTCTTTACTATTTTATACTATCACCCAATATATGACCGGTGTTACTGAATAATATTTTGGACAAACAAACGTGACACATATGCCCAAATATGAAAGGCTCTGCCAAATTATTTCTTGCATTTTTGCATGCATCTTTAATGATAATCAATGTATATATAGATGTTTAAAAATGCTAGAGGTAGCATAAGTTCATATATAATTTTCGCTAAACTCGATGGTTGTCCATGTAAAATTGTCTGCGTGTGTTTTTTTTTCTCAGGTCTCGTTAGCCAGCTTTGTGGCGATTTGTTATTTGCCCGCGGCGCAGCGGCGGTCAAATAAAAGAAAATTATAGTTATAGGGTGCTTTGCCGCTTATTATTTAACTAAGTCCTGTGAACGGACTCCGATTATCACGCCTCTCGCTCAGAACCAAAAGAGATAGCGCGATCTATTTTCCCGCTCACGAAAACGAACAGCATCTTTATCAAAATAATCCTCATTTTGATAAAGATGCCGTATACGTATCTAATTGACACAATAACAAGGTTGTTACAGTAACACAAAGGGCGACCGCAAAGGCGGAGTCGGGTAATAACGATCATGTCAAAAGGAAGGTCCGACACACAACACGCGTTAAACACACGATCATAACATTTTATTAGTGCGCCGGTCAAAAGCAAGCAACCGCGAGACCGCCGCCGTCAAAAGTTCAAGCAGAAAAAAAAACAGGTCAGCTCATAAAAAGACGTAGAGTCACCATGTAGATACAATGAGCTTTTATATTTTACTTAAGTATTAATTAAATATATTATGTGTACAGACGTATAAAAGATGACGTTAAATTAACTAAATACACATTAATTAGCTAACGACAATGGAGCTGAAAGATTGAGGTTGTAATTAGCTTCAAAAATGTTTTCGTATTGTCAGTAAATTACGAACTTTCAATAGTGGCTCATTTAAGGATCTGTAATTACGAACTATAAAAAACAATAAATGGACAAAGAGGAGACTCGATCGAATTCCTTAGCCCATTGAAGAGCTGACCGAGCGACCATAAAAACCGTAGATACCTACACGTAGGTAATACACAGGTTATAAGGGGGCATAAAAAAGTAGGGACCGCGTCGGAGGTCGGCCCGACTACCCGAGAAACAAAGAAATCGTTTATTTTTTAACAGCTCGCTCGTACACAAAAGGAGGCAGCGCGGCACGAAAAACGACCCAAACGAGAGCACCTTGTTAACCTTTTTAAAAAGAAATCGCGCGCCCGCTAACTAGAATTTCGGCTCGAAAACCGAGAAAAGTTTGCACCGTTCGATTCCGACGCAATCGGCGCCTCCGCAATCATTATGTAAATTCAGAACATAAACGCGTCAAAATTTCGGAGCGAACACCGAACAGCGCAGACGCCTTGTTACAAAATGATGCGCGTCAAATTATTGATGGTTTTTGTATCTTTTGCGTGCACCGCGCTCGTTATCGCCTTCGATCTCATTCAAAACTTCAGCCTCGGCGCGAAAATATTTACTTATTTTTACAATAATATTAATACACTATTATCGGACATATTGAGAAGCTTTTTTAATTTTTAAATAGCTGAAATCTACCAGTGCTTAAACTCGCGGGTAGCCAGTTACAATCAAGGTGGTCGTAAAATTTGACTGCTCATAATAAGGGCGATTATCGCCAGGCAGCGAGGCGGCGCTTACCTACAGTACGGTATACGGTGATACAGACTTCATTAACTGAAAATCACTTTAAATGGTAATACCAAGGAACCATCGGCGATTGACCCCGCGAAATTAGCGAAACAAGCACAAAATTTTCTTCGAATTAAATTTAATGATATAACGAGTGATATTACATAATTTTACAAAATACTTTTAAAATTTAAGATATCCAGGAAAATTACTTAAGATATCAGTAAAAGTGTTTTTTTTTAAAGTTGTGTTTTTAAAACATATTAAAAATATTTAAAAAAAAATGCGTTTTGATACTTTTTTCAGAAGTGGATGAATACATTTTTATGGTTTTTGTTTTTTTTTAATACATTTTATATTATGAATTAACTTGTAATTTTACTATGCATAATATCTTTTCCGCAACAACGGGACAGAACCTAAGTAATAAGATATTTTTTCTTTAAAAAGGATATGGAATGGGTTTTTTAATAAAGATAAGATAATTGTAAAATCACTAACGGCTCAAAATATAAATAAAGGAAAATAACATTGATATTTACTTCCGGGAAAAAATATAGCATTATTGTCTTATTTGTTGTAAATATATAAACACACGAAGTGCTTCTTAGTTTTTTTTCATATTGTAGATAAATAAGCTTTGATTAAAATGATATTATAAATAAGAATTTTATTATCTGTAGCTACCTAGCAATATATTATAAACTATATTTTTTATTGTTTTATATTTTTAGTTACCAAATTTCAGTTTACATTCTTGCATCTTATCAGTTAAAATAAAAATCTTACATTTTTATAGAGATTACTTGACATTTTCTTCAAACAAATAATATAACATAAATATATTGAAGGTTGGATGGTTTAATGAAAACCAAATATTCTAACATTACATACAATCAACGAAAACAGAATAAATAAATAATAAAGGAGATAAAAGAGTTTTGATTCTACCAAAGTCCTTTTTTGTTTTTTGTTAATAATATTATCAATTACGTTACAATATAATATTTATGTGTATATATATATTTTTTTATATTTTGTCATGACTGTTAAAGTTTACTATATCTAGGTATCTACTGCTGAAGCTTTGAAAAGATTACCTATTTATAAGATTTTTAAAAGCTTTCCAAAACTTTAAGTTCCTGGTCTAATCATATTTATTATGAAATCGATATAATAATAATTATAATCAATTCATCTAGATAATAGACAGGATGCTGATACAGGATTTAAGATTCTTTGCAATTGACAGATTCAATAACTACATGTTTACGTTTTCTGATCGGATCTTACATACCCGTGTTTAATAGCACTTAAATAATTTTCTAACTCTATATAGAGTCGAATGATAGTACTAATTACGAAACTGCCCCCTCCGAGCCGACATAACTGTACAACTCTTATAGGATAGAAACATTTAGTCAGATATGTCATTCCGGTAACAGTACACATGTTTAATTACAGTTTAAACCTAGTTAGTTGCTTCTGATCTTCGCGTTTAACATTGGAAAGGCGCGACCGAGCCGAGTTTTTGCTGAGATGAAAATGTAATCTTGAGCTGTGCGACATTGTAGCAACAATAAGAGGAACGTCAGCATAGGTGCGTCGGGTTAGGGACCGGATATTTATTTTATATATTCTGTAACGTTAGCTCAGCCTTCAAACACCTTAATGACAAGGATAAGGTGTTGTTTGTGATTTACTCTTTCATCTTGAATTTAATTTAATTAGATTTTTTTTAACCTTTATGAACTATTACTGCTTACAATTAATTGTATCTAGAGGTAATTGATATATAATCTAAACGGTGTGTTTAAAAAAAAATAAGCTTACTACTTCTCGCTGCTCTGGATCTATAACGACGACATTTTTCCACTAAATCACTATCACAGTCACTATATCGGCTATTTGATCTACTTCTAGAACATTGTTCACAACTCGAAGTCCTTTGCGAGTACCGGGGGTGGCCCGTTGTTGGACACGCCACTCGGCAACAGGTGTCCACTTCCATCCTGATTCTAACTATCACAGTGCAAGCTTGTCTGAAGAGCGCGAAATGCGGGATCTTAGTGTAATCCATAACTAATCGCAATTGTCATTCCCAAAAGATGTGACACGCGTGGCGTCGGGTGTGCGACTAAATGAATTGGTGAGACCGCGCGTAAAATAAAGCCTAGTGTCCACTGTGTGAGCACGTGGTGCTTTGCAGTGGGGGACTGGCGAATAGCCGGGAAGATATACGAGTGCGGTTTCGCTTCGGCCAATGGTTGTCCGGGATTGCGGAGGGCGGAACCAGTCACACCCAGAACAATAAGGGTCCCACAGGGGTTGGGAATTTTCACCAAGCGGAACTTTTTGACCAGGATCTTAGTGAGTAAGGCCCCGTGTGCGTCAATTTTATATATGTACATAAATTATTACAACAGATTTTTTATATCTTGTCATTACGGAGCATTTAATGTAAATGATGTGTAATAAGTATACATAATTAAGAATGTATACATATGCAACATCATTGTTTTAACAGGCGGTCATAGATAATAAAGATGAAACGATTTACAATATTGTATATGATTCTTAGATTATAATAACTTAGATTATAAAAACTCAGTTTATATAATTTATATATTAAATGTAGGCATATAAACTTTTCAATACATCTATTATACCAATAGTCTTTTAAAAAACAAAAAAAATAAAACCTTAATAAAAATATTAAATCTAAATTCGCATTTTCCTGACTAGAAGGCATTTATTAAATAAATAGAAGGACATAATTTATTATATATGTACAAAATAAGTTTTATAATATGGGTAAATTAATATAAGGAAAAATATTTTACTATCAAAAATTCTTCAGTTATATTATTTCAGCATCAGTTTGAGCCATTCCTTGTCAGTTAGTCATTGAATATTTCAGTTGAGTCAGTTCTCTGGCATTATATTATAACCTATTTACTTTCTCTTATTAAACTGGATAATAATCTCTATATGATCTCTCAATTTTTTATTATTACGTCATATTTCAAATATTGTTGGATCAGTTTCATAATAACTGAATAAATTTATTGATTTAATTAAAATGTGTCAAATTGAAAGTTCGTATTTTAATGAATGATATTTTTGTAACAATTTAGATTTATTCCATTTTTTTTACAATTTTAGATAAATTCAAGATAGAGTCCAAGTGAGGTATTTCATTAAAGTATTAAAAAAAAACAAAAAATATGAAATTACAAATCAAATTTATCATTCGCATGGCAATAAAAAATTACAATTAAAATTAACGGAGCAATGAATATATCAATATCTTTTTATATCGATCAAGGTAATGTTAATTGAACATTAATTTATGCGCAAGATTGTAATATATTATGAATGGAGTATAAATATGTATCGTACTTATTTATATTTTAATTTACTATCCGTCCCGGATTCTTTAATAAGTTTGACCGGAAGCTGGTATTTACGTGTTCTAATACGTAAATCCTTTTTTATAAATATCTATTATTAATTAAAGTTATATCACTGATAACTAAATCTGTATAATTTAATTATAACAAATTATCATTCAGTTGTACGTCAATAAACGACGACTGTTTTTCTTATCGACATACACGTACGATGATTGAATTTCAAAACCGTGTAGAATTTAAGGAAAATGCCTCTTAATTATTGATACTAATTCTGATATAATAATTGTTAGCTTAACAACACATAAACATATAAATAGATAAAAGTTATTTTTGTAATTCTATTCTTGGGAGTTGTGATGATGCTTTCGCAGGGGTTTCTAACTATGTGACCGGATATTAGAATTACGTCACATTAGTTCCTTGAATGACCGACACCTGTTCAATATCAGTGACCAGCTTCCTGTGTAGTGCGATATCCAGGCATCCAGGTAAGCACTAAATCTAGACTGCACGGCGGCAAATCAAAATTGCGAATCATCAAATAACTAAGCCACTATGCAGAGACCTGACAGATAAGACAATCGTGTAACTCTAGCCTAATATACACTGTAACATATCAGTGATGCTAATAATGAAATCATCTTCAAATTTTATATCATTTATCATAATGATTACGTGATGTATAAAAAAATATATTAAGTTTGTTTTGTTATAATTTTGTTTATTTTTGTATGTAGCCTTTACGTTAATAAGAAATATTTGTTAAATTTATTAAAAAAACCTGAACACATAATATAGTATAATATAAATATAAATTATCAAAAACAAAATTAATATATATTTATTAACATGAAATAATATAATTTCAGTTAACATTAGAAAAGCAAATTGCAATATGAAGGCTAGATAAAATTTTAACTGTATATGGTAAAAATCCTACTAATCGAATTTAAGAACCTATGAAGAAAATAAATGAAAAAAAAACTATTCGCTAAAAGATATGCCAAACTAAGATATCGATTTATCTAGAATATTCCAACTTCCTGAGGTATTATTTACTTTGACTCTTAGGGTAATACCAATATTGCATATTACCGTTATCCTGAACAAAGTACAAGTTATTTTAGATCGAATTTCTAGAAAATTGACAGCATTGAGCTAGAACCTTGCGTCATACAAACTATCAGTTGTAAGAAAAATGAGTCCTTTATGACGCAGATATTAGTTTTATGGACTAAAGTATATATTTAGAAGTCGTTAACTATTGCTATATATGGAAACTTTAAAAATAGACTTGACTTCAGTTATAGAAATTGTTTTAAATAAGGTATATTTAGTCATGTAGAAAATAACAACTAGGTATATTTTTTATTCAATTACATACAATAGTTTTTACAAATCCAAATTCCAAATCCAAATCCTAATATTTAGAAAGGTTGTACAAATGTAAAGTACCATTGAAGTCAATGGAGTTAATTTCATTTACAATGTACTTTATCGTTTCCTAGTCTACGTGATAAAAATCACTATCTTCCTAATATTCATCTCGTTACAGATACCGCGGGAAACACCAAACGCGTATCAACAATTCTTGGTTATGTTGATAACGTCATATTAGGAGGAATCCTTGCGAGATAACAAGATGAGAATGATGAAACGAAGTCCCATGAATCTGTGACACCTACATATGCAAAGTCATGGTAATAAAGATTTTACCTATCGCAAAAATATGAGTCAATATGAAATAAAAATAATTAAAATTTTATGTAATCTGACAACAGATATTTTTTTATTTTTTATAAATTTACAAATAAATAGAATCCTAATTTATTTTTTAAATCCTTATGCTATTAAAAAAATAATACAAGACAGGAAGATTTTTTAAAATAACCCTGAAACTATTTTTTTTATTGCTTTATGGGCTTATATTACTAATATTTTGTTTATTTGAATAAGTAATAAAAGACAGGCTTTTGTACATGAAATAATACGAAGTACCTACACTTTTGATGGCTGAAGAAATTATTATAAACTTCTTACTTTGAATAACAAAACCAAATAGTCTTACATTGGTACACACAATTAAGTATACATAGGACATTTTTGATGGCTGAAGAAAACATTGTAAGCTTCTGACTCTAAATAAGAAAATAAAGACAGTGGTACACGAAACTATAGATAAGAAACTTATCATCTCTGAAGAAAACATTATATTTTTTTACTTTGAATAACAAATGCAAGTTCATCTTATAATAAATACGTTTCTATAAAAATAAATTAATTCTCAAGATTTGAGGAAGTAATAAATTATTCACAATACTAAACTAATATGGTATGCTACATAAAAATAAACTCCCTAGAATGTTTAATTCTTAACGATTTGCACCGTCAGGATGATAGTGATATTAAAAACGACTTAGTCATATGTAAGTTGTACTTTATCAATTACATAAATGAGCAACCTTCTTCCTTTACTTGTTTGAACATGTATCAGTCATCAAATGCTGACAATAAAACGTTATAACCTACCTTTCCTATACAATGCACTAATTACACATTTGAGACATATTTCTGCGTTCTTTGCTCTCTTGGTGAAAGCTTAGAGAAAAAGGAGGCTATTCAAAAAATAAAAATAAATAAATTCAATATTAGGTACCTACCTGAAAAGTTTAATTAAATTAATAAAAAAATTAAAATGGATTTTATGCCACATTGTTATAGGTGATAAAATATTTTCAAATGATTGAAAATAGATATTTTCAACATGTATAGTCATGTTAAGCTTAATTAAGTTTTAATAAATATAAAATAAAAAATAAACCGAAACGGCAGGGAACCGAACCTGCAACCTCTGGGAAACCATCCCGTCCCGTCTATCAATTGAGCTACCGTATCGTATTCAAATGATATCTAATAAGCGTTTTAAATGAACTATCAGAACCTGACAACTATAGAATGTTCTTTTATACCAAGTCGTGGGTATATAATAATATATTTTATAGTAATTGAAAAAAAATATATATTTTTAAATAAAATATATAAACTACAAAAAGTATATAAAATGAGAATAACTTTTTTCTATAAGTCATTAGTGATATAATTATTTAACAAGAAAATTTACCCATTTAACTGGAATCATTAATAACGAACTTGCTACTACAAAACCGATTATGTTACGCATTTGTTTGATATTGTTCGTTAAAAATGTATTTATAAAAACAATGGAACGTTAATTACATGTCATAAAAACTGTTACTAAGACACGTGCGAAAAAAAGTAATTAATAATTACTCTGCTTTATTTTACTATCTAATTTGTGCAAATATAATGATTTCATTTAACTAAATTATTTTTAAGTATCCTACGAACAATACATATATATAATAAATAAAGCAAGATGCCATAAAACTATTAACAACTTCATCAAGTCGAAAAATTTACTTCGAGCTGTGATTAAGAATATTTATTGAACCTACCTTCCTGCCCAACTCTTTATTTTTAAGATAATAGCCACTTAAAACATATTTACATTTGGGTTTGAAAATATCTAGAAACATTTATCGACATGTTGAGCTTAGCTATAAAAAAATTTAATAAGACAAAGATTCGAACCCGCTTTAAATAAACCGATACGGACAAGGATACGAAACCGCTACATCTGGGATACCATCCACTTTCCAAGGGATGGTTTCCCAGAGGTCGCGGACATTGAATCCTTGCCGGGATCGGTTTATTTCTGGTTCATTCAATATTTATTGAAAATATATATGTATTCATATTTCGTTATGTATGTCATATTTGCTTAATTATCTGACTACTACCGCAAGAAAAAGATTTGTGTTTGGGGCAAGTAATAATTTTATGAATTATTTTTTGTTTTTAAGTTAAATATCTCTAGCATTTGCTTTATCGAAAATAAAAATATATCGAAGGACAGAAAGTATTCCTGGGGTACATTATATTATTAAATAAAGTTATTGTTTTATTCGGACAATCAATTTGCCTTTTTTGTACATCTGTCTGTAAGTTCTTCCATAACTCAAAAACTGCTAGCCCGAATTTGTTGACAGTTACTGTATAGAAAAAAAACAATTATATCTACGATATCTCGAATATAATCAACATACATATGAAACATATCTTGATATCAGTTCATTAGCAGAAAGACAAGAGCGTATCAGCTCAGTATATTTGGAATTGTCGTGACATAGTCTATTATACTAATAGATTTGTTAATTAAAAAATATGCTATTGTTACATATACATATTAGTTTTTTATCTCCTGGGTTTTAACCCGGATCAGGGGACTGCAATTAAAATATCTCGTTCAATGATGCCTCTATCATTTGGTTAAACATGTAAAAAATAAGCCGGATTGGGACGCTTGCTATACAAACAAGATTTCTTATCTCGTACGCTGGTTAAAGATATTGTCGGCATTTTTTTTGTTTCTGTGGACACTTAATTTTTTAATGTAATTTAGTTTTATAAAATATTTTGCTATTTATTTAGTAGGTACAAAACTCTTATTTGGAAAACATACAAAAAATCATGTTAAGACTGGTTTAGACCATTATACTTGTCACAAAATATATAATCCATAAAACGGCAATTTAAATTTGCAAACTGTTTATTGGCCACTAAAACAGCCGACTTCTGTACAAGCGGCATCTTTACAACTTGTTGCTTGTTTTGTTTACCGTTAACAGATGAATACTAGAGACAATACTATTTAACTTTCACTAGGTTATATATGACGCAATAAATCCAAGCTTTGTCCAGTATCGGGTAAATTTTAAAATGAACATTTAGAACTTTTGTTTTTAAATTAACGGTGGTAGAGTAGGAATTGCTCCGAGGAGGTCCTAAATGCTACTTCACAAAAACTAGCGTGCGACTGCCTTAAAAATTTCACTATTGCATTGTCCACCGTCGGCGCTATAAAGCCTGCGTTTACCAAGATCACAATACTGGCCCTTTCCATACAAGTAGAATTTTAACAAGTGGACACCGTGAAATTTCGTTTAGAAACGGTGTCAATAGAGGTATCATTGGATTTTGTGTGATAAATAGTACGTCAACAATACGCCCTTTTCCGGTGCAATGCGCGTCAAAGCTTGGTTTTTATGTACAATTGATCTGTCAAGAATTTGCAATGACATGTACAAAAAATTTTTTTTTAAGCTTTCATTTTACGCCCATTATGCTTATTGCAATAAGCGCTTAGATTTTAAAATTTAAAACATATTACAAAATTTTAACAAGTTATAAAAAAGTAGTTCAAAACGTATAACAAATTTTAAGAGACAAGAACTATACCACTACTTTTATGCGAGACATAAATAATAATTAATTTTCAACAACAGGTTTCAAACACGAACCTGCAGTGAGTCAGAGTCCGACCTCTGCTCTCAGTGGAAGAATACAACGTAACCGTATGACGTATATTCCACTCGATCAAACAAGTCGTCATACACTAATTGACTATTTAACAATCCGACGCATTATATTACCCAGATAGAAATTAAACCGGTAATGTACACGAGACATTCATAATATTTCGTGGAATATGATGCTCTCAATAAAGACAAGTTTAAAGATTGAGCGACGCTAGTGTGGGTAGTAAGTCCATTTTAATTTGTGAATTAATTTATAAAATAAAAAAAAATCTGGTATGGTATGATAATAGTAGTTAATATTATTAACTAGCTGAGCAACTGCTGTAAGAACAATAAAAATATTTTGTTAATGATTATTCATTAATTACAGAATATAGATTTTAAATTGCATATTATAATATTTTTTTCTTTATGTTTAATGCTGGTAGAATTAAGAAGTCAAAATAAAAAAGAATGACCCAAAATTAAAATTATATACACTTAAATATATATACATATAATAAAATTTATTTTATATCATGATTATTACAGATAGCTAATTGAAATGTTATATTAAATAAATTACTCTTAAATAGGATAGACATTACGTATAAGTACAAAACAGGTGGTATTAGAAGGGACCGCAGTCATGCAGATTTTGTAAACACACGGTGTTTAATTTAATACTTTTTACATTTTTAAATTCCAATATCAATGTTTATATCAAACTAGATTTGTTTTGAATATACATGACTATATTATATTTATATCACATTCAAGTTACAAGTCTAGAACATAATCGTCTTAGAAATATCTATTTATTTACCATAATAAAGAGACACATGATTATGCCCCCAATAAATTATTTTTCATTTTATTTAACAATCTTTAATGTCCCGTATATTTTTTATTGAATGCCGCCTTAAAATTAGGCTTCGATAGACACACATTATAGAATAGCTAACGAAATCGACTTATATAATATCCATCTTTGATGGTTGAACAACTAAGTTGCTAAGGGGATAATGCTTGGACTCTCATTATATTATTCCTTCAATATGGGTGGTTCGCTTTCAAAACCATGAATTTGATTGATATTATACAGAGCCGTGGTTAATAACGTTTAAAGTCATAAAACTAGCGTTATTAAATTACAACAATTTTATATTTGAAAAAAAAAAAAAAAACAGATTTGCCCACAAAGGGTTCCGTACCTAAAACAAATGCTAAAAATTATGTATATTATTTGGGAACCCCTTCAAATAATTTTATATAAATTTAATTATTTATTTTTAGAGTGAACATATAACTCAATATTTTTTATGCGCAATGAAGTCTTACTAATAGGGTGCCGTTTTTACCTTTTGAGTACGGAACCCTAAAGAGATATATAATTAAGATCTTTAATATTTTAATAATGCTTTTTTTATTTCATTCAGTTTAAGATAAATATTGAATAAAAATACCAATACCAAGATAGGACCTTGTGACCATTGACACACCGTGCAACTATTATGCAAACTAGGCATTAGTGATTCCAATGGAATCAATGAATTTTACATCAATTGTATTCGTCTCTTTCACTTTCTTTTTCTCACAGACGAACGCTAAACCATTCGTGTGTAAACCTTCCTTAGACATTTGAATTAAAAATTATATAACTTTGCATTGGTATAATAAGATATAAGTAAGTAAATATATCTAGATTAACGATCAAATAAAAATTCATTTTACTTAGTTTAGTCGTTCTGGTATGAACGAAACAGACATAAACGCATGGCTATTAAACAAGATATAACAGCATAATTTCGTTTGATTTGACATGCCGAAACAATTTAATCATTATCTCTCGGAAAATTAACTATCTTCACCTACAAGGTGTAGAAAATTCTAAAATGTGGTTATAGAGTTAAAAATTGAATGATAGCCACGAGGGTTATAAGTCGTATAGGTTGAGAAAAGGTATGGCTGAGGAATTGGCGGTATTCGCCAACGACCGCAACGTTGCAGCATTGCGAGCTATATATCCAGCCGACTGGGTGGGCAAACAGCGGCGGTTGGCCCTCTTCATTTTTTTTACTTGTTTACCATTTTCGAATTTAAAATTTCGAATTGCACGTTTAAAAACGCTCTGGTACAAACACACGCAAAGGGATAAGCAACCATCGCTTACAGATCACGCGATTTTATTTTAATCCTACTTTTTTAAATCTTTTGAATGTATTTTGTTAATAATGATTAAACTTCAAACCACTAATTGGCAAGAAAATATAATGTTCCCATTATATTTTCTGGTGGACAATTAAAACATTACTGCTTGGTAAAATTATGTCGTAATTACCTCGACAATAATTAAAATCGAAGGTCATTATCGGAATAAAAACTCGAGAGCGAAACGATCGCTGTATATCCGGATTTCTTCTGATATAGAAATAATAATCAATATTTGTTTGGGTCCCATAAAAAAATGACTACTAATTAATAAACCTCTGTTCTCATATGATATATTCCAATACATCGGTACCTACACGTCTATGTAGTGAAAATAATAAAAAAAAATATTACTATTTTTTTAGTTTTTAAATATTTGGTTTATAATTGGTTGTACTTTATAATTATTTATTATATTAAAAAATAGGTTCTTAAAGTAATCTATTTTCTAAAAACGCTCATTTTTATATGTCCTTTTTATATATGATACAAGAAAAAAGCGAGACGAGTATCACTGAAAAAAAAGTGTTAGAGAACAGGCAAATAATATTATAATTTAAGCAAATTGTCGCAGTTTATATATCAATGTACCTACCTGTGTAGTACAATGAATTATAAATCAAATTAAGAAAGTCGCAATCAATAAATTTACTAATACAGTATTTTAAAAAAATACTATTGAGACACGGCCTATTATTATCTCATATCAGGTTCCTATTTAAATAATATCCTGAACCGTACGTTTAAACAATTAGTTAGTTAACAATATGAAACAATATGAGCAAGTAGGTAATGTATTACCTGAAAACTTTCTGTATAAACTTCTTTTCTTCTTTGCCAACATTCGTTCAACATATTGCCGACCTACAGAAACCGTTTCTCTTTTTCCGAATTAAAAATCCAACATTCACTGTTATTAATAACAATTTATAACACATGATATTTTACCATGACCCCGAGAAAATAAATAATCAATTCTAAAATAGATCCACGATAAATATTTCAAAAACCAATTCGAAATTTTTCAGTGATGCGTTGTGAAAACAGTCAACGTGCACTGTCAAATATCTTTTGACATGCCATAGATAATTAACACAAAAAAGTTTCAAGAGTAAAAAAAATATATACATTTTTATAAAAAAAATATAATAAAATAAAGTATTACCTTAAAATTGCACGCGAGGGAATCAGCACCTGAAATAAAAAAAATACTAATTTAAATAAAACATTGAAAGGTCATTTAAACAGGGGATTGGGAATGGTTCAATATTGCATCGAAACCGATGATTAGTCTGCATTTAATAATTTTGTATTTATGATTGATGTTTAAAGCCTGAGGCTGGTAGCAAGTTTCGTGTCTTTCGAAGTTTAATCAGATCCTTACAAATTGGCTTGTGTCAAACGATTTTTGGGAATCTTCAATATTGTATTACATTATTAAGGGTGCAAATTGTGCGAAAATCATAATACCACAAGAGTTATAAAATCATTTTGTAATGAAAATTATAACCTGTCATAGCAGTGACAAGATCATGAGAAGCATGTGAGAAGTCAGAGAAGGTCGTATAACTGCTATTTTAAAGAACTTAAACTTTTTGATGCGCGTATAGATAGATATCTGTATATATTTTTAAGATAATTACAATAAAGAGGGCATTATAATAATAATATGTAATTATAATTGAACATTGTGTTCATTTCATAATGTAATTCTGATCTTATCTTCTATTTTGTGCTGTGATTAGGATAGAACTGAGCTAAAACACGAGTAACTTTTTTATGTCTTAAGCAAAAATATATTTATAAATAATTTTATCAACATTATAATTTTATTACTGTAATCAAAGTCGTCTAAAATAAATACTAATTATGATATGCCTTGTAATTATAATAAAGTTTAAAATAATTTATTGTTATGACTTTCCTTATATGTTTAATGTAATAAACTGATAACATCAAAGTAGAAGTCTACATTAATTATTACAAATATGAATACGTGGCATAAATGCCACGTGGATGTACTTTATTATATGTGGATTGTACTTTACTTATGCATGAATACGTTCGAGTCTGGTTGCTCGGTTCCGAAGGATGGACCATGGACCATGGACGATGGACTATGGACCTAGTCCATAAAGAAGTACCTACCGGAAAGAAACTCAATAGATAAAATATATAAATTTAACTACAATTTGCCATATATATTTTGCCTTCCCTGTCTTAGTGGCGCTACATATGTTAATAAATTATCGGATAAAATCATTATTTAGTATTTATTGCGGCAAAATAACTATATATACTAAAAACATATTTAAGTAAGAATTTTTCAAATGTCTCAACTTATTATTAGAGTCATAATCATTTTTTTTTTAATTTTTTTTTTTTATGTCTGACTATGCTGTTAGCCCTGTTGGCTATTACAGCGTCACCGGTGGAGCGGGTGGGTCAGGAGACCCGCCCTTACAAGGGGGGGCCAGACGGGCCCCCATGGGGTCATAATCAGTTATTTATTTCAAATAGGAAATGTACGAGTATACATTAAAATTTATTCATAAATTTGACTATCTATAATTTCAATATTATTCATATTATTTAATTCTAATAGTATTGTATCTTTTTTTTTTGGAGTAGAGACTAGTGAAACCAGATAAGAATATGCTATTATGTAAACTGGTTTATATCGGGGTTAGGCCATGACCTACCACAATAGGTTGATATAATAACCCGTCTGCCTTTTTATACATTTTGATTAGCTAACTACTATTAAGAAAAAAATATATGTCTGTAATATTATGTAGTATATACGTAAATATACAGCTGCGGAACATATTTCCCAACTACCTTCAATTAGGAAAGTGTGAAGAAAACCATTTTTATTCTAAACTATATATAAATAAACTTATGGTTATACAATTCAATAAATCAGACAATAGAGACGTTCTACTGTCATTATTTCTTAAGGGTGGTAACGCCTATTTCCCATATATGCATATGATCAGGGGTGCCACTAATAGGTACTTACTAAACGGTACAATATGCCGTCAAATGAACTACGTTAGTTAGAATATTTTATCATTATTATGAACAAAACAGTGTGTTTTAATAAAAAAAGAAGATAGAAGATGCAATGTGATATTTATTATTTATATTATGTTTTATAAAGTTCATTCCAGTTCCATCCACCCCTAGCTGTATTTTCGGTTTCATCTGAACCACGACTAGAATTGGAATTGTGTCATCAGTATAAGTTATGTTACACTCATGCAATTTTAATAAGCAGAGGTCGTTAACATATATAATAAATAGTTTAGGTCCTAATATCTTTTCTTGTGGCAACCCAAAATAAGAAATATAAGTATATAAAATTTTTAACTTTATGAATTTCCTAATTTTCTAACTTTCATTAAATAATTTTCAAACAGATTATGAGTTCTAACCCCTAGTTTATACAATTTCGTTAAAGTAATAAGAAAGATTGTATTAAAATATTTTTTCTGATTTGGGAATTAAACCTAAGCATTTATTATTTATATTAAGTATTTTCAAGGACTTTAAATAGGTCACTGAAAGGATCTTTATGGGATAAACCAGGTCTAAAACTAAATTAAGAACATCGAAATAATTATAATAGGGAAAACGGGATCATCTTTAAAATAAAATCTTTTGCTCATGTAGACCATAAAACATTTAAATATTAACCTTAAGTTCACCGTCAATATATGAAGAATTTTATAATTTTTAATTATCTGGGTACTTTAGTTTATTTTTATTAACTAGTTCTGTTTATATGAACCAGGATTTCCGTCCTACGCATCTTAACAATGAGCAACGAAATTAGCATTGTTTGAGAAAACTAATTTAGAAAAACACCATGATTTGAATTTTTTCTCTGACAATTATATACGCTCAATTTTATACTTATTCAATGTAATTTGTTTAGAACTTGGAAAATCCCTTAATCAATCCCCTAATCTCAAATGATTTTTGCGTTATTTGTAGCAGACCAATTGATCCATAATTGAATCGAATTGAAACCAACAGAGCCAAGGCTGAATCGAAGATCCTTTTTATCCTTTAATCCTTTAAGAAATAGGATTAGTTTTTTCTTATAATAATAATATAATATTACATATAAATAAAATATTACAGTAACTGTAGGTAGAAAAATGATCAATAACATCAGGAGTTCAACTTGCGACCCCTTAGATAATGATTTAGTGCACGTGTTAGATGAACTTTAAATGAAGCTTTGAACCAGGATTTCCGTCGTACGCATCTTAACAATGACCAGGGAAATTAGCATTGTTTAAGAAAACTAATTTGGAGATCAATAGACTCAGCGTGGTTTAGAGATTTTTCGTATTAGAAATGTATTGGACATTTTAAGGATACTCCTTTGATGGAACTTATGTACGTTTGAGAATTTAAAATTATTTGATATCACATTATTTCATTTGATCTATGATTTGGTTTTTGAATCTAGTTTAGACTGTTTGTCAATAGGCATCCCTAGCGAAGGCAAGCAAGGAACGAAGGGGAACGGTTACGAAACTTGTCTGGAGAGTCAGTCTGCACGGCCATTTTGCTTGTCGCTTCCTATTCCGGCTATTGTTGAGCGTCCTGTCACCAATATGCACTTACGTACGTACATGCATACAAATTATTAGCTTCTGCCCGCGACTTCGCGTGACTTTTACTCTGATGCATTTCATCGCCACAATTATGTTCATTACGCAATAATTGAAAAAAAAAAGTTATAGTAATTGTAACACAATTTATTAGTTTAATTGTAACGCAATAATTGAAAAAAAAAGTTATAGTAATTGTAACACAATTTATTAGTTTAATTGTAACGCAATAATTGAAAAAAAAAAGTTGCAGTAATTGTAACAGAATTTATTAGTTATAAAATTATTATTTAAAATGGGAATGAAATAGTGCGTTTATCATATTATTAAAATAACTAGAAATTTATTAAAAATACTGAGTTGCAAAGATAAACAAACCGACAGTTACATTCCAAAATATAAATATATATATACAAAAGACTATTGGTTACTAGAAAATAAATACGCGTAAATGTCAACTCACAATTACAAACATTCGTAGTTGTGTACACACTAACTCACACAGACATATCTCTGCCACACATGCGCACATCTATCAATGAACATGACGTTGTATGAATGAAGGCCTTAAGTGAGGTTGTTTGATCCCTATCTCTAGAGCATTGAACTTATTTGACGACTTTATATGTTTTAATTACTGAACGAACTTTAGTTGTTTATAACAGAATGATGATTCAATCAAAACTATTTAATGTTTGAAAACAGTTATGTTCATCATGAACCTGAAATCTTGCCAACAAATTCCTTGCAGCCATTTGAATATTTCTTACTGATTATATACAATGGAATTTAAGAATTTCTGGGATAAATTAAAAAAAAACGATATATTATTGTATTAAAAAAAAACAAAATTGTAATTAGAATTTATAGACGTTTTAATTCTACTGACATGTCCATCGAGGTAAGTCTCGGCTAACTACAGGAAATGACGCAAATAGCCAGATTCCACGCGGTTCCGGCATGCAAATCCGCATGGCTACACTTTCGCTGTTCACTCTCCAGATACAACTACATACATTAAAACATGTTATAGGCATATATAATATACATATTGCGTATTCTAAATTTACGCAATTTTCGAAGTGATATTTAAGATTTTATATTTTCTTGTTATTTAGATAATATAAGACAAAACTTTCGAGCACTTTTTAAGTATATTGCGTGAATGGAGTAATATAAGATTTGCAACAAGTCATTTGTTTGTAAAAATACGCACAAATTTGTTTTTTTGTTCGAAATAAATAAATAGTTACACCGAATTTCGTTGTAGTAAATGGTATATAGATACATCTTTATACAATCCTGTAACGTTCCCATATCGAAAATAGCAATCATATGATTAACCAACCTTCCCAAAACTTACTGTAAAAAGTTACCGCCAAAATAAGATGACTTTCACGAACTCGGCAAGACATCATCGAAATATTCAACTTATTTCCGTTAAATGATATTGATCAAAGCACGTCATGATAATAGTAAAGGTTGTATTCTTATTAGTCATAGGTTAACTAGACTAGAAGTAGATCAGGCAAGGGTAGATTACAATAGATTTGGTAGTATTAAGGTTAGAGTAAACTATAATACATTCTAATAGTTTATAGTCTTTAAACTAAATGTCTACCTACCTCTAATACAGATACACAGAATAAATTAATTAGTTTGAAGAAATATTACGTATCTGATGCAACAGTTAAAATAAAATCGTAGTTTTTTTTAATAAGAGATAAAATGAAAAATATTTTTGTTATCTTTAGATTGTTAATGAATAACATTAAAGATTATAAAAATGCTCAATGCTCGTAGATCAAAAATATCTTAATATAGACTATGAATTTATATGAACGTTTCAAACACGAAAGTCCATGTCGCAACACGCGTGTAAGTTGAAGTAGAACCTTGAAATTCTTACGGAAGTTGGATAAAAAATTACGAAACACGCAGCTTCCAAATCTGTGACATCTGTGACTCAGAGGCAATATTATAATATTGTTTGTTTTGGCGAATGTGAAGGTCGCTTTCACGTGACTCACTTTAATATGGTGATAGTAATTATATTTCTTATGAAACTTCACAGTAAATAAAGTTCCGTTATTGGATTTTTTATTTTGAAAGTGTGATGTGTAACCTATCACAATGTTTCATAAGAAAATTGGGTGATTGGAAATTTTAGGTGTTTTGATATCATTGTGAAATATGGATAAATGTAATTTATTTTATAACTATTAGTTAAAAAAAATATATATTTTGTTACCGATCTAAGTATCTGAATTGTCATCTTATTTTAGGTATGACCTAGTTCCGAATACTAATATTTTCATGTATTTAATAGCAAATACAATTAAATCGATAAATAAAATATCTTTTACTTATAAATATATAAAATACTAAAAGAATCTTGATTGAGCAGTTATAATGGGTGTGTCTCACATACTTAAGGATAAGATATGCAATTTATGCAATTCATTTCCGCTTACATTATTTAGATACGTGTCATAATATTATGATATCAAATTTAAAAAGGAAACACTCATTTAATGAAACATTATTACATTCAATTTTTGCAATATATTTTTGATCATTTTTTCATACAATTATGGTTGAATAGAAAAGATGGGAATTCATTTTTTGTCGAAGCAAGGTTATATTAAGCGGTGCCATGAAAAGAAAGCAATATTTAAGATTCTCTTTTTTTTCTTAAGAGAAAAAAGAAAAAAAAGACTACTAATGTAGATGGTAATAGAAAAAGAGCGTTTCCGAAGAAAATTCAAAACATCTTTATTCAAGTAGGCATTTCCACGCACTTTAGAATCGTCAATTAGATTAAATTGATCAGTTTAGTCAGTCTGTGAGTAAGCACTGGTGGTAGAACCAGCTCGAAATGCTGTTCTGTTGAGAAGAGCTGACCAGAAACTCAACAGTTGCTCTTTTTAAATGTGGATGGAGTGCGTGAAAATTTATATTGCAAAGAAGTCAGTCTTCATTAAGATGATGGCCTATGATAAAAATGAGTGGATGGAATCTAAATAATTCGATCACGGAAAAAGACATGTGGATATAAATATACATAGAATTATTATAATTTCAATACATGAAGTAACTTATTTTTTCCATATTTAGACTTACATGATATATTATATATGTGATAATAATCTGTAAGGAAGCTTCTTAAGAAAAATGTTTATTTAATTATTTGAATAAATAAGATTAAATAAACTAATCAATGGATAAATTAAAACTTTTAGATTAATATACATTTTATTACATTTTTGACAATCCTGGTATTCGAATTAGTCAGATAAATAAATGGGATCCATAGTTATACTTGCAGATGAATCTGGATAAATTGTAATTTGGATATTCCAATTTGTCACTAAAATACACTTAGGCATCTAAAAGAACCTACGTCAATAACATTGTTTTAAAAAGTCACTTCTTAGTCATAACAGGTGTTCTGAATATTCATAAGAACTAAGCATTTCATCTGTATGTTACTGTAACAAGTACTAAACTAAGTAACTACACTGACTAACTAAGTAACTAAACTAAATAGTTCAATTTGGTTGTCATTTATAATCCAAATCCCTTGAAATTATATGGTTTTCAAAGTTACTAAGGCTTTACCTATTACAAATGTACGGCAGAGAAGTTCATCAAAAAACTTGAATATCATAATATTCAAGTGATTAAAAGAAACGAAACCTTGGATGGTAGTTTTAGATTTAAGTAGACGGTAGCTAAGGGGGTGACGTGGATAGCTCTTCCTAGTAAGTATTACAGTAAAATAAATTATATTAGAGTCTCGCGTAGAGTGAGAAAGCTAAACATCTATCGGTCCTCTTTCTCTTTTAATTAAATAAATCTAATTTAATTGCATTTGCGTTACAATAGCCTGAGGATAAAATATCCTCAGGCTATTGTAACGCAAATGCAATTTTCTATCACGAAAGAGGTCTATGAGTGACAATAAACAACCCCCTCCTTATAAAACGATAATGTACCTCTATCTTGAAATAGTCATATATTTAATTACACTTATTTTCTAAAAAAGTCTTCATCTTCAAATGTTGACAACATTCCTTAGAAAATATAGAAAAAATAATATACTAAATTTAACCGTGATTTGCGTGATTTTCAATTACGTTTGCTAGTAATGTATTTTTAATGAAATAATTTAATTTGTAGCTCAGGATGATATCATTAAATTTTGTATAGCATATAAAATATCAAAACACATTCAATCAGGCAAAAAACCCCGGACGTAAGCACCAGGATATAGTTTTTGTACCTTACATTACTTGCACAAGTGTACTATATATTTAATCTATGACAAAACCGTTATTAAGCAATTATAATCTATGTTCAATTATGTTTTGTAAGTAATTAGTGCTTACAAAGCCCAAAGGGTTTTGTTGGTTTATCGCTAAGTAACAGTCTATTAATCAACTTATTGATTAAACTTTTATAAAAAGTAAATTATGCTTTAGAAAAACTGTTCAGTTAAGAATGAAACCGTAGTAGGCTTGATTTGTAATGCCTTAACAAATATTTAAAGAAAAAATACATATCTTTATAATGATGATGATCAGGCGGGGGTGAAATATTTTTATAGGGCATAATAAGAGAAGATGAGAGGCCCCGGTTTTCTCCCTCATTGTACAAGGAATCGAAGATGACAGTAACGTCAAGTCGCGCTGATATTTAGTGAGAGGGTGTCACTGCCCCGGCCGGGCCAATCCATATACAGGATGTAACCAATTGGCTCTACCACCTATACTACCACCTGCTCTAACTTCTACTCTCTACCACCCTCAGCTATAATATATACTTTATGTTTTGCAAAGTAACAACAGATTAAAAATTTTCACTTAAGTGATAAAAATAAAGATTAATTACAAAATTATTTTTATTTAGTAAGAATTCTGGATTATCAATAAAGAAAGAGTTAAATCGATTTTCTTAAACATATGATACATTGAACTCAAATAATCAATATCACTCACCAGTGAATAGCCCCAAAAAATACGTTTTCTATTACACTTTCACAGTTGAGGACGTGACATAGGGCACGTGGATTATTGATGATGGATATTGATGTAAATCTTTACTTCTTATATACTTATCACCTTATTTGTCACCTGCTCATGATTCTCGCGACTCATGCGCATCTTACGAGATAAGGACATTTATACACCCATTGTATAATTGAGTCCTTGGTCTGTAATTATATTGTTATAGACTAATTCATAAAACCGACAGCGCTACAAATAAATAAAGTTTAAAATTAGATTTTTTTTTTAAAGTGTCAATGAACTTAATATGCTTTAATAACTTTTGGTTATTAGTTATGAAGTTAAAAGAGAACATAGAAACCGATCTTTAAACATATTTTGCCTGTATCAAAACATGTTTATAATTCTTATTAGGGCTTAGATAAAAAACACAGCAAATTATATAACTTATCCCAAGCGTATGTTCATTTTCGTTCTGCATATTAACCTTAGTAAGTAAACAACTTTATTAATTATCTAAATTAAATAGATAAACGGATATCATCATCTAAAAACCCGAATCCTATATAAAAGCGGTCATGGCAATGTGTTAGTTGGCCATGAAATCTCGAATTTCACAGCGTTTCATTCAAACTGGAGATGAATGAGTGAGTCATTGATCTGAGTCAGTGTATCGGAAACGGATACGCTATATTCGTCCGGGAAAACCTCCCGGTACACTGAAATCACGATGTGTAGAAATAAGTCTACCATAGCCTTAATAAATTGTTAAGATTATTTTACAATTTACCTACTTTCCTCTGTTAAACGAATCTAGGCCTTAGTGATTTAAATCTTGTTTTTTTAATATACTATAAAAAAAAAAAATTGTCGTAAAAAAATTGATCTGTTTTATAGCATCTAGATGTTTTTTCTTTATTTAATCATATATATTTCCTAAGGTTTATAAAGTGAAAGGAAAATGTTAATCCATGGCAAAACGCTAAGTTCGAACTACTTTGTTTTATTTAAATGTATCGATAAAGTAGTTACTTAATCTGTTTGTATATAGAATATTATTTATTATTTGTTCAGTGGACATTTTCATTGAAATAGTTGAATTGCAGATGTGAATCAGAAAATGAGATCAATACCTCATTTTCTGATTCACATTTTATTTATTGATTCATTCATAATTTTAGATAAAAATATTATACCATTAGAATATAAGAAACCTCGTTAATGATACATTTAATTAAATTCTAATTAATTCTAATGAGTGCATGGAAATTATGTATCCGTATTTATTCATGCGTGGAAGTTTACATTTTTGTTCCGACTTGTAAGTCAATGGAAATTCCGTATGAAATGACTTTATCATGTCATGGAAATCTGTGAAGGTGGAAAATAAAAAATAGTGACCTCGTAATAGCGTCCGCTACAAGGGTTTATACATTTTCCGAGCGGAATGTTTCAGCAACCAGCAGGATATTGTTATGAATAGATTACATCTAGCATTTTAATTATTATCCGTATACAAATGTATATTTATCATACAAATTTGTCATTTTAGAATTATAACCACGTAAAAAAACAGTGGTAAACAACCTTTTAAAAACCTTTCTAAAATTGATATGTATTAAGAAAAGGAGAAATAAATATATATTTTATAAAAGAGGAAAGAGGAATATTGTCTGTTAAAGGAAGTTCAAGACCAATCTTGTTGTTTGTTTACGTTTCTCTATTATCCTCAATTCCTTAGCGACCGGGGCAATGACCGCTCTACGGTCTATATACTATATAATACTATAATTGTTTAGTTATTTTACAGTCTCTATCTACCTCGTGTAATTCGTTTTTTTTTTATAATTTTACCGTTTATAATATTCCTTACTTATACTTAATCTGTTTTTAATAGATCCTTGATTTATAATATTTTAATACATACAACATTATTTCGTGATTAAATCCAACCACAGATAAGATTTGGTAAATTCCCAGTCTTAATATCTAAGAAACAATGATTGTTAACGTCATTGAAAAGGCACTATGAGGTCACTCATTGCGTATTTAAACCTACTCCACTACAAGATCCGCTTTCAAAAGTTCTATGAAATTGTCTTTGTAAATAAGCTATCTAATAATATATTTTAATCATATTCATTAAAGCAATAATTACAAGAATAATATTGGTATAAAAATAAACGTGTCGATATAACGCGGTGACATAATACTATTTTGTAATTATTACAGTCCGTTGATATGTGACCTTGGAGTGACGTGCCGCCTGCGTCGCGATACGTCATAGTGACGTCGCGCGCCGCTAACGTCAACTTTCACAGAATCGCTTGAATAGGGGAAAATCATGTCTATGGGAACTTTAGTCCTAAATATTGTATGATGTTATCTTTTATGACATTGAGATAGCTCGGTTTGGATGACCAAGAAACATTATTTTATTTTATTCAAATTTATAATATTTATTTTAATATATATGTTATATCATAACTCATTATAATATTGTATTGACTTTTATCTAAATAGTAGATAATAAGGAAAAGAAGCTGCCCACAGTCTCAGGAGCTTTTTATTTTTTCAAGATTAATATTGCCTATAATTACACGTACGTATGTGAATTAACTATATGACTCACTCATAATAATTTAGTATTTATTTATTTGTAAATGCTGAAATAGTCTTGGAAAAATACCGAATAATCTATAGTTTGAGAAGCTTTTTATTTTTGTAAGAACTTAATAGAAAAATTCAATCATTACTCTCTTTATTTAATAGGTTTGTTTCAAACCTCACAAAATAATGTAGGTCATGTAATTATTGTCTTTTAAAAATACACAAACTTTGTTTAATTGTAACTGTAAATATGTAAGAAAAATCATAGTGTAACACATAATTAAAATATTTTTCAAGATCAAGATTACCTGACGATGATTAGTAGAACCGCGACATCTATTGACACAATTACGCAATAGTAGCGACATCTATTATTGAGTAGATCTAAGTAAAAAACAAATTATATATTTTTATGTAATTTACATAAAAAGTAAATAATGTTTAAAATTTCACATTGATATTCAATATATAAAGAACTATTGTTATGTTTGTTAAGTTTGTTCGCTAGAGACATCTATTGACGAGTAGCAAACACTAAAGCGTTGTTAAAGAATAATTATTAATTAAAATTTACTTATTAATCTAATTACATAAAAGTTATAATGTTTTATTATTAATAATATGTGGCCGGGTAAAATATAGGTACTATTATATGAACAAATACTTTATTTATTAAATAATCACATACCTGATAAGAACTTTAAAAAAGGTAAATTAATTAAATAGTTTTGAAATGTTAATTAAATATTAAACATATGAAACAGTTTTTTGGTGGATACAATAAAACTATTTATAAACATGTAAATTATATTTTTCTTAAAAGACAATACATAGACAGTTTTAAATTCGTAACTATAACTAGTCTAGAATCTTCTTCGATTTTAATAGATACCTATACCATATACACTCAAAAGATAATTTTCAGTCGAACTTTATATATAGAAGTTACGAAATCTATCAACAATTTTGATAGTCATAACATGTCTTATAGTATTAATTCCGATTATACATCTTTAAGTGATCCAGAATTAGACTCCGCAGACTGTTCAAGGTAAATGAAGATCTGTGAAATCTATTTAAATGTCAGACGAATATTTAGATCATTTTAGAATGTACAATTAATTACAATTAATTATATTTACTTTGAAAATATCTAATTTATATTTAGGAACTTTAGAATAGCCAGAAAAAATATAGGATATTGCCAGAAATAATACCGGATATTGCGATCTTAAATAAAATGTAACAAATATGGGAAGTGTCATAAATAAAGGAAAAAATAATATAATAATGCAGAAAAAGGTTATCTTAGCGATTGTTTTGAATAATATTGTTTCGCAATACAGAAGAGACGAAATGGAAAGAGAATGAAAGAATAACTTGTAACTACATAGCCACTATTCCGTATAAGAATTTGACACAGTTATTTTATTTTAGTAGAGATATATATCTTTTTAATTTATGAACAAATGTTCTGGAACATTTTTGAAAAGCACATGTAACGTGTTAACCTAGATTATGTTTTATAAATTCGATTTTTATCATGAATGTCGTCAATTGATGATTGGTTGGTATTTTGTAGATTTCACTCGTGTACAAACAGTACACACGAACACACACACACGCACACACACACACACGCGCGCGCACACACATACACACACAGAGAGAGAGAGACACACACACACACACACGCGCGCGCACACACATACACACACAGAGAGAGAGAGACACACACACACACACACAACAGTTCAGCCTTCAGTGAGTGTACTAGTAATTAAAGCGTTGTTATTTACAATTTTTCATGTGTATTTGCTTTGTTATTCACAACTGCTGCGCTAATTAAATATTACTTAATAATAATAATTCCTATTTCTGATTTTTTCCGGACAGTTTCAAAGTTCGTTAGAATAATATATGGTAAGTAATTTAAATCGTCTTTATATATGTATAAGTAAATGTAGACATTTTTTAACTTAATTTAATGTTTTATTCCGCATTATTATTCAATATTTCTTTTGTATCGATAATTGTTGTAAAAAGAATCGGTATTAGGTTTATATATAATAATTTAATTTAAAATATTTTTTTTATTAAATGACCTACAGGTAGGTACACACTACAAACAAGATATTTTATTGCCGATTCTTATGTAAGATCGATTTTGATATTATATAGAACCTCGCTGCTTTACCTTCATCTTATTTACGATATAATTATCTGTAATATTAAAAAACTTATGTTTCGCGTCCGTTTTAAAAACTCAGCAACACTTTTATATTCCTTGTTACGTCTGAACCTTAAAAAAGGTTAAATACTGTATTTAAAATAAAAAAAAAAGTAAAAGTAATTCAAAACAGTATTTACTTTAAAAACACTTTTAATCAACTCGTATGTTACATACATAAAGAGTACACAGAACAATAGAGATAAATAATTAGCTATTGTTAATCAAGATTTATTTACGTTCTTTGTAAATAAGTTATTCATAATTAAGTCCATTCAGCACTAAGTATAAATATAAGCACAACACAACTATTGACTATGAACATTATTTTAAAATACAATAGGAGGAAAAAACCGGTAAATAGTCCTACAACTAAAAACAACCTTACAACAACGATATAATTATCTCTTTCATCAATAAATATATATATATTATTTAAACTACAAATTTATTCTGAGGCAAGTTATGAAACAAACAAGAATTTAACCTAAAAATACAATATTTTCCCTGTGATTCTCTCCCAACAAATAACACACAAATAAAATACGTATGCATACTAATATACCTTAAACTGTGTCCGTGAGCTACACATTCATATGGTAACACACTTATGTACCTCGAACGTTATGTTCAGACACTTTACTGGTCAGGGGTACAGATCTTAAGTCATTATACTATAATAAGGATTGCCATCCCTACGGTTCTCCTTAGTAGTGGCAGGATATAAACCTAGGGGGGCGAACGCCGGGAACCTCCTCGTGGTGCTCCCTGGGCAACAACGGTTACAGAGAGCCTTCGGGTTCTCCCGTTGGCTAATACCCGGCGAGGTGGGGGTCAGTCATGGGAATTTGTGCCCGGTCCATGGCTTGCTGGCGGGCGGGCTGCCTATTGGGGTTGTCTGTCTGCAGGGTGGACGCGGGCCTTTTGGCCTGGGCAGTGGTCTCCACTATGACGGCGAGGTGTTGACCGTCTGGTTTAGTGAGTAAGAGTCTCACATAACCACTTCCATCTTCCCCTGGATGGAGGTGTGTATCCATGAGGATTCCAGACGTTAAAAAAAAGGATATAAACCTAACGATCGGTAAAATTGTTTTCCTCAATATGTTACTATTTAATATTTATTTTATTCCTTTATTATAAGTGCCAACCACTCCAGGATCATTGTTTTTGTTTAAAATTTGCAAAAGAGGACTAGGAAAATGGTGCTGTATTTTTAATTTCAATTTTTAAACTTAAAAATATACAAGGGTAGAAGTAGGACGGTCTATGAGTGCGGTGTCGTAAAAAAAAGGAAAGATAAGAAACATATTTATCTTTGTCTAATCACATATGCAAAAAAGATACGTACAGGTAGCCTCATTAACTGCTCTATATATAATAACTATATACTAAAAATCCTTGAGCTGATAAGAATGATATTAAGAACTCACCTTCTAGTTATCAACCAACTTAGCCTTCAAAATAATGTCAATATTAAATCAGGACATAACCCTTCATTACTGACTGCGGTAATAAAATATGGATGTAAAATGAATGGAGTGTAAAATGTGTATTAAATATTATCGTAACCGCGCAGTTTATTTAATAATAGTTCATTATCATACTGAAAGAAATAAAATTTAGACAAAAATAAGAAACTTATAAATACGTAAGAAATAAGTGTGATTGATATATAGAGATTACTTTAAATAATTAGGACAGAAACACATTATATAATTAAGCTGTAAATAAGAATTAATAAAGATATGTATATTTTTTTAATGAAATGTAGGCAATATATCATTATTTATTATATTAATTTAAACAAAATTTTACTTGCACCACAAATCGTTAACCCACTACCGAGCCTACTTTATATTCAAAAAATGCTATGTTTTCGAAACAAGAAATATTTTTTTTAATTGTAAATTGGTGAAAGTTGTATATTTTATATACCTATATTTTAACTTCCTGTTATTGATACATTTAGATTTCAATATAAATATTTATGAATATATTTTTTTTATTTTGTATTATGGAACTATAACTAAAACTAAACACTTGTTTCTTAAAGTAAAGAGTTTGTGATATAGTATTTTTTGGTGTTAAACTTATTTTTATGCGTTATACATTTAAAGAGTGCACATACAATACCTTCAAATAAGTGCCTACACGCAGAAAGCATCAAATTAACGATGTATTGTCTAGCTGCCAAAAAAATCCTGCTAGAAATTAATTGTTTATCAAATCTGTGAGTGCTATTGTGTTCAAGCATTGTAATAACAGTTATGTTTATATAATTGGTTCTTAACCACTCATCTTGTTTCATAAGCACGCAATGTAATTGTTATTACAAAAAAAAATACTTATCATTGTACATAATAAGAAGTGATCAAACTAGGTATCGCATACTAGTTCCAATTGTTATGCAAGACATTATATATTTCTGTTTATGAATCAAACAGGTTATTTAAATAGTAAAAGAAAATAGTTGAAATATTTAGTTTATTTTTTTATATTGGTGGAAAAAACCAAATATTTTCTTTACATTGCTAGAATAATAACACAATATTAATTGAATATGTAATCGATTTTTCTAAGAAGAAAATAATAATAATAAATATTTTTTATTGCACACCAATAAATAGAAAAAATAAAATGATGATAAAAAAAACATGGTACCACAAAGTGAAGTCTAAGTAAAAAACATCAGCGTTATCAAAAACTAGAAAGAAGATATTGGAAGAAAATTACACAATCTTCGTAAAGATCCTACAGAAAAAACATTTTTCGGCTCACTTCGCTTATTTTCAGTCTCCAAGAAAGATGACGATCTAGAATTGTCCCAAGATCTTCGACCTTTTCACAATAAGGTAGGTATATGAATTCCTTCAAAGGTGGTATTTTTTCCAATTAATAGAAACCTAATGTTTAGGACTGCCGATTATAATTGCTTGGGATTTTGGGATTGCTTGGGTTTGGGAACCTGGATTTACACTCAATTCAAAGGGATTGCTCCATGTTTTTGTGGCAAGGTTTTTATTTATATAATTAATAACTTCAGATAAATCAGCTAAGCTTGACTGTGTAAAGATTTGAAGATTATCGGCGTAAAGAAGGTAGAGAGAAAAAATAAGAGGAGACAACACGTCACCTTATGGTATGCCAGCTTTAATGTTAGACCAATTTGATAATGAGCCACGAAGTAGTAGTTCAAGTACTGCAGAAGATATGTTAATAGAATTCAGAATGGCAAGTAGAATGTTTGCAATACATTTAACACGGTGGATGTTGACATTCAAGATACAACAGCCTAATTCTATCTTGGGAGTCGATTAATACCTACCTGTAGATAAAAGTATAGAATTTATATAAATATAGAATGAAAAATAAACCGATACGGGCAGGGATTCGAACCTGCGACTACTGGGAAACGGTATCAGATACGGTAGCTCAGTTGGTAGAGCGACGGGACGGTTTTCCAGTAGATGCGGGTTCGAATCCCTGCCCGTGTCGGGTTATTTTTCATTCTATATTTATATGAATTTAAGTAAGCTTAACATGGATATACATGTTTATAAATGTTTAAACAAAAGTATAGAACATAAAAGAGGTTCTAAATAAAATACGAGAATTAAACTAAACTATTTTCCTGATTTCTAGGACTGATCAACCAGAAATCCATGTTTACGAATATACTAATATTATAAATTCGAAAGTAACTCTGTCTGTCTGTTAAGCTTTATAAGCAACCTAATCATTCAATAGCGCGCGAATAGATATCTACATATTATTAAAAATATGTATATATGTTAGTTTATGGTGATTATTACATCGTTACATAAATACCCATATATTTTATATTTTAGCACGTGGAGTATAATATTAATATGTAATTTATAAAGTTCTAGTCTTAATGAAGGTGTCTATGAAACAATGTATTGAAATTTAAATATTTACTAAATCCCAATTTAATATAAATAAATACTAAATATAAATATATATTTTTTGTAAGCTAACCTAACCTAACTATAATTTATACAATAAATATATATTATTTGTACGGTAAGCCTACAAATAAACCCTTTTAAAAAAAATGAGTAGGTACAATTATTTGCTTTGAAAATTGTCGGTCAAATAAATAATACTTATGTGAATATCAAAGTTCACTAAACAGTCTATTCATCAAAATGGTCGTATATATAAAAATAAAAATAATTGTTCGATTGTCGTATTAATAGCAACTTTCTTTGACAAAATTTGAATGATGGCTGATTATTTAACTTTAAATAAGTTTAAATCCAATTTTTTGTAACAATTTTAGACTAAGATTTTTGAGTGCATTTTCTATATTTATTTTGTTTTTTATACTAACTGTTTCCTAAAATGGGTTATAATATTAAAAATAGAGTAATATTAATTAATAATAATCTAATATAGCAAAGAGGGGAAAGTAGGTATAGTATAGTAGTAGTAGGTATAGTAGTAGTAGGTATAGTAGTAGTAGGTATATTAAATATTAATAAAAAATGAATTGACTAATTATTAGCAAGTTACTGGTTGATATTAGTTTTTAATTATCATTTTGATTATAATAGAACATTAAATACTATTAAAATATTTCATATTAATATAGTATTTATAAATATAATATATGTAATATTTTAACAAATAATTTAGTATAATACCTATACGAATATGCCATGTCCATTAAGTTTCCTTAAACTGTCAATCGGTTTATTTTTGGTTAGATTGGAGTAGTATTGCCATTTATCTTTTAAAACACACAAATAAGCAATTAAAATAAGCCAGAGATTTATATAGACATATTCCAAATATGTCAATATTAATAATATACTAGAATATTCCAATAGTTCCCAAATGTCATGTAAACGTGTTTGAAATATATTTATAAAGAATAATAGAGGTTTCTTTTTTGTTTATTTAACATAATTCTACTATTATTATAAATGCGAATGTAAGTCTGTTTGTTATGCTTTCACGCAAAAACTACTCAACCGATTATTATAAAACTTTGTACACCAATCTTTGAAGGTATTAGAGGTAACATAGGATACTTTTTATAAAATATATAATTTTAGCAGGAAGTTAAACATTTTTGAAAGATAATAACATTGTTTGTCAATAAATACGTGGACGGAGTCGCGGGCAACAGCTAGTATGTTATAAAACTGAATATCGATAAAGATATATCAATATTAAATCAATATTAAATGACCATGACAAGTCACGATTGTAGATATTCAGACGAGTAAGTATTATAACTGTATTGAGGTGGAAGAAAATCATGAATTCTATCATGTTCTGACTTTTGACCGACCTGTAAATATTTGGAGGTATAAAGTGGTTTGACAAATAAAAAATAAGACGTTTAAGAGTGTTACCGGTTAGTGCTAGTGTTTTAGTTTACTGGTTCTGGGTTCGATTTGTGGTTGAAATAACATATTGATGAATATCAAATCAGTGCATACATCCGACGGATGGATAATTTTTCAATGTAAAACTTGAATAATTCTGAAATTATAAACGTCATTGCAATTAGTAGTAAATCCATGTGTAAAAATAAAAAATAAACCTAAAAAATAAATAAATTTTGTTATAATTGTTAAACGTTCAAGTATACATATTTTAGTAAACATACCGACAGCTGCTTTCACTTAGTATCTGTAGCTCACGTTATCAGTGTACCGTATCTGATAATATTGGCTTAGTTTTAAATTATCGGATTTGTAATAACCTCAAATTATTTTCAACTGTTATAGTTCCATAAACCAGAAATACACAGTCTTCACATTCAGAATGTATGTCAGTTTTTAAAGCACTAGCAAAAAGTAGTGTAACAAAACGACAAAGTTCCAAATGTTCACAAAGAACGTCGTTTGCCGGTCGTTATCGCAGTTATACTAACAGGCTCGGCGGAATAATTTTACACTCACACGCCTATCTTAATAACCCGATACATAATTGTACAAGCGAAAAATAGCACTGCCGAAACCGGTCGAATTGTCCGTCTCAATGTGGATAGATGTTTTGTATATAGTGTTGCGTAACAACCGATGCGCTGGGCGAGACTCGAATGTCGCCCCAACACTACTGTAGGCGGCCACGTTTGAATCGTTCGATTTATTTTCGACTCAATATATTGTTTCTAGCACACCATAAGTGCTAGTGGCTGGCTTACGCTAATACATGGAGTGTAGCGCGCTGCGGTACTTTTGATACTTGAGTTATAGTACTCGAATATTATATTTAATTTCATAACTTCAATCGAGGATTTAGGATTTGGATATGTGCGTGTAAATATTGATTAATACTTTTTCCTGGTTCAACGGGACTTGAAGGAGCATTGCTATTAATAAATTATAAATAATCGCGTGCCAATCTTATATAAATCACCAAACCTGTTGTGTGAATTCAAATTTGTTTTGGATGACCTTTTAAATTAATTTACAAGTGGTTAGATATTAAATTCAATTTAATTTTAATAATCTACCATTCGACAAACATACAAGTTCTTACATCCCTTTATTTTTATTATTTTATTATCTGTTATAATTAAAAATCAGTTTTTAATTAAGGAACGTTAAATGTCAATCAACTATTGTGTTTGTTAAGTAAAATAAGATGTTATTTGCTCTGAATGTCTGTAACGATCTGTCATATAACCATAATTAAGGATTATTGTCACTGGTCAGGCTATGATAACCTCCATGATATAATTATATAAAAATATTGATACATTAAAGGGAAATTGTACAAGTACTTAAAAGGATTGAAATTCCTTGAGAATATTTCTGAGGTTATCAAATTTGACTCTGTATATTTTTTTTGGAGAAACCAGCTAATAATTATTCACTTATCTATTTAACATACAAAATTTAATGAAAACAATGATTTGTAATTAAATTAATTTTAATTGAAGGAAATTAACGATTTTATATTTATAATCTTTTGCTGGCTGAAAACAAACAAAATAATTCGAGTAAAAAATATTTTACTTCCGCAGTTAAATAAATTGGACAATCAATGTGGTAGAAAACCACTTATCATTATTAAATGTATATGTGTATATATATACATAATATGTTTTATATACATATACATATATACAACATTCCAAAACTTGAAAAGTATAAATATGCTCAAATTGTGTGCTATTAACATTGGATTTATAGCTAGTAATCAGGATTTTCTTTTCTAAAACCAAAAACACTGTTCGTATGCCAAAAAATGACAATAGAATTATTTGGTATCTATAGATCGGTTAAATAGTTTTAATAATCTATTACTTTAAATCACTATTCTTATCTATAAGTATCAAGATACATCGGTCGTTTAATCAGTCATAAAGACAAAGCCGAGACCATACAAGGTTACACGCAAGGTTGAAATTATATATCGGCTTCGAACACACAGTGTATTCAAACAATGTCATTATTTCATTTGCATAATAAATTTACACATAATAATAATTGCCCTACGGTTATTTTCCTATTCTTCCTATATTTTTACTATTTAGTGTATATTATATTTTGTTTCCACTTATAAATATTGATGAAACAGTTACTTACGTTAAAATAAAACAATATTCATTTTGATATAAAAAAATAAGAATACAAATTAATCAAATTATTTTTGTGGCTATAATTATTATTAGTTTTGTCATTTCATGAATCCAACAGAAACGAAATTTATATAAAAATGTAACTAACAAGATGGCTACATATTGTCAATAAGTGGTATTTTCAAACACATTATTTGCCACATCCAGTCTAATTCATTTCATGGTGTCGCGTCGGTATGTATATTTTTAAATTTATAAACGTTTTATTTAACACCTAAGTAACTTTGGAATTTATTTTATCGTAGCAAGGTATGCCTCTACGTAACGATGAATTTTAATAAAAAAAACTGAAAATTACGATTGCAAAACAAGGTATTTAATTATTATGAATAAATATTTACACTAGCTACCAAATACTTTGGATACTACAGGTCGAGGTGAATTCATATCTTACTAATATTTAAACGATAATAATGATTATATTTATTATTTTTATTATTATAAGTAGATACATTCAGTATAGTAAGTATAATTGCTACAAGTGCCAGCTCCAAAAATAACTTTCATACTTCGTTGAAAATATATCAAAAGTTTTCCAATTTTGTAGAATAGTAGTAATACAAATAAAAAAAAAATATTTTTTATTTCCGTTATATTTTGTTTTTTCGAACAAGTTGCAGCTTTGACAATAACGACCTATTTCCTAAATAAAAACCTTTTTGTTAATATCATTTTAATTTGTTATAAAACTTGTAAAGGGTAGCTATTGTCTTTCTCGTTACATATGATATATACAATTAGGATCAAATACTTTTAGTATAATAAAAGTGTCAAACTTAATTTGTATATAGAGTATAGTTAGGTATCAGCCCAGGTCACGCGACGCCACTAGCTACATATAGGTCAGATCGTAATCACTACCACGAACAGCCTGTACATTTAGGTTTAAAATTAGCTCTAATTATATACTACTTTTATTATATGCATTTCTGACATTTTTAAAACAGCTTTCCGTTACATTTGTATTGTTTGGTTTATTGGTATTTTTATTTTGATCAGAATCTTTGAACAAAAATTTATGAATGTTGCAATATTTTTTTAATATAGGTAGATACTTAAATGCATTTTTTATGGCATAGTTTTTGTGAGCAGATGGTTGATATAAAAAGATATATTACTTTTTCGGGGATATCACATTTCTGAATATTCTTTTGTTAAGACTAATAATTCCATCATCATTATCATTATCAACTAATTACCGTCCCTTGCTAATCATAGGCCTTCCCCAAAGACCGGTAAGCCAACCGGTTTGAAACCGCATGTATTGTCTGTCGAAAGGCTTTTTAAGCCTTTTTACTCCGTTTCTAATGTTTTAAAAAATCTATTCTTTTAAGACATGAAAACACCTTTAGAATTCAGATATCCCGAGTGCGATATCAGTAACCTTGTTGTGAATTCTATCAGTTAGAGAAAATTACAACCCCAAAAAGCATCATAGGCGTATGCTGAGTGCTGAGTAATTTTATTAAAGAACGGAATAAAATTTATTAAAGGTAAGGGCATTTCAAAAATTACTACTTAAAAACATCACAAACCATTTTGAGTGTTCCTCCATTCAAGCAGATTATTTGTTTGCCTATTGCACAATGTTGTGTTAGACAATTTATAAATAGTTTACAACTTCAAGAATAGCTCCATATA
Organism: Napeogenes sylphis; assembly: GCA_959347405.1. Taxonomy (NCBI): domain Eukaryota; kingdom Metazoa; phylum Arthropoda; class Insecta; order Lepidoptera; family Nymphalidae; genus Napeogenes; species Napeogenes sylphis. The sequence goes on along the minus strand of OY365783.1, from coordinate 29,465,887 downwards.
CAACTGTCTGTCTCGAGAACATAATTTGGTACACGATCTTGTTTGACTTTTCTTGGTTGATCTCAAGACCTACCAGATTCATTAAATCTGTTTGGTATAACTTCCAAATCCTAAAGAGAATCCGAATTAATATTGGCCATCCGAATTACTTACAGAAGACATACAACAGTGAACAGATAATAATTAGGTTATTTATCGGTTTTTTTAAATTAAAATTTTGTTTATTTGGTTGACAATTCAAACACTAGACTGAAAAACTTTTCGTAGCACTTATTACAAAAGCAGCAAAAACTAAAATACATTAAAAACGATGAGGTACGTGTTATTCAATAAATGACCATCTGTTCACCAGAATGACTAGCAATGGCTATTCGTATGTTAACAGATTTATTATTAAACAACAAAGCCAGTTTAGTTACCAAATAGAACCCATAACATATCCTACCATTGTGATTTAAATCAAATTATCATGTATCCTATTAACATCTTGTATTTAATTAAATTACTTTTACTTCTTAAATGTTAACAGGCGTAACTTACAATGGAATTCTGATGTTTTCACTTTCGATAATGGCGTCTCACCGTCTGTGGATCTTACTATTAGTGAAAGTGTTGACTTGAGGTCACGTCTTTGATTAATGATTTGTTTATTTTTTGTTAGTTTTTTGTGGGTTGGGTCATTGACTCTTAACTGCCACCTGTTGAATATTTAACAGTTCATCGTTTTATATATCTCGATTAATTTAATGGAATAGTGATCCGATTGGTTCAAATTTTTATTGCAATGATGAGTTACATTGTATTATTTAAATTCGTGTCAATGAATAAATAAGGAAAAAATAAGCAATAATAATGCTTGCTACATTATTTTCAGTTAGCTCAGTAAGCCAACCAACAAAAGTTAGACTAAATTTAAAATGGTCATACAAAAATACCAATTATTGTGCTCCATGAACAAAACCTCATTAATACTAGCTGTTGTCACAGACTTCGTATGTTAACCATACAAGCTTTCATAGAATTGATTAGAGTGTTCTGACTTGTATCTCCTAAGCATATTTCTTGTATTTATTCCATATTATATGTCTAGATTTGTTAAACTGTTTGGTTATACATACAAGATAAAATCACAATAGTTAACGATTTAATAATGAATGCATTCTTGCATCCTAATGACCCCGAGACAGGATTAACCGGCATTCCAGTGTGTGCGTGACCTAACCAATTATGACAAAGTTGTAGTAAACCTTAGCAATTTACAAAATGACATTCCAACTCTCGATACATGTCATTTGTGTGTGAACAAAATTACAAAGCAATTTGCTCCCGGCAATAGAGAAATGTACTAATGAGTGTCATAGTTTATTTTTGTACTTTAAATAAAAATAACTTTTCTCTAAAATCAAAGCAGCTTTGTTTTAGAATGGTTGTTCTATAAAATCGACAAAAGTTTTATTGGCCCTTTTATATTGATTTGTGTATTTAAGATATTATGATTTTACATTATGTACTTATTATTAAGGATTAATTTTTGACAAGTTTTAATATTTTGATAAAGAAAACAGGGGTTTAAGGGATAAATCTTTTAATAGGAGAAAAAGTGAAAGTTTACAAGCCATCTTTTTAATATGAAATAAAATTCAATTTATATGTGAGTAGTCTTCTTTGTGTGCAGAAGCTATGCGGTAATATTTGAATAGCCCAATAGATTTCGATGCGTTTATACAGGCAGATCGCCAAATGTGATATAGACCAGAAACAAACCCAGATCCCAGAATACAAAAGCGAAGAAATGTATTCTTTCTTCTCTAATTCACAAGAATAAGGGCATCAGTATAACATGGTACTATTAAACTTGGTTCGAATGTCATTTTAAAAGGACAATTAAGTAAATAAAGCTTCAGACATGTGTATTAACAATATAGTATATCTGATAAAAAATAGAAATACAGGTTTAAATTACCGACAATCTTAACTGTTTACTATCGCAGTAAAAAGTAAATAGTTTGTTATGTATTTACGAGTGTAAGCTATAATTTGCCGACCGTTGCGAAGGGTAATTTTGCATGTCATTATGGCTGCGCGCGCGCATTGGCGCAGGCGAGGAGGCGGCGCTGCAACAACTATGGCGGCGTTAGATTAAAGATGCAAGAAACATGAAAACTTACTAATGGGTATGTCGTATGTGCTGCACTAATAGCCAGGCAATACGTAACTGTCATTACCCATAATGCATAATATAAATATATAAATTATTGTGCTGCGAAATGGAGTTGCAACAAACACTTATGTTTTTTCTGCTGCATTGCTATTGATCTTACTTCTTATTGCTTCTAAGATATGATTTGTGAAGGGAACATAAAACATAATTATAATGTCTATAATTTTGAATCTTAGTCAATATATATTCTATATAATATATGCATATTTGTAGAGGACAAACATTAGAGGTAAGAAGATAGACGATTATACGACAGTAACACCGGTAGAAGATGAATATTTTATGAAAAGCTTCTTCATGATATCATATATAAAACACCATTTCTCCAAATCTAATTCTATAATTAAAGTCCTCATGAAGGACAGCGTTAATATTGATATTTAGGTATTCATATATCTTGAAAGAAGGGTTCCCACCAGAAGGATGTGTACCCAGGGGCTTACCACATCTCTTAAAAATATTACAATCTCTCGATTTTCGTACTATGACATTTTAAAAGTATTATTACATTAATAATTAATCGATAATAAGTTTTGATTACATCATTGTAAATTATTCGTTATTTTAATTCATTTTAAAAATACAAAACTGATCTCTCATTCCCCTTATTGCAGGAATAAAAAAGCATTCGTTCATTTACATCAGTAAGCAGGAATTAAACAATATTAGCTATTTTATATATTACTTATAAAAGTAACAGATAAATATAAAGCTTTTTACAGAAAAACATATTACATGATATTTAAATACAATAAAGTAAAGACCGTTCAATTATACAATAATAAATATTTTGAATGTTTTGATACTTTCAATAAAATAAATCCATAAAGATTATTATTAATTTCTAATTTGATTAATGAGTTTAATGTTATGTTAAGATAATGTTTATCTTTTTGGATATCTACACAATAAAGTGTTTTATAATACTACTCAGTTCAGGCAATACTTTTATTATAACGCCATCTAGTGGCGAGTAGTAAAACTTACATAACTATTGGTAAAGTATAAAAATGTATATTTAAATGACAGCATTAACAGGTTTATTAGAATTTTAGTTAGTTCCCAGTGAATAGTTCGATTATTGACTATCCTTCTATTTACTGCAAAAAGAGCCACCTATAGAAACTTTGATTAACTTTTATTTAAATATTCTTAGTAAATACTCTAACGAAGCTTTGAACGTTGTTTTAGTTTGTATCGATAGATGGCATTAAAAATAATATCTCATAAGATTATTAATTCAAGGACCTCACAATAAACCGAAACTAGTTTTTAAATAAAATGAAAATTTGGGTTTTTTGGTTAAACATTTTTTTCTACTTTCAGATGAATTAAATTAAAAAATCCAAACCTACAGTATGGTAGTTAAAATTTTACTGCATGTTTATATAGAGAGAAACATTTAAGCAAATTAGGCGTGTGACCTGAAAAACAATTTTTCTCCAAAAATGTTTTTAATATAACAACTAACCAAAATTTTCTTTTAGCATGTTAGCCGTAACTGTTATTACAATTTTAAATAACTGTCCCGAGGAAAAACATCGACTGGATTGATTTATACTGATATAAAAGAATTTTTCATTCTTTATTTACTGAAAGTGTATGATTTTCTTTTCTAATAAACTACGACCCGGAAAGACAATATCACGGTACCCTCTAAACTATACAAACCCTTTCACATTGAAAAGGCAATTCAGATTACGTAAATAATATGTTCTTAATCTTAATCCCGAATAACTGGAGTTTGAAGACCATTAACCTATTTAATTTTAATTTCAATTGCAATGCAAGCCCGAAAATTGCACAGTGAAGCTGACTTTTACATTTACATCGCATGCAATTTTCAAACACTTAAAACTTGTGCATACTTTGGCTGCTATAAAGCGCAACACTGAACAATATCAACGACGAACTACGAAAGCGTGACTTTTGTTCATAACTTGTATGGGAACGAATTTCCCGTTCGGAAACTTTACCGGTAGCTGAAGTATGTTGCTAAAAATAGAGAAAAACCAGTATATGGATTTTTTTTTTTGGAATAATTGTCTCTAACGGACAATTATGTTAATATCTTTCTGTTGGAAATAGATTACTACATATATTATTACAGGATAATTACAATCTCCATAGTAAAAATATGGTTTTCGTTTATAACTATTTTACTAAGCCAGATGGTCAACAAACCTTACATATTGACGTCTCAGGAATAGGAATATTGCAAGCAGGCTCAATATAGTGCGTGAGGGCGACCCATCAGCTGCACCTTACAAATCCGGAGAGCCAGACTTTTCCTTATTACCGAACGGAACGCAAGGCCCACTCAGAGTACAGAACTCTCAATCTAACTTACCCATCTTTGCACAGACCCTTTAAAGACCCAGGTGCTTTATTTTTACGATAGCCGATGAATACGGGTTACATTGGGAGCTTCAGGAAGCATCCACAAATGCCTGACTTGCATGACTGCATACTCGAACCTTTGCAATATGATGCTCCTTAACACCTGTAGCATTTGATTTACAAAAACCTTTTTTTAGTTGAAACTTAGAATATATATAAATATAGTTCACGCTGTATGTTGATACTCAGTAGACTTAAATTCCATTTTCTAATTTAATTATTTTTAAGAAACTTTAGTATTATCTTCATAAAATATTTTTTATAGGTATATAAATTATTAGTTAATGTTTTATTAATTCTTTCATATTCCTTTTACAGTCCATTCAGTAGTCAACTTTAATTAAAATGTAAGCAGTTCTTTTGTGCTATTGATGAAAAAAAAACGTTTTATTAAATTAATATGTAATGTTATTTACTCTCTTATAATAATAAAAGTATTAATTTAATAGTAGTAGTTTTAATTTAAGAAAAAAAAGTGTCCTAAATGTGACAGAAGTGCACTATTATCTACTTACAACAGACATCATATAATTTAGATTACAAATGATCGAGTGTTATAGGAACTTCAATTCAAATTAAACTACTTCCTAGCTTAGATATTATTGATATTTTCTCTAATTAAAATGGAATATTAGAGGAAACCGATATAATGTCTAACCCAAAACAACATTTCTCCTGACACTAGGAGTGTGAAAACAATATTGAAGTTTGTCTGTTCAGTATCGTTATTATGATCGTATAGATTTTGTAAAGTGTTGAAGAGGTTATTGCAATTATTTTGGTTTAAACAGTAAATGGGTGTTAATATTTTACACCCGGAAATCAATGTGGTCATAATATTAACAGGCAGCCGAACTAAACACATTTCGATTGAGCAAACAATTTGAATACAAAAATATAACAGAAGTATAATACAATCGTGCGTCATTAAAATTTATTTAAGTAGTTTTAAATAGCTTGGTTTCCTGACTATTTGAAATGTATACAATATAACATGCGAAAATATGTTCTCTCCGTCTGTGTTTAAATGTTTGTCTTCCTTCTTACGGTTGGACGGATTTTAACGGTTTTCTTATATAAATCGATTAAAGTGTAGAATAGGGCAGAGGACTCTTTTTGCTTACTTTTTCATTGTGTTATTTCATGAATAACACAATGAAATTGCAGGCTGCAGATATGGCTCTGTATCAGTACCCTTCGGCGCAGCTCGTCTTTCTGGGGGACTTTAATGCCTGTCATCAGGACTGGCTGTTCCCGTACCAGAAGACCGACCATGCTGGAAGAGAAGCGCGGAAATTTGCGTTGTCCTTGGACCTCTTTCAGCTGGTGAAGCAAGCGACAAGGGTACCAGATGTGGTAGGCCAACAGCCAATTGCCTGGACCTTCTGCTGACAACTGATCCGGACAGGTATCGTGTAGAAGTCACCTCCCCCTTGGGAACCTCCGATCACTGTCTGGTGAAATCTGTGTTTACATATTCCCCACCAGCTTTCGAACCTCATAGTGTTAGGCGAGTATGGAAATACAAGTCAGCAGATTGGGATGAGATGCGACACTTTTTTGCGTCTTATCCTTGGCGGCAGGTCTGCTTCTCTTCTTTGGATCCGTCGAGTTGCGCGGATGCTATAACCGATGTGGTGCATCAGGCAATGGAGTATTTTATTCCTTTTGCTGACGTACCCATCGGTGGCAAAGCTCGCCCATGGTTTAATGCCGAATGTGGTCATGCTCAAGACCGAAAACATTCGGCATATCTCATTTGGGCTGATGCTCGAACCCGCAAAACTCCGGATGTAAGTTTGAAGAAGAGAGCCTTTAACCAAGCTGCCAAGTCCTACAAAAAGGCATTGCGGAAGGCTCGTCTCGATCGAATCGCTAAGAATGGCGAAAAGCTCTCTGTCAGACCAACTGGCAATCGAGCTTTCTGGTCCTTTGCGAAAGCGATCGAGTCGAATTTCTGCCAACCCTCACTGCCTGCTCTGCTGAAGCCGGATGGATCCCTGGCCCACACAGCAACAGAGAAAGCGAATGTACTTGCTTCTCTGTTTGCTGATAATTCGCATCTAGTCACTGGCAATGCTTCTCCAGCACATCTTCCTCACTGCGGTATTTCGATGCCTGAAATCCGCATCACTAACAAAGAGGTATGGAGAACATTGTGTCGTTTAGATGTGAATAAAGCCAGTGGTCCTGATGGTATACCAGCCATTCTGCTCAAGACATGTGCAGCTGAGTTGTCTCCTGTACTGACACGTCTGTATCGCCTCTCTTTCATGACTGGAATAGTGCCGAAATCCTGGAAGCTTGCTAATGTGCAACCCGTGCCCAAAAAAGGCAGCCGTGCCAACCCTGTCAATTATAGACCGATTTCAATCACCTCCATACTCTGCAAGATTATGGAGCGTGTATTGAACTCACGCCTACTAGCATACCTAGAAGGTAACGATCTCCTCAGTGACCGACAATACGGGTTTCGCCGTAATAGATCTACTGGGGACCTCCTAGTGTATGCTACACACATTTTAGGCGAGGCCATCAAGAAGAGAACGGTGAAGCGGTCGCCGTCTCTCTGGACGTCTCGAGGGCATTTGACAGGGTCTGGCATGCGAGCCTTATATGCAAGCTTTCAGCGTACGGTATATCTCCTGGTCTGATCGGCTGGGTAACGGACTTTCTGAGCCACAGATCTCTCCGAGTAGTTGTGTTCCTCGGAACCCTTGACAATAAATGCCGGAGTGCCTCAGGGGTCCGTTCTTTCTGCAACTCTGTTTCTGCTGCACATTAATGATCTGTTGAAGCCCGGTATCTATGGGTATACAGACGACAGCACAGTTGTAGTAAGATATATGCCGAGTACTCGGGCTAGTCGAGATCAAGTACAGTCTGAAAGAGAAGCCATGGTGCAACGTTTGAATGACAAACTTCAGGCAGTCTCCGCATGGAGCAATGCCAATCTTGTCAAGTTCAACCCCACCAAAACGCAGACGTGTCTATTCACCGCCAAAAGGAGCCCTTTCACCTTGGCTCCTACTTTCCAGAATGTATCCTTGGAATACAGTGACCGGCTTCAGTTGTTAGGTTTAGAGATTTCCTCGAACCTCAACTTTGGTCGGTTCATTGAGTCCAGAGCAAGAGCAGCAGCAGCAAAGCTTGCCGTTCTTGCGAGGGTTCGGCAGTACTTTACACCGGGACAGCTTTTTGTTCTATACAAATCACAGATCCGGTCGTGTGTAGAGTACTGTGGACACATATTTGCTGGTGCCGCAAAGTCTCATCTTGCGGTTCTGGACTCAATTGAGAGGCGAGCAAAGAGGCTTATAGGCGATCCCGAATTGGTCGAAGCCGACCTCCAAAGCCTTGAACGCAGGCGTAAAATTGCTAGCCTCTCAGTATTCTATAGGATACATTTTGGTGAGTGTGCGCAGGAATTACACGAGTTAATTCCCCCGTCCCCCTTCCATCACCGGACGTCCCGACGCACGGCAGGTATCCATCCTTTTGTTGTGGACATTCCACCTGTCCGAACGAAGCGCTTTGCTTCGTCTTTTTTACTGCGTACAGCAAATAATTGGAACAGCTTGCCTGCGTCGGTATTTCCGGCCAAATATAATGTGGGTGTCTTCAAGAGAAGAGTAAATAGGTTGCTAGGGCAATGCGACTTACCATCTAAGACTACATTCCACTTACCATCAGGTAGAATGTAGTCAAGCATTGCCCTAGATCATATAAAAAAAGAAAAAAAAAAAAAAAAAGAATATAATTAGGTTTACTCCCTAAAAAAAAATCTTATGAAGCGGCATTTACAACAGGGCTAGTAAGTAGTATTAGGATATTATAAGTGAATATGAGTTTGTGTGTTACGATTTCACGTCCAAATTAGTTTACTGCATCTCATTATTTTCATGAAATTATGCACACACTTTGTCAGGGTTAAAAAAAAACAACATGGGTATGTCCCACATAATACTATTAACTCCTTAGTAAAAAAAACAACATATACTAATTTATATTTATACGTTTGGGTAATTTTCCAAAAGACTTGGAAGCATAGTTCATGTTTGGTATACATACTTGCACCTAAACTTTATATGACACGTAGTCCGTTGAGTAAGTCTTGTAATATTAGGTACATAATATATCTTTCTCTACACAAAAAATACTTATTTAGAAATGTTCTTGTACGTTTTATGCTTCTTTTCTCCATTTACAGCGGTCCCTTTTCCATTTTGTACAAAATTCCTTATTCGTATGCTTCCTTGACCACTCAGATACAGCGCTCATACTGAACGTAGTGATTTAGTAAATGTTTCTGTATCTGTATTTTCTATGAGCTTTACAGTGATTTCATTTTTATGATGTAATAAAAATAATAGTAGATACCATAGTAAGGCATATTTGCATAAAGAGGCTAAACTGACACGACTATTCGGAGGCGTGAAGATTCACTGTATAATATAGCACTTGAATCTCTTTGATAATCAAAGGGGTAATGAGGTTTTTGTTCATATAATATTACCAATGTACCAATATAACATAAACAATTTACGATATAACATGCCTTAAATATTTATAACATTCAAAATCGAAATCAAAACTTCGAAACATCACTGATGCCATTATAAATGTTTGTTTTATTATATTAACCCTCAAGTAACACTACCAAAACTTCTATAATCAAAACAACCGCTCTTTAAATGCGATGTAAATAAAAGCGAACCAACGACCGTTTCGTTCATTCTTAACCATTCATTTTCGAACATGCTTGTAATAATTGATGGTACGAAAGCAAGCGATTTGTTCGCTTCGTTCGTTAATCAGTTTATTAACCTAAACTGAACTTAATCGCTAACTTAGTTGGCAGGCCCGCTGTACTTATCCGGGAACTGTGACTGTACCAATCAAACCTTGTTATTGGTTACAAAAGCTTAATTTAACCAAATAAATTACTTGCAATTCCTTATCTTAATGCTGGTGACTTAATAATGTTTTGTGACTGTTTTGTATTCTATTCTTTTGGAAATAAATTATTATTATTAGGTTATATTATATTGTTACAAATAGCTCATTTGTCTTTTCCTTAAAATGCAGATGAAGGCTTTACTATCTTTTCCAATTATACATATAGGCATATTATGGTCTGTAGATATTTTATATGTAGTTTTGTTTTTAAATATTATTTTTACACTATATTATTACCGAATAAATTTATAGTATATTATCTGTTTAGTTTAGATTATTACATGTTATCTAGTTAGTTATTTCTTGTGACTTATACTTATTTTGTGTCTATTTCTGTCCTTTAAAATTCTCTTTGTTACACTTATAGGTAACTTGCAGAGATCTCTCTCCTTAGAGATAATCAAATCCCTCAAATTTACTTTCTAAATTTGCTTTTTTCCGCCATTTATGAATTATAAATAAATAAATATGAATCCATTGTCCAACCCTTTTATTCAATACTAGGGAGTTTACTAAAAAAAATGTAAATGCATCCAATTAAATTAACCACATTAAATATTTCATTTTTGTTATATTTTAAAGCCGCTATATTTTGTAATTCGCAGTTTTAACTGTTTTAATTAATACCATACATATTTGCTCAATAAAATTGATTATTTTGTTATAATTCAGTTGTATTTACAAAAACTTTATTGAAACAAGAAACATATTGTTAATTAAAGTAAAATAACCAGTGTATTTATTATATAACATCAATACATAATATACTATTAGCTGTTTGAAGTACTTATGTAAAAGTAAATATATTAAAAGTACAAGAATAAAATCACATATATCATTAAATATAATTATATATCACTTTATGTTATAAGATATCACTCCCGTGATTTGTTACATCATTACCAGGCTGTCAGTATTGGTGTGGAATCTGTCATGTTAATCCGATATATCTCCATCTAATCCGACATAATACTAAGACATTCACAGCCTTTTTTGAAAATTATATCTATAGGTTTTTCAAAAATCCAACGCATGAAGTATAAAATACGAAAAAAATTATTAATTCTTACATTTTTAATTAAAAACATAAATATTCTGTTATAAAACTAAAAAAGTAGCAGATTTTTTTTATGAAATTGAATGCAGAAGTAGTAATTTATGCCATGTAGTTTTTAAGATTCCCAACACCTTATTTTTTCTTTCCCTATCATTCCATTTGTCTTGTAAACTAAACTGAAAATTAAAATTAGTATGGTCGGTAATAACATTATTAAACTAACTAATTAATACCAAATAATATTGTATGGTCAATTAATTTGGAGACTGCGAGGGATACTTAAAAAAATATAATATACCCAAATATGAATCTTTCATATTGTAGTTATAAACATACTAACAGAATTAAGAAATATCATCAATAATTATATTTCAGACTGAAGTGACCTTGACAAAAGAAACAACATTTAAGAATGTTCTTTAACTTTCCCAAAAATATGTATTCTTCGTGATTCTTGAAGCTGATCCTAAGTGCTATCTTACGTCTTATAATGTTTTTTTTCTATCTAGCCTTATTTTCGACAGGGTCCATGAAACTAATATTCACTTAAGGGCGTTATGTAAGCTCTAGTAAAATACAGCGTTATCAATCATACTCGTAACCTACCCCTCTCAGCTTACTTGGTTATGTGCGTTTGTCATTTCATATCCATAGAGCACACATTGAGGTCACTGTTATCAATAATTGAATTTTTTAACCAACTTCCGATTGGAAATAATAGTCCATTGAAATGTTACATTTTTTAGGCCTTACCTTGCGTTTTTTAGAGGACGCAATTTTATTTTTTCAATGTGTAGGGGGGGTCAGTAGAAGCTTAAGTTCAAGTTTGTGGGGTCGCCACCCTTGTCCCACGGCCGCCATCTTGGAAAAACGGGTGCAAAGGGTTTTCGCTCTGTATCTCGTAAACTAGTTAACCTACAGAAAATTTAATCAAACATAAAATGTAGAAAATTAAATTTCCTACAATTTTATTTCTATTACTTTTTATCGTCAAGTGACCAACAAAAAAGTTATAAACAAAAATAAGTAAAAATTTTGTAACAAATTTCCTTTTGGAGGTTATAACTTTTTTTCAGTTCATTTTACAATAAAATGACATCACAGCAATTTTGTAGAGGGTTTTTCAACGAACAATTTCCTCTTTATACTTGTTTCATTTTAATTTATTTATCTAGGTTTTACAGCGCTCCAAACTTGAACGGATTCTCGAATGCTCATAGGGATGCAATAAAAACTAAAAATTAGACTTACTTATCTATCTATATTTTTTTTATTCATACAATTTATTATGATCTTAACAATCCTATGCTATTATTAAACTATGTTTGACCCTTTTCCCGACTACAAAACTGATTTTACTGTCGACCAGGCTGAATCGGATGCAGATGCGGTCATCGTCCGTTGTGCGCTTGCTGCATCACAGTCATATGATTCGGTGACAATCATAACAGAAGACATCGACATCCTTATATTGCTGACGGCATTAGGAAGGAATCAAACTAATGTATTTTTTTAAAAACCTTCAAAAGGGCGTACGTCCGAACAATTGTACTGTCTGTCTTTCTGTTTTAAATATGATGACGTAATAGCTGAGAATTTACTGTTTCTCCATCCCTTCCCAGGATGCGACCCAACGTCAGCAGCGTATAACATGGGCAAAGTCAAATTTATAAAAATTTTTCAGAAGCATCCAGAGTTAACAAGTGGAACTAAATTATTTATGAGGGAAAAAGTCGAGTCATCGTTACTCAGTGTTGTTGGCGAACGTTTTTTCTTTTCTTTATATGGAGGAAATAAAGACGATACTCTAGATATACTCGGAAACTGTGGAAACGGGCTGCATCTTGGAGGAAGTAAAGAGACATTAAATGAATTTTCATTCTCTGTCTTAGCAAATCGTTTGTATCGCAGAGTGTCTAGAGTATCGTCTTTATTTCCGCCATATAAAGAAAAGAAAAAACGTTTGCCAACAACACTGAGTAACTATGACTCGACTTTTTCCCTCATAAATAATTTAGTTCCACTTGCTAACTCTGAATGCTTCTGAAAAATTTTTATAAATTTGACTTTGCCCATGTTATACGCTGCTGACGTTAGGTCGCATCCTGGGAAGGGATGGAGAAACAGTAAATTCTCAGCTATTACGTCATCATATTTAAAACAGAAAGACAGACAGTACAATTGTTCGGACGTACGCCCTTTTGAAGGTTTTTAAAAAAATACATTAGTTTGATTCCTTCCTAATGCCGTCAGCAATATAAGGATGTCGATGTCTTCTGTTATGATTGTCACCGAATCATATGACTGTGATGCAGCAAGCGCACAACGGACGATGACCGCATCTGCATCCGATTCAGCCTGGTCGACAGTAAAATCAGTTTTGTAGTCGGGAAAAGGGTCAAACATAGTTTAATAATAGCATAGGATTGTTAAGATCATAATAAATTGTATGAATAAAAAAAATATAGATAGATAAGTAAGTCTAATTTTTAGATTTTATTGCATCCCTATGAGCATTCGAGAATCCGTTCAAGTTTGGAGCGCTGTAAAACCTAGATAAATAAATTAAAATGAAACAAGTATAAAGAGGAAATTGTTCGTTGAAAAACCCTCTACAAAATTGCTGTGATGTCATTTTATTGTAAAATGAACTGAAAAAAAGTTATAACCTCCAAAAGGAAATTTGTTACAAAATTTTTACTTATTTTTGTTTATAACTTTTTTGTTGGTCACTTGACGATAAAAAGTAATAGAAATAAAATTGTAGAAAATTTAATTTTCTACATTTTATGTTTGATTAAATTTTCTGTAGGTTAACTAGTTTACGAGATACAGAGCGAAAACCCTTTGCACCCGTTTTTCCAAGATGGCGGCCGTGGGACAAGGGTGGCGACCCCACAAACTTGAACTTAAGCTTCTACTGACCCCCCCTACACATTGAAAAAATAAAATTGCGTCCTCTAAAAAACGCAACCCCAAATGTAACTTTTCAATGGACTATAATTCGGAACAGAACTGTTGTTGTTGTAACTACGTCATTTTAATTATTAAAATTGATTCGTTAATTGATTCGATATAACGAAATTATACGAATATAAGATTACAATAGTAAAACTGAAATAAATATATATATATATATTGTATTATTATTGTTCTAAAATCATATAAGTACCACAAACGCTAAGGCGTTTTATACCATTTATTCATAGATCAATAATGCCTGCTCTACGCTTGTCCGTAATTTATTCCTATTTTATAGTAATGGAACTTTCAAACACATTTACCGGTCCGCTAAATTAAAAATTTGTTGTACTACGGTTGACATAAAATAATAACACACTTGCAATTACACTACCATCTATCTATCTATCTATCTATCTATCTATCTATCTATCTATCTACCTATCTCTCCACCTATATATCATCTATAAAATACTGTACCATCGTGATCTGTATAATAAAAAACATAAAGGTTACGGACATCACTTATAGACATGAAGATTATTAGATGTTTTTGTTTCTTGTATTCGTTGAATATCCTAATTAAGATTTAAATAAATATTTTGTCAACGGATATGCATACTAAATTTACAAACCAATTTATATTACGATAAAATATAAATTTTCCTTTGCCTACATTACAGTATTTCCAATAAAATCTTAATTTTATATTATACTTTATATTATAAAAGATTTAATAATAGATTGAAAATGATTTGGTTATATATCAGAATATATTGAATTTATAATAGTTATATCAATTGTAAAACCTCTTTGTCAATCAGTGGTCAATCAATTCTAGTGTATCTAATACATCGACAGCTGGTGGTCATTTAAAGTAAGAGAGAGGTAGTTAGTCTGGACATCTCGAAAGCTTTAGCTTCGTCTGTGCCACAAGGGTCTTCTTTTGATACTACCTCTTATGGGTTTCCCAAAAGTTTATGTAAGTGCATCACCAGCTTGTTATTGGAAGGAGCATTTAGGTTGGTTTCTTTGCGACACAAACCCATAATAAAATTCCCCAAGGTTACGTACCGTCATGCAAGTGCATGTCATGCAAGACTTTCTCGGGAAAACGTCGGTGAATGTCGATAAAAAGTAGTGTCTTCAGTCAGGAAAGTTTGGTTTCCTAGACAACGTTTTGGAATGCTGTTAATTAAATTTAAATTTTAATTCCAGAACATACAATTTGTACGCGTTTAGCACTGCACTAACCCATTCGTCAACCAACCCAACTAATGACAGAATCATTCATTTTATTCTCGTAGTCATCGGTGTAATAAAATGTATGATGAGATTTTAGAGAAATAAACCATTTTTTATGCAATGCAAATGAACAATAGAAGAGAAATATTGTAATCCAGAAACTTACCAAACAATTTATTTTACATATTACATACATTTATACATACATTTATTTTACATTTATTTTACATTTTTTACATTTTCAATTAGTAATTTCATTTATTTCGTAGGTACCTCAAACATTTATCTTATAAAATTTCAAAACAAACTTTGAGGTAATTCTACGGTAAATGTCGAAGTTCTTAAGAAGAAACAGACAGTAATATTATTATGCCAGCTTTTATTGAGGTCTTGTTTCTTGAATCTTTAAAGGAAAACAACCAAGCGAAATCGTCTAGAATCTAAACCTATTTAATTGAAAACCACTTATAATCATTCATGTACTCCAATAATCCATGTCATTTATATGTCATGCTATCATATATATCATGCTTACACAAAAATACATTGTCTAAATTACTTCTCTATAGTGGCTAATAAACGGTGGCCCTTTCGTTTAAGAGTCACTAACAAAATAAATATTAAAGTAAGGTTTGCGATCGATCGAAACAAACAAAAAAACACTTGGAAGTTTGAAAAACAAACAGAACTAGTCCATTAGTAAAAGTTCGTCTCCATTGATCTTATTATTGTTGGTTTACTGAACGACTCTATAAAAATGTAAAGTAAACTACCTTTATAAAGTTTATTTGTTTTTTCTGTTTATGAAAATTGTATATTATAAGTAACCCTACTTTGTTATATCATTTGCATGTAGGTTTTTTCAAGCAATTCTGTTGGAATGGCCAATGGTTCGCAATTTTCCTATTATTGTTAATTATATTAAAAAAAATTTTAAAGTTATAATTATAGAAAACTAACAAGTATACATTGTGGTTGATATATATACATATGCCGTAACAACTCTTGAAACATTAAAATACTTCTTAGGTGATTCTTGATCCACCTACAAACTGATTTAATGTTCCTTTTCAAACATCAAAATATAATACATTTTTACTAGAATCAAATATTTAATTTAATACATACAATATCCGTAACACACTATTTAAAAAATAATACAAAAATATGTGGCACTTAAATGCAAAATGATCTATATTATTGTTATCTATTTACATATTTGGTCCAACTTATTAACTTAGATTTTAGAATTCACATTTTTTTTGTTATATCTTTTTTATTTCATAGAATATTATTCCATGTTAACATATGGAATTGTTATTTATATGTTATAGGATATACAATAAATAATATTATTATATCATCCATGAAGATACTGCCAAGTTTACAATGGTTATGGAAGATTGTTAGTTAAGTTCATGTCATTGAGACTGACGCTCGCTACGCTGCGCTCGCTAATTCGACTTTCAATTATCTAATCGATTATTAAATATATATGTTATTTATGATGTTTGTTAATATCGTAATCATAATTAAATTTACGTGAAATTCTGAATAATTCAGGAAATTATTAATTGTTATTTTTGACCCCCGACCAAATACATTTTTAGGCGAACCTGTTTCAGACCAATTATTAATTTAAATAAAACAAGGATAATTTCTTAATGCACTCTGAGTGTCTAATCTAGACCGACTAAATATATTAATTATTTTGACAAAACCAGCACTCTAATTAAGGAAGTTACTATTTTAATGTATTTACAAAATAATATACATTTTTATGTGTAATAAAAAGGCCAATTTTGCTAATGGAAGTATTTGTGACGTTCTATATGATGAAAACCAATTTCAGATTCCAATATTCATTTAAAACTCCTTTCAAAATACCATATACAACATGTTTTAAGATATCTATATAAATTTGTTGAAAAAGGTCATATGTACTTCTCGTTATATGCTGCGTATTTGGGAAATATGACAAAGCAGTGTAGAGCACTTGATCAGCTGAAACGTTTAGTGATTAAGAGGACCTCTCCTACTTTATCATTAAATACACGGATTTTTAATATAAAAAACGATAGCTACTTAGGTATAGTTTTTACATGACCCTTGGTCCTCTCAAAATGAGGGCAAATAATTTTTGGCCTTGTAATAATAAAAACGAAATATCAATAAATAAAAATGTCTTTACCTAATGTTCTCTAACTGGACCTAAATTTATTTTTTGTGATTAGGTAATGAAGACTTATACCAAATCTTTTTCCGTTATATCTTTACATCAATATTTATTTAATATACTCGAAATATAAACACACTAGCCAAACATAAAATACTTATCTAATATTGCCACAGATAGGTTAGTTTACTTTGTATAACATTCCATAGTATTGTCTTAGAGCATTCTGCTCCAGGTATTAGGGAAAATGAAAACTCTGATTTTATTTAATAAAAGAGAGTAGTTTTACCCATGTGAAATATGAATCCACGAGAATCCCTTAACACTGTTTTCAAAGCTACAATACATATGTTTCCATCACTCTATATCTCATAAAATAAAAAGTCCTAAAAATTTAAATTCGTCTATAAAATAAATTCTCAAAATTGTTCCTGATACATAAGATAAAAATTTAAACCTTACATTAAACACGTGATGTAATCAAAACGTATTATATTACCAAGTTAGGTAGGGAGGTAGGGAGGTCTGGCAATACTCTTGTTCAAATTTTTGCACATGTTCAGTTTGTTTGGTTGAATTCTAATACATATTTGTATAACTATGATATATGTTTCCCATATATATTTGTTTGATTGAAGTACTCAAATTTCAAATAAGTTAAAAATCTTTGGAGTTTCTTGTGGCTTTTTCTCTATATACCTATTCTTTGAACCTAACAAATCTATGACGTTCGAGTTTTAGATATGTTGCGATTGCACTCTCGAGTGTCTACTTCATAAATACTGAACTATAAATTAAATATAACAAATCTATGTAACTTCATAAAGTTAACATAATCAATTAATTATTGTATTGGCATTCACGTTCAACTCAATTGATTTTCATATAAGCTATGAAATAATTCGTATATATATACTACGACTTTATAGTATAACTTTTTGTGATAGTACTAAATATGTACCTAGTAATATTATCACTATTTTGTTTATATTATTTTATTTTTGATGGGACTTTATGAAGATACTGCTTAAAAATACTTTTGTTTCATATAAGTATAAAATACTAATAACAAAATCAAAACTGTTCTTAAGATCCAGTCGCATATTTATTTATTTAATCTTTATTGTCCAAAATAAATTTGGTACAATAGACGGACTTAACGCCGCCTATTGTATAAAATCATTAAAAGTTAAAACAAACTTCAAGATGTCTATAATAGACAAGAAGTGAATTCTAGAGTAAAATATTATTCTATGCAATTGTTTAAAAGTAGGTTGAGTCATATTGAGTTGAGTTGAGTATATTGCGGGGACAAAATAAATTATAAGCAAGGGGAAAATAAGATCTAAACTGTTGTTTTCGTAAGTTTTGCTAACAGTTTCCTTCGTGTAAGATATAAATTGATTGTAAGCAATACGTGGTTTTCTGAAGATCGTAACGACCCGGTCAAAGAAAAGTTCAGATATCTACGAAGAGTCTGTAAATAGACTAATAAATCATAGTTTTATATTTTTTTTCTAGTAATTGTTATAGAATGTGTGTGTACTATGATTTTTAGTAATGTATTCTAATAAACATACGTAAGTACGAACTACTTGAAACACAAAATGTTTTGTGATTTTTATTTTAAAACTAAATTGGAGCATCTGTTTTACTTCTATTTCATAAATGCGGAGTCAGTTTATAAAAGTTTGACAACTTTCCAGGTTCATTGATGTTAGTGAATTTAAAGGACAAGAAATAAAAATAATATATAAATAATAAGATAACATACATCACATATCTATACTAATATTATAAAGCTGAAGAGTTTGTTTGTTTGAACGCACTAATCTCTGGAACTACTGGCCCGAATTGAAAAATTCTTTTTGTGTTGAATAATCCGTTTATTGAGGAAGGCTATAGGGTATATGTCATCTCGCTGTGACTAATAGAAGTCGAGGAGCAATGAAAAATGCTGCAAAAACCGTCAAAGATTTCTTTTTTGAGAGCTTTCCTCGCGTGCGCTGAGAAAACACTAAAAATTGCGCGGACGGAGTCGCGAGCGACCCCTAGTCCATTAATATATTTCAGAACTCGCTAACATAAAGAAAGGTTTCATGATTATTTATTTAATATGAAAATTATGTATATAAAGAAATAAAGATGTTATGAATACATTATTAAAAGCAAAAAATATTCATTTCTTTGACCGCTACAGGTTTACTTAAGTAATAAATTTTCTTAAGTTAGTTAGTTGTAAAGTGGTAAGTTAGTTGTAAAGTAGTAAGTTAGTTGTAAAGTAGTAAGTTAGTTGAAAAGTAATAATTACAAATAAATTTGATATCAATGGTCTTGATCACAGATTTATACACTTTGTATAAGTTGTCAACAGTTTGATAACTCACTTGAGACAAAGCCGTGAAAGGTCCTCGCGAAAGAAACTAAGAGGTTAGTCTTTTTGTGTTTTAAGGACATAAATGGTAAGTAGATCTTACTAATATATATATTTTGTCGATTTATAAAAGTAAATATAATTTATAGGCTCTGTGTGTAATAAAACAAAACGTCAAAACTGGAATGAGTGTGTCGTCACTGTGTTGCCAGCGGATGAACAAAAGTAAGTAGTTTTTTCATATATTAAGCATTTGAGTCATATAAAGAGATCATGTTTTTTTCTCTGCTAACCATACTATCAATATATTAAAATATAATCTCAATATTACAATACAAATCAACTTGGGGAAGTGTTGTGCCGACTTCTTCGTCCGGTTGCATATAATTTCGTTTATACTATTGTGAAAATGTTGACATTAAAATAAATATGAGATTAATAATGAAATCGTAAAAATATAATAGAATATTGTTCTAACAATTATTTAATATTTTCACTACATTACTACGATATATCCGAGAAATATTGGTTTTATTAAAGCATAAATAAAGTTGTTGTTAAAAGATAAATATAAATATTTGTGTTAATGTGTTCAGAATCAAAAGTGTCAACGTCATTTGATAAATTGAAAATAAAATGATCTTAAGAACATTTTCAAGTATTCAGTCTCATTTTATGTGGAAATAAAGTAAAGACGTAAACGAACCGATAGTATGTGGAGAGAAAAGTATTTTTGACATCAAATAAATCAAATTGAGAAACAATAGATTAAGTTATATCTGGTGAAATAAAATATTGTTGCAATAAAATATTATTTCTTTATCTGTAAGATATTGTTTCAGATATATTAGGTATAACATATTTACATTTAAAAACATTTCGCTTTTTTATTTAGGGTTAGTTTTAATCAATTTTACAAGTTATTTTAGTAAATGATCTAATACAAAATTTTCTTCAATAAAATTGAATTTCTTCGTTGACAGAAAAATCATAATTCTGGCTTTAGATAATTATGTACACATTAACAACGCATGGGAGAAGGCACACAATGCAATCGAGGTGTTTTGTGATTTATCATCAAACATTACTATGCACACTTAACCACTAAGATGTGTGTGCGTGCGTGCGCTTGATCTCATTACCTCTAACCTGAATCAAAGAATTCTGAGGGTTGATGTAAATAATTGTAAATTGGCTGGTTCTCACCTGACAATGGGTGTTCCACAAGGATCTGTTCTTGCTCCTTTTTATTTTTATTTTATATTAATGATTTGTCCTTTTTCGTAAAAGGTTTAAGTGAGTATTCTAAGAAAATTAAATGCTTGAAATTTACACTTCCTAATGTTAAAAGTCAAAATAGTAGTTTGCTCTCTAACGATGAAGTGCTGGAACTGACTGACTCAACAGTTTTCTTATATATAACTCTAGATAAAAAGCTCCAGTGGCACTCTCATCTCTCAAGACTCGCAGGCAAACTCAACCGTCTTTGCAATTAAATAAATATAGTTAAAAAAAAACGAAAAAAACACGCTTTAAAGACGAATTAAACTGAAAAGCAAAAAATAATTCGTAATATGAGAATAATGGGCAAAATATAATAAAATTATTGCGGAAAAAATCGTGAGGCGCTTCGCGCTATTACTTTTATGGCATTCTTAAAGCCATTGTAGTGATTGAATATTTTCAAAAATATATTTTTTTTTTCTATATTTTTAGAAACGAATATAATTATTATTTTCGAATTAATATATTCTTTATGATTCACGGACTATATTTTGTTCTCACTCAAAGTATGTGTAAAAATTATTAACTTTGGTGATCTTAACTAGGATAATGAATGAATCTTACCTAGTTATTTTACTGTCAGTTGTCTTTTACAATTTTTAATGTTAATATATGTTGGTCACTCTTTACTTGTAATTCGTTTATCCTAAGGATCCTGGCAAGGAAAACGGGACGAATTGATTAAATTATTGCATTGTCATCGGTCCTTGATAAGTATGCCAAAATTCAAATTAATCCGACATTTTAAAGTAGGTCAAAATCACGTTCAAAGATTCCGTTACATAGATAGATAGATACATCCGATGCTAATAAAAGCTTGTTAAAAAATAAGACAATTCACAGACATTGATTCTGCTCGATTCGTTTATAGTCTATAGTCTTTATAGTCTTTATAGTGTTTTGTTTTATGGTATTCCACTAAGAGGCAGTGCTGCCGAAATTAATAAAACAATAATTCACGACTCTTCACAAACAATCATAATTTGAATGTGATGAACTAAAATCCAACTATCTAAAGTATTATTATTAGCGTTTGAAATATCTTTATAATAATAACATTCAAGTGACATTGGATTTACTTTCGATTACTTTCTATGAATAATAATATTGGTCTAATTTTTATAAAGATAGAGAGTAGATTGGAAAAATAATTCGAAGAGTTAGCACTTATTTATAATAAAGCACCGACACTAAAACTAATAAAGGAAGGAAGGAAGGATAGTGCCGCGTTATAACTTATGTCCAAACCGCCTAATTGTGGGACAATAAGTATATTATTATATTACCGGAGGACAAAAAACAGACCACAGTATTTACATTGCTAAAACTTACGAGAAAATAAAGAATAATTCCACTATAGAACTGCCAATGAACTGACAACATTAAAATGTACAAAAGACAAATGTAAAGACGCTTAAAAATAAGGATCTTTTTAAAGCATTATCAATAAATTCGACATACCAACGTTGTATAGATTTTATAAACAGGATTGACCTTTAACACCTTTTGTTAGCAGATAGACTATCCGACGTACATGGCGTCGTTAATTAACTACTATTTTAAAATCATTTACAGGGAAAATGGAGACTTTTACAGGTAAAAGATTCGCGACACGTTGTTCAACATATCAATTATTTTAAAATCAAAGACACCAGTTAGTCAGTTTCAATATAGTATTGCTAAATAACAATATCCCCATGTATAAGGATATTTTTATTAAACCAAACATAGTTCAAAACGTTTTACTCGTAGAACCATCTCAAATACCATTAAAACAGTTTTGTTTTTAAAGTACGTATTTTGTATGGTGTGGTAATTTTTTTATACAAATTGATAGGGTTGCTATTGCGAAAACTTTTGTATTTAACTATCTTCTCTGATCTTTATACTGGTGGCAGTATGTAGACGATCTTTTCGCAAAAGTATCAAAAAAACAGTCTTGCGGTTCTGGACTCAATTGAAAGGTGAGCAAAGAGGCTTATAGGTGACCCTGAATTGGTTTCCTGGTTTCCCTGAATGGCCTTTCAGTATTTGCCTGCGTCGGTATTTCCGGCAGAATACAATGTGGACTCTTCAAGATCAGAGTGAATAGGTTTATTTATTTATTTATTTATTTCTTTATTGCACAAAAACAAAATAATGTACAAAAGACAAATGTAGGTTGTTAGGTTAAAACGCCTTACCACCTAAGACTACATTCCACTTACCATCAGGTGGAATGTAGCCAAGCATTGACCTAGATTATGTAAAAAAAGATCTTTTTAACATATGACTACGTAGTTTAAACCGTGTTCTTATTATACATAACACTTGGAAAAGTCTTATCCTCAATGGAGAACTTTATATTGTTAGCTCAGGACAAATTAGATAACGTTAGATAATTAGGAATGTCTGGCATCTGTCTTTTGTCTTTGCAATAGTTTTGATTAAAAATTGTCATTCTTATAATTTTTCAGATACTGTTTGATGTTATTAACCGACTTGATTATTTTATGAATGGGTGAGGAAGTTTGATGTTTTTTTTATATATAAAGAAATTTTTGATATATAAAATATTATTTTCCGTATTCACTTTGTGATATCATTACCATTAGTTAAGTATGTGAGATGAGAGTAGGCGCAGGATGCCTATAAGAGTCACGGTGAGTAACAAAGTAGTGAAACGAGAAAAGTACAATTTACATAGTAAAGACAGATCACCAAATTCCAATTAGAAAACCAAACCGTCAGTGGATGCATTAGTTATAAAACACTTAATTACTATTAATAGATATAATAATAGTGAAGATGCAGTTAAAAATTAACTTACTAAACTATTGTGCATATCTGCTTTTCTCACTACCCCCGACACTAAGCTCCGGGATTGTCATTAAGTTTGTTTAGGAATTATCTAGCCTTACTGCTGTTTTAGCATAATATAAATTCAAAGTTAATTAATTTTCAAGATTATTAACTTATTCTTGTTTAATTTATTCAAAACATTAAAATAGCTCTGTTAGTTTCATTTAATTCAAATAAAAACAAACTTCTCTTTGATAACAATCATAATATTATTTTTGATTAACAATCACATTTAAAAATCTGATAATTAAAATACAAGTTACAATAATATAATATTGATAGTGAGTTTGTATTGAAACCATATACAAACTTAGTTCTTTGGACAAAACGTAGCCTACGTCTCCTTTAAGCATCAATAATTTTTTGTAAGACATATAGAAAAAGTTGTCTTTACTTTTATAATAATATAATAAATATTTTTTTAGGAGTAACGGATGCGTAATTGAATATTTATTAATACTGTACTTGCACATATACTTTCATGGCTTTTACTGAGATTCTTTAGACTTGTATAGCATCATACATTATTATTTATTATTATATTTATCTTAACGCACAAAATATATTAAAATATTCTTGTACGTTTTACGCATATATTTTACACCTAAAGCGGCTCCTTTTCCATTTTGAACAAAATTTATTTCAAAACTCTTTTTTGTTTTGGGGTAGGCAAGGTCTTTCTTACTTACCAATCGCTTTACCATATTCAGCTCTCTCATACTGCACGTACTAAATTTATAGTTTGTTTGTCCGTGCTGTTATCTAGAGTAATATCATATAAGTAATTAAACATTGTATGTAATAATACTTATTATCAATCTCTTTATATAATAACAGCATCCAATAAAGTTATATCAACATTTTGCTTATGTGGAATATTTTATATTTCGCTGGATTTGAAAGGAGTTATAATTTTCTATCATACATTTTAATGGAATAATTTGTTAATTTTAAATAAATAAAAAAAATAAGAAGTTACTAAAAACTCCATGGATATTGTTATAAAAAAACATACAATTATTCGTAGTAATGACTATTTCAATCGCAGACATAATTGATATCTAACAACAAATTACAGGATTCTTTAAATATTCATATTGATAGTAAATATATAATGTCGAACTAAGAACGCTAATTGACAATACGGTGGAAGTGTGTACCTACTACAAAGCGAGATGGGAAGATATATTTTTAATTAAACATAATTAAAATTGTCGGCAATATTATAAGCTTTGGATTTTTTTAACTAAACTAATATTTTTTGTGCCTCAAATTTTAAATCATAATTTTTGGTCTGTAAACGTCTTTTCCTTGATATGATAATAATTAGAATTTAGATTTTTTATTATAATCATTATTACTCTATATAATATATTTAAACAAAATTGTAGTAGGTATATATCAATGACTTTGAATAAACTATATTTCGTCAAGTGATTTATATACATACATATAACAAGATACTCATATTAACATGCTGATACCTTTTTATATTAATGGTATTATAAAAGTTTTTTTTTTTTTTATTAAATACCATATCCGAGTAAAATATTTACAACTCTCCGATCTTGCTTTTGATTACTAAAGAAAGAAAAGAACATATCACCAAATATTTGCTGTTAGTAAATAGGATTATATATTTTTGCATCAAAGGATTTTTCATTAAGAGGATTAAGAGTTTTTATATGTTTGACAGCTTATCTAATTAATATCAAATAGAGACTAAGAGAGATCCTAAGAAATACTTATAAACCCAGATATGCATATTTTATATTTGATTCAAACCTATTATCAAAACTTAGATTTGTTATTCAATAAAAATAACATTTGAAATGAAAATAATTGAGACAACAAGAAAAACAATGACAGTTCGTTTTCCTTTACTTATTTAAAATATTTATTATTCGTTCTTCTTCAAGATGATACTAATTGTTTCCTCTTCTTTTTGAAAGACCCTTAGAACGTACAAAATAATACATCATTGATCCTGTGTGTCACATCCAGTCATTAATTCATATTTCATAGTAATGGAGACTTTCAACAAAATTTAAGTTTGTTGATCTGCACTTAGTATAAAATAATAAAACGATAAAAGAAACATTTATTTACATAATGGTGTACAATCGTTATATGTACCATAGTACAATCATCCTTTCATAGGCTTAAGGGTTCTAGATCATATATAAGTATGGAACAGTTATCAGAAATGAACTGCAATGTGTATAAAAATATGATACCAAGTAGGGAGTACTCTACGTAGAGTTGGACATTTACTATAGAGTAAAAGCAAGGGTCACTGGGTAAAAAAAAATTATTAACATATTGTTATTATTTAATATGTTCATTTATTTATACCTGAAGATCAAAACATTCATATAATATTATATAATCGAAAATATATAATCTTCTTATCTAAAAGAAAACATTTTCTGATACATTCTTTCTCTACTAAGCTCAAGCAATAAGATATGTTTTAATAGTTGTCTTTGTATTAGGTATTTTTCTAAAGAAACCCTATTAAATTCTAATATTATTTAATTTATATAATTTTTATGTTAGTAAATTCTAGTTATTGAATGCCTTAACCTGAGTTAAGATAATTTAAAAGAAAAACCTGTAAACTTTATGAGATTAGCCTTAAAAAGTGATTTAACTAATTGGTAATAAGAAATTTCGTTTGCCAACACTATTATATACTATCAAAAATACCGATTATTAAGACTTAATGAATATTCCTATGTATTGTCTATCCTAAGCCATCACTGAAAATATGCTGAAATATGCACTAAACTTGAAATACTCAATATGAACATTTTAGAACTGAATACTAAAATATTCTTACATATATTTTCTCACAGGTGCTATCAAACATGTTGGAACTATTGATCCTCTTACACGCTGTGGTGCCAATTCCTATTATGCGAAAATATATAATCCGCTTTATTTAAAGAAAACATTTTGTGATATACTCTATCTTTAAAAAATACAAGATCGGAGAATTGAAAATATTTTACTCGAATATGCCATTTAACAAGTAGAAAGTAACTTTCATATCACAAATAATATAAACAGTTAGAGGTATGTTCATATATTTCCACTTAATTGGGATTCATTCAGAAAAATAATTATAACTATTTATTATATATATTATACCTACATTTTTATTGTTGTTATATATTTGTATAATTGTTGTAAATAGGTTATGTTGATAATTCAAACATTGCATTCGTGTGGCATGCTATTCCCAACGAGTTCTTTTAAAATTCAGGATAAGATGTTTATGATATATGTAATTTTAATAATTGTGACTTCTAATTGTCAATCAATTACATAAGATATTGGTAGCATAAGATATGTCGGGAATTGTCCACAAAGAACTCTGCTGGTGGATAACTTTATAGAGTTTTAAACATAAGATAAGGGTCATACTGCTTGTTGAAACGTTCCTCAATAGTATACATTTTTTCGTCAGCAAACAAATTTTTTCTGTAGCCTTCCTTTGTGTATTAAGAATTGATTTTGATTTTAAAACCTTCTATATTATAAGTTTATCAATTACGATTAGTAAATCCTTTTTATGATTTGCAACTTTCAACTTATTTGTAAAATACGACATGATACTAGTTGCTATATTTATTTCTCTAAATCAAAAATTGTACTTTGGGACAAGATTTCTAGGAATTATTTTTTTACTGTTTGATCATCTTAAACTACGGAGCCTAATTCACAACAGCTTGGTACAGACACAATCTACTAATAACAAGTGGATAAAGGGTTTCAAAAATTACATCTGTCTTCACAGGTAATATTATGTTATTATTTTAATTGTAACAATATTTATGGCTGGCATAATATAAAAAAAAAAAAATTAATCTTTATTATTGAAAATCCTTTACATGGTAGTTGTAGGGGCTTCCCGTTAAATAGTCATTAAGACACTTGTATTGGGAATGTCCCGCTCCTCTGAGATGTACATTATTTGGATTGTTTTCACAAGTTTCACAAAAATAAATTAAATAAAAGCAAATGATATATAAATTTAGTGAACGTGAACATAAGTAATAAAAATAACGATGGTGATTTATTGGATTGAAAAACACATACTAAATAAAACTGAGAGAAAAACAAAACAAGAGTGTTCTTAAATATTATGCTATTCCTATCGACTGAGTGCATAACAAGTGCATGGATATGTGTGTGAGAGAAAGTTTGATGAGTGTATATGTGAGTTTTGTATGTCTGATTAATGTCTGTGAGTTTGTTTATATTATAATTAAGTCTTTGTTATAATTAAGTTAATAATTTGCCATAATTAAATTAATTAACCAAGTACGATTTCCGAAAACTTTTACTTAAAAAATATATATCTTTATCCAATTATAATTATGATTAAATTATATTTTAGAAAAAAAAACTTTAGTTTTAGAATAAGAAAACATATATTCTTTAAAAGTAACACCAAACAACATACAAGAGCATATATTTAATCCTTCTAGAAAGTTTCCAGGCACAACTTTTTTAAAGTATGAACAATTTTACTTGGAAATATAATTTATTTTGTACCATTGGAAACAGCCTCAAATATTTATTTTGTAAATTACAAAACAAACTTCAGGCAGTTGCTTAGAAAGTAACAAAGTTATTAAGAAGAAACAGACAATTATATTATTATGACAGCTGACTTTTATTAATGAGAGTCTTGTTTTCTGGATCTAATTAGATAGATCTAGATTAAACGTGTTTATCTACAATACAATGCTAGAATACAAAGATATACGATGCGATATAGACAATATACTTATTTAAAATTACAACATGGTACAATAATAGATGTGAATGAAAAATATATTTGATTCTACCTACATTTGTAATTATCTATCTCATTCATATATCGTGTAGAGCTCTTCTTTCATTATGTAAAACTTCATCAAGAAAATTAATTTTTGCAACTCAATATTGTTCTCGATTGATCGAAACTAACAGTAGGAAACTAGAAAGTTTGTAAACAAACAGAACTAGTCCATTACTAGTTAAGGTTCATTTCCATTGAGCTTATTGTTCTTATCTTTGTGTGGTGTGGCAATGAAAGGTGGACAATAGTTATTCTTCTTAATATAAAGTTTTCACAATATGTACCACACACTTTGTATAATGTGTACAACGTGTGTGGTACAAATTTATTCTAATCGGGATCGAGATATATTTTTTAAATTATTTTTTAAACATTACTTGGATTGAATTCATAAAGTTGTTGGTATTGTATGGGTTTCTACATTGTATTTGCAACAATAAAAAATGCAATGCAAGATTTATTTTCTATATTTTGATAAAAAAAATGTTGCTTCAAAAATAGTACAAGTCATCGTATTACCTACGTCTTATGAACTTTATTTAGTATAGTAAGTGCTCAATGTTATCCTATTAATATTTATATTTTTCTTATATTATTTTTATTTAAATCTTTTTTTATGTAGTGAATATATAAAACTAATTAAGTATACCTAGATTATATAGATTATATGTAACAAGGTAACGACACTAAAACATTATTGTAAATTATTTATTCGAGATGATTTTGGTTATAAAATAAACTTTTATTAATTTATTATTCTTTATAAGATTTGTAATATTGATTATATGATTAAAGATAAATATCGCTTCATTATTTATATCTACCGATTGGAGAAATATAATACAAATATTGTGTACCCAATCTGTTTAAACTTGTAATAAAGTTAATAGACCAAGAATGAACATAATTATTATGAAAGCAACTTACCTGGTTAGTATTTATTCGGCTGTAGATGAATAAGCCCGTAGTCAAAGCCTTAGTAAATGGTATACCCTTAACAGAGTCTTATCTCAAGCTTAACTTTCATGTTTGTTTTAAGGTTTTTCACTAAAGCCTACTGTTTCATTATCTGAAAACGTACTTAATCAACTTTTATGAAAATGGTTAGCAGGAATGGAAAAAAAACAAATATTTAAGTTATAAAAAAGTATACATCACAAAATTAGCAAACTAAAAGAAATATTTATATATTTTTTTTCTAAATTGTATGTTGTTATGTATGTTTACGTTGTAATTATAATGATAGTAAATTTTCTAACACTAGTTAAAGCTTTAACAATGAGACAATCTATCTCGGCTTTAGTAGTTTATTTTTATTTAGAAAACAAGCTCTTGATTCTAGTGTTAACGATGTCTACTAATATTTCACTATTGTTAATGAAATAGTTCTTTATTTTCTACATATTATCGCAACCAAATACTACATTATGATATTCGATAACGTCACTTATTACATGTACCTAGCTGTAGACAAACTAACTTTATTGAAAACACATACATTATATTCGCAAGTTTACGAAATCTACTTCTATAGTTAGTACCTCCTTGCATTATTTTCATGTAAAAACTCTATTTTTTATTATATTATTCCTAACTATTCAAATGTTACTTGATGGTATTGAACAACTGAAGGCCTGTATCTCAGTGTATATAATAACAGATCTTTATGATATATAAGAAAACAAATACCATTTACCGCAATCAATTAATGCTATATGCCATTAGTCAATTATGTGAGATGAGAGTAGGTACAGGAGGAGTATGAATATGGACTACACATAAATTATGAAATGAAACGCAGCTATCACGTCATTGCGAGCCGATTTTTATGAGTGAATGAATGACCGCACTCTCATTCATTGAACGAGTTGCAGATAATTCGTTACAGATAGGCTCCCAATATAGGTTTTCCATTTTAATTAAAAGCGATATTTTTTAAGTTTTAACCAAAAATAAAACTGTTAAAAATACCCAATATTAGTCATTTTATGTTTTGTATCTTTAATAATAATTATCGCTTAATGATATTTACAACGATATTTATAGTTAAAAGAACAACAATTATTTATGCTTCTGTATTTGATAAAAGGAAAGCGATGTAATGTTACCTTGTATTATTAAATCATAATATATTTCGATATACAATACGTTAAAAGAAACAATATCTTTTACATTTTCTTAATCCGGATTCAATAAATTTTGCTTGCTCCAATAAATAAAAAACTCTAACAAATACAAAAAACAGAGACTAGTGAAATGGGAGTAATTTCATAAAAATATTTTATTAAACAGAGTGAAGATATCGCTGAAACAATTTTATCTGTTTTTCTTATTATTTTAACACTAAACTGCAATATGTTCTTAGTTTGTCTTAAAATTAAGAACAAAAACGTCTTCAGGTGTTTTTTGTACACGTTCAAAACAATTTAAATTGCTAACTAACTAATTTATTCTTACTTAGTGAAGTATACGTAAAACTAACTGAAGTTATTAGAAAATACTTTCTCATTTTTATTTTCTAGAATATAAAATTTTTCTCTCCAAGAATTACGTATTTATTTTAATTTTAATTTAAAAGTACAGCTTGTGTTAACATTCAAGAATATAATCTGACTATTTTTTAACTCTACTTCAGAAAATATGAAATGGAATAAAG
This sequence comes from Napeogenes sylphis, assembly GCA_959347405.1. Classification (NCBI taxonomy): domain Eukaryota; kingdom Metazoa; phylum Arthropoda; class Insecta; order Lepidoptera; family Nymphalidae; genus Napeogenes; species Napeogenes sylphis. The sequence goes on along the minus strand of OY365783.1, from coordinate 29,434,861 downwards.
TAATTAGATTAGAATTTTAACAAAGATTTTCTCTCTTTTGTTACTAATTAATTATATTATTTCTGAATGTTCATATACGATATGTACAAAAAAAAATAAAAGAATTCATTCCAACTGTGTAATTAAACTAAATCTTATAAAATGTTTCAGTTTCGAGAACAATGGTAGCCGTTTGTACCGAAATATTAGTAAGTATTGTAGACCGTAATATTTAAACCCAATGCAACGTAATTATAAAATCTATAAACACATTCAAGAAATCAAACATTTGATAACTATTTCTATTATATACTTTGAATATCTCAAAGTATTTAGTTATTATTTATAAATAAAAATATAAAAAATAACTATCTATTATTGAGACCTGCAATTGTAAAGGTAGCTTTATGTTATTAAGTGATGGTATGGCGGGAGACGATCTTGGGAATATAAAGAATATTGGAGTTCAAAAGGATTGTTGCTTAAGTAATCAACCAATAGACATGTCCATGAAACTTTGTAACGCTGCCTGTTGAATAAACGTACCTAGCTATAATTAGTTGTGAAGTTATATTTTGAAGTCGTAATAATGAAACACACACACACACACACACACACACACACACACACACACACACACACACACACACACACACACACACACACACACACACACACACACACACACACACACACACACACACACACACACACACACACACACACACACACACACACACACACACACACACACACACACACACACACACACACACACACACACACACACACACACACACACACACACACACACACACACACACACACACACACACACACACACACACACACACACACACACACACACACACACACACACACACACACACACAAGGAATACTACAGTGATGGCACCTGACTTTACACTTTCTGCTGACTTTACACTTTTTTACAAACAGTGCTGGTTCTCTTTTCTCTGATGTATAAAAGGTTGACAATTATTTTTACAAAATCCAATAAACTTGGTTCAACATTTTGTTTTTGTTGAATATTTTACCGCATTATTTTATGCTTCGTCGACTTTAATAATTTATGATCATACAAGTTCGTTGAACAAACTGGAACATTTTGTTATTTTTCATTATAGAATTTTATTTTGAAACAAGAAATAACTTTTTTAAGGTAAATCGTCTAGCAATAGAAAAGTATATTAACGAAAAATTTAGATAAGTTCATATGGCTATACATGTTGAAAGTTTTTTATTTTATTTTTAATTTCAAACAATAAATATAACAATTATACCTAGGGATTATAAATACTATAATATGACAATATATAATTAAATATCATTTTATATATTATTATGTCACAAGGCATCACAGACATGATGAGGTACAACACTATCAGGCTCTTAGTATTGATGTAGATGCTGCAGTGCTAATCCAGTAAGTCTCTGCCTTTATCTGTCATCTGCAAATCATAAACATCCTTGACATGCCACAGATAACAGCACAAATTAATACTCAATATATATAGTAATAAAACTGAAGTATGTATCTGGAATTATTTTCTTCAATGCTTATTTATATTCACTCTTTTTAAAAAATGTCTCAGTTTTTTTTTATTTTATTCTAGCTAGCAATGTAATATTTATCTGATTAAGTATTACATCATAGTACAGCACGGCTTAACCGATTTTCATTGGACTTTTACTGAAAGTTTATAGGTTATAAAGGTTACTTATCATTCCATAAACATTTAGTAATCTTAGCAGTAGAAATATTCCCAGTTAGTAAGGAAGTAGTGTGTATCGTGTGTAATTAATAATAATGATGATTTGATTAAATAAAGATTTCCTTCATCTTATTATTTCATTTCATTTTCTTGTTCTTTCATACTGTAAAACAAACTTAAACAAAATTTATACATTATTTATATAGATAAGATATTATTAAAAGTTGAGCGTTGATCATACGAGGTAAATTTTCAGATACTACTTTAAATGGAACTACTATTAAAAAAAAATATGGAGTTAAATTTCTAGGTGCCCCTGATCATAGACAAGTGAAGACACATCCCCTGCTGCCCCTGATCACAGACAAGTGAAGACACATCCCCTGCTGCCCCATTGTTTGATAATATAAGAGTGATTTTCTTGTATTCAAACCCTTATTCTTTAAGTATTGATATGTAGTGCTGATCAAATATATTAGGATGTAAATCACCAGAAATCTTAGTATCTTAGCGCTCTATTATTTATAGTACATATATTTTTAGTATATTTCAATATCAAACTTCATATTTAGGTACAGTCAGATATCTCGAATTTGGGACAACCAGCAAGATGATTCGAAAATTTACATCTACCCACGATAACAATTTACTTCATATGTATGTATCTCAAACCTCTTTATAGAGATAAACAGTCTCTCAAGCGGTGAAATAACATACGACAGTAACAATTGGAGGTGAAAACTAAAAAAAAAAATGTTGTAACAGGAAAAAGAGAACACAAAACTTTAAAAGTGTTGGCAGTAGGAAATATGATTTTTCCATAATTTTCAATCAGCCCGAAGGGTAATTATAAAACCAAACTCTTAAATGCTTCAAATAGAAAATACCCTGAAAGGTCACGATATCAAATTCGCAAACAAATTTTTCTAGAAATTATGGAGATTTTGTATTTTTAAGAACACAGGTACAGTCCGACACTGTTAACAAATTGAAATATGAAAATCGCCAAAACTTGAACATCAGAACGAACTTATTAATTTCGTAAACAAGCAACGAAATCTTTAATTTTTTTATTAAACTGTAAATGATAAATATTTATTATATACCGTATAATTATATAAATATAAATAATTGTTCACATAGAATCTGTTATACAGACATTTCATTCTAGTGAATTAATTGCTCTAAAAGTTATTCCCAACGGGTTGCTTAAGACAGGCGCTAGGCGTTCTCGGCTAGGTTACTTTTAGTAAAGCTGTCAGTTTTAAAGCAAAAGCTCGCCATTCAAGATAAGATATTATATAAGAATGTTTTACATGATTTTTTGCCAAACAGTTTTAAAACATTTTATTTCCACTACAAATTAAATTGTATAACATATTTTTGGCATAAGAAGTGAAATTTAAATAAAAACAAAATTTCAACACGAACTATACACTTAATTATTTATATAAAACAGTTTATTGTATTCAATTAAAAATTGTAATAAAAATAGACAAAGAAAAATCAGCCTCCACGTGCACTCACCCTTTTAAAATCGTTTTAACGATATCTAGACCGTATATTTACCGAACTGGAAAACGATAACAAATGTAAAATATTAAAATTTGCATTAAACATTAATCTTAAAAAGCCTAAAAAATGCATATAATTAAAAATATCAGTGTTAAATACTTTGTTAATTAATTTGAGAATATATGGAATTAGGAAAGACATAATAGTTTGAGAAAATCATTATGTTTGATGGGCGTCTTTAGACGGGGGGTTCGTCTGTAATTATACATTACGTGTCGGAATCCCAGTTTGGGCTTGTTACTGTCAGGATTATATCATCTAAATATAGAATACTCTCCTAGAGCTGAGTTTTACTAGGTTAGATACCAATTAGTTATTTAATATTTATATTATAGCATTAAAAAAATATATTTAATATTTTTTCCAGTGACACTAATCATTTATATTTAATAATTATTTATTGGTAATTTTTTTGAATTTTAATTTTCTATTCTGATCTTTGTCTGTGGAACTCCCAATTAACACAAAAACTTCTCTTATTTCAACTGTCTGAAGAAAAAAAACGTAAAAGAATATAATTGTTAGTGTCGCGTCACTGTGAAATTGTCTTTTAAAAGTATTTTACGATAAAATTGCAAAGCGTAAATTCTGTTATAAGGTTCTTAAATTATTATGGTTTCTTATAATCTTAATACCTATGTGTCACACTCACTAATGTGCATATATGTGTGTGTGTATTTATTAAAAAAATCTTTGTTGAAATCTGTAATGTTACTCAGTAAAAGTAAATGTTAGACTTTATAGAAACATAGTTAATGATAGAATTATATACATAGATCAATTATTTTATTTCAAGTAAAAAAAAATACTTTTGACCTGAAAAAAATATTGTAAGAATATTGTTTGAGAAAATTTTGTTCACAAAAAGAAACTGTAAGTATATTCTTTCTACGTAGTGTTGTTACTAAATTAATCTTAATAAAATAATATTCATTTCCTACGTGCTAATTGTTCGATATAATATATTTATACATATAATAAAATTGTCACTGATCGATTTCTGTACATGAAACATATTTAAAAAAAAATATATGATGGGGGCTTTTATAAGAGCAAGAAAACCCAAAACAATGGTTTTTCATTTTGTCTGTTCGTCTGTATATCTGTATGTTTGTGCACCCTAATCTCAGAAACGGATTAAAGGATTTGGATGCAGTTTTCGGGAATATGTTGTCATGGGCTTTACTTAAAGTAAAAAAATAAAGAAGTTAATAATCTCTTATTTTCGTACCATTGCTACTAACCAGTGATTAAACATACTCCTATAGGTACGCAGAAACTACTTGATTGAGGTCTATGAAACTATGAAGATTAATAGTTTATACATTCATTTTTTTTTTTTTTTTTTTTTATATAAAACTAGGTTAATGCTTGACTACATTCCACCTGATGGAAAGTGAAATGTAGTCTTAGGTGGTAAAGCGCATTAACCTAGCAGCCTATTCACTCTCCTCTTGAAGACACCCACATTATATTTTGCCGGAAATACCGACGCAGGCAGATTGTTCCAGTCCCTCGCTGTACGCACTAAAAAAGATGAAGCATAGCGCTTCGTTCGGACAGGTGGAATGTCCACAACGTAGGGATGGATACCCGCCGTGCGTCGGGACGTCCGGCAAAGGAACGGGGATGGGGGAATTAGGTCGTGCAATTCCTGCGCACACTCACCAAAATGTATCCTATAGAATACTGAGAGGCTAGCAATTCTACGCCTGTGTTCAAGGCTGTGGAGTTTGGCGTCAACCAATTTAGGGTCGCCAATAAGCCTCTTTGCTCGCCTCTCAATTGAGTCCAGAACCGCAAGATGAGTCTTTGCGGCACCAGCAAATATATGGCCACAGTACTCTACACACGACCGGATCTGTGCTTTGTATAATACAAGAAGCTGTCCCGGTGTAAAGTACTGTCGCACCTTAGCAAGTACGGCAAGCTTTCCCGCAGCTGCTCTTGCTCTGGACTCAATGTACCGACCAAAGTTGAGGTTCGAGGAGATCTCTAAGCCTAACAACTGAAGCCAGTCACTGTATTCCAAGGATACATTCTGGAAAGTAGGAGCCAAGGTGAAGGGGCTCCTTTTGGCGGTGAACAAACACGTCTGCGTTTTGGTGGCGTTGAATTTGACAAGATTGGCATTGCCCCATGCGGAGACTGCCTGAAGTTTGTCATTCAAACGTTGCACCATGGCTTCTCTTTCAGACTGTACTTGATCTCGACTAGCCCGAGAACTTGGCAGATATCTTTCTACAACTGTGCTGTCGTCTGCATACCCATAGATACCGGGCTTCAGCAGATCGTTAATGTGCAGCAGAAAAAGAGTTGCAGAAAGAACGGACCCCTGAGGTACTCCGGCATTTATTGTCAAGGGTTCCGAAGAACACCCGTCGACAACAACACGGAGAGATCTCTGGCTCAAAAAGTCCGTTATCCAGCCAATCAGACCAGGAGATATACCGTACGCTGAAAGCTTGCTTAAAAGGCTCACATGCCAGACCCTGTCAAAAGCCTTCGAGACGTCCAGAGAGACGGCGACCGCTTCTCCGTTCCTCTCGATGGCTTCACCTAAAATGTGTGTTGCGTACGCTAGAAGGTCCCCAGTGGACCTATTTCGGCGAAATCCGTACTGTCGGTCACTGAGGAGATCGTTACCTTCTACGTACGCTAGAAGCCGCGAGTTCAATACACGCTCCATAATCTTGCAGAGTATGGAGGTGATTGAAATGGGCCTATAATTGGCAGGATCGGCACGGCTGCCTTTTTTGGGCACGGGTTGCACGTTGGCAAGCTTCCAGGATTCCGGCACTTTTCCAGTCTTGAAAGAGAGGCGATACAGACGTGTCAATACAGGAGACAACTCACCTGCGCATGTCTTGAGCAGAATGGCTGGTATACCATCAGGACCACTGGCTTTATTCACATCCAAACGACACAATGTTCTCCATACCTCTTTGTTCGTGATGCGGATTTCAGGCATCGAAATACCGCAGTGAGGAAGATGTTCTGGAGAAGCATTGCCAGTGTCTAGAAGCGAATTCTCAGCAAACAGAGAAGCAAATACATTCGCTTTCTCTGTTGCTGTGTGGGCCAGGGATCCATCAGGCTTCAGCAGAGCAGGCAGTGAGGGTTGGCAGAAGTTCGACTCGATCGCTTTGGCAAGAGACCAGAAAGCTCGACTGCCAGTTGGTCTGACAGAGAGCTTTTCGCCATTCTTAACGATCCGATCAAGACGAGCCTTCCGCAATGCCTTTTTATAGGACTTGGCAGCTTGGTTAAAGGCTCTCTTCTTTGTACTTACATCCGGAGTTTTGCGGCTTCGAGCATCAGCCCAAATAAGGTATGCCGAATGTTTTCGGTCATGTGCATGACGACATTCGGCATTAAACCATGGGCGAGCTTTGCCACCGATGGGTACGTCAGCAAAAGGAATAAAATACTCCATTGCCTGATGCACCACATCGGTTATAGCATCCGCGCAACTCGACGGATCCAAAGAAGAGAAGCAGACCTGCCGCCAAGGATAAGACGCAAAAAAGTGCCGCATCTCATCCCAATCTGCTGACTTGTATTTCCATACTCGCCTAACACCATGTGGTTCGAAAGCTGGTGGGGAATATGTAAATACAGATTTCACCAGACAGTGATCGGAGGTTCCCAAAGGGGACGTGACCTCTACACGATACCTGTCCGGATCAGTTGTCAGCAGAAGGTCCAGGCAATTGGCTGTATGGCCTTCCACATCTGGTACCCTTGTCGCTTGCCTCACCAGCTGAAAGAGGTCCAAGGACAACGCAAAGTTCCGCGCTTCTCTTCCAGCATGGTCGGTCTTCTGGTACGGGAACAGCCAGTCCTGATGACAGGCATTAAAGTCCCCCAGAAAGACGAGCTGCGCCGAAGGGTACTGATACAGAGCCATATCTGCAGCCTCACTGAGATACTCAAATAAACGAGTTGTCTCCTGGTCACCGCTGTGCGAACGGTAGACACAGGAATACAGGATTTTTTCGTTTCCTGTGTCCACTAAAACCCATAGGGAAGAAAAAGTGGGGTCTTCAAGGTGACGGAGACGCTGAACACAGAGGTCGTTCCGCGCGTACACACTGACTCCGGCCCGTGAGCGAAAGTTGTGCTCTAACGAGTAACCGGGATAATCCAAGTATGCAGCGCTCAAAGGACATTGTATCTGCGTCTCCGTCAAAAAGAGCAAGTGCGGCTGCTCTGACTCCAGGTGGTGGTGGACAGCTAAAAGATTTGAGTGCAAACCCCTGATATTAGTAAGGTGCACTTTATATGAGGAGGAGTGCAACCGCTGTGTAACCTTGTTCTTTTTTCTTAACTTTTTCATAAAAAAATAAATAAATATAAAAGTGAATAGGGATGGGAAATGGCAGTTGAACGAGACGGTACGTATCGAACCCGACGTCGAAATTGGTGATGTCTTGCCACTGGGAGGCTAGTCTGGAGACTGCGGGGACGCCCGAACCCCCCCAGGGATCGCCATCGGGCCTCCTCGTCTGGTCGCCAACCAGCACGATGGAGCCACCCTGGGATTTTTCACAGCTGGCGGGGCAGCCTTTCGTGGTTGGCTATCCCACTAATTGGGCCCCCAACTATCTGCGGGCGGCCAGCGGAAAGCCGTCGCTTCGGATCCCGCTACCCTCCTCGACTAGACACCCGACAAAACAAACACCAACCCTACGTCAGACCGGTTCGCCAACGCACCGCAACTGTTCAGACCCATTTCCCATAAACGGCTTCATCGAGCAACGTGCCGGAACACGACTAGGTCGTTTTGCGGCACGACTCTGCCCGATGGGTGGTAACTTTGCCGGCGACCGGATGTTATGGTCTACCACCAAGAAAATTAATTTTCTTGGTGGTAGACCATAACAATCTACCACCAGAAATTCATTGGTATGTACAAAGGCTACGCGTACGAAGTCGCAGGCACAACTAGTATATTATTAAATATAAAACAAGGAATTAAAACGTTATTCTGATTATAATAAAGTAACTTCTTTATTTAGAGTTAATATAACTTAATGACTATGTGTATATTCAACAAACATAACTAGTTTTTACTCGGATAAAACGGCTTGGTTTACTCGATAAAACCAAAATAGATACAGAAATCTAATTCGACTTTCTTGTTTCTTGTTATTCCTACAATATACCCCAAGCAAAAAGTTTTTCATCAACTATAACAAAGACTGCCTTTATCATATGTACTCAAGTATACATTAGAACCTATTTATACTTGAATAATAGGTTCGTGTAAATAAATTACAAACTGCCGAGAAATGTAAAAAAAGAAATATCTTGATAAATCTTCTATTATCTGTTGTAGTAAACTTCATATTCATCAGTTGTGATGTGACACCTAACTCCTTATGGAATCCTAACGTTTGTTTTGAACCATTTCATTGTAAGCTTTTCAGTATCGGACTTTGTAGACTGATGTTTAATGAATTTCATCAACTAGATGAAAAAGTGAACGTTTGGTCTTTTGTGGAACCTCAACGGTTGTCTTATTTAAACTTAAGGTTACAATATAAAACATAAATCATAAATTTCTATTATAAACTTTATATTTATCGCAATGAACGTAACGTAAGCCGACAAATGGGCAGTAGCGAAAATCTAGAGATAAATATTATTAAATAATACTTTCAGAAATATTATCGGCAGCAAAATGAATAATTATATAAACGATCTATTACAGTAAAAATTTATTTCATTTTCAAGTTTAAAACGGATCCTTGAACCACAACATGTGCCATTTATTTTAAAACATGAAATATATTTCATTGTTTTCAGATATTTTAAAGGCTAAAAATTAAAGTGTTATTTTACCATGCAGGACCAAATGAGCAAAACATCATATGATGAAGTAAGCCTTCGCCAGTTGGACATCACCTAAATGTAAGAGTTTTAAAATTCGTTGCCACTTTTGGGAATAAGGAGATAAGAAAGATGTCAAAAATACAGGGAAATAAAGATAAATAAAAAGTTTTAAAACCAAACCTTAAAAGAAAGTGAAATAATTTTACGAAATTATCTCAATTTTAGTAAAAGAAATTGCTGGATAAAAAAGGACAAATATTCTTAATTTGAATTTTTTCGGATGTAATCACCATATAAATGTACATACTGTGTACATGAGAATAACACTCACAAGGAACTGTTATGTGTTATTCTAGTAAGAAGTAGCTTATGTTCAATAGAGTAGTTCGAAAACGACACCTACGATAATAAGCTCAATAGAGATGAACCTTAACTATTAATGGGCCAGTTTTGTCGTTTGTTTCACAAACTTCCAAGTGTTTTTTCCTTTTTTGTTCGATAGCAGACCTTATTGAGGCAAATATTGATTTTGATGAAAGAGTTTTATCTAATACAAGGGGATATTAACAATGTACCAATGCATACAGCCTCATATAGTAAATTCTATAGCCATATATATTCTTGTTTAAAATTTATTTTATATTATAGATAATTGATTATAGATATTTGATTTCATCAATGGCTGCACATTATACATTTGAAATCACAAAAATATTTTTAAGACGTGTTATTTGAAGATTGCGTCAAATTTTTTCAGCTTTCTGAAAGGTGGATGATGTTAACGCTTTAATTTTAAATTGATTACTACAAACTATTATTGAAATGCTTATCAGTAGGTAATTACTGTTGTTTTACTTAAACAAAAATAAAATAATGTATTTGGCTTGTTTTAATATTTAGAAAATTGAGATTAGCTTAATAAATAATTGTGAAATAATAGTAAGTGCAGTTGATGATAGGAAACGCAGTTTGTTCTATATAAATGATTATAGCTGAAATCAGAATGTTATTTTTGTTGTGAAAATACGAAATATTGTTTACTTGTAAAAAGCTATGGCAAATAAAATAGTTCTCGATTATGTCTCACAATTTTATCGTCATTCTTAACTTTGCTTGTTTTTATGTCAGCATTAATGTTAACAATCATACATTTGGATGAGTAATGGGTCTGAAGAAAATATTTTTAGCTTTCCCTTTATCTGGATTTCATAAATTATGCTTGCTTTAATAAATCCAATTCTCACATATAATGAAAATATCTGAGATCAAACTTTGATATAGAAATTAAAATAGTGTAATCAATGTAGCTATTTGTGTTATATATTACATTTAGAATAGAATAAAAATGATAATAAAGCTCTTATTTAACCATTTATGTTCTATTGCATTTTAATAGTAAAATGTGAAATTAATACTAATAAACTCAACTATTAATAATTAATTCTGTTTTTTTTTTTTCAAAAATATTCAAGTATTTTCAGCTTGTTTGAATAAATCGATCTGTGTAGAAAAGTTATTAATATTAATTTTTTATTTTATTTCTACTAGAAACTAAAGGATGACCATCAATATATTGTTTAGCTTAGTACTAGACTGCAAGTTTTAGGCAAAAGTAGTCTCTTACATATAGTTACACATAGTCTTTTCTATAATAAGGTTGAAAATGGGGTTAAAAGTCGACTTTACATACTAATGTGGTTATCTACTTTACCCAAATTTTCTCGAAGTTTGTTTTGAAATTAACATCATAAATCTTTAAGGCTGTTTACCTTAAAATTTTGCGAGTTGATGCTTAATTATTTTTAATTATAATTAAGTAAATATAATTTAAAACTCTCGGAAAACTAACTTACTTATTCTTGCTTCTTGAAAGTGTCTTAGAAAGTTAGTTGATTGAAGATTTGAATATACATGGTGTATTATTTTCTTAAATGTTAAATTATCTTCTTTCTCTGAGATTTAACGTGTTGATTTTTTTACACTCTTTCTAAGTAAATATAACTAACAGTATTAATTTTTAAAAATATAACCCGATTTTTTTCTAACTTTATTTATTTATTTAACATTAACTTTCTAAATAATTTTGTTAAATACTCGATTTTTTTATAAACTTTACTAGAAGAGATTACAAGTAAAATATAAAAACAAAAATTCTTTATGTGGAATACAAATCATGATGATAAAAAGTCAGGGTCCTATTAATTTAAAGTCGCTAACAGCCTGTCGCAGCTGGTTAAGGGCTCTTCACTGTGTCATATTTTCTTGACACAATACCAACCGGTATCTTACTTTTTAAATTAATATGAATTGAACTCAAATCGGTCCAGAAGAAACGTTACCACAATTTACTTCTTATAACACTTATATATTATAGGTATATTACTATCCTTACCGAAGATCCCAAGGCAAAAATACGTAAAAAGTTCCTACGATTTTTCGATTCTTGATATAGTTTTGTGAAAAATATTAGGTATGGAAGACCAGCCCCCCACTTAAGGTCTTGAGAAATTTAGTGGTCTATGTGTAATCGTCTTCAACAGCATGTTGGTTTCAGAATTGTATGTAAAATTCCTTTTCAATATTTCATACTCTTTTAATATTTTATAACACTGTGGAGTAAACCTTAACCAAATTAATGGACTATGTGTACATCGATTCTTATGTTTGCGTATATGATTGAGATTATGATTTATAATATTAATAATAATAATAATAATGATAAAAGGACCTTTATTTAAGTAGTATACGAATACATTTATCAATGATAAATTTTTACACTTATTATAAAAATAAAACAAAAGATGCTACTGAAAAGGATATAAACTCAGCTTAAATCTGCTTTTCTGTATGCCAACACAATTAACAAAGAGAAAACCAAACACGAAAAAAAACAAAACAAAAACAAAAAACTGACTTCGTTCCAAATATGTTGAGTAAAAGCGTTGTTATTCCAAGAGTTGACATATGAGCTGATTCTGTACAATGTTTGCATGTCTGTACAATGATTGCACACAAAATAAATATAACAATAATTAAACGATGCAATGTATACTAAAAAAAATATATAAACACTGACGTATATAAATTAAATTGATATTTTAAATACATTATTCAATCATTAAAAGATGGAATTATTTGAGTTGAGGTGGAATGTCGTTCCAACATTTTGAAGCTGCAAAACGAAAGCTACCTCTGAAATGACTTAGGTTCGGTTTAGGAATTTCTAGATTTAGGATACGCGATGTTCTATATGTAACATTATTTTTATTCCTTTGCCAGTCCAGCTTAGAAATAAGATAACGAGGTCCAATATTTTTGTGCAGATTGTAAATTAAAGAACTCATTTTATATATCCGGCGGTTTTATATATTTAAAATGTTATATGAATTTAGAAAGGGAATTATGTAAGAGCGACCCGGAACGTAATAACAAAATATGAGACAAGATTTTTGGAGTCTTTGATTTTTTTCTAATTGTTTGTTTAAACAGGGGCCATAGACAACATCACAATAATCAAAATGTGAGAGAACTAACGAATCAAAGAGTTTTTGTCTGACTTCCATATTTAAATGTGGCCTAAATTTATAAATCATTTTAGGAGCTGAATCCGAATTTCCGATCTTTTGAACGAGGTGTTGTTTAAAGTGCAGGGAGCTATCAAAGGTTAAGCCTAAATTACGGGCAGTAAATGATTCTGTAATAATAATGTTACCAATAGGTATTTATATTAGACATATTTATTATGAAATAAAACATTCTTTTTTTATAAAAGTGAGAAGAGTATCATTTAATCTTGCCAGAAACTTTCAGAGCACCCTCTTCCAAAATGTATTTTGTGCCATTGGAAACAGGTTCAAATATTTATCTTGTAAATTTCAAAACAAACTTTTAGGCAATTCTGCAATAAGTCTCAAAGTTATTAAGAAGAAACAGATAGTAATATTATTATGACAATCTGGCTTTTTGAGGCATTGATTTTAAAATCTATAAATAATTGAAAATAATCTTATTAAATTAAGGAGTAGAATAAATACCTTTATACCTCATGTACCTGATATCTAATAATAATAATAATATATTTTTTAAAGTAAAATCATGTACATAAGCACATTTAATAATTACACTTACAATTAAGGTACCTCTAGCCGATTTGCTAAGTTGACAAGACAACTTTTAAACTAACTCATTTAAGTTTTTGAATAAAAATATAATAAAGAGTTTACACAAACGCTAAATGTAGTGTTAATAATCAGAACCCAAGAGTGTTTTCTTATATTTATTAGTGAAAGCGTAAATACAAAAAAAAAAACATTTAATACTAACACCTATTTGAGTTGATAAATTGTTGTTATATATAAAACTGGGGTAATTTATTCTTCTAGGCTAACTAATGTACACCGAGTTAATCCAGCACTCAAGTAGAGAAAATTTATCTCCAAAATAGGAAAAACCTATTGTTACTCAATTAATTAGAAAATAAAATGCGGTATAATTTTTTTTACATGTTATAAATGGATAGGGCCAAATTTATAACAATAAAATGAATTTTTGCGTTTTATTAACTAACTATAAAATATCCAAAGGGGATCCAAACAAACACAAACCTGAGACTCCTACTAAAGATTTTCATGCCAACCTACCAACTTTGGAGGAAATCAATAAAATAATTAAAATAAAACCATCTAAGTCAGCACCAGGTCCGGATGGTATCCCTTATATAGTTTACAAAAAATGTCCGTCGCTCGATAAACATCTTTTAAATATATTCAGTAAAATCTGGTCAAGAAAACAAACACCGGTATCATTCGGAAAAACCCTTTTTATCCTCATTCCGAAAAAAGACAATGTCAATAATTCTAAGGATACTAGACCGATACCCCTAACAAATGTAATTTCCAAAGTATTTTTTCTTTTTTACAAAACTAAAATGACGCAATTCATTATGAATAATAGATATTTCAGGCCTAAACTCCAGAAAGGGTTATTGCCCGGAATTTCTGGATGCCAGATGCTAGAACTAGATAGACTTAGAAAACGCCTTTGGGTCGGTACGATATGAGCTGGTAATGTTCGCGATTAGATAGTATAACTTTCCCATGGTAGTTAGCGACAATATTGCATCATACTATTCAAAATTATTATTCTCCATCATTTTTAATGGAAACCATTCAAAACCACTCAATTATAAAATAGGTTTATTTCAGGGTTATTGTATTTCTCCAATTATATTTAATATAGTTATTAATATTTTAATAGACAAATTAATTAAACACGAAAAAAGTGGGGTCATCGGTTTAAGTTCAACAACAAATACACAAAATCCATACTAGCTTTTGCAAATGATCTCGCGGTACTGACATGTAATCCAAAATAATGTCAGGTACTTTTAGATGTAGTTGAAAATTTCTGTAGGTGAACGGGCGGTTAGAGAAAAAAACGAAGTAAATGCTCTAGTTTGTGTCTGGGTAGACGGAATACCAAGTATATCTCTTACGATTCGGGTCTAATAATAGGCGGTCAGTGTGTTAGTACGGTTACGGAAGCAGCTCCGTTTAAATTTTTAGATAAAAAAATAGACTATCAAGACCGCACTCCATCGTTGGATGTTATAGACTCTAGATTTTTAAATGATCTCAAAAAGGTAGACAACCAACCAATTAGTAACATCGAAAAAACTTGAATATAAGATATTTTTTTAAAGTCAAGTCTAAATTGGTCTTTTCTCGTTTGTGATATTAATAAAACTCTTTTATCAAAGTTAAATGCAAGCGTCACAAAGACATTAAAGTTATGGCTCGGGTTAGCGCACTCAGCGGACTCTTCAATCTTATTTAGAGACCGAAACAATTTTGGGTTAAAATTAAAGAAACCATCGGAGCTCTACAAACATCTAAGAGGTACCAAAAGATATATCATCGAAAAATCTAAAGATGATACTGTAACTTCTCTCCCAAAAGACAAAGTTGCTTCAGAGCTCCAGTCACGACTTCAATTCCATAAAAAAATTATAATAGGTGCTCAAACGAATAAAGTAGGGCTAGGATCAAGTAGGAAAGTTCAAGACGTAGACATAACAAAATCTTTTATTCGACAAGACGAAAACGATAACTACTGACTCTACGCGATGAGCCAAGAAATTCAAAACGAATGCGTGACCATATGAGATTATTGTATTCCACCAGCTTTGTAGTGGCGTATCTTGCTTTATGATTGGTTCGCAAAATTATTCAAATTTTATCCTAATGCATTCCAAATGACTCTCCCAGGCCAAAGTAATTTAGTAAGATGGGGCAACCGAAAAGTCTTGCAAAATCAGTGGGGAGGCAGTAAGAACCACGAAACACTTATAAGTAAAGTGTAGGGTACTTCATGTAACGCCACGATAAGATATTAGAAATCGTACGGGAAGCGGTTAGTCTTTCAGAAACAAAATCACAGAAGCTTATAACAACCACTAAATGATATGTAGAATTCGTAAGGCAAGGCATTCGCAAGGCTCTTCCAAAAAAAATTAAAAGCGAAGCCTTATTCAATTTTAGGCGCGCCTTATCCAATTAGGATTGGACTCTCATGATGGACACGTATAAAAAGCATTACAAATTCAATGGGGATGTTGGTGTTTCGTCATCCAGACTGGACTTCTTCCTGTATTCTAAACA
Source organism: Napeogenes sylphis (assembly GCA_959347405.1). Classification (NCBI taxonomy): domain Eukaryota; kingdom Metazoa; phylum Arthropoda; class Insecta; order Lepidoptera; family Nymphalidae; genus Napeogenes; species Napeogenes sylphis. The sequence continues at coordinate 29,419,075 of OY365783.1, read as the reverse complement.
TATAAGGCGCGTGATACTTGTCTAGCTTACTGTTCCCTGGGAAACAAACATCCCGAGGGATCACACATTTAAGCTTAATAAGTATTACGAACTGACCAACGAACTGTCCAGGAATAAATTAATACTTAGTTTGTACGCGGTAGGAGTGGGAGCAAGAGGTATAAAAGCAAAATCTCTCTATAACCTGTTTAAAGACCTTGGCCTTTCAAGACCAAGCACCGGTTCTATACTAGAACGTATTTCGAAGGTGGCATTAGTAGGTTCTTTCCAAATTTGGTTAGGTAGGGAGAGGAGTGTGGAGGGTGAAGGTGAGCGTTTTTGCGCATAATAAAGGGGCTCCTTACTCCTGGGTTGCAAGTCCCAGGCACTGATTGCACTCCTCTCCTGGAAATGCGATGGGCCCGGCACCCGCACGGTGATTCCATGGAATGCTAAGAAGCTTCGTCTTAAAATTTAAATTTACATTTAAAATTTAAGACTTTATATCTAACCAGACGTTTCGAATGCTTTGCAGCAATCGTGTTCACGGTAAGATTAGATGAAGATGTCTGTCAGTAAGTCAGTTAATTAGTCATCTACCTCAAATTCCAGGGATTTGTAAGTAAGTTAAGTAAGTATCATACAAAAGGTATTGTTTAAAGAATTATATAGATACACCAAAAGTTGTATTAGGGAAAGAACAAAAGTGATAAGTCAAAATTTTCCAAAAAAAGATAGTATTAACTTTTTGAATTATTCATGCATGCTTTATATATGGAAATAAAATACCGAAGTAAACGAACCGACAACAGGAGAGAAAAGTATTTTTGAGATCAAATAAATCAAATAGGAAATCAATAGACTAGGTTATATAAGCTGAGATAAAATATCTGTTATTTATATGAAAGATACTGTTTCTGAAAATAATATACTTATATTTTTTTTTTTTTTTGTAATTTGTTTAAAAATATCTATAAACATATATACGCATGTCAAGCTTATTTAAATTTATATAATTAGATAATAAAAAATAAACCGATACGGGCAGGCATTCGAACCCGCGACCTCTGGGAAACCATGTCCAGAGATCGCGGGTTTGAATTCCTGCCTCTATCGGTTTATTTTTCATTATATATTTATATACATTTTTGTACAATACATACATACAGCTAGCCCTAAAATAACTAGTAAACATATAAGAAGCAGAAAATCCAAGTTAAAAATAATAATAAACAAGGAAGGAAAAAATATACAAATTATTTAAATTTCTATTTACAACACTGTCGTTCTAAATGAAGGAAATTGTTGTGATTTAAAGGTGGGTAAATATAATATTCAGTTTGTATTACATGTGAAATCATAGGTTTGAAAAGAAAACAATAAAAACGTTAAAAATAAATTATAAAATACACTTTACATATTAAGAGAGTGTGATAGAAAATGTTTTTGCACTATAAATTTAAAACTATTTATATTGGGAGGTTTCTATTGTCTGTTGGTAATGCATTCCAGAGTCGTTTCGTCTGTATGACAAACGAGTTAAATGGAAATCAGTACGACAAGAATGCTTTGAAACAGAAGGTCCTGTGTGACACAGACATGGAAATTCAAGGAACAACGATCTATTAATCGGTGTAGTGTAGTAGTTACTGACCCTGAATGATGAATTAATGGTTTTGGGATCCGTTCCCACAAGGGACAATCTTTTGTGTAATCCACAGATTATATGGGTTTACTTTATCCATTATTTATATGTGTAAAGCACTAGCGATACAAGGGATAATATAATATAATCTTAATGCGGGACTTGTCTATATATATTTATATTTATATACTTTTTTGCAACTGAGAAGTCTGGGTAGGAAGATATTAATGTTACTGGTAAAAAAATATTTAGCTGTACCTTACCCTAAACACATTTATTTTAAAAGCAATCTTAATATTAGGAAGGGCAAGGACGATGTCTTTCGGGAATCTTCTATAGTCTTTTATAGTTGGTGACGCTGTCTTATATATTAGAGGTACAGTACCACAATCTGAAAATTAGGAAAAAAAAATGTATTTGAAATGGAATGATCTATTCTTAGATCACAATCATGACAGTGATAAACCCAAATTGGTCTTCCGTGACGTAATGTAAGAGGTCTATTTATAGACCAACCCACAGTCGAAAGAAGCCCATTAACTATAATGATATTTGACGAATGATATAAAGTCTTACCTAATACATATTTTGATATTCATTAAAAAAATCAATTTATTATTTTTAAGATCTGCATGATTTACAGGATTACCCGCTAGGTCAATTTAAAGATCCTCTGAAAATTTAGTTAAAATCGGTCAAACCGTTTAGGAGTTTATCCGGCTTGCTTTCTCTTTTATAAGAATAGATATAAAAAGTCACACAAACCGTAACTCAACATGATATTTATAATGTTAAAATAGTTAGTTTTGCATTATGAGATAGTAAAATTGGAGGATACATTTGTTTTTCTATGTAGTGGTGTACTAAGAAAAGATTTTTAAATTCCATTCTTAAGGGTTTTAAATATCAATTTTGTATAGAACTCGGCGGCAACACTAAAAACCACGAGGACGAAATCGCGAGCGACCCCTAGTCTTAAAAAAAAAAATATTGTTTCGTTTTCAAAAAGTCCTTCTCGGTATAAAGCACATCATTCAATTCACATTCCAAAAAAATTTTTTTATAAAAAATATTCTCGAAAGAGTTTTTGTTTTATTAGGGTAATGTTTAATAATATACCACGATATATACTATTTGTTTATTTATTGGATGTCGATATTATAAGAGGGTTGTATGAAGGATTAATATTCAATCTTATTACAAACATACATAAATTTAATTGACAATGTAGAAACATCTATCTAATATCTACGTACGGGAAGATAGCTTTATTTGGTTAACTGAAAGAAGCGTGCGAATAAGGAAATTCGTACGAAACTGTGTGTTCAAATTGGAAAAAGGGACCGCTATATGGACATTAGAAGCGTAAAACGCACAAGAATCATTTCGTATAAGTATTTTATACCTGGAATATATATTATGTAATATTAATTCAAACATAAATACTATAATACTCTTACAGGTTCAGCAAATATACCGTTTTTATACAATTCCAAATTTTAAAAATAATAATTTATATATTATAATTGCGAAGAGAACTCGCTCTATCTCTCTGTTACGCTTCAACGACCAAACCCTAGAAGAAATATTATATAGGTATAGAGACTGTTTGAGTCACGGGGCAGTGAACCGTTTTGTCTTGAAAAATCAAGTTACCTAATCATAAGATTAATAATAATATCTGAACACTATTAGGTTCAACAAATATTTTGAAAAATAGAATGTCTTCAAACAAATATATATAAATAAAAAGAGCTCATAGCTTTAAAAGAGAAAAAGCAACAAACAAGTTAAATTAAACTTTATGTTAACTACCAGTTCACACCAATTTTCTAAATCTTATACTTACTCAATAATATTTTATTTAATAACCAGCTCATATATTTATAAATAAAAACGATAACTTTAGCTCATTAGAATGTGTCAATTGTTGCACCTTTAAGTATGGACGTTCAGTCTCTAAGACTGAATGTTAAAACACAATAAACCCGTTAGTTATACATCGAAACGATCGTCTACGAGCTCTTCAGGCCCTTGCGAGAAAAAAACTTTTCGTGCGGAATCCATCTTTCGAACAAGAAGAGAGTGAGTTGTTGTCAACTTCGGATCAGTCTGACAAAAAAGAGAATATTGGACATTTATTATATAGAAGTCCGAACTGATACATAATGAAGAAAGTGACAATGATAAAGATCAAGATCAGGACCAAGATGAAAACACGAGTTACTTGTTTGCTTGCTCATGGTGATGCTGTATTATGTCCTAAACTTAGGTACTATGAATACTTGTTAATATTTTAAATTATATGCAGCAATCAAAAGCTGCGGCTAGAGATATCCTAAAAAAACTAGCACGCAAGCTTGTAGTTTACAAAGACTTGTTATAAATATACAATTCCAAAGAGAGCTGAGGTTGACCGTGCTTTGAATTTTAGATAATGACAAGGTTACAGAAGATGTCCAGAATTAAGAAAACAATCAAAGAGCCAGAAGAGAATTTCGAATCTGTCTACTAAGTACTACCCATGTTTGTGTTGGGTGCAACCAACCTGTATGTCTACAAAGTTCTAAAGTTTTGTGCACTGACTGCCAATAAATTTATTGTTTTAGGCTACTGTCATATTTTTTTTATATTTGTTATCTGAAGCAGATGGTTTGTGTTTTTGGTTTCTTATATATTATATTTTGACCAAAAAAGCCTTTTATGTTATAAGAATAAGATTGGTTGTTTTTAATACCTAAGAATGTAAACTAAGTAGATTTAGACTGAAAAGTGCCATAATTAATGGTTTTTAAAGTTTATATATTTTTTAAAATAAAACTTGATTATGTAAGCACATAATTTTATTGCTAATTAAGATAACTTTAACATTCAAACAGTTTTAAAACGGTCTTATATCAAATTGGACAAAAAAAAGGTAGTGTTAAGAAAAAATGCCGTCTATACTTAAAGGTTACTTAAATATATAACGATAATAAAATATTTTAGTAAGTGCTACGTCGAACCTTACTGTAGATCTATTTGAGGTCATTGATTTAAACAGCTTAGACAAACATTTATCTATATAACCTCGCAGTAACTTTTCTCTATGAAGTAAATTATTATACCAATAAAGAGTCTTCTAATGTAAAGAACATTTCGTACTAACACTGTGTACTTTATACAGCTTTTCATAATATAAACCCCCATCAAGAAAGTAAATATTAATCTCAATGAGATTCACAAACAGAGCGATCGAAGGAAACTAACAAACAAAACAAAATTAATTAAATTGAGGTTCATCTACATTTAGGTAATGTATTATTTTTAGTATTGTATATGAATTATATATAGCTTTTATCTTTTATCTATTTACTTGTAATCATAATTAATCTAGTTTTGCTTTTATCTACATCTTATTATAGTGTTTTCAACTCGCTTTTTTTTGTCAGAAATCAATGTGAATTGAATTGCCATCATCACTGCTCTATTAATACTTTAACAGCTAAAAGTATTGAAAAGGAATTTAAAAACAAAAAAGGTCTTTACCCGCTCAGTTTCTCTCAGCGACTAAGGGGGACGTATATCTAGCATCGAATAGTATCAACATATAATATTAATATCATAGGTCACAGAGTAATCCTGCTCTTGTGGACAGAAATGTCATACTATATTTATACAAAAACCTGCCTCGTGCGAGTCAGACAAATGGACCGCGAAGTTTTAGTAATCCGGTTTCATTTTTACCCTTTGGGTACGGAACCCTGAAAATAAAATGTATTTATATTTGTATTTATTTGTCATCTATATTTTACTAACACTATAACTATTCGGAAGTAATGTACGAATAATTTGAATAATCACAACCGTTTTAGGTCCGTTTGATCTCAGGTAAGAATATTATTATTATTAGGTGTCGCTAGAGGCAAGTAAGGTTCCAAAATGTGATAAAGTTTCGATTGTCGAATACAGGAGTCGACAATCATCTATGCGATACTTATTGTTGTTCAGTTCTTATCTAAATATATCGTTCGTGTGTATAGAACATTACTGTTGATCAGTTCTTATCTCAGTATATATTATTTATATTGTGGATAAATATATCATAACTAGAGTAAGTAGTAAAGATATTTAAGTTATCTCATAGTTTTGTGAAATGAATAAGAATTGCCACATCATTCGTGTTTATTGAATTAATTTTAGTGACTTCCTAAAGGAAAAGCGTGGTTATTAGAATTAATTTTTAATAGCAAATAACATAAACATCCAGTTGGAAAGTAATTAATTAGTAATAAAATAAATTTTAAGTTAAATATTTATAGTATTAAGGGAAATAAGAATTGCATTTTAATTTATACATAGGTTAGGTTTGGACACAATGAATTTGTGAGTTGTTTGCGGTTTAATATCAATATGTTTTATATTAATGATTTCATTCATTTAATAATTTTTGTTTGTAATATTCATAATCACTAGTGTTGATTGAATCCATTATATTGGTATATTTTATCTTCTGTGTAATAATTAATATATTACATACGATGTAAAGAATCTTTTTTATATTGAGAACTACATTACTACATTAAAAGAATGAAACTTATTACCTATTACCACTGTTTCTATTTCAAAGAGTTCAATAGAAACCAGTTCATAAAGGTCTCGTAAATTTGCTAGCGTCTCGAGGAATTTAGACAAAGCAATGAAAGCTCTTGATCAGCTGATCCAGGCTGTTAGCGATATTAGAGGAAGATAATAATAATAAGACTGACAATAATAATATGACATGTTATTTCCGGTTGTTGTCGTCTTGCCAATGGAGAGTATTTGCACAGGCACAACCAAGTAGCCAAGATTATCCACCAAGAACTTGCTCTTCAATACGGTCTGGTACCTTTTGAAGTGCCATATTATAAGTACTCACCGGAGCCAGTTTTGGAAAATGGTCATGCTAAGCTCTATTGGGACCGATCTATCATAACGGACAGGACTATTGTAGCCAATAAGCCTGATATCGTACTGGTAGATCGGTTAGAGCGCCGGGCATTTCTTGTTGATATCAGTGTCCCGTGTGACGCTAATCTTGTGAAAGCTGAGAAGGACAAACTGTCAAAATACTTGGACTTAGCTCACGAGATTACCGACATGTGGGATGTTGACTCAACAATAATTGTCCCGATGGTAGTTTCCGTCAATGGTCTTATAGCGAAGAGTCTCGATCATCATCTCAAGAGGCTCTCACTAAAAAACTGGATCAAGGGTCGGATGCAAAGAGCAGCAGTTTTGGGTACGGCACGCATTGTGAGGCAGTTTCTTTCGCTGTCGCCCTAACCACCGACGGACTGGTTGTAAGGCCCACGTCGGCGGGATACTGTTTTTTATATTTATATTTATAATGTTGTTTTTTTTTTAATGTTATATGTATAAATGTAAATAATAAGATTAATATGAAATAAATGACAATAATAAGACTGATAATGATAATTGTTTTATTTTAAAAATGTTATTCCTATCCTTTTAAGTTTATTAATATTTATTTTTGTTTACGTTATAGAAGACATAAAAATCATTCAGTTTCGAGTAAATACTATGAGATATTCACGATTGGTGATCATTATTTATTGAATGTTTTATTGTTGAATGTATTTAATAACTAAATGGTGGTAACGCGGTTGGAATTTACCGCAGCTTTGAGTTAAAATAATGATGGGAATTAATGAAACAATTCAATACTACCTTTTAGTATTTTGGTCTAGTCGACTACTACTAGAGTTGAATTTATGAGTATAGTATTTTGCAAGATTCATATATTAATCTATAATATATAGTCAGATATAACATTTCTATTTTCATTTCCCTTTCTTAACATTCGCGTAAACATTGGGATCAAATATTTTTACGGTTGTTTGAGGTTTTTATTTATTAAAGACAGGAAAATTTATGAACCCTTACCCGGATTTAGAAAATCTAAAAATATTTTTATCACATTTATTTATCGAAATATAAGATAGTTGAGTTTAATTTTTATTGTAATAAAACAGTAATGTTTATTTTCTGAAGTACCTATATTAATTTACTTTTTTGCTAACTAATCTACTAAAGCTACGAATCTATATGAAATTAGTCTTTTTCTATCAATAAAAAAATTACCTCCTATGACTCCTTATATTGTATTTAATATTTTTTAACGGAATGTTCCGCTAAAACTTTAAAAAGTACCTTTCAAAAGAGAATATATAGTTTTATATATAAACTCTATTTATATATTGAGACTGTGGCAATTTCATCAAACAGTTTCCGTTGGGTTATTAGACACCCGTTATTATTCTACCAAAGATTACAAGGGGCCGCCTGGCGCTAAGCGTTCCTTACTATGTTACTAATCGTGAATTAACGACGTAAAGCTCTCCACTATAGAAAAGACTCTTAAACAAAATAAACAGGTTATTACGTGTAATAAATATTGCGTTATGATTTGCCTCTATGTAATAAGTTTAGTTATCAGAAATAATAAAATATGTATTTTTGTTGCGATAATATTTAAAACATTTAAGGATTGAAATGTTGCTGTCATAGTGAAGTATGAAATCTAGATTATTCTTTAGGCTAAATAGTATAAAACAATTTACTATCAAAATTAATAAAATGGACATTCTTGAAATAAAACTATTTTTACGGATTTAACTCGAGTATATTTAATTAAATTTTGCGTTTTGTGTGAATCCTGAACTATACGCCCGGAAGCTTAGAAACCGTTGGAGGTAGATGACTAATTAACTGACTTACTGACAGACACCTCCATCTCGTCTTACCGCGAACACGATTGCTGCAAAGCATTCGAAACATCGAGTTAGATTTAAAATGTAAATTTAAAATTTAATTCAATATACGTGAGTTAAATCCGTAAAAATAGTTTTATTTCAATGTGTATTACTCGTGAAAACCTTAGAAGAGACTATGGACATTCTTATAAAATAATATATAATGTTTTGTAATGTTAATATATTATCGTTGTATTTATTTATTTATTTAATTCTTTATTGCACAATAAATTAAGTCAGGCCGACAGGCAGGACTCAAAAAAAACCGATGTTACTGAAGCAGAAATTTATTAATTAATTACAATTATTAATTACAACTAAATAGGTGACAATTGTTCGATTAGAATCAAAAGTGATACAATTTATGGAATAAAAGCGGAACGTACCTCGTTCTCACGCGTCACTACTTGCGGAGTCAGCATTGCTTCATTGTTGCCGGGCTGATGCAATCCTCGTTGTTAAATATAATGTACTTTACTTAATCTGCACATTCCATGTATAGTGCGTACTTAACATCTCCCTCCTGAAGATCAGCGACTATTGATGAACTTTAGTTTAAATAGCGCTGAAAGGTTTGAAGGATCAGAATGGCTTTTCCTTGCAGTTTCAGCATAGGTGTTTCTTTGCGGTGCTTTTTCAGTTGGGGTGTTTTATTCAATTGTAATAACTTGATGTCGGTTCTTAATCATTTTCCGCAGTATAATTCCTATACCAAGTATACATGCACCGAGTAGTAGTACATATATAGGTATAACTGTATATATCGGTGTAATGTTCACTTTATCTATAGTTAGAGGTGTCTCCATAGATATCTCAGTGTTACTTTGATGCAAACTATGTAGGTTTATAGTGTTCAATCTGATCTTTTTCTCAGCAGCAGTAGGGTTCTTGTTATTTTCTTTTGACAGGTTCATGATTTTAAGGGCTTTACCTCTTACTCGGTCATCACTATTGGTTACTTTTAACAATTTCGTTTGTATGAAACATCCCTTTGGAATAGTAACTAGGTAGCTACCTTGTATGCGGTTGTATTGGGACTTCGTGCAGGATAGGTGAATATTAGTCTGCTCGGGAAAGTTGATGACATAATGCCGGTCATCAAGTTGATCCACTGCTTCAAAGTTCAGCTCGACTGTAGTAAACTGGCAAGTCTCGTCGATGGTTTGAGTGCTTACTAATCGCTGTATGCAGTCCACATGGTTGTTTGAATAAACATTAGAGTTGCCTTCACAAATATAACCGAAGCTTGCCTTCGGGCATTCTGCCTCAATGTACATAAAATCATTATCATGTGTTGCTAGGAAAGGATGTGTAGGGAGAAGAACCTTTTTGTTTCGGTTAGGGACAACGGAGAGCTTGTATAAGTTGTAAGTTGCGGGGAAAATAACAGGGAACTTGAAAACTAACACTATCTCTCTATTCCTATAATAATAACCTAATTGAATTACTTCAAAATACTCTCTAACACTAATGTCCAAAATTGTATCTCTGCTATAGAGAATGCTTAACCTATCTTTCATTTCCTTAAGGGTATCTAACTTAAACATAAGATGATGTGTGCTCTTTGCACGAACAAATGCTAATAAATTTTCTAATCTAGAAAGCTCATTTTCTAGGACTTCTATATTGTCTGATAATATAATAAGAAACTGTGCTAGATGGGCGTATTTTATCATATCTGTTTCACGTTGTAAATCGCTGTGTAATATATTATTAATAGTAGTCTCTATTTCTTTTTGATTATGGACTAAATTCGATAGTATGTTTGAACTTTTAAATATCCAGTTTTTATTAATGGCACGATTATTAATTTCTGCAACTATTTTATTATCGTTTTCCTGTAATATTTTAATAGCATTGTCATATCTAATTGCATCTGTATAATCTAAGTTGCCTGAAATGCTCTCAATTATGGAACCTAAGCCATTAACGAGACCTCTCTTAAATCGAGTCGGTTCGAAGGTATCTAATTGGGTAGATAAGTCCTTAATTTTACTATATAAATATTTAACGTGTGGTTCATATAACGAAAATGTCTTATTATGAAATTCAGAAGTTATATTATTTAATTGGTCTCGAATTATATTAATATTATTGCGCAACATATCTAAATCTACAGGTTGTATAAAAGAATGATAATGGGAAATAATTTTAGTTGTACCAAGGTTAAAAGGCAATAGGCCGGGTCCGTCATCTAGGCTGTCAAGTGTTATCTCTTGCGCTTGAACCAGGCTCAGAAGTGGAAGGAGGATCCTGTAACAAGCGCGAGCTGTTAGGGACTCTCTTCAGACGGGATTTTGCTACCGGTCCGCGTTTCTTTCTAGTATAAATATGTATAGGTAAATCGGCTAATACTACATCTCCGGTATAACGAGGGGCTAATTTTTGTCTTGACGCTAATGGATTTCGTACGAAAACTGTTGATCTGGAGAATACTCTTGCTCATTTTCGCGATCTTTATTAATATTTTCGGTAATTCTTGTTCTATCGTGCAATGAGAATTCATTTATCATATCAAAAACTTTTTGCATTTTATTTTTATGCTCTAGCATATACTGTTGAAGGATATTTTCTGATAAATTTATATCTAAAGGGTCGCGAGGGTCTAAATGTCCGGTTATAATGTCAAGGGGTCTACATTTTGTGAAACTGTGAATCGAGCTGTTGTACGCTAGAAGAGCATAGGGCATTAAATTACTTACTGAATCTCTACGGCGTTCTAATTTGAGTAATCTTAAGTGTTCAAGTAAGGTCGAGTGTAGCCTCTCAACCATACCATTTTCATTAGGCGTGCATGCTAGGATTTTATGATGTTGTATCCTATGTAACCTAACAAATTCCAAAAATATTTAATTCGTGAACTCGGGTCCACGATCCGTAACTACTGTCATAGGTACTCCGTGGTGTGTTGCGAATATGAGCAGAGCTTGAACTACGCTAACTGCTGTTGAGTCTTGTAACTGATACGCTTGTGCGTATTTAGAGAAAGAATCAATAATGGTTAAATATTTTTGGCTTTCTATGCTTAATAAATCTAAATGAACTATATCAAAGGGCTTAGTTGGTGGTGGCACTATGTGGAACTTTTGTTTTATAGGGTTTCTATCATATTTGGCTCTACCACATACATTGCATTCGTTAATGTATTTAGTTATATGTTCTTTCATCTTAGGCCAAAAGTACTTGCGTGATAGAGACAAATAGCACTCATTTATGCCACGATGATTCGTTTTGACCTCATGATAATTTTTAATAATTTCTTGCTGCTTTATATAGTCCTTTACATTGTCTAATTCTATTTTCGTTAATACTAAATCCATAGCTGAACATTTAAATGCATCTTGAATGATAGGAATAATAGAGTACATTTCTAACGTAGGGTTAATAAGCAAGCCTGTCTTTACCTTTGGGTTAATAAATACTTTTATAGAATCTACAACATCCTGTCTCATATTGTTTTTAGATATCTGAATATGTGTCCTAGTATGTGACTCAAAAGGTTTAGAAACTGATGGCCTACTTTTAATATCATCCACTATGGTGAATATAACTTGTCTATTAAATTTATTAAGGGGATAGTCAGAAATGGGTATTTCTAATATAGGATTTTCTGCATCGGTGTGTACTGTCGCAGTATCTGAGTTCTCACTTATATGTGGAGGGTTTTCGGATGGATTAGCTATTAAAGAATTAGTCTCTTCATTATGCAACTCTATACGAGAAAGGGCATCGGCATTCGTATTAAACTTTCCCTGTTTATATATGACATTAAAATCGTACTCACTTAACCTGAGTCTCCACCTGGTAAGTCGTGAATTTGGCTCTTTTATACTCATAACCCATTGAAGGGGTCTATGATCTGTTACAATTTTGAATTTTCTACCGAATAAATAAGGCCTAAAATACTTGGTTGCCCATACTATTGCCAATAACTCTTTTTCAATAGTACTGTAATTTATCTCGCTAGTATTGAGTGTTCTAGAGGCGTAAGCAATCGGCTTATCTGATCCAATGCAACCTTGTGAGAGTACGGCACTTAATGCTAAATTAGAGGCGTCTGTTGTTAGAATAAACTCTTTTGAAAAATCTGGGTATTGTAATATTGGGTCATTCGTCAATAAGACTTTACACTTTTCAAAACATTCAATATAATTCGAATCTAGATTGATTTTTGAGCCTTTTTTTAAACATTGAGTCATTGGTTTAGTAATCTTTGCAAAATCACATATAAATTTCCTATAATAACCTAAAAGTCCTAAGAATCTTTTAATTTCTGTGGGTGTCTTTGGAAGGGGGTAGTTTTTAATCGCTGAAATTTTGTCTGGGTTTGGTTTTACACCATCTTTACCTATAACATGGCCAAGGTAAGCTGTCTCTAATTTAAGGAACTCTGATTTGTCCATTTGGACTTTGAAATTAGAGTCTCGCAATCTTTCAAAAACTTTTTCAAGGTTGACGATATGCTCTTGGAGAGAGGTGCTAAAGACAAAAATGTCATCTAAATAAACTAAACAAACAGTGTTTTGCAGATCTCGAAGCACATTGTCCATTACCCGTTGAAAAGTAGAAGGACCATTTTTGAGGATCATTGGCATTCTCAAGAATTCAAAATGGCCATGTTCTACGTTAAATGCTGTTTTTGAAATATCAGTGGGACTCATCTCCACTTGGTGGAACCCACTAGCTAAATCTAATACGCTAAAATATTGGCAGTTTCCTAACTTATCTAATACGTCCGCAATGTTGGGTATGGGATATTTATCGTCGAGTGTTTTTTCATTTAATTTACGGTAATCAATAACAATACGCCACTTAGTTTTACCAGATGCATCTGATTTTTTGGGTACAACCCAAATCGGGGAACTCCAGGCGGAATTAGAAGGTCTTATAATTCCCTGGTTTAACATTTTGCTAATTTGGTCTTGAACCTCCTGTTTATGTACAAAAGGATAGCGGTAACTTTTCGTATATACAGGTTGTTCATCAGTGGTCTTAATGGAATGTTTAATTTGATTCGTAAAAGTTAATTTTTCACCTTCAAGATAAAACACATCGGCATATTGAGAACATAAGTTTTGTAAGTTAATACGTTCTTCATCATTTAAATGGTCTATCCTTAACTTTGAAAGGACTTCTGTAACACGATCGGGTGGCTTTGTGGACTTAGTGCACTGAAAATTATGTAACTCTGCTTGTATCGGTCTATTCATTGAAAAAATAATATCATTCTCGCTAGGGTTGTATACTTCCACAATTCCGCGACTATTTTTAACGTTATTTAAACATTCGACAATACGGCAATTCGACATTATTTGTTCATTAACAAATACATTCCCGTTTTTAATATTAATCGGTAATTTAATTAATTTCGAAGTTCCGGCTGGTATAACTTCTTCATACAAATTCGCATTACGTGAGTCATAAATCTGAATAGGGTTGGTCGCATAACTTGTAATTAAAGACTTTGTTTTAAAATCATTTGTAGCTTCCCATTTATCTTATAAATCCGACCCTATTAAACCGTCGAAGTAATCGTGAAATTTATAAATAAAGAAAGTAACATCACTATTGTCATTGAATTCTGAGAAACACGGCACCGTTATCGAATAGTCGCTTCGGGTTACCGCATGTACATTACTCACTTCAAATGGATCGTAATTTAATTTAATATTATTGTAATAATTACTTACAGAGTCAGGGCTTAAAAACGATTGGTTTGCTCCGGTATCTATTAATAATTTTAATGGAGGGTTGTCTGTCTGTATGTAAGGAAGTTGTCTCTGAGTTTGTAGATTTACTTCTATTTTAGCTTGTCGGATCTGAAAGGCTTCGGAAAATTTTGCCCACTAGTGGGACTAGGAGTGGGGTTTGATTCATTAACCTCACTATTATTCACATAACTAATTTCGCCTTGTTCTTGAATAATTTGAGGGTCTACAAAATCAGTACAGTAAAATTCGGGGTAGTCTATATTATCGTAATAATCGTTACAATAATAGTCATATGCATTATCGTAATTACAACAGTCATTAAAATTCATTTCTCTCGATTTAAAGTAGTTATTAGGGGGAGGATTACCTAATTTTGACCAATCATGACCTCTAATAGTCGGGGGTAAATTTCTAGAAACAAAATTACTAACACCACTCATTGGGCGAACTTGTTGCGAACTAGACTGCGGAGTAGTATATGTATTATTACGCTGTGGCATTCGGAACGCGTTATAAGTATTATAATTAGGTGGCACAGCCCTGAACATTTGTTGTGTACGGGATGGTCCGGGTTGATTATAGATATTATTATTATTTGGTCTCCACTGAGGTCCCTGATGTTGCAACATAGGCCTGGAAGGGTTGGCTTTAGGCATATTAAATGAAAATTTTGGCGGAACCATGTTAAAGCTATGAGGAGGCTGATTTAATAATTTATGTTGAGTAAAAGGTTGCGACTTCTTATCTGAGCTATAATTATCATTTTTAGATTGCAAGTACAAGGTATTTTGCTCCTCGTGTACATATTCTAATGCCTTTTCTATTGATATAGGGCGCATACACCTAATACGGGCGCCTAAGGGGTCCTTTAAGCCTCTTAAATATGCCTGTAATGTTAACTTTTTGTATAGATCTCGCTTAGCATCAATGGTAGTCTGAATATTTTCGTGTAAAGAAACATATGTCATTATGGTACTAAACAGTGTCTGGCATCTCTCATAAAACTCCTGGGGTGTACCCGACCCCTGTGTTAACAATGCAAGGTCGTTATATAGCGCAGTTTCGTCGCGCTGATCGGCGAAGTTATTTATCAAAGCGCTACGGATACCTGCCCAATCTGATGGTATACCGTTCGCATTTATTAATCGGGCGGCGGGCCCCGTAACTCTATTCAATATACCATTAATTAAAGCAAGTTCAGATAACTTATTTGACGGATCTTTAACTATAATTTCTTCTACTAACTGGTCGCACAAATGAATAAATCGTGTAAGCACATTACAATTGCCATCAAATTCTGGCACTAATCTAAGAGCTTTAAAAATTTGGTCCAAATCAGCCATATTAAATAAACTCAAACACGTATCTGAAAGAGATAGGTAGATTTCCAAGGATACATTCTGGAAAGTAGGAGCCAAGGTGAAAGGGCTCTTTTTGGCAGTGAACAGACACGTCTGCGTTTTGGTGGCGTTGAACTTGACAAGATTGGCATTGCTCCATGCGGAGACTGCCTGAAGTTTGTCATTCAAACGTTGCACCATGGCTTCTCTTTCAGACTGTACTTGATCTCGACTAGCCCGAGTACTCGGCAGATATCTTTCTACAACTGTGCTGTCGTCTGCATACTCATAGATACCGGGCTTCAACAGATCATTAATGTGCAGCAGAAACAGAGTTGCAGAAAGAACGGACCCCTGAGGCACTCCGGCATTTATTGTCAAGGGTTCCGAGGAACACCCGTCGACAACTACTCGGAGAGATCTGTGGCTCAGAAAGTCCGTTACCCAGCCGATCAGACCAGGAGATATACCGTACGCTGAAAGATTGCATATAAGGCTCGCATGCCAGACCCTGTCAAATGCCCTCGAGACGTCCAGAGAGACGGCGACCGCTTCTCCGTTCTTCTCGATGGCCTCGCCTAAAATGTGTGTAGCATACACTAGGAGGTCCCCAGTAGACCTATAACGGCGAAACCCGTATTGTCGGTCACTGAGGAGATCGTTACCTTCTAGGTATGCTAGTAGGCGCGAGTTCAAGACACGCTCCATAATCTTGCAGAGTATGGAGGTGATTGAAATCGGTCTGTAATTGACAGGGTCGGCACGGCTGCCTTTTTTGGGCACGGGTTGCACATTAGCAAGCTTCCAGGATTTCGGCACTATTCCAGTCATGAAAGAGAGACGATACAGACGTGTCAGTACAGGAGACAACTCAGCTGCGCATGTCTTGAGCAGAATGGCTGGTATACCATCAGGACCACTGGCTTTATCCACATCTAAACGACACAAGGTTCTCCATACCTCTTTGTTAGTGATGCGGATTTCAGGCATCGAAATACCGCAGTGAGGAAGATGTGCTGGAGAAGCATTGCCAGTGTCTAGATGCGAATTATCAGCAAACAGAGAAGCAAATACATTCGCTTTCTCTGTTGCTGTGTGGGCCAGGGATCCATCCGGCTTCAGCAGAGCAGGCAGTGAGAGCTGGCAGAAATTCGACTCGATCGCTTTCGCAAGAGACCAGAAAGCTCGACTGCCAGTTGGTCTGGCAGAGAGCTTTTCGCCATTCTTAGCGATTCGATCGAGACGAGCCCTCCGCAATGCCTTTTTGTAGGACTTGGCAGCTTGGTTAAAGGCTCTCTTCTTTATACTTACATCCGGAGTTTTGCGGCTTCGAGCATCAGCCCAAATAAGGTATGCCGAATGTTTTCGGTCATGTGCATGACGACATTCGGCATTAAACCATGGGCGAGCTTTGCCACCGATGGGTACGTCAGCAAAAGGAATAAAATACTCCATTGCCTGATGCACCACATCAGTTATAGCATCCGCGCAACTCGACGGATCCAAAGAAGAGAAGCAGACCTGCCGCCAAGGATAAGACGCAAAAAAGTGCCGCATCTCATCCCATTCTGCTGACTTGTATTTCCATACTCGCCTAACACCATGTGGTTCGAAAGCTGGTGGGGAATATGTAAATACAGATTTCACCAGACAGTGATCGGAGGTTCCCAAGGGGGACGTGACCTCTACACGATACCTGTCCGGATCAGTTGTCAGCAGAAGGTCCAGGCAATTGGCTGTATGGCCTACCACATCTGGTACCCTTGTCGCTTGCCTCACCAGCTGAAAGAGGTCCAAGGACAACGCAAAGTTCCGCGCTTCTCTTCCAGCATGGTCGGTCTTCTGGTACGGGAACAGCCAGTCCTGATGACAGGCATTAAAGTCCCCCAGAAAGACGAGCTGCGCCGAAGGGTACTGATACAGAGCCATATCTGCAGCCTCACTGAGATACTCAAATAAACGAGTTGTCTCCTGGTCACCGCTGTGCGAACGGTAGACACAGGAATACAGGATTTTTTCGTTTCCTGTGTCCACTAAAACCCATAGGGAAGAAAAAGTGGGGTCTTCAAGGTGACGGAGACGCTGAATACAGAGGTCGTTCCGCGCATACACACTGACTCCGGCCCGTGAGCGAAAGTTGTGCTCTAACGAGTAACCGGGATAATCCAAGTATGCAGCGCTCAAAGGACATTGTATCTGCGTCTCCGTCAAAAAGAGCAAGTGCGGCTGCTCTGTCTCCAGGTGGTGGTGGACAGCTAAAAGATTTGAGTGCAAACCCCTTATATTAGTGAGGTGCACTTTATATGAGGAGGAGTGCAACCGCTGCTTTAACTTGTTCCCTTTTTTAAACTTTTTCATAAAAAAAATAAATATATAAGTGAATAGGGATGGGAAATGGCAGTTGAACGAGGCGGTACATATCGAACCCGACGTCGAAATTGGTGATGTCTTGCCACTGGGAGGCTAGTCTGGAGACTGCGGGGACGCCCGAACCCCCCCAGGGATCGCCATCGGGCCTCCTCGTCTGGTCGCCAACCAGCACGATGGAGCCACCCTGGGATTTTTCGCAGCTGGCGGGGCAGCCTTTCGTGAGTGGCTAACCCACTAATTGGGCCCCCAACTATCTGCGGGCGGCCAGCGGAAAGCCGTCGCTTCGGATCCCGCTACCCTCCTCGACTAGACACCCGACAAAACAAACACCAACCCGACGTCAAACCGGTTCGCCAACGCACCGCAACTATTCAGACCCATTTCCCATAAACGGCTTCATCGAGCAACGTGCCGGAACACGACTAGGTCGCTTTGCAGCACGACTCTGCCCGATGGGTGGTAACTTTGCCGGCGACCGGATGTTATGGTCTACCACCAAGAATAGTTAAAAAGAATCTATAATTTACTTGTTTGAAAATATTTATAAACATGTGTGGCCATGTTAAGTTTACTTAAATTTATATAAATATAGAATGTAAAATAAACCGATACGGGCAGGGATTCGAACCCACGACTACTAGGAAACCGTCCCGTTGCTCTACCAGCTGAGCTACCGTATCGGTGAATTAAGCATTCTATATGGGATCGTCTTTATGGGGACGGTGGTGACATCTATTAGGTTTCTTTCGAAAATCCTAACCAATGTTTCTAACTTTGCAGTATAGGTAAACATTGAAAAGATGCCACTACAAAAATTATGGAAAATTGGTTATAGTATTGGTAAGGTATACAAATATACTTTATTATTTATGTTTTTTTTATTTGGTATTTGGAGTGCAATAAAGAATATAATCTACCTATTTTATTTAAGAAATAACTTTTTCTTTCAAGAAAATAAACACGGAGATTATATTCAAATTCTTTAAGTAACATTCTTTATAAATCAAAGATCAGTAAGTTAGTTCTCTAAGACATTTAATTTGCTATCTACGTATAAAGTCAGTTCTAAAAGTTTTGTGATATTAATTTCAAAAGATACTTTCAAACAATTCGTCAGTTAAGAATCGAGGTAATTAAGAAAAGTTACTTTCTTCTATTTTCAGTTAATATTCGTGTCGATAGTTTCTTTTTGTAAATAAAATATATCTACACTATAATAGTTAGTGAATCAATTATATCGTTATATAAAGATGGCGCGTAGCAGAAAAACGTCATAATTTTTTGACATTGCTATAAAATTTTATCCCATCTCTCGATAAAGAAGTTTCACTTCAAAAAAGATGGCGTGTAACGGAAAAATGTGACGCGTAACGAAAAAATGTTACACTCAATTTTTTTCCAACCCCGATAAAGAAGTTTCACTTCAAAATTATATCGTTATAAAGTAACTCTAGTAACGAGTTTATGAATATTACTTAGAAAAAAATACTTCTAACAAAAACATTCAATATCAAAAGTTAAAAAGTTATGATTTTAAAACTAGAATCAAAACCAAACTGAAACTTTTGTGTTTTTTCAATAAATTGCGGCGAAAAAATTGTACTGCCAAACTGGTTTTTCAAACAAAAAAAAGCTTATAAGCTTTTAAATTGAGAATTTATATTTTGATTTGACTTGGTATTATGACAGTATAATTAAATAAAAATATAACTTGCGCTCTAGATAAATGAAAAAATAAATTATTGGTTATTATTATTTAGCTTTTAATTAGTGAACCCAGGAAGGTATAGATTGTTTAGAGAATTTTAAAATAAATAGGATATAACAGGGAAAAACAGTAGGATATTGTTCTTTATGCAAAAGCGCCAGTTTTATTTTTAAGATCACATAACTTTAAAACTTTTGATATTGAATGTTGTTGGTTTTTTTTCTATAATATTGATATAATCGTTTTTTTTATCTAAAAAAGTGTATTTAAGTTCACTCTGTTTTTTTGAAATTAGCAGACTGTGCTTTAAAAGTATTTGATTTTCTTTTTGGCTGGGTCACTTGTTCCTCAGAAAACCACGTATTGTTTATACTCAGTTTATAGCTAACATGAAGAGAACTGATAGTAAACCTTATGAAAAAAAAAAGTTAAACTTACTGTGTTTAAGACATTATTTCTTTAGTTATATATTTCGTAGTCTTAAACTAACTTTAACGATCATATAAAATAATTTTATAGACGACAATTTTATAATTTCTGCCTATTACATACTTCTTGATGTGCGTCTCAAATTGTTACGTTTTACATACGTCTAGTTATGAGCTACCTCGCTCGTCAAAAAATACTGAAAAATATATTTAATGCATATTTTTAGATCTCTAAAGATCCATAAAATAAATGAAGAAAAATCAAATGACAGGTTTATTTTCAAAACATATGAGTCTATTTTTATACATTTATTACAAAAAAAAACTGATTTTACATTACACTGTATGCATTTGTAAAAATGATTGTACTTTTCAAATATACATACACAAACAATACAAATGCACACATATAATTAATTTTAAAAAGCCGTAGTACAAATATTATTGGGATTGATGTAGAGACACTGCCTATAAGAGGTGGCCAACTTATTACAAATAACCCTGTATAAATATCCTGCTTTTCTCAAGTACCTCGACACTTAACTGCCTTGCTGTTTTAATAGTTGTTTTGAAATTAATATCATAACACTGTAAGGCTGTTTTCACAGTTATATATTAAATTTGATGTTTTGGAGATCTATCTTACTAATTCTTAATTTTTAAAGAATGTTAGGTAAGTTACTCGAAGGATTTCATTTTCGCTTCGTTTTCGAGATATTTGCCTAGAATTTTAACAGACATTTTCACTATATTGTAACTTAATTTTAGTAATATTAAATGGTTTCGGAATATTCCTAGTGATATAATTGATGTAACATATTTATATTTATTATTATGTAATTAAACCATATCCTGAAAAATGTCTGAGTCTTAATTCAACTTGTATAAATTTGAGTATTTCAATTGAGTTTGAGTTTTTCAATTGAATTGAATTGAATTGAATTTTCAAATGATTTTTATCAAATAAGTCCCTTGGTGAATAATTAAAGAGATAACAATATAGAATACCCTATTACATATAAAAAAATACATTTTAAAATACAAGCCATGATGATAAAGTAGCAGAAGACCTCTTAGTCTAATGTCTCTAACAGCTTGCATCAACTGGTCAAGTGCTCTTCACTACTTTGACATATTTCCTGGACACGGAATATACGAGAACTTGTTAAACTGATTTATATAGATTTCTTAGAATTAACATTTACTTTTTAAAGAAAATGAGTTTTAGTTGAATCTTTTTTATTCAAATTCAAATTCAAAATATCTTTATTCAAGTAGGCATTTACACGCACTTTTGAATCGTCAATTACATTAAATTGGTCAGTATAGTCAGTCTGTGAGTAAGCTACCACCAGCTCGGAATGCTGTTCTGCTGAGAAGAGCTGGCCAGAAACTCAACAGTTGCTCTTTTTAAATAAAATTTAACAATGTTTGACTTATAAATTATAACATCAACCCTGCAAATGAGTCAATGATCCAAGTTCCACACATTTCGATCAACCAAAAACTCTTGAATGTTATAGTAAGATTTATTTAGTAATATACCTTTAATTTTAGATTTGAAACCAAGAAAAGGAAGATCTAAGATATCTTGTGGAACCTTATTATATATGCGTACACTCAAGCCCATGAAGGATTTCTTAACTTTTTGAAGTCGAAATTTAGACGTTACGAGCCTATTTTTATTTCTTGTATTGATTGAATGTCTGTCGCTGTTTTTTTTTATAGTTATTTAAATTTTGGAGTATATATAGTAAGTTATTAAAAATGTATTGAGAAGCGACCGTAAGAATACCGATTTCTTTAAAAACTTCTCTTAGGGAGTCTCTAGCTTTTAAGTTACAAATAGCCCGTATAGCTCGTTTTTGTAAAATAAATATAGAATTAATTTCGGCAGCGCTGCCCCATAGTAAGATACCGTAAGACAATATACTATGAAAATAACTAAAATAAACGAGTCGAGCCGTATTAACGTCTGTTAATTGTCTTACTTTTTTAATTGCAAAGACGGCTGAGCTAAGTTTGCTTGCGAGTGTCGAGAGATGGGGGTTCCACTGGAGCTTTTTATCTAAAGTTAATCCTAAGAAAGTTGTCGAGTCAGTCAGTTCTAACACTTCATTGTTAAGGAATAAACTACAATCTTGACTTTTTACATTAGGAAGTGTAAATTCCATGCATTTAG
Source organism: Napeogenes sylphis (assembly GCA_959347405.1). Lineage (NCBI taxonomy): Eukaryota > Metazoa > Arthropoda > Insecta > Lepidoptera > Nymphalidae > Napeogenes > Napeogenes sylphis. The sequence goes on along the minus strand of OY365783.1, from coordinate 29,396,915 downwards.
TTTTCTTAGTATTTAATACCAAATTATTAATTTCAAACCAATGAAGAACACGTGACAGAGCACAGTTAACTTTGTCAAAATTAGCATTATTACTATGAACTTTAAAAATAAGTGAGGTATCATCAGCAAAAAGTACAATGTCACATAGTCCTTTTACTTAAAAAGGCAAATCATTAATATAAAGTAAAAATAAGAAAGGGCCTAGAATAGATCCTTGTGGAACACCCATTTTTAGGTGAGATCCAACCGATTTACAATTATTTACATCAACCGTCTGAACTCTTTGATTCAAGTAAGAGGCAATAAGATCAAGCGCAGCACTACGCACACCATAGTGATTAAGTTTGCAAAGTAATGTTTGATGGTGCACGCAATCAAAGGCTTTAGATAAATCATAAAACACTCCGATTGCATTCTGTGACTTTTCCCATGCGTCGTAAATGTGCTTAAGAAGCGCGGCACCCGCATCAGTTGTTGATTTGCCTTGGGTGAAACCATATTGTTCACTATGCATGATTTCATTGCTACAAACAAATTCTGACATTTGGTTTAGTATAATTTTTTCGAAGATTTTACTTAAAATAGGTAAAATAGAGATAGGTCTATAATTTCCGGGTTCTAGTCTATCGCCACTTTTGAACAAAGGAACTACTTTACTATTTTTCATTAAATCTGGGAAAGTACCGGTTTCAATACATTTGTTAAAAATTAAGGATAATTGTGGAGCTATATCATTTATAATACTTATTAGTAATTTTACTGACATACCCCAAAGATCACCGGTTTTTTTCATATTTAGATTTCTAAAAGTTTTAACAATTTCATATGATGTAACAGGTTTAAAAACAAAACATTTATTACTGACTCTTACGTTATTCGTCAATTCGACGATTGCATCACATGGTGAAGAATTTAAATTACGTGTGATTGTTAAAGGAATTTCGTTAAAAAATGTCTCAAAAATAGCCGCTACAGTTGAATTTGAATTTATTTCAATATTATCAATTTTTAACTTAATAGGTCCATTAGCAGCCCTATTTTTCCCAGAAACACTAGATAAAACATCCCAAGTTGCCTTTATTTTATTTTCTGAGTTTAAGATTTTATTTCTTATGTAAATCGACTTAGCTTGTATGCAAACGGTCTTAAATATTTTAGAAAAAATCCTAACTTTATTCAAGAATACCGGATCTTGATTCCATTGCCTCTCACTATATAAATCATATAACTTATCTCTACTTTTATATATTGCCACGGTAGCCCAATCACTAAATTTAAGTTTTAGGTATTTAGTCATAGTTTTTGGCTTAAAAACATTATTAAATTCTTGTAACAAAAAACCGAAAATGTTATTATATAAATTATTTGGATTATCATCGCTCATGTCTACTTTACCCACTTTTTGCTGAACAGTATTCTTAAATGTTAGGACCCGGTTTTTTTGTAATTGGTCTACAAGAAAACTATTGGGGCTTTTCACTTTCGTGATTAATTAATAGAGAAAATTTTAGACCACAGTGGTCTGAACTTAAATTCGTCATTACTGTTTCTTCATAGATGTTACAGCGACAGAACACATTATCCATACAAGTCGCGGAAATACTAGTAATACGAGTAGGTTCAAAAAAGACGTTCAATAAGTTAAAAGATTTAAACAAATTTAATAAACGTACACTAGACGAAGTTTCTTGTAATATATCTACATTGAAATCACCGCAAACAATCACGGACTTGTTTTTATGACAAAGCTTAGTTAAAATATCCTCCATTTTGTTTTCAAATTCATCAAAGTCACTAGAGGGGGGTCGGTACACGCACAAAATAATATGTTCATTGAGCTCAATGCAGGATAGTTCAATAATTCGCTCGACAGAGAGCGCCACTATGTCTGATCGAGACTTTAACACTACATCGTTACGAGCTAAGATAAGTGAGCCACCGCGAATAGCTTTCTCTCTACAGAACGAACTTGACAATTTATAATTTTCTACATTTATAATATTGTTATTCTTTGATAACCAGTGCTCTGTAATGCACAATAAACTTATGTCATATTTTTGAACAAAGAGTTCCACTTCCAATTCCTTGCCACCTAAGCCTTGTATATTTTGATGGACAATATTTAACAACTTAGGCTTTGTCTTATCCATTAGTTTAAAGTGGAACGCTTATGTTCTGTCAGTAATACCCTGGCTTACTTCGTCGATTAAGCAAGCTATGCAAAGACGCAATAGGGCCAAAAATAAATGCAAAAAGAATCCAAACGATTTAAATATTGCTGCCTATAAGAAACTGCGAAATCTCTGTAATAGGATGTGTAGAGACGCTAAGCGCCGTCATATATTTTCTTCTCTCGAGCACTTTTCTCCTTCTCAGAAGTGGAGATTTTTTAAATCACTGGGTGTGGATAAGTCCGCTGTTAATATAAATAAACAAACTGATTTAAACTTACTTAATTCTCACTTTTCTTCTCCTCCTTTTAAAATTAACAACGCTTTAAAACTTCTTACCCTTCAAAAACTGGCATCAGCCACCCCACCTATCTGTGATATTTTTAGTTTCCATGAAATTGCGGAGAGTGATGTTAGGAAGGGTATCCTGGCTATTGCAACAAAAGCAGTCGGTAATGATAATATTGGTCGAGAAATGCTTCTTCCTATCCTAGATATTATAACCCCGTTAATTACCCATATTTTAAACTTTTCTCTAATTACCACATGTTATCCTAAGGCCTGGAAATTGGCTCATATAATTCCACTTCCTAAAACTTCTAATCCTACTTCTTTTTCACAATTTCGCCCTATCTCCATTTTACCAATTTTATCCAAACTTTTGGAAGAAGGGGTATACAAACAACTTACCTCTTTCCTAACTGCCAATAACCTACTCAATCCTTTCCAATCCGGTTTCCGTTCTTTACACAGTACTACCTCTGCGTTACTGAAAGTAACCGAAGACGTTCGCCATGCCATGGACAACAAAAAACTAACCATTCTTATATTGTTAGACTTCAGCAACGCGTTCAATTCAGTTGACTTTGACGTGTTGCTAAGTATATTAAACTCTCTTAATATCTCATCTCCCGCAATCAAATGGTTTTCTTCTTATCTACGTGGGCGCCGGCAGAGAGTTTGTGTGGATGAGGACTTCTCAGACTGGACAGACATCTCTGCAGGTGTACCACAAGGCGGTGTATTATCTCCTCTTCTCTTCTCACTGTTTATTAACGAAATCTCTAAAGTCATTTCATGTCACTACCATCTCTATGCAGACGATTTGCAGCTATATCGACACACCACAATTAACGATCTGGCTACAACTATTGAAGCTCTTAATAATGACCTCAGGATGATTAAGACGTGGGCTGAGGAGTACGGCCTCCTGATTAACCCACTCAAGTCACAAGCCTTGATTGTATGTAATAAGCAATTGCGACACAAAATAATTAAGGCTGACCTACCTTCTCTGACTTATAACTCCATTTTAATACCATTCTCTGACAAAACCAAAAATCTCGGTATCATTATGGACTGTGATCTTTCATGGACAGCACAAGTTGACGAAGTTAGTAGAAAATTTCACTACTCACTACACTCTCTTAGACGGTTGCAGAATTTTCTTCCTCTGGAAACTAAAATAATGTTAGCTCAAACTCTTCTTCTACCTCTTCTGGATTACGCTGACGTCTGCTATTTGGATGCATCTGAGGAGCTGCTAAATAGACTCGAACGCCTCCAAAATTTGGCAATCCGCTTTATCTACGGATTGCGCAAATTCGATCATGTGTCAGAATTTCGCAAAAAGTTAAAGTGGCTCCCTATACGCCTTCGCCGGAATGTGCATATACTATCACTCCTTTACAATTTATTAAATAATTCCTCTCCCTCTTACTTAAGTGAACGTTTTCAAGCGCCCGTTAGTAGAACAAGACCACATCGTTCGTGTGTCACCCTAAAAACTCTAGAAGTACCTCATTTTAATACCACCTTCTATTCCAATTCTTTTACCGTTGTCGCTGCTCAACTTTGGAATTCCCTTCCGAGGGAGGTATTTCATGGAATTCATTCTCTTAGCTCTTTCAAGCTAAGACTGAAAAAGCACTACCTCTCTTCTTTATCATAAATTGTGTTATGTTTGTGTATACATGTATGTATGTATGTATCGAGATTTTATATAATATATAATGTTATGCGTATGTTTGTGTGTGTATATGCATGTATAATTATGTTTGAATATGTATATATATTTGACAGTATATGTGTAGGTATATGTATGTAGGTATATGTATGTAGGTATATGTATGTATATATATAGATATATATAGATATTATTGTGTGTATATATAACATTCTAATTCTACTATAAAGTTGAAAAACAACAGATATTATTTGTTTTTTTCTTTGTACTGTGTTTATTTTTTTATTTTTTTTGTTATGTTATTAACGTACCAGACCGCTTGCATGTTAATAAAAACTCTTTTTCGCCTAAGGATAACTGGGAGAGATCTCTTAAAGAGATAAGTTAAGCCTTTGTACACTTTTTTTTTTTCTCAATGTAAAATTTCTGTATTGTATTTTTTTTTTTTTGGTACATAAATAAATAAATAAATAAATAATACATTATTTAAAGTACATTTATTTTTCGTTATATCTGTTATAACGAAGTTTTTTAAATTAAATGCTACTAAAGTAGCAATTTGTTTTTTATAATATAAAGGCAGATACATTGTACCTTTTGTCATCCTAAACCTATTATAAATAAATTTATTTACATCAAAGTAAAAGAATGCATCACTATGACGGTATGTCAAATTATATAATGTCAAATTTAAATTATATATATATTTATTTTGTTTGTCTGAATAAGAAGATGAATATGGAAATGCACAAATTACAATTTTACAATTATTCTTATTATGTAATTTCAATAATTTTTCAATATTACTAATTATTTCAATTTTCTTAATCGACAAACCAATGTACTTATTACATACTTATTACCCAAAAAATATACCCTCGACCAAAAAAGTGTACAAAAGCTTATTTTTTTTTAAAACATCTCTACAATTTTCCCTTCCTTCTTATAACTAATTTTAGTACGATAATAATATAAGAATCTAAAATATAAATATGATACAGGTTAAAATGATCAAGACTCTTTAGCTTCTCATATTTATGTAAATAACTTTGAACCCTGGTTTTTATATAAATCTTTTGTTATGATATTTTGAATTTATGTTATATTTTTTCCAAAATTTAAATACCACTCTTGCACTCAATGTTATAATGTTTCGTATACTATATTTATTGTCACAAGGTAAACATATCACATATGTATCTTATCAAAACTACTATATTTAAAAATATATATAATAGACACAAGAAACACATAAGAATTATCCCGTGACTATCCCGTGGGAGAATATAACCTACTACCCTCTGCTTAGTATCATTAACCGCTGGATCGAAGCCAAAATATATCAAATACAATAGAATAAAGAAATAAAATATACTTTTATTTAATAATATACCTACAGATAGTTTTTATAATACATATACATTTGTGTAAATATATAAAGTTGGGATTTTGAGTTCGAAATTACGTCATTGCAAAAAATAATACTTATGAGAATATAGGCTTTAGTGACTAATAGTACAGAATTAACTTAATACCAACGCTTAATGTTTTATAATAGGTAAAGAACGACTTGAAAGTTTCTACACTTAAGTTTAAAATTAAATAAAAAAATACCTTAATGACATTAGAAGGATTCTATTATTTAAATATATTATAAGTTTTTAAATCAACAATTTAAAATCAAAATCTATTTACATATCTAGGTAGATACTTGAAATGGTTAGTTAAAATAATTTAGACAAACTATGTTAATGATATTTTAAAATAAATATAATTATATAAGTCATCCAAATACATATTTTATCCAGTTGTAATTTTTTAACAAATTTGGTAGAAATAAGTTCAAATGACTATACTTTAAAAATGAGCACTCGTTATCACTTACTGAAACTCAGATTCCATTAATAAACAAATAATAATGAAATGTTGGCAACTAATCTTGTAAAATTCAGCTTAAGGAGAATAATCTATGATAAGGTAATTTAATCCTGAAAGCGACATAGCCTAAACTGGGCATCCGAGACTTGATTTATAATTACAGACCAACCCCCAGTTTAAAGACGCACATCAATTATAAAAATATTTTTTCATTTTAAAAAGTTTTATCTAATTCCAAATATTCTGATAATAATGAACAAAGTGTTGCCAATCCTTTATTCATAATAATTATCAAATATTTTGGGAGTTTTCAGAGTAATAATAATAGCAAAAAAGTAATATTCTAAAACTTTTGCATTCGAATTAGTTATTGTACTCCCAGGTACATAAAAAATACTCATAGTATCAACGGGCAGATGACATACGATTCAAGAAAAACATTCCTATGTACAGTCTTTACTTGAATGGCGAGCTTTATTACATTTAAACTAGCCCGGAATGCCTAACGCCTGTCTAAAATCAAACCGTTAGTAATAATTTTGAAAGCAATTATACCACCCGAACGAAATGTCAGAATCACAAAATCTAATAATCTATATATTTATTACTATAATTAAAAGACAATTATAATTCCTTACGTAATTTATAATTACTGGTTCTGTTCGAAAATTGCGTGAAAAATTCAAATATTCATCTGACCTTTTTATGTTTAATTTACTAAGTTTTTTTGGTTGTATAGTCCCTAGTAAAAAAGCGAGTAAAAACACTCCGTTGCTCGTAGATTACATAAGAGGAGACTAAGGCTCCAAAAATGTGAGTACACAATATTAATGGTAATTATTACTGATCTTAACATACATTACTTACATGGTAGAAATGTTTATAAAAACTAGGGTAAATAAAGTAATTATATATATGCTGACATACTTTTGTATAATCTATAAGAGTTAACATTTATTAAAACTGTTTATTAATTATTTTTAAATATAGTAGTTTTGATAAGATACATATGTGATATGTTTACCTTGTGACAATAAATATAGTATACGAAACATTATAACATTGAGTGCAAGAGTGGTATTTAAATTTTGGAAAAAATATAACATAAATTCAAAATATCATAACAAAAGATTTATATAAAAACCAGGGTTCAAAGTTATTTACATAAATATGAGAAGCTAAAGAGTCTTGATCATTTTAACCTGTATCATATTTATATTTTAGATTCTTATATTATTATCGTACTAAAATTAGTTATAAGAAGGAAGGGAAAATTGTAGAGATGTTTTAAAAAAAAATAAGCTTTTGTACACTTTTTTGGTCGAGGGTATATTTTTTGGGTAATAAGTATGTAATAAGTACATTGGTTTGTCGATTAAGAAAATTGAAATAATTAGTAATATTGAAAAATTATTGAAATTACATAATAAGAATAATTGTAAAATTGTAATTTGTGCATTTCCATATTCATCTTCTTATTCAGACAAACAAAATAAATATATATATAATTTAAATTTGACATTATATAATTTGACATACCGTCATAGTGATGCATTCTTTTACTTTGATGTAAATAAATTTATTTATAATAGGTTTAGGATGACAAAAGGTACAATGTATCTGCCTTTATATTATAAAAAACAAATTGCTACTTTAGTAGCATTTAATTTAAAAAACTTCGTTATAACAGATATAACGAAAAATAAATGTACTTTAAATAATGTATTATTTATTTATTTATTTATTTATGTACCAAAAAAAAAAAAAATACAATACAGAAATTTTACATTGAGAAAAAAAAAAAGTGTACAAAGGCTTAACTTATCTCTTTAAGAGATCTCTCCCAGTTATCCTTAGGCGAAAAAGAGTTTTTATTAACATGCAAGCGGTCTGGTACGTTAATAACATAACAAAAAAAATAAAAAAATAAACACAGTACAAAGAAAAAAACAAATAATATCTGTTGTTTTTCAACTTTATAGTAGAATTAGAATGTTATATATACACACAATAATATCTATATATATCTATATATATACATACATATACCTACATACATATACCTACATACATATACCTACACATATACTGTCAAATATATATACATATTCAAACATAATTATACATGCATATACACACACAAACATACGCATAACATTATATATTATATAAAATCTCGATACATACATACATACATGTATACACAAACATAACACAATTTATGATAAAGAAGAGAGGTAGTGCTTTTTCAGTCTTAGCTTGAAAGAGCTAAGAGAATGAATTCCATGAAATACCTCCCTCGGAAGGGAATTCCAAAGTTGAGCAGCGACAACGGTAAAAGAATTGGAATAGAAGGTGGTATTAAAATGAGGTACTTCTAGAGTTTTTAGGGTGACACACGAACGATGTGGTCTTGTTCTACTAACGGGCGCTTGAAAACGTTCACTTAAGTAAGAGGGAGAGGAATTATTTAATAAATTGTAAAGGAGTGATAGTATATGCACATTCCGGCGAAGGCGTATAGGGAGCCACTTTAACTTTTTGCGAAATTCTGACACATGATCGAATTTGCGCAATCCGTAGATAAAGCGGATTGCCAAATTTTGGAGGCGTTCGAGTCTATTTAGCAGCTCCTCAGATGCATCCAAATAGCAGACGTCAGCGTAATCCAGAAGAGGTAGAAGAAGAGTTTGAGCTAACATTATTTTAGTTTCCAGAGGAAGAAAATTCTGCAACCGTCTAAGAGAGTGTAGTGAGTAGTGAAATTTTCTACTAACTTCGTCAACTTGTGCTGTCCATGAAAGATCACAGTCCATAATGATACCGAGATTTTTGGTTTTGTCAGAGAATGGTATTAAAATGGAGTTATAAGTCAGAGAAGGTAGGTCAGCCTTAATTATTTTGTGTCGCAATTGCTTATTACATACAATCAAGGCTTGTGACTTGAGTGGGTTAATCAGGAGGCCGTACTCCTCAGCCCACGTCTTAATCATCCTGAGGTCATTATTAAGAGCTTCAATAGTTGTAGCCAGATCGTTAATTGTGGTGTGTCGATATAGCTGCAAATCGTCTGCATAGAGATGGTAGTGACATGAAATGACTTTAGAGATTTCGTTAATAAACAGTGAGAAGAGAAGAGGAGATAATACACCGCCTTGTGGTACACCTGCAGAGATGTCTGTCCAGTCTGAGAAGTCCTCATCCACACAAACTCTCTGCCGGCGCCCACGTAGATAAGAAGAAAACCATTTGATTGCGGGAGATGAGATATTAAGAGAGTTTAATATACTTAGCAACACGTCAAAGTCAACTGAATTGAACGCGTTGCTGAAGTCTAACAATATAAGAATGGTTAGTTTTTTGTTGTCCATGGCATGGCGAACGTCTTCGGTTACTTTCAGTAACGCAGAGGTAGTACTGTGTAAAGAACGGAAACCGGATTGGAAAGGATTGAGTAGGTTATTGGCAGTTAGGAAAGAGGTAAGTTGTTTGTATACCCCTTCTTCCAAAAGTTTGGATAAAATTGGTAAAATGGAGATAGGGCGAAATTGTGAAAAAGAAGTAGGATTAGAAGTTTTAGGAAGTGGAATTATATGAGCCAATTTCCAGGCCTTAGGATAACATGTGGTAATTAGAGAAAAGTTTAAAATATGGGTAATTAACGGGGTTATAATATCTAGGATAGGAAGAAGCATTTCTCGACCAATATTATCATTACCGACTGCTTTTGTTGCAATAGCCAGGATACCCTTCCTAACATCACTCTCCGCAATTTCATGGAAACTAAAAATATCACAGATAGGTGGGGTGGCTGATGCCAGTTTTTGAAGGGTAAGAAGTTTTAAAGCGTTGTTAATTTTAAAAGGAGGAGAAGAAAAGTGAGAATTAAGTAAGTTTAAATCAGTTTGTTTATTTATATTAACAGCGGACTTACCCACACCCAGTGATTTAAAAAATCTCCACTTCTGAGAAGGAGAAAAGTGCTCGAGAGAAGAAAATATATGACGGCGCTTAGCGTCTCTACACATCCTATTACAGAGATTTCGCAGTTTCTTATAGGCAGCAATATTTAAATCGTTTGGATTCTTTTTGCATTTATTTTTGGCCCTATTGCGTCTTTGCATAGCTTGCTTAATCGACGAAGTAAGCCAGGGTATTACTGACAGAACATAAGCGTTCCACTTTAAACTAATGGATAAGACAAAGCCTAAGTTGTTAAATATTGTCCATCAAAATATACAAGGCTTAGGTGGCAAGGAATTGGAAGTGGAACTCTTTGTTCAAAAATATGACATAAGTTTATTGTGCATTACAGAGCACTGGTTATCAAAGAATAACAATATTATAAATGTAGAAAATTATAAATTGTCAAGTTCGTTCTGTAGAGAGAAAGCTATTCGCGGTGGCTCACTTATCTTAGCTCGTAACGATGTAGTGTTAAAGTCTCGATCAGACATAGTGGCGCTCTCTGTCGAGCGAATTATTGAACTATCCTGCATTGAGCTCAATGAACATATTATTTTGTGCGTGTACCGACCCCCCTCTAGTGACTTTGATGAATTTGAAAACAAAATGGAGGATATTTTAACTAAGCTTTGTCATAAAAACAAGTCCGTGATTGTTTGCGGTGATTTCAATGTAGATATATTACAAGAAACTTCGTCTAGTGTACGTTTATTAAATTTGTTTAAATCTTTTAACTTATTGAACGTCTTTTTTGAACCTACTCGTATTACTAGTATTTCCGCGACTTGTATGGATAATGTGTTCTGTCGCTGTAACATCTATGAAGAAACAGTAATGACGAATTTAAGTTCAGACCACTGTGGTCTAAAATTTTCTCTATTAATTAATCACGAAAGTGAAAAGCCCCAATAGTTTTCTTGTAGACCAATTACAAAAAAACCGGGTCCTAACATTTAAGAATACTGTTCAGCAAAAAGTGGGTAAAGTAGACATGAGCGATGATAATCCAAATAATTTATATAATAACATTTTCGGTTTTTTGTTACAAGAATTTAATAATGTTTTTAAGCCAAAAACTATGACTAAATACCTAAAACTTAAATTTAGTGATTGGGCTACCGTGGCAATATATAAAAGTAGAGATAAGTTATATGATTTATATAGTGAGAGGCAATGGAATCAAGATCCGGTATTCTTGAATAAAGTTAGGATTTTTTCTAAAATATTTAAGACCGTTTGCATACAAGCTAAGTCGATTTACATAAGAAATAAAATCTTAAACTCAGAAAATAAAATAAAGGCAACTTGGGATGTTTTATCTAGTGTTTCTGGGAAAAATAGGGCTGCTAATGGACCTATTAAGTTAAAAATTGATAATATTGAAATAAATTCAAATTCAACTGTAGCGGCTATTTTTGAGACATTTTTTAACGAAATTCCTTTAACAATCACACGTAATTTAAATTCTTCACCATGTGATGCAATCGTCGAATTGACGAATAACGTAAGAGTCAGTAATAAATGTTTTGTTTTTAAACCTGTTACATCATATGAAATTGTTAAAACTTTTAGAAATCTAAATATGAAAAAAACCGGTGATCTTTGGGGTATGTCAGTAAAATTACTAATAAGTATTATAAATGATATAGCTCCACAATTATCCTTAATTTTTAACAAATGTATTGAAACCGGTACTTTCCCAGATTTAATGAAAAATAGTAAAGTAGTTCCTTTGTTCAAAAGTGGCGATAGACTAGAACCCGGAAATTATAGACCTATCTCTATTTTACCTATTTTAAGTAAAATCTTCGAAAAAATTATACTAAACCAAATGTCAGAATTTGTTTGTAGCAATGAAATCATGCATAGTGAACAATATGGTTTCACCCAAGGCAAATCAACAACTGATGCGGGTGCCGCGCTTCTTAAGCACATTTACGACGCATGGGAAAAGTCACAGAATGCAATCGGAGTGTTTTATGATTTATCTAAAGCCTTTGATTGCGTGCACCATCAAACATTACTTTGCAAACTTAATCACTATGGTGTGCGTAGTGCTGCGCTTGATCTTATTGCCTCTTACTTGAATCAAAGAGTTCAGACGGTTGATGTAAATAATTGTAAATCGGTTGGATCTCACCTAAAAATGGGTGTTCCACAAGGATCTATTCTAGGCCCTTTCTTATTTTTACTTTATATTAATGATTTGCCTTTTTAAGTAAAAGGACTATGTGACATTGTACTTTTTGCTGATGATACCTCACTTATTTTTAAAGTTCATAGTAATAATGCTAATTTTGACAAAGTTAACTGTGCTCTGTCACGTGTTCTTCATTGGTTTGAAATTAATAATTTGGTATTAAATACTAAGAAAACTAAATGCATGGAATTTACACTTCCTAATGTAAAAAGTCAAGATTGTAGTTTATTCCTTAACAATGAAGTGTTAGAACTGACTGACTCGACAACTTTCTTAGGATTAACTTTAGATAAAAAGCTCCAGTGGAACCCCCATCTCTCGACACTCGCAAGCAAACTTAGCTCAGCCGTCTTTGCAATTAAAAAAGTAAGACAATTAACAGACGTTAATACGGCTCGACTCGTTTATTTTAGTTATTTTCATAGTATATTGTCTTACGGTATCTTACTATGGGGCAGCGCTGCCGAAATTAATTCTATATTTATTTTACAAAAACGAGCTATACGGGCTATTTGTAACTTAAAAGCTAGAGACTCCCTAAGAGAAGTTTTTAAAGAAATCGGTATTCTTACGGTCGCTTCTCAATACATTTTTAATAACTTACTATATATACTCCAAAATTTAAATAACTATAAAAAAAAACAGCGACAGACATTCAATCAATACAAGAAATAAAAATAGGCTCGTAACGTCTAAATTTCGACTTCAAAAAGTTAAGAAATCCTTCATGGGCTTGAGTGTACGCATATATAATAAGGTTCCACAAGATATCTTAGATCTTCCTTTTCTTGGTTTCAAATCTAAAATTAAAGGTATATTACTAAATAAATCTTACTATAACATTCAAGAGTTTTTGGTTGATCGAAATGTGTGGAACTTGGATCATTGACTCATTTGCAGGGTTGATGTTATAATTTATAAGTCAAACATTGTTAAATTTTATTTAAAAAGAGCAACTGTTGAGTTTCTGGCCAGCTCTTCTCAGCAGAACAGCATTCCGAGCTGGTGGTAGCTTACTCACAGACTGACTATACTGACCAATTTAATGTAATTGACGATTCAAAAGTGCGTGTAAATGCCTACTTGAATAAAGATATTTTGAATTTGAATTTGAATAAAAAAGATTCAACTAAAACTCATTTTCTTTAAAAAGTAAATGTTAATTCTAAGAAATCTATATAAATCAGTTTAACAAGTTCTCGTATATTCCGTGTCCAGGAAATATGTCAAAGTAGTGAAGAGCACTTGACCAGTTGATGCAAGCTGTTAGAGACATTAGACTAAGAGGTCTTCTGCTACTTTATCATCATGGCTTGTATTTTAAAATGTATTTTTTTATATGTAATAGGGTATTCTATATTGTTATCTCTTTAATTATTCACCAAGGGACTTATTTGATAAAAATCATTTGAAAATTCAATTCAATTCAATTCAATTGAAAAACTCAAACTCAATTGAAATACTCAAATTTATACAAGTTGAATTAAGACTCAGACATTTTTCAGGATATGGTTTAATTACATAATAATAAATATAAATATGTTACATCAATTATATCACTAGGAATATTCCGAAACCATTTAATATTACTAAAATTAAGTTACAATATAGTGAAAATGTCTGTTAAAATTCTAGGCAAATATCTCGAAAACGAAGCGAAAATGAAATCCTTCGAGTAACTTACCTAACATTCTTTAAAAATTAAGAATTAGTAAGATAGATCTCCAAAACATCAAATTTAATATATAACTGTGAAAACAGCCTTACAGTGTTATGATATTAATTTCAAAACAACTATTAAAACAGCAAGGCAGTTAAGTGTCGAGGTACTTGAGAAAAGCAGGATATTTATACAGGGTTATTTGTAATAAGTTGGCCACCTCTTATAGGCAGTGTCTCTACATCAATCCCAATAATATTTGTACTACGGCTTTTTAAAATTAATTATATGTGTGCATTTGTATTGTTTGTGTATGTATATTTGAAAAGTACAATCATTTTTACAAATGCATACAGTGTAATGTAAAATCAGTTTTTTTTTGTAATAAATGTATAAAAATAGACTCATATGTTTTGAAAATAAACCTGTCATTTGATTTTTCTTCATTTATTTTATGGATCTTTAGAGATCTAAAAATATGCATTAAATATATTTTTCAGTATTTTTTGACGAGCGAGGTAGCTCATAACTAGACGTATGTAAAACGTAACAATTTGAGACGCACATCAAGAAGTATGTAATAGGCAGAAATTATAAAATTGTCGTCTATAAAATTATTTTATATGATCGTTAAAGTTAGTTTAAGACTACGAAATATATAACTAAAGAAATAATGTCTTAAACACAGTAAGTTTAACTTTTTTTTTTCATAAGGTTTACTATCAGTTCTCTTCATGTTAGCTATAAACTGAGTATAAACAATACGTGGTTTTCTGAGGAACAAGTGACCCAGCCAAAAAGAAAATCAAATACTTTTAAAGCACAGTCTGCTAATTTCAAAAAAACAGAGTGAACTTAAATACACTTTTTTAGATAAAAAAAACGATTATATCAATATTATAGAAAAAAAACCAACAACATTCAATATCAAAAGTTTTAAAGTTATGTGATCTTAAAAATAAAACTGGCGCTTTTGCATAAAGAACAATATCCTACTGTTTTTCCCTGTTATATCCTATTTATTTTAAAATTCTCTAAACAATCTATACCTTCCTGGGTTCACTAATTAAAAGCTAAATAATAATAACCAATAATTTATTTTTTCATTTATCTAGAGCGCAAGTTATATTTTTATTTAATTATACTGTCATAATACCAAGTCAAATCAAAATATAAATTCTCAATTTAAAAGCTTATAAGCTTTTTTTTGTTTGAAAAACCAGTTTGGCAGTACAATTTTTTCGCCGCAATTTATTGAAAAAACACAAAAGTTTCAGTTTGGTTTTGATTCTAGTTTTAAAATCATAACTTTTTAACTTTTGATATTGAATGTTTTTGTTAGAAGTACTTTTTTCTAAGTAATATTCATAAACTCGTTACTAGAGTTACTTTATAACGATATAATTTTGAAGTGAAACTTCTTTATCGGGGTTGGAAAAAAATTGAGTGTAACATTTTTTTGTTACGCGTCACATTTTTCCGTTACACGCCATCTTTTTTGAAGTGAAACTTCTTTATCGAGAGATGGGATAAAATTTTATAGCAATGTCAAAAAATTATGACGTTTTTCTGCTACGCGCCATCTTTATATAACGATATAATTGATTCACTAACTATTATAGTGTAGATATATTTTATTTACAAAAAGAAACTATCGACACGAATATTAACTGAAAATAGAAGAAAGTAACTTTTCTTAATTACCTCGATTCTTAACTGACGAATTGTTTGAAAGTATCTTTTGAAATTAATATCACAAAACTTTTAGAACTGACTTTATACGTAGATAGCAAATTAAATGTCTTAGAGAACTAACTTACTGATCTTTGATTTATAAAGAATGTTACTTAAAGAATTTGAATATAATCTCCGTGTTTATTTTCTTGAAAGAAAAAGTTATTTCTTAAATAAAATAGGTAGATTATATTCTTTATTGCACTCCAAATACCAAATAAAAAAAACATAAATAATAAAGTATATTTGTATACCTTACCAATACTATAACCAATTTTCCATAATTTTTGTAGTGGCATCTTTTCAATGTTTACCTATACTGCAAAGTTAGAAACATTGGTTAGGATTTTCGAAAGAAACCTAATAGATGTCACCACCGTCCCCATAAAGACGATCCCATATAGAATGCTTAATTCACCGATACGGTAGCTCAGCTGGTAGAGCAACGGGACGGTTTCCTAGTAGTCGTGGGTTCGAATCCCTGCCCGTATCGGTTTATTTTACATTCTATATTTATATAAATTTAAGTAAACTTAACATGGCCACACATGTTTATAAATATTTTCAAACAAGTAAATTATAGATTCTTTTTAACTATTCTTGGTGGTAGACCATAACATCCGGTCGCCGGCAAAGTTACCACCCATCGGGCAGAGTCGTGCTGCAAAGCGACCTAGTCGTGTTCCGGCACGTTGCTCGATGAAGCCGTTTATGGGAAATGGGTCTGAATAGTTGCGGTGCGTTGGCGAACCGGTTTGACGTCGGGTTGGTGTTTGTTTTGTCGGGTGTCTAGTCGAGGAGGGTAGCGGGATCCGAAGCGACGGCTTTCCGCTGGCCGCCCGCAGATAGTTGGGGGCCCAATTAGTGGGTTAGCCACTCACGAAAGGCTGCCCCGCCAGCTGCGAAAAATCCCAGGGTGGCTCCATCGTGCTGGTTGGCGACCAGACGAGGAGGCCCGATGGCGATCCCTGGGGGGGTTCGGGCGTCCCCGCAGTCTCCAGACTAGCCTCCCAGTGGCAAGACATCACCAATTTCGACGTCGGGTTCGATATGTACCGCCTCGTTCAACTGCCATTTCCCATCCCTATTCACTTATATATTTATTTTTTTTATGAAAAAGTTTAAAAAAGGGAACAAGTTAAAGCAGCGGTTGCACTCCTCCTCATATAAAGTGCACCTCACTAATATAAGGGGTTTGCACTCAAATCTTTTAGCTGTCCACCACCACCTGGAGACAGAGCAGCCGCACTTGCTCTTTTTGACGGAGACGCAGATACAATGTCCTTTGAGCGCTGCATACTTGGATTATCCCGGTTACTCGTTAGAGCACAACTTTCGCTCACGGGCCGGAGTCAGTGTGTATGCGCGGAACGACCTCTGTATTCAGCGTCTCCGTCACCTTGAAGACCCCACTTTTTCTTCCCTATGGGTTTTAGTGGACACAGGAAACGAAAAAATCCTGTATTCCTGTGTCTACCGTTCGCACAGCGGTGACCAGGAGACAACTCGTTTATTTGAGTATCTCAGTGAGGCTGCAGATATGGCTCTGTATCAGTACCCTTCGGCGCAGCTCGTCTTTCTGGGGGACTTTAATGCCTGTCATCAGGACTGGCTGTTCCCGTACCAGAAGACCGACCATGCTGGAAGAGAAGCGCGGAACTTTGCGTTGTCCTTGGACCTCTTTCAGCTGGTGAGGCAAGCGACAAGGGTACCAGATGTGGTAGGCCATACAGCCAATTGCCTGGACCTTCTGCTGACAACTGATCCGGACAGGTATCGTGTAGAGGTCACGTCCCCCTTGGGAACCTCCGATCACTGTCTGGTGAAATCTGTATTTACATATTCCCCACCAGCTTTCGAACCACATGGTGTTAGGCGAGTATGGAAATACAAGTCAGCAGAATGGGATGAGATGCGGCACTTTTTTGCGTCTTATCCTTGGCGGCAGGTCTGCTTCTCTTCTTTGGATCCGTCGAGTTGCGCGGATGCTATAACTGATGTGGTGCATCAGGCAATGGAGTATTTTATTCCTTTTGCTGACGTACCCATCGGTGGCAAAGCTCGCCCATGGTTTAATGCCGAATGTCGTCATGCACATGACCGAAAACATTCGGCATACCTTATTTGGGCTGATGCTCGAAGCCGCAAAACTCCGGATGTAAGTATAAAGAAGAGAGCCTTTAACCAAGCTGCCAAGTCCTACAAAAAGGCATTGCGGAGGGCTCGTCTCGATCGAATCGCTAAGAATGGCGAAAAGCTCTCTGCCAGACCAACTGGCAGTCGAGCTTTCTGGTCTCTTGCGAAAGCGATCGAGTCGAATTTCTGCCAGCTCTCACTGCCTGCTCTGCTGAAGCCGGATGGATCCCTGGCCCACACAGCAACAGAGAAAGCGAATGTATTTGCTTCTCTGTTTGCTGATAATTCGCATCTAGACACTGGCAATGCTTCTCCAGCACATCTTCCTCACTGCGGTATTTCGATGCCTGAAATCCGCATCACTAACAAAGAGGTATGGAGAACCTTGTGTCGTTTAGATGTGGATAAAGCCAGTGGTCCTGATGGTATACCAGCCATTCTGCTCAAGACATGCGCAGCTGAGTTGTCTCCTGTACTGACACGTCTGTATCGTCTCTCTTTCATGACTGGAATAGTGCCGAAATCCTGGAAGCTTGCTAATGTGCAACCCGTGCCCAAAAAAGGCAGCCGTGCCCAAAAAAGGCAGCCGTGCCGACCCTGTCAATTACAGACCGATTTCAATCACCTCCATACTCTGCAAGATTATGGAGCGTGTATTGAACTCGCGCCTACTAGCATACCTAGAAGGTAACGATCTCCTCAGTGACCGACAATACGGGTTTCGCCGTTATAGGTCTACTGGGGACCTCCTAGTGTATGCTACACACATTTTAGGCGAGGCCATCGAGAAGAACGGAGAAGCGGTCGCCGTCTCTCTGGACGTCTCGAGGGCATTTGACAGGGTCTGGCATGCGAGCCTTATATGCAATCTTTCAGCGTACGGTATATCTCCTGGTCTGATCGGCTGGGTAACGGACTTTCTGAGCCACAGATCTCTCCGAGTAGTTGTCGACGGGTGTTCCTCGGAACCCTTGACAATAAATGCCGGAGTGCCTCAGGGGTCCGTTCTTTCTGCAACTCTGTTTCTGCTGCACATTAATGATCTGTTGAAGCCCGGTATCTATGAGTATGCAGACGACAGCACAGTTGTAGAAAGATATCTGCCGAGTACTCGGGCTAGTCGAGATCAAGTACAGTCTGAAAGAGAAGCCATGGTGCAACGTTTGAATGACAAACTTCAGGCAGTCTCCGCATGGAGCAATGCCAATCTTGTCAAGTTCAACGCCACCAAAACGCAGACGTGTCTGTTCACTGCCAAAAAGAGCCCTTTCACCTTGGCTCCTACTTTCCAGAATGTATCCTTGGAATACAGTGACAGGCTTCAGTTGTTAGGCTTAGAGATTTCCTCGAACCTCAACTTTGGTCGGTTCATTGAGTCCAGAGCAAGAGCAGCAGCAGCAAAGCTTGCCGTTCTTGCGAAGGTTCGGCAGTACTTTACACCGGGACAGCTTCTTGTTTTATACAAAGCACAGATCCGGTCGTGTGTAGAGTACTGTGGACACATATTTGCTGGTGCCGCAAAGTCTCATCTTGCGGTTCTGGACTCAATTGAGAGGCGAGCAAAGAGGCTTATCGGCGATACCGAATTGGTCGAAGCCGACCTCCATAGCCTTGAACACAGGCGTAAAATTGCTAGCCTCTCAGTATTCTATAGGATACATTTTGGTGAGTGTGCTCAGGAACTACACGACTTAGTTCCCCCGTCCCCCTTCCATCACCGGACGTCCCGACGCACGGCAGGTATCCATCCTTTTGTTGTGGACATTCCACCTGTCCGAACGAAGCGCTTTGCTTCCTCATTTTTAGTGCGCACAGCGAAGGACTGGAACAATTTGCCTGCGTCGGTATTTCCGGCCAAATATAATGTGGGTGTCTTCAAGAGAAGAGTGAATAGGTTGCTAGGGCAATGCGCCTTACCATCTAAGACTACATTCCACTTACCATCAGGTGGAATGTAGTCAAGCATTGCCCTAGATTGTATAAAAAAAAAAAAAAAAAAAAAAGATAGGTGCAAATGGTAGCCTTATCTCTAATAGCGTTTTTTTTTCAATACAACCTTGGTTAGACAGCGGAAAAAATATATAAAAATAAGTATGTAATATATTTAAATGTTAATATGTGTTAAAGAATTAATTAAAATAAAACATTTGCCTGTTTAAAATAAATATGACATACATATTTAAGTTACTATACACACACACACGTCATGGATTATACTAATTTTATTTTAAACAGTACATAGTTGAAATGTAAATATATTAAAATAATAAAATAAATAAGATTTAAGTTGTTAAATTAATTTGATATCTTGATTTTAATTTAAAATGACAGTCTTTATGAAATTGTAATAAGTCCTATTTTTAACTCTACTACAAAAGAAAAGACCCTGTAAAAGGAGGAAAAAGACACTGCAAATTTTCTTTTTCACCGTTTTATTCACTGTAAAATTCAACAAAGAATTTTGCTTTATTTTTATTAAGTATTAAAATTAAAATAGTTTCGAAATATTCTGTATTATATAAGTTGTGTATAAATGTTTAATGTATAAATTTTTTAAACTTATCCTGTACTTACTTCAGTAATAAATTCAACTCTTAAGGCATTATATCTAAATAATAGTTATAGCTGTGTGTACCCAAATATTATTAGGTATTATACAGTTAAAATAATTAAATAATCTGTAATTTCTTCCCATAAGTACATGTTAATCATCCTAGGATGATATGTTTCGAAATTTCTTTCTACTTCTAGCTATTGCAGTATTTAACACAAATTCAAAAATCTTTATTAAAAATATTTTATATAAAACATTTTTTCTTTAACAAAACCACCACCAGCTCGATCCATAATTTCCAGAGACCTTTGAAGAGCTAGCGACAAAAAAGCTATAATATAAAGCTAGAATATTAATTTTCCGAAATCATTTAAATTTACTTATAGATTATTTGACATTAAATTAAGTTATAAATCAGAGCAAAGAGTAATTCTGATCACTACTTAATATAATATAATGGGAAATAGCTTATATCTTTAAATATGTAAAATTTACATGAAAGACAAAGAAAATAACCTTAATAGAGAGAGATGAACTTCAACTGAATTAATGAACTGGGTCTGTATGAAAAAAAAAACAAGGACTATAATGTTTTTAATATATAAAATCCAGAACAAGATCTTAAATTATTGACAGAATAGGAATGCCAGTTACTTTTAACCGTTTCATAGTTTTTATGTGTGTAAATATCCTACTAATTAATAAAATAAATATTCTATAAAAGTGCTTACTTTGCTTTACCAGAAGAACCCCTTTTCCGAAAAGCTGCTGAATTGCAAATCCAAAAAATATAAAAGAGAACCTGTAAGGATGTTAAATCTACGGGAAATTAACGAAAAAGGGAGATCCTGAGCTAAGGCTAAGAAATGTACAGATTGTAGTAAGTACTGTTTTAAACTCAAAATCTATTTAATCTTCTAAAATATACGTGTAATATATATTATATTAAAATTTTAATTGGATTTAAATTATTACATTGTGTTCAGTTAAAATAAACTTGCTCTGGTATTTTTTTAAATTCGTATATCCGAAAACTGGTTCATTTCATGTTAATTCTTGTAATATGATTTTATTTAGAGATAATTAATATACTATATCTACTGTAGTTATTAAATATGTAAAATTTAATTGTTGAATTACATATATATATATATATATATATATATATATATATATATACTAACTATAGTACTAGACTAACTCTTTCCATTGACTGTGCCCAGTTCGTTACAAAAATTTATAACACGTTTAAAATGGTCTAATCTCTGAAAGTTGTATAATTATTCATTTATAATTATTTATTAATTTTGCTTTTTCCGATTTCACGTATGTACGCTTTTACACTAATATAACATATGTGGCATAGATAAGCCCTAGCTAAATGGCTAGAATCGTTTAGAATTGGACTAAAACCTAAAAGTGGTATCCATATGAGATCGGTGCAAAGTTTAATTACTACCTTACGATGCTATTCTAGATAGGTAGCTTAAGTAAGAGCATTTCTCTTTGGTTTGATTGCCTAGTTTCCTAAATATTGGCCTTAAGTTAAACCAAAGTCCAAACAAATAAATATTTTCACAATTAATTATTTCCTTGAAAAGGATTATCTATTTTTGCATTACAATAGAATCCATACAAGATAATCCAGCGTGTAAGAGGTTCAGGTGTTTCCACATCTGGTAGATATCACCTGTAGAAATATATTATTGTGATTAAACATTTTGCAAGTATCTTTTTATAATATTATATTTTTATTCATTTCGAGAAATTGTAATTTCTTATAATGCTTAGTTTTTAAAATTATATTTTAAAATTGCCTAAATTATATAGTAGGTAATATAGGTAATATAATATTTCGTTATTTGTTATTATGGCCTGTACATTGCTGAAATGATTTGTCATGACAAAATACAAATTAATAACAAAAAACTTCTCTGGGAACAATATTTTTTTGTTAGTGTTTCCGTTTTTCTATAGCTTTGTGATTTAAATATATGTGTAAGAAATAATTGTAGTTTTACACTGGGAGTAAATAGTTTTTTCTTAATTTAAAATGTATGAGATTTAAATGAAATAAAAACCGATACGGGCAACCTCTGGGAAACTGTCTCATAGCTCTACTAATTGAGCTACCTTGTCGCTAACCTTACTTTAGAAAATAAAGCATCGTAAATGATCGTCTTTATAAAGTTTACGTTATAATTGTGATTACGTTAAATGTAGTTTCATTAAGAAATTTAACTAAGTTAACTAAGGTTTTAAAAATTGTGATTAAGATATAAGTTATGGACGTTATGTTAGCGAAAACCACAAACCTATTTGTTTGCTTATTTCTACTTAATTCCATTTAATATATTTAAGTCTAGGCTATAAATAATTAAATAATTAATCTCTATTGAATAACAAATTAAAATCTCCAATGAGTTGAGAAAAGTATAGTTTGAAATTATCTATAAACACGTTAAGCTTATTTAAATTTTAATAAATATACAATGAAAGATAAACCGACAGGTAATGCAATTCACGGCATTAATGTCTATCATACGATAATTAATTATCGTACGCTTAATTGGTAGAGCTAACGGAACCGTCACAGTGAGTGAGAAAGCGATCCCGTGGCGTCCCACTAAGGTGATGAGGTCAACCGTTGGTTTTTTAGTGGGTAGCCTTAAAAATGGCAGCGTCTTCTATGCTGCCGGGTAGTCCCACATATCTCCTCGGCCATCAACTTCCTGGCCGTAGGGATGATGCGTTACGCATTTTTCCAACGATTTAAAAAAAAAAAAAAAAACAGCTAACGGAATAGTTTCCAAGAGGTCGTGGGTTCGGATTTCACATGTTTAGGAATGTTAAAGTTATTTTGATTTAAATTTATGAAAAACGTTAACTATGACTAGACGTTTTTTATATAATTTATTATTAAGTTATTTGAATCGGACATAGTTTGTTACGTATTCTTTATTATCTTTGTTTTTTTTGTAATAATTGATTGCTTGATTGATAGATGTAATCAATCATTATACAAAATATAATTGTTGGTTTAAAAATATATACCTACTTTGATTTAATAAACGGTTCTAGAATTTTTCAAATACTCTATATTGTCACAATTCAATAATATCCATATATTGCATTTTTTTTTTTTTTTTATTTTTTTATACAATCTAGGGCAATGCTTGACTACATTCCACCTGATGGTAAGTGGAATGTAGTCTTAGATGGTAAGGCGCATTGCCCTAGCAACCTATTCACTCTTCTCTTGAAGACACCCACATTATATTTGGCCGGAAATACCGACGCAGGCAAATTGTTCCAGTCCTTCGCTGTGCGCACTAAAAATGAGGAAGCAAAGCGCTTCGTTCGGACAGGTGGAATGTCCACAACAAAAGGATGGATACCTGCCGTGCGTCGGGACGTCCGGTGATGGAAGGGGGACGGGGGAACTAAGTCGTGTAGTTCCTGAGCACACTCACCAAAATGTATCCTATAGAATACTGAGAGGCTAGCAATTTTACGCCTGTGTTCAAGGCTATGGAGGTCGGCTTCGACCAATTCGGTATCGCCGATAAGCCTCTTTGCTCGCCTCTCAATTGAGTCCAGAACCGCAAGATGAGACTTTGCGGCACCAGCAAATATGTGTCCACAGTACTCTACACACGACCGGATCTGTGCTTTGTATAAAACAAGAAGCTGTCCCGGTGTAAAGTACTGCCGAACCTTCGCAAGAACGGCAAGCTTTGCTGCTGCTGCTCTTGCTCTGGACTCAATGAACCGACCAAAGTTGAGGTTCGAGGAAATCTCTAAGCCTAACAACTGAAGCCTGTCACTGTATTCCAAGGATACATTCTGGAAAGTAGGAGCCAAGGTGAAAGGGCTCTTTTTGGCAGTGAACAGACACGTCTGCGTTTTGGTGGCGTTGAACTTGACAAGATTGGCATTGCTCCATGCGGAGACTGCCTGAAGTTTGTCATTCAAACGTTGCACCATGGCTTCTCTTTCAGACTGTACTTGATCTCGACTAGCCCGAGTACTCGGCAGATATCTTTCTACAACTGTGCTGTCGTCTGCATACCCATAGATACCGGGCTTCAACAGATCATTAATGTGCAGCAGAAACAGAGTTGCAGAAAGAACGGACCCCTGAGGCACTCCGGCATTTATTGTCAAGGGTTCCGAGGAACACCCGTCGACAACTACTCGGAGAGATCTGTGGCTCAGAAAGTCCGTTACCCAGCCGATCAGACCAGGAGATATACCGTACGCTGAAAGATTGCATATAAGGCTCGCATGCCAGACCCTGTCAAATGCCCTCGAGACGTCCAGAGAGACGGCGACCGCTTCTCCGTTCTTCTCGATGGCCTCGCCTAAAATGTGTGTAGCATACACTAGGAGGTCCCCAGTAGACCTATTACGGCGAAACCCGTATTGTCGGTCACTGAGGAGATCGTTACCTTCTAGGTATGCTAGTAGGCGCGAGTTCAATACACGCTCCATAATCTTGCAGAGTATGGAGGTGATTGAAATCGGTCTGTAATTGACAGGGTCGGCACGGCTGCCTTTTTTGGGCACGGGTTGCACATTAGCAAGCTTCCAGGATTTCGGCACTATTCCAGTCATGAAAGAGAGACGATACAGACGTGTCAGTACAGGAGACAACTCAGCTGCGCATGTCTTGAGCAGAATGGCTGGTATACCATCAGGACCACTGGCTTTATCCACATCTAAACGACACAAGGTTCTCCATACCTCTTTGTTAGTGATGCGGATTTCAGGCATCGAAATACCGCAGTGAGGAAGATGTGCTGGAGAAGCATTGCCAGTGTCTAGATGCGAATTATCAGCAAACAGAGAAGCAAATACATTCGCTTTCTCTGTTGCTGTGTGGGCCAGGGATCCATCCGGCTTCAGCAGAGCAGGCAGTGAGGGCTGGCAGAAATTCGACTCGATCGCTTTCGCAAGAGACCAGAAAGCTCGACTGCCAGTTGGTCTGGCAGAGAGCTTTTCGCCATTCTTAGCGATTCGATCGAGACGAGCCCTCCGCAATGCCTTTTTGTAGGACTTGGCAGCTTGGTTAAAGGCTCTCTTCTTTATACTTACATCCGGAGTTTTGCGGCTTCGAGCATCAGCCCAAATAAGGTATGCCGAATGTTTTCGGTCATGTGCATGACGACATTCGGCATTAAACCATGGGCGAGCTTTGCCACCGATGGGTACGTCAGCAAAAGGAATAAAATACTCCATTGCCTGATGCACCACATCAGTTATAGCATCCGCGCAACTCGACGGATCCAAAGAAGAGAAGCAGACCTGCCGCCAAGGATAAGACGCTAAAAAGTGCCGCATCTCATCCCATTCTGCTGACTTGTATTTCCATACTCGCCTAACACCATGTGGTTCGAAAGCTGGTGGGGAATATGTAAATACAGATTTCACCAGACAGTGATCGGAGGTTCCCAAGGGGGACGTGACCTCTACACGATACCTGTCCGGATCAGTTGTCAGCAGAAGGTCCAGGCAATTGGCTGTATGGCCTACCACATCTGGTACCCTTGTCGCTTGCCTCACCAGCTGAAAGAGGTCCAAGGACAACGCAAAGTTCCGCGCTTCTCTTCCAGCATGGTCGGTCTTCTGGTACGGGAACAGCCAGTCCTGATGACAGGCATTAAAGTCCCCCAGAAAGACGAGCTGCGCCGAAGGGTACTGATACAGAGCCATATCTGCAGCCTCACTGAGATACTCAAATAAACGAGTTGTCTCCTGGTCACCGCTGTGCGAACGGTAGACACAGGAATACAGGATTTTTTCGTTTCCTGTGTCCACTAAAACCCATAGGGAAGAAAAAGTGGGGTCTTCAAGGTGACGGAGACGCTGAATACAGAGGTCGTTCCGCGCATACACACTGACTCCGGCCCGTGAGCGAAAGTTGTGCTCTAACGAGTAACCGGGATAATCCAAGTATGCAGCGCTCAAAGGACATTGTATCTGCGTCTCCGTCAAAAAGAGCAAGTGCGGCTGCTCTGTCTCCAGGTGGTGGTGGACAGCTAAAAGATTTGAGTGCAAACCCCTTATATTAGTGAGGTGCACTTTATATGAGGAGGAGTGCAACCGCTGCTTTAACTTGTTCCCTTTTTTAAACTTTTTCATAAAAAAAATAAATATATAAGTGAATAGGGATGGGAAATGGCAGTTGAACGAGGCGGTACATATCGAACCCGACGTCGAAATTGGTGATGTCTTGCCACTGGGAGGCTAGTCTGGAGACTGCGGGGACGCCCGAACCCCCCCAGGGAACGCCATCGGGCCTCCTCGTCTGGTCGCCAACCAGCACGATGGAGCCACCCTGGGATTTTTCGCAGCTGGCGGGGCAGCCTTTCGTGGGTGGCTAACCCACTAATTGGGCCCCCAACTATCTGCGGGCGGCCAGCGGAAAGCCGTCGCTTCGGATCCCGCTACCCTCCTCGACTAGACACCCGACAAAACAAACACCAACCCGACGTCAAACCGGTTCGCCAACGCATCGCAACTATTCAGACCCATTTCCCATAAACGGCTTCATCGAGCAACGTGCCGGAACACGACTAGGTCGCTTTGCGGCACGACTCTGCCCGATGGGTGGTAACTTTGCCGGCGACCGGATGTTATGGTCTACCACCAAGAAAAATTGCATTGCTCGTGTTTATGGATAAAACTTACTTGACAATATTTATTTTAAGTTATTATTATTTTTTTATATGTACTCCGCTTCTACTTTTACTAGGTCTATGTTTTTATAATAAAAGAAACAAAAATATTAACTTAAAAACTTGCTTTTTTTATTTAGGTTAAGAAATTATTTTCTGCCATCCACTTTTTGTTGATCAGTTTAAACACAGTTCTTTATATTATAGATATATTACTACTTGGAATAAAACTGAAAAAAAATAGTAATCTAAGACAAATAATTAAATTATTGTGAAAAATTCGTTATTTACTTATGTACTTTAGAAATATATTAAGATTTTGCAATAAAATTGTTTGTCTTGATAAAAAACCCTCTATTTGATAATGTTTAGAGACATTTATTTAGTTTTGTCTATTTTGCAAAACTCCTTATTAAAATGTATTCATCCAAACAATTTAAATTTGGAAACAATTTGATTGAAAGTGGTTGATGGTTAATGTAGGGACTCTTATTAGTTCCACAAAAGTATCTTGAGATCAAATATTTTTTTGTAATCATTCTAGTCATCATATATATTTTTTTACAATTTAAAATAGGGTTCAGTGAAGACAAGCAATATTGATGAGGGATGAGTGTTGAGCGGGATACATAGGGTAAAAGCTTGGTAAAGTTCTACACTAAAATGTAGTGTATATATTCGATTTATTCATACGTCATGGACGCAGAAACGTGCTACTGACCATGCAGATTTGACATCTGCTCACTTGCTTTGTTACTCATGAATGGTCTTTCGTCCTTACAAGCCTTGAGCAATTAAGCATGTATTACTAAGTTCATATTATTAAATTAGCATTATTTACACTACTAAATACTATAATGGAAATTATGAACCCAATTAATGATCTAAGTCGATTTCTTCTACGACATATTATTGACGGAAATAAACAGAAATAAAAACGAAATCGGATTCAGATATATCTGTTTAGACATAAAAAGCTTTGAGTAAAGTAACCTCGTTATATTATTATCTGTTTCTCCCCAATACTAAACTTTGGAATTGGCTAAAAGTTTGTTTTGAAATTATCACGATGGTAATATTTGAACCTGCTACATCTCTTACAAAGTAAATTAAATTTATGAACAGAACAACTTCTAACATTGTAAGCATTTATTTGTCTAAAATTACTAGAAGAATCAAATAAGCCCTTGTTTTTTTTTATCGTAACAAATATTGTATTAGTAATATTAAAATGTTCTTATTTATTTTATAAGTAGTGAAATAATAGTTTATTAGAAGTATATTATAATACTAATAGAAATATCCGGCTTTGTATTCTGTTTCAAAAACGACTCTTTTACCAATAGGTACCAGTAGTTTATTTACAAAATAATGTTTTAGCAGACTGTTTTTAGCGCAAGGTTTAGTACGTAAGGCTATATAGTATTTAACATGACACTATTAATATTACAACCTTTATTACAAAATTTTATTAAAAGATTGTTACAAAAACATGCCTAATATATATTTGGAAATATCTATAAACATGTATAGCAATATTAAGCTTATTTTTTTTAATATAAATATAGAATAAAAAATAAACTGACACATGCAGGGATTAGAACCCACGACCTCTGGGAAACCGTCCCGTCGCTTTACCAATTGAGCTACTCTATCGCTGTCCGTCTCGGTGAATTAAACATTCTATATGTGATCGTCTTTATCGGGATGGTGGTGACATCTATTAGGTTTCTTTCGAAAATCCTAACAAATGTTTTAACTTTGCAGTATACATAAACATTAAAAAGATGCCACTACCGAAATCAATGTTTGAAAATATCTTAAAACATGTATAGCCATGTTAAACTTATTGTTATTTTTAAATAAATCTAGAGTGAAAAATAAACCGATACCTGGCAGGGATTCGAACTCGCGACCTCTGGGAAAAACGATCACATATAGTATACTTAATTCACCAAGACGGACAGCGATACGGTAGCTCAATTGGTAGAACGACCGGACGGTTTCCCAAAACGATCATATTTACCAAATGACGAGGTGCTGTGACTTTATCCATCATCATGATCATATGTATCATTCTATACATAATGTCCTTGTCGAAACGAGGGTGGTGTCTATTAAGATAGTTTCGAAATGTTTACTATAGCAAATTGTAGTTTTAAGTTTTAGACATAAGCACGCGTTTAGTGTAGGTACGTTTTATTTTATTTTTTTAATCCATAGGTCGGTTAATTTTTTTTTTAATTTTTGTAAAATGGAATTTCACCACCGAAAAAGATTTTGTTGTTTTAGTGAGTTTTAAAAATAAATTTAGGAACTATTTTGGTATACCTATGTCTAGTTATTATATTATGTAATTTACTCTTGTCTCTTTTACCGGACGTACATTACTTTTCCAAAGATAAAGGATTTATTAATTTTATGTAAAATCTCGCTTCGGTCTCATATGTGCAGCACAAATGGGCTCATTCTACAAGCATCTCACACACATCTCGCACACGCATAACACATCTCAAACACGCATAACGCATCTCGCGCACATCTCGCACACGCATAACGCATCTCCCACACATCTCGCACACGCATAACACATCTCAAACACGCATAACGCATCTCGCGCACATCTCGCACACGCATAACGCATCTCACACACATCTCGCACACGCATAACACATCTCAAACACGCATAACGCATCTCGCGCACATCTCGCACACGCATAACGCATCTCACACACATCTCGCACACGCATAACGTATCTCGCACACATCTCGCACACGCATAACACATGTCAAACACGCATAACGCATCTCGCGCACATCTCGCACACGCATAACGCATCTCACACACATCTCGCACACGCATAACGTATCTCGCACACTCGCACTGCAGACCGGCGTAAAGCAAGGACAAAATGCTATGCTATCAGTATCGAATACCTTACCAATTACCTAGTATATATACTATATAATTGATACAATAAAGCTATTTTCATATATTGTTTTTTCTTCATAAGTTAAAACAGTCTAGTATATATTTTTTTATTCTACAAGTGTAATGACATTTTAACTAACAAGCAGAATCTAGTAAATGAATAATACTATCAGAAACAATAAATATTAATAAAAATATACGAATAATATGTTAAGGGATTCCAACACATAGGTGATAACGCCATTTGGTGGGCTTCAGATAAAATGGTCGGTAAACACTGTGAATTATTCATGCACCCTTTTGTGAACATATAGGAATAACGAAAACGAGCCGAAAATATGTTGCAAAGAAATATATATTTCAAACAGAATAAATAATATTTTTATGTTATTTGTTATATTTTTATCTGGTTGACAAAAAATTACATGATTGAAAACTGATTAGTTTCTGTTTACTTTTCGTGTACTTATTGCCATACTTGTTTTTTTTTTTATAAAACCTTTGAAAAGAAATTGGAATTTAATGATTTTACTTTATTTATTTTCTCTGCCAACTGAGTTAGTACGTCCTTTCCTGTCCTTAGTATGGTGTAGTTTATTTAGATTTTTTTTTTATGAAATTTATTCAGACTTTTCTACATACTACTAGGTGTTTCAGGTATAAAATATATAATTGTAGGTAAATATTAAACATGTTTAATTTAACATATATTTTATACCGTAATATGTTTTTGAGATTTGTATGTAATTTATCAATAAAATTATTATTTTTATTTAAAATTGTTATTATTATTTTGTCGATATATATAAAAAGAAATAATCCTGTGAATGTTACTATAATAGAATAATAAATAACAATTTTATCAATTAAGACGTAATATTAAAAAAAAGTAAGGTTTTCTTATAGAATACTATATCCTATAAGCCAATAAATAGTATAGTTCCGATACGATACCATCAACAATAAGCTCAATGAAGATAAACCCTAACTATTAATGGATTAGTTCGGTTTGTTTCAAAAACTTCCAAGTGTTTTCTGTTTATTTCGATCGATAGCTCTGTTTGCGATTCTTATTGAGTTGAATATTTACTTTCATGATGAGGTTTTTTATAATGGAATTATGAATTTATTAGGGTTTTATAAGACGGGATAAATAATTCTTACAAATTATTTATAATATATTTTTTACATACTACCTGTAGCCAATAATCAGTTGACACAGACTAAATTACACTTATAATTTTAATGGCTTACATAGCATGTTTAAGCCTAGACGATATAAGAGTAGGTATTGTGTTTATTTTGTTAGTAAATGCAAACTCGTGTAAATGTATTACTAAATTTGTTTGGAATTTGATAGGGCTATGAATTGTAGTATACTAGTTTAAAATGTTTTTGTAGCAATTGCTTAATACTTACGAATCTTGAATTTGGATGGTTGGAGTAACAAAAGCCGAGAGATGTAGCTGCTGCAAGTTACGGTTAACTTTACCTTAGATTAAGTTAATCAGATTAATAATACTTTTTACAAAAGTTATATTTTTTATATTATTATATACATTACAAAATTATTATTTTTTTATATTATTATAGAATACATAAAAAAAAAAGATAATTAGCGTAGATTATTTTTCAGAAGATATCTTTAAAGTTCACCTGTTTAATAAATATTAGTGTAGTTAAAACTTGACACTAATTAGTCAATATATTAAAAAAGCATTGAAGATAATAAAGACTATATTCAACGACTATTATGATCCACAGAAAAGACAATGAAGAAAATAATTTTGTAAAACATTATTTGTCATTTATAGTTGTCAGTTCATCTGTTTGTCTTTTAGTTGTGCACGTAACACGTAAAAAATATATAGCCAATTTAAATCACTTTTATACATAAAAATTGAGCGTCACTCTGAATAACATTTAGTTTTTCATTTATTGTTACGATGTGACTCCCAATCCCTACTGGTGATGGAATCTAATTTAATGGACATCATATACACTATCAGCGTATCCCAATACTCCGTAGGCTCACTCAATGTTTTAACTCAACAAATTCCACGCCAATTGATAATTATCGCTTTTAAAATCTATATTTTTTATGACTTCAAGTGCAATACCTTTAAGCGATGCACGCAGATAGTGGAATTTACTTATGTCATCTACGCCACTACTGTTGTGAATTAATGATAAATAAGTATCTCTATACTCAAGCCAATATTGATAACTGCCATCAAAATTAGGTAAGTCTATTTTAGGTAATCGTACAAAATTACGTTGTGGTAACGATTCACCTGTTTGTTTATCTGCCGAGCTCGGTACAGACCCGTTGTCCCCGGTGATGGCGCTCGCTAACAAGCTACGCGCTTGTGCCGCTAATCCATGGTATCGCTCCTCAAACTTGGCTCGTTCTGCATACGCCTCATCAGGCTTGTCAGAGACAACCTCGATTTCCAACTGTAAATCGTCAAATTCACCATATACAGCATCAAACTTGCTAAGACGCCCCTCTAACTCGATACGCTGTAAGTCGGAAATAGATTTACAGCTAAGAAGCACGTTAATATAATTGGCAAAATTTGTAAGCTTAGCTTTCAAGGCACTTCGTTTTCTGATTAATAAATCTTCAGAAGCCATGTTGACTACAAAGCGAAAAAAACCAAAATATAAAACTAAAATAAACAGCAAATAAGCCCTTTACAAATCAAAAATAATGTACTACAATTCAATCTATATTATGATAAAATAAAGGATGAACTTGAATAAGTGCGTGACCTTCCAGAAAGTTACACGTCGGCGAAGTGCGGTCAGCGTATATATCGGAATGACTACGTATGCATACACTAAAGCGGTTGTTATAATTTGCTACAAGCAATGCGTAAGCAATAAACAATAGAAGGCTGCGTATGAAAATAGTATTTTAAACAAGTGTGAAATAATTATTTTCACAATCGAATTAATGTAAGACAAGATAGCACTGATAATAGTTTTATAAAAAAGGAAAGGTATAAAAGGAAATAATTAATTAATTGGAACGAACTCACAAAACGTCTTTATCCTTATCCGCAAGATGCACTGCATTAAAATCACCCGAAGCGATAACTCGGCGAACAACACGACAACAAGTCCGAAGTCCACCAAACCCGTATGCAAAAGCAAATTGCCGACCGTCTTGGTTTTTACAAAATGTCGTTATTGAAGAGGCTCGAATGACCAAATGTTTAGGACCTGACTATTTAAGGACCTTTAAAAAGAAGCAACGGACTGTATATTATAAACTTTAATAAACATTAACAACATTTGATACAAAGTTTAACCAAAATGGTCGCAGTAGGCTCGTTTGCGTACACGCGTGCCGTCTGCGGATATCAGTAGCAAAGTGCCCCCCTCCTCGACGAACTTGCTCGAACACTTTCATTGCACACTTTTCACTCTATCAAAAGATATATGTATTGAGAGTGTGCAAGAAATTTATCTATATACAATACAAAATAACTGTAACTGATCGCGAAAATATTTTCAAAAATGCTTAAGGGGAGGCTTTATATTAGCAAAAGAACCCAAAACAATGGTTTTTCATTTTGTCTGTTCGTCTGTTTGTCGGTATATGTGTATGTTTGTGCACGTTAATCTCAGAAAGGTCTTAAACGATTTGGATGCAGTTTATTTGGGGAATATGTTGTAATGGGCTTCACTGAACATATTGTTATTTTAACAATCTGGTAATAAATAAAGAAGTTAATAATCTCTTTTTTTTGTACCAACGATTAAACATATACATAAATAAACTAGAAATACTCCTATAGGTATGCAAAAACTATTTAATTCAGTTCGATGAAACTTTGAAGGTTTATAGTTTTTACATGCATTGGTAAGTACTTTTATTATTATTTTTTTATTTATATCTTTTCCACTTAGAATCATAATCAGTGATCACTTGTGTACGTCAACATGGAAATGTCAGGAGGGCCTATTACGATACTAGATTTATCGTAATAAGCCCTTCTGAAAAAGCACTTTCCATCTTAATGTTAAAGCTATGAAGGTTCCAAACGCGTCCTGGTCTGAGAAGAACCACACAACAAACTCAGCCGGATATATTTTTTGTTATTGTGATCACTGTTTCACAAACGTCAAACTTAAATGCAATTTTGGAACAACTAGAACCGTCGCAATCAATCGGAAAAGAAGCCTAATGATTTCAGGCAACGAAAATTAAATAATAATAACAGAAAAAATAAATATATATAAATCTTCGGCCTGCCACACAACCAGTCACCGCAAGCAGCACCCGTTCACGAGCATAACACAAGAGCCAGCCATCACCCCCTTCGCACATATTTGACAAAGGGTAAGTTTTATCAAAATCGACATCTACGCGTACGAAGTCGCAGGCACAGCTAGTATTTAATAAACCCGTTAAAACAACAGTGTTTTAATGAAAAAGTTGCCATTTCTTTGTAAAATGTTTTTTCTTAAACATTTTATGCAACGATTTGAAGATATGTTTGTGCGTATAACAAATTTATAGGTTTGATTATCTCCACTACGTTCTGCAAAACAGATTTAAGTAAATTGACAATGTTACATACATGTAAGCATACCAACTGAGAACTTATATGATATTTTTATTTTATGGGTATTTAAAATGTTTGTTTTAGATAAATAATTAAATATTTTAGTATTAATTATATACACCAATAATTTATTTTCTTTGATAAATTATACAACAATTTTCTACCATTTGGTTCTTTAAAATAATGATTTACATGAACAAGTTATTGGTTGTTTTTAAACAGTTTCTGGCAGCAGCGAAACAAAAATTATACTCAACATTTTGTCTAGAAAATTGATATTTCGTTTTTCTAATTTATAAGAGTAGAGGAAAAAAATCAGGGAAGCAAGTCAAGAATTTAAGTGTTTTAAAAATGTCACGAAGCTAAAATGTTGAATGAAGTGTACTTAATTGCAAGTTTCAGATTTATTTTTTTAATAACATAATTAACCACCTTTAAAAATTTTGAGAAAAACAATTAAAGAAACTGTTTTGATTTATATAAAAGAAAACTTTATATTGTTAATAATATAATTAATTACATAAAGCAATTTTATTCATATTTACCTTTAAGAAATTTAAAAATAGTTTCAAACCTTTTAATAATTTTTTTTGGTAGTTAAAAAAATGCGTTAGAATATTAGGAATTTTTGAATGAAATTTGTTATGATTTTAGCTTTTTGTCTCAGTCGAAATATGGAATGCTTTATTAAATGTAAGTCAATCTTTAAGACGTTCTGTAGTGGCACACAATATAATCTAACAACCCACATGTGTCTATATAATATGGCATAACACTCCTTCGCAGCAAGCGAGATAACCTGTTGCTATGAAAATGATGTTATTCTACAAAAATGTCTTCAATTTGTTTACATTACAAATATTAATGTACAAAATCAACAAAAATACGTGTTACTTGTCATTAATGGATAAAAACCATTGTTATAAAGAAATTTATGAATTTTAATATTACTTTTGAATTATTTGGTTTTAAAAAATAACGAAATACTTTTATTATATAGATATAAATCTCTACACATAAAGTCGTTACACTTTAAAACAATCGTAACCTACATATATAATAATATATTTACAAATAAGTCTATAAATACCTATGTAAAAATTTTAAATATGAAATAGCCAATTGCAACCAGCAATTCAACTAAATTTACAAGAATAGTTTTTATACGCTTTTTTTAGCTTTGGATGTATGTATGTATCTTTGTAAAGGAAACTTTAAACTTAATTGGAGTAACTTTGAAGCATCAGATTAAATTGAGTTTTTTTGCATACTTATTAAAGACAAATGACAATGCAATATTATAAAAAAAATATGCTTATCTATCAAGAACCGATGGCAATAAAATACTATGAAAAAAAAAAACGCGATTTAAAAAAATCTAGCTAAAAAATTAAAAAGAAAATGTTCAAACAGTGAAAAATAGTAAAAAGTTAAAAAACTTTGTGTTACAAATGTATTTAATTGAAAAAAAGAATAGGGTGCTTTTTAAGATAATATGAATGCTTGAAAATATTTATAACTATCGACACCGTCCAACCCAGGTCTTTTTATAATATTTATATCAATCATATGATTTGAAAGAATATCTATCTGTTATACACCAAGGCATAAAAATAGAAAGAAAAACCCAAACAAAAAGGTACAAAGGGCGGCCTTATTGTGAAATAGCAATCTCTGCCGGGTATCCTTTGGGCAGAGGACAAAAGGTGAACGTGGTTTCATTAAATTTGTTCAATGAACTCTTCTCCAGCATCTGTATAAATTGTTTTCGTCTGAACCAATTTTCAATGTACACCTTCTAGTGTACAATCATTACATTCCCATTGGCCTTCTCAAACGTGGGAGAAGCATCAAAAGACTGTCACTATTTTCTTTGTACTTTTATTTTTTAGCGACTTGTACTTAAATCTCGATATACCAGCGGTCATTAGTGCTGTAGAATCATCTATAAAAAATAATAGAAATTGATTATTCGATTATCAGGATTCAGGTTTTTGTAGGAAATTATTTTCGTCGTAATTTTTATTTTTCTTTAACACATGATAGTTTTATAATTCTGGTTTAGAAACTTAAAAGGAAATTTAAAGCTAAAACAAATGTCTTTCTGCTTTTAAATGATGATATTTTCTAAATGTATTAAGTAAACAACAAACAATTTCGTTATGAAATACATAAGTATATACATAACGAAAATGTAATTTAAACAATCTTTGGTGATCCATACATATTTTGTGTTATCTGTTTCTTTGATATTTCACAGTACAGTTTAAGAACTCGGGCATTCTAGTGATGAGAAAACCATTAGATCGTAACCGGTGGTGTAACTCAATAATATTAAAAACAGACTCGCCCACAAACTACAAACTTTTGTTCTTGTGGGCGTCGTACCTTACAATAACTAAGTCTTCTTCGCTAACATCCTGAATCAAAAGGCTAAGTGCTCTTCATTCTTTTTAAATGATTAAACTACTCCACTACTAAACCACTAGCCTAAGACTGTATTTTGCTAGAGTAAGAGTGGAGTGTTTAAAACAGTTACTATACGACGACATACCATTACATTACAATAATGATAGGTAACAATGATAATTACTGAAAATCTGCATAATATTTTAATTATTTAAAAATAACCGAACTAAACACATTCCAAATAATTATAAAAGGCCTAATAAATTCCGAACCTGTGTTCACTACTACCTACTAATTGTATAACACTCGAACGATCATGCTTTCTTACAAAGATTGTTAAGAGAAACAGTTAAAAATATAAACTTCAGTTATATTCTATTATAAAAGTATAGATCAATGACTTTGCTCGTCTAAAAGACCATAGACGTTTTTACATATATTCTAAGTGGATTCAATATTTACTTTAATTTAAAAGTAATTTAATAAGAAAAGCTACTACACTTTCTCATCGATCTAAAACAAAAATATTTTTGTATATCGGCTTATGTTAGAGATTGTGCAAAAAAGGAAGTAAATAAATTTTGCGGCATAACGATAACATAATCTATATTGTATCGTGTTACTTTGTAGCACTCTAGCTCATACATTTTAGCGTTCATAAGAATAGGCATCACGTTTATGGAATATTCCTAGCGTAAAGTGCTGACGTTACCAAAGTATGAGAACGTAATGAATATTAATTTCAATCTTTTGATCTAGCATTGGCGTAGTTTAGAATGGAATTTATTTTTTAAATGAATTATCTAGGTATAAGTATGTCGTATTTTTTTTGCATTTTCGGTTGCGATCATAAATAATTTACAATAACGTGAAGTTTATAACCCAACACTATTATAGAGCTCAGTAAACATAGACGTAATGGGCAGACTCTTTGCGTCTATATTTACTAAGAACCTAAACAAAAGTTATTCGAGGCTCATATCAGGTTTTTATTGTATTTTAAGTCCTACTACAAATCTCTAATTTAAATCCCATAAGCAGGTGTAGTCTCAGTTGAAGTACTATCAGAAATAATATATAGATATTAAATTATATTCTGTAAATGTTTTTATATAGTTGTTAGCTTTACGACACCACGGTGTACTACGCACGCTTTACTACCACGTACTACAAATACCCTAGTCGGGAACGTGTGCGGCTGGTTTATTTTTTTTACCACTGCTTCCTAGTCCTATCCATGTCTTATATATGTCCTAGTCCTGGTCCCATCTATCACGAGTCCCGAGATGGTTTCTAGCTTATTGTGGGTTATTTTTTGTCAGATATGTATTACTATATTATAGAGATGTCACGTCCTCCATGCCACGTTGAGACATTTGATGAAAACGTATTGATTTTTATTGAACGTGGGGCAGAATTTTCACTGGAGTTTTTCGATGATTTTTCGAAGAATTGAGAGAAGACCGATCGGACTGTAGGACTTAAAATGTATTCCCCTTTTCATAGTTTTCGTAAGATGAACACGAGTGCCTGTTTCCATTAGTGGGGGAAGTGTTTCAGTGACCACCAATTATTTGCGATTGTCATGAAAACGGCCTTTTCGATTGGATGACAGCAGCATAGATATCCGCATTAAGCTGATCAGATCCGGGAACTTCTTTGGAATTAGGGCTTACTTGGGTGGATCACCTTCCTTCAGATCCGATGGTATTTTCTTGTTAGTCAGTTCCAGAATTTTTGTATGACACAGTTGGTCTGTGTTGACGGTATCGTGGGATAAAAAGTCTTGGCCAGAAGCTCTGCCGACTTTTCTGAGTTTAGGGTAGAACCTGTTTTATCTCTCAAGATTTGACTCTTTTCTCTTTTGGTCGCGTTCCTAAATACTCATTAGATCTTCTTCCACATAATTTCCTCTTATTAGTAGTACATTTTTTTTTCCAGGTATCGGTACTTGCTTTGTCAGTTTTATTCTCACTATAGTATCGATGTAGCAGTTGAAAATGTATCTTTTTCTTGATACCGTTTCGTTTCCTTTTGATCTCTTTTTTAAGTTCCTGTATGTACGCAGGTCCATCAATATGGTGTTATTATCCTTTTCCACTATCTTGCCTTTGCGATAGTATTCAAAATTCAAATTCAAAATATCTTTATTCAAGTAGGCATTTACACGCTCTTTTGAATCGTCAATTACATTAAACTGGTCAGTATAGTCAATCTGTGAGTAAGCTACCACCAGCTCGGTTTTTTCACAGTTATTGTGAATCGCTTCCGTGTACTTTTCTACTTTGGAGTCGAGTTACTCTTGAGTTTTATATTTTTAATTGTGTATTCGGTAATGCCCTTCACGTCGAAGTTATGAGATTTTCATTCACCCTCCATTTTAGTAACGACGGATTGAAATTTAGGAGCTGTGCAAATTCTGTTGTTCTTGTATGCTTTGAAGGTTAGAGCGTCACCAACATTGACAATTTTGAGGTCTTATTCATAGAGGGATGCAGGATATGCTGAGCCATATTTGTTCTCTATTTTGCTAACCCACCAGTGTAGCATTTACATCCACTGCCACTAAGAGGTTTTCCGTGTTTAATTTTCCACACACTTCTTTTAGGCGACAAAGATAATGCTCTATATCTTCGTCCCCTTCCAAGTAGACTGACATTACTCCTAATCTCATGCTGCTTCCTACCAACAATACTGCAGCTACAGTTTCTACTACTACTGTGAATTTTGTATGACCTCTAGCAGGTTGTCGAAGACAATGACCACGCCACTGTTTTTGTGAGTTTTTATTTATTGAAGGTACACTGGATGATTCTAGTACCAAAGTATTCCTTGATAATGACTTTTCCTCCCACGTATGGTTCTTGTACTATAGCAATCGATACTACGGCATCTTTGGCGACTTAGAGTAGCTCCACTGTTGTGACTTTGGATCGTTGAAGGTTTGCTTGAATGAAACGCATAACCGTGTCAGCCATCTTTTTTTCAACATATCTTTAAGCCTTCTGTGAGTCTTTACAAATTCCAGATCTTTGATCTTTCTACTCTAAAATATCATACATCAATTTTATAAAGCTAATTTTTATTAACATTTTTTAGACTCTCCGTAGGTTTTCATAAGTCTTAAAAATCGTATTTGTGCTGTGTGTGTGCAACATTGTGAGGTAAAATTAACCATTACGTTAAAAATACATATTAACTAAAACTATCTATGCCTTTATGGTTGAATAAATAAATAAAATATATATAATATATTAAAAAAATATAATTAAATTATTATTAAATTTTAACGCATATTTTACAGTGTCTTATATTATTTTTTTAAGACTATTCGTTATCAATATTTATGATAAAACTTCTTATATCTACATATGTATGGCTTATACACATCGAAAACTTAATAATTATTGATTATAAATATTAATGATGTACAATTTAATACTTATTACTAAATACTATAACAAGTAAAAAGTTTATGAAATATATTAGGACTTTTATAAAAAGCTGCTAAGCTTAGAAAAACCCTTGTTTACAAATGTTAATAGACGTCGATATTACTTACTATCAGATGGACTTAATTGCTAATCTAAATATTATTAAGAAGAATTATTTCTGACATTTATGGTGTAAGTGAAATAATACATTTATAAGTACCGAGACAAGTAGCGATACGGTAGTTAAATTGGTAGAACCCAGAGGTAGGTTCCCAGAGGTAGCGGGGTTGAATCCCTGCCTGTATATATATATATATATATATATATATATATATATATATATATATATATATATATATATATATATATATATATATATATATTTAATATATTTCATTCTATATTTATAAAATAATAATAATATTAAAATTGTCATACATGTTTATAATTTTATTTATATTATATATATATATATATTATATATATATATATATATATATATATATATATATATATATATATATATTTAATATATTTCATTCTATATTTATAAAATAATAATAATATTAAAATTGTCATACATGTTTATAATTTTTTTTCAAACAAGTTATTTATTAAATTCACGAAGCAAACTCTTTAATATTTAAAGCAAAGCTTTGGTCAACAAACATCTCACTTAGCGAACCATTAAGTGTTTTCGAGTCCCCATTACTATAAAATTTGCATTAATGACTGTAGCAAAGCTAAGGTCTCATTGGCATATGAGTAATGGGAGCGAAATGCGTAGTATTTAATTAAATAACTAAAATATGTGTTTTTTATTATTTCATTTTAAATTATATTTTATTTAATTATATTTGTCATTAGAGTTAGTTGATGGATCAAAATTATTAAAGTACGCAACTATATGGACATCATATGTTCTTTTATTACTTTTTAAAAATTTTAAATGTTAAAGCATAACGACTATACAAATGACTGTATGGATTTCTAATAAAAAGCTCAAATATTCCTGTAACGATGGCATGTTATGATTGTTATACGGTGTTTTAATGGATCCTCCAAAATGCTTATGTGCTTTACGTAATTCTCTTTAGGTGAATATTAGTACTATTGCCCTATCGAATACGATCCCAGATATGAAAACGGCTACGCATACATAAAGAAATAAATATTTCAATTTGTATTAACGTAAAGAAAAACGACAGTGAAAACTTTACGTGTAATATAGTTAAACGATACGAAAACGATAATTAATTTGTGGGTTCCACTGTCTATTCTGTCTGTCTGAATTATATGTTCTCTATACTAATGCGTTTAATAATCGTCAACATTATATGTTTTTGAGAAAAAAGAGTTTATAGAATTCGTTTTTTTTTTAAACGTGCTTTCGGAAAAATATTTTTTTTTCAACAATATTTAGTTCAACAACATTGCCAATGGGACAGCATCCATTCCTTCACTACGAGCGTATTCACTAATAATAATAGCATGAATAATCTATTAAGCGTCATTTTTATGACGATGATTTTCTTAGTAATGGTAATTTGATCATTAATAGTGTCATATTTTCGTCAGTAGTAAGTAGATTTGGGGATAAAAGCTGTTTATATTAAAAAAAAATCGTATACATTAATAGAACATTTAAATTTAATAATCCAAAAAGTTGTAACTAAAATTTTCTTTAGCTTTTCAGAAACTTAAACAAAATTAAAAACGTTTCTTTAAAAACGTTATGTCTGATAAGACGGCACTTGCAATTAGTATTCCTACCAACAGATAGATCACAAAGAGTAATAGTCTATCAAAGATATATAATAAAACTATGGAACGGTAATAGTGACTGAGATGATCAAGTGTTGGATGAGATACATATCTTATGGGTTTCATTTGTTAACACTGTAGCAAAAAATTCTGAGATATGTAATAGTTTTCAAATAAATGGAATAAAAAATAATAAAGACACCTTTAAAATATCCTATCGCACTTTAGGGTTCCGTACCCAAAGGGTACAACAAACGTAATTTTTAAGCATTTTTTACTCGATCTTAATAAACAGGTAGAAACTTGAATATTAGTAAGTAAATATTTAGAAATTTATTAACTATAAATCTATTATAGATGATATTAGCATGTCAGGTTTAAGGGCAAGACTTGATCTTTAAAAGTTTAGTTA
This sequence comes from Napeogenes sylphis, assembly GCA_959347405.1. NCBI lineage: Eukaryota > Metazoa > Arthropoda > Insecta > Lepidoptera > Nymphalidae > Napeogenes > Napeogenes sylphis. The sequence goes on along the minus strand of OY365783.1, from coordinate 29,354,442 downwards.
GTAGTATGCCGCAACAGTAAGACCTACAACGATTTCAACGGTTTATTTGGGGTGTTTTTTTTTCTTTACAGTAAACTACCCAGTAGAGTTTGAAATTAATCATGAAATAAAATAAAATAAATGAAAATCCTAATAAAACGTAAAGAAGTGTAACGATATAAAATGAGCAGCCTTATAGCTATTAACTTGTGCAAATTGTTTGACATTGTTTGTTACACCTGTGCAAATTGTTTGAGATTGTTTGTTACTCAATTTTGTTTGTAACATTTTTTTCGTAACAAAAAAAACTTATTTGATAATGTGAATGAGGGCAGATGCTCCATGTATTTTCTGCGTTTCTTGAAACGTTTCTAACAAGTACTGTCTAATACTATAATAAATTTGAAATTAACAAATTACCTATACTGACGATGACTAATCGAGTAGTAATTCAAAATGTAATATTATGTTACATTTGTTTGTTTTGTTACATTGTAATAAAGTCATTCAGATATGATGTCAATAACAACAAGCTATTAGGTGATAAACTTTAGCTATTAATGGACCAGTTTCGCTTCTTTTACAAACTTGCCAAGTGTTTTCTGTTAGTTTAAACCGATCGCTCTGTTTGTGAACCTTATTGAGTTGACTATTTACTTTCATAATGGAATTTTATATTATGAAAATAGGGTTATATAATGTCTTAATAACAAAGCTGTACAAACTTGCTAGTTGGCTAGCTGGTCTGTTGTCAGTGACCTTATCTGCCCCTTCCCTTCCACCGAATTCATTTATAGACAAACCATACTTTCTTAAATTTATATAAGGAATGGTTTTTGGGCCCCCCAGAGTACGAAGGGTAGACGGGGACCGAAGTCACCATAAGAATCTGGTCGGGGTCAGCGCTGATACAGTAAAACTTATCCTTAACTAACATGACAGTAACGGAGTAAAAGCATTTGGTATATTAACTTAGTTTTTTTTTCATTAAAGCATTAGTCTCTAAGGCCATTAGTAGAATATCTTGTAAAATCCAGGGTTCTGTCAGTAAAAAAAGACTTACGTGAGGCACGTGTAATGGTCATCTATAGTCAAACGTCAGATAACAGTTAGTTTAAAATGAAATTAAGAATATTGGTCTCTCATTATACTAAAATATTAACTGAGGTATTATGGAATTATAAAATTCAATAAGGTTCAAGGTTCTGAGAGTATCAAAATTTTTCTGTCTATTTGAATGTTTCGTTTCTGTGAGTTTCATTGGGCAAATTATTTCTGGTCATCACTTTCCTTATTATATTTTATTCTTTCTACTTTGTTTCGCAACAATGGTTACTTTAAAAATTCATTGTTGTTGTTGTTCATATTTTTTAAATGAACAGAACATCTTTCGGCTCATCAGCTGTCACTTCAAACTATCTCTTTATTATTTATAACCGGTCGTAGGTCAACAGACATCTCACTTAGCGGACCGTTGAATGTTTTTGAAATTCGCCATTATTATGAAATATTCATAAATGGCTGTGAGGCGACGCTTAGACGTCATTGGTATATGACTAAAAAAGAGTAGAAGCGTCTGGTACTTTTTTTACGTCATGTCTATTTAAATTATTTTTTTTAATAATATTTTTTATTAGTATAATGCCTAAATATGGAAATTGTGGTATTGTAACGACAATCTATTCTGTGCTCAGATTCTTAACAAGTAGGTGAATAAATAAAAAGATGGAGGAAGCATATTAAGTAGCTGCATGAGCAATATCTACTCTATGGATTTCTAATGACAAACTTACATAATTATTATACCAGTAAGCTAAGAGGGACAGGTTATGATTGATTATAAGGCATTTAACTGGAGCCAAAATCTTAACGCTTTTAGCTCTATAGATGAATGTTAGTGATCTCGCGCTACAATTGATAAAAACACGAAAGTACTACTACAATTGATAAAAACACGAAGTATACGAAACGTGAACAATAAGCTAATTTTAAAATATTTCATTGATCAATCAATCCTTAAAGTATATACACGGTTATTTGTAATTAGTTGAGCACCTTTTGCAGGCAGCCCCTCAACATCAATCCTAACAACATTTGTTCTACGACTTTTTAAAATTAATAGTTTTAAAAATTTAGTTTTTCCCATACAAAATTTATTTATTGCCTCTGAACGTGCATTAAACTTGAGCAAAGAGAGGCCACGCAACTTGTCAAAATATGTGCCAAGGCCAAGTGCATCGGGGCGCGGGGTGGCGGGGTGACGCAGCGGCGGCTGTGCACGTTAGAACTTGATCATTTTCTAAGGTGTAATAAAAAATAGCATCGTTTTCCATTTTTATTTATTAAAATATTTTCTACAATAGTCGAAACACATATTGTCTAACTGTTTAAGAATCTAATGAAAAAACAAAATCTCCAATAGAAGTTGTCCCCACAAGTTTAATGTCTTAATATTTTAATTTGGTTTATGAAATAAGGGCACTGTAACGAAACCAAATAAATATTATTTTTACAAAACAATAACTTTTCTTTAACTTACTTTATACATATCATATTATCTCGTTTGTTAATATTTATATCATCACAATAAAACAATAAGTTACTTACGCATTTCTTTACGAAGTTAATAGAAATTGCAGTCAGTCACAAATAGAAGCGTCGGTATACAGAAACAATCCAGGTAGTTAATATAAAATATCAGTAATACTACACACTTTCATCACCATAAATCTCAAGAGACAAATGAAATATCAATTATCAAATAACAAAGATAATAATATCAAATTACAAATTACTTGACATTTGGTTGGTATTGACACCAACTGTTGGTGTTACCATTAATTAAAAACATCACTGTAAAATAGTAACAGTATTTAAAATGGCTTCATCTTGTGATCCCAACTATAAACTTCATTCAGATATCCGACAAAATAAAATATTAAGAAACACCAGGAATAATAGGAAGTTTATTTAAATTACGTCTAATTTATTCTTTGTGTTATTTCTTTTTCAAGGGTGCTGTTTTGAGGTTTCCTTACCTCGAAAGGAAAAAAACGAAACCCTTATAGGATAACTTTGTGGTCCGTCCGTTTGTCCATTTTCTATGACATTTCACACGAACATATGGATATATAAAATAAAATTTATATAGCCGTTTTAATGTCCGCAATTTTTCGAAACTTGTAAGAGAGTCAAAATGTACAGGGTCCTCCGGTAAACTCAGAATCTTGAAATTTGATACTAAGCAACGTCTTATAGCGAAATTTTAATAAGTTACTATCCCCTCCAAGGCTATAAAATCTTTAAGCTGTATTAAAATCAAACTTCTATGTCAAAGCAATCAAAAGAAACAGCAATTTAAGCCCCGTATTTTCCAACTCGAAGAATATGCTTCCGGTGCTCGTAAAAACATCACGTACTGTCATATTGCTCCCGAAATTAATTGTTATAGTGTGAATATATACCATCTAAATGATTATAGAAGACTACAAATATCACAATAACTGAAAAACAATCATACATCATATGAAATCACTGTAGAAGAAACTTTCATCATTAGTTACACGTAAGTGTTTGCTTTGAGGTTATTTAAAGTTGATCTATCATCACTGCAAATTGTAAACAAACACGAAGTGAGCAACGCAACAAGTCAATCTTGCAAAACAAAGATACCAACCTTAAACATAAATACGTTCCGTTCCACGCTGCTTTTTTTTTTTTTATACGATCTAGGGCAATGCTTGACTACATTCCACCTGATGGTAAGTGGAATGTAGTCTTAGATGGTAAGGCGCATTGCCCTAGCAACCTATTCACTCTTCTCTTGAAGACACCCACATTATATTTGGCCGGAAATACCGACGCAGGCAAATTGTTCCAGTCCTTCGCTGTACGCACTAAAAATGAGGAAGCAAAGCGCTTCGTTCGGACAGGTGGAATGTCCACAACAAAAGGATGGATACCTGCCGTGCGTCGGGACGTCCGGTGATGGTAGGGGGACGGGGGAACTAAGTCGTGTAGTTCCTGCGCACACTCACCAAAATGTATCCTATAGAATACTGAGAGGCTAGCAATTTTACGCCTGTGTTCAAGGCTTTGGAGGTCGGCTTCGACCAATTCGGGATCGCCTATAAGCCTCTTTGCTCGCCTCTCAATTGAGTCCAGAACCGCAAGATGAGACTTTGCGGCACCAGCAAATATGTGTCCACAGTACTCTACACACGACCGGATCTGTGCTTTGTATAAAACAAGAAGCTGTCCCGGTGTAAAGTACTGCCGAACCTTCGCAAGAACGGCAAGCTTTGCTGCTGCTGCTCTTGCTCTGGACTCAATGAACCGACCAAAGTTGAGGTTCGAGGAAATCTCTAAGCCTAACAACTGAAGCAGGTCACTGTATTCCAAGGATACATTCTGGAAAGTAGGAGCCAAGGTGAAAGGGCTCCTTTTGGCGGTGAATAGACACGTCTGCGTTTTGGTGGCGTTGAACTTGACAAGATTGGCATTGCTCCATGCGGAGACTGCCTGAAGTTTGTCATTCAAACGTTGCACCATGGCTTCTCTTTCAGACTGTACTTGATCTCGACTAGCCCGAGTACTCGGCAGATATCTTTCTACAACTGTGCTGTCGTCTGCATACCCATAGATACCGGGCTTCAACAGATCATTAATGTGCAGCAGAAACAGAGTTTACGAACAAACGTTTAGTTATTGCTAATTGCGATGACCTCACTAACCGCAGAAACGACAACGTTGTTGATAAATATGATGAAACAAGAACTTGAAAAACAAACTGTTATAATAACCAACTCAGTTTCTGAAAAAGTGATGCAGATGATTGATGTAAAAATAAAACCAATAATAGAAGAAAATAACCAACTCCGAGAAGAAATACAAACACTAAATAAAAAAATCCACAACTTGGAAAATATGTACAGAAAGAATAATATAATAATCCACGGTATAAAAGAAAATGAAAACAACTACACAGACCTCACTAAAATCATGTCCGAAGTATTTTTAAACCTAAAAATACGAGTTGAGTCATACGATATTAACAAAATGCATAGGCTTGGAAGAAAAAATACCGGAAAGGTAAGACCAATTCTTATCACTCTAACTACCCTCAATAAAAAAATCGAATTCTTAAAATGCAAAAATATGATGCCACCAAATACTTGTATAACTGAGGATTTTTCGAAAGAAACTCTTTAGTCCGGTCAAATTAGACATTCGGTGCTACATAAATTCGCAACAAGCTGAATTTTGGTACAATTGTTCAGAACACGATTATAAACAATAGCTGAAAGTTCCCCATCATTCCCGTGTGTGCAAAATTTTTTATTCAAGGTCAAATGTCAAAAAAATGAGTTTTTCGCGATTTTCAGCAAAACGGTAAGTTTTATCAGAAAAATATCTCAGACTAAAATTGTAGATCATTAAATTATCTATAAAAAATATACCAATACCTTTTTTCTCACGAGACACCGTTTCGGAGATATCGCAGTGTAAAAAGTTGTAACAATTGCAATTGTCATAAAATGCACACGTTTCTACGCCACCTATGTGGAAGTGTACTTAGCGCGTTTTTTTAACGTGGTTTCCCCAGTAGGCCTACTCCACAAGTCAGTAATTATCCAGTTTAATTGAAACTATCGTAAATAATTGATATTAACCAGAAAAAAGCGATTTTGATAAAAAAAAAAGTACAGACATTTATTAGTCGGAGTCGTAATTTTCGAATTCTTCTCGATTTTCTCCTTGTTCATTTTCTTCTGGTTCATCCTCGTCTTGGGTGCAAGTAAATTCAGCCAATAACGATGTTTCGCGAGTCGGCTCGTTGACGTCGAATGTATCATCAATTGTTGGTGATTCAACATTAGAGCACGACTTGCCTTGGCAACTTGTACACGCCATAGAACAGAATAGACCCACTTTTTTGCAACCACATTTAGCGCTGCATCCCTTTTTGCAGTTGCAAAAAATTGCGTTTAGCAATTCTTCCGGCGCAGGTGGAAGCAAAGTTGGAACTGGTTCCAATTCATTATTTACAAACTTCCAACCCCAGTCTGTTGGGTCTTTCTGACAACCAAGCCACACTTAAACTTGGTAATATACCCGAAGAAGATGTTGATGAGCAGCAGCCGACGTTGGAGGAAGACAAGCTAACTGTACCTGTTTTTTGCTTTTGGTGTTTTTGACGAAACATGCATACCGATGTTTATCTAAGCACGTAGTTTTTTTAGGAGCCCCGCACATCGAAAGAAGAAAGCGAATGCCACTTGTGATGATCTCATGTTGAGTTGAATTACAGTTTTGAAAAACTTCAGCACATTCAACTAAATTTTGTTTTTCAAACATTTTGAAAACTGTCGTTTTACCCCTCCTATAAAATGCAGATGTCGTATCACAGCCAGTTATTGCATGCAGAAATAGTATGTGATTTTGACTCTTTGCAAAAGAAGATAATAAGCTTTTAGAAGTATATATTTCCGATTGATGTTGAGGTTTTCCTGGTTTTAAAAAGAAAATAGTTTTTTCAGTTGGAGTTCGAGCAGCGAGCAATACTAGCAAATCTACATCTTCACCAACAACAATAATTGTATTTGTCTAATTGAATTGCTCTATTGCTGTTTCAACAATCAATACATTAGCATCGTTATCGGCTTGTTTTACCAGTATATTTTCAGAAATTTAAGTGCAAGTTACAATGACCGACAGAAAAATATTTTAACCTATACTACATAATATTACAACTCTAGGGATGAATATACGTGACGTACTCATGCATGTTATGACAATTGCAACTGTTACAACTTTTTACACTGCAATATCTCCGAAACGGTGTCTTGTGAGAAAAAAGGTATTGGTATATTTTTTATAGATAATTTAATGATCTACAATTTTAGTCTGAGGTATTTTTCTGATAAAACTTACCGTTTTGCTGAAAATCGCGAAAAACTCATTTTTTTGACATTTGACCTTGAATAAAAAATTTTCCACACACGGGAATGACGGGGAACTTTCAGCTATTGTTTATAATCGTGTTTTGAACAATTGTACCAAAATTCAGCTTGTTGCGAATTTATGTAATTTCACCCTAATTTTTTGGTCTAATTTGACCGGACTACTTATTTTGCGCAAAGAGTTACAATAGCAAGTGGTAAAGGAAAAAGAAAAGGGTAATGAGGCCTACATCAAAAATAACAAGCTCATCGTAAAACAAAAAGACAAAAGGAAACGCGATGACTCAGTTTCACCATCTACTTATTATCAAGAAACCCAAAAAACTGTCATAGCTCCAGCCAAGCTGCAAAAAACTGACCCGTTTGCGTACATGAGGGCCAGGTCACATTCTGTGTCTGAAAATAGAAAATCGAAAGCATAGGAATTAGCAGACATCGGTAAGCGAAATAAAACTAAAAAAAATAACAAACAACGTAATAAAGAAATAGAGATCCCCAATCCGGCTGGTCACCGTGGGGTTATCGACCAAAATCCCCCAGATTCTAAAGATTCTAAAAATCGAACACTACCAATATATACAGGGTTATTTGTAATTAGTTGAGCACCTTTTGCAGGCAGCCCCTCTACATCAATCCTAACAACATTTGTTCTACGACTTTTTAAAATTAATAGTTTTAAAAATTTAATTTTTTCCATACAAAATTTATTTATTGCCTCTAAACGTGCATTAAACTTGAGCAAAGAGAGGCCACGCAACTTGTCAAAATATGTGCCAAGGCCACGTGCATCGGGGCGCGGGGTGGCGGGGTGACGCAGCCGCGGCTATGCACGTTAGAACTTGATCATTTTCTAAGGTGTAATAAAAAATAGCATCGTTTTCCACTTTTATTTATTAAAATATTTTCTACAATAGTCGAAACACATATTTTTGTATAATATCACTTTTACGAAATAAGCATTTATTATCTAATTACAATATTTACACCTACTAAAAAGGAATAAATTAATTGAAATATTGTCTAACTTTTTAAGAATCTAATGAAAAAACAAAATCTCCAATAGTAGTCGCGTCAATGAAGCCTTTTCGTCGAAAGTCCTCAGAAACAGCTCCGATTTCGATCTTCTTTTTTTTTTAATTTTTGTTTTTTTATATTATTTAAAATCAGAAACCTTTCAAAGGGGGGAAATAATTATTTTTATTGTTTAAACAATATTGATGCTATTTATAGAAGAAAACAAGTTTTCGCATGATTTTCGTTAAAACAAAACATGTTTAATTATTATATTTAATTGTTTTCTTGTTTGGGTACTCTCTACCTGGTAAAAGAATGCAAGGTCTAACGCCAGATGTTCGGAGCCTTTCTGTTTTTACCGCTCACGTCGCTCAGTATTAATCATTGCGTTTTAATTGTTATTCGTTAAAGTAGTTGTTTTTGTTAAGTTTGTCTGTTCTGTTACTCGTGTTGTTGTTATTTTTGTAACATGAGTGAAGCTGGGCCGAGCAATATTTGCACTTTTACTTCGCCGAAGAAAAAGCGGTCTAAGAGGACAGTGATGCATTCCGTGGACAAGGAGACTGAATAAATATTTTTTAATAAAATATCTACTTGTTTAATTTTTTACTTATTTCTTATTGTCAAAGAAATAACAGAACATAATATGTAGATAAAATAAGTATTTTCAATTAATTCCCTCATAAAACGCCCACACAATATACCTCTTTGAAAGTGTAATCGGTTTACGAAAAAAGTTTAAGAACCAAAGGTTTCTTTGTTTACCTTTTATTTTTTCGTATAATGGATATTTACTATATGGTATAGTAAATTATTTTAATAATATTTAAAATATTTTGAAATTTTTATGCCATAATATTTAAACATTGTCAGATACAGTACTTTTTTCTTTACAAAATACTTCAATTAGTAATTGTTTCAATCCTCATATGTTATAGGACCACGAAGAAAGTGACGTAGATTCGACAGAGAATGTATGTTGCATCTGTCAAGAAGGTGGAAATATTAATGCTGCTAGTACTTCAACTCAAGTTAAAGAAAAATTAACGGAAGTGACTCGGGGACTGCCAAATTTGAAAGCAGTTGCTACCAATTTAAAAAATAATCAGCTCGTGGGTTTCCTTAATAGTGGAAGAAAAGTATTTGTTCATTCGAGTTGTCGGAAACGATTTACTGAGCGTAAAACTGTTTCAGCTGAAATAAAACGAATGGAATTTTGTGAAAAATTATCGCTCAGCCCACCTAAATTGAAGTTGAGAAGATCTTCAGATCCCTCTTTTGATTGGAATCACAATTGTTTTATTTGTAGTCAACTATTATTTGAACAAAAGAAAGTTAAACAGCGTCAAAATATATCAGCTGTTACTTCTTATCATACAAAACAGAAATTAATTAATGCCATAAAAAATACAAGAGATGAGTTCTCTCGATCTCTTCTTTTGAGGATCAATTCTGTAAATGATTTAAGATCTGTAAGTGCAAGATACCATCGTTCTTGTTATGCAAACATCATAAAACAGGAAAATACAGTAGAAAAGAAAATTGATCCACGAATTATTAACACCAATCATGCTATGGATAATATAATCACCCACCACTTGAAGAAGATGAAGTTTTCAATACCGAAAGTAATGTTGAAAATTATTTTTTTTTTTAAATAAAAACAAAATTTTTAAAAAATTACTTGTTTAATATTATTTTGTTAGTGTTAATAAAAAATAATAAATTATTTTTTTTTTATACAAAAACCTTGCATATTTTTTAAACAATAAAAATAATTATTTCCCCCCTCTGAAAGGTTTCTGATTTTGAATAATATAAAAAAACAAAAATTTAAAAAAAAAAAACATCAAAATCGGTGCTGTTTCTGAGGACTTTCGAAGATTGCCTGTTTTACGGCTTCATTGACGCGACTATAGACGTTGTCCACAAGTTGAATGTCTCAATATTTTTATTTGGTTTATGTAATAAGGGCACTGTAACTTTTTCTGATCCTGCAAATATTTACGTTATTATTAAAAAGTTTCCCACCTAGTAATAAGAACTACTTTTCTATGTTTAGAAAATTTGTAATACTTGATTACATTTAAATTTATTTATATTCACTAAAAACATAACTATACTATCACTGTAGTAATTTAAGAATACTTTAAAATGTATGCAACTAGTTTGATGATTGATCACAAAATTATTTTGAATAGTAATTAATATAGCGTAGGTATTTTCTTTGAGAATTTGATAAGAAACCAAATAAATATTATTTTTACAAAACAATAACTTCTCTTTAGCTTACTTTATACAAACATTTTATCTCGTTTGTTAATATTTATATCATGACAATAAAACAATAAGTTACTTACGAATTTCTTTACGAAGTTCCTAGAAATTGCAGTCAATCACAAATAGAAGCGTCGGTATACAGAAACAATCCAGATAGTAATATAAAATATCAGTAATACTACACACTTTCATCACCATAAATCTCACGATACAAATGAAATATCAATTATCAAATAACAAAGATAATAATATCAAATTACAAATTACTATAACTTTGAAGTTTGGACACTTGGTACTGACACCAACTGTTGGTGTTACCATTAATTAAAAACATCACCGTAAAATAGTAACAGTATTTAAAATAACTCCATCTTGTGAGCCCAAACATAAACTTCATTCAGATATCCGACAAAATAAAATATTAAGAAACACCAGGAGGAATAATAGGAATTTATTTAAATTATAAGTTTAATATTTGAGCTTATTTTTTCTAAGTTATAACACCATGCTCAGTCCATGGTGTTAAAACTTTGAATGAAGTTTTTGTTCGAGATTCCTAAGATGGAGCTATTTTAAATATTGTTATTTAATATTTTACAGTGATGTTTTTTAATTAATGGTAATACTAATTCTCCAAAATTAATGTAATTTGTTATTTGACATTATTATTTTTGACAATGTGCGCAAAGCCTGCTATTGAATATTCCGGTGGTGGTTGGTGAACAGTTAATTTTTAGGTGTGTTCTTTGTGTTGGATGCGAAAGGGAATACTTTGAACGGTATGTGCGTGATGTCCAACGGCATCCGCGAGATTTTTATTTAAGAGGTAATTTGGTAGTAGGTAGGTATCGTAGCGTTCTTTGGTCTTAGCAAACTTACTTCTTTAAATTCATAAATTGAGGTGAAATGTAACAGTCTGAATAAATTGTAAGATGTTATTAATTTCCTAGTAAATTTAATTTCAATTTGACCGGCTAAGAAAAAAGCGCGGGGAAGTTGTAGTAGGTATTGTACATTCGGATATAAAATTGTTTTATTGAAAATAATAAAACTATCTTAGACACAATATTATTACAATATTATTCGAAATAAAACAAAAAAAAAGTAATAATAGTGTTAGGTGCGTGGTACGTCACAAATTTCGTGCAGCGCTAGACTGCCGCGACCTATACTTTAGACTGCTTACAAAATACAGAGTAATAAATAATCGAGGGAGCAAAAATTTTTTTGTTTCGTTTATTCTGAGTTATTTATCAAGATTTTTTAAAAATCGTAGAACAAAAGTTGTTGGGATTGATGTAGAGAGGCTGCCTGCAAGAGGTGCTCAACTAATTAAAAATAACCCTGTATAGCAACACTAAACACAAGAACACTAAAAACACCCGAATCATTATATGAACTAGAGCACGCACTACAACCAATAAAATGGGACATAATAGGATTATGCGAAGTTCGAAGCTCAGAAGAAAAAATAGAAGATCATGAAGCCTACTTACTCTACTATAAGAATACAACACCTGGACAGTATGGGACAGGATTTTTAATAAAAGAATATCTCAAAACTATGATAGAAGAATTCATTGGAGTATCAGATAGGATAGCTGTCCTAATAACCCTTCCGGGTTACAAACACCCAGTATCGATTGTCCAAGTCTATGCTCCAACGGAGACAACTAAAGAAGAAATTAAAGAAACATTTTACAACGAATTAAGATCAACAATGGAGAATCTACACAACATAGTACTGGTGATGGGTGATTTTAATTGTCAAATAGGAATTAGAAAAAACGATGAAAGAAATTTTTGGGACAATATACGACAAGTAAACGAAATCAGAATGGTCGAATGCTAATGGATTTTGTGCATGAGTATAACTTATATATTATGAACACTTTTTAAAAAAAAAATCACTAAATAGATGGACATGGATTTCCCCTAACGGCAATGTGAAAAATGAAATTGACTTTATTCTTACTAATACACCAAAAATAATTATGAACGTTGATATTATTAAAAACCTGAACTTCAGTACTGATCACAGAATGGTCCGCGGAAAATTTCATGGAAATCAACCAAAAATAACTAGAAAATACATGACTAGCGTACACAAACGAACACACCAACCAATACCAGAAGAGACTCTGATTTCCATTGAAGTATCGCTATACAACATAGACAAAATTGAAAGTATGCAAGAAAAATATGCAATTCTAGAAAACCAGTTAAGAGAACAGTAAAAAAATCTACAACAACTAAATCAAATAGGGACAAAATAGGTGAAAAAGCCAGAGAACTAATAAAGAAACGCAAAGCATTACAACAGCAAACCCCACGAGATAGGAAAGAGATAGCAAATACTAGCAAAAAGATCAAAGAAAGCATAAGAAAATATACACAAAAATCAAGAACAGAAAGAATTATCTTCCACATAAAATCTACAGGAGGAGTAAAAAAAGCTTGGAAAGAGTTACAAGAAAAAACAGATTGGATACCGAAATTATACGATCATAAAAGAAAAAGAGATAGGTCAAAGCGAACTGACATATTAAATATACATATTAAATATAGCAACAGATTTCTACAGAAACTTGTACAATAATTCAAATGTAAACACAATTCCTATAAATACCCTAGACGACGATACGGACGAAGACAGCGTTCCACCCATCCTAAACGAGGAAATATTTAAAGCTATCCGATCACAAAAAAGTGAGAAATCACCAGGAGAAGACGGAATTACCAAAGACATTTTGAAAGGTTCACTCAATGTCATTCTAAAACCTTTGAACAACCTGTTTAACGAGATACTGGACAAGGAGCAAATACCTTCTCAGTGGTCAACTTCAACAATTATTCTGCTTTACAAAAAGAGCAACCGAGACGACATCAGCAACTATAGACCAATAAGCTTGATGTCCAACTTGTATAAAACATTTGCAAAGATCATTCTTGACCGAATAACTAATGTTTTAGACGAGAATCAACCTCGGGAGCAGGCGGGATTCCGCAGTGGATTTTCGACGTTGGATCACATTCACACAATAAAACAGATTATTGAAAAATACAATGAATACCAGTTGACATATTATATAGCTTTTGTAGATTATAACAAGGCATTTGACTCTCTTGAACACTCGTGCATATGGGAAGCACTTCGAAGCCAAGGCGTAAATAAAAAATACATAAGACTCATCAGAAACATATATACCAACATGACCGCTAGAATAAAAACAGAAAGATTGGGGGACAAGTTTGTAATAAAGAAAGGTGTCAGACAAGGTGACCCACTGTCCCAAACTTTTTTCTGCCACATTGGAGCTTGTTTTCCGATTACTTAAATGGAGAAATTGCGGTATCAATATTAACGGAGTGATACTAAATCACCTGCGTTTTGCGGACGACCTCATATTAATAGCCAAAAAAACGAACCAATTACAGGAAATGCTTGCACAACTGATAACAGAAAGTAGTAAAGTGGGACTACTAATGAACACCTCTAAAACTAAACTGATGACGAACAGCACGAAAACACCTATTATAATAAATAACATCACCATAGAATATGTAGAGGAATACACATACCTTGGCCAAATAATCTCCCCAGGACAACTTACTGCTAAAGAAATACAAACTAGAATTAACTCATCCTGGAGAAGGTATTAGACATTAAAAGAAGTCTTAAAAAACCCACACATATCACTTAAAATAAAAAGCCAAGCATACAACTCTTGTATCCTCCCTGTTATGACATACGGTTGTCAAACATGGCCACTAACAAAAGAAAATATAAATTAGAAGTATGCCAACACAACATGGAGAGAAGTATTCTGTATTTAAAGAGAGAGAATAAAATTTGTCTCAAATCGATAAGGCAAAAATCTAACATCACAGATGTAACTCACGTGATAAAACGGCTGAAATGGAAATGGGCTGGTCATACTATCAGATGCAGGAAAGGAAAATGGGCAAAAGATGTGACAGAATGGTACCCGAGAGAAGGAAAACGTAAGAGAGGAAGACCAATACGCAGATGGGAGGATGATTTAAAAGCAACAGCAGGTGGAACATGGATGAGAAAAACTCACGAGCGCGAGCTGTGGAGGGGTCTGGGGGAGGCCTATGCTGATAAGCAAAACGAACATATGAATACCGATGTCTAGCTTAACACTAATAAATTTACTGTAACATTTTGTTTGTTAATAAAGGCTTATTGTACTGTATTGTATTGTATTTTCCAACTCGCAACTACTAGCAAGGGAATCAAAACCTAAAGGGTACTTTTACTAGACATTTGGTATGAAGAAATCTTTTATAATTCATATAAAGAAAATAAACATTTTTAAGTGGTAGCTCAATTGTTAGAGCAGCGGAATGGTTTTCCAGAGGACGCGGGTTCAAATCCCTGCCCGTATCGGTATATTTTTCATTCTATATTTATATAAATTTTAATAAGAAAATTTACAATTCTCAAAAAGAGAAGAAAAAAGAAAGCGACTTCTACTCCATAGCTGAGTAATTCTGCACATTTTTAAACTTTTTACACTATTTTTTATGCATCTTTAGCTCTTTGTCTGTAAATAAAGAACTTGTGCACCGTTGGTCCTGTTAATTTATTTTTTTTGCACATCTTGGTTATCAAACTTATGGACTAGTCGCTTTAGTTTCTTAAACAAGAATGAAATAATATCTACCGATTAGCTAATAAGGTAAGTATTTCAGATAATTACAATTGTTAAATAACTCTATAAGATCATATTATACCTAAAGAGTACGTCCTTACAACAAATAATTTCAGATTAAAATTTAAAAAAATAATATTTATCCGCTTCTCTTTTATATATCACAAGAGTAATATGACTTTGACGTCTTTTCTTCGCAAACATAATGTTAAATAGCAATATCATATGACCTCAAAGTCTACAAACTTCAAAAATTTTAAAACTGTAAAGTCTAAGAAATAACCACTTTAGTACAAGATGTCGTGATATGACATTTTATTAAAACTGTAAAATATTTTATTGTTTATTTTATAGAAAATGTGATCCCGTGGGTTATACCATCATCTGAAAATAGATACAATTTTTTCACTAGCATCCGAAACAAACATTAGAATGTATAAAATAAATATATATATAATAATATATAAAAATTATATATATATACAGAATTATTTTTAATTAGTTGAGCACCTTTTGCAGGCAGCCTCTCTACATCAATCCCAACAACATTTGTTCTACGACTTTAAAAAAATCTTGATAAATAACTCAGAATAAACGAAACAAAAAAATTTTTGCTCCCTCGATTATTTATTACTCTGTATTTTATAAGCAGTCTAAAGTATAGGTCGCGGCAGTCTAGCGAAAGTCAGAAACTGTTAAACGCGCGTGCCAGCTTATAGCTTCATCTCTTTTACACCAAGTTGCTATGGAAATACTAAATAATCAAAATGACAAGTATGTGGATTACAAAACACAATTTACATTAACCAAAAATAAATTTATCGGATTAGAGTTTTATAATTAAATAATGAATTGTAATTACATACTGGACAATACGATTTTATGGACTTGCTATTGAAGCTAATAAATAAATTCAAGATTATAACATGAAGAAGAAATTGTGAAATATAATTTATAATATTTTTTATTAATATTTTAAAACACATTGATTGTCTGAAATAGAAGAAGTAAGAATGAAAAGAAATACGAGTTTTGGCTGAGAAATGGAGCATTGGGGTCCTGATCTTTACAAGGTCTGTTTTGCTATACCTAAAACGAACAACAACTCGAAACAGCAGAAACCATGATGAAGAATAATTTTATTTGTGATATAGTGACGATCCAACATGTTAAGAAGCCTAAAGTTATTATTTTTAAAGTGGATTGTGTACATTTGTCTGTTTTTATGGTACTTATGTTTCTTTTATGAGAATATTATACGTCAGAAACAGTCGATTCACTTCTTACGTTTTAATTAATTAATATTAATGAAAATTATGACGTTTTTCTGTTACGTGCCATCTTTATTTCTAAGTCACATTTAAAAGAAAATGTGAATTATATTTACATGTCATAAAGAAGTTTCACTTCTTACATGTGTACACTAATACACACACACATATTTAATAAAGACTAAAGTTTTCGTTTTTTCATTAGATTCTTAAACAGTTAGACAATATGTGTTTCGACTATTGTAGAAAATATTTTAATAAATAAAAGTGGAAAACGATGCTATTTTTTATTACACCTTAGAAAATGATCAAGTTCTAACGTGCATAGCCACCGCTGCGTCACCCCGCCACCCCGCGCCCCGATGCACGTGGCCTTGGCACATATTTTGACAAGTTGCGTGGCCTCTCTTTGCTCAAGTTTAATGCACGTTCAGAGGCAATAAATAAATTTTGTATGGGAAAAACTAAATTTTTAAAACTATTAATTTTAAAAAGTCGTAGAACAAATGTTGTTGATTGACGTAGAGGGGCTGCCTGCAAAAGGTGCTCAACTTATTACAAATAACCCTGTATATATTTTTTTTTTAATTTTTTATTATTTTTTTTTATGTCTGTCTATGCTGTTAGCCCTGTTGGCTATTACAGCGTCACCGGGGGAGCGGGTGGGTCAGGAGACCCGCCCTTACAAGGGGGGCCAGACGGGCCCCCATGGGGAACGACATCCCGGAGGCGTCTCAGATTGAGACACGGACCTCGGCTCGGGGCGTCGTTAGTCAGGAGAAAAAAAAAATATAACTACATAAAAATTATCAAGAAAATAATGAAATAAAGTTACTAAAGTTATTACTAAAGTACCAGGTAGAACAGAATAGTACAATATGATACAAAATACATACAAGTCAGAACGCATTTAAAGCTGTCTCTAATAAATCGCGTTATAAACTTTTACTAACAAATATATTTTAATAAGTTTAAACTTTTATTTTAAAATTTCAGGGCATTTATGATTAAATAATAAAATGTTTTTGCAAACAAAGTGGTCGGTGCTGACAGAGTGATACCTATAAAGACTATGGATTCCACCAATTTATCGTTTTCATATTTAAAAGAACACCAGATTGCACCTGTTTAACGTTTGAAATCGAAAATTTAAGAAGTTTATTAATTTTATTAAACAACAGAGTTTTAACATTTAACTACACTCACCGAGAGAAAGTCTTATTAACACTACTTCACACATTACCTGGTCCTGTCTCAGTTTAAATAATATTAAGGAAGTATCATCAGCAAAACAATACTATCTCATTATGTTTATGTTTATTTGTAACATGGAAGAGAATTTGAGGGACCTCCATATAAATTGAGGTCCCAGCTGATTTTGTTGGCATTCGCTTTTACTAAATAACCAAATAACTGAATGAGGATACCAGTTTCTAATTTGGGATATATTAAGCATTGCCTGATTTCAAGAGTGATCACGATTTCCCCACAAGAGATACAATCTTTAAAAATGGTCACTAAGTAAGGCGCAATGAAATCCATAATTGCGCCAATCATCTATACAGATTTTATAGGTTGATGGCATTTTTGATATTAAAGGTCCAAAAAACATTTAATTAAGTCATAATAAACAATTTTTAAAATTTGCAATCTATATTTATTTTATTTTGCGATACTGGTTATTTAATATTACATAAAAATTTTGATACTAATTCCAAATTTTAATGGGTCCCTGAGCCAGTTCATAGCAGATGGACCATGTGTTCATTTGCCAAAATAAATAATAATAAGAAGAAACGTTTTGAAGATTTTCACTATAATAGAATAATAACTAAATCATATAAGTCTATTAAGACGATGATTGATATTTTTTGTTTAAAATACATTTCAATACATTACAGTACATAGTTCAGATAATGAGCCTTAACTAATAAAACAATAATGAACCTTAACTGTTTTTGAATTAAAAGTTTCTGTTTATTTATATCGATCAAACCTTTATTACCTTATTGTGTTGAAACCTTACTTCTATGAAGATATAATAATATAATTTACATATAATGAAAATAGTAAGAAGTGTAGTATGACGATAATCAAAACGTTTAAATTATCAAAAAAATAATACGTAAAAACTGCAGTTTGTCGCTTAATTTGCCCCCTCAGCCTCTAAACTTAAACCAATTTAAATCAGATACTTTTTAAATAAACCAACTATTGTGTTTTCTAACATACCTGAGAGAATTCAGGAGTATTGAATCCGCTCCCGATTAGTAATGTGCAGCACTTGTAACGACCTCCCATAAACAAACAAAGTCGCGGCAACAATTAGCAGGAAATAAAACTAGAAAAACAGCTCTGTTATTATAACATTATAATAGGTACTGAGGAACATTAAAATTCAGCAAGATTATTTTGACTGCATCAAAAAATCCGTGTCAATTTGAATATTTCCTTTTTTGTAAGTATTGGGAGCGTTATTTCTATTCATTACTTACCTTATTTTTGTTCTTCTTTGTATTTCTATTTTGTGATCCGTTTATTACAGTGGTGACTTAGCAAATTCTTTGTATTGATAATAATAAAATCTATAGTTTCGAAATTGAAGTGCGTGTAAGTAATATTAAAATAAAAATAATTTATGCACCCGAGTACAATATATTTATTTACACGGCCAGGTACTTCATAAGTTCTATAGACTATAGAGTACTAGAGTTCTATAGATAGTGTTATAGGAAATTCAATTTAAATTAAACTACTTCCTAGCTTAGAAATCATTTATGTTTTCTCTATTTAAAATGGAATATTAGAGGAAAACCGATATAATGTCTAACCCTTAACAACATTTCTCCTAACACTGGTTAGGAGTGTGAAAACAATATTGAAGTTTGTCTGTTCAGTATCGTTATATGATCGGATAGATTTTGTAAAGTGTTGAAGAGTTTATCGCAATTATTTTGGTTTACACAGTAAATGGGTGTTAATATTTTACACCCGGAAATCAATGTGGTCATAATATTAATAGGCAGCCGAACTAAACACATTTCGATTGAGCAAACAATTTGAATACCAAATATAACAGAAGTATAATACAATCGTGCGTCATTAAAATTTATTTAAGTAGTTTTAAATAGCTTGGTTTCCTGACTAATTGAAATGTACACAATATAACATGCGAAAATATGTTCTCTCCGTCTGTGTTTGAATGTTTGTCTTCCTTTTTACGGTTGGACGGATTTTAACGGTTTTCTTATATAAATCGATTAAAGTGTAGAATAGGGCAGAGGACTCTTTTTGTTTATTTTTTTATTGTGTTTTTCATGAATATGATTGGGTTTACTCCCTAAAAAAAATCTTATGAAGCGGCATTTACAACAGGGCTAGTCAGTAGTATTAGGATATTATAAGTGAATATGAGTTTGTGTGTTACGATTTCACGTCCAAATTACTTTACTGTCGTCTCAGTATTTTCATGAAAATTTTTGCACACACTTTGTCAGGGTTACAAAAAAAAAGACATGAGGTATGTACCACGTAACACTTTTAACTCCTTAGTAAAAAAAACAACATATACTAATTTATATTTATACGTTTGGGTAATTTTCCAAAAGACTTGGAAGCATAGTTCATGTTTGGTATATATACTTGCACCTAAACTTTATATGACACGTAGTCCGTCGAGTAAGTCTTGTAATATTAGGTACATAATATATCTTTCTCAACACAAAAAATACTTATTTAGAAATGTTCTTGTACGTTTTATGCTTCTTTTCTCCATTTACAGCGGTCCCTTTTCCATTTTGTACAAAATTCCTTATTCGTATGCTTCCTTGACCACTCAGATACAGCGCTCATACTGAACGTAGTGATTTAGTAAATGTTTCTGTATCTGTATTTTCTATGAGCTTTATAGTGATTTCATTTTTATGATAAAATACATATAATAGTAGATACCGTACTAAGGCATATTTGCATAAAGAGGCTAAACTGCCACGACTATTCGGAGGCGTGAAGATTCACTGTATAATATAGCACTTGAATCTCTTTGATAATCAAAGGTGTAACGAGGTTTTTGTTCAATTTTGTACCAATATAACTAAAACAATTTACGTTATAATATGCCTTAAATATCTATAACATTCAAAATCGAAATCAATACTTCGTAACATCACTGATGCCATTATAAATGTTCGTTTTATTATATTGACCCTAAAGTAACACTACCAAAACTTCTACAATCAAAACAACCGCTCTTAAAATGTGATGTAAACAAAAGCGAACCAACGATCGTTTCGTTCATTCTTAGCCATTCATTTTCGAACATGCTTGTAATAGTAGATGGTACGAAAGCAAGCGATTTGTTCGTTCATTCGTTAATAAGTTTATTACCCTAAATTGAACTTAATCGCTAACTTAGTTGGCAGGCCCTATGTACCTATTATTGTACTATGCTTATCCGGGAACTGTGATTATACCAATCCAACCTTGTTATTGTGTACAAGGGCTGAATTTAAACGAATAATTACTAGCAATAACTTATCTTAGTGCTGGTGACTTAATAATGTTTTGTGACTGTTTTGTGCTCTATTCTTTTAATATTTTAACGTATTTTTTTAACTTTTTGGAAATAAATTATTATTATTAGGTAATATTATATTATTACAAATAGCCCATCAGTCTTTTCCTTAAAATTCAGATGAAGGCTTTACTATCTTTTCCAATTATACATATAGGCATATTATGTTCCGTATATATTTTATATGTAGTTTTGTTTTTAAATATTATTATTACACTATATTATTTCTGAATAATTTTATATTGTATTTGTATATAATAGGTATTTGCTTATTATTAGTGTAGTTTAGATTATTACATGATATCTAGTTAGTTATTTCTTGTGACTTATACTTATTTTGTGTCTATTTCTGCCTTTTAAAATTCTCTTTGTTACACTTATAGGTAGCTTGCAGAGATCTTTCTCCTTAGAGATAATCAAATCCCTTGAATTTTTACTTACTAAATTTGCTTTTGCCGCCAATTATGATACATAAATAAATAAATCCATTGTCCAACCCTTTTGCTCAGAACTAGGGAGTTTACTAAAAAAAATGTAAATGCATCCAATTAAAATAACCACATTAAATATTTCATTTTTGTTATATTTTAAAGCCGCTATATTTTGTAATTCGCAGTTTTAACTGTTTTAATTAATACCATACATATTTGCTCAATAAAATTGATTATTTTGTTATAATTCAGTTGTATTTACAAAAACTTTATTGAAACAAGAAACATATTGTTAATTAAAGTAAAATAACCAGTGTATTTATTATATAACATCAATACATAATATACTATTAGCTGTTTGAAGTACTTATGTAAAAGTAAATATATTAAAAGTACAAGAATAAAATCACATATATCATTAAATATAATTATATATCACTTTATGTTATAAGATATCACTCCCGTGATTTGTTACATCATTACCAGGCTGTCAGTATTGGTGTGGAATCTGTCATGTTAATCCGATATATCTCCATCTAATCCGACATAATACTAAGACATTCACAGCCTTTTTTGAAAATTATATCTATAGGTTTTTCAAAAATCCAACGCATGAGGTATAAAATACGAAAAAAATTATTAATTCTTACATTTTTAATTAAAAACATAAATATTCTGTTATAAAACTAAAAAAAAAAAAAAAAATAAAACTAAAAAAGTAGCAGATTTTTTTTATGAAATTGAATGCAGAAGTAGTAATTTATGCCATGTAGTTTTTAAGATTCCCAACACCTTATTTTTTCTTTCCCTATCTTTCCATTTGTCTTGTAAACTAAACTGAAAATTAAAATTAGTATGGTCGGTAATAACATTATTAAACTAACTAATTAATACCAAATAATATTGTATGGTCAATTAATTTGGAGACTGCGAGGGATACTTAAAAAAATATAATATACCCAAATATGAATCTTTCATATTGTAGTTATAAACATACTAACAGAATTAAGAAATATCATCAATAATTATATTTCAGACTGAAGTGACCTTGACAAAAGAAACAACATTTAAGAATGTTCTTTAACTTTCCCAAAAATATGTATTCTTCGTGATTCTTGAAGCTGATCCTAAGTGCTATCTTACGTCTTATAATGTTTTTTTTCTATCTAGCCTTATTTTCGACAGGGTCCATGAAACTAATATTCACTTAAGGGCGTTATGTAAGCTCTAGTAAAATACAGCGTTATCAATCATACTCGTAACCTACCCCTCTCAGCTTACTTGGTTATGTGCGTTTGTCATTTCATATCCATAGAGCACACATTGAGGTCACTGTTATCAATAATTGAATTTTTTAACCAACTTCCGATTGGAAATAATTCGGAACAGAACTGTTGTTGTTGTAACTACGTCATTTTAATTATTAAAATTGATTCGTTAATTGATTCGATATAACGAAATTATACGAATATAAGATTACAATAGTAAAACTGAAATAAATATATATATATATATATATATATATATATATATATATTGTATTATTATTGTTCTAAAATCATATAAGTACCATAAACGCTAAGGCGTTTTATACCATTTATTCATAGATCAATAATGCCTGCTCTACGCTTGTCCGTAATTTATTCCTATTTTATAGTAATGGAACTTTCAAACACATTTACCGGTCCGCTAAATTAAAAATTTGTTGTACTACGGTTGACATAAAATAATAACACACTTGCAATTACACTACCATCTATCTATCTATCTATCTATCTATCTATCTATCTATCTATCTATCTACCTATCTCTCTACCTACTATATATCAGTATAGTAATGTGTGTAACGTGTATGTTTATAGTAATTGGTGTATGTATGTATTATTATATTTAACAGGCGTACGTTTCATTTTAATAATTTAATGTACACATATTGAATAATTCCACGTATATATATTATTTACATATATAGATTTATATTTGTATATATGTTTTTCCTCTGGCTTACCAAGGTTGCCTTGAAAAAATCGCTATCAGCGATAAGGCCGCCTTTTGCACTTATTTATAATTTACTTGTCTTTTTTTTTTATTATTATTAGTTACTGTATAGTTCAATGTTGTTATTATTCTTGTATTATTTTAATTGTTATTTGAAGTGCAATAAAGAATATTATCTATCTATCTATCTATATCATCTATAAAATACTGTACCATCGTGATCTGTATAATAAAAAACATAAAGGTTACGGACATCACTTATAGACATGAAGATTATTAGATGTTTTTGTTTCTTGTATTCGTTGAATATCCTTATTAAGATTTAAATAAATATTTTGTCAACGGATATGCATACTAAATTTACAAACCAATTTATATTACGATAAAATATAAATTTTCCTTTGCCTACATTACAGTATTTCCAATAAAATCTTAATTTTATATTATACTTTATATTATAAAAGATTTAATAATAGATTGAAAATGATTTGGTTATATATCAGAATATATTGAATTTATAATAGTTATATCAATTGTAAAACCTCTTTGTCAATCAGTGGTCAATCAATTCTAGTGTATCTAATACATCGACAGCTGGTGGTCATTTAAAGTAAGAGAGAGGTAGTTAGTCTGGACATCTCGAAAGCTTTAGCTTCGTCTGTGCCACAAGGGTCTTCTTTTGATACTACCTCTTATGGGTTTCCCAAAAGTTTATGTAAGTGCATCACCAGCTTGTTATTGGAAGGAGCATTTAGGTTGGTTTCTTTGCGACACAAACCCATAATAAAATTCCCCAAGGTTACGTACCGTCATGCAAGTGCATGTCATGCAAGACTTTCTCGGGAAAACGTCGGTGAATGTCGATAAAAAGTAGTGTCTTCAGTCAGGAAAGTTTGGTTTCCTAGACAACGTTTTGGAATGCTGTTAATTAAATTTAAATTTTAATTCCAGAACATACAATTTGTACGCGTTTAGCACTACACTAACCCATTCGTCAACCGACCCAACTAATGACAGAATCATTCATTTTATTCTCGTAGTCATCGGTGTAATAAAATGTATGATGAGATTTTAGAGAAATAAACCATTTTTTATGCAATGCAAATGAACAATAGAAGAGAAATATTGTAATCCAGAAACTTACCAAACAATTTATTTTACATATTACATACATTTATACATACATTTATTTTACATTTTTTACATTTTTAATTAGTAATTTCCTTTATCTCATAGGTACCTCAAACATTTATCTTATAAAATTTCAAAACAAACTTCAAGGTAATAATTATACGGTAAATGTCGAAGTTGTTAAGAAGAAACAGACAATAATATTATTATGCCAAGCCAGCTTTTATTGAGGTCTTGATTCTTGAATCTTTAAAGGAAAACAACCAAGCGAAATCGTCTAGAATCTAAACCTATTAAACTGAAAACCACTTATTTTCATTCATGTACACCAATAATCCATGTCATTTATATATCATGCTATCATATATATCATGCTGATATATCATGCTTAAAAAAAACATTGTCTAAATTACTCCTGTATTGTTAACGGTGGCCCTTTCGTTTAAGAGTCACTAACAAAATAAATATTAAAGTAAGGTTTGCGATCCATCGAAACAAACAAAAAACACTTGGAAGTTTGAAAAACAAACAGAACTAGTCCATTAGTAAAAGTTCGTCTTCATTGATCTTATTATTGTTGGTTTTCTGAACGACTCTATAAAAATGTAAAGTAAACTACCTTTATAAAGTTTATTTGTTTTTTTTGTTTATGAAAATTGTATATTATAAGTAACCCTACTTTGTTATATCATTTGCATGTAGGTTTTTTCAAGCAATTCTGTTGGAATGGCCAATGGTTCGCAATTTTCCTATTATTGTTAATTATATTCACAATTTTTTTCAAAGTTATAATTATAGAAAACTAACAAGTATACATTGTGGTTGATATATATACATATGCCGTAACAACTCTTGAAACATTAAAATACTTCTTAGGTGATTCTTGATCCACTTACAAACTGATTTAATGTTCCTTTTCAAACATCAAAATATAATACATTTTTACTAGAATCAAATATTTAATTTAATACATACAATATCCGTAACACACTATTTAAAAAATAATACAAAAATATGTGGCACTTAAATGCAAAATGATCTATATTATTGTTATCTATTTACATATTTGGTCCAACTTATTAACTTAGATTTTAGAATTCATATTTTTTTTGTTATATCTTTTTTATTTCATAGAATATTATTCCATGTTAACATATGGAATTGTTATTTATATGTTATAGGATATACAATAAATAATATTATTATATCATCCATGAAGATACTGCCAAGTTTACAATGGAATGTTTGAAGATTGTTAGTTAAGTTCATGTCATTGAGACTGACGCTCGCTACGCTTTTTTTATTTTATTTTTTTTAACGTCTGGAATCCTCATGGATACACACCTCCATCCTGGGGAAGATGGAAGTGGTTATGTGAGACTCTTACTCACTAAACCAGACGGTCAACACCTCTCCGTCGTAATGGAGCGCCACGGGAACGCTTGCGCACACAACCGCGTTGCTCCGACGGAAGGCCGCGTGAGCAGCCACCACCTCCATGGAGTGACGCGCCCGGTTGACTTGAGCGCGTCCCACTCCGGGGCTTGTTGAATGGCGAAGGGCTCCCCTGCCCTCCACCCAAGCCGGCCGAGCCAAATCAGGACTCCCTCAACGAAGAAGGTGTCCCGATCCGACTCAGCCTCCCGGGGCCGGACCCCGTCCGAAAACGGACGTGGTCCAGCCAACGAAGCCCTCCCTAGGAAGAGCTCCGCCGCCACCTCGCCCGGACTAATCATCGTCAAGCGCTATTGTACCTGACGATGACTATTCCGGGCCATCATCCTATCAGCGCAACGGCCTCCCCCTCAGCAAGAAAGAGACCGCCACGTACCCCCCACACAACCACAGGACCGCCCCACAGTCCACTCTGCGCACAGAGAAGTACCAGGGGCGACCCCGCTGCTGTCCCCGGTAGAGAGGGCCTGCGCCCTCCCACCCTTAGTGCCCAGGCCAAAAGGCCCGAGCCCACCTCGCAAACAGACCACCCCGAAAGGCAGCCTGCCCGCCAGCCAGCCATGAACCGGGCACAAACCCCCATGGCCGACCGAGCCGAGTATTAGCCAACGGCTAATGCAAACCCGAAGGATCACATTAACCGTTGTTGCCCAGGGAGCACCGGCCCGTACCGCTTCCGATGCCACCGGACGAATCCGAGCAACAAGGGAAACAGACGGGCACACGAGGAGGTTCTCGGCGACGGCCCCCCTACGCTCGCTACGCTGCGCTCGCTAATTCGACTTTCAATTATCTAATCGATTATTAAATATATATGTTTTTTATGATGTTTGTTAATATCGTAATCATAATTAAATTTACGTGAAATTCTGAATAATTCAGGAAATTATTAATTGTTATTTTTGACCCCCGACCAAATAAATTTTTAGGCGAACCTGTTTTAGACTAATTATTATTATTGTAAATAAAACAAGGATAATTTCTTAATGCACTCTGAGTGTCTAATCTAGACCGACTAAATATATTAATTATTTTAACAAAACCAGCACTCTAATTAAGGAAGTTCATTTATTAGCAAAATACGAGGAACTTACTATTTTAATGTATTTACAAAATAATATACATTGATATGTGTAATAAAAAGACCAATTTTGCTAATGGTAGTATTTGTGACGTGTAATACGCAGAAAACCAATTTCGGATTCCAATATTCATAAAACTCCTTTCAAAATACCATTTACAACATGTTTTAAGATATCAATATAAATTTGTTGAAAAAGGTCATATGTACCTGCTCGTTATATGCTGCGTATTTGGGAAACATGCCAAAGCACTTGATCAGCTGAAACGTTTAGTAATATTAGATTAAGAGGACCTCTCCTACTTTATCATTAAATACACGGATTTTTAATATAAAAAAAATGATAGCTACTTAGCTATGGTTTTTACACGACCCTTGGTTCTCTCAAAATGAGGGCAAATCATTTTTGGCCTTATAATAATAAAAACGAAATATCAATACATAAAAATGTCTTTACACCTAAATTTATTTTTTGCTGATTAGGTAATGAAGACTTTTAACAAATCTTCTTCCGTTATATCTTTAGATCAATATTTATTTAATATACTCGAAATATAAACACACTAGCCAAACATAAAATACTTATCTAATATTTCCACAGATAGGTTAGTTTACTTTGTATAACATTCCATAGCATTGTCTTACAGCATTCTGCTCCAGGTATTAGGGAAAATGTAAACTCTTATTTTATTTAATAAAAGAGAATAGTTTGACCTCTGTGAAATATGTATCCACGAGAATCTCTTAACACTGTTATCAAAGCTACAATACATATGTTTCCATCACTCTATATCTCATAAAATAAAAAGTCCTAAATTTTTATACATAATTCGTTTAATTTTATATATAATACGTTTATAAAATGAATTCTCAAAATTGTTCCTGATATATAAGATAAAAAATTAAAACTTACATTAAACACGTGATGTAATCAAAACGTATTATATTACCAAGTTGATAGTAGGAAGGTCTGGCAATAATCTTGTTCAAATTTTTGCACATGTTCAGTTTGTTTGGTGTTGTTTCCCATACATATTTGTTTGACTGAAGTACTCAAATTTCAAGTAAGTTAAAAATCTTTGACGTTTCTCGTGGCTTTTTCTCTATAAACCTATTCTTTGAAACCTAACAAATCTATGACGTTTGAATTTTAGTTATGTTGCGATTGCACTCTCGAGTGTCTACTTCATAAATACTGAACTATAAATTCAATATAAAAAATCTACATAACTTCATAAAATTAACATAATCAATTATTTCATTGGCATTCATGTTCAACTCAATTGATTTTCATATAATCTATGAAATAATTCGTATTTAAATATATACTACGACGTTATAGTATAACTTTTTGTGATAGTAATAAAATATATACCTAGTAATATTATAACTATTTTGTTTATATTATTTTATTTTTGATGGAAGTTTATGAAGCAACCTGCTTAAAAATACTTTTGTTTCATATAAGTATAAAATACTAATAACAAAATCAAAACTGTTCTTAAGATCCAGTCGCATATTTATTTATTTAATCTTTATTGTCGAAAATAAATTTGGTACAATAGGCGGACTTAACGCCGCCTATTGTATAAAATCATTAAAAGTTAAAACAAACTTCAAGATGTCTATACTATTATAAACACAAGAAGTGAATTCTAGAGTAAAATATTATTTTATGCAATTGTTTAAAAATAGGTTGAGTCCATTTTGCGGGAACAAAATAAATTATAAGCAAGAGGAAAATAAGATCTAAACTGTTGTTTTCGTAAGTTTTGCTAACAGTTTCCTTCGTGTAAGATATAAATTGATTGTAAGCAATACGTGGTTTTCTGAAGATCGTAACGACCCGGTCAAAGAAAAGTTCAGATATCTACGAAGAGTCTGTAAATAGACTAATAAATCATAGTTTTATATTTTTTTTCTAGTAATTGTTATAGAATGTGTGTGTGTACTATGATTTTTAGTAATGTATTGTAATAAACATACGTAAGTACAAACTACTTGAAACACAAAATGTTTTGTGATTTTTATTTTTAAACTAAATTGGAGCATCTGTTTTACTTCTATTTCATAAATGCGGAGTCAGAGTATAAAAGTTTGACAACTTTCCAGGTTCATTGATGTTAGTGAATTCAAAGGACAAGACATAAAAATAATATATAAATAATAAGATAACATACATCACATATCTATACTAATATTATAAAGCTGAAGAGTTTGTTTGTTTGAACGCACTAATCTCTGGAACTACTGGCCCGAATTGAAAAATTCTTTTTGTGTTGAATAATCCGTTTATTGAGGAAGGCTATAGGGTATATGTCATCTCGCTGTGACTAATAGAAGTCGAGCAGCAATGAAAAATGCTGCAAAAACGGGAAAATATATCTTTTTTGAGAGCTTTCCTCGCGTGCGCTGAGGAAACACTAAAAATCGCGCGGACGGAGTCGCGGACCCCTAGTCCATTAATATATTTCAGAACTCGCTAACATAAAGAAAGGTTTCATGATTATATATTTAATATGAAAATTATGTATATAAAGAAATAAAGATGTTATGAATACATTATTAAAAGCAAAAAATATTCATTTCTTTGACCGCAACAGGTTTACCTAAGTAATAAATTTTCTTTAGTTAGTTAGTTGTAAAGTGGTAAGTTAGTTGTAAAGTAGTAAGTTAGTTGTAAAGTAGTAAGTTAGTTGTAAAGTAATAATTACAAATAAATTTGATATCAATGGTCTTGATTACAGATTTATACCCTTTGTATAAGTCGTCAACAGTTTGATAACTCACTTGTGACAAAGCCGTGAAAGGTCCTCGCGAAAGAAACTAAGAGGTTTGTCTTTTGGTGTTTTAAGGACATAAATGGTAAATAGATCTTAATAATATATATTTTGTCGATTTATAAAAGTAAATATAATTTATAGGCTCTGTGTGTAATAAAACAAAACGTCAAAACTGGAATGAGTGTGTCGTCACTGTGTTGCCAGCGGATGAACAAAAGTAAGTAGTATTTGCATAGATTAAGCATTTGAATCAGATAAAGAGATCATGTTTGTCTGTCTGTTGACCATACTATCAATGTATTAAAATATAAGCTCAATATTACAATACAAAACAACTTGGGGAAGCGTTGTGCCGACTCCTTCGTCCGGTTGCATATAATTTCGTTTATACTATTGTCAAAATGTTGACACTAAAAACAACTTCTAACAATTATTTAATATTTTCACTACATTACTACGATATATCCGAGAAATATTGGTTTTATCAAAGCATAAATAAAATTGTTGTTAAAAGATTTATATAAATATTTGTGTTAATGTGTTCAGAATCAAAAGTGTCAACGTCATTTGGTAAATTGAAAATAAAATGATCTTATAAAAATTTTCAAGTATTCAGTCTCACTTTATGTGGAAATAAAATAAAGACGTAAACGAACCGATAGTATGTGGAGAGAAAAGTATTTTTGACATCAAATAAATCAAATTGAGAAACAATAGATTAAGTTATATCTGGTGAAATAAAATATGGTTCCGATAAAATAATATTTCTTTATCTATAAGATATTGTTTCAGATATATTAGATATATACCTAGATATTTATATTTAAAAACATTTCGCTCTTTTATTTAGGGTTAGTATTAATTAATTTTACAAGTTATTTTAGTAAATGATCTAATACAAAATTTTCTTCAATAAAATTGAATTTCTTCGTTGACAGAAAAATCATAATTCTGGCTTTAGATAATTATGTACACATTAACAACGCATGGGAGTAGGCACAGAATGCAATCGGGGTGTTTTGTGATTTATCATCAAACATTACTATGCACACTTAACCACTAAGATGTGTGTGCGTGCGTGCGCTTGATCTCATTACCTCTTACCTGAATCAAAGAATTCTGAGGATTGATGTAAATAATTGTAAATTGGCTGGTTCTCACCTGACAATGGGTGTTCGACAAGGATCTGTTCTTGCTCCTTTTTATTTTTATTTTATATTAATGATTTGTCCTTTTTCGTAAAAGGTTTAAGTGAGTATTCGAAGAAAATTAAATGCTTGAAATTTAAACTTCCTAATGTTAAAAGTCAAAATAGTAGTTTGCTTCCTAACGATGAAGTGCTAGAACTGACTGAATCAACAGTTTTCTTATATATAACTCTAGATAAAAAGCTCCAGTGGCACTCTCATCTCTCAAGACTCGCAGGCAAACTCATCCGTCTTTGCAATTAAATAAATATAGTTAAAAAAACGAAAAAAATACGCTTTAAAGACGAATTAAACTGAGAAGCAAAAAATAATTCGTAATATGAGAATAATGGGCAAAATGTAAAATTATTGTGGAAAAAATCGTGGGGTGCTTCGCGCTATTACTTTTATGGCATTCTTAAAGCCATTGTAGTGATTGAATATTTTCAAAAATATATTTTTTTTTCTATATTTTTAGAAACGAATATAATTATTATTTTCGAATTAATATATTCTTTATGATTCACGGACTATATTTTGTTCTCACTCAAAGTATGTGTAAAAATTATTAACTTTGGTGATCTTAACTAGGATAATGAATCTTACCTCGTTATTTTACTGTCAATTGTCTTTTACAATTTTTAATGTTAATATGTGTTTGTCACTCTTTACTTGTAATTCGTTTATCCTAAGGATCCTGGCAAGGAAAACGGGACGAATTGATTAAATTATTGCATTGTCATCGGTCCTTGATAAGTATGCCAAATTTCAAATTAATCCGACATTTCAAAGTAGGTCAAAATCACGTTCAAAGATTCCGTTACATAGATAGATACATCCGAAGCTAATAAAAGCGTGTTAAAAAATAAGACAATTCACAGACATTAATTCGGCTCGATTCGTTTATTTTAGTTCTTTTCATAGTGTTTTGTTTTTTGGTATTCTACTAAGAGGGAGTGCTGCCGAAATTAATTATACGTTTATTTTACAAAAAAAGAGCTGTACTGGTTATTTGTTGAGTTTCTGGCCAGTTTTTCTCAGCAGAGCAGTAATCCGAGCTGATGATGAGCTTACCCACGGACTGACTATACTGACCACTAATTATACTTTCTCATATATCGTTATTGTTCATGATTTTTCTAGATATTTGTAAATAATATCACAACATTCCTTTTTATTTTCTATAACAAAATTTTTTACGCGTATCTAGCTTTACACTGATTAACTTATAATAATTTGTAGTACCTGAAAATGTAACAAATAAAACAATAATTCACGACTCTTCACAAACAATCATGATTTGAATGTGATGAACTAAAATTCAACTATCTAAAGTATTATTATTAGCGTTTGAAATATCTTTATAATAATAACATTCAAGTGACATTGGATTTACTTTCGATTACTTTCTATGAATAATAATATTGGTCTAATTTTTATAAAGATAGAGAGTAGATTGGAAAAATAATTCGAAGAGTTAGCACTTATTTATAATAAAGCACCGACACTAAAACTAATAAAGGAAGGAAGGATAGTGCCGCGTTATAACTTATGTCCAAACCGCCTAATTGTGGGACAATAAGTATATTATTATATTACCGGAGGACAAAAAACAGATTACAGTATTTACATTGCTAAAACTTACGAGAAAATTAAGAATAATTCCACTATAGAACTGCCAATGAACAACATTAAAATGTACAAAAGACAAATGTAAAGACGCTTAAAAATAAGAATCTTTTAAAAGCATTATCACAAAATTCGACATACCAACGTTGTATAGATTTTATAAACAGGATTGACCTTTAACACCTTTTGTTAGCAGATAGACTATCCGACATATCAATTATTTTAAAATCAAAGAGACCAGTTAGTCAGTTTCAATATAGTATTGCTAAATAACAATATCCCCATGTATAAGGATATTTTTATTAAACCAAACATAGTTCAAAACGTTTTACTCGTAGAACCATCTCAAATACCATTAAAACAGTTTTGTTTTTAAAGTACGTATTTTGTATGGTGTGGTAATTTTTTTATACAAATTGATAGGGTTGCTATGGATTATCCTATTGCTTGTCGTGAAAGTAAAATATTTGAAAAGTGTGGTTTGCGAAAACTTTTGTATTTAACTATCTTCTCTGATCTTTATACTGATGGCAGTATGTAGACGATCTTTTCGCAAAAGTATCAAAAAAACAGTCTTGCGGTTCTGGACTCAATTGAAAGGTGAGCAAAGAGGCTTATAGGTGACCCTGAATTAGTTTCCTGGTTTCCCTGAATGGCCTTTCAGTATTTGCCTGCGTCGGTATTTCCGGCAGAATACAATGTGGACTCTTCAAGATCAGAGTGAATAGGTTTATTTATTTATTTATTTATTTCTTTATTGCACAAAAACAAAATAATGTACAAAAGACAAATGTAGGTTGTTAGGTTAAAACGCCTTACCACCTAAGACTACATTCCACTTACCATCAGGTGGAATGTAGCCAAGCATTGACCTAGAATATGTAAAAAAACGATCTTTTTAACATATGACTACGTAGTTTAAACTGTGTTCTTAACATACATAACACTTGGAAAAGTCTTATCCTCAATGGAGAACTTTATATTGTTAGCTCAGGACAAATTAGATAACGTTAGATAATTAGGAATGTCTGGCATCTGTCTTTTGTCTTTGCAATAGTTTTGAATTAAAATTTTCATTCTTATAATATTTCAGATACTGTTTGATGTTATTAACCGACTTGATTATTTTATGAATGGGTGAGGAAGTTTGATGTTTTTTTTATAAATAAAGAAATGTTTGATATATAAAATATCATTTTCCGTATTCACTTTGTTTGCGATATCATTACCATTAGTTAAGTATGTGAGATGAGAATAGGATCAGGATGAATATAAGAGTCACGGTGAGTAACAAAGCGATCCCGTGACGTCCCACTAAGGCGATGCGGACAACGGTTGGTTTTCTAGTGGGTAGCCTTAAAAAAAATTGCCACATGAACCTTCGGTCATCACCTTCATGGCCGGCGGGTATCAGCAACGGACTTTTCCAACGGAAAAAAAAACGTCTGTATCTATTAATGTTAAAGTATATATTTACTTAACCTTTAAATTAATCAAACTATTTTATATATATATCGGAGTGAAGACCTCCGTAAGTGTTTTTAAAAGGTGTGACGTCAGCATTGCTGCCGTCACTGTATTGTAGATGTCGTGATGGTGGTTCATAATGAGGTTTTCAAAATAAAACTGCACAAATAATTATACCTTCGTTTATTCAACGGACAACGTAACAGTATCCTTATAGAGATCCGCACAGTCCGACGACTTGAGCAAGACTAACTCTCAGACTGTCGACCGCCCGTATTTATACTAAAATGACGATTGATATAAACAAGTCTACTAACATCATAATTGTTTATTAAAATTTATATAAATATAGAATGAAAAATAAACCGATACGGGCAGGGATTCAAACCCGCGACTACTGGGAAACCGTCCCGTCGCTCTACCAACTGAGCCCTTCCTGTATCGCTTTATTTTTCATTCTATATTTATATAAATTTAAATAAGCTTAACATGGCTATATATGTATAGATATTTTCAAACATTAATGTCGGTAGTGGCATCTTTTCAATGTTTATCTATACTGCAAAGTTAGAAACATTGGTTAGGATTTTCGAAAGATACCTGATAGATGTCACCAACGTCCTGATAAAAACGATTACATATAGAATGCTTAATTCACCGAGACGGACAGCGATACGGTAGCTTAGTTGGTAGAGCGACGGGACGGTTTCCCAGTAATCGCGGGTTCGAATCCTTGCCTGTATCGGTTTATTTTTCATTCTATATTTATATAAATTTAAATAAGCTTAACATGGCTATACATGTTTATAGATATTTTAAAACATCATAATTATTGTTTTAACAATGTATTTTGATCACTTCTCACTATAAATTGATTCTGTTACAAGCAATAACTAGTTAATCTAATAACTAATACTCCTATGTTCCTCTTTCGACGATCATGATTTTGTTTTTTAAAGCCTTCGCGCTGATATATATAATAAGAAGATTAACTATAAATGCATTCATTTTGATGGTTTTCCGAATAAATAGAAAATATAATATATATAAACAAATATTTTCTGCCCCATCAGCTTATGAAAACTATTGAGATTTATATTACTCCATGGTTTCATTTATATTTTAAAACGAGAATTGTACAATTTACATAGGAAAGACAGATCACCAAATTCCAATTACAAAACCAAACCGTCAATGGATGCATTAGTTATAAAACACTTAATTACTATTAAAAGATATAACAATAGTGAAGATGCAGTTAAAAATCAACTTACTAAACTATTGTGCATATCTGCTTTTCTCACTACCCTCGCCACTAAGCTCCGGGATTGTCATTAAGTTTGTTTAGGAATTATCTAGCCTTACTGCTGTTTTAGCATAATATAAATTCAAAATTAATTCATTTTCAGGATTATTGACTTATTCTTGCTTAAATTATTCAAAAGATTAAAATAGCTCTCTTAGTTTAATTTAATTCAAATAAAACAATCTGCTCTTTAATAACAATCATAATTTTATTTTTGATTAACAAACACATTTATTAATCTGATGATTAAATTACAAGATACAGTAATAGAATATAGATAGTGAGTTTGTATTGATGAGACTTTTAACCATATACAAAGTTAGTTTTTTGGACAAAAAGTAGCCTATGTCTCCTTTACGCATCAAACAATTTTTGAGTATACCGTATTTCATCAGCGATTTGGTAGTGTAAGACACATAAAGAAAGTTGACTTCGCTTTTATAACAATATAATAAATATTTTTTCAGGAGAAACGGATCCTTAACTTTACACTTGTATATTTATTAATACTGTACTTGCACATATACTTTTATGGCTTTCACTGAGATTCTTTAGACTTGTATGGCATCATACATTATTATGTATTATTATATTTATCTTAACGCATAAAATATATTAAAATATTCTTGTACGTTTTACGCTTATATTTTCTACGTAAAGCGCCCCCTTTACCATTTTGAACACAATTTGTTTCAAAAAATTCTTTTTGTTTTGGGGTAGGCAAGGTTTTCCTTACTTACCAAATGCCTTACAATATTCAGCTCTCTCATACTGCACGTTCTAAATTCATAGTTTGTTTATCCGTGCCGTTATCTATAGTAATTTCATATAAGTAATTAAACACTGTATGTAATAATAGTTATTAAACTTACCACCGTAAGCATCCATTCGCAAGCCCAGTTATCGTCGGCTCCTTCGGTGGCAGGGTTAGTGGATGGAGATGCTGATGTGGGGGGCGTTGAGATTGCAACCGTAAGTACCCAAGATAATGAGCAATTAAGGAGGACTTTGGAGGATGCGATTTTGGAATTTAAACACATACCAGCCCGCGACAGGCCACAGTTGCCCCGATTTCCGACGCCTAACGTGTCACGGCGCAACGGGGCTCGGGTTTGATTCCCGGCAGAGCACAGGCATTTATGTGATGAGCATAGATGTCTGTGTTTCTGGGTTTGGTCGTTTATTAAATATATTCTCAGTATTTATATGTGTATTTCTATGTATTAGTATCGTTGTCTAACACCCTTAACACAAGCAAATAATTTGCTTACTTAGGGGTTAGATCAATGTGTGTAGTTTGTCCCGATATCATTATTATTATTATTACCTGAAGAAGAAAGTTTGTGCGTGGGCAAATCGTATCCGTCGTTATAAACAACGTGTAAATAGGTATATACAGAATCGCATATTTCAAAGTGACCAAAAAAAGGTTTATAGAAGCTGGGAGGAATCTGCTACGAGTGTGATTAATGGGCAGTTACCAAATATGGAAGAAATGCTCACATTTTGGAAAAATATTTGGTCGGTGCCTATTAATTACAACGATGATGGCTGGATGCGTATTGTTGAGCGCGCGTGTGAACACCTGCAGTCAATGGAGGCTATATTTTTAAGCCCAGATAATGTCAGGGATGCGATTCGTTCGACCCGTAACTGGAAAAGTCCTGGGCCGGATGGATTACATAACTTTTGGCTCAAATGGCTGCGGTCTTTACACGAACGTTTGGCTGGGCAATTCCAGGAAGCCATCGTGTCCGGATCCCTTTTTTTATATTATTGGAAAAATGCGTTACGCATCATCCCAGCGGCCATGAAGGTGATGGCCGAGGGGGCATATGGGACTACCCGGCAGCATAGAAGACGCTGCCATTTTTAAGGCTACCCACTAAAAAACCAACGGTTGATATATCGCCTTAGTGGGTCTTCTTACTTCCGAACCTGTAAGGATTGAGCGAGGTATTTTCCAGGGTGACAGCTTTAGTCCTTTGTGGTTTTGCCTAGCTTTGAACCCCTTAAGCACGTTGCTTAGGGACTCAAAACTGAGATTTCGATTTCGCAGAGGGGGTGAGATCATTTCCCATCTTTTGTATATGGACGATCTCAAATTATTTGCACCAAATGAAGCAGGTCTGGTATCGTTACTAAAAGTCACTTTTTGGAAAATGGTCATGCTAAACTCTATTGAGACCGATCTATCATCACAGACACGACTATTGTAGCCAATAAGCCTCATATTGTACTGGTAGATCGGTTAGAGCGCCGGGCATTTCTGGTTGATATCAGCGTCCCGTGTGACGCTAATCTTGTGAAAGCTGAGAAGGACAAACTATCAAAATACTTGGACTTAGCTCACGAGATTACCGACATGTGGGATGTTGACTCAACTATAATTGTCCCGATGGTAGTTTCCGTAAATGGTCTTATAGCGAAGAGTCTCGATCATCATCTCAAGAGGCTCTCACTAAACAACTGGATCAGGGGTCGGATGCAAAGAGCAGTAGTTTTGGGTTCGGCACGCATTGTGAGGAAGTTTCTTTCGCTGTCGCGCTAACCACCGACGGACTGGTCGTAAGTCCCACGTCGGCGGAATACTATTTTTTATATTTATATTTATAATGTTGTTTTTTATGTTATATATATATATATATATATATATATATATATATATATATATATATAAGATTGTTATATATATATATATATATATATATATATATATATATATATATATATATATATATATATATATATATATATATATATATATAAATGTAAATTATAAGATAAAAATGAAATAAATGATGATATTAATAATAACAATAATAATAATTTATTTGCGTAGTAAAATCATGTAAATAAGCATATTTAAAAATTGCACTTACAATTAAGGTACCTCTAGCGCCTTTGCTAAGTTGACAAGACAACTTGTAAATGTTAAATACATCTTGTAAGTTTTTAAATTATGGCGTTCATAATTAAAACATTTAAAATAATACGGGGCTTAGCGCGTAATTTACCTTATACTTTACCCGACGTTTCGCCTGGGTTACACCAGCCGTGGTCACGGGGAGACTAGCGGTGTGCGGCGCCGTCGACTGCGAGCGGAGGTATTATTTTCAGGTACCCTCATTTGATAGAATTTTGATAAAAAAAGGAAACTGCCACATTATATGATTTCAAATATTTAATTGTTATCAAAATTAGCTCGAAACATATTTTCTTACAATAATCTAAATATGTTCATATGTTGTTACTTTTCTTTGGCTATGGTTTTCTAGAGAAAATATAATTATACATTTATTTGAAATTAAAGTAAGCTTAAAATGGCTATACATATTTATAGATATGTTCAAATTATATATTTTTTACTTATTAAAACCATTCGATTTAAATCAAACTGACATATCATACAGAGGAAAGTAAACTTTTGTTAGGGACCAAAAAAACGATAACATTTTTGAATGTTTAAAAACATTTATTATCCTTATTTAAGTTTTTGAATAAAAATATAATGAAAAGTTTACAGAAACACTAAATGTAGTGTTAATAATCAGAACCCAAGAGTGTTTTCTTATATTAATTAGTAAAAGCATAAATAGAAAAAAAAAAACATTTAATACTAACACATGTTTGAGTTGATAAATTGTTGTTATATATAAAACTGGGGTAATTTATTCTTCTAGGGTAACTAATGTACACCGAGTTAATCCAGCCAGCACTTAAGTAGAGAAAATTTATCGTCAAAATAGGAAAAAATCTATTGTTACTCAATTAATTAGAAAATAAAATGCGTTTTAATTTATACATGTTATAAATGGAAAGGGCCAAATTTATAACAATAAAACGAATTTTTGCGTTTTATTAACTAACAATAAAATATCCAAAGGGGATCCCAATGAACACAAACCTAAGACTCTTACTAATGACTTTCATGCCAACCCACCAACTTTGGAGGAAATCAATAAAATAATTAAAATGAAACCATCTAAGTCAGCACCAGGTCCGGATGGTATCCCTTATATAGTTTACAAAAAATGTCCGTTGCTCCATAATTTTTTTTAAAATATATTCGGTAAAATCTGATCAAGAAAGCAAACACCGGTATCATGCGGAAAAGCCCTTTTTGTCCTCATCCTGAAAAACGACAATGTCAATAATCCTAAGGATACTAGACCAATAGCCCTAATAAATATAATTTCCAAAGTTTTTTTCTTTTTTACAAAACAAAAATGAGCAAGTCATGATGAATAATAGATATTTCAGGCCTAAACTCCAGAAAGGGTTTTTGCCCGGAATTTCTGGATGCCTGGAACATAATGCGTTAATATCGGAAAGCCTTTAAGGTGCTAGAACTAGATAGACTTAGAAAACGCCTTTGGGTCGGTACGACATGAACTGGTAATGTTCGCGCTTAGATGGTATAACTTTCCTACGGTAGTTAGCGACAATATTGCATCATTCTGTTCAAAATTATAATTCTCCATCATTTTTAATATTAACCATTCAAAACCACTCAATTATAAAATAGGTTTATTTCAGGGTTGTTGTATTTCTCCAATTATATTGAATATAGTTATTTATATTTTAATAGACAAATTAA
This sequence comes from Napeogenes sylphis, assembly GCA_959347405.1. Lineage (NCBI taxonomy): Eukaryota > Metazoa > Arthropoda > Insecta > Lepidoptera > Nymphalidae > Napeogenes > Napeogenes sylphis. The sequence goes on along the minus strand of OY365783.1, from coordinate 29,314,616 downwards.
TTAAACACGACAAAAGTAGGGTCATCGGTTTAAGTTTAACAATAAATACACAAAATCCATACTAGCTTTTGCAAATGATCCTGCGGTACTGACACGTAATCCAAAATAATGTCAGGTACTTTTAAATGTAGTTGAGGATTTCTGTAAATGATTTATAAAAAAAAGATAACCAAGTAAATGCTTTGGTTTGTGTCTGGGTAGACGGAATACCTCTTACGATCCGGGTCTTATAATAGCCGGTCAGTGTGTTAGTACGGTTACGGAAGCAACTCCGTTTAAATTTTTAGATAAAAAAATAGATTATCAAGACCGCACTCCATCGTTGGATGTTATAGTCTCTACATTTTTAAATGATCTCAAAAAGGTAGACAACCAATCAATAAGTAGCATCAAAAAAGCTTGAATATACTATAATATATTTTTAACGTCAAGTCTAAATTGGTCTTTTGTCAAAGTTAGATGCAAGCGTCATAAAGACATTAAAGTTATGGCTCAGGTTAGGGCACTCAGCGGACTCTTCAACTTTATTTAGAGACAGAAAACAATTTTGAGTTAAAATTAAAAAAAAGCAAAAAAAGCATCGGAGCTCTATAAACATCTAAGAGTTACCAAAAGATATATCATCGGAAAATCTAAAGATGAAACTGAAACTTCTCTTCCAAAAAATAAAGTTGCCTCAGAGTCTCGCCTTCAATTCCTTAAAACTGATGATAGGTGCTCAAACGAATAACCCAGCCTTATTTTATCCGTTTGATCATCTATATATATCATAGCACCTATCTTGAACTTTCCTACATAGACATAACAAAATCTTTTATTTCTACAAGATGAAAATGATAACTACCGACTGCACGCGATGAGCCTAGTAATTTAAAGCGAATGGGTGACCATAGGAGATTTTTGTATTCCACCAGCTTTGTAGTGGCGTATCTTGCTTTATGATTGGTTCACAAAATTATTCAAATTTTATCTTAATGCATTCCAAATGACTTTCCCAGGCCAAAGTAATTTAGTAAGATGGGGAAAATTCGCCGAAAAGTTTTATCATCCAGACCGGACTTCTTCCTGTATTTTAAACACATAAGGCGCGTGATACTTGTGGAGCTTACTGTTCCCTGGGAAACAAACATCTCGAGGGATCATACATTTAAGCTTAATAAGTATTACGAACTGACCAATGAACTGTCCAGGAATAAATTAATACTTAGTTTGTACTCGGTAGAAGTGAGAGCGAGAGGTATAACAGCAAAATCTCTCTATAACCTGTTTAGAGACCTTTCAAGACCAAGCACCGGTTCATTACTAAAACGTATTTTGAAGGTGGCATTAGGTTCATTCCAAATTTCCAAATTTGGTTAGGTAGCACTCCTCTGCATGCAACTATTCCAGAGGTTGCAGATTCGAATCCCTGCCCGTTTCGATTTTTTTTTATTTTTCATTAAAATTTTAAATAAGCTTAGAATGGTTAAACATACTTATAGATACTTTCAAACAAATATTTCTTTATTTGACGTAGAATGATTAAAAAAATAGAAAACCTTTATTTCACCCGTATCTTTCACTTTCAAAAGAACTTCTTACAATCACTCTTACATTAAATATTCAAAATAAAAGTAATGTGATTTTAATACTAAAATTAGAGTAGCGCTTCTGTTTTTTATTGAAGTGCATTGGTAAACTTAACTTCTGATCGAAACTGAAATGACTTAACCGAAAATGATGCGTTGTTTTTGAGGAGTTTGACGATTTTTTGAGATAAAATGTCTTAAAGTGCCTGATAAGAAGATACTCACGAGGGTTTGTTTTTTTTTTAAACTTTAACACTGTTGTATCCAAAAAACAAATCGAAATTCTTACTAGTAATGTTTATTTTATACAAATTTATTCGATCAATCTATACAATTAAATAAAATAATTAATGCGCTCTGCGTTGTTCAATAAGTCAACCATAAACGTTACGAGTCTTATCAGAATAAAAAAACATGTATTTACGAACCAACGAAAATAGTTCTTATTATTTCTGCTGTGATAGAAGTAAATAATGACTTAAATAATCCCATAGCAGATGATGATCTATAACACGATACGAATACAAAATAACATGGAAACAAGTCTTGTATTCGTCCTCCTTGCGTCCAGTTTTATATACGTCCCGGAAGATTAGAAACCCATGTTTACCATCTTTCGGATGATAATAAAATTTTAGAGACCAAATACAATTTTATTTTAATTATTATAAGTAGTTATTATTTTTTTAATACTTGAAATAAAATTATTTTTACGTATTTAACTCGCGTATGTTGAATTAAATTTTAAAATTACATTTTAAATCTAACCTGACGTTCACGATAAGACAAATGTCAGAGGTTTGTAAGTAAATTAATTAAGTACCACACAAAAGGTATTGTTTAAAGAATTATATAGATACACCAAAAGTTGTGTTAGGAAAAGAACAAAAGTGATAAGTCAAAATTTAGCAAAAAAAAGATAGTATTAACTTTTTGAATTATTCATGCATGCTTTATATATTGAAATAAAATACCGAAGTAAACGAACCGACAACAGGAGAGAAAAGTATTTTTGAGATCAAATAAATCAAATAGGAAATCAATAGACTAGGTTATATAAGCTGAGATAAAATATCTGTTATTTATATGTAAAGATACTGTTTCTGAAAATAATATACTTATATTTAAAAACTTTTTGTAATTTGTTTAAAAATATCTATACATGTATAGGCATGTCAAGCTTATTTAAATTTTCATGACAGGCATTCGAACCCGCGACCTCTGGGAAACCATGCCCAGAGATCGCGGGTTCGAATCCCTGCCTCTATCGGTTTATTTTTCATTCTATATTTTTTAAATTTACATATATATATATATATATTTATATGTATTGTGTATATATACATACAGCTAGCCCTAAAATAACTAGTAAACATATAAGAAGCAGAAGATCCAAGTTAAAAACAATAATAAACATGGGAGGAAAAAATATACAAAATATTTTCTATTTAAAACACTGTCGTTCAAAATGAAGGAAATTGTTGTAATTTAAAGGTGGGTAAATATAATATTCAGTTTGAATTACATGTGAAATCATAGGTTTGAAAAGAAAACAACAAAAACGTTAAACATAAATAAATACAACACTTTACATATTAAGACAGTGTGATAGAAAATGTTCTTGTACTATACTTTTTAAACTAAATATTTATATCGGGAGTTTGCTATTGTCTGTTGGTAACGCATTTTAGAGCCGTTTCGTCTGTATGACAAACGAGTTAAATGGAAATCAGTACGACAAGAATGCTTTGAAACAGAAGGTTCTGTGTGACACGGACATAGAAACTCAAGGAACAACGATGTATTAATCGGTGTAGTGTAGTGGTTACTGACCCTGAATGATAAATTAATGGTTTTGGGATTCGTTCCCACTAGGGACAATCTTTTGTGTAATCCACAGATTATATGGGTTTACTTTATCCATTATTTACATGTGTAAAGCACTAGCGATACAAGGGATAATATAATATAATCTTAATGCGGGACTTGTCTATATATATTTATATTTATATACTTTTTTGCAACTGAGAAGTCTGGGTAGGAAGATATTAATGTTACTGGTAAAAAAAATATTTAGCTGTACCTTACCCTAAACATATTTATTTTAAAAGCAATCTTAATATTAGGAGGGGCAAGGACGATGTCTTTTGGGAATCTTCTATATCTTCTTAGGAATCTTATAGTTGGTGACTTATATATTAGTGGTACAGTACCACAATCTGAAAATTAGGAAAAAAAATGTATTTGAAATGGAATGATCTATTCTTAGATCACAATCATGACAGTGATAAACTCAAATTGGTCTTCCGTGACGTAATGTAAGAGGTCTATTTATAGACCAACCCACAGTCGAAAGAAGCCCATTAACTATAATGATATTTGACGAATGATATAAAGTCTTACCTAATACATATTTTGATATTCATTAAAAAAATCAATCTATTATTTTTAAGATCTGCAGGATTTACAGGATTACCCGCTAGGACAATCTAAAGTTCCTCTGAAAATTTAGTTAAAATCGGTCCAACCGTTTCGGAGTTTATCCGGAACATATATACATGCTTTCTCTTTTATAGGTATAGATATAAAAAGTCACACAAACCGTAACGCAACATGATATTTATAATGTTAAAATAGTTAGTTTTGCATTATGAGATAGTAAAATTGGAGGATACATTTGTTTTTCTATGTAGTGGTGTACTAAGAAAAGATTTTTAAATTCCATTCTTAAGGGTTTTAATTATCAATTTTGTATAGAACTCGGCGGCAACACTAAAAACCACGCGGACGAAATCGCGAGCGACCCCTAGTCTTTAATAAAAAAATATGGTTTCGTTTTCAAAAAATCCTTCGCGGTATAAAGCACATCATTCAATTCACATTCCAAAAATATTTTTTTATAAAAAATATTCTCGAAAGAGTTTTTGTTTTATTAGGGTAATATTTAATAATATACTACGATATATACTTATTTGTTTATTTATTGGATGTTAATATTATAAGAGGGTTATATGAAGGATTAATATTTGATCTTATTACACCCCCGCCCCGTTGGTCGAGTGGTTAGCGCAGACGCCTAACGTGTCACGGCGCAATGGGGCTCGGGTTCGATTCCCGGCAGAGACAGGCATTTATGTGATGAGCATAGATGTCTGTGTTTCTGGGTTTGGTCGTTTATTAAATATATTTTCAGTATTTATATGTGTATTTCTATGTATTTGTATCGTTGTCTAACACCCTTAACACAAGCAAATAATTTGCTTAGTTAGGGGTTAGATCAATGTGTGTAATTTGTCCTGATATTATTATTATTATTATTATTATTATATTATTATTATTATTATTACACACATACATAACTTTAATTGACAATGTAGAAACATCTATAAAATCTCTACGTACGGGAAGATAGCTTTATTTGGTTAACTGAAAAAAGCATACGAATGAGGAAATTCGTACGAAACAGTGTGTTAAAATTGAAAAACGGACAGCTATGTGGACAATAGAAGCGTAAAACGCACAAGAATCATTTTGTTCAAGTATTTTATACCTGGAATATATATTATGTAATATTAATTCAAATATAAATACTGTAATACTAGTACAGGTTCAGCAAATATACCGTTTTTATACGATTCCAAATTTTAAAAAATAATAATTTATATATTACAATTGGGAAGAGAACTCGCTCAATCTCTCTGTTACGCTTCAACGACCAAACCCTAGAAGAAATATCATATAGATATAGAGACTGAGTCACGGGGCAGTGAACCTAGGTTACGTTTTGTCTTGAGAAAAGAGCTCCTTAAAGAACTCGAAGGAGAAAAAGCAACAAACAAATTAAATTTAACTTTATGTTAACTACCAGTTCACAAAAAATTTCTAAATCTTATACCTACTCAGGACCAAGATGGAAACACGAGTTACTTGTTTGCTTGCTCATGGTGATGCTGTATTGTGTCCTAAACTTAGGTACCATGAATACTTGTTAATATTTTAATTATATGCAGCAATCAAAAGCTGCGGAGAGAGATATCCTAAAAAAAAAATAAAGATTTAGACTGAAAAGTGCCATAATTAATGGTTTTTAAAGTTTATATATTTTTTAAAATAAAAGTTGATTATGTAAGCACATAATCATGTTGCTAATTAAGATAACTTTAAAATTCAATCAGTTTTAAAACGGTCTTATAGCGGAATATGATATAAAAAAAATGAATATAGGAGACTTCACGTCCACAGTAGTGTTAAAAATATTATGTCCATACTTAAAGGTTACTTATATTCATAACTTTAATAAAATATTTTTATTAGTGTTACATCGGACCTAACTAAAGCTCTATTTGCGGTCATTGATTTAAACAGCTTAGACAAACATTTATCTATATAACCTCGCAGTAACTTTTCTCTATGAAGTAAATTATTATACCAATAAAGGGTCTTCTAATGTAAAGAACATTTCGTACTAACACTGTGTACTTTATACAGCTTTTCATAATATAAATCCCCATCAAGAAAGTAAATATTAATCTCAATGAGATTCACAAACAGAGCGATCGAAGGAAACTAACAAACAAAATAAAATTAATTAAATTGAGGTTCCTCTACATTGAGGTATTGTTTTTTTTACTATTGTATATGATTTATATATATAGATAGATAGATATTTTATCTTTTATCTATTTACTTGTAATCATAATTTAGTTTGGCTTTTATCTACATGTTATTATATTGTTTTCAATTTCCTTTTTTTTGTCGGAAATCAATGTGAATTTAATTGCCATCTGTAACGCTTTATTAATACTCTAACAGCTAAAAGTATTGAAAAGGAATTTCAAAGCAAAAACATCTTTACCCGCTCAGTTTCTCTCAGCGGTTAAGAGTAACGTATATCTAGCATCGTATAGTATCAACATATCATATCAATATCATAGGTCACAGAGGAATCCTGCTCTTGTGGACAGAAATGTCATACTATATTTATACAAAAATCTGCCATATGCGAGTCAGACAAATGGACCGCGAAGTCTTAATAATCGGGATCCATTTTTACCCTTCGGGTACGAAACCCTGAAAATAAAATGTATTTTATATTTGTATTTATTTGTCATCTATATTTTACTAACATTATAACTATTCGGAAGTAATGTACGAATAATTTGAATAATCATACAACCTTTTTAGGCCCGTTTGGTCTCAAGTAAAAATATTATGAGCTGTAGATGCCTGTAGGTGTCGCAAGAGGCAAGTAAGGTTCCAAAATGTGATAAAGTTTTGATTGTCTACTACATGAGTCGATAATTACCTATGCGAAACTTATTGTTATTCAGTTCTTATCTAAATATATCGTTCGTGTGTTTAGAACATTATTGTTGATCAGTTCTTATCTCAGTATATATTATTTATATTGTGGATAAATATATCATAACTAGAGTAAGTAGTAAAGATTTAAGTTATCTCATAGTTTTGTGAAATGAATAATTAATTTTCAATAGCAAACAATATCCAGTTGGAAAGTAATTAATTAGTAATAAAATAAATTTTAAGGTAAATATTTATAGTCTCAGGGAAATACGAATTGCATTTTAATTTATACATAGGTTAGGTTTGGACACAATGAATTTGTGAGTTGTTTGCGGTTTAATATCAATATGTTTTATGTTTGATGATTTCATTCATTTACTAATTTTTGTTTGTAATATTCATAATCACTAGTGTTGATTGAATATATTATATTGGTATATTTTATCTACTGTGTAATAATTAATATATTACATACGATGTAAAGATTCATTTTTATAGTAAGAACTACAGTAAAAGAATGAAACTTATTACATTTCATTAACAGTGTTATTTCAAAGTGGTCAATAGTAACCAGTTTATAAAGGTCTCGTAAATTTGCTAGCGTCTCGAGGAATTTAGACAAAGCAATGAAAGCTCTTGATCAGCTTATCCAACCCGTTAGCGATATTAGAGAAAGATAATAATAATAAGATTGATAATGACAATTGTTTTATTTTAAAAATGTTATTCCTATCCTTTTAAGATTATTAATAATTATTTTTGTTATGTTAACACATAAAAACTATTCCGCTTCGAATAAATACTATGAGATATTCACGATTGGTGACTATTATTTATTGAATGTTTTATTGTTGAATGTATTTAATAACTAAATGGTGGTAACGCGGTAGGAATTTCGTTCCCGCAGCTTTATGTTAAAATAATTATGGGAATTAATGAAACAATTCAATACTACCTTTTAGTATTTTGGTCTAGACGACTACTACTAGAGTTGAATTTATGACTATAGTATTTTGCAAGATTCATATATTAATATCTATAATATATAGTCAGATATAACATTTCTATTTTCATTTCCCTTTCTTAACATTCGCGTAAACATTGGGATCAAATATTTTTACGGTTGTTTGAGGTTTTTATTTATTAAAGACAGGAAAATTTATGAACCCTTACCCGGATTTAGAAAATCTAAAAATATTTTCTTCACATTTATTTATCGAAATATATGATTGTTGAGTTTAATTTTTATTGTAATAAAACATATTATTCCTAAGCTACGAATTTATATAAAATAAGTCCTTTTCTAACAAAAAAAAAAATACTATTATGACTCCTTATTTTGTATTCAATATTTTCAACGGAATGTTATAGTTACACTAAAACTTTAAAAAGTATCTTTTAAAAGAGAATATACGATCTTATATATAAACTCTGTTTATATATTGAGACTGTGGCAATTTCATCAAACAGTTTTCGTTGGGTTATTAGACACCCGTTATTATTCTACCAAAGATTACAAGGGGCCGCCTGGCGCTAAGCGTTCCTTACTATGTTACTAATCGTGAATTAACGACGTAAAGCTCTCCACTATAGAAAATACTCTTAAACTAAATAAACAGGTTATTACGTGTAATAAATATTGCGTTATGAGTTGCCTCTATGTAAGTTTTGTTATCAGATATAATAAAATATGTATTTTTGTTGCGATAATATTTAAAACATTTAAGGATTGAAATCTCGCTGTCATAGTGAAGTATGAAATCTAGATTATTCTTTAGGCTAAATAGTATAAAACAATTTACTATCAAAATTAATAAAATGGACATTCTTATAAAATAATATATAATGTTTTGTGATGTTAATATGTTATCGTTGTATTTATTTATTTATTTCTTTATTGCACAATATACAATATAATATACAAAAGGCGGGCTTCATGCCACAAAGACATTCTCTACCAGCCAACCTAAGAATGAAAAGAATGTTGGTAGGCGTCCAAAATAGTAGAAAAAATATCTAAAAATTTGGAAAACAAACAAAAAAAAATATATATATATTATATAATAATAATATTATAAGACTATTTATATAAATAAATATACATATAATTATGCAAATAATAATACGATATATAATATATATGACACATAATATATAAATAAACACACAATATGGTCAACAGATATTATGCTTTACAATCTGAGACACAGTTGCTTTACTTGGCGTTTGAAGGACTCACGACTTGGGGCTTTTCTAATGTGTTCTAGTAATTATTTCCACAGTCAGACAGCGGTTACAGTAAATGAGTTAGACAAGAAACCAGTATGATGAAGAGGTGTGTCCAGCTATAAGTTGCTTTAAAAAACGAAGTAACCTGTCTATACATCCGCTCAAAACGAGAAATTGCGTTTTAAATCAACAGGAATGGAGGGATTAATCAAAATAGAGTAAAGTAAATAAAGAGTTCGTAAGTTTCTACGTTTACGAACGGGCAACCATTTTAGCTTTGACCGAAAATTATTTTTAGTCCGAAAATTATTTTTAATAAAATGTTTATTGTGGTAGTTGTATCACAAAAAACATTTAAATAAAAATCATTATTATTTTATATCAATAAACTTTTGTTTCCGCTTATGTAACTAAATCTATTGATTTTGTACTCAATTTTTTAAATTTGAATATAAGGACAGGAAAGTATTCCTGTCCTTATATTTCTGGTTTGTTTACGAAATTATTTTGTTTACACTTAAAGTGCACATAATAAAACATACTCATTAATATTATTTTTATTATTAATAATTAATAGATAGCATAAATAATTAATCTGTATATATTTAAAAAAATGTTTTATTTGTTACTAAATAATAGTCTCTATATTTTTTAATAGATATTAGTTATAATTAAACTGTGTATATAAAATAAAAGGTTTCATTTGTTACTGAAAATAGTTTCTGTACTTCTTAGTAGATAGTAGTAATTTTTAATCTGTATATATTAAAAAAAAAAAATAATAACATTAACAATGTCTTAAAAACAAAACGATCGTAATTATAGTACATGATAGTTAATAATAAATCTCATATTTATGCGAAGTGATATAATATAAATACAATATCATATAAATATAACAACATACAATTATAATATTCGGCGCAAATTTTTAACTTACAGAGAAGTCAAGCTATTTTTGATGTTTTGATAGAGTTCTAATCATTATTGTGACTAAACAAGAAATCCAGTTTTCATAGTTTACATTATTAACTATGCTGACTCTACGTATTATTTATTTAACTAATTATTTTTTTTTCTAATAAATTATTATTTATTTAAATAAATTAAAAGATATAGTTTATTCTCAGTTACTCATATTAGATAAGGTTTCTGAAACCATTCAATCTAGATATATCCAAGTTTGATTTCACAGACGTGTATAGAATAGACACAAGAAACACATAAGAATTATCCCGTCCCTACAGATAGTTTTTATACTGCACATACATTTGTGTAAATATTTAAATTTAGCGAAAAGTTGGGATTTAGAGTTCGAAATTACGTCATTGTAAAAAAATAATATTTAAGAGAATATAGGCTTTAGTGACTAATAATACAGAACTAACTTAATAATACCAACCTTTAATGTTTTATACTAGATTAAGAACAACTTGACAGTTTCTACACTTAAGTTTTAAATAAAAAAATCCTTAAAAGACATACATTTTTAAATTATAACTTATTTAATGAAAATAGAAGGATTCTATTATTCAAATATATTATAAGTTTTTAAATCAACAAGTTAAAAATCTACTTACAAATATAGGTACCTACTTAAAATGGTTAGTTAAAATAATTTACCCAAACTATATGTTACTGATATTTTAAAATAAATATAATTATAAGTCCTCCAAATACATATTTTATCTAATTGTAATTTTTTAACAATTTTGGTAGAAATAAGTTCAAATGACTATACCTTGAATATGAGCACGGGTCACTTACTGAAACTCACATTCCATTAATAAACAAATAATAATGAAATGTTGGCAACTAATCTTGTAAAATTCAGCTTAAAAGGAGAATAATCTATGCTAAGGTAATTTAATCCTGAAAGCGACATAGCCTAAACTGGGCATCCGAGACTTAATTTATAATTACAGACCAACCCCCAGTTTAAAGACGCACATCAATTATAAAGATATTTTTTTATTTATACAAAGTCTTATCTAATTCCAAATATTTTGATAATACAATATGTTGCCAATCCTTTATTCATAATAATTATCAAATATTTTGCGAGTTTTCAGAGTAATAATAATAGCAAAAAAGTAATATTTTTAAACTTTTGCATTTGAATTAGTAATTGTACTCCCAAGTATATAAAATATACTCATGGTATCAACTGACAGATGACATACGATTCAAGAAAAAAAGTCCTATGTACAGTCCTAACTTGAATGGCGAGCTTTATTACATTTAAGCTAGCCGGGAACGCCTAACGCCTGTCTAAAATCAAACCGTTAGTAATATTTTTACTACTAGCAATTATACCACCCAAATGAAATGTCAGAATCACAAAATCTAATAATCTATATATTAAAAGACAATTATAATTTCTTACGTAATTTATAATTACTGGTTCTGTTCGAAAGTTGCGTGAAAAATTCAAATATTCATGTGACCTTTATATTTAATTTACTAAGTTTTTTGGTTATATAGTCCCTAGTAAAAAATCAAAACACTCCGTTGTTCGTAGATTATATAAGAGGAGACTAAGGCCCCAAAAAAGTGCTTAAATAGCGAGTATTGACACACAATATTAATGGTAATTATTACTAATCTTAACATATATTACTTACATGGTGGAAGTATATATAAAAACTAGGGTAAATAAAGTAATTATATATATGCTGACATACTTTTGAATAATGTATAAAAGTTAACATAAACAGAATTAATTATTTTAAAATATAGTAGTTTTGATAAGATACATATGTGATATGTTTACCTTGTGACAATAAATATAGTATATATATATTGAGTGCAAGAGTGGTATTTAAATTTTGGAAAAAAAAACATAAATTCAAAATATACAAAAGATTGATTACAAAAGATTTCTTTATAAACAAGGATTCAAAGTTATGTAGATAAATATGAGAAGCTGCTTAAGAGTCTTGATCGACTCCAAAATTTGGCCTCCTTTTTCGTCAATAGACAAATCATTTTAATTTTAGATTTTCTTATATTATTATCGTACCAAAATGAGTTATAAGAAGGAAGGGTAAATAGTAGAGATGTTTTAAAAAAAAAGCTTTTGCACTCTTGTTTGGTCGAATGTATATTTTTTTGTATAATAAGTACATAAAAAAAGATTCAACTAAGACTCATTTTCTTTAAAAACTAAATGTTATATCTAAGAGATGAATATAAATCAGTTTAACAAGTTCTCGTATATTCCGTGTCCAGGAAATATGTCAAAGTAGTGAAGAGCACTTGACCAGTTGATGCAAGCTGTTAGAGACATTAGACCAAGAGGACTTCTGCTACTTTATCATCATGGTTTGTATTTTAAAATGTATTTTTTTATCTAATTAGGTATTCAATATTGTTATCTCTTTAAGTATTCACCAAGGTACTTTCAGAGTATTTGATAAAAATCATTAGCAATTGAAACACTCAATTTATTGAAATTAAGTTATGACTCAGAGAGTTGAATTTATGATTGAAATATTTTACAGGATATGGTTTAACATAATAAACACCTATAAGAAGGGTGTAGGGTACTTCTAGATAAAGGTCAATACTCGCGTCGCCACGAAAAGGTATTAGAAATTATACGGGAAGCGGTTAGTCTTTCAGTAGCAAGAGCGCGGAAGGGTATAACAACCACCAAACGATCTATAGAATTCGTAAAAGAAGGCTCCTCCAAAAAATCAAAAGCGAAGCCTTATTCAATATTAGGCGCGGCTCCTGATTGGATTCTCATGATGGACACGTATGAAAAGCGTTACAAAATCCCTGGGGATGTTGGTGTTTCGTCATCCAGACCGGACTTATTCCTCTATTCGAAACATCTGAGACGCGTGATACTTGTGGATCTTACTGTTCCTTGGGAAACAAACATCCCAAGGGATCACACATTCAAGCTCAATAAGTATTACGAACTAACCAACGAACTAATCAGGAATAAATTTATAGTTAGTTTGTACGCGGTAGAAGTGGGAGCGAGAGGTATAACAGCAAAATCTCTCTATAGCCTACTTAAAGATCTTGGCCTTACTAGAACAAGCATCGGTTCATTTCTAGAACGTACTTCAAAGGCGGCATTAGTAGGTTCTTTCCAAATTTGGTTAGGTAGGGAGAGCAGTGTGGAGGGTGAAGGTGAGCGTTTTAGCGCATAATAAAAGGGCCCCTTAAACCTACTCCTGGGTCGCAAGTCCCAGGCACTGCTTGTACTCCTCTCCTTGCAACGCGATGGGCCCGGCACCCGCACGGTGAATCCATGGATTGCTAAGAAGCTTCGTCTTATCTAAATTGACAGCCCGGAGAGACGGGATGACGCTGGAAAGACATTTGACGCTGGAAAGACAGCTGGCAGCTGGGAAGACAGCAGACTGCTGGAAAGACAGCCGAGGGCGATGGCCTAGCAAGCCAAGCCCGGGAACGTCGATAAACGCTAAAATTCAAAATAAGAAAAATACCCCTAGGACAGTCCGAGAGGGGGGGCGGAAGAACTGTCCACCGGTTGACAATTACGGCGAAAACGGCGCGATAACGGAACTGAAATGCCCTACGTGCGGGAAAAATTACAAAAGGCGAGCCTGGTTTATTAAACATCTAAAAACACACAATAGTGCTGAAGTGCTGCAACCGTCGGTAAGATCTTCAGTTTTCACTGTGGATAGAGTTTACCCTCATATATCTCATGGTGAGCCATTGAATGAAAACTACCAGGAGTCCATGCCCATCCGGACGCGTCTTAGCATTCCAAATACTAAACAATCGACCTGGAAAGTACATGACCAAAATATAGCGGCCCTGTTAGAGCACCCGGGCTCAAATCAGGTACTCGATGCGCAAGTAGAGACCTTCTAAAATACTATTTACGACTACTTTAATGAGCACTATCCACCTACGAATCGTTATGCTCACAAAAATAAAGAAAACGGTTTTAAATTGAAAATGAGGAGGAAAAAAAGAGATCTTATAAAGAAACTTCGTTTAGCCAAAGCCTTAGGCGATAATGAACTTAGTCACCAACTGTCTAGGGCATTGCGATCAATTCTTAAACTTATCCAAGGTATAACAAATCAAATAACGAAAAATCGTGATAGCTTTGATCGGGCAAAACATGAAGTAGACTTTGATAAAAATCCTTTTAAATACTCAAAAAATATTTTCAAAGATCAAAAAGGTAAGCTTCTCTTGACCAACGAGCAAATTTTCGACCATTATAAAAGCACATACGAAGTGCCAGAAAATCAAAGACTATATGGGGATCCAAACGAACACAAACCTGAGACTCTTACTGAAGATTTTCAAGCCAACCCACCAACTTTGGAGGAAATCAATAAAATAATTAAAATGAAACCATCTAAGTCAGCACCAGGTCCGGATGGTATCCCTTATATAGTTAATGCTACCAATAGCTAACAAAGTTCTAGTTTAGAAGCAAAAATACAAACGCCATTTTGGATCTAAAACTGCTAGCATATACTTCAGGGAAAACCAAACTAAGAGAAACTGTTGGAAACAGATATTGATCGGAAGCAAATATTAAGTAAAAGACGTACAATAGGGGTACCTCTTGTTGGTGGTCTACTGCACTGTATTACTTTAATAACTTAATATTAAGTTTAGTCTATCAGGTGTCTATTAGGTTTAGGTGTGTTAATAAAACATCATCTTTAATAAAAAAATATTGTTTTGTTTTCAAAAAGTCCTTCGCGGTATAAAGCACATCATTCTATTCACATTCCAAAAAAATTTTTCAAAAAAATACTCTCGATAGTGTTTTTGTTTTCTTAGGGTAATGTTTTATGATATATCACGATATATATTTATTTGTTTATTTATTGGATGTTGATATTATAAGAGGATTGTATGAAGGATTAATGTTCAATCTTATTACACACATACGTAAATTTAATTGACAATACAGAAACATCTATCTAATCTCTACGTACGGGAAGATAGCTTTATTTGGTTAACTGAAAGAAGCGTGCGAATAATGAAATTCGTAAGAAACTGTGTGTTCAAATTGAAAGAGTGACAGCTAAATGGACAGTAGAAGCGAAAAACGCTCAAGAATCATTTTGTATAAGTATTTTATAACTGGAATATATATTATGTAATATTAATTTAAATATAACTACTGTAAGTACAGGTTAAGCAAATATACTGTTTTTAGACGATTCCAAATTTTAAAAATAATAATTTATATATTATAATTGCGAAGAGAAATTGCTCAATCTCTCTGTTACGCTTCAACGACCAAACCCTAGAAGAAATATCATATAGGTATAGAGACTGTTTGAGTCATGGGGCAGTGAACCAAGGTTACGTTTTTTCTTGAAAAATAAAGTTATCTAAACATAAGATTGGCAATAATATCTGAATACTATTAGGTTCAACAAATATTTTGAAAAATTAAATGTCTTCAAACAAACATATATAAATAAAAAAATAACTACGTTAAAAAAAACCGACTTTAAAACTAAAAAGTAATAAATAATGAAGATTTAATATGTTAGCTTTTATACATGTAGTAGTTTGGTTTTGACTAAAAATAAAGATATAATTTGTTGATTTGACTAAAACAATTGAATGTCTGTTTAGAAGTTTAATTGATAAAATAAATGTAATATTGGATACTGATTTGACTAAGAATAAGAAGTATATAAATCGCAGCTCGGTTAAGAGAAGGCATTGTGTGAAACTGGGATTACAAGTTGCGGGGTGGTATTATTGTGATAAAAGTGTAACAGTTAAAATAAACCGCTGAGTGTGTGATCAAGAGACTAAGTTGTGTAACAGTGATAATTAAGTGTTTAAATGATAAACAGTTTAGTGTATTTGTGAACAGTGTCAGAAAGTGCTTTAAAGAATAGAACGACTGTCGTTGGCGATTCTTTGCGGTAAGAGAGCTTTAATAGTTCAGAAGTGGGATTGTTCCGCGGAACATTGATCAAGAAAAATAGTATAACGTGCAATGAAGAAAATACAATTGGAACTGCATTCATCTGTGATCATGGGTTGTTTTTGCCGAGTCTTCGCCTCTAAAAGGAAATGTGGTAACTTAGCTATTACATGTGCTTATTTATTTATTAATTCAATATATTTAATATGTAGAATATACTAAGATGATAAAAGTAATTACTTTGAATTGTTTTCTAAAAAGTATTTTATGTGGATGAGGGTTTTGTTGTCTGATCACTCACATGAGGCCGATAAGCCAACTTCCGACTAGTATTTGGTACATTGAGGATATTGAACTGACTATGACTAGTGACATCAAATGCTCACATGAGGCCGATAAGCCAAATGATGAGTGTAGCATTTGAGGTATAGGGACATCAAGCGCTCACATGAGGCCGATAAGCCAATTTTTGAGTAGCGTTTGAGAAGATCAAATACTCACATGAGGCCGATAAGCCAACTTCTGAGTAGTATTTGGTACATTGAGGATATTGAACTGACTATGACTATGACTATGATTATGATTTATGAGGCAAAATTTTTGTGTCCAGTAGATTTTTTTTTGAAAGAGGCTGCTGAGCCAGATTGAACACGTAATCAGACAACTTATACCAATTGATCATTATAGTGGAAATTGTTAAGTCTATAAATTTCAAAACATTGTCTTAATTGGAGGACCAATTATTTATATATGATGGCCGAAAAATGTATAAATATTAATGTATCATAATATATAGACTTTAGATTAGATTCTGTGACTTTACAATTATAATAATTAGATTTACAAATTACTTCAGAATTAATATTGTAAGTAAATGGTTTTTGATAACGAGCGGACTCGTTATGTTTAGGATGGCCGAGCTGTTAGCTTTTATACATGTAGTAGTTTGGTTTTGACTAAAAATAAAGATATAATTTGTTGATTTGACTAAAACAATTGAATGTCTGTTTAGAAGTTTAATTGATAAAATAAATGTTATATTGGATACTGATTTGACTAAGAATAAGAAGTATATAAATCGCAGCTCGGTTAAGAGAAGGCATTGTGTGAAATTGGGATTACAAGTTGTGGGGTGGTATTATTGTGATAAAAGTGTAACAGTTATAATAAACCGCTGAGTGTGTGATCAAGAGACTAAGTTGTGTAACAGTGATAATTAAGTGTTTAAATGATAAACAGTTTAGTGTATTTGTGAACAGTGTCAGAAAGAATAGAACGACTGTCGTTGGCGATTTTTTGCGGTAAGAGAGCTCTAATAAATATTTATTATATACTACCTATTATTTATATGTCCTATTTACTAAAAGGTTTGAAGTCGGTGCCAAGCATTAAACAAATATTTATACTTAACCACTCAAATGAATACGAGCAAATTAATAGAAAATTGCCACAATTAATGGTTTTTAAGGTTTATATATTTTTTAAAATAAAAGTTGATTATGTAAGCACATAATCTTGTTACTAATTAAGATAATTTTAATATTCAATCAGTTTTAAAACTGTCTTATATCAAATTCACCAAAAAAATAATAATATGGATATAGGAGACTCCACATATAAATGACGTCCATACTTAAAAGTTACTTATATTCATAACTTTAATAAAATATTTTTGTTAGTGCTACGTCGGACCTAACTAAAGCTTTATTTGCGGTCATTGATTTAAGCAGCTTAGACAAACATTTATCTATATAACCTCGCAGTAACTTTTCTCTATGAAGTAAATTATTATACCAATAAAGGATCTTCTAATGTAAAGAACATTTCGTACTAACACTGTGTACTTTATTCAGCTTTTCATAATATAAACCCCCATCAAGAAAGAAAATATTAATCTCAATGAAATTCACAAACAGAGCGATCGAAGAAAACTAACAAACAAAACAAAATTAATTAAATTGAGGTTCATCTATAATGTATTATTTTTAGTATTGTATATGAATTATACATAGCTTTTATCTTTTATCTATTTACTTGTAATCATAATTTAGTTTGGCTTTTATCTACATGTTATTATATTGTTTTCAATTTCCTTTTTTTTGTCGGAAATCAATGTGAATTTAATTGCCATCTGTAACGCTTTATTAATACTCTAACAGCTAAAAGTATTGAAAAGGAATTTCAAAGCAAAAACATCTTTACCCGCTCAGTTTTTCTCAGCGGTTAAGAGTAACGTATATCTAGCATCGTATAGTATCAACATATCATATCAATATCATAGGTCACAGAGGAATCCTGCTCTTGTGGACAGAAATGTCATACTATATTTATACAAAAATCTGCCATATGCGAGTCAGACAAATGGACCGCGAAGTCTTAATAATCGGGATCCATTTTTACCCTTCGGGTACGAAACCCTGAAAATAAAATGTATTTTATATTTGTATTTATTTGTCATCTATATTTTACTAACATTATAACTATTCGGAAGTAATGTACGAATAATTTGAATAATCATACAACCTTTTTAGGCCCGTTTGGTCTCAAGTAAAAATATTATGAGCTGTAGATGCCTGTAGGTGTCGCAAGAGGCAAGTAAGGTTCCAAAATGTGATAAAGTTTCGATTGTCTACTACATGAGTCGATAATTACCTATGTGAAACTTATTGTTGTTCAGTTCTTATCTAAATATATCGTTCGTGTGTATAGAACATTATTGTTGATCAGTTCTTATCTCAGTAAATATTATTTATATTGTGGATAAATATATCATAACTAGAGTAAGTAGTAAAGATATTAAAGTTATCTCATAGTTTTGTGAAATGAATAAGATTTGCCACATCATTCGTGTTTATTGAATTAATTTTAGTGACTTCCTAATGGAAAATCGTGGTTATTAGAATTAATTTTCAATAGCAAACAACCTAAACATCCAGTTGGAAAATAATTAATTAGTAATAAAATAAATTTTAAGTTATATATTTATAGTATTCAGGGAAATACGAATTGCATTTTAATTTATACATAGGTTAGGTTTGGACACATTGAATTTGTTAGTTGTTTGCGGTTTAATATCAATATGTTTTATATTAATGATTTCATTCATTTAATAATTTTTGTTTGTAATATTCATAATCACTAGTGTTGATTGAATATATTATATTGGTATATTTTATTTATTGTGTGATAATTAATATATTACATACGATGTAAATAATCATTTTTATAGTGAGAACTACAGTAAAAGAAAGAAACTTATTACTTTCCTATTTATTTCCACTGTTATTTCAAAGAGGTCAATAGAAACAGTTCATAAAGGTCTCGTAAATTTGCTAGCGTCTCGAGGAATTTAGACAAAGCAATGAAAGCTCTTGATCAGCTGATCCAGGCTGTTAGCGACAATAGATGAAGATAATGATAATAAGACTGATAATGGCAATTGTTTTATTTTAAAAATGTTATTCCTATCCTTTTAAGTTTATTAATATTTATTTTTATTTACGTTATAGAAGACATAAAAACTATTCCGTTATGAGTAAATACTATGAGATATTCACGATTGGTGATCATTATTTATTGAATGTTTTATTGTTGAATGTATTTAATAACGAAATGGTGGTAACGCGGTAGGAATTTAGTTACCGCAGCTTTGAGTTAAAATAATGATGGGAATTAGTGAAACAATTCAATACTACTTTTTAGTATTTCGGTATAGACGAATACTATTAGAGTAGAATTTATGACTATAGTATTTTGCAACATTTCTATTTTCATTTCCCTTTCTCAACATTCGCGTAAACATTGGGATCAAATATTTTTACGGTTGTTTGAGGTTTTTATTTATTAAAGACAGGAAAATTTATGAACCCTTACCCGGATTTAGAAAATCTAAAAATATTTTCTTCACATTTATTTATCGAAATATATGATTGTTGAGTTTAATTTTTATTGTAATAAAACATATTATTGATCTTCTGAACTACTACTACCTATATTAAATTACTTTTTTCCTAACTAATCTACTAAAGTTACGAATTTATAAAATTAGTCCTTTTTCTAACAAAAAAAAAACTATTATGACTCCTTATTTTGTATTTAATATTTTCAACGGAATGTTATAGTTACACTAAAACTTTAAAAAGTATCTTTATCTTTTAAAAGAGAGTATATAATTTTATATATAAACTCTATTTATATATTGAGACTGTGGCAATTTCATCAAACAGTTTCTGTTGGGTTATTAGACACCCGTTATTATTCTACCAAAGATTACAACGGGCCGCCTGGCGCTAAGCGTTTCTTACTATGTTACTAATCGTGAATTAACGACGTAAAGCTCTCCACTATAGAAAAGACTCTTAAACAAAATAAACAGGTTATTACGTGTCATAAATATTGCGTTATGAGTTGCCTCTATGTAATAAGTTTTGTTATCAGAAATAATGAAATATGTATTTTTGTTGCGATAATATTTAAAACATTTAAGGATTGAAATGTCGCTGTCATAGTGAAGTATGAAATCTAGATTATTCTTTAGGCTAAATAGTATAAAACAATTTACTATCAAAATTAATAAAATGGACATTCTTATAAAATAATATATAATGTTTTATGATGTTAATATGTTATCGTTGTATTTATTTCTTTATTGCACAATATACAATATAATATACAAAAGGCGGGCTTCATGCCACAAAGACATTCTCTACCAGCCAACCTAAGAATGAAAAGAATGTTGGTAGGCGTCCAAAATAGTAGAAAAAATATCTTAAAATTTGGAAAACAAACAAAAAAAAATTAATATATATATTATATAATAATAATATTATAAGACTATTTATATAAATAAATAAACATATAATTATGCAAATAATAATATGGTATATAATATATATGACATATAATGACATATAATATATATGACATATACATATGATATAAATAAACACACAATATGGTCAACAGATATTATGCTTTACAATCTGAGACACAGTTGCTTTACTTGGCGTTTGAACGACTCACGACTTTTTTAATGTGTTCTAGTAATTATTTCCACAGTCTGACAGCGGTTACAGTAAATGAGTTGGACAAGAAACCAGTATGATGAAGAGGTGTATGGAGCAATAAGTTGCTGGAAAAACGAAATAATCTGTCTATACATCCGCACAAAATGAGAAATTGCGTTTTAAATCAACCGGAGTCGAGGGATTCAACAAAATAGAGTAAAGTAAACAGAGAGTTCGTAAGTTTCTACGTTTACGAATGGGCTACCATTTTAGCTTTGACTTATAGTCGGAGATGTCAAACTTACGTTGTCTGAAAATGATTTTTACTAAAATATTTTTTGTGGTAGGTAGTTGTATCACAAAAAACATTTTAATAAATATCATGAATATTTTATATCAATAAACTTTTGTTGCCGCTTATGTAACTAAATCTATTGATTTTGAATTTTTTTTTATCTCAATAATACTTTTCTGCCCTTATATTTTTGGTTTGATTACATGATTATTTTGTTTACACTTAAACTGCAGATAATAAAACATGATCATACAATAGATACATATCAGACGCAAGCGCTATCGGTAGTGGACGACGCTTCTGCATAACAAGTCTACAGTTTGTTTCATTTGTTACTGAATAATAGTTTCTATATATTTTAATAGATTGTAGTAATTATTAATCTGTATATATTAAAAAAATAGTTTCATTTGTTACTGGATAATAGTTTCTATATTTTTTAATAGATAGCAGTAATAATTAATCTGTATATATTAAAAAAATGTTTCATTTGCTACTGGATAATAGTTTATATATTTTTTAATAGATAGCAGTAATAATAATAATAATAATAATAATAGAGCAAATAAGAATTATTCAAAATTTTGGAATGCCACTAAAAAGTTAAACGTTCGACCAAGTCTTCCAGTGAGTGTCGCGGGTTGCACTTCACAAAAGGATATAGCTAACATGTTTAAGGAACACTTTAAGGTCTCGTCACCGCTGGGGCAATCGGTCGCGTTGGTTGATTCTCAGTTCCGTTATGAGCGGGAACCATTAAGTTTCTCATCTGAACAGATCCTCGAAGCTTTAAATAAAATGACACGAGGAAAATCACCCGGACATGACAGCCTCAGCATTGAGCATCTAAGGTATGCAGGTACTCATCTTCCCAGGGTGTTGTCAATATTTTATAATCAATGCATTAGGCATTCTTATATCCCCACTGAGATGATGAGAACTATGGTGATCCCGATCATTAAAAATAAAACGGGTGATATTTCTGACAGCTGTAACTATAGGCCTATATCCCTGGCTACCATAATTGCAGAGGTATTTGACGGTCTGATTGACAGGAAATTCAGTGAGAAAATCCAATTGCACGATTCTCAGTTTGGACTTCAGCCTGGCCTCTCTACTGCAACTGCCATACTAACCTTAAAGCAGACTGTCAAATACTACACAAACAGAAAAACGCCGGTGTACGCGTGCTTTCTCGATCTGTCCAAGGCGTTTGACTTAGTGTCATATGATATACTTTGGAATAAGATGGAGAAGGTAGGCGTTCAACCGGAGTTGATACGGATCATGCAATAATGGTATGCAAACTAACAAAACTACGTGAGGTGGGGAGAGGGACTCTCCGAATCGTACAGGTTGATGTGCGGAGTTAGGCAGGGGGGCTTGACTTCTCCGAGGCTCTTCAACTTGTACATTAATGAATTGCTCGTGGAACTCAGTAAAAAACAAGTAGGTTGCTGGATAGATGGCGTCAGCATAAATAATTTAAATTATGCCGACGACATGGTGTTGTTGGGTCCCACGGCTGGTTCCATTAGAGAGTTGCTTAACTCATGTCAGGATTATGCATCTAAACATGGACTATTATATAATGTGTCGAAATGTGAATACCTGATCTTTGAGGCTCCCGGTAAGAAAGTAAAATACGAACCTAGAATTTCACTAAACGGGATACTGCTAAAACGTGTCAATTACTATAAGTATCTAGGTCACTTCCTTACGGCGGCCCTCAGGGATCAGTTGGACATTGAGCGTGAACGCAGAGCCTTAGCTGTAAGGTGTAATATGTTGGCCCGCAGGTTTGCTCGTTGTAGTAAAGAATCTAAGATAATGCTATTTAAAGCATACTGTCAAATCTTCTACACGAGTGCCTTGTGGGTAAACTGCACACAAAGGGCATTGGACACTATTAGGGTTCAATATAATAATGGATTTAGGATGCTGTTGGGCTTACCCTGTTTTTGTTCTGCTTCACTCATGTTTGCTCAAGAGCGAACAAACGATTTTTATGCAATTTTAAGAAACAGAACGTCATCCCTTTTGAAAAGGCTTCGTTCTAGTAAAAACAATATCCTAAAAATGTTTAATGAAAAGGCTGATTCTGAGATTATGAATCATTTTGTTAGTCTTGATATTTTTAAAATGAAATTGGAGTCTTAATACGATTTGATTTAATTTATTTTTGATTTATTTTTTAATTTGATGTAATTTAATTTGATTTCAATTTTTTTTTTTTTGATTTGACTTGATTTGACTTATGTGATTATGCCCATTTTATTTTATTTTATTATTTAAATGTTATGACCATGTTATGACCATTTTATTTTACTTTATTATTTAAATGTTAGAACTAAATATTAAAACTCAGATATTTTAATTTTTTAATTTGTGTTAAAATTGATTTATGATGTTAATTCTTGTAGTGATTGAGATTGTTATTTTATTTATTTTAAATTTATAAATTTGATTTCATTTGTATAATTTATAATAATTCAAGATTGTTGTAAATTAATTTAATGTTGTTCGAGTCTGATTTGGTTTAATCAAATGAGAATTTATTTATTTAGAAGAATGATTATGTATTTACTAATATAGTTTTATAGAAATTATAATTGTAACTAACAACTGGATCCTTGTTATCTTCAATAAATGATTATTATTATTATTATTATAATAGCCTTTATTAACAAACCTTTAAATTCTAGATACATATAATCTTAATTCTAATTTATATTATAAATTATATTAGACACCAGTTTTTTTATTGTCTTGCTTTCCAGCATAGGCCTCCCCAAGTGTTCTCCATAGAGATCTATCCCTTGCTTTCCTCATCCAAGTCGTTCCTGCCACCTTTCTTATATCATCTTCCCATCTTTGATATTGTCTACCTTTTTGTCTCTTCTTATATTTAGGACACCATTCGGTCACTTCTTTGGTCCATTTTTCTGTCTTACTTCTTATTAAGTGACCAGCCCATTTCCATTTTAATTGATGGGTTCGGTATTTTATATCTACCATATTGGTTCGTTTCCTTATTGTAGCTAACCTAATTTTATCTTTTAGTTTTATGTAAAGCATACTCCTTTCCATCTTGTGTTGACAGGTTTCTAATGTTTTGATATTTTTATTTGTACAACTCCAAGTTTGACAGCCATAAGTCATGTTGGGTAGAATATAACTATTGAATATTTTTCCTTTTTCTTTAATTGGTATATCCGGATTCTTCATTACTTCTTTTAAAGACCAATATTTCTTCCATCCTATGTTCATTCTATTGTTTATTTCCTTTGTAGTTAAGTCTGTGGGAGATATTATTTGGCCCAGGTATGTATACTCGTCTACATATTCCAATTCAGTAGCATTGTTTAGTTTAATAGGATATTTTGTATAATTAGTCATTAACTTTGTTTTCTTAGTATTCATGGATAGTCCGACTCGCTCACTTTCGTATACCAGTTGATTTATCATGGCCTGTAGGATTTCTGGGTATTCGCTTATTAATATAAGGTCGTCGGCGAATCTAAGGTGGTTTAGTAGTAGTCCATTAATATTTATACCGTATTTATTCCAATCGAGCTGTCGAAATACGTGTTCTAGGGTTGCCGAGAAGAGTTTTGGTGATAAAGGGCCACCCTGTCTGACTCCTCTTTTAATAGGGAAGTAATCTCCTACTTTTTCGGTCCTTACTTTTGACTTCATATTCCCATATATGTTCTTAATTATACGAATGTATTTATTATGGACCCCTTGTGCAGGCAGGGACTCCCATATCGTCGCATGGTTAAGTGAATCAAATGCTTTGTTATAATCTATATACGCCAGGTAGTAATTTTTGCCGTATTCTTTGCATTTCTGAATTAATTGTTTTATTGTATGGATGTGATCCATAGTTGAATAGCCGCTTCTAAAACCTGCCTGTTCTCTCGGCTGATTTTCATCTAAGATTTTCGTTAGTCGTTCCAATATAATCTTAGAAAATATTTTATACACATTTGACATTAGCGAGATAGGTCTATAGTTAGAAATATCGTCCATTTTCCCTTTTTTATGTAGTAAAATTATAGTTGACGTGGTCCATTGAATTGGTATATATTCAGTAGTTATAATTACATTAAATAAGTCTGTGAGTTTGTTTAAAATAATTTCACAGGTTCCAATTAAACCTTCATTAGAAATATTATCTTCACCTGATATTTTACCTCTTTTCTGGGATGTTATAGCTTTCCTGACTTCCTCTCTTTGTATGGTGGGAATTGGTTCTTCAACATCTTTCGGGCTATTTAAAATTTGTGTTACTTGTTTATCATTGTAGAGCTCACGATAGAAATCAGTCGCTGTTTCCAGTATATCATTTCTTTTTGAATGTAGTTTTTTGGTTTTATGATGTGTCATGTTACCAATCCAGTTTGTGTATTCCTGGAGTTCTTTCCATGCGTTTTTAATCTCTCCTGATTTTTCAATGTGTAGTAGTAGCATTTGTGTTCTTAGTTTATGTTTGTATTTCCTTATTTTAGTATTTATTTCTTTACTTAGTTTAGTTATCTCTTCTTTATTATTTTTCCTGTCTTTGAATAAAGCAGCTCTTTGCTTAAGTAAGTCTCTAGCTTCTGGTCCTATCTTGTCTTTTATAGTTTTGTCTAATTCTAGTTTTTTGCTTGTTTCTTTTAGTTTTTCTTCTATTATATCGTATTTATCTTGTACTATTTGGAACTTGTTGAATTGTGTCAAAGAAATCTTCAAGGATTCTAAGAGCTTTTCCGGTAGGGGAAGTAATATTGGTACCTTTTTGTTTTGTACGTGTTTCCTTGATTTCTTTGGTTCTAGTATACATAAATGACCTCGTAGTAGCCTGTGATCGGTATTATAGTTAAATTTATTGAGAACTTCTACATTTAGGAACAGCCTTGGTTTGTTCGTAGTTATGAAATCTATTTCGTTTCTCACTAAGCCATTAGGAGATTGCCATGTCCATTTATTTTTAGGTTTCCTTTTATAAAAACTATTCATAATGTGTAAGTTATTTTCTAATGCGTAATTTATTAATCTTTGTCCATTATCATTTCTTTTACCTGATGTATAAGGGCCAAGTATCGTGTCTTCATTCTTTTCTCGCCTGCCAATTTGGCTGTTAAAATCTCCCATCACAATAACGGTGCTGTATAAAGTCCCCATTGTTTTACTTAGACTTGTGTAAAATTTATCTTTAGCTTCTTTCTTTGCTATCTCGGTAGGTGCGTATATTTGTACTAATGAAGTCGGGTTTTTATGACTTGGTAGTCTGATGTTCAGTACAGCTATTCTATCTGACACTCCATGAAATCCTATGATATTATTTTTTAAATATTTTTTTATTAAAAAGCCTACGCCGTATAGCCCTGGTATTTCATTTTTATAGTATAGAATGTGTTTTCCATGTTCTTTGATTGTTTCCGTCGATCTACGTACGTCGCTTATGCCAAGGATATCCCAATTAATATTTTTCAATGCTTGTTCAAGTTCTGTTAAATATCCCTGAGATTTTAATGATCTTGTATTGAGTGTTGCTATGTGTAATCTATTTTTTGGGATTGTAATTGTTTTATTTGTCATCATTGTTGCATTATTTGTAGTGGTTATGTTTACTTGGGGGGAGAGGTCAGAAACCCCGCGGTGACCAACAGTATTG
The DNA here is from genome assembly GCA_959347405.1 of Napeogenes sylphis. Lineage (NCBI taxonomy): Eukaryota > Metazoa > Arthropoda > Insecta > Lepidoptera > Nymphalidae > Napeogenes > Napeogenes sylphis. The sequence goes on along the minus strand of OY365783.1, from coordinate 29,287,645 downwards.
GGGTTTGTGTTCTTCTTTTTTGTTGATTTTATAGTATTTAAAGTGTTCAATTCGTAACCGGTGTCTGATAATTCCTATAATTTATTGTGCTGAGTTGGTTTCTCGGTCAAAGATGTGGATCTTTCCCTCATATACTCGAATGCGTTTGTTTTTTGTAACTTACAAGGTGTAAAAACATTTTTCGAGCCACTTGCTTGTGCAGTTGGCGTATGAATGATTTTAGGTGACGTCGAAGCATTCCTCTTTCGTTTCTCTGCATCTTGTGGGTTTCTTATTACTATCTTATAATTTCGAATAAATGCATTTCTTCCGTTTTGTTTTTCTTGATTAAGTTTGCCCAGCAGTTTCTTTCATGTTTCCATGGTTTCTCTTGAAAAATCTTCCGTAATATATGTTTCTTTTGACATCTTTGTTTTATTTTTCAATATCATTATTTTTTTATTAAATGAGGTAGAGATATAAGTATTGGTCTTATTTTCCCCTCCTCTTGCTTCCTGCCTAGTCTATAGTAATTATTTATTTCAAAAATGTTGATATTAATATCTAGATTGTCCATTATTTCTTTTATTAAATTAAATAGTTCTTGGTGATTCTTTTCGGTTTCTTTTATTCCATGTAATATCAAATTATTTTCTCTATTTTTATCTTCTAGATATTTCACTTTTTCATTTAATCGTTGGATCTCGTTTTTTAGGTATTTATTTTCTTCCAAAATTGGTTGTAACTTCTCGTCTATGTTTCGCATGATACTTTCAGTTACATTTTCTGTAATTATTTTAGTTTGATGATTGAGTTCAGATTTCATCATCTGAAATAATTTTGCCATATCCTCTGACAATCCAGTGGTATTCATATTTATAAATTGTTTATGCCTTCGTGAGTACCAAAAGAATTATAGGCAAGTTGCAGTAAACGTATTACAGAGTGGCGTTAACAGTACCAGCAGCACTAACCGTCGCGGACACGATGCGCAAGCGGATGACACACCGGCCGTTTGCCGTTGTACTGGTCTTTTAATTTAATTCGTTAGTTTACTTTCTTATTCACTTTTCCAAATCTATTTACTTGTCTTTCTTCATATATGATATTGTCTTTCCTATAGAATGACTATTTACGCACCCTTTGTGCGCGAGTTCGATTCGCACTTGGCCGGTTTTTATTTTATTATTTGTGGAGTAAATAGAACAAGATATTGCAAACAGTTTGTAAAATGTCGAACACTATTTTAAACGAACTTATTTGTTAACGACGTCGATCGTTGATTAACTAATGAGTCCAAAGTTCATTCTTTTGTTCTTAACTGACCCACTTTTAAAAATATTAACAGTTTATTGAAATATTTTTCAATTGTTTTTATAGTTATTCACTTTATTTCTCACTTTCCGACACAATTAAACCGCTAATTTTGAGCTGCACTTTACTGTTTAAACCGTATTACTCAACACGGCAAATTCTTACTTTTTAAGCACTGTTTTGTTCAATTCGAGAGAGGTTACTGGGATTACGTCTGTACTGAATGGCGGTCGAACTGTCACGCAGTAATAATTAACCTGTTATATTTAAAAAATGTTTCATTTGTTAGTGAATAATAGTTTCTATATTTTTTAATAGATATTAGTAATTATTTATCTGTATATATAAAAAAAAATATTTCATTTGGTACTGAAAAATAGTTTCTATATTTTTTAATAGATAGCAGTAATAATTAATCTGTACATATAAAAAATAATAATTTATATTAAAAACAAAACGATCATAATTATAGTACATAATAGATAATAATAAATCTCATATTTATGCGAAGTGATATAATATAAATACAAAAACATAAATATAACAACATACAATTATAATATTCGGCGCAAATTTTTAACCTACAGAGAAGACAACCTATTTTTGATCTTTTGATAGAGTTCTAATCATTATTGTGACTAAACCAGAAATCCAGTTTTCATAGTTTACATTATTAACTACGCTGACTCTACGTATTATTTAGTTAACTAATTATTACTTTTTCTAATAAATTATTATTTATTTAAATAAATTAAAAGATATAGTTTATTCTCAGTTACTCATATTAGATAAGGTTTCTGAAACCATTCAATCTAGATATATCCAAGTTTGATTTCACAGACGTGTATAGAATAGACACAAGAAACACATAAGAATTATCCCGTGATTATCCCGTGGGAGAATATAACCTACTACACTCTGCTTAGTATCATTGACCACTGGATCGAAGCCAAAATATATCAAATACAATAGAATAGAGAAATGAAATATACTTTTATTTAATAATATACCTACATATAGTTTTTATACTGCACATACATTTGTGTAAATATTTAAATTTAGCGAAAAGTTGGGATTTAGAGTTCGAAATTACGTCATTGTAAAAAAATAATATTTAAGAGAATATAGGCTTTAGTAACTAATAGTACAGAACTAACTTAATAATACCAACCTTTAATGTTTTATACTAGATTAAGAACAACTTGACAGTTTCTACACTTAAGTTTTAAATAAAAAAATCCTTAAAAGACATACATTTTTAAATTATAACTTATTTAATGAAAATAGAAGGATTCTATTATTCAAATATATTATAAGTTTTTAAATCAACAAGTTAAAAATCTACTTACAAATATAGGTACCTACTTAAAATGGTTAGTTAAAATAATTTACCCAAACTATATGTTACTGATATTTTAAAATAAATATAATTATAAGTCCTCCAAATACATATTTTATCTAATTGTAATTTTTTAACAATTTTGGTAGAAATAAGTTCAAATGACTATACCTTGAATATGAGCACGGGTCACTTACTGAAACTCACATTCCATTAATAAACAAATAATAATGAAATGTTGGCAACTAATCTTGTAAAATTCAGCTTAAAAGGAGAATAATCTATGCTAAGGTAATTTAATCCTGAAAGCGACATAGCCTAAACTGGGCATCCGAGACTTAATTTATAATTACAGACCAACCCCCAGTTTAAAGACGCACATCAATTATAAAGATATTTTTTCATTTATTTAAAGTCTTATCTAATTCCAAATATTTTGATAATAATGAACAATATGTTGCCAATCCTTTATTCATAATAATTATCAAATATTTTGGGAGTTTTCAGAGTAATAATAATAGCAAAAAAGTAATATTTTTAAACTTTTGCATTTGAATTAGTAATTGTACTCCCAAGTACATAAAATATACTCATGGTATCAACTGACAGATGACATACGATTCAAGAAAAAAAGTCCTATGTACAGTCCTAACTTGAATGGCGAGCTTTATTACATTTAAGCTAGCCGGGAACGCCTAACGCCTAGCCTGTCTAAAATCAAACCGTTAGTAATATTTTTGAAAGCAATTATACCACCCAAATGAAATGTCAGAATCACAAAATCTAATAATCTATATATTTATTATTATAATTAAAACACAGTTATAAATCCTTACGAAATTTATAATTACTGGTTCTGTTCGAAAGTTGCGTGAAAAATTCAAATATTCATGTGACCTTTATATTTAATTTACTAAGTTTTTTTATTGTATAGTCCCTAGTAAAAAATCAAAACACTCCGTTGTTCGTAGATTATATAAGAGGAGACTAAGGCCCCAAAAAAGTGCTTAAATAGCGAGTATTGACACACAATATTAATGGTAATTATTACTGATCTTAACACATATTACTTACATGGTGGAAGTATATATAAAAACTAGGGTAAATAAAGTAATTATATATATGCTGACATACTTTTGAATAATGTATAAAAGTTAACATAAACAGAATTAATTATTTTAAAATATAGTAATTTTGATAAGATACATATGTGATATGTTTACCTTGTGACAATAAATATAGTATATATATATTGAGTGCAAGAGTGGTATTTAAATTTTGGAAAAAAAAAACATAAATTCAAAATATACAAAAGATTGATTACAAAAGATTTCTTTATGAACAAGGATTCAAAGTTATGTAGATAAATATGAGAAGCTGCTTAAGAGTCTTGATCGACTCCAAAATTTGGCCTCCTTTTTCGCCAATAGACAAATCATTTTAATTTTAGATTTTCTTATATTATTATCGTACCAAAATGAGTTATAAGAAGGAAGGGTAAATAGTAGAGATGTTTTAAAAAAAAAAGCTTATGCACTCTTGTTTGGTCGAATGTATATTTTTTTGTATAATAAGTACATAAAAAAAGATTCAACTAAGACTCATTTTCTTTAAAAACTAAATGTTATATCTAAGAGATGAATATAAATCAGTTTAACAAGTTCTCGTATATTCCGTGTCCAGGAAATATGTCAAAGTAGTGAAGAGCACTTGACCAGTTGATGCAAGCTGTTAGAGACATTAGACTAAGAGGACTTCTGCTACTTTATCATCATGGTTTGTATTTTAAAATGTATTTTTTTATCTAATTAGGTATTCAATATTGTTATCTCTTTAAGCATTCACCAAGGTACTTTCAGAGTATTTGATAAAAATCATTAGACATTGAAACACTCAATTTATTGAAATTGAGTTAAGACTCAGAGAGTTGAATTTATGATTGAAACATTTTACAGGATATGGTTTAACATAATAAACACCTATTAGTAGGGTGTAGGGTACTTCTAGATAAAGGTCAATACTCGCGTCGCCACGACAAGGTATTAGAAATTATACGGGAAGCGGTTAGCCTTTCAGTAGCAAGAGCGCGGAAAGGTATAACAACCACCAAACGATCTATAGAATTCGTAAAAGAAGGCTCCTAACTAACCAACGAACTGATCAGGAATAAATTTATAGTTAGTTTGTACGCGGTAAAAGTGGGAACGAGAGGTATAACAGCAAAATCTCTCTATAGCCTACTTAAAGATCTTGGCCTTTCTAGAACAAGCATCGGTTCATTTCTAGAACGTACTTCAAAGGCGGCATTAGTAGGTTCTTTCCAAATTTGGTTAGGTAGGGAGAGGAGTGTGGAGGGTGAAGGTGAGCGTTTTTGCGCATAATAAAGGGGCCCCTTAAACCTACTCCTGGGTCGCAAGTCCCAGACACTGCTTGCACTTCTCTCCTTGCAACGCGATGGGCCCGGCACCCGCACGGTGAATCCATGGATTGCTAAGAAGCTTCGTCTTATCTAAATTGACAGCCCGGAGAGACGGGATGACGCTGGAAAGACAGTTGACGCTGGAAAGACAGCTGGCAGCTGGGAAGACAGCAGACTGCTGGAAAGACAGCCGAGGGCGATGGCCTAGCAAGCCAAGCCCGGGAACGTCGATAAACGCTAAAAGTCCAAATAAGAAAAATACCATTAACAATAGGACAGTCCGAAAGGGGGGGCGGAAGAACTGTCCACCGGTTGACAATTACGGCGAAAACGGCGCGATAACGGAACTGAAATGCCCTACGTGCGGGAAAAATTACAAAAGACGAGCCTGGTTTATTAAACATCTAAAAACACACAATGGTGCTGAAGTGCGGCAACCGTCGGTAAGATCTTCAGTTTTCACTGCGGATAGAGTTTATCCTCATATATCTCATGGTGAGCCATTGAATGAAAACTACCAGGAGTCCATGACCATCCGGACGCGTCTTAGCATTCCAAATACTAAACAATCGACCTGGAAAGTACATGACCAAAATATAGCGGCCCTGTTAGAGCACGCGGGCTCAAATCAGGTACTCGATACGCAAGTAGAGACTTTCCAAAATACTATTTACGACTACTTTAATGAGCACTATCCACCTACGAATCGTTATGCTCACAAAAATAAAGAAAACGGTTTTAAGTTGAAAATGAGGAGGAAAAAAAGAGATCTTATAAAGAAACTTCGTATAGCCAAAGCCTTAGGCGATAATCAACTTAGTCACCAACTGTCTACGGCATTGCGATCAATTCTTAAACTTATCCAAGGTATTACAAATCAAATAACGAAAAATCGTGATAGCTTTGATCGGGCAAAATATGAAGTAGATTTTGATTAAAATCCTTTTAAATACTCAAAAAATATTTTCAAAGATCAAAAAGGTAAGCTTCTCTTGACCAACGAGCAAAATTTTCGACCATTATAAAAGCACGTACGAAGTGCCAGAAAACCAAAGACTATATGGGGATCCAAACGAACACAAACCTGAGACTCCTACTGAAGATTTTCAAGCCAACCCACCAACTTTGGAGGAAATCAATAAAATAATTAAAATGAAACCATCTAAGTCAGCACCAGGTCCGGATGGTATCCCTTATATAGTTTACAAAAAATGTCCGTCGCTCCATAAACATCTTATAAATATATTCGGTAAAATCTGGTCAAGAAAGCAAATACCGGTATCATTCGGAAAAGCCCTTTTTGTCCTCATTCCGAAAAACGACAATGTCAATAATCGCCCCGTTGGTCGAGTGGTTAGCGCAGACGCCTAACGTGTCACGGCGCAATGGGGCTCGGGTTCGATTCCCGGCGGAGATAGGCATTTGTGTGATGAGCATAGATGTCTGTTTCTAGGTTTGGTCGTTTATTAAATATATTCTCAGTATTTATATGTGTATTTCTATGTATTTGTATCGTTGTCTAACACCCTTACCACAAGCAAATAATTTGCTTACTTAGGGGTTAGATCAATGTGTGTAATTTGTCCTGATATTATTATATTATTATTATTATAATAATCCCAAGGATACTAGACCGATAGCCCTAACAAATACAATTTTCAAAATATTTTTCTCTTTTTTACAAACTAAAATGCAAATTACATACAAAATTCATGATTAACAATAGATATTTCTGGCTTAATCACCAGAAAGGGTTTTTGCCCGGAATTTCTGGATGCCTGGAACATAATACGTTAATATCGGACAGCCTTAAAGATGCTAGAACTAGCGAGAAACAAATTACGGTTTGTTGGATAGACTTAGAAAACGCCTTTGGGTCGGTACGACATGAACTAATGATGTTCGCGCTTAAATGGTATAACTTTCCTACGGTAGTTCGCGACATTATTGCATCATATTATTCAAAATTAAAATTCTCTATAATTTTTAATGAAAACCATTCAAAACCACTTAATTATAACGTTGGTTTATTTCAGGGCTGTTGTATTTCTCCTATTATATTTAATATAGTTATTAATATTTTAATAGACAAATTAATTAGAAATGAAAAAAAGTGGGGCTATCGGTTTAAGTTCAACAACAAATACACAGAATCCATACTAGCTTTTGCAGATGATCTCGCGGTACTGACATGTAATCCGAAACAATGTTAGGTACTTTTAAATGTAGTTGAGGATTTCTGTACGTGGACCGGCGGATTGAGGACAAAACCACGTAAATGTTTTAGTCTGTGTCTGGGTAGACGGAATACCAAATATACCTTTTACGATCCGGGTCTTATAATAGGCGGTCAGTGCGTTAGTACGGTTACGGAAGCAACTCCGTTTAAATTTTTAGGTAAAAAAATCGATTACCAAGGCCGTACTCCATCGTTGGATGTAATAGTCGATAGCTTTTTAAACGATCTCAAAAAGGTAGACAACCAACCAATAAGTAACGTCAAAAAAGCTTGGATTTACGATAATTATTTAACATCACGTCTAAATTGGCCTTTCCTCGTGTATGATATAAATAAAACCCTTTTGTCAAAGTTAGATGCAAGCGTCATAAAGACATTGAAGTTATGGCTCGGGTTAGCGCACTCAGCGGACTCTTCAACCTTATTTAGAGACCGAAACAACTTTGGATTAAAATTAAAGAAACCATCGGAGCTCTACAAACATCTAAGAGTTACCAAAAGACATATCATCGGAAAATCTAAAGATGATACTGTAGCTCCTCTGCCAAAAGACAAAGTTGCCTCAGAGCTCGAGTCACGACTTCAATTCCATAAAAAATTTATGATAGGTGCTCAAACAAATAAAGTAGGGCTAGGATCAAGTAGGAAAGTTCAAGACATAGACATAACAAAATCTTTTATTCGACAAGACGAAAACGATAATTACCGACTCCACGCGATGAGCCTAGAAATTCAAAACGAATGGGTGACCATAGGAGATTCTTGTATTCCACTAGCTTTGAAGTGGCGCACCTTAATTTATGATTGGTCCCCAGCATTATTAAAATTCTATCTTAATGCATTCCAAATGACTCTCCCAGATCAAAGTAATTTAGTAAGATGGGGCAAAGCCACCGAAAAGTCTTGCAACATATGTGGGGAGGCAATAGGAACCGCGAGACACTTATTAGTAGGGTGTAGGGTACTTCTAGATTCTAGCGGTTAGTCTTTCAGTAGCAAGAGCGCGGAAGGATATAACAACCACCAAACGATCTGTAGAATTCGTAAAAGAAGGCTCCTCCAAAAAATCAAAAGCGAAGCCTTATTCACTTTTAGGCGCGGCTCCTGATTTAACTCTCATGATGGACACGTTTGAAAAGCATTACAAAATCCCTGGGGACGTTGGTGTTTCGTCATCCAGACCGGACTTATTCCTGTATTCGGAACTTCTGAGGCGCGTGATACTTGTGGAGCTTACTGTTCCTTGGGAAACAAACATCCCAAGGGATCACATCACACATTCAAGCTCAATAAGTATTACGAACTAACCTACGAATTGATCAGGAATAAATTTATAGTTAGTTTGTACGCGGTAGAAGTGGGAGCGAGAGGTATAACAGCGAAATCTCTCTATAGCCTACTTAAAGATCTTGGCCTTTCTAGAACAAGCATCAGTTCATTTCTAGAACGTACTTCAAAGGCGGCATTAGTAGGTTCTTTCCAAATTTGGTTAGGTAGGGAGAGGAGTGTGGAGGGTAAAGGTGAGCGTTTTTGCGCATAATAAAGGGGCCCCTTAAACCTACTCCTGGGTCGCAAGTCCCACGCACTGCTTGCACTCTTCTCCTTGCAACGCGATGGGCCCGGCACCCGCACGGTGAATCCATGGATTGCTAAGAAGCTTCGTCTTATAATAAATTATATAAAAAACGTCTAGTCATAGTTAACGTTTTTCATAAATTTAAATCAAAATAACTTTAACATTCCTAAACATGTAGAGATCCGAACCCACGACCTCTTGGAAACTATTCCGTTAACTCTACAAATTAAGCATACGATAATTAATTATCGTATGATAGACATTAATGCCGTGAATTGCATTATTACCTTATTAGATCTCTCTTACCGCAAAGAATCGCCAACGACAGTCGTTCTATTCTTTAAAGCACTTTATGACACTGTTCACTAATACACTAAACTCTTTACCATTTAAACACTTAATTATCACTGTTACACAACTTAGTTTCTTGATCTCACACTTAGCGGTTTATTATAACTGTTACACTTTTATCACAATAATACCACCCCACAACTTGTACTCCCAATTTCACACAATGCCTTCTCTTAACCGAGCTGCGATTTATATACTTCTTATTCTTAGTCAAATCAGTATTCAATATTACATTTATTTTATCAATTAAACTTCTATACAGACATTCAATTGTTTTAGTCAAATCAACAAATTATATCTTTATTTTTAGTCAAAACCAAACTACTACATGTATAAAAGCTAACAACCTGTCGGTTTATCTTTCATTGTATATTTATTAAAATTTAAATAAGCTTAACGTTTTTATAGATAATTTCAAACTATACTTTTCTCAACTCATTGAGGATTTTAATTTGCTATTCAATAGAGATCAATTATTTAATTATTTATAGCCTAGACTTAAATATATTAAATGGAACTAAGTAAAAATAATCAAACAAATAGGTTTGTGGTTTTCGCTAACATAACGTCCATAACTTACATCTTTATCACAATTTTTAAAACCTTAGTTAACTTAGTTAAATTTCTTAATGAAACTACATTTAACGTAATCCTAATTCTCATTATAAAGATGATCATATTTACGATGCTTTATTTTCTAAAGTAAGGTTAGCGATAAGGTAGCTCAATTAGTAGAGCTATGAGACGATTTCCCAGAGTTTGCCCGTATCGGTTTTTATTTAATTTAAAATTCATTTTAAATTAAGAAAAAACTATTTCTTCCCAATGTAAAACTACAATTATTTCTTACACCTATATTTAAATCACAAAACTATAGAAAAACGGAAATACTAGGAAAAAAGTATTGTTCCCAGAGAAGTTTTTTGTTATTAATTTGTATTTTGTCATGACAAATCCTTTTAGCAATATACAAGCCATGATAACAAATATAAAGAATTACAGCTGATAGCACTTGCAACAGAAAAAAAATAAATTGTGTTTATAACGATATATACTATATTACTAGTCTATGAGTATACATATTATATTATTTCGGGAATTTCAAAATATGCTTTAAAAAACTAAGCATTATAAGAAATTTCAATTTCTCGAAATGAATAAAAATATAATATTATAAAAAAATACTTGCAAAATGCTTAATCACAATAATATATTTCTACAGGTGATATCTACTAAATGTGGGAACACCTGATCCTCTTACACGCTGGATTCTCTTGTAATGTAAAAATGGATAATCCTTTTCATGGAAATAATTAATTGTGAAAATATTTTTTTGTTTGGACTTTGGTTCAACGTAAGGCTAATATTTAGGAGACTAGGCAATCAAACCAAAGAGTAATGCTCTTACTTAAGCTACCTATCTAGAATAGCATCGTAAAGTAGTAATGAAACTATGCTAGAATAGTTTCATTACCACTTTACGCCAATCTCATGTAAGTCCAATATTAAGGAGACAAGGCAATTAAAACAAAGACTAATGCTCTGATGACTAATGACTGATGCTGCCTATCTAGAATAGCATCGTAAGGTAGTAATTAAACTAATCTAGAATAGTTTAATTACTACTTTGCACCGATATCATATGGATACCACTTTTAGGTTTTAGTCCAATTCTAAACGATTCTAGTCATTTAGCTAGAGCTTATCTATGCCACATATAAATATTATGTTATATTAGTGTAAAAGCGTACATACGTGAAATCGGAAACAGCAATATTAATAAATAATTATAAATAAATAATTATACAACTTTCAGAGATTAGACCATTTTAAACGTGTTATAAATTTTTGTAACGAACTGGGCAAAGTCAATGGAAAGAGTTAGTCTAGTACTATAGTTGGTATAGTCAACTGATTTCAACAATAAAATTTTAAGCACTTTTATAGAATATTTATTTTATTAATTAGTAGGATTTTTACACACATAAAAACTTTCTGGCTTTCCTATTCTGTCAATAATTTAAGATCTTGTTCTGGATTTTATATATTAAAGACATTATAGTCCTTGTTTTTTTTTCATACAAACCCAGTTCATTAATTCAGTTGAAGTTCATCTCTCTTTATTAAGGTTATTTTCGTTGTCTTTCATGTAAATTTTACATATTTAAAGATGTAAGCTATTTCCCATTATATTATATTAAGTAGTAATCAAAATTACTCTTTGCTCTGATTTATAACTTAATTTAATGTCAAATAATCTATACGTAAATTTAAATGATTTCGGAAAATTAATATTATAGCTTTTTGTCGCTAGCTCTTCAAAGGTCTCTGGAAATTATGGATCGAGCTGGTGGTGGTTTTGTTAAAGAAAAAATGTTTTATATAAAATATTTTTAATAAAGATTTTTGAATTTGTGTTAAATACTGCAATAGCTAGAAGTAGAAAGGAATTTCGAAATATATCTATCAGTAGCAGCCCAAATAGGATGATTAACATGTAGGCATGGGAAGAAATTACAGATTATTTAATTATTTAACTGTATAATACCTAATAATATTTGGGTACACACAGCTATAACTATTATTTAGATATAATGCCTAAAGAGTTGAATTTATTACTGAAGTAAGTACAGGATAAGTTTAAAAAATTTAAACATTAAACATTTATACACAACTTATATAATACAGAATATTTCGAAACTATTTTAATTTTAACACTTAATAAAAATAAAGCAAAATTCTTTGTTGAATTTTACAATGAATAAAATGGTGAAAAAGAAAATTTGCAGTGTCTTTTTCCTCCTTTTGCAGGGTCTTTTCTTTAGTAGTAGAGTTAAAAATAGGACTTATTACAATTTCATAAAGACTGTAATTTTAAATTAGAATCAAGATATCAAATTAATTTAACAACTTAAATCTTATTTATTTTATTATTTTAATATATTTACATTTGAACTATGTACTGTTTAAAATAAAATTAGTATAATTCATGACGTGTGTGTGTGTATAGTAACTTAAATATGTATGTCATATTTATTTTAAACAGGCAAATGTTTTATTTTAATTAATTCTTTAACACATATTAACATTTAAATATATTACACACTTATTTTTATATATTTTTTCCGCTGTCTAACCAAGGTTGTATTGAAAAAAAAAACGCTATTAGAGATAAGGCTACCATTTGCACCTATCTATAATTTACTTGTTTGAAAATATTTATAGACATGTATGGCCATGTTAAGTTTACTTAAATTTATATAATAATAGAATGTAAAATAAACCGATACGGGCAGGAATTCGAACCCGCGACTACTAGGAAACCGTCCCGTTGCTCTACCAGCTGAGCTACCGTATCGGTGAATTAAGCATTCTATATGTGATCGTCTTTATCGGGACGGTGGTGACATCTATTAGGTTTCTTTCGAAAATCCTAACCAATGTTTCTAACTTTGCAGTATAGATAAACATTGAAAAGATGCCACTACAGAAATTAATGAAAATTGGTTTTAGTATTGGTAAGGCATACAAATATACTTTATTATTTATGTTTTATTTGGTATTTGGAGTGCAATAAAGAATATAATCTACCTATTTTAATTAAGGAATAACATTTTTCTTTCAAGAAAATAAACACGGAGATTATAGGTATTCAAATTCTTTAAGTAACATTCTTTATAAATCAAAGATCAGTAAGTTAGTTCTCTAAGACATTTAATTTGCTATCTACGTATAAAGTCAGTTCTAAGAGTTTTGTGATATTAATTTCAAAAGATACTTTCAAACAATTCGGCAGTTAAGAATCGAGTTAATTAAGAAAAGTTACTTGCTTCTATGTTTTCAGTTAATATTCGTGACGATAGTTTCTTTTTGTAAATAAAATATATCTACACTATAATAGTAAGTGAATCAATTATATCGTTATAAAATACTCTTTGGTGACGAGCTTTATAAATATAAAGCTTAATTTTAAGTAAGTAACTCTCTAGTATCGAATTTATGAATATTACTTAGAAAAAAGTACTTCTAACAAAAACATTAAATATCAAAAGTTAAAAAGTTATGATTTTTAAACTATAATAAAAACTAAACTGAAGTTTTTTTAATAAACTGTGGCGAAAAAATTGTACTGAAAAACCGGTTTTTTAAATAAAAAAAGCTTATAAGCTTTTAAATTGAGAATTTATATTTTGATTTGACTTGGTATTATGACAGTACAATTAAATAAAAATATAACTTGCGCTCTAGATAATTGAAAAAATAAATTATTTGTAATTATTATTTAGCTTTTAATTAGTGAACCCAGGCAGGTATAGATTGTTCAGAGAATTTTAAAATCTTTAACTTGGAAAAACAATAGGATATTGTTCTTTATGCAAAAGCGCTAGTTTTATTTTTAAGATCACATAACTTTTAAACTTTTGATATTGAATGTTGTTGGTTTTTTTTCTATAATATTGATATAATCGTTTTTTCTATCTAAAAAAGTGTATTTAAATTCACTCTGTTTTTTTTTAATAAAAAGTATTTGATTTTCTTTTTGGCTGGGTCACTTGTTCGTCAGAAAACCACCTATTGTTTATACTCAGTTTATAGCTAACATGAAGAGAACTATTAGTAAAACTTATGAAAAAAAAGTTAAACCTAACCTAACCTAACCTGTTTAAGACATTATTTCTTTAATTATATAGTCCGTAGTCTTAAACTAACTTTAACGATCATATAAAATAATTTTATAGACGACAATTTTATAATTTCTGCCTTTTACATACTTCTTGATGTGTGTCTAAAATTGTTACGTTTTATATACGTCAAGTTATGAGCTACCTCGCTCGTCAAAAAATACTGAAAAAATATTTAAATAAATTTTTAATGCATAATTTTAGATCTCTAAAGATCCATAATAAAGAAACATCAAATGACAGGTTTATTTTCAAAACATATGAGTCTATTTTTATACATTTATTACAAAAAAAAACTGATTTTACATTACACTGTATGCATTTGTAAAAATGATTGTACTGTATGATATACATACAAAAACAATACAAATGCACACATATAATTAATTTTAAAAAGCCGTAGTACAAATATTATTGGGATTGATGTAGAGACACTGCCTACAAGGGGTGGCCAACTAATTACAAATAACCCTATATAAATATCCGCTTTTCTTAAAAGTTGTTTTGAAATTAATATCATAACACCGTAAGGCTGTTTTCACAGTTATATATCAAATTTGATTTTTTGGAGAACTTTCTTACTAATTCTTGCTTTTTGAAGAATGTTAGGTAAGTTACTCGAAGGATTTCATTTTCGCTTTGTTTTCGAGATATTTACCTAGAACTTGAACAGACATTTTCACTATATTGTTACTTAGTTTTAGTAATATTAAATGATTTCAGAATATTCCTAGTGATATAATTGATGTAACATATCTTTATTTATTATTATGTAATTAAACCATATCCTGAAAAATGTCTGAGTCTTAATTCAACTTGTATAAATTGAGTGTTTCAATTGAGTTTGAGTTTTTCAATTGAATTGAATTGAATTGAATTTTCAAATGATTTTTATCAAATACTCTGGAAGTCCCTTGGTGAATACTTAAAGAGATAACAATATACATAGAATACCCTATTACATATAAAAAAATACATTTTAAAATACAAACCATGATGATAAAGTAGCAAAAGACCTCTTAGTCTAATGTCTCTAACAACTTGCATCAACTGGTCAAGTGCTCTTCACTACTTTGACATATTTCCTGGACAAGGAATATACGAGAACTTGTTAAACTGATTTATATAGATTTCTTAGAATTAACATTTACTTTTTAAAGAAAATGAGTTTTAGTTGAATCTTTTTTTATGTACTTATTACATACTTATTACCCAAAAAATATACCCTCGACCAAAAAAGTGTACAAAAGCTTATTTTTTTTAAAAACATCTCTACAATTTTCCCTTCCTTTTTATAACTAATTTTAGTACGATAATAATATAAGAATCTAAAATATAAATATGATACAGGTTAAAATGATTTATCTATTTACTAAAAAGGAGCCCAAATTTTGGAGTCGATCAAGACTCTTTAGCTTCTCATATTTATTTAAATAACTTTGAACCCTGATTTATATATAAATCTTTTGTTATGATATTTTGAATTTATGTTATATTTTTTCCAAAATTTAAATACCACTCTTGCACTCAATATTATAATGTTTCGTATACTATATTTATTGTCACAAGGTAAACATATCACATATGTATCTTATCAAAACTTTATTTAAAATAGTTAATACTGTTTATGTTAACTCTTATAGATTATACAAAAGTATGTCAGCATATATATAATTACTTTATTTACCCTAGTTTTTATAAACATTTCTACCATGTAAGTAATGTATGTTAAGATCAGTAATAATTACCATTAATATTGTGTACTCACATTTTTGGGGCCTTAGTCTCCTCTTATGTAATCTACGAGCAACGGAGTGTTTTTACTCGCTTTTTTACTAGGGACTATACAACCAAAAAAACTTAGTAAATTAAACATAAAAAGATCACATGAATATTTGAATTTTTCACGCAATTTTCGAACAGAACCAGTAATTATAAATTACGTAAGGAATTATAATTGTCTTTTAATTATAGTAATAAATATATAGATTATTAGATTTTGTGATTCTGACATTTCGTTCGGGTGGTATAATTGCTTTCAAAATTATTACTAACGGTTTCATTTTAGACAGGCGTTAGGCGTTCCCGGCTAGTTTAAATGTAATAAAGCTCGCCATTCAAGTAAAGACTGTACATAGGAATGTTTTTCTTGAATCGTATGTCATCTGCCCGTTGATACCATGAGTATTTTTTATGTACCTGGGAGTACAATAACTAATTCGAATGCAAAAGTTTTAAAATATTACTTTTTTGCTAATATTATTACTCTGAAAACTCCCAAAATATTTGATAATTATTATGAATAAAGGATTGGCAACACTTTGTTCATTATTTTCAGAATATTTGGAATTAGATAAGACTTTAAATAAATGAAAAAATATCTTTATAATTGATGTGCGTCTTTAAACTGGGGGTTGGTCTGTAATTATAAATTAAGTCTCGGATGCCCAGTTTAGGCTATGTCGCTTTCAGGATTAAATTACCTTAGCATAGATTATTCTCCTTAAGCTGAATTTTACAAGATTAGTTGCCAACATTTCATTATTATTTGTTTATTAATGGAATCTGAGTTTCAGTAAGTGATAACCCGTGCTCATATTCAAGGTATAGTCATTTGAACTTATTTCTACCAAAATTGTTAAAAAATTACAACTGGATAAAATATGTATTTGGATGACTTATATATTTATATTTATTTTAAAATACCATTAACATAGTTTGTGTAAATTATTTTAACTAACCATTTCAAGTACCTACCTATATATGTAAATAGATTTTGATTTTAAATTGTTGATTTAAAAACTTATAATATATTTAAGTAATAGAATCCTTCTAATGTCATTAAGGTATTTTTTTATTTAATTTTAAACTTAAGTGTAGAAACTTTCAACTCGTTCTTTACCTATTATAAATCATTAAGCGTTGGTATTAAGTTAATTCTGTACTATTAGTCACTATACTATTAGTCACTACAAGCCTATATTCTCATAAGTATTATTTTTTGCAATGACGTAATTTCGAACTCAAAATCCGAACTTTTCGCTAAATTTATATATTTACATAAATGTATATGCATTATAAAAACTATCTGTAGGTATATTATTAAATAAAAGTGTATTTTATTTCTTTATTCTATTGTATTTGATATATTTTGGCTTCGATCCAGCGGTTAATTATACTAAGCAGAGGGTAGTAGGTTATATTCTCCCACGGGATAATTCTTATGTGTTTCTTGTGTCTATTATATATACGTCTGTGAAACTGAACTTGAATATATCTAGATTGAATGGTTTCAGAAACCTTATTTTATATAAGTAACTCCGAATGAGACTTATTAACTTTTAACATGAAACATTAATGTTTATTGACTTTGTAATTATAAGAAATTGCGCCGGGAAAAAACAAATTTTAGAAACATAACAAAAGTATGTCAAATCTTTGGCAAGGATGTTTTTAATAACACTAAAGAAAACGACCAACGAAAGGTTTTGTCACATTCCCAAATACTTATATGACATTACAGGATTATAAGAATGTTGTTATGAAATTAAATCCGAAAACTCTAAAAAATGCGTCAGTAGTTATACTTATATTTATTGCATTATCATTAGCATTCTTTTTATGATTTTTGCATAAACATCGGATAGCGTATTCAATGATTTAGATGTGTTGCAAGATTGAAAAGTAATTGTTACAGTCTTAGAGCAGGTATACAAGATATTTATATTGAAGTAGCAACACAAGATATTTATTAAAATCTAATTATTTTTATTAAAATATTCCTATAACTGAATATGCTTCTATCAAATATTTTAGTAATTCAAAGCAATACCGATATATAATAGTCTCTAGTTGGATCTGAATGATGCCTTTAAATATATTACCGCCCCGTTGGTCGAGTGGTTAGCGCAGACGCCTTATGTGTCACGGCGCAATGGGGCTCGGGTTCGATTCCCGGCAGAAACAGGCATTTATGTGATGAGCATAGATGTCTGTGTTTCTGGGTTTGGTCGTTTATTAAATATATTTTCAGTATTTATATGTGTATTTCTATGTATTTGTATCGTTGTCTAACACCCTTAACACAAGCAAATAATTTGCTTAGTTAGGGGTTAGATCAATGTGTGTAAGTTGTCCTGATATTATTATTATTATTATTATTATTATTATTATTATTATTATTATTATTATTATTATTATTATTATTATTATTATTATTATTATTATTATTATTATTATTATTATTATTATTAATGCCTCAGTAAAACAGCAATTTTGTTATTTATTTACAGCAAACTACTTTTCCTCAAAAAATAGAGATTTAAAGTACCTACTGATCATTTAGGGTACTAGCTCACTAGTTGCCTTCTTAATAGGCGATGTAAGTGCTCTATTTGACTCAGCACTCGGTGAGTTGGATACAGAAATGGTTGTTTTACTGAAGCTTATTAGTTTACAAATGGGGTTTTTTATTTTCCACATTTCATAAAGTAAGGAAATGAAGTATATACCCCGCAAGATATACAGAATTTAAAAATTATCGCTAGGTAAGGTGCTACATGCTACGGATATTTACCCTTATTTCGGAGGTGATTTTACTAATGGCACGGGAAAATAAGCAAAAGATTTTAAATAATTATAGAATAAAAAAAACACCATTTCGAGCAGGGATTTAATTTCGATTATTTTAAGTTTAAAAGTTATATTCTATGTTAATATTCATTAGCAAAAATTGTAAGATTTTAAAACAAAAACTAAATTGTCATTTCTGATTTTTTCAATAAACACCGCTGAAAAAAAATATGTCTGTTCCGAAAATGTTAAATAGGATTCGGGAAGTTTGACAGCCATCGAGGTGTATTTCATAGAAATTAATGAATTTAAAGTAAAAGAAAAAGAAAAATTATACTGATAGATAAATGTAATATAAAAGATATAAATATAAGTAAGATATAATGTGTATATATCGTAGAAGCAAAAGTTGTAAGTTTCATGTTATTCTAGTAGTATAAAAATATGTCAAAATAAAAAATTAATTTAATTGAATTGGATTATTATTCTTAAGTAAGAGTATATTATTTCCTTTTTTTGGATAGCCACATTTATCATTGTTGTAAAGAGGTGAAAAAAGCTGGTGGAAGAAACTCACAGGGTTTAAAAAGTAACTGATGTTCGTATAATTAATAAATATTATCATAACTTTTATCTTTTAATTTAGTTAAGTAAATAATAATGTATTAGAAAAAGTAATAATTAGTTAAATAAATAATACGTAGCGTCAGTGTAGTTGATAATGTAAACTATGAAAGCTGGAGTTCTTGTTTAGTCACAATAATGGTAAGAACTCTATCAAAAGATCAAAAATAGGTTGTCTTCTCTGTTGGTTAAGAATTTACGCCGAATAATATCATGTATGTTGTTATATTTATATGTTTTTGTATTTATACTATATCACTTCGCATAAATATGAGATTTATTCATGATCATGATCATGATGAGATTTATTCATGATCATGATTCATGATCTCGCGATACTGACACGTAATCCGAAACAATGTCAGGTACTTTTAAATGTAGTTGAGGATTTCTGTACGTGGACGGGCGGATTGAGGACAAAACCAAGTAAATGTTTTAGTCTGTGTCTGGGTAGACGGAATACCAAATATACCTCTTACGATCCGGGTCTTATAATAGGCGGTCAGTGCGTTAGTACGGTTACGGAAGCAGCTCCGTTTAAATTTTTAGGTAAAAAAATCGATTACCAAGGCCGTACTCCATCGTTGGATGTAATAGTCGATAGCTTTTTAAACGATCTCAAAAAGGTAGACAACCAACCAATAAGTAACGTCAAAAAAGCTTGGATTTACGATAATTTTTTAACATCACGTCTAAATTGGCCTTTCCTCGTGTATGATATAAATAAAACCCTTTTGTCAAAGTTAGATGCAAGCGTCATAAAGACATTGAAGTTATGGCTCGGGTTAGCGCACTCAGCGGACTCTTCAACCTTATTTAGAGACCGTAACAACTTTGGATTAAAATTAAAGAAACCATCGGAGCTCTACAAACATCTAAGAGTTACCAAAAGACATATCATCGGAAAATATAAAGATGATACTGTAACTTCTCTCCCAAAAGACAAAGTTGCCTCAGAGCTCGAGTCACGACTTCAATTCCATAAAAAGTTTATGATAGGTGCTCAAACAAATAAAGTAGGGCTAGGATCAAGTAGGAAAGTTCAAGACATAGACATAACAAAATCTTTTATTCGACAAGACGAAAATGATAATTACCGACTCCACGCGATGAGCCTAGAAATTCAAAACGAATGGGTGACCATAGGAGATTCTTGTATTCCACTAGCTTTGAAGTGGCGCACCTTAATTTATGATTGGTCCCCAGCATTATTAAAATTCTATCTTAATGCATTCCAAATGACTCTCCCAGATCAAAGTAATTTAGTAAGATGGGGCAAAGCCACCGAAAAGTCTTGCAACATCTGTGGGGAGGCAATAGGAACCGCGAAACACCTATTAGTAGGGTGTAGGGTACTTCTAGATAAAGGTCAATACTCGCGTCGCCACGACAAGGTATTAGAAATTATACGGGAAGCGGTTAGTCTTTCAGTAGCAAGAGCGCGGAAGGGTATAACAACCACCGAACGATCTATAGAATTCGTAAAAGAAGGCTCCTCCAAAAAAAAATCAAAAGCGAAGCCTTATTCAATATTAGGCGCGGCTCCTGATTGGATTCTCATGATGGACACGTATGAAAAGCATTACAAAATCCCTGGGGATGTTGGTGTTTCGTCATCCAGACCGGACTTATTCCTGTATTCGAAACATCTGAGGCGCGTGATACTTGTGGAGCTTACTGTTCCTTGGGAAACAAACATCCCAAGGGATCACACATTCAAGCTCAATAAGTATTACGAACTAACCAACGAACTGATCAGGAATAAATTTATAGTTAGTTTGTACGCGGTAGAAGTGGGAGCGAGAGGTATAACAGCAAAATCTCTCTATAGCCTACTTAAAGATCTTGGCCTTTCTAGAACAAGCATCGGTTCATTTCTAGAACGTACTTCAAAGGCGGCATTAGTAGGTTCTTTCCAAATTTGGTTAGGTAGGGAGAGGAGTGTGGAGGGTGAAGGTGAGCGTTTTTGCGCATAATAAAGGGGCCCCTTAAACCTACTCCTGGGTCGCAAGTCCCAGGCACTGCTTGCACTCCTCTCCTTGCAACGCGATGGGCCCGGCACCCGCACGGTGAATCCATGGATTGCTAAGAAGCTTCGTCTTATCTATATCATGTACTATAATTATGATCGTTTTATTTTTAAGATATTGTTAATGTTATTAAAAATATTTTTTTTTATATATACAGATTAACAGTTACTACTATCTCTTAAAAAATATAGAAACTATTATTCAGTAACAAATGAAACATTTTTTTTTTGTGATAGTACATCTACCACAAAAACGTATTAGTAAAAATCATTTTCGGACTGCGTAAGTTTGACCACATCTCCGACAATAAGTCAAAGACGTAAAAACTTACGAACTCTTTGTTTACTTATCATATGTATTATCTGTATATGTATTATATATACATGTATACTGTATACTGTATATGTGTTATATACTATCATATGTATTATATGTCATATAGATTATATATCGTATTATTATTTGCATAATTATATGTATATTCATTTATATAAATAGTCTTATAATATTATTATTATTATTATATATATTTTTTTATTTAATTTTTAGTTTTCCAATTTTAAGATATTTTTTGGACTATTTTGCACGCCTATTAACATTTTTTTCAATTTAAGGTTGGCTGGTAGAGAATGTCTTTGTGGCATTAAGCCCGCCTTTTGTACATAATATTGTATATTGTGCAATAAAGAATTTAATAAAAAAATAAATACAACGATAATTTTATAAGAATGTCCATTTTATTAATTTTGATACTAAATTGTTTTATACTTTTTAGCCTAAACAATAATCTAGAATTTATACTTCACGATAATAGCGACATTTCACTCCTTGAATGTTTTAAATATTATCGCAACAAAAATAAATATTTTATTATTTCTGATAACAAAACTTATTACATAGAGGCAACTCATGGCGCAATATTTATGACACGTAATAACCTGTTTATTTAGTTTAAGAGCCTTTTCTATAATGGAGAGCTTTACGTTAATTCACGATTAGTAACATAGTAAGAAACGCTTAGCGCCAGGCGGCCCCTTGTAATCTTTGGTAGAATAATAACGGGTGTCTAATAACCCAACAGAAACTGTTTGATGAAATTGCCACAGTCTCAATATATAAATAGAGTTTATATATAAAATTATATACTCTCTTTTAAAAGATAAAGATACTTTTTAAAGTTTTAGTGTAACTATAACATTCCGTTGAAAATATTAAATACAATATAAGGAGTCATAATAGGTTTTTTTTTTTGTTAGTAAAGGACAAATTTTATATAAATTCGTAGCTTTAGTAGATTAGTTAGGAAAAAAGTAATTTAATATAGGTAGTAGTAGTTCAGAAAATGAACATTACCTACTGTTTTATTACAATAAAAATAAAACTCAACAATCATATATTTCGATAAATAAATGTGAAGAAAATATTTTTATATTTTCTAAATCCGGGTAAGGGTTCATAAATTTTCCTGTCTTTAATAAATAAAAACCTCAAACAACCGTAAAAATATTTGATCCCAATGTTTACGCGAATGTTAAGAAAGAGAAATGAAAATAGAAATGTTATATCTGACTATATATTAAAGATACTAATATATGAATCTTGCAAAATACTATAGTCATAAATTCAACTCTAGTAGTAGTCATCTAGACCGAAATACTAAAAGGTAGTATTGAATTGTTTTATTAATTCCCATCATTATTTTAACGTAAAGCTGCGTTAACGAAATTCCTACCGCATTACCACCATTTAGTTATTAAATACATTCAACAATAAAACATTCAATAAATAATGATCACCAATCGTGAATATCTGATAGTATTTACTCATAACGGAATAAAATTTATGTGTTCTATAAAGTAAAAAAAAATAATTATTAATAATCTTAAAAGGATAGGAATAACATTTTAAAAATAAAACAATTGCCATTATCAGTCTTATTATCATTATCTTCCTCTAATGTCACTAACAGCCTGGATCAGCTGATCAAGCTTTCATTGCTTTGTCTAATTTCGTCAAGACGCTAGAAACTGCAAATATACGAAACCTTTTTGATTTGGTTTCTATTGACCACTTTGAAATAACAATGGTAATAGGAAAGTAATAAGTTTCATTTTTTTACTATAGTTCTCACTATAAAAATGATTCTTTACATCGTATGTAATATATTAATTATCACACAGTAGATAAAATACACCAATATAATATATTCAATCAACACTAGTGATTATGTGACAAAGCAATGAAAGCTTGATCAGCTGATCAAGCTTTCATTGCTTTGTCTAATTTCGTCAAGACGCTAGAAACTGCAAATATACGAAACCTTTTTGATTTGGTTTCTATTGACCACTTTGAAATAACAATGGTAATAGGAAAGTAATAAGTTTCATTTTTTTACTATAGTTCTCACTATAAAAATGATTCTTTACATCGTATGTAATATATTAATTATCACACAGTAGATAAAATACACCAATATAATATATTCAATCAACACTAGTGATTATGAATATTACAAACAAAAATTATTAAATGAATGAAATCATTAATATAAAACATATTGATATTAAACCGCAAACAACTAACACATTCATTGTGTCCAAACCTAACCTATGTATAAATTAAAATGCAATCCGTATTTCCCTTAATAGTATAAATATTAAACTTAAAATTTATTTTATTACTATTTAATTACTTTCCAACTGGATGTTTATGTTATTTGCTATTGAAAATTAATTCTAATAAAAACGATTTTCCATTAGGAAATCACTTCCATTAGGTTGTGATTATTCAAATTATTCGTACATTACTTCCGAATAGTCACTGTGTTAGTAAAATATAGTTGACAAATAAATATAAATATAAAATACATTTTATTTTCAAGGTTCCGTACCCGAAGGGTAAAAATGGAACCCGATTATTAAGACTTCGCGGTCCATTTGTCTGACTCGCACATGGCAGATTTTTGTATAAATATAGTATGACATTTCTGTCCACAAGAGCAGGATTCCTCTGTGACCTATGATTAATAATATGATATGTTGATACTATACGATGCTAGATATACGTTACCCTTACCCGCTGAGAGAAACTGAGCGGGTAAAGATATTTTTTGCTTTGAAATTCCTTTTCAATACTTTTAGCGTTATAAAGCGTTATAAAGCGTTAAAGATGGCAATTAAATTCACATTGATTTCCGACAAAAAAAAAGAAATTGAAAACAATATAATAACACGTAGATAAAAGCCAAACTAAATTATGATTACAAGTAAATAGATAAAAGATAAAATATCTATCTATCTATATATATAAATCATATACAATACAAAAAAAACAATACCTCAATGTAGATGAACCTCAATTTAATTAATTTTGTTTTGTTTGTTAGTTTCCGTCGATCGCTCGGTTTGTGAATCTCATTGAGATTAATATTTACTTTCTTGATGGGGGTTTATATTATGAAAAGCTGTATAAAGTACACAGTGTTAGTACGAAATGTTCTTTACATTAGAAGACCCTTTATTGGTATAATAATTTACTTCATAGAGAAAAGTTACTGCGAGGTTATATAGATAAATGTTTGTCTAAGCTGTTTAAATCAATGACCGCAAATAGAGCTTTAGTTAACTCCAACATAGCACTTACAAAAATATTTTATTAAAGTTATAAATATAACCGTAACCTTTAAGTATGGACGTCATTTTTTTAACACTACTGTGGAAGTGAATTTTCTTATATTCATTTTTTTTGGGGGGGGAATTTGATATAAGACCGTTTTAAAACTGATTGAATATTAAAATTATCTTAATCAGCAACATGATTATATGCTTACATAATCAACTTTTATTTTAAAAAATATATAAACTTTAAAAGCCATTAATTATGGCACTTTTCAGTCTAAATCTTTATTATTTTTTTTTAGGATATCTCTCTCCGCAGCTTTTGATTGCTGAATGTAATTAAAATATTAACAAGTATTCATGGTACCTAAGTTTAAGATACAATACAGCATCACCATGAGCAAGCAAACAAGTAACTCGTGTTTTCATCTTGGTCCTGATCTTGATCTTTATCATTGTCACTTTCATGTTTATGTATCAGTTCGGACTTCTATATAATAAATGTCCAATATACTCTCTATTTTCAGACTGATCGGAAGTTGACAACAACTAACTCTCTTCTTTTTTGAAAGATGGATCCTGCACGAAAAGTTTTTTCTCGCAAGGGCCTGAAGAGCTCGTAGATGAACGTTTTGATGTAGAACTATCGGGTTTATTGTGTTTTAACATTTAGTAGTACAAAATCTAAAATAAACATAATCGCCCTTATAAAATATATTATATCCGCTCCGCTCCGTTCCATATTTTAATGGTCATTGCGTGATATCGAAAGACGCAATCTCCTTCCTCGTTGGTAATTTTATAACTAAAACAAAAGCCACTGAGCTGCTCGGTCCCAGGGAGTCGGGGGAAATAGATAAAACTAAGAAAACGAAAGCATCGAAGTAGCCTGTGAGACTGACCGTCCATAGTTAAAGGTGCAACAATTGACACATTCTGATGAGCTAAAATTATCGTTTTTATTTATATATATATGAGCTGATTATTAAATAAAATAATATTGAGTAGGTATAAGATTTAGAAAATTGGTGTGAACTGGTAGTTAACATAAAGTTTAATTTAGTTTGTTTGTAGCTTTTTCTCCTTTAAAGCTATGAGGTCTTTTTATTTATATATATTTGTTTGAAGACAATTTATTTTTCAAAATATTTGTTGAACCTAATAGTGTTCAGATATTATTATTAATCTTATGTTTAGGTAACTTGATTTTTCAAGACAAAACGGTTCACTGCCCCGTGACTCAAACAGTCTCTATACCTATATAATATTTCTTCTAGGGTTTGGTCGTTGAAGCGTAACAGAGAGATAGAGCGAGTTCTCTTCGCAATTATAATATATAAATTATTATTTTTAAAATTTGGAATCGTATAAAAACGGTATATTTGCTGAACCTGTAAGAGTATTATAGTATTTATGTTTGAATTAATATTACATAATATATATTCCAGGTATAAAATACTTATACGAAATGATTCTTGTGCGTTTTACGCTTCTAATGTCCATACAGCGGTCCCTTTTTTAATTTGAACACACAGTTTCGTACGAATTTCCTTATTCACACGCTTCTTTCAGTTAACCAAATAAAGCTATCTTCCCGTACGTAGAGATTAGATAGATGTTTCTACATTGTCAATTAAATTTATGTATGTTTGTAATAAGATCAAATATTAATCCTTCATACAACCCTCTTATAATATCAACATCCAATAAATAAACAAATAAGTATATATCGTGGTATATTATTAAACATTACTCTAAGAAAACAAAAACACTATCGAGAGTATTTTTATAAAAAATATTTTTGGAATGTGAATTGAATGATGTGCTTTACACCGCGAAGGACTTTTTGAAAACGAAATAATATTTTTTTATTAAAGATGATGTTTTATTAACACACCTAAACCTAAGACACCTGATAGACTAAACTTAATATTAATTTATCAAAGTAATACAGTGCAAAAGACCACCAACAAGAGGTACCCCTATGGTACGTCTTTTATTGAATATTTGCTTCCGATCAATGTCTGTTTCCAACACTTTCTCTTAGTTTGGTTTTCCCTGAAGTATATGCTAGCAGTTTTAGATACAAAATGGCGTTTGTGTTTTTACTTCTAAACTAGGGCTTTGTTATCTATTGGTAGCATTGAGTAGCTTTCATTGAAACCCTATCTCCATCTTTAAGACAATATTGTAACATTTCTAACCTACTTACGTTTTCTAAAGTATTTCACTGTATGTTAATAAAATGTATTTTTTTATTGTTTCTTAACGATATCTTATTTACATAATGCAAAACTAGTTTCTATTTTAACATTATAAATATCATGTAGAGTTACGGTTTGTGTGACTTTTTATATCTATACCTATAAAAGAGAAAGTATGTATATATGTTCCGGATAAACTCCGAAACGGTTTGACCGATTTTAACAATATTTTCAGAGGATCTTTAGATTAACCCAGCGGGTAATCCTGTAAATCCTGCAGATCTTAAAAATAATAGATTGAATTTTTTTAATGAATATCAAAATATGTATTAGGTAAGACTTTATATCATTCGTCAAATATCATTATAGTTAATGGGCTTCTTTCGACAGTGGGTTGATCTATAAATAGACCTCTTACATTACGCCACGGAAAACCAATTTGGGCTTATCACTGTCATGATTATGATCTAAGAATAGATCATTTCATTTTATGACAAAGGTCTTTTTATTTTAAATATAACTTCATTTTCCTAAATTTCAGATTGTGGTACTGTACCACTAATATATAAGACAGCGTCATCAACTATAAAAGACTATAGAAGATTCCCGAAAGACATTGTCCTTGCCCCTCCTAATATTAAGATTGCTTTTAAAATAAATATGTTTAGGGTAAGGTACAGCTAAATATTTTTTTACCAGTAACATTAATATCTTCCTACCTAGACTTCTCAGACTCTCAGACTTCTTCTCTTCTGCTAAATAAATATATATATATATATATATATATATATATAGAGACGAAGCTTCTTAGAGGAGTGCAAGCAGTGCCTGGGACTTGCGAACCAGGAGTAGGTTTAAGGGGCCCCTTTATTATGCGCAAAAACGCTCACCTTCACCCTCCACACTCCTCTCCCTACCTAACCAAATTTGGAAAGAACCTACTAATGCCGCCTTTGATGTACGTTCTAGAAATGAACCGATGCTTGTTCTAGAAAGGCCAAGATCTTTAAGTAGGCTATAGAGAGATTTTGCTGTTATACCTCTCGCTCCCACTTCTACCGCGTACAAACTAACTATAAATTTATTCCTGATCAGTTCGTTGGTTAGTTCGTAATACTTATTGAGCTTGAATGTGTGATCCCTTGGGATGTTTGTTTCCCAAGGAACAGTAAGCTCCACAAGAATCACGTGCCCCAGATGTTTCGAATACAGGAATAAGTCCGGTCTGGATGACGAAACACCAACATCCCCAGGGATTTTGTAATGCTTTTCATACGTGTCCATCATGAGAATCCAATAAGGAGCCGCGCCTAATATTGAATAAGGCTTCGCTTTTGATTTTTTGGAGGAGCCTTCTTTTACGAATTCTTTAGATCGTTTGGTGGTTGTTATACCCTTCCGCGCTCTTGCTACTGAAAGACTAACCGCTTCCCGTATGATTTCAAATACCCTATCTAGAAGTACCCTACACCCTACTAATAGGTGTTTCGCGGTTCTTATTGCCTCCCCACAGATGTTGCAAGACTTTTCGGTGGCTCTGCCCCATCTTACTAAATTACTTTGATCTGGGAGAGTCATTTGGAATGCATTAAGATAGAATTTTAATAATGCTGGGGACCAATCATAAATTAAGGTGCGCCACTTCAAAGCTAGTGGAATACAAAAATCTCCTATGGTCACCCATTCGTTTTGAATTTCTAGGCTCATCGCGTGGAGTCGGTAATTATCGTTTTCGTCTTGTCGAATAAAAGATTTTGTTATATCTATATCTTGAACTTTCCTACTAGATCCTAGCCCTACTTTATTTGTTTGAGCACCTATCATAAATTTTTTATGGAATTGAAGTCGTGACTCGAGCTCTGAGGCAACTTTTTCTTTTGGGAGAGAAGTTACAGTATCATCTTTAGATTTTCCGATGATATGTCTTTTGGTAACTCTTAGATGTTTGTAGAGCTCCGATGGTTTCTTTAATTTTAATCCAAAGTTGTTTCGGTCTCTAAATAAGGTTGAAGAGTCCGCTGAGTGCGCTAACCCGAGCCATAACTTCAATGTCTTTATGACGCTTGCATCTAACTTTGACAAAAGGGTTTTATTTATATCATACACGAGGAAAGGCCAATTTAGACGTGATGTTAAATAATTATCGTAAATCCAAGCTTTTTTGACGTTACTTATTGGTTGGTTGTCTACCTTTTTGAGATCGTTTAAAAAGCTATCGACTATTACATCCAACGATGGGGTACGGCCTTGGTAATCGATTTTTTTACCTAAAAATTTAAACGGAGCTGCTACCGTAACCGTACTAACGCACTGACCGCCTATTATAAGACCCGGATCGTAAGAGGTATATTTGGTATTCCGTCTACCCAGACACAGGCTAAAACATTTACTTGGTTTTTGTCCTCAATCCGCCGGTCCACGTACAGAAATCCTCAACTACATTTAAAAGTACCTGACATTGTTTCGGATTACGTGTCAGTATCGCGAGATCATCTGCCAAAGCTAGTATGGATTCTGTGTATTTGTTGTTGAACTTAAACCGATAGCCCCACTTTTTTTCATTTCTAATTAATTTGTCTATTAAAATGTTAATAACTATATTAAATATAATAGGAGAAATACAACAGCCCTGAAATAAACCAACGATATATATATATATATATAGACAAGTCCCGCATTAAGATTATATGATATTATCCCTTGTATCGCTAGTGCTTTACACATATAAATAATGGATAAAGTAAACCCATACAATCTGTGGATTACACAAAAGATTGTCCCTTGTGGGAACGGATCCCAAAACCATTCATCATTCAGGGTCAGTAACTACTACACTACACCGATTAATAGATCATTGTTCCTTGAATTTCTATGTCTGTGTCACACAGGACCTTCTGTTTCAAAGCATTCTTGTCGTACTGATTTCCATTTAACTCGTTTGTCATACAGACGAAACGACTCTGGAATGCATTACCAACAGACAATAGGAAACTCCCAATATAAATAGTTTAAAATTTATAGTCCAAAAACATTTTCTATCACACTCTCATAATATATAAAGTGTATTTTATAATTTATTTTTAACGTTTTTATTGTTTTCTTTTTAAAGATATGATTTCACAAGTAATTTAAATTGAATATTATATTTACCCACCTTTAAATCACAACAATTTCCTTCATTTTGAACGACAGTTGTTTAAATAGAAATTTAAATAATTTGTATATTTTTTCCTCCCTTGTTTATTATTGTTTTTAACTTGAATTTTTTGCTTCTTATATGTTTACTAGTTATTTTAGAGCTATCTGTATGTATTTATACACAATACATATACAAAATATATATGTATATATATAAATAAATAATTATATAAATTAAACAATAAACTCGAACACAAATAATTACAAAAAATTATATAAGTATAGAATGAAAAATAAACCTATACAGGCAGGGATTCGATCCCGCGATCTCTGGGCATGGTTTCCCAAAGGTCACGGGTTCGAATGCCTGCCGGTATCGAATTATTTTTTATTATCTATTTATATAAATTTAAATAAGCTTGACATGCCTATACATGTATAGATATTTTTAAACAAATTACAAAAAGTTTTTAAATATAAGTATATTATTTTCAGAAACAGTATCTTTACATATAAATAACAAATATTTTATCTCAGCTTATATAACCTAGTCTATAGATTTCCTATTTGATTTATTTGATCTCAAAAATACTTTTGTCTCCTGTTGTCGGTTCGTTTACTTCGGTATTTTATTTCCATATATAAAGCATGCTTGAATAATTCAAAAAGTTAATACTCTCTTTTTTTGGAAAATTTTGACTTATCACTTTTGTTCTTTCCCTAACACAACTTTTGGTGTATCTATATAATTCTTTAAACAATACCTTTGGTATGATACTTAATTAACTAACTTATAAATCTCTGGCATATGATTAAAAAGTTTCAAAAAAATAAAAACTACCCATAATAATTAAAATTAAGTTGTATTTGGTCTCTAAAGTTTTAATATCACCCGAAAAATGGTAAATATGGGTTTATCATCTTCCAGGACGTATATGAAACTGGACGCAAGGAGGACGAATACAAGACGCGTTTCCATGTATTTTGTATTCGTATCGTGTTATACATCTACTGTGGGATTATTTCAGTCACTATATACTTCTATCACGACGAAAATAAAAAGAAGAAAAGAAGTTTTTGGCATTAAGGAAGCCACGACCCCCACACTTCCGTGGAATATAGAATCTCATCACTGATGAGCGCGGATGATGCATGCTTTACTTTTTTTAATAGTTTTCGGGCCTTTCGGTCCAGGGCATCTAATTCAGTCTGAGTCCACCTTAATATGCCGAAAGTATACATCAGCAGGGGCATTACCCAACTGTTGAATGCACGCACTTTGTTACCTCCTGACAAAAGACTTTTTAGAACTTTTGTCAAGCGGTTAAAGAAGCGTTCCTTCACTAGCTGTTTAATGTCCCCACAGGACTCGGTTTCGGAGAGGGATCTGAGGGACATTGTCTCCGAGAGTTGTAAATATTCGCTATTTAGAACTCGGCAACTCTGCACATGTGCAACCGTGTATTTATCTACACCAAACTCCATCCTAATGTCATTACTAAACGTTTGCGTACCGTTTAGTAACGATACCAGATCTGCTTTATTTGGTGCAAATAATTTGAGATTGTCCATATACAAAAGATGAGAAATGATCTCACCCCCTCTCCGAAAGCGAAATCCCAGTTTTGAGTCCCTAAGCAACGTGCTTAAAGGGTTCAAAGCTAGGCAAAACCACAAAGGACTCAAACTGTCACCCTGGAAAATACCTCGCTCAATCCTTACAGGTTCGGAAGTAAGAAGACTTCCTCCGCCCCCTGAAAGACAAAGGACCGTTGTCCACTGCCTCATACATGAATCAAGAAAAGCGCATAAATCTATGTCAATTTTATACACTTCTAGCACTCGTCTCAACCATGTGCGAAACACCGAATCATAGGCCTTTTTATAATCAATCCGGGCGGCGGAGAGATCCTTCTTACCTCGGCGAACCTTTTCATTAATGGCCATGTCAATAAGGAGGAGCTCCTTAGTACCACGAGACCCAATCTTACAACCATTTTGAGCGGGATCTAAAATGCTATTTGCATACAAATGTGTGGTTAGGTTTAAAGTCAAAATGGATGTAAGAAGCTTATAAATTGTTGGTAAGCACTTGATAGGTCGAAAGTTCTTTGGATCCGTGATACTACCAGACTTGTGGAGCAGAAAGGTGATTCCTGTTGTCATAAAAGATGGTAGGGATCCGGACACGATTGCCACGGTGAGTGCGACAGCGATCCCGTGGCGTCATTTTCGTTTATATTTTGCATCCATTTCATGCGACGCACTGAACCACCGACGGCGGGAGCCGAACGCGGAGCGAATGCCCCAGTAGGCCACAAGCGCGGCAGCGGTGGCTTCCCTCGGCGCGGCGCTGGAGGCGGCAGCTCGTCGTCACTGCTCGACACGACATCCTCAGGAAGGGTTGCGTACTCCTCCTCTGATGACGTAGAGCTGTAGAGCTGCTCGGTGCGACGGACTGCGTTGGTTGGCGTGCGTTGACGTTTTTACTCCTGGTGATCATCGGATCATCGAGTGCCAATTGTCACAGTTCTTTTATTTATTACATATTTTTGTTAGTTACCAAGGAGTTATTATTATTATTATTATTATTATTATTAGATATCAGGTACATTAGGTATAAAATTATTTATTATAGTCCATAACAGATAAATAAAATTAGATTATTTTCAATTACTTATAGATTTTGAAATCAATGCCTCAAAAAGCCAGATTGCCATAATAATATTATTATCTGTTTCTTCTTAATAACTTTGAGACTTACTGCAGAATTGCCTAAAAGTTTGTTTTGAAATTTACAATATAAATATTTGAGCCTGTTTCCAATGGCACAAAATACATTTGGGAAGAGGATGGTTTGAAAGTTTCTGGAAAGATTAAATGATACTCTTCTCGCTTTTATAAAAAAAAGAATGTTTTATTTAATAATAAATATGTCTAATATAAATATCTATTGGTAATACTATTATTACAAAATCATTTACTGCCCGTAATTTAGGTTTAAAATTTGATAACTCTCTGCACTTTAAAGAACACCTCGTTCAAAAGATCGGAAAATCGTATTCAGCTCTTAAAATGCTTTATAAATTTAGGCCACATTTAAATACGAAAGTCAGACAAAAACTCATTGAGTCGTTAATTCTCTCACATTTTGGTTATTGTGATATTGGCTATGGCTTCTGTTTAAACAAACAATCAGATAAAAAATCAAAGAGTCCAAAATTCTTGTGTCAGATTTTGTTATAACGTTTCGCGTCGCTCTCACATAACGCTCTTTCTAAGTTCATATAACATGAGTGTTTTTAATTACAATACACAGAATACAGGTATATAAAATGAGTTTTTTTAATTACAGTCTGCACTAAAATATTGGACCTTGTTGTCTTATTTCTAAGCTGGATTGGCAAAGGAATACAAATAATGTTACATATAGAACATCGCCTATCCTAAATCTATTAATTCCAAGACCGAACCTAAGTCATTTCAGAGGTAGCTTTCGTTTTGCAGCTTCAAAATGTTGGAACGGCGTTCCACCACAACTCAAATAATTCCATCTTTAAATGATCGAAGAATGTATTTAAAATATCAATTTATTTTATATACGACTGTGTTTATATCTTTTTTTGTTATACATTGCATCGTTTAATTATTATTATTTTTTTGTGTGCAATCCTATATTCGCAAATATTTTACGAATCAGCTCATATGTCAACTCTTGGAATAACAACGCCTTAACTCAACATATTTGGAACGCAGTCAGTCTTTGTTTTGTTTTTTGTTTTTGTTTTGTTTTTTTTTTCTTTGTTAATTGTGTTGGCATACTGTGGCAGTATTAGAACGAGGCGTGAACTGAAAAGCAGATTAAAGCTGAGTTTATATCCTTTTCAGTAGCATCTTTTGTTTTATTTTTATAATAAGTGTAACAATTTATCATTGATAAATGTATTCTTACTCATGTATACTATTGAATAAAGCTTCTATTATTTTTAATAGAATAAATCATAATCTCAATCATATACACAAACATGAGAATCAATGTACACTTGCAAACATAGTCCATTAATTTGGTTAAGGTTTACTCCACAATATTATAAAATATTAAAAGAGTATGATATATTGAAAGGGAATTTTACATACAATTCTGCAACCAACATTCTGTTGAAGACATGATTACATATAGACTGTTAAATTTCTCACGACCTTAAGTGGGGGACATGTCTTCCATACCTAATATTTTTCACAAAAACTATATCAACAATCGAAAAATCATAGGAACTTTTACGTATTTTTGCCTTGGGATCTTCGGTAAGGATAGTAATATACCTATAATATATAAGTGTTATAAGAAGTAAATTGTGGTAACGTTTTCCCTGGACCGGTTTGAGTTCAATTCATATTAATTTAAAAAGATACCGGTTGGTATTGTGTCAAGAAAACATGACACAGTGAAGAGCCCTTAACCAGCTGCGACAGGCTGTTAGCGACTTTAGATTAATAGGACCACGACTTTTTATCATCATGATTTGTATTTCACACAAAGAATTTTCGTTTTTATATTTTACTTGTAATCTCTTCTAGTAAAGTTTATAAAAAAATCGAGTATTTAACAAAATTATTTAGAAAGTTAATGTTAAATAAATACATAAAGTTAGAAAAAAATCGGGCTATATTTTTAAAAATTAATACTGTTAGTTATATTTACTTAGAAAGAGTGTAAAAAATCAACACGTTAAATCTCAGAGAAATAAGATAATTTAACATTTAAGAAAATAATACACCATGTATATTCAAATATTCAATCAACTAACTTTCAAGAAGCAAGAATAACTAAGTTAGTTTTCCGAGAGTTTTAAATTATATTTACTTAATTATAATTAAAAATAATTAAGCATCAACTCGCAAAATTTTAAGGTAAACAGCCTTAAAGATTTATGATGTTAATTTCAAAACAAACTTTAAGAAGATTTGGGTAAAGTAGATAACCACATTAGTATGTAAAGTTGACTTTTAACCCCATTTTCACCCTTATTATAGAAAAGACTATGTGTAACTATATATATGAGACTACTTTTGTCTAGACCTTGCAATAGTCTAGTACTAAACTAAAGAATGTACTTATGGTCATCCTTTAGTTTCTAGCAGAAATCGAATAAAAATTTAATATTAATAACTTTTCTACACAGATCAATATACTCAAACAAACTGAAAATACTTGAATAATTTTGAAAAAGAACAAAATTGATTCTTTAATAGTTGAGCGTATTTGTATTAGTTTCACATTTTATTATTAAAATGCAATATAAAATAAATAATTAAATATAAGAGCTGCATTCTCATTTTTATTCTATTTTAAATGTTTAAACCTTATTACGTTGAAACATTCAACGTAGAACACAAATAGCTACATTGATTTCACTAATATTTGAAAATATCTATAAACATGAAAAGCCATGTTAAGCTTATATAAATTTATATAAATATAGAATGAAAAATAAACCGTCGCTCTACCAACTGAGCTACCGTAGCTCAGTTGGTAGAGCGTAGCGTTTATTATCTTAGGTTTTCGAACTACTCTATTGCTACGAACGAACTAACATAAGCTACTTCTTACTAGAATAACACACATAAGTTAGTTACTTGTGAGTGTTATTCTCATGTTCATAGATTTATATGGTGATTAAATCCGAAAAAAATATCAAAATCAAAATAACAATATTAGTCTTTTGTCTGATATTAAATACAATAGAGAAGTTAGTATTACAATTAGAGAAGTTAATATTAAGTATAGCGCTACATTACAAAGATAAATATCAACAAATTTCCAATATAAGACCTCCAACAGTGTGAAATAAAAAGTTGCTGGTTCAAATATAATGATATGCCATCTGTGTCGACTTAAAAAAGGTAACTTATTTGTTTTTTTATATCTTCTTAATATTAATTGTGATAAATTTATTTTTAATATTTTTGCAGGACAGCACATTTGTAGAAAGATATATGTATAGATGTTAAGTGAAGTGGGTGTGACACATAGCTATTACGATTATAAGGAACCATAATAATTTAAGAACCTTATAACAGAATTTACGCTTTCCAAATTTATTATAAAATACTTTTAAAAATAATTTCACAGTGACGCGACGCTAACATTTATATTCTTTTACGTTTTTTTTTCTTTAGTCATTTCAAATTAGAAAAGTTTTTGTGTTGACTAAAATAAAACTAACTAAACTTGTTAACTTTCCACAGTCAAAAATTAGAAGAGAACATAAAAAATCCAAAAAAATTACCTCGCATATGTGCCATTCCAAACTGATTAGTGTCACTGGAAAAAATGTTAAATATATATTTTTAAATGTTATAATATAAATATTAATTAACTAATTGGGTATCTAACCTAGTAAAATTCAGCTCAAGGAGAATATTCTATATTTAGATGATATAATCCTGACAGTAACAAGCCCAAACTGGGCTTCCGACACGTAATATATAATTACAGACGAACCCCCAGTCTAAAGACGCCCATCAAACATAATGATTTTCTTAAATTATTATGTCTTTCCTAATTCCATATATTCTCAAATTAATTAACAGAGTATTTAACACTGATATTTTTAATAATATGCATTTTTTAGGCTTTTTTTAAGTTTAATGTTTAATGCAAATTTTAATATTTTACATTTGTTATCGTTTTCCAGTTCGGTAAATATACGGTCTAGATATCGTTAAAACGCCTTTAAAAGGTTGAGTGCACGTGGAGGCTGATTTTTTTATTTGTCTATTTTTATTACATGTTTTAAATAAATACAATAAACTGTGTTATATAAATAATTAATTGTATAGTTCGTGTTGAGATTTTTTTTATTTAAATTTCACTTCCTATGCCAAAAATTTGTTATCCAATTTAATTTGTAGTAGAAATAAAATGTTTTAAAACTGTTTGGCAAAAAATCATGTAAAACGTTCTTATATAAAGTCTTGTCTTGAATGGCGAGCTTTAGCTTTAAAACTGACAGCTTTACTAAAAGTAACCTAGCCGAGAACGCCTAGCGCCTGTCTTAAGCAACCCGTTGGGAATAACTTTTAGAGCAATTAATTCACTAGAATGAAATGTCTGTATAACAGATTCTATGTAAACAATTATTTATTTTTATATTATTATATGGTATATAATAAATATTTATCATTTACGGTTTAATAAAAAATTTAAGATTTTGTTGCTTTTTTAAACATATTTACGAAATTAATAAGTTCAAGTTTTGGCGATTTTCATATTTAAATTTTTTAACGGAGTGTAACTGTGTTCTTAAAAATATAAAATCTCCATAATTTCTAGAAGAATTTGTTTGCGAATTTGATAACCTTTCAGAGTATTTTCTGTTTGAAGCACTTAAGAGTTTGGTTTTATAATTAGCCTTCGGGCTGATTGAAAATTATGGAAAAATCATATTTCCTACTGCCAACACTTTTAAAGTTTTGTGTTCTCTTTTTCCTGTTTCAACATTTTCTT
This sequence comes from Napeogenes sylphis, assembly GCA_959347405.1. NCBI lineage: Eukaryota > Metazoa > Arthropoda > Insecta > Lepidoptera > Nymphalidae > Napeogenes > Napeogenes sylphis. The sequence continues at coordinate 29,250,051 of OY365783.1, read as the reverse complement.
TTTAGTTTTCACCTCCAATTGTTATTGTCGTAGGTTATTTCACCGCTTGCGAGGCTGTTTATCTCTATAAAGAGATTTGAGATATATACATCTGAAGTATATTGTTATCGTGGGTAGATGTGAATTTTCGGATCATCATGCTGGTTGTTCCAAATTCGAGATGTACCTAAATATGAAGTTTGATATTGAAGTATACTAAAACTATATGTACTATAAATAATAGAGCGCTAAGGTACTAAGATTTCTGGTGATTTACAACCTAATATATTTGATCAGCACTACATATCAATACTTAAAGAATAAGGGTTTGAATACGAGAAAATCACTCTTGTATTATCAAACAATGGGGCAGCAGGAGATGTGTCTTCACTTGTCTGTTATCAGGGCCACCTAGAATTTTTTTTTTAATAGTAGTTCCATTTAAAGTAGTTTCTGAAAATTTAATCTTTTGTGATCAACGCTCAACTTGTAATAATATCTCACTAACTAAAAACTGAAATTATTAAATACTTAAAAATAATACAATGAACATATGTAATTTCTCTTAATTTTAAAGTAGTTGCGGTTTTCTGGTTCTACAAAGTGGGTACATAAAATAGCTTTTGTTTATTCTTCTGTGGGAATGTGTGGAAAATCATTTGTGGATTATTTTATGTTATGTTAGACTTAAATGACTCTAAGAGGTAGATATAAGCAGATAGAAGTTGGTGGAGGTAGCTAGTCAGATATAGAATTTAAAAAAAACAGTTAGTCTGTGTTCAGAATTGTAAACGATCAAACATCAGTTACTACGTAAATGCAATGATGACAGTCAATAGATGGCGAATGATAAATTCACATAACCAAGTAAGCTAATATGGGCTCTATAAGATAGATTAGATCGTTCGTTATGTAACCAGAGTTCAGTTATAGTATTCAAGTGAATGTTAGTTCCTGGGCCCTGTTAAAAATAAGGCTAATTATTGTAGACCTACATATGTTTATTTACATATATAACCTGAAACATCTCAATTAGTATCCAGTTAAATGAACCCAAACATTAAGTTTTGTTTTTTCTTGGTTACTTTAATTTAAAACTTTGTTATTTGTTGAATATTATTTTTTTTTCTCACAATATGTTGTAAATACATTCCAATTTATGATTATCCTTGGTTGTCCAAATCAATGGTTTACTATCTATTGGATAATAATTTTATAGTTTCATGTAAAAATTAAAAAAATCCGATACAAAAAGACCTCTAAAAAGAGTAAAAATAATATTATTATGTACTTATTGAAGTCGTTGCGTCGGGGGACCGTTGTACGTACGTTGATAGTGTATATATTACGAAGTTAATTAGTGAGGACTTAGACTTTACGATTCGATGTTGTAATTTCTTTATTTGTCTTGTTAATTTACTTGCATTTTAATTTCTTCCTTTATTAAACGGTCCCCCGACGCAACGAATTCAATAAGTACACAATAATACTATTTTTATTCTTTTTAGAGGTCTTTTGTATTGGGGGTTTTTTTAATTTTTAATTTATTTCTTATTCTGCTTTTTAAAATTATGTTACTGGTTTCTGAATTGTACTAAATAAACCTACAGACACACAAAAAATTCAATTGTTTTTCTATTAATCTATTGCATAAAAACCTCTCCCCCTCACAAATAAAACGTCAATATCTTGGAGACGACTATTTCTATTTCAATCAAACATGAATAAGAATGATCTAGACAAGCATAGATTTTGATTAAACAAAACCGCATTCAAATCCGTGTACGAGTTTGGCCGCAAACAGCTACTTATTGCATAAGAACCCTTCCCCGCACGAATAAAACGTCAATATCTTGAGAACGACTATTTTTATTTCAATCAAAGATCGATAAGAAACATCTCGACGAGCATAACTTTCGATTAAACAAAACCGCATTTAAATCCGTTCACGCGTTTGGCCACAAACAGCTACTTATTGCACAAGAACCGCTCCCCCGCAGATACACAGATACACAGATCGACAGGTCAAACTTATAACACCCCTCTTTTTAGTCGGGGGCTAAAAAAAGCAATTAAAGTTTGTTATTTCGGTACAAAATAAGAATGTATAAATTTTGTTTAAGTTTGTTTTACAGTATGAAAAAACACGAAAATGAAATGAATTATAAGATGAAGGAAATGTTTATTTAATGAAACCATCATTATTATTACACACGATACACACTACTTCCTTATAAAACTGAGAATAATTCTACCGCTAAGATTACTAAATATTTCTGGAGTACTAAGAAACCTTTATAACCTATAAACTATCAGTAAAAGTCTAATGAAAATCGGTAAAGCTGTGCTGTACTATAATGTAATACTTAATCAGATAAATATTACATTGCTAGCTAGAATAAAATTAAAAAAACTGAGACATTTTTTAAAAAGAGTGAATAGGTCTTGTGATTATAAAAATAACTATAAGCATTGAAGAAAATAATGAGAGATACATACTTCAGTTTTATTACTATATATTGAGTATAAATTTGTACTGTTATTTTTAGCATGTCAAGGATGTTTACGGTTTGCAGATGACAGATAAAGACAGAGACTTACTGCATTGGCATCGCAGCATCTACATCAATACTAAGAGCCTGATAGTGTTGTACCTCATCATGGTTGTGATGCCTTGTGACATAATAATATATAAAATGATATTTAATTTTATGTTGTCATATTATAGTACTTATAATCCCTAGGTATATTTGTTATATTTTTCGTTTGAAAATATATTTTAACATATAAATAATAAAAATAAAATAAAAAACGTACAACATGTATTATTAAACTTATCTAAATTTTTGTTAATAAACTTTTCTATTGCTAGACGATTTACCTTCAAAAAGTTATTTCTTGTTTCAAAATAAAATTCTATAATGAAAAATAATAAAATGTTCCATTTTGTTCAACGAACTTGTATGATCATAAATAATTATTAAAGTCGACGAAGCATAAAATAATGCGGTAAAATATTCAACAAAAACAAAATGTTGAACCAAGTTTGTTGGATTTTGTAAAAATAATCGTCAACCTTTTTTAAAATTACAACATAGTACAATAATAGATGTGAATGAAAAATATATTTGATTCTACCTAAATTTGTAATTATCTATCTCATTCATATATCGTGTAGAGCTCTTCTTTCATTACGTAAAACTTCATCAAGAAAATAAATATGCAACTCAATATTGTTCTCGATTGATCGAAACAAACAGTAAACACTAGAAAGTTTGTAAACAAACAGAACTAGTCCATTACCAGTTAAGGTTCATTTCCATTGAGCTTATTGTTCTTATCTTTGTGTGGTGTGGCAATGAAAGGTGGACAATAGTTATTCTTCTTAATATAAAGTTTTCACAATATGTACCACACAGGATATATTTTTTTGATATATTAGATATATTTTATATGAGATATATTTTTTTAAACTTGTAATAAAGTTAAACTTGTAATAGAATCAATAATGAACATAATTATTATGAAAGCAACTTACCTAGTTAGTATTTATTCGGCTGTAGATGAATAAGCCCGTAGTCAAAGCCTTAGTAAATGGTATACCCTTAACAGAGACTTATCTCAAGCTTAACTTTCATGTTTATTTGAAGATTTTTCACTAAAGCCTACTGTTTGAAAATGTACTTTATCAACTTTTATGAAACTGATTAGCAGGAATGAAAAAAAAAAACAAATATATAAGTTATAAAAAAGTTTAAAATCACTAAATTAGCAAACTAAAAGAAATATTTATATATTTTTTTCTAAATTGTATGTTGTATGTATGTTTACGTTGTAATTATAATGATAGTAAATTTTCTAACACTAGTTAAAGCTTTAACAATGAGACAATCTATCTCGGCTTTAGTAGCTTTTTTTTATTTAGAAAACCAGCTCTTGATTCTAGTGTTAATGATGTCTACTAATATTTCACTATTGTTAATGAAATACTTCTTTATTTTCTACATATTATCGCAACCAAATACTACATTATGATTCTCGATAACGTCACTTATTACATGTACCTAGCTGTAGACAAACTAAGTTTATTGAAAACACATACATTATATTCGCGAGTTTACGAAATCTACCTCTATAGTTAGTACCTCCTTGCATTATTTTCATTAAAAAACTCTAATTTTTATTATATTATTCCTAACTATTCAAATGTTACTTGATGGTATTGAACAACTGAAGGCCTGTATCTCAGTGTATATAATAACAGATCTTTATGATATATAAGAAAACAAATACCATTTACCGCAATCAATTAATGCTATATGCCATTAGTCAATTATGTGAGATGAGAGTAGGTACAGGAGGAGTAAGAATTTAACACACAGATACACAGATACACAGATACACAGATCGACAGGTCAAACTTATAACACCCCTCTTTTTAGTCGGGGGCTAAAAAAAGCAATTAAAGTTTGTTATTTCGGTACAAAATAAGAATGTATAAATTTTGTTTAAGTTTGTTTTACAGTATGAAAAAACACGAAAATGAAATGAATTATAAGATGAAGGAAATGTTTATTTAATGAAACCATCATTATTATTACACACGATACACACTACTTCCTTATAAAACTGAGAATAATTCTACCGCTAAGATTACTAAATATTTCTGGAGTACTAAGAAACCTTTATAACCTATAAACTATCAGTAAAAGTCTAATGAAAATCGGTAAAGCTGTGCTGTACTATAATGTAATACTTAATCAGATAAATATTACATTGCTAGCTAGAATAAAATTAAAAAAACTGAGACATTTTTTAAAAAGAGTGAATAGGTCTTGTGATTATAAAAATAACTATAAGCATTGAAGAAAATAATGAGAGATACATACTTCAGTTTTATTACTATATATTGGGTATAAATTTGTACTGTTATTTTTAGCATGTCAAGGATGTTTACGGTTTGCAGATGACAGATAAAGACAGAGACTTACTGCATTGGCATCGCAGCATCTACATCAATACTAAGAGCCTGATAGTGTTGTACCTCATCATGGTTGTGATGCCTTGTGACATAATAATATATAAAATGATATTTAATTTTATGTTGTCATATTATAGTACTTATAATCCCTAGGTATATTTGTTATATTTTTCGTTTGAAAATATATTTTAACATATAAATAATAAAAATAAAATAAAAAACGTACAACATGTATTATTAAACTTATCTAAATTTTTGTTAATAAACTTTTCTATTGCTAGACGATTTACCTTCAAAAAGTTATTTCTTGTTTCAAAATAAAATTCTATAATGAAAAATAATAAAATGTTCCATTTTGTTCAACGAACTTGTATGATCATAAATAATTATTAAAGTCGACGAAGCATAAAATAATGCGGTAAAATATTCAACAAAAACAAAATGTTGAACCAAGTTTGTTGGATTTTGTAAAAATAATCGTCAACCTTTTTTAAAATTACAACATAGTACAATAATAGATGTGAATGAAAAATATATTTGATTCTACCTAAATTTGTAATTATCTATCTCATTCATATATCGTGTAGAGCTCTTCTTTCATTACGTAAAACTTCATCAAGAAAATAAATATGCAACTCAATATTGTTCTCGATTGATCGAAACAAACAGTAAACACTAGAAAGTTTGTAAACAAACAGAACTAGTCCATTACCAGTTAAGGTTCATTTCCATTGAGCTTATTGTTCTTATCTTTGTGTGGTGTGGCAATGAAAGGTGGACAATAGTTATTCTTCTTAATATAAAGTTTTCACAATATGTACCACACAGGATATATTTTTTTGATATATTAGATATATTTTATATGAGATATATTTTTTTAAACTTGTAATAAAGTTAAACTTGTAATAGAATCAATAATGAACATAATTATTATGAAAGCAACTTACCTAGTTAGTATTTATTCGGCTGTAGATGAATAAGCCCGTAGTCAAAGCCTTAGTAAATGGTATACCCTTAACAGAGACTTATCTCAAGCTTAACTTTCATGTTTATTTGAAGATTTTTCACTAAAGCCTACTGTTTGAAAATGTACTTTATCAACTTTTATGAAACTGATTAGCAGGAATGAAAAAAAAAACAAATATATAAGTTATAAAAAAGTTTAAAATCACTAAATTAGCAAACTAAAAGAAATATTTATATATTTTTTTCTAAATTGTATGTTGTATGTATGTTTATGTTGTAATTATAATGATAGTAAATTTTCTAACACTAGTTAAAGCTTTAACAATGAGACAATCTATCTCGGCTTTAGTAGCTTTTTTTTATTTAGAAAACCAGCTCTTGATTCTAGTGTTAATGATGTCTACTAATATTTCACTATTGTTAATGAAATACTTCTTTATTTTCTACATATTATCGCAACCAAATACTACATTATGATTCTCGATAACGTCACTTATTACATGTACCTAGCTGTAGACAAACTAAGTTTATTGAAAACACATACATTATATTCGCGAGTTTACGAAATCTACCTCTATAGTTAGTACCTCCTTGCATTATTTTCATTAAAAAACTCTAATTTTTATTATATTATTCCTAACTATTCAAATGTTACTTGATGGTATTGAACAACTGAAGGCCTGTATCTCAGTGTATATAATAACAGATCTTTATGATATATAAGAAAACAAATACCATTTACCGCAATCAATTAATGCTATATGCCATTAGTCAATTATGTGAGATGAGAGTAGGTACAGGAGGAGTAAGAATTTAACACACAGATACACAGATACACAGATACACAGATCGACAGGTCAAACTTATAACACCCCTCTTTTTAGTCGGGGGCTAAAAAAAGCAATTAAAGTTTGTTATTTCGGTACAAAATAAGAATGTATAAATTTTGTTTAAGTTTGTTTTACAGTATGAAAAAACACGAAAATGAAATGAATTATAAGATGAAGGAAATGTTTATTTAATGAAACCATCATTATTATTACACACGATACACACTACTTCCTTATAAAACTGAGAATAATTCTACCGCTAAGATTACTAAATATTTCTGGAGTACTAAGAAACCTTTATAACCTATAAACTATCAGTAAAAGTCTAATGAAAATCGGTAAAGCTGTGCTGTACTATAATGTAATACTTAATCAGATAAATATTACATTGCTAGCTAGAATAAAATTAAAAAAACTGAGACATTTTTTAAAAAGAGTGAATAGGTCTTGTGATTATAAAAATAACTATAAGCATTGAAGAAAATAATGAGAGATACATACTTCAGTTTTATTACTATATATTGAGTATAAATTTGTACTGTTATTTTTAGCATGTCAAGGATGTTTACGGTTTGCAGATGACAGATAAAGACAGAGACTTACTGCATTAGCATCGCAGCATCTACATCAATACTAAGAGCCTGATAGTGTTGTACCTCATCATGGTTGTGATGCCTTGTGACATAATAATATATAAAATGATATTTAATTTTATGTTGTCATATTATAGTACTTATAATCCCTAGGTATATTTGTTATATTTTTCGTTTGAAAATAAATTTTAACATATAAATAATAAAAATAAAATAAAAAACGTACAACATGTATTATTAAACTTATCTAAATTTTTGTTAATAAACTTTTCTATTGCTAGACGATTTACCTTCAAAAAGTTATTTCTTGTTTCAAAATAAAATTCTATAATGAAAAATAATAAAATGTTCCATTTTGTTCAACGAACTTGTATGATCATAAATAATTATTAAAGTCGACGAAGCATAAAATAATGCGGTAAAATATTCAACAAAAACAAAATGTTGAACCAAGTTTGTTGGATTTTGTAAAAATAATCGTCAACCTTTTTATACATCGCAGAAAAGAGATCCAGCACTGTTTGTAAAAAGTGTAAAGTCAGCATATGTGCCGCCACTGTAGTATTCCTTGTAATGGTGTTTCTTCAAAATATAACTTCACAACTAATTCTAGCTTCATTTATTCAACGGGCAACATTACAAAGTTTCGTAGACATTTGTATTGGTTGATTACTTGAGCAACAATCCTATTGAACTTCAATATTCTTTATATTCCCAAGATCGTCTCCCACTCTACCATCACTTAATAACATTAAGCTACCTTTACAATTGCAGGGCTCAATAATAGATAGTTATTTTTTTTATATTTTTATTTATAAATAATAACTAAATACTTTGAGATATTCAGAGTACTTAATAGAAATTAGTTATCAAATGTTTGATTTCATGAATGTGTTTCTAGATTGCTGTATTGGGTGTAAATATTACCGTCTACAATACTTACTAATATTTCGGTACAAACGGCTACCATTGTTTTAGAAACTGAAACATTTTATAAGATTTAGTTTAATTACATAGTTGAAATAAATTCTTTTATTTTTTCTTGTATATATCTTATAAAGAATATTCAGAAATAACATTATTAATTAGTAACAAAAGAGAGAAAATCTTTGTTGAAATTCAAATGTAATTCCTTCTTTCCATTTCATATTTTCTGAAGTTGAGTTAAAAAATAGTCAGATTATATTCTTGAATGTTAACACAAGCTGTACTTTTAAATTAAAATTAAAATAAATACGTAATTCTTAGAAAGAATATTTTTATATTCTAGAAAATAAAACAGAGAAAGTATTTTCTAATAACTTCAGTTAGTTTTACTTATATTTTACTAAGTAAGAACAAATTAGTTAGTTAGCAATTTAAATTGTTTTGAACGTGTACAAAAAAACATCTGAAGACGTTTTTGTTCTTAATTTTAAGACAAACTAAGAACATTTTGCAGTTTAATGTTAAAATAATAAGAAAAACAGATAATATTGTTTCAGCGATATCTTCACTCTGTTTAATAAAATATTTTTATTAGATTACTCCCATTTTACTAGTCTCTGTTTTTTGTATTTTTATTTATTGAAACAAGCAAAATTTATTGAATCCGGATTAAGAAAATGTAAAAGATATTGTTTCTTTTAACGTAATGTGTATCTAAAATAAATTGTGATTTAAAAATACAATGTAATATTACATCGCTTTCTTTTTATCAAATACAGAAGCATAAATAATTGTTGTTCTTTTAACTATAAATATCGTTGTAAATATCATTAAGCGATAATTATTATTAAAGATACAAAACATAAAATGACTAATATTGGGTATTTTTAACAGTTTTATTTTTGGTTAAAACTTAAAAAATATCGCTTTTAATTAAAATGGAAAACCTATATTGGGAGCCTATCTGTAACGAATTATCTGCAACTCGTTCAATGAATGAGAGTGCGGTCATTCATTCACTCATAAAAATCGGCTCGCAATGACTGTGATATCTGCGTTTCATTTCATAATTCATGTGTAGTAAATATTCTTACTCCTCCTGTACCTACTCTCATCTCACATAATTGACTAATGGCATATAGCATTAATTGATTGCGGTAAATGGTATTTGTTTTCTTATATATCATAAAGATCTGTTATTATATACACTGAGATACAGGCCTTCAGTTGTTCAATACCATCAAGTAACATTTGAATAGTTAGGAATAATATAATAAAAATTAGAGTTTTTTAATGAAAATAATGCAAGGAGGTACTAACTATAGAGGTAGATTTCGTAAACTCGCGAATATAATGTATGTGTTTTCAATAAACTTAGTTTGTCTACAGCTAGGTACATGTAATAAGTGACGTTATCGAGAATCATAATGTAGTATTTGGTTGCGATAATATGTAGAAAATAAAGAAGTATTTCATTAACAATAGTGAAATATTAGTAGACATCATTAACACTAGAATCAAGAGCTGGTTTTCTAAATAAAAAAAAGCTACTAAAGCCGAGATAGATTGTCTCATTGTTAAAGCTTTAACTAGTGTTAGAAAATTTACTATCATTATAATTACAACGTAAACATACATACAACATACAATTTAGAAAAAAATATATAAATATTTCTTTTAGTTTGCTAATTTAGTGATTTTAAACTTTTTTATAACTTATATATTTGTTTTTTTTTTCATTCCTGCTAATCAGTTTCATAAAAGTTGATAAAGTACATTTTCAAACAGTAGGCTTTAGTGAAAAATCTTCAAATAAACATGAAAGTTAAGCTTGAGATAAGTCTCTGTTAAGGGTATACCATTTACTAAGGCTTTGACTACGGGCTTATTCATCTACAGCCGAATAAATACTAACTAGGTAAGTTGCTTTCATAATAATTATGTTCATTATTGATTCTATTACAAGTTTAACTTTATTACAAGTTTAAAAAAATATATCTCATATAAAATATATCTAATATATCAAAAAAATATATCCTGTGTGGTACATATTGTGAAAACTTTATATTAAGAAGAATAACTATTGTCCACCTTTCATTGCCACACCACACAAAGATAAGAACAATAAGCTCAATGGAAATGAACCTTAACTGGTAATGGACTAGTTCTGTTTGTTTACAAACTTTCTAGTGTTTACTGTTTGTTTCGATCAATCGAGAACAATATTGAGTTGCATATTTATTTTCTTGATGAAGTTTTACGTAATGAAAGAAGAGCTCTACACGATATATGAATGAGATAGATAATTACAAATTTAGGTAGAATCAAATATTATTTTCATTCACATCTATTATTGTACTATGTTGTAATTTTAAATAAGTATATTGTCTATATCGCATCGTATATCTTTGTATTCTAGCATTGTATTATAAATAAATACGTGGTGTGAATTTATTCTAGTTCATAACGTTTAATCTAGATCTATCTAATTAGATCCAGAAAACAAGACTCTCATTAATAAAAGTCAGCTGTCATAATAATATAATTGTCTGTTTCTTCTTAATAACTTTGTTACTTTCTAAACAACTGACTGAAGTTTGTTTTGTAATTTACAAAATAAATATTTGAGGCTGTTTCCAATGGTACAAAATAAATTATATTTCCAAGTAAAATTGTTCATACTTTAAAAAAGTTGTGCCTGGAAAGTTTCTAGAAGGATTAAATATATGCTCTTGTGTGTTGTTTGGTGTTATTTTTAAAGAATATATGTTTTCTTACTCTAAAACTAAAGTTTTTTTTTTCTAAAATATAATTTAATCATAATTATAATTGGATAAAGATATATATTTTTTAAGTAAAAGTTTTCGGAAATCGTACTTGGTTAATTAATTTAATTATGGCAAATTATTAACTTAATTATAACAAAAACTTAATTATAACATAAACAAACTCACAGACATTAATCAGACATACAAAGCTCACATATACACTCATCAAACTTTCTCTCACACACATATCCATGCACTTGTTATGCACTCAGGCGATAGGAATAGCATAATAAACTCGGCGTCACAAAAATCGCACCTCTATGTTTTTTTCAGTAAATCGCTCCTAGAATCTAGCACATAAGTACTACGTATGAAAAAAATATATCATTCTAAAGTGCACTTCAATACCTTTATATTAATTACCTGTATCATTAAAAAAACAATTACCATTTCTAACCAGGGACCAATCAAAAAAATTTTTTAAAAAATGCTCACTTAAGGAGCACTACTTGTGCTACCTTATAAGGGTATAAAAGCTCATGTAAAGGTACAAAATGGGTCAGTCGCTACTCAGACTTCAGAGTGAACACACCGTAACAACATACGCAAGAGAACAGTACCTGAAGATGGATACAACCCCTGATAAAGCCGCTCAAATCATTGCGCTATTGCAATCAGGACTGCGACAGGTTGACGTTGCTCGACAGTTGAACCTTAGCCGATTCTCAGTTCGACGAATATACCAACGGTTCCTTGAGACTGGTGGCTATACTCGAAGACGTGGATCCGGAAGAAAACGCTGCACGTCAGAAAGAGACGACCGCTTCGTTGTTTCCACATCCTTGCGGCACCGCTTCAGCAATGCTGTTGAGTTGCAACAAGAGCTCCGATCAGCTTGCAGAACGTCTGTGAGTGTTTCTACGATTAGAAGAAGACTGAAAGAAAAAGGAATTGAGAGCTCACAGACCTGCTAGGGGCCCAAAATTGACCGTGCAGCATCGAAGAGAGCGGTTACGATTTGCCCAGGAGCATGTCAACTGGACGAGTGAACAGTGGAAAGCCGTTCTCTTCACCGATGAGACACGAGTATGTCTTTTCTGCAACGACAGACGCAGAAGAGTATACCGAAGACGAGGAGAGGGATTTGCCCAGGCTTGCATAGAGGAATCCGTCGAATACCGAGGTGGTTGCTGTATGTTCTGGGGTGGCATATCCGTCGAAGGGAAAACGGAGCTTGTGTGCGTCTCTCGGACTGGTGGTGGTCGCGGGCAAGGGTCGCTGAATGCTCGGCGGTAAATAACGGAGATCTTACAAGACCATGTGGTTCCGTATGCTGGTTTTGTTGGCGATGGGTTCATGTTAATGCATGATAACGCCCGTTGCCACACTGCGTTTGCTGTGCGGGACTATTTGGAAGAGGTTGAGATCCCTGTTATGCAGTGGCCAGCACGAAGTCCAGACCTGAACCCGATCTAGTATCTCTGGGACGATGTAAAGAAGCACGTACGAGCACGAGATCCTGCTCCCACCACTCTACAAGAGCTCCAGGATGCCGTGAAAGACGAATGGGACAACATACCCCAAGCAAGAATGGTGACCCTCGTGAGCTCCATGAAGGATCGGCTGGAAGCTACCATCATAGCAAGGGGTGGAAACACTAGATTTTAAGGCCTTATTTGTAATTTTTTATGATGTTATTAATTTTATTTTTTGTCACTTTGTCATGTTTTAAGTTTTTTGTTATTAAAGAATTAAAATGCATACACATGTTTTTTATTTTCTAATAGGCAATTGAATTACCTTTCCAATGATATCCTACAATCATATCCTTACAATTCACAAAGTTTGAGTAAAATTATTTTGAAATTGCTTTTTTAAAAGGTGCGATTTTTGTGACGCCGAGTGTATTTAAGAACACTCTTGTTTTGTTTTTCTCTCAGTTTTATTTAGTATGTGTTTTTCAATCAATAAATCACCATCGTTATTTTTATTACTTATTATAAGGGCCACGTCCAATTATATTGTTTTACAGATTTTACTTCTCACTCTTCACTTTTATATACTTGTATTTAATCCTTCCTTGGTACTATCCAGCAGTGTCTGTCCCGAATATCGTCCTAACCGCAGTTTATATACCCTTCTTTATTAACTCCCTCTTCATATAAATAATAATCATAGTCAAATCATCTACATTAAACGTACAAAAATAAAGGTAAACACGGTATTAAATACTGGATTTAATTATGAAGTCTTAATGGTTCCTACTTTTCTAGCTTATTCAAGTATTTACTAATCAAGCAAATGTCCCTCCTCACATAAATAATAATCTTAGTCAAATAAACTACTTTAAGCATACGAAAATAACCATTACTTGATATAACAATTCTAAATATTACTATTTAAGTTAATAAAACAACGATTTAAATAATTACACCTTATTGGTTCTTCTCATTACAGTTAAATTAGTAATTCATTAATTTATATGGATCAATACAGGGACCATCAAAACATTGAAACGAATCAAAACATTACGGATTATTATAAAATAGTCGTTTAACAATAATGTAACCTTACATTATGTTCACGTTCACTAAATTTATATATCATATGCTTTTATATAATTTTATTTTTGTGAAACTTGTGCAAAAAATCCAAATAATGTACAGCTCAGGGGAGTGGGACATTCCCAATACAAGTGTCTTAATGATTACTTAACGGGAAGTCTCTACAACTACCATGTAAAGGATTTTCAATAATAAAGATTAATTTTTTTTTTTTTTATTATGGCCAGCCATAAATATTGTTACAATTAAATTCTATTCTACCAATACCTTATGTAATTGATTGACAATTAGAAGTCACAATTATTAAAATTACATATATCATAAACATCTTATCCTGAATTTTAAAAGAACTCGTTGGGAATAGCATGCCACACGAATGCAATGTTTGAATTATCAACATAACCTATTTACAACAATTATACAAATATATAACAACAATAAAAATGTAGGTATTATATATATAATAAATAGTTATAATTAATTTTCTGAATGAATCGCAATTAAGTGGAAATGTATTAACATACCTCTAACTGTTTATATTATTTGTGAAATGAAAGTTACTTTCTACTTGTTAAATGGCATATTCGAGTAAAATAGTTTCAATTCTCCGATCTTGTATTTTTTAAAGATAGAGTATATCACAAAATGTTTTCTTTAAATAAAGCGGATTATATATTTTCGCATAATAGGAATTGGCACCACAGCGTGTAAGAGGATCAATAGTTCCAACATGTTTGATAGCACCTGTGAGAAAATATATGTAAGAATATTTTAGTATTCAGTTCTAAAATGTTCATATTGAGCAATGCTTTAGAACATATTTCAGTATATTTTCAGTGATGGCTTAGGCTAGACAATACATAGGAATATTCATTAAGTTTTTTGAATAATCGGTATTGTTGATAGTATATAATAGTGTTGACAAACGAAGTTTCTTATTACCAATTAGTTAAATCACTTTTTAAGGATAATCTCATCAAGTTTACAGGTTTTTCTTTTAAATTGATCTAAACCCAGGTTAAGGCATTCAATAATTGAATCTACTAACATAAAAATTATATAAATTAAATAATATTAGGATTTAATAAGGTTTCTTTAGAAAATTACCTAATACAAAGACAACTATTAAAACATATCTTATTGCTTGAGCTTAGTAGAGAAAGAATGTATCAGAAAATGTTTTCTTTCAGATAAGAAGATTATATATTTTCGCGTTTAAGACTCCTGCTTCATAGCGTGTAAGAGGATTTTGAGTTCCAGTCAGCACCTGTGGAAAAATATATTGTTAAGATTTAACATTTTTAAGATTCTTTTTATAATATTTTAAGAATGTTTTGATATTCAGGTATAAATGATCATATTAAACAATAACAATATGTCAATAAAGATTTTTTTTTACCCAGTGACCCTTGCTTTTACTCATAGTATTTGTCCAACTCTACATAGAGTATCCCCACTTGGTATCATATTTTTATACACATTGTTCTGTTCCATACTTATATATGATCTAGAACCCTTAAGCCTATGAAAGGATAATTGTACTATGGTACATATAACGATTGTACACCATTATGTAAATAAATGTTTCTTTTATCGTTTTATTATTTTATACTAAGTGCAGATCAACAAACTTAAATTTTGTTGAAAGTCTCCATTACTATGAAATATTAATTAAAGACGGGATGTGACACACAGAATCAATGATGTATTATTTTGTACGTTCTTTCAAAAATAAGGGAAAACAATTAGTATCATCTTAAAGAAGAACGAATAATAAATATTTTTAATTGATCCTCTTAATGCTTTGATGCAAAAATATATAATCCTTTTTACTAACAGCAAAAATATTTTGTGATATATTCTTTCTTTAGTAATCACGAGCAAGATCGGTGAGTTGTAAATATTTTACTCGGATATGGTATTTAATAAAAAACCTAACTTTTATATCACCATTAATATAAAAAGGTATCAGCATGTTAATATGAGTATCTTGTTATATATATGTATATAAAACACTTGAAGAAATATAGTTTATTCAAAGTCATTGATATACACTACAATTTTGTTTAAATGTATGGTATAGAGTAATAATGATTATGATAAAAAAATCTAAATTCTAATTATTATCATATCAAGGACAAGACGTTTACAGACCAAAAATTATGATTAAAATTTAAGGGACAAAAAAATAGTGAACGTCCTTATATCCAAAACTTATAACATTGCCGACAATTTTAATTATGTTTAATTGAAAATTTATCTTCCCATCTCGCTTTATAGTGGGTACACACTTCCACCGTATTGTCAATTAGCGTTCTTAGTTCGACATTATATATTTACTATCAATATGAATATTTAAAGAATCCTGTAATTTGTTGTTAGATATAAATTATGCCTGCGATTGAAATAGTCATAACTACGAATAATTGTATGTTTTTTATAACAATATCCATGGAGTTTTTAGTCGTTACTTCTGATCTATTTACTACTATAATAAGTGCTATAAATGCCTATATATTATTTAAAAAAATCAGTTTTTTTTGTTTATCCATTAAAAATTAACAAAATATTCCATTAAAATGTATGATAGTAAATTATAAGTCATTTCAAATTCAGCGAAATATAAAATATTCCACATAAACAAAATGTTGATATAACTTTATTGGATGCTGTTATTATATAAAGAGATTGATAATAACTAGTATTACATACGATGTTTAATTACTTATATGAAATTACTATAGATAACAGCACGGACAAACAAACTATAAAATTAGTACGTGCAGTAGGAGAGAGCTGAATACGGTAAGGCGATTGGTAAGTAGGGAAGACCTTCCCTACCCCAAAACAAAAAAGGATTTTTTAAAACAAATTGTGTTCAAAATGGTAAAGGGGCCGCTTTACGTAGAAAATATAAGCGTAAAACGTACAAGAATATTTAAATAAATGTTATGCGTTAAGATAAATATAATAATACATAATAATGTATAATGCTACACAAGTCTAAAGAATCTCAGTGAAAGCCATAAAAGTATATGTGCAAGTACAGTATTAATAAATATACAAGTGTTCAATGTGTTTCTCTTAAAAAACATTTATTATATTATTATAAAAGCGAAGTCAATTTTCTCTAAATATCTTACACTACGAAATCGCTGATGAAATACGATATACCCAAAAAAATTATTGATGCTTACAGTACTCTAAGGATCACTGGGAGATATACTAACGTCTCCAATCCGCAGTCGACTCCCTCGAGAGTTGGCGGATCGATGAATGACCCTGAGAAGAGCGTTTCGGTGCTCTTCGAACGGGGACCCCAAAGATTCCTCCCGCGAATCAAACTCTTTGATAAACCGATACCTTGGAAAGACGAGGCAAAATACCTAGAAGTAATGTTAGATAGAAAGTTAGTTTTCACTGTGCATATTAGGACCGTTCGTAGCAGAGCGGCCTACATATTAGGTCGTTTAAATCCGCTGTTAGGCAAGCGGAGTAAAATGTCCCTTCGCAATAAGGTGACACTTTACAAAGCTTGCATACGTTCCGTCATGTCTTATGCGAGTCCCGCTTTTGCGCACGCTAATCTGAAACCCCTTCAGGTGATTCAGAATAGGTTTACACGGATTGCAACCGGGGCGCCGTGGTTCGTACGCAACATCGATCTCCATAGAGACTTAGACCTTCCGACCATCGTTCAGTACTTCAAGGTGCTTTCCCAAAAGTACTTTGAACTTGCTGAGCGACACCCGAACCCACTGGTGGCTGACGCCGCAGAGTATAGACCTCGTTGTATATATTGTGTAAGACTACTTTAGTCAGAAAAAGAAGACCCAAGTCGGTACTCGTTGACACCCACGACGCGTTACAGTACGTAATAACGTGTACGCGTAGGCATAAGTGACACCACACAACATACAGACACACACCGTCTATACCGGTATAAACGAGGTCCCAACTGAGTAAGTGCTCCGTTGCTCCGGCGTTCTGCCGTCGGAGGACGCTAGTGTCCAAATTTCCTTAGCTGAGAAGGGACCTGACTAACGACGCCCCGAGCCGAGGTACGTGTCTCAATCCGAGACTCCCTCGGGACGTCGTTCCCCATGGGGGCCCATCTGGCCCCCCCTTTTTGAGGGTGGGTCTCCTGACCCACCCGCTCCCCCGGTGACGCTGTAATAGCCAACAGGACTAACAGCATAGACAGACAAAAAAAAAGAAAAAAAAGATGCTTAAAGGAGACATAGGCTACTTTTTGTCCAAAGAACTAAGTTTGTATATGGTTTCAATACAAACTCACTATCAATATTCTATTATTGTAACTTGTATTTTAATCATCAGATTTTTTAATGTGATTGTTAATCAAAAATAATATTATGATTGTTATTAAAGAGAAGTTTGTTTTTATTTGAATTAAATTAAACTAAGAGAGCTATTTTAATCTTTTGAATAATTTAAGCAAGAATAAGTTAATAATCCTGAAAATGAATTAATTTTGAATTTATATTATACTAAAACAGCAGTAAGGCTAGATAATTCCTAAACAAACTTAATGACAATCCCGGAGCTTAGTGGCGAGAGTAGTGAGAACAGCAGATATGCACAATAGTTTAGTAAGTTGATTTTTAACTGCATCTTCACTATTGTTATATCTATTAATAGTAATTAAGTGTTTTATAACTAATGCATCCATTGACGGTTTGGTTTTCTAATTGGAATTTGGTGATCTGTCTTTACTATGTAAATTGTACTTTTCTCGTTTTAAAAATATAAATGAAACCATGGAGTAATATAAATCTCAATAATTTCTTCAATCTGATCAGACAGAAAATATTTGTTTATGTATATTATATTTTATATTTCTTTGGAAAACGAACAGAATTAATGCATTTATAGTTAATCTTCTTATTATATATCTGTAGCTTAGCTTAGCTAACTATATCAGCTATAAAAAATAGTTTGATTCATTTAAAGGTTAAGTAAGTGCATATACTCAAACATTAATAGATACGGACGATTTATTTTTCGTTGGAAAAATCCATTGCTGATACCCGCCGGCCATGAAGGTTATGACCGGAGAGTCATGTGGGATTACACGGCAGGATAGAAAACGTTGGCATTTTTTTAAGGCTATCCACTAGAAAACCAACCGTTGTCCTCATCGCCTTAGTAGGACGTCACGGGATCATTTTGTTACTCACCGTGACTCTTATATTCATCCTGCTCCTACTCTCATCTCACATAATTAACTAATGGTAATGATATCACAAAGTGAATACGGAAAATAATATTTTATATATCAAAAATTTCTTTATATATAAAAAAACATCAAACTTCCTCACCCATTCGTAAAATAATCAAGTCGGTTAATAACATCAAAGTATCCGAAAAATTATAAGGATGACAATTTTTAATCAAAACTATTGCAAAGACAAAAGACAGATGCCAGACATTCCTAATTATCTAACGTTATCTAATTTGTCCTGAGCTAACAATATAAAGTTCTCCATTGAGGATAAGACTTTTTCAATTGTTATGTATGTTAAGAACACGGTTTAAACTACGTAGTCATATCTTAAGAAGACCATTTTTTTTTCAAGGTTAATGCTTGGCTACATTCCACCAGGTGGTAAGTGGAATATAATCTTAGGTGGTAAGGCGTATTAACCTAACAACCTACATTTGTCTTTTGTACATTATTTTGTTTTTGTGCAATAAAGAAATAAATAAATAAATAAACCTATTCACTCTGATCTTAAAGAGTCCACATTGTATTCGGCCGGAAATACCGACGCAGGCAAATACTGAAAGGCTATTCAGGGAAACCAGGAAACCAATTCAGGGTCACCTATAAGCCTCTTTGCTCACCTTTCAATCGAGTCCAGAACCGCAAGACTGTTTTTTTGATACTTTTGCGAAAAGATCGTCTACATACTGCCACCAGTATAAAGATCAGAGAAGATAGTTAAATACAAAAGTTTTCGCAAACCACACTTTTAAAATATTTTGCTTACACGGCAAGCAATAGGATAATCCATAGCAACCCTATCAATTTGTGTAAAAAAATTACCACACCATACAAAATACATACTTTAAAAACAAAACGTTTTAATGGTATTTGAGATGGTTTTACGAGTAAAACCTTTTAAGCTATGTTTGGTTTAATAAAAATATCCTTATACATGGGGATATTGTTATTTAGCAACACTATATCGAAAGTAACAGACTGACTGGTGTCTTTGATTTTAAAATAATTGATATGTTGTACAACGTGTCGCGAATCTTTTACGTAAGTCTCCATTTTCCCTGTAAATGATTTTAAAATAGTAGCTAATTAACGACGCCATGTACGTCAGATAGTCTATCTGCTAACAAAAGGTGTTAAAGGTCAATCCGGTTTATAGATTCTATACAACGTTGGCGTGTCGATTTTATTGATAATGCTTTTAAAAGATCCTTATCTTTAAGCGTCTCTAATAATGTTATTAGTTCATTGGCAGTTATATAGTGGAATTATTCTTTATTTTTTCGTAAGTTTTAGCAATGTAAATACTGTAGTCCATTCTTTGTCTTCTGGTAATATAATAGTATACTTATTATCCCACAATTAGGCGGTTTAGACATAAGTTATAACGCGGCACTACTCCTTCGTAAGCATTCTGCACCATTAGTGGAAATTGAATTATTAGTTTTAGTGTCGGTGCTTTATTATAAATAAGTAAGCCGCACTTGCTCTTTTTGACGGAGACGCAGATTCAATGTCCTTTGAGCGCTACATACTTGGATTATCCCGGTTATTCGTTAGAGCACAACTTTCGCTCACGGGCCGGAGTCTGTGTGTACGCGCGGAACGACCTCTGTATTCAGCGTCTCCGTCACCTTGAAGACCCCACTTTTTCTTCCCTATGGGTTTTAGTGGACACAGGAAACGAAAAAATCCTGTATTCCTGTGTCTACCGTTCGCACAGCGGTGACCAGGAGACAACTCGTTTATTTGAGTATCTCAGTGAGGCTGCAGATATGGCTCTGTATCAGTACCCTTCGGCGCAGCTCGTCTTTCTGGGGGACTTTAATGCCTGTCATCAGGACTGGCTGTTCCAGTACCAGAAGACCGACCATGCTGGAAGAGAAGCGCGGAACTTTGCGTTGTCCTTGGACCTCTTTCAGCTGGTGAGGCAAGCGACAAGGGTACCAGATGTGGTAGGCCATACAGCCAATTGCCTGGACCTTCTGCTGACAACTGATCCGGACAGGTATCGTGTAGAGGTCACGTCCCCCTTGGGAACCTCCGATCACTGTCTGGTGAAATCTGTATTTACATATTCCCCACCAGCTTTCGAACCACATGGTGTTAGGCGAGTATGGAAATACAAGTCAGTAGATTAGGATGAGATGCGGCACTTCTTTGCATCTTATCCTTGGCGGCAGGTCTGCTTCTCTTCTTTGGATCCGTCGAGTTGCGCGGATGCTATAACCGATGTGGTGCATCAGGCAATGAAGTATTTAATTCCTTTTGCTGAAGTTCCCGTCGGTGGCAAAGCTCGCCCATGGTTTAATGCCGAATGTGGTCATGCTCAAGACCTAAAACATTCGGCATACCTCATTTGGGCTGATGCTCGAAGCCGCAAAACTCCGTATGTAAGTACAAAGAAGAGAGCCATTAACCTAGCTGCCAAGTCCTACAAAAAGGCATTGCGGAAGGCTCGTCTCGATCAAATCGCTAAGAATGGCGAAAAGCTCTCTGTCAAACCAACTGGCAGTCGAGCTTTCTGGTCTGTTGCGAAAGTGATCGAGTCGAATTTCTGCCAACCCTCACTGCCTGCTCTGCTGAAGCCGGATGGATCCCTGGCCCACACAGCAACAGATAAAGCGAATGTATTTGCTTCTCTGTTTGCTGATAATTCGCATCTAGAAACTGGCAATGCTTCTCCAGCACATCTTCCTCACTGCGGTATTTCGATGCCTGAAATCCGCATCACTAACAAAGAGGTATGGAGAACATTGTGTCGTTTAGATGTGAATAAAGCCAGTGGTCCTGATGGTATACCAGCCATTCTGCTCAAGACATGCGCAGCTGAGTTGTCTCCTGTACTGACACGTCTGTATCGTCTCTCTTTCATGACTGGAATAGTGCCGAAATCCTGGAAGCTTGCTAATGTGCAACCCGTGCCCAAAAAAGGCAGCCGTGCCGACCCTATCAATTACAGAACGATTTCAATCACCTCCATACTCTGCAAGATTATGGAGCGTGTATTGAACTCGCGCCTACTAGACATTCCACCTGTCCGAACGAAGCGCTTTGCTTCCTCATTTTTAGTGCGTACAGCGAAGGGCTGGAACAATTTGCCTGCGTCGGTATTTCCGGCCAAATATAAGGTGTCTTCAAGAGAAGAGTGAATAGGTTGCTAGGGCAATGCGCCTTACCATCTAAGACTACATTCCACTTACCATCAGGTGGAATGTAGTCAAGCATTGCCCTAGATCATATAAAAAAAAAAGTGCTAACTCTTCGAATTATTTTTCCAATCTACTTTCTATCTTTAGAAAAATTTGACCAATATTATTATTTATAGAAGGTAATCGAAAGTAAATCCAATGTCACTTGAAAGTTAGAAGCTAAATAAGGATGAAACTCGTATTTAAAGTTATTATAATAAAGATATTTCAAACGCTAATAATAATACTTTAGATAGTTGGATTTTAGTTCATCACATTCAAATTATGATTGTTTGTGAAGAGTCGTGAATTATTGTTTTATTTGTTACATTTTCAGCTACTACAAATTATTATAAGTTAATTAGTGTAAACCTAGATACGTGTAAAAAGTTTTGTTATAGAAAATAAAAAGGAATATTTATGTTGTGATATTATTTACAAATATCTAGAAACGTCATGAACAATAATGAAATATAAGAAAGTATAATTAGTGGTCAGTATAGTTAGTCCGTGGGTAAGCTCATCACCAGCTCGGAATACTGCTCTGCTGAGAAAAGCTGGCCAGAAACTCAACAAATAACCAGTACAGTTCTTTTTCTGTAAAATACATGTATAATTAATTTCGGCAGCACTGCCTCTTAGTAGAATAACATAAAACAATATACTATGAAAAGAACTTAAATATACAAATCGAGCCGAAGTAATGTTTGTTAATTGTCTTATTTTTTAACACGCATTTATTAGCTTCGGATGTATCTATCTATGTAACGGAATCTTTGAACGTGATTTTGACCTACTTTGAAATGTCGGATTAATTTGAATTTTGGCATACTTATCAAGGACCGATGACGATGCAATAACTTAATCAATTCGTCCCGTTATCCTTGCCAGGATCCTCAGGATAAGCGAATTTCAAATAAAAAGAGACAAACATATTATATCCGTAGCGTGTGCCTTGCACATGCGAAAGAATAAAATAGAATATATAAAGCAGCATATCGTATTCTCGGAGTCTCCTTTTTGTACGATGATACAATTTATACAAACAGCAACCTAACTGTAAAATTTTTAATATTATTTTTATCATCATTTTGTATAATTATCATCAATATAGAGTAAAAATAAAAAGGGGCAAGAACAGATCCTTGTGGACCTGTTCTGTTCACCCATTTTTAGGTGAGAACCAGCCAATTTAATTACACAATTTTTTACATCAACCGTCAGAACTCTTTGATTCAGGTAAGAGGTAATGAGATCAAACGCACGCAAACACATCATATTGGTTAAGTGTGCATAGTAATGTTTGATGATAAATCACAAAACACCCTGATTGCATTCAGTGCCTTCTCCCATGCGTTGTTAATGTGTACATAATTATCTTAAGCCAGAATTATGATTTTTCTGTCATACTTTCTGTCAACGAATAAATTCAATTTTATTGAAGAAAATTTTGTATGAGATCATTTACTAAAATAACTTTTAAAATTGATTAATACTAACCCTAAATAAAAAAGCGAAATGTTTTTAAATGTAAATATGTTATACTTAACATATCTGAAACAATATCTTACAGATAAAGAAATATTATTTTATCGCAAACATATTTTATTTTACCAGATATAACTTAATCTATTGTTTCTCAATTTGATTTATTTGATGTCAAAAATACTTTTCTCTCCTCATACTGTCGGTTCGTTTACGTCTTTACTTTATTTCCACATAATGAAATATTTAACGTGATTAATTTAATTGGATGCATTTACAAATTTTTTAGTAAACTCCCTAGTGTTGAACAAAAAGTTGGAAAATGGATTCATATTTATTTATTTATAATTCATAAATGGCGGAAAAAAGCAAATTTAGAAAGTAAATTTGAGGGATTAGATTATCTCTAAGGAGAGAGATCTGTGCCAGCTACCTAAAAGTGTAACAAAGAGAATTTTAAAGAGCAGAAATAGACACAAAATAAGTTTAAGTCACAAGAAATAACTAATTAGATATCATGTAATAATCTAAACTACACTAATAATAAGCAAATACCTATTGTATACAGATAATACACTATACATTTATTCAGAAATAATATAGTGTAAAAATAATATTTAAAAACAAAACTACATGTAAAATATATACGGAACATAATATGTCTATATGTATAATTGGAAGAGATAGTAAAGTCTTAGCCTTAGCCTTAGTCTACCTTTTAAATACAAGACAGATGGGCTATTTGTAATAGTATAATATTAACTAATAATAATAATTTATTTCCAAAAAGCTTAAAAAATACGTTAAATAATTAAAAGAATAGAGTACAAAACAGTCACAAAACATTATTAAGTTACCAGCACTAAGATTAAGTATTAATCAAGTACCAGTGTGCGGTCGCTAGTGCCGCCATCTGGCGCGTCCCCCGGGTTGCGGATAGGGGAGGTCCCCCCAGATATGGGGGGCACCGGCTTCGGCCGGCGCGGACAGCTACTAGCATGTGTGGCTGCTTGCCTTTCGAGGCGAGCATTGCACGGCCACACAAACTCGTAAGCCCGCACTGAGCGGGAACGAGAGCTGGACGAACGGATCTTGCTCTGTTCGTCTGGCTGCGAGGAAGAAAACCTCTATAAAAAATCACCCTGGGGGTCGGTCATGGGGGTGTCAGTGCCCGGTCCATGGCCGACAGGGGGGTTTGTGTTTCGTGTTTTGTGTTTGTCTTGTCTCGTTTGGTCTTCGTCGTGCTTGTTATGTTTTGTTTTATGTGTGTTTGTGTTTTTTTCGTCAACCCTGAGGTTCGGTGCCTGCCGAGGGGTTGTGTAAGGACTAGGGCACCACCCACGGGGACCTCACCCCTTGAAGGAACTATGGACGGTAATGATTTGGAAAATAGTCCCCGGGAGGGTGTCGGCTCAGCCGTACAATCCCTCACGACAACCCCGGTTGTCGTCTGCCCCTCGTATTACGGGGGGGGGCACAAGTCATTCTGGAGCAGGAGTACCTGCGCAGGTCGCCCCCACATCGACCTGTACAAACAAAAAAAATGTGAAGCGTGGCACAGCGATGTGTCCCGATAACGACCCGGCTTTCCCTATAGATAATGATTTGCTTAACGTTTCGGAAATTATTGCTCTGGATGCGGAAGATTCGGCCCCGACTGCTGGATCTCCTGCATACGACCTTGGCGTTTCACACGGTTACCGATTGTATTTTGATGAGGTATGCAAGTTGAGAGCTCCAAAAGTAGCGTTGGCAGGAAGAGGCCTCTCTCCGAGGTCTCTCTACATCGAGAACACAGCGAGAAGTCCGGTAGCGACTCTGAGCTTAATGTTGCACCAAAATGTAATAGTGCTCGTCGCGGACGCCCCAACCCCAAGTCGCGAGGTAGCGGGCTCGCTCGTGCGAAGGCCACACTACGTGCCCTTAACTTAGAGGCGGAGGAGGCGGACTTCGAGCGAAAGCTTGAAGCCCAAGCCTTCAGGAGGAAGAGGGGTCCGTCTAGGAGCATCCCGGGTTCCGAGGAGAACCTTACCTCGGAGGCGCCTCCTACGCCGGATCCGGCTACCTTGAGCACGGAGGAGTTGCGAGCCATAGCTGGCCAGCTCGCTGGGGCGATTGTCGAGGTGAGCCGTAAGTCGGGCCACCTGAAGGGCACAATGGTCAAGGCCCTGCGAGACGCCTCCAGTAAAATGCTGGACGTGGTGCAGGCCTTGGCCAACCGCACGGAGCCTGAAGAGTCGCGACGTATCAGGTCCGACAATGCTCGCCTCCAAAGAGAGGTAGATGCCCTCAAGGCGGAGCTCAAGGCACACCGCCGAGAGTTCTCAGAGTTGAGGGCATCTGCAGCCAAGGCTATGGTTTCTGAGGTGCTTCTTCCAGAAGCAAACGCTGTGGAGGAGCTAAAGCGCTCCATAATTTCCTCAGTGGGCGACATAATAAACGCCCGCTTCAGAGGAATCGAGGAGCGCCTCCTCCCTGAGCGTAACCTTAGGCCTCCCTTGGTTGGTATCAAGATTAAGGGCTTGGACGACTCTGCCACGCCCGAGAAGATCGCGGCGGCGATATGCCGCACCACTAAGTGCTCTGGCGTCTCCCTCCACGTTGGAGAGATTCGCTGGGGCAACGGACACACGGGCGTTGCCTTTGCCCGGTGTCCTGTAGGTGCGGCAAAATCCCTTCTCGACATGGGTCGGCTATTAGTCGGGTGGAGCTCGGCTCGGGTGGAGTTACTGGAGGAGCGGCCCATGCGGTGCTTTGGGTGCCTTGAGCCCGGCCACACGCGTGCGGTTTGCCCCTCCGGTGTAGACAGGAGCATGGTCTGCTACCGGTGCGGCCTAGCAGGGCACACCCGTGCAGGTTGCACCGGGGTCCTAAGGTGCGCTCTCTGCGCAGACCTGGGACTCCAAGCAGGCCATGAGTTCGGGAGTGGAGCGTGCCGTGCTCCTCGAAAGCGAGGGAAGGCAGTCGCCCCTTCTCCTGCTCCCTGGGCCGTCGGTGGCGGGAAAGCGCCTGTGGAAGCCATGTCGCAATGACCAGACGGCGACATGGCTTCTTACAGGCGAATTTAAATCACTGCGCCAGGGCCCAGGATCTTTTCGTCCAGGCCATGGCGGAGTGGAACATTAGTGTTGCGGTGGCCTGCGAGCCCTACTATGTCCCCCCTAATTCCAGTTGGTCGGGGGACGTAAACGGCTCCGTGGCGGTGGTTGTGGGACCTGGTCCCGGTCCCCCTTTCTCCACTCTGGAGACTGGCCCGGGTATGGTAGTGGCGCGGTGGGGGGAGTACGTCGTCGTAGGCGCGTACTTCTCCCCCAATCGTAGCCTGGCGGAGTTCGAGGTTTTTCTCGACTCCGCCAGTGCTGCGATTCGCAGACAGGCGTCGGGGAAGGACATCTTCCTCGGCGACCTGAATGCCAAATCCGCGGCCTGGGGGAACCGCGCCACGGATGCTAGGGGTAGGGCTGTCCAGATCTGTTCACTCCTCTCCGGTCTGTCCCTCCTTAACAGAGGGACCGAACCGACCTGCGTGCGCAGCAAGGGAGTTCCGTGGTGGACGTTTCGTTCGCCACCCCAGCTGTCGCGCGTATGGTCAACGACTGGAGAGTCGAGACGGGGGTGGAGACTCTGTCGGACCATTTATACGTCCGATTCGAGATCTCCGCCTCCCGACCGGATCTGGCCGGGCCACCGCGGGGGGGATGTCGATTTCCTCGCTGGGCAGTCCAGCGGCTGGATCGGGAAATGGCTGTCGAGGCAGCCATCGTCCAGGGCTGGTCTTTTCCCGATCCCCCCAGCGAGGAAACCGACATCGAGGGGTTGGCTGGCCGCATGCGCGGGGCCCTATCGAGGGTCTGTGATGCGGCTATGCCGAGGGTGGGGTTCCGGCCCCGGCGCAGAGGTGTCTACTGGTGGTCGCCCGAAATAGCCGAACTTCGGGCGGCCTGTTGCAGGGCTCGCAGGGCCTTTCTCCGGTGTCGCCGCAGACGCGGCTCGGACCCGGAGTTGGAGGCCCAGCTGCAGGGTCAGTATCGCCAAGCGAAGTCGACCCTGCAGCTCGCGATTCGGAAGGAGAAGGACCTGGCTCGGGAGGAAATCCTGGCCGCTCTCGATAGGGACCCATGGGGGCGACCGTATCGCGTCGCGCGGAATAAGATCCGCGCCGCGACCGCCCCGGTCATGGAGTCCCTTCAGCCGGATTTCCTCGAGCGGCTGGTGGGGGAACTATTCCCGGATTCCACCGGCCACTCTCCTCCCGTGATGGCTCCCCCCACTCAAAGGGGGGGAGCTGGTTCTGTCCCAGACATCACGGAGGTCGAGCTGGAGGTCGCGCTGAGTCGCCTGCGAGCCCGCAACACTGCGCCGGGGCCGGACGGTATTTCAGGGCGAGTGTTGGTCATCGCCCTGGAATACCTGGGAGGCAGGCTTCGGGAACTGTTCAACCTGTGTTTGCGCACTGGACAGTTCCCGAAAGCCTGGAAGGAGGGCAGGTTGTGCCTGTTGCGGAAGGACGGTCGTTCTGTCGATTCTCCTTCCGCATACAGGCCGATCGTGCTGCTGGACGAGATGGGCAAGCTCTTCGAGAGAGTCCTCTCTGCCCGTCTCGTCCAGCACCTCCAGGAGGTAGATCCGGGTCTCTCAGACGCTCAGTTCGGCTTCAGGGCGGGTCGTTCAACGATCGACGCCCTGAGAGCTCTGAGAGACCTGACCGAAGAGGCTGTGTCCGAGGGGGATGTCGTCCTGGCGGTTTCGCTGGACGTCGCCAACGCCTTCAACAGCCTGCCGTTCGAGACTTTGGTTGAGGCACACCGGTTCCATGGAGTGCCTCCCTATCTCCGCAGGCTGTTGGAGGCGTACCTGCAGGATAGAGAGGTCCTGTGGGAGTGCGGCGACCGGCGGGTCTACCGACGTGGCGTGAGCCGAGGGGTTCCACAAGGGTCCGTTTTGGGACCGGTCTTGTGGAACCTGGGCTACGACTGACTGCTTCGCTGTCCGCTCCTCCCCCGGACGAGGGTGCTGTGTTACGCAGATGATACCCTCGTCACGGCGCGCGGAGGGAGCTTTGCGGAGGCAGCCCGTCTGGCCACGGTCGGCGCTACGTTAGTTGCGGACCGCATAGGGCTGTTGGGACTGGAGGTCTTCGTCTCCAAAACGGAGGCCATCCTGTTCCACGGCCCTCGCCGGGGTCCCCCTCGTCGGGCGTACATATCCGTCCAGGGTGCGCGGGTGGCGGTGAAGGCCCAGATGAAGTATCTGGGCCTCACCCTGGACGGTAGATGGAACTTCGGGGCCCACTTCTCTCTGCTGGCCCCGAAGCTGATCTCTACTGCAGTCGCCTTGAGTAGGCTTCTGCCCAACGTCGGAGGGCCGCAGGCTCCTTGCCGCCGGTTGTATGCCGGAGTGATGAGGAGTATGGCCCTGTACGGTGCTCCCATATGGTCGGGAGCCCTCACCGCGGATTCCAGGGCCCTTTTGCGTCGCACGCAAAGGGTCCTAGCGGTGAGGGTGATCAGGGGGTACCGTACGGTGTCATACACTGCGGCCACACTCCTGGCGAGCGATCCGCCCTGGGAGCTACAGGCGCGGGTCCTCGCCGGAGTGTATTGGCACCGGGCGGAAGCCAGGGTCGGGCGGGTTAGGCTCGAGGCGGATCGGATCAGGGCTTTAGCTCACCGAGCCCTGATCCGACAGTGGAGTAGGGACTTAGAGTCCCCGTCGGCCGGTCTTGCGACGGTGGGGGCTATTTCCCCCCATCTCGATCGTTGGATCGGCCGGCGGCACGGGACTCTAACGTTCCGTCTTGTGCAGGTGCTCACGGGGCATGGGTGCTTCGGTGGGTACCTGCACAAGATCGCACGCAGAGAGGCGGCCCCCTCCTGCCACCACTGTGACGAGCCCGTGGACACGGCTCGTCACACCTTGGCAGAGTGCGCAGCCTGGGACCGTCAGCGTACTGAGTTGACGGCCGTGGTCGGCAGTGACCTCTCGTTGCCGAGCGTTGTTTCCGCGATGCTCGACGACGAGAGGTCCTGGGTCGCTATGGCCTTTTTCTGCGAGCAAGTGATTGCCGCGAAGGAGGCCGCGGAGCGGGACAGAGAAGCAGCCTCCTCTGAACCGCTCCGTAGGGGTAGGCTGGGTCGAAGGAGGCCGGATTACGCCCGCAGCCTCCTTCCCCAGCTGTAGTGCCTGGACGGGAGAGGGGGGTGACCTCTCCCGACCGTTATAGGCCTACGAGGTGAGGGTGTCCCTAAGTTGATCAGGGCCCCTCGCAGGGGGTTCCGCCGGGGCGTCACGGTGAGTGCGAAAGCGATCCCGTGGCGCCCCACTAAGGCGATGAGGTCAACCGTTGGTTTTTTAGTGGGTAGCCTTAAAAATGGCAGCGTCTTCTATGCTGCCGGGTAGTCCCACATACCCCCTCGGTCATCACCTTCCTGGCCGAAGGGATGATGCGTAACGCATTTTTCCAACGATAAAAAAAAAAAAAAAAAAAAAAAAAGTATTAATCAAGTAATTATTAATATTTATAATAATTATTAATCAAGTAATTTATTTGTTTAAATTCACGCCATGTATACAATTACTGATTGATTTGATTGGTATAGTCACGGTCCCTGAATAAAAATAGAAGTACAAAGGGCCTACCAACTAAGCTAGATATTAAGTTCCGACTCAGTTAAGGTTAATAAACTGATTAACGAACGAACGAATGAACGAATAAATCGCTTGTTTTCGTACCATAAACTATTACAAGCATGTTCGAAAATGAATGTAATGTAATGTAATGTTATCATCGATTAAGAGTAGAAATACATTTGTATTAACTTTAAATTTCCATTTAAATTTCTAAATCAGAATTATGAAATTATCATGTGTTATAGCAAAATAAAAAATATGACGAAAATACTTTCGTACAATGATTTTTTACGAACAAGTCCAAATTAAAACCTAATAATCGATTAATACATTTCTATTAGCTTTTATAGATGACTCTTCTACAACACTAATTACCGCTAGTATATCGAGATTTAAGTACCTACAACTCGCTAAAAAATTTAAGTACAAAGAAAAAAGTAACAGTCTTTTGATGCTTACCCGTTTGAGAAGGCTAATGAGAATGTAATTATTGTATACATTGAAAATTGGTTCAGACGAAAACAATTTATACAGATGCTGGTGAAGAGTTCATTGAACAAATTTAATGAAACCACGTTCAAACCTTTCGTCGTCTGCCCAAAGGATACTCGGCAGAGATTGCTATTTAACAATAAGGCCGCCCTTTGTACATTTTTGTTTGGGTTTTTCTTTCTATTTTTATGCCTTGGTGTACAACAAATAGATAATCTTTCAAATCATATGATTGATATATTATAAAAAAACCTGGGTTGGACGGTGTCGATTGTTATAAATATTTACAAGCATTCATATTATCTTAAAAAGCACCCTATGCTTTTTTCAATTAAATACATTTTAACACAAAAATTTTTAAACTACTTTTTTCTCTTTTAGTGTTTGCACATATTCTTTTTATTTTTTTAGCTAGATTTTTTTAAATCGCGTTTTTTTTTCATAGTATTGTAATGCCATCGGTTCTTGAAAGGTAAGCATATTTTTAATTATAATATTGCATTGTTATTTGTCCTTAATAAGTATGCAACTAACTCAATTTAATCTGACGCTTCAAAGTTACTCCAATTAAGTTAAAAGTTTCTTTTACAAAGATACATACATTGTAAATTTAGTTGAATTGCTGATTGCAATTGGCTATTTCATATTTAAAATTTTTACAAAGGTATTTAGAGACATATTTGCAAATATACTATTATATATAATATTAAGAGATTATCAAAGTACCAATAAAAAGTTGAGCAAACACTGGATAATTAATCTAGAAATATAACTGACTAATGATGACGTCATAAAATACAAGTGTCGTGACTGCTATGTAAAGGTAGGTTAGGGTGGTTTTAACCTGTACCGACTTTATATATAAAGATTAATATCCAGATAATAAAAGTATTTCGTTATTTGTAAAATCAAAATAATTCAGAAGTAATATTAAAATTAATAAATTTCTTTATAACACTGGTTTTTATCCATTTATGATAAAAACACGTATTTTTGTCAATTTTGTACATTAATATTTGTAATGTAAACAAATTGAAGACATTTTTGTAAAAAGTTTAAGTATGTGGGATAACATCATTATCATAGCAACAGGTTATCTCGCTTGCCTGCGAACGAGTGTTATGCCATATTATATAGATACATGTAGATTGATAGATTATATTGTGTGCCACTACAGAACGTCTTAAAGATTGACTTAATTTAATAAAGCATTCCATATTGCGATTGAGACAAAAAGCTAAAATCATAACAAATTTCTTTCAATAATTCCTAATATTCCTGCGCATTTTTTTAACTATCAAAAAAAGTACTAAAAGGTTTAAAACTATTTTTAAATTTCTTAAAGGTAAATACGAATAAAATTGCTTTATTTAACTAATTATATGAATAACAATATAATGTCTATTTTATATAAATCAAACCAGTTTTTTAAATGTTTTTCTCAAGCTTTTTAAGAGTGCTTAATTACATGTTATTCAAAAAATAAAACTTAAACTTGCAATTAAGTACACTTCATTCAACATTTTAGCTTCGTCACATTTTTATAACACTAAAATTGTAGACTTGCTTTACCGATTTTTTCTCTACTTATATAAATTAGAAGAACGAAATACTAATTTTCTAGACAAAATGGTGAGTATAATTTTTGTTTCGCTGCTGCCAGAAACTGTTTAAAAACAACCAATAAATTGTTCATGTAAATCATTATTATAAAGAACCAAATGGTAATTGTTGAATAATATATTGGAAAATTGTTGTATAATATATCAAAGAAAAAAATTATTGGTGTATATTATTAATACTTTCTTGGTGGTAGACCATAACATCCGGTCGCCCGCAAAGTTACCACCCATCGGGCAGAGTCGTGCCGCAAAGCGACCTAGTCGTGTTCCGGCACGTTGCTCGATGAAGCCGTTTATGGGAAATGGGTCTGAACAGTTGCGGTGCGTTGGCGAACCGGTTTGACGTCGGGTTGGTGTTTGTTTTGTCGGGTGTCTAGTCGAGGAGGGTAGCGGGATCCGAAGCGACGGCTTTCCGCTGGCCGCCCGCAGATAGTTGGGGGCCCAATTAGTGGGTTAGCCACCCACGAAAGGCTGCCCCGCCAGCTGCGAAAAATCCCAGGGTGGCTCCATCGTGCTGGTTGGCGACCAGTCGAGGAGGCCCGATGGCGATCCCTGGGGGGGTTCGGGCGTCCCCGCAGTCTCCAGACTAGTCTCCCAGTGGCAAGACATCACCAATTTCGACGTCGGGTTCGATATGTACCGCCTCGTTCAACTGCCATTTCCCATCCCTATTCACTTTTATGTTTATTTTTTTATGAAAAAGTTTAAAAAAGAGAATAAGTTAAAGCAGCGGTTGCACTCCTCCTCATATAAAGTGCACCTCACTAATATAAGGGGTTTGCACTCAAATCTTTTAGCTGTCCACCACCACCTGGAGACAGAGCAGCCGCACTTGCTCTTTTTGACGGAGACGCAGATACAATGTCCTTTGAGCGCTGCATACTTGGATTATCCCGGTTACTCGTTAGAGCACAACTTTCGCTCACGGGCCGGAGTCAGTGTGTACGCGCGGTACGACCTCTGTGTTCAGCGTCTCCGTCACCTTGAAGACCCCACTTTTTCTTCCCTATGGGTTTTAGTGGACACAGGAAACGAAAAAATCCTGTATTCCTGTGTCTACCGTTCGCACAGCGGTGACCAGGAGACAACTCGTTTATTTGAGTATCTCAGTGAGGCTGCAGATATGGCTCTGTATCAGTACCCTTCGGCGCAGCTCGTCTTTCTGGGGGACTTTAATGCCTGTCATCAGGACTGGCTGTTCCAGTACCAGAAGACCGACCATGCTGGAAGAGAAGCGCGGAACTTTGCGTTGTCCTTGGACCTCTTTCAGCTGGTGAGGCAAGCGACAAGGGTACCAGATGTGGTAGGCCATACAGCCAATTGCCTGGACCTTCTGCTGACAACTGATCCGGACAGGTATCGTGTAGAGGTCACGTCCCCCTTGGGAACCTCCGATCACTGTCTGGTGAAATCTGTATTTACATATTCCCCACCAGCTTTCGAACCACATGGTGTTAGGCGAGTATGGAAATACAAGTCAGTAGATTGGGATGAGATGGGGCACTTTTTTGCATCTTATCCTTGGCGGCAGGTCTGCTTCTCTTCTTTGGATCCGTCGAGTTGCGCGGATGCTATAACCGATGTTGTGCATCAGGCAATGGAGTATTTTATTCCTTTTGCTGACGTACCCATCGGCGGCAAAGCTCGCCCATGGTTTAATGCCGAATGTCGTCATGCACATGACCGAAAACATTCGGCATACCTTATTTGGGCTGATGCTCGAAGCCGCAAAACTCCGGATGTAAGTATGAAGAAGAGAGCCTTTAACCAAGCTGCCAAGTCCTACAAAAAGGCATTGCGGAAGGCTCGTCTCGATCAAATCGCTAAGAATGGCGAAAAGCTCTCTGTCAAACCAACTGGCAGTCGAGCTTTCTGGTCTGTTGCGAAAGTGATCGAGTCGAATTTCTGCCAACCCTCACTGCCTGCTCTGCTGAAGCCGGATGGATCCCTGGCCCACACAGCAACAGATAAAGCGAATGTATTTGCTTCTCTGTTTGCTGATAATTCGCATCTAGAAACTGGCAATGCTTCTCCAGCACATCTTCCTCACTGCGGTATTTCGATGCCTGAAATCCGCATCACTAACAAAGAGGTATGGAGAACATTGTGTCGTTTAGATGTGAATAAAGCCAGTGGTCCTGATGGTATACCAGCCATTCTGCTCAAGACATGCGCAGCTGAGTTGTCTCCTGTACTGACACGTCTGTATCGTCTCTCTTTCATGACTGGAATAGTGCCGAAATCCTGGAAGCTTGCTAATGTGCAACCCGTGCCCAAAAAAGGCAGCCGTGCCGACCCTATCAATTACAGAACGATTTCAATCACCTCCATACTCTGCAAGATTATGGAGCGTGTATTGAACTCGCGCCTACTAGCATACCTAGAAGGTAACGATCTCCTCAGTGACCGACAATACGGGTTTCGCCGTAATAGGTCTACTGGGGACCTCCTAGTGTATGCTACACACATTTTAGGCGAGGCCATCGAGAAGAACGGAGAAGCGGTCGCCGTCTCTCTTGACGTCTCGAGGGCATTTGACAGGGTCTGGCATGCGAGCCTTATATGCAAGCTTTCAGCGTACGGTATATCTCCTGGTCTGATCGGCTGGGTAACAGACTTTTTGAGCCAGAGATCTCTCCGAGTAGTTGTTGACGGGTGTTCCTCGGAACCCTTGACAATAAATGCCGGAGTGCCTCAGGGGTCCGTTCTTTCTGCAACTCTTTTTTTGCTGCACATTAATGATCTGTTGAAGCCCGGTATCTATGGGTATGCAGACGACAGCACAGTTGTAGAAAGATATCTGCCGAGTACTCGGGCTAGTCGAGATCAAATACAGTCTGAAAGAGAAGCCATGGTGCAACGTTTGAATGACAAACTTCAGGCAGTCTCCGCATGGAGCAATGCCAATCTTGTCAAGTTCAACGCCACCAAAACGCAGACGTGTCTGTTCACCGCCAAAAGGAGCCCTTTCACCTTGGCTCCTACTTTCCAGAATGTATCCTTGGAATACAGTGACCGGCTTCAGTTGTTAGGCTTAGAGATTTCCTCGAACCTCAACTTTGGTCGGTTCATTGAGTCCAGAGCAAAAGCAGCAGCAGCAAAGCTAGCCGTTCTTGCGAAGGTTCGGCAGTACTTTACACCGGGACAGCTTCTTGTTCTATACAAAGCACAGATCCGGTCGTGTGTAGAGTACTGTGGTCACATATTTGCTGGTGCCGCAAAGTCTCATCTTGCGGTTCTGGACTCAATTGAGAGGCGAGCAAAGAGGCTTATCGGCGATCCCGAATTGGTCGAAGCCGACCTCCAAAGCCTTGAACACAGGCGTAAAATTGCTAGCCTCTCAGTATTCTATAGGATACATTTTGGTGAGTGTGCGCAGGAACTACACGACTTAGTTCCCCCGTCCCCCTTCCATCACCGGACGTCCCGACGCACGGCAGGTATCCATCCTTTTGTTGTGGACATTCCACCTGTCCGAACGAAGCGCTTTGCTTCCTCCTTTTTAGTGCGTACAGCGAAGGACTGGAACAATTTGCCTGCGTCGGTATTTCCGGCCAAATATAATGTGGGTGTCTTCAAGAGAAGAGTGAATAGGTTGCTAGGGCAATGCGCCTTACCATCTAAGACTACATTCCACTTACCATCAGGTGGAATGTAGTCAAGCATTGCCCTAGATCGTATAAAAAAAAAAAAAAAAAAAAATACTAAAATATTTGATTATTTATCGAAAACAAACATTTTAAATACCCATTAAATAAAAATATCATATAAGTACACAGTTGGTGTGCTTACACGTATGTAACAACGACAATTTACTTAAATCTGTTTTGCAGAACGTGGTGGAGATAAACAAACCTATAAATTAGTTATACGCAAAAACATATTATCTTCTAATCATTTCATAAAATGTTTAAGAAAAAACATTTTACAAAGAAATGACAACTTTTTCATTAAAACACTGTTGTTTTAACGGCAGTATTAAATACTAGCAGTGCCTGCGACTTCGTACGTGTAGATGTCGATTTTGATAAAACGGACCCTTTGTATTTAGCAATGCATGTAAAAACTAAACCTTTAAAGTTTCATCGAACTGAATTAAATAGTTTTTGCACACCTAGTGTACCATAGTAATTTAGTCTGTGTTGTTAATTGATAATAAATTATCCCATTTCCTCGTAACTTGAGCCGTGCAAAAAATTTAAAGCTGACGATTTGTATCACTAAAAAAATATCCCTATTTTCATTTACAGGTCATGATCTATTTGTGTGTCAAAGTCTATACCAACAAATCCATCCACTATTTTTTGTGACACAATATAATTTTTAGGCAACTTCCGTTAGTGGATATGATGATAAAATATATATGAAATATATTCATAGGTGATAAATACCCCATATTAGACGCTAGTGCGCCAAATATAATGCTGGGTTGTGATTCGAGAACTATGTGGGTATTTGTTTCTAGGTTTACAATCGTCATTCCAAATGCCTTACAATAAATAAATGGCTTAAACTGAAACAGATAAATAACATAACGAAGACTACGACAATGCTGACGTCACACTTTTAAAAAACAGTATTGACCTGTCAAATGACTGACTTCGTGCTACCACAGAGCTTAGATCATGGAGCGGGTATGAGATAAAGGACACTTATCTTGTGGAAATAGGATAGTTAATCCTAGATAGAAACTGTAATTCGTTTCATTAAAGTTCAGTATTGTCTTATTGATATTATTGTGTTTTAAAACGTTGCCTAATGGGATTTTTTTATTAATGTCATGACAGAAAATTGTTCATTAAAAGACCAACATTTCTATTTAGACCTAGAGATTAAAAGGTCCTTTAAAAATACTAATTATTTATAATAACTAAAATAAAAATATATATTATATATAGCTTTTAATTTAAAGTTATTGGCTACTGCTAGTATGTAATAAATATATTATAAATAATTTGTAAGAATTGTTTATCCCGTCTTATAAAACCCTAATAAATTCTTAATTTCAAAGTAGAAAACCTCATCATGAAAGTAAATATTCAACTCAATAAGAATCGCAAACAGAGCTAACGATCGAAATAAACAGAAAACACTTGGAAGTTTTTGAAACAAACAGAACTAGTCCATTAATAGTTAGGGTTTATCTTCATTGAGCTTATTGTTGATGGTATCGTATCGGAAATATACTATTGGCTTATAGGATATGGTAAGGTATAACAAAACCTTACTTTTTTTAATATTACGTCTTAATTGATAAATTTGTTATTTATTATAATATAGTATCATTCACGGGATTATTTCTTTTTATATATATCGAAAAAATAATAATATCAATTTTAAATAAAAATAACAATTTTATTGATAAATTACATACAAATCTCAAAAACTTATTACGTTATATATTTTATATCTGAAATAGTATCTAGTATCTAGTAGTATGTAGAAAACTCTGAATAAATTTTATAAAGAAATTTCTGAATAAACTACACCATACTAATGACAGGAAAGGACGTACTAACTCAGTTGGCAGAGAAAATAGGTAAAGTAAAATCATTAAACTCGAATTTCTTTTCAAAGGTTTGATAAAAAATAAACAAATAGTGCAATAAGTACAAGAAGAGTAAACAGAAGCTAATCAGTTTTCAATCATGTAATTTTTTGTCAACCAGATAAAAATATATCAAATAACATAAAAATATTATTTATTCTGTTTGAAATATATATTTCTTTGCAACATATTTTCGGCTCGTTTTCGTTATTCCTATATGTCCACAAAAGGGTGCATGAATAATTCACAGTGTTTACCAACCTTTTTATCTGAAGCCCACCAAATGGCGTTATCACCTATGTGTTGGAATCCCTTAACATACTATTCGTATATTTTTATTAATATTTATTGTTTCTGATAGTATTATTCATTTACTAGATTCTGCTTGTTAGTTAAAACGTCATTACACTTGTAGAATAAAAAAATATATACTAGACTGTTTTAACTTATGAAGAAAAAACAATATATGAAAATAGCTTTATTGTATCAATTAATATATACTAGGTTAGGGAAGTTATTCGATACTCATAGCATAGCATTTTGTCCTTGCTTTACGCCGGTCTGCAGTGCGAGTGTGTGAGATGCGTTATGCGTGTGCGAGATGTGTGTGGGATGCGTTATGCGTGCGCGAGATGTGTGTGAGATGCGTTATGCGTGTGCGAGATGTGTGTGAGATGCTTGTAGAATGAGCTCATTTGTGCTGCACATATGAGACCGAAGCGAGATTTTACATAAAATTAATAAATCCTTTATCTTTGGAAATGTATGTCCGGTAAAAAAGACAATAGTAAATTATAAAGTATAATAACTAGACATAGGTATACCAAAATAGTTCCTAAATTAAAATTTAAACCTCACTAAAACAACAAAATCTTTTTTTGGTGGTGAAATTTCATTTTACAAAATATTGCCAACATTTTTAACTGACCTATGGATTAAAAAAATAAAACGTACCTACATTAAACGCGTGCTTATGTATAAAACTTATAACTACAATTTGCTAAGGTAAACTTTTTGAAACAATCTTAATAGATACCACCCTCGTTTCGACAAGGACATTATGTATAGAATGATACATACATCATGATGGTTAAAGTCAATGCACTTCGTCATTTGGTAAAAATGATCGTTTTGGGAAACCGTCCGGTCTTTCTACAAATGAACTACCGTATCGCTGTCCGTCTTGGTGAATTAAGTATTCTATATGTGATCGTTTTTCCCAGAGGTCGCGAGTTCGAATCCCTGCCAGGTATCGGTTTATTTTTCACTCTAGATTTATTTAAAAATAATAATAAGTTTAACATGTCTATACATTTTTATAGATATTTACAAAAGTTAATTTCGGCAGTGGCATCTTTTCAATGTTTATGTATACTGCAAAGTTAAAAACATTTGTTAGGATTTTCGAAAGAAACCTAATAGATGTCACCACCATCCCGATAAAGACGATTACATATATAATGTTTAATTCACCGAGACGGACAGCGATAGAGTAGCTCAATTGGTAAAGCGACGGGACGGTTTCCCAGAGGTCGTGGGTTCTAATCCCTGCCCGTGTCAGTTTATTTTTTATTCTATATTTATATAAAAAAATTAAATAAGCTTAATATTGCTATACATGTTTATAGATATTTCCAAACATATATTTTGCATGTTTTTGTAACAATCTTTTAATAAAATTTTGTAATAAAGGTTGTTATATTAATAGTGTCACGTTAGATACTATATAACCTTAGGTACTAACCTTGCGCTATAAACAGTCTGCTAAAATATTATTTTGTAAATAAACTACTGGTACCTATTGGTAAAAGAGGACAGGTCGTTTTTGAAACAGAATACAAAGCTATTTCTATTAGTATTATAATATACTTCTAATAAACTATTATTTCACTACTTATAAAATAAATAAGAACATTTTAATATTACTAATACAATATTTGTTACGACAATAAAAAAAACAACGACTTATTTAATTCTTCTAGTAACTTTAGACAAATAAATGCTTACAATGTTAGATGTTGTTCTGTTCATAAATTTAATTTACTTTGTAAGAGATGTAGCAGGTTCAAATATTACCATCGTGATAATTTCAAAACAAACTTTTAGCCAATTCCAAAGTTTAGTATTGGCAAGAAACAGATAATAATATAACGAGGTTACTTTACTCAAAGCTTTTTATGTCTTAACAGATATATCTGAATCCGATTTTTTTTTATTTCTGTTTATTTCCGTCAATAATATGTCGTAGAAGAAATCGACTTAGATCATTAATTGGGTTCATAATTTCCATTATAGTATTTAGTAGTGTAAATAATGCAAATTTAATAATATGAACTTAGTAATATATACATATAGACTGCTTAATTGCTCAAGGCGTGTAAGGACGAAAGACCATTCATGAGTAATAAAGCAAGTGTGCAGATGTCAAATCTGTATGGTCAGTAGCACGTTTCTGCGTCCATGACGTATGAATAATTCGAATATATACACGACATTTTAGTGTAGAACTTTACCAAGCTTTTACCCTATGTATCCTGCTCAACACTCATCCCTCATCAATATTGTTTGTCTTTACTGATCCCGATAAATAGTTTTAAATTGTAAAAAAATATGTATGACGACTAGAATGATCAAAAAAAATATTTGATCTCAAGATACTTTTTGGCGAACTAATAAGAGTCGCTACATCAATCATCAACCACTTTCAATCAAATTGTTTCCAAATTTAAATATAATATGGATCAATAAATTTGAATTAGGAGTTTTGCAAAATAGACAAAACTAAATAAATGTCTCTAAACATTATCAAATAGAGGGTTTTTTATCAAGACAAACAATTTTATTGCAAAATCTTAATATTTTTCTAAAGTGCATCACGAATTTTTCACAATAATTTAATTATTTGTCTTAGATTACTATTTTTTTTCAGTTTTATTCCAAGTAGTAATATATCTATAATATAAAGAATGGTGTTTAAACTGATCAACAAAAAGTGGACTGCAGAAAATAATTTCTTAACCAAAATAAAAAAAGCAAGTTTTTAAGTTAATATTTTTGTTTCTTTTATTATAAAAACATAGACCTAGTAAAAATAGAAGCGGAGTACATATAAAAAAAAAATAACTTAAAATAAATATTGTCAAGTAAGTTTTATCTATAAACACGAGCAATGCAATATATGGGTATTATTGAATTGTGACAATATAGAGTATTTGAAAAATTCTAGAACCGTTTATTAAATCGAAGTAGGTATATATTTTTAAACAAACAATTATATTTTGTATAATGATTGATTACATCTATCAATCAAGCAATCAATTATTACAAAAAAAACAAAGATAATAAAGAATACGTAACAAACTATGTCCGATTCAAATAACTTAATAATAAATTATTTAAAAAACGTCTAGTCATAGTTAACGTTTTTCATAAATTTAAATCAAAATAACTTTAACATTCCTAAACATGTGAAATCCGAACCCACGACCTCTTGGAAACTATTCCGTTAGCTCTTTTTTTTTTTTTTTTTTTAAATCGTTGGAAAAATGCGTTACGCATCATCCCTACGGCCAGGAAGTTGATGGCCGAGGGGATATGTGGGACTACCCGGCAGCATAGAAGACGCTGCCATTTTTAAGGCTACCCACTAAAAAACCAACGGTTGACCTCATCACCTTAGTGGGACGCCACGGGATCGCTTTCGCACTCCCTGTGACGGTTCCGTTATTGTAATTTAATGATTTTACTTTATCTATTTTCTCTGCCAACTGAGTTAGTACGTCCTTGCCTGTCATTAGTATGGTGTAGTTTATTCAGAATTTTTTTATGAAATTTATTTAGAGTTTTCTACATACTACTAGGTGTTTCAGATATAAAATATATAATTGTAGGTAAATATTAAACATGTTTAATTTAACATATATAATAAAACGTAATAAGTTTTTGAGATTTATATGTAATTTATCAATAAAATTGTTATTTTTATTTAAAATTGTTATTATTATTTTTTCGATATATATAAAAAGAAATAATCCTGTGAATGATACTATATTAGAATAAATAACAAATTTATTAATTAAGACGTAATATTAAAAAAAGTAAGGTTTTGTTATACCTTACCATATCCTATAAACCAATAGTATATTTCCCATACGATACCATCAACAATAAGCTCATTGAAGATAAACCCTAACTATTAATGGACTAGTTCTGTTTGTTTCAAAAACTTCCAAGTGTTTTCTGTTTATTTCGATCGATAGCTCTGTTCGCGATTCTTATTGAGTTGAATATTTACTTTCATGATGAGGTTTTCTATTATGAAATTATGAATTTATTAGGGTTTTATAAGTCGAGATAAACAATTCTTACAAATTATTTATAATATATTTATTACATACTAGCTGTAACCAATAACTTCATCTCGCTAGAATAAATTAAAAGCTATATATAATACATATTTTTTAGTGATGAGTTATTTTAAATAATTAGTATTTTTCAAAGGACTGTCTTTTAATCTCTAAGACTAGAAGAAATGTTGGTCTTTTAATGAAAAAAAATCTGTCATGACATTAATAACTAACCCACTAATTAAAAATTGAATTTAACAAGGTTTTTCTGATTGTGTTAAGTTTTGCCAACTATTGAAATATTTCCATTTATTAGATATTTCTCATTCGTATTTGATTATGTGATCTAATCATCACTGTGGCGAATTAGTAAGTTCTTTGTATTGATACTAGTAAAGTCTGTAATTTTGAATTAGCTTGGCTTTATTAATTTTGAGACTAAAGTTTTTTATACACCGGAGAACTATTTTATATTCTGACATAGATAGTAAGTAATATATCAATTTCTTGGGTCTCCAAGTTTTTTTATTATTTATGGCAAACTGAGGTCAACAGACACCTACTTAAAGGATCGTTATCTATGTTTTTATACTGTAAATGGTACTTAATCGCGTACAATTTTAATCAAAGTATTTACCTGGACTTTCGAGAGTCCCTTTGTTACCCATTGATGATTGTAAAATATATAAAGTAAATATCGTACCTAACTCTTGCGTTACTTGTGATAAACCCACAGTAGACACTAGGGCGGAAATTATAATGCTGGGTTGTGCTTGGGGAGGCATATAGATATATGTCGCAAGGCCTATAGATGCCACGGATTTAAGTTATGAACAACGTAGTGTTCAATAATAAACAGCATAACACTTCTCTTGTTTGCGTAGTCGGTTAAACATCTGTATGAGATATCTTTCTCGTACGCTCTAATTCCCGATTTTTAAACTATATATTATGAAAAGTGATAGTTTAAAAATTAGTCTAACTGTTATGTAGCCGCTTGAAACAGAATGACTGTGGAAGTTGTTACGTTTCAAAATACCTCTCATATAGGAAGTTAGTTATAGAAGAAATAATTACAATAACTGTCATTAATTTAAGGAAGAAGGAAGTATTATGCATATTTTGTAGTATTGTGTTATTGTAATTTGAAATATAATAAGTGCAAAACTCAGAACCCAGTCGAAAATTAGCAAGTCTCAAAAGAATGAAAAATAAAAAAACTGTGCCAGTAATTTTCAAGTATTTGAGCTGTAAATAAATTAATTTGTATGTTTTTTTTGTACATACTTTTATATTTATATTTATGTGAGACGAACATCAATAAATAGATTATTATCTTATGAATTTTATTATTTAAAATGATTACCTAAAAGCTTACTATGTAATTATTAAAATAAGTAACTTTGTTGACTTTTTACAATGCGATTGTATTTTATATATTTCGAAGATATTGGATTCGCCAGTACTATCATCACATATATTTTAGGCTAGATGAGGTAGGGACTACTATAATCACAATTATTAGGCAACGTCTTCTAACACAAGAATATCACTAAGTAGAATACTGAACTTTAATGAAACGAATTACAGTTTCCAACTAGGATTAACTGTCCGATTTCCACAAGATAAGTGTCCTTTATCTCAAACCCCCTCCATGATCTAAGCTCTGTGGTAGCACGAAGTCAGTCATTTGACAGGTCAATACTGTTTTTAAAAGTGTGACGTCAGCATTGTCGTAGTCTTCGTTATGTTATTTATCTGTTTCAGTTTAAGTCATTTATTTATTGTAAGGCATTTGGAATGACGATTATAAACCTAGAAACAAATATCCACATAGTTCTCGAATCACAACCCAGCATTATATTTGGCGCACTAGCGTCTAATATGGGGTATTTATCACTTATGAATTATTTCATATATATTTTATCATCATAATTGACGGAAGTTACGTAAAAATTATATTGTGTCACAAAAAGTAGTGGATGGATTTGTTGGTATAGACTTTGACACACAAATAGATCATGACCTATAAATGAAAATAGGGATATTTTTTTTGGGATACAAGAAATCGTCAGCTTTAAAATTTTTGCACGGCTCAAGTTACGAGGAAATGGGATAATTTGTTATCAATTAACAATACAGACTAAATTACTATGGTACACTAGGTATGCAAAAACTATTAAATTAAGTTCGATGAAATTTTAAAGGTTTAGTTTTTACATGCATTGCTAAGTACAAAAGGTACGTTTTATCAAAATCGACATCTACACGTACGAAGTCGCAGGCACTACTAGTATTTAATACTGCCGTTAAAACAACAGTGTTTTAATGAAAAAGTTGCCATTTCTTTGTAAAATGTTTTTTCTCAAATATTTTATGAAATGATTTGAAGATATGTTTGTGCGTATAACAAATTTATAGGTTTGTTTATCTCCACCACGTTTTGCAAAACAGATTTAAGTAAATTGTCGTTGTTACATACGCGTAAGCACACCAACTGGGTACTTATATGATATTTTTATTTATTGGGTATTTAATATGTTTGTTTTAGATAAATAATCAAATATTTTAGTATTAATTATATACACCAATAATTTTTTTTCTTTGATATATTATACAACAATTTTCCAATATATTATACAACAATTACCATTTGGTTCTTTATAATGATGATTTACATGATGATTTTACATTATGAACAAGTTATTGGTTGTTTTTA
Source organism: Napeogenes sylphis (assembly GCA_959347405.1). Lineage (NCBI taxonomy): Eukaryota > Metazoa > Arthropoda > Insecta > Lepidoptera > Nymphalidae > Napeogenes > Napeogenes sylphis. The sequence goes on along the minus strand of OY365783.1, from coordinate 29,205,168 downwards.
AACAGTTTCTGGCAGCAGCGAAACAAAAATTATACGCACCATTTTGTGGAAAAAATTGGTATTTCATTCTTCTAATTTATATAAGTAGAGGAAAAAATCGGTAAAGCAAGTCTACAACTTTAGCTAAGCTAAAATGAAAATGAAGCTAAAGTGTTGAATGAAGTGTACTTAATTGCAAGTTTAAGTTTTATTTTTTGAATAACATTTAATTAAGCACTCTTAAAAACCTTGAGAAAAACATTTAAAAAAACTGGTTTGATTTATATAGAATAAACATTATATTGTTATTCATATAATTTGTTAAATAAAGCAATTTTATTTATATTTACCTTTGAGAAATTGAAAAATAGTTTTAAACTTTTTAATATTTTTTTGATAGTTAAAATGCGCTAGAATATTAGGAATTTTTGAAAGAAATTTGTTATGATTTTAGCTTTTTGTCTCAGTCGAAATATGGAATGCTTTATTAAATTTAAGTCAATATTTAAGTCTCGTTGTGTAGTGGCACACAATATAATCTATCAATCTACATGTATCTATATAATATGGCATAACACTCGTTCGCAGGCAAGCGAGGTAACCTGTTGCTATGATAATGATGTTATCCCACATACTTAAACTTTTTACAAAAATGTCTTCAATTTGTTTACATTACAAATATTAATGTACAAAATTGACAAAAATACGTGTTACTTATCATAAATGGATAAAAACCAGTGTTATAAAAAAATATGAATTTTAATATAACTTCTGAATTAATTTGTTTTTAAAAGTAACAAAATGCTTTTATTATCTAGATATAAATCTCTATATACAAAGTCGGTACAGTTGAAGACAACCCCAACCTACCTTTACATAGCAGTCACGACACTTGTATTTTATGACGACGTCATTAGTCAGTTGTATTTCTAGATTAATTATCCAGTGTTTGCTCAACTTTTTATTGGTACTTTGATAATCTCTTAATATTATATATAATTGTATATTTGCAAATATGTCTCTAAATACCTTTGTAAAAATTTTAAATATGAAATAGCCAATTGCAATCAGCAATTCAACTAAATTTACAATGTATGTATCTTTGTAAAAAAAACTTTAAACTTAATTGGAGTAACTTTGAAGCGTCAGATTAAATTGAGTTAGTTGCATACTTATTAAGGACAAATAACAATGCAATATTATAAAAAAATATATGCTTACCTTTCAAGAACCGATGGCAATACAATACTAAGAAAAAAAAAACGCGATTTAAAAAAATCTAGCTAAAAAAATAAAAAGAATATGTTCAAACACTAAAAGAAAAAAAAAGTAGTTAAAAAACTTTGTGTTCAAAATGTATTTAATTGAAAAAGCATAGGGTGCTTTTAAGATAATATGAATGCTTGAAAATATTTATAACTATCGAAACCGTGCAACCGTGCTCGAAACCGTGCAGGTTTTATTAAAATATATCAATCATCAATCATATGATATGAAAGAATATATATTTGTTGCAATAATAAAAATAGAAAGAAAAACCCAAATAAAAAGGTACAAAGGACGGCCTTATTGTGAAATAGCAATCTCTGCCGGGTATCCTTTGGGCAGAGGACGAAAGGTTTGAACGTGGTTTCATTAAATTTGTTCAATGAACTCTTCACCAGCATCTGTATAAATTGTTTTCGTCTGAACCAATTTTCAATGTATACAATAATTACATTCTCATTATCCTTCTCAAACGTCGGGTAAGTATCAAAAGACTGTCACTTTTTTCTTTGTACTTTAATTTTTTGTCGACTTGTACTTAAATCTCGATATACCAGCGGTAATTAGTGCTGTAGAAGAGTCATCTATAAAAAGCAGTAGAAATTGATTATTCGATTATCAGTATTCAGGTTTTTGTACGAAAATTTTTTCGTCGTAATTTTTATTTTGCTATAACACATGATAGTTTCATAATTCTGGTTTAGAAACTTAAAAGGAAATTTAAAATTAAAACAATTGTATTTCTACTTTTAAATGACGATATTTTCTAAAAGTATTAAGTAAACAACAAACAACGTACATAAATACATAAGTATATACATAACGAAAATGTAATTTAAACAATCTTTGGTGATCCATACATATTTTGTGTTATCTGTTTCTTTGATATTTCACAGTACAGTTTACATACTCGGGCATTCTAGAGATGAGAAAACCATTAGATCGTAGCCGGTGGTATTACTCAATAATATTACAGACAGTCTCGCCCACAAACTGACATACTTTTGTTCCTGTGGGCGTCGCACCTTACAATAACTAAGTCTTCTTAGTTATTCGCTAACATCCTGAATCAAATGGCCAAGTGCTCTTCATCGCTTTTATTCTTTTTAAATGATTAAACTACTCCACTACTAAACCACTAGCTTAAGACTGTGTTTTTCTAGAGTTGGGGTGGGGTGTTTAACACAGTTACTATAAAAACGACATAACATTACATTACAATAATGATTGGTAACAATGATAATTACTGAAAATCTGCAAAATATTTTAATTATTTAAAAATAACGGAACTAAACACATTCCAAATAATTATAAAAGGCCTTATAAGTTCCGAACATGGGTTCACTTCTACCTACTAATCGTATAACACTCGAACGATCATGCTTTCTTACAAATATTTAGATTTTGAAGACAAACAGTTAAAACTATAAACTTCAGTTATATCATATTATAAAAGTATAGATCTATGACTTTGCTCATCTAAAACACCTTAGACGTTTTTACATATATCCTAATCTCTTAAAGTGGATTTAATATTTACTTTAATTTAAAAGTAATATAATAAGAAATTCTACTAAAATAAAACAAAAATATTTTTGTATATCGGCATATGTTAGAGATGGTGCCAAAGAGGAAGTAAATAAATATTACGGTATAACGATAACATAATCTATATTGTATCGTGTTACGTTGTAGCGCTCTAGCTCATACATTTTACCGCTCATAAGAATAGACATCACGTTTATGGAATATTCCTAGCGTAAAGTGCTGACGTTACCAAAGTATGAGAACTTAATGAATATTAATTTCAATCTTTTGATCTAGCATTGGCGTAGTTTAGAATGGAGTTTATTTTTAAATGAATTATCTATAAGTATGTCATATTTTTTTTTGCATTTTCGGTTGCGACCATAAATAATTTACAATAACGCGAAGTTTATAACCCTACAAACAAACAATTATTTGCGATTGTCATGAAAACGTCCTTTTCGATTTGAATGACAGCAGCACAAATATCCGCATTAAGCTAATCAGATCCGAGAACTTGTGTACTTTTCTACTTTGGAGTCGAGTTACTCTTGAGTTTTATATTTTAAATTGTGTATTCGATAATGTTCCTCTCCGTCCGTTTTTATTGGTATCAGGGGTTTCAAAGGTTTTCCTTGCACAGTTCGGAGGTTTTTGCATTGTGGTCTGAAGTTATGAGATTTTCGTTCACCCTCCATTTTAGTAACGACGGCATTTAGGAACTGTGCAAATTCTGCTGTTCTTGTATGCTTTGATGGTTAGAGCATAACTAACATTGACAATTTTTAAGTCTTATTCATAGGGGAATGCATGATATGCTGCGCTACATTTGTTCTCTATTTTGCACCAGCATTTACATCCTGTGCCACTATGAGGTTTTTCGTATTTAATTTTCCATACACTTCTTTTAGGCGACAGAGATAATGCTCTATACCTTCGTCCCCCTCCAAAAAGACTGACACTACTCCTAGTCTCATGGTCCCTCCTACCAACAGAACTGCAGCTACGGTTTCTACTACTACTGTGGATTTTGTATGACCTCCAGCAGGTTGTCTAAGACAATGACTAAACCACTGTTTTTGTGGGTTTTTATTTATTGAAGGTGCACTGGATGATTCTAGTAGCAAAGTATTCCTTGAGAATGAATTTTCCTCCCACGTATGATTCTTGTACTATAGCAATCGATGCTACGGTATCTTTGGAGAGTAGCTCCAGTGTTGTGACTTTGGATCGTTAAAGGTTGCTTGAATGAAACCCATAACCGTGTCAGCCATCTTTCTTGGAACATATCTTTAAGCCTTCTGTGAATCTTTACAAATATCAGATCTTTGATCTTTCTGATCTAAAATGTTATACAAAAATTTTATAAAGCTAATTTTTATCATCATTTTTTAGACATTCGGTATGTTTTCATAAGTCTTAAAAACCTTCCTATTTGTGCCGTGTGTGTGCAACATTGTGAGATAAAATTAACCATCACGTTAAAAATACATATTAATATAATAATAATATATCGGGACAAATTACACTCATTGATCTAACCCCTAAGTAAGCAAATTATTTGCTTGTGTTAAGGGTGTTAGACGACGATACAAATACTTAGAAATACACATATAAATACTGAGAATATATTTAATAAAAGACCAAACCCAGAATCATAGACATCTATGTTCATCACAAAAATGACTGTCTCTGCCGGGAATCGAACCCGAGCCCCATTGCACCGTGACACGTTAGGCGTCTACGCTAACCACTCCACCCACGGGGCGGTAATTAATTATACATACTAATTAAAACTATCTACGCCTATGTGGCTGAATAAATAAATGAAAGTTATTAAAAAAATATATATGTAATTAATTACTTATTTATTATTAAACTTTAACGCATAATTTCCAGTATCTTATATTATTTTTTTAAGACTATTCGTTATCAATATTTATGAGAAAACTTATTATATCTACATATTTATGGGTTATGCACATCGAAAAATTAATAGTTATTGTTAATAAATATTAATAATGTACTATTAATATTAAGAATTTTTATAAAAATCTGCTAAGTTTAGAAAAACTTTTGTTTACAAATGTTAATAGACGTTGATATCACTTACTATCAGATGGACTTAATTGCTAACCTAAATATTAATTAAGAAGAAACATTTCTGACATTTATGGTGTAAGTGAAATAATACATTTATAAGTATCATATAGGACGATCAATTAATTCATGTTAGAATTTTTTTTATCTAATAAAAAAAAAAAAGTTTTTTGTTTATAAGTAAGGAATTTTTGAAAATAATTTTAAACATGTATAGCCATGTTAAGCCTATTTAAATTTATATAAATATAGAATGTAAAAAACCGATACGGGCAAGGATTCGAACCCGCGACTACTGGGAAACCGTCCCGTCGCTCTACCAACTGAGCTACCGTATCGCTGTCCGTCTCGGTGAATTAAGCATTCTATATGTGATCGTCTTT